>CM067845.1:544622108-545872108 GCA_034509565.1 Triticum monococcum | reverse complement strand
AGTTCTGGATTATGGGGTATCTGGACAGTCGGATTATATCTTTTGGCCGGACTGTTGGACTATGAAGATACAAGATTGAAGCCTTCGTCCCGTGTTCGGATGGGACACTACTTGGCGTGGAAGGCAAGCTAGGCAATACGGATATATATATCTCCTCCTTTATAATCGACCTTGTGTAACCCTAGCCCCCTCCGGTGTCTATATAAACTGAAGGGTTTTAGTCCGTAGGACAACATACAATCATACCATAGGCTAGCTTCTAGGGTTTAGCCTCTCTGATCTCGTGGTAGATCAACTCTTGTACTACTCATATTATCAAGAATAATCAAGCAGGACGTAGGGTTTTATCTCCATCAAGAGGGCCCGAACCTGGGTAAAACATCGTGTCCCCTGCCTCCTGTTACCATCCGCCTTAGACGCACAGTTCGGGACCCCCTACCCGAGATCCGCCGGTTTTGACACCGACATTGGTGCTTTCATCGAGAGTTCCTATGTGTCGTCACCGTTAGGCTGATGGCTCCTTCGATCATCGATAGCGATGCGGTCCAACTCGCTTGGACATCTGGAGCAGATCGAGAGTTACGCCCCTGGCCACCAGGTCAGGTTTGGAACCTTAAACTACACGACCGGCATCCGCGGAGACTTGATCTTCGACGGATTCGAGCCCCTGCCGAGTGCGCCGCACGGTCATGATGAGCATGATCTAGCTCTACCATCGGACAGTGTTCAGGAGACCGCACCGGCGACCGCTCCGACCGTCAATTCGGAGCCAATTGTGCCATCCATGGACGGGTGGATAGACCCCACCACGGAGGCCGTATTCTCAGCGGTGATCGAGCCGAATATCGACCTTACCCTTCACGGGAGCCGTGACACCGAACTGCCGGATTCTCCCCCGGCCACGGACTCCGAACCGCCTGCGCCCGTGCCTATCGAATCTGACTGGGCGCCGATCATGGAGTTCACCTCCGTGGATATCTTTCACCACTCGCCCTTCGGCGACATACTGAACTCATTAAGGTCTCTCTCCCTGTCAGGAGAGTCCTGGCCGAACTATGTTCGGCAGGATTGGAATGCGGATGACGAAGAAATTCGCCGCCCACCCACCACCCACTTAGTAGCCACTGTCGACAATTTGACCGACATGCTCGACTTCGACTCCGAAGACATCGACGGTATGGACGACGATGCGGGAGACGAAGAGGAACCACTGCCCACAGGGCACTGGACAGCCACCTCATCATATGATATATACATGGTGGACACACCCAAAAAGTCAATGGCGACGAGGCAGCGGAGGATGACCCCTCCAAGAAACAACCCAAGCGCCGACGTCAGCGGCGCCACTCTAAGTCTCGCCAAAGCAAAAGCGGTGACACCGGCACAGGAGATAATAGCACTCCGGACAGTGCCGAAGACGACAACAATCCCCAGCAGCAAGATTTAGAGCAGGAGGATGGAGAAGCCGGCCCTCCCGAGAGAGCGGCAGATGGAGAGGAGGAGGATGATAATTACATGCCTCCCTCCGAAGACGAGGCAAGCCTCGACGATGACGAATTTGTCGTGCCTGAGGATCCCGTCGAGCAAGAGCGCTTCAAGCGCCGGCTTATAGCCACGGCAAATAGCCTTAAGAAAAAGCAGCAGCAGCTTCAAGCTGATCAAGATTTGCTAGTTGACAGATGGACTGATGTCCTTGCGGCCGAGGAATATGAACTCGAATGCCCCTCCAAGAGTTACCCAAAGCGCAGTTTGCTACCCCGACTGGAGGAGGAAGCATTAAAACCTACATCTACAGTGTATGACGCGACTGATCGGCCACCTCGTGGCCGCGACAGAGTGGCATTTCAACCAAAAGCTCAGCCCGCACCCCGACGCCACTCAAATAAAAATGTCAAGGCACGGGGAAACACGCTAGACCCACGAGACGTATTGGAGGACAAAGCAAACACGCAAGATCGATCTACGGATCACGAGGGCGCGCCACCACGCGGGACGATAAATGTCACGCGGCATACAGTAAAAGTTAATCAGGCCGGGCCAAACACAGCGGACAAGACTCATTTGAGCTGCGTCACGACATAGCCCAGTACAGAGGCGCCGCACACCCCCTATGCTTCACAGACGAACTAATGGATCACCAAATCCCAGAGGGTTTCAAACCCGTAAATATAGAATCATACGACGGCACAACAGATCCTACGGTATGGATCGAGGACTTCCTCCTGCACATCCACATGGCCCGCGGTGACGATCTACACGCCATCAAATACCTCCCACTTAAACACAAAGGACTAGCTCGACATTGGCTCAACAGCCTGCCAGCAGAATCCATTGGCTGTCGGGAAGATCTGGAAGCCGCATTCCTCGACAACTTCCAGGGCACTTATGTGCGACCACCAGATGCCGATGACTTGAGCCACATAATTCAGCAGCCAGAGGAATCGGCCAGGCAATTCTGGACACGGTTCCTGACAAAGAAAAATCAGATCGTTGACTGTCCGGATGCAGAGGCCCTAGCAGCTTTTAAGCACAACATCCGCGACGAGTGGCTCGCCCGGCACCTTGGCCAGGAAAAGCCAAAATCCATGGCAACCCTCACAACACTCATGACCCGCTTTTGCGCAGGAGAAGACAGCTGGCTGGCTCGCAACAATAACATATCAAAGAACCGCGGTACTTCAGATACCAAGGATAGCAATGGCAGGTCACGTCGCAACAAACATAAGTGTCGCGTCAATAGCGACAATACCGAGGATACGACAGTCAATGCCGGATTCAGAGGCTCTAAACCCGGTCAGCGGAAAAAGCCATTCAAAAGAAGCACTCCGGGCCCGTCCAGTTTGGACCGTATACTCGATCGCTCGTGCCAAATACATGGCACCAACGACAAGCCAGCCAACCACACCAACAGGAAATGTTGGGTGTTCAAGCAGGCCGGCAAGTTAAGCGCCGAAGACAAAGATAAGGGGCTACATAGCAATGACGAGGAGGAGCCCCGGCAGCCGAACACCGGAGGGCAGAAGAGGTTCCCCCCACAAGTGCGGACGGTGAACATGATATACGCAACCCACATCCCCAAGAGGGAGCGGAAGCGTGCGTTAAAGGATGTATACGCGTTGGAGCCAGTCGCCCCAAAGTTTAACCCATGGTCCTCCTGTCCGATCACCTTCGATCGCAGGGACCATCCCACTAGTATCCGTCATGGCGGATTCGCCGCACTGGTCCTAGACCCAATCATCGATGGATTTCACCTCACTCGAGTCCTTATGGACGGCGGCAGCAGCCTGAACCTGCTTTATCAGGACATAGTGCGCAAAATGGGTATAGACCCCTCAAGGATCAAACCCATAAAAACGACCTTTAAAGACATCATACCAGGTGTAGAGGCCCATTGCACAGGCTCGGTCACACTGGAAGTGGTCTTCGGATCCCTGGATAACTTCTGAAGCGAGGAGTTATTCTTCGATATAGTCATGTTCCGCAGCGGCTATCATGCACTGCTCGGGCGAACCGCATTTGCGAGATTCAACGCGGTACCGCACTATGCATATCTCAAGCTCAAGATGCCAGGACCTCGGGGGGTCATCATAGTCAATGGAAACACAGAGCGCTCTCTCCGCACGGAGGAGCACACTGCGGCCCTCGCAGCAGAAGCGCAAAGCAGCCTCTTAAGGCAATCCTCTAGTTCGGCGATTAAAGACCCGGACACCTTCAAGCGCACCCGGAGTAATCGGCAATAAGACCGCCTGGCACGTTCCAAGATCGCATAGCAATGCGGCCCCCACCCCAGTCCCAGCCAAACGGCGAAATCCGTGGCACGCGTACATAATTACGCATTGGAAATACCATGGGCACAGGTGGGGAGGGGGCACGACTACTACATGCTCCAAGACGCGGCTCAACCGCACCAGGGGCTTCCCGCTTTGTTACTTTTCTCTTTTTTAGGACTTTAATCTCTGGTAACCCCCGTCCGGCAGTACGATTGCCGGACACACGATGCAACAACCAAGGAGGCAAAAAGCCATGTCGCACCACGGAACTCCTAGGTGGTCTCCGATAACGAGTGAAATACTTGCTTTAAACACCATTCCTCAACTTGCCCTTGGAGGGGACATGTCAAATAGTTCTACTTTTTTGCTTATCGCACTACTTGTATCATTCTGCTTCGACGCACCTTTTTGAATAAATAATGCATAGCACTAGACTATTACTGCATTCTCTATTCTTTCTTTTATATATATATATATGTGTGTGTGTGTGTGTGTGTGTGTGTGTGTGTGTGTGTGTGTGTGTGTGTGTGTGTGTGTGTATATGTTCATTCATGACATTCAGCACCCGTACACTCTGTTACGGCCAATACGCCAGGGGCTTAAGCGTACCCCATAATACGGCGTGAGAAGTCTGAACACTTTCGACAGTGCGGCACCCCGAACTTATAGCACTATATGCATCAGCTCCGAATCATGTCTTGGGTCAATAGTTGGGTTTGCCCGGCTTCCATGTTTTGGTATCTTATGTTCTGCTATATCGGCTAAGGTAGCACTGGGAGAACTACTACGATTGTGCCCTGGTTCATCTGGGCTAAGCACCTCAGTAGAGAAAGCTAAAATTGACTGTCATGATAAGGCGAGAGCTGGTCGCTGTTCAAGAGGTCTCGAGTCCCTAAAGACTTATGCCGCTTCGATCGAGGAGCCGGCTTTGTCCGGCTTAAGGCATGTATAGCGCCCCGAATTCGGCTTTCCGAATGCTAGGGGCTTCGCCAAAATTTAAAATTGTAGACTTCTATGGCTAAGTGAGAGTGATAAAGCATTATAGTCCGATTGCCTTGTTCGTTGTGCTGAGCACCTCCCTCGAGGACCAACAATGGGAAAAAGAGTGCTTAGATTTATCCCAGACACCCCAGCACTCGTGGCATGGGGGCAGAAGCCGACGACTGGCCATCTCTCAGATTTAACAAACAGCCGCACAGAAGGTAATATTTTAAATTCAAACAAGCATTGTATAGCGCATATGAACAAGTTTTCATAATACAGGATCACACGAGCAAGTTTATTCAAAAATTACATCCTTCGCACACTCGTCCGCCACAAGACGGGCACCCTTCAGGACACCCTCATAATACATCTCAGGGTGGCGATGCTCCTTGCCCTGCGGCGGCCCCTCCTTCACCAGCTCCTCGGCGTCCATCTTGGCCGAGTGCACCTTCACACGGGCAAAGGCCCGGTGTGCACCTTCGATGCAGACGGACCGCTTTATGGCCTCCAGCCGTGGGCAGGCATCCACAAGCCGCCTCACCAGGCCAACGTAGCTGTTGGAAAGGGAGTCACCAGGCTACATCCGGACTATAAGGCCCCTCATGGCCTGTTCGGCCGCCTTGTGCAGCTCGACCAGTTGCTTCAGCTGGTCGCTCATAGGCATCGGATGTTCGGTACCTGTATACTGAGACCAGAACAGCTTCTCCGTCGAGCTTCCCTCCTCGGCCTGGTAATATTTCATGGCATCCGACACATTGCGGGGCAAATCTGCGAATGCTCCTGGAGAGCTCCGGACTCGGGTAAGTAACAAGTAATTTACTTTCACATGCTTGCTTTGCATATTGAATGCCTTACCCACCGCTACCTTCGTCATCGCCTCAATTTCTTGGAGGGCCTTTTGGGCTTCAGCCTTGGCATGCTTTGTGCTCTCGAGGGATGCGGCAAGGTCGGACTCTCGTGTCTTCGAGTCAAACTCCAAAGCCTCGTGCTTCTTCACAAGAGCCTGGAGCTCTTGCTGCACCTCGCCCACCCGTGCCTCTTGTTTTTCCCGCTTGGTGCGCTCCTTGGCCGCTTTGTTTTCGTCCTCGGACAACGCTTTCTTCAGGGTCGCCACTTCGGTCATGGCCCCTGGCACACTCATGATGATCCTGTCAGTTCGCAACCATATTTTCTTTTTTTATATAGACAAGGTATTACTTACCTTTGTTCTCCTCGAGCTGCCTCTTAGCAAGGCCGAGCTCCTTCTTGGACCGCTCGAGGTCCTGCTTCAGTGCAGCGACCTCCACAGTCGGTGCAGCAGAAGTCAGCAGTGAAGCCTGCATACGCATACAGACATACTTATATTAGACTCATGCAGATATTATTGATCCTCTATTCGGCTTTTCTTTGTGAACACCAAACAGAGCATCAGGGGCTACTGTCTATGCGGTAATATTTTTCCTATATTTTAAATACTTACCTCAAAGCCTGTTAGAAGGCTGGAACAGGCTTCAGCCAGTCCGCTCTTGGTGGACTAAACCTTCTTGATCACCGCACTCATAATAGTGCAGTGCTCTTCGTCGATGGAAGCGCCGCGAAGCGCTCCCAGTAGGTCGTCCGGTGCCTCTGGTTGGACAGAGGTCACCGGCACGGATGGCTTGCCCTTCTTGGAAGGGGGCCGCCTGCCCGAGTCCGGAACCACTGAAGGTTCCGGCGTGGTGTTCGGCCGAGGGCCGAACTTGGAGCCCCTGGGAGCCTTACTCCCTTTGCTCTCGGAGTCCGGAAGGTCGCCTCGAGGCGCCTCCGGGACTGTCTCCCCCCGGCTCGATGCCCCTTGAGATAATACCTCGGCATTGTCCGTAGGGAAAGGAGAGGAGGCGGTTGGAAGTGTATCACTATCCATGTCTGACGAGTCCAAGGAACCGTCCGACGAGGATGCGGTGATACGGGCTTGGGGCGGACTGCATAATCATGTTCGACGTTAGGGGAAGCAGTGCAACAAAAGTATGCTATGAGTTACTCTGGTATCTGAATACTTACGAGGGGCTTGGCCCTGAGCAGCCACTCGTCTTCGTCGTCGGCGGCGGTGGTGGAATAGTCCGGAAGGAGAGTCCTTCCCTTTTTGGACCCTTCGGCCTCCCCGGTTGGGGCGGCCTTCCTTTTCTTGTCTTCCCCGGCTGGAGGGGGAGAATCTTCATCTTCCTTCTCGTCTTCACGGGAGGAGTGCATCTCGGAGTTATCGGACAATGAGTCCGATACCACCTGGTGCCGGGAACTCCTTCGGGTTCCCTTTTCCTTCTTCTTGGTCTTCTCTGGCACCTCATAAGGAGCCAGCGTTCGCATATCCGTCAGGAGAGCGTCCGCAGGGTCTTCGGGCAGAGGGGACGGACAGTTAATCTGCTCCGATGTCTCCACCCAGTCCTGTCAAAGGCATGGGAGCTCAGACCTCGCACATGGTTAAGCTATGGGAAATAAATACCCTACCAGATGTACAGTAGTTACCGGATTCGCAGGGCACTTCGCGCTTAGCCCGCAGTCCTCGGTAAGAGAAGGAGGGACCTCGGCGCCCTTGAACAGCACCTTCCAGACGTCCTTATGCGTCGTGTCGAAGAGCTCGCGTAGAGTCTGGTGCTGGGCCAGGTCGAACTCCCATAAGTTGAAAGCCCGTTGTTGACACAGGAGGATCCAGCGGAAGAGCATGACCTGGACTATGTTGACAAGCTTAAGTTTCTTGCTTGTCATGTTCCGGATACACTTCTGGAGTCCGTCTAGCTCCACCGAAGAGCCCCAAGACAGGTCCATCTCCTTCCAGGAAGTGGGCCACGTGGGGATTCCGGATCGAAACTCGGGGGCCGCCACCCAATTTGTGTCACGCGGCTCGGTGATGTAGAACCACCCCGATTGCCACCCCTTTACGGTCTCCACGAAGGAGCCCTCGAGCCATGTAACGTTGGGCATTTTGCTCACCATGGCTCTGCCGCATTCCGCTTGTTGGCCGCCTACTACCTTCGGCTTGATGTTGAAGGTCTTCAGCCATAGGCCGAAGTGGGGCCGGATGCGGAGGAAAGCCTCGCACACGACGATGAACGCCGAGATGTTGAGGATGAAATTTGGGGCCAGATCATGAAAGTCCTGCCCGTAATAGAACATGAGGCCACGGACGAATGGATGGAGGGGAAACCCCAATCCGCGGACGAAATGGGGGAGGAAAACCACCCTTTCATGAGGTTCCGGGGTAGGGATGACCTGCCCCGCGGCTGGCAGCCGGTGCGCGATATCCGCGACTAAGTATCCGGCTCCACGTAGCTTTTTGATGTGTCCCTCCGTGACGGAGGAGGCCATCCACTTGCCTCCTGCTCCGGACATGTTTGGAGAGAGTTGGGGAGAAGGATGCGGACTTGGGCGCTGGAGCTCGAGTGCGCGAGAATGGATGAGCGAGGAGGAAGAAGGCATGGGTAGAAAAAGGTGAGGTCTTATCCCTTTATAAGGGCGGACTAAACTATGCGCCCCCACTAGCCTGGCAAAACTCGCTTATCCCCCAAGCGTTGTAATTGATGGCACGGTTGGGTTACCCACGTCCGTAGTGATGACAATCCCGTAATAAGGGGAACACGGTCTCTGCTTTGACAACATGTGTCAGGAAACCGCCTCGCGTTATGTGCGGGGCTGGTTAAAGAAAAACGGTTCAAATAATTACCGGGCCGTGGCATGATGTCATGCTGCCAAAACGTGTCAGCAGATTAGATTTGTGGTAATATTATTCTCTCTACGGTGGTATGTGGAACTTATTTTACAAGGTCGGACACTATCCTTGTATTCAAACTCTTCCGTGGCGTATTCGGAGGAGGAACCCACCTTGCAATGCCGAAGACAACACTGTGCGCCGGACTCATCGTCATTGAAGCCTGGTTCAGGGGCTACTCAGGGAGTCCTGGATTAGGGGGTATCCGGACAGCCGGACTGTTGGACTATGAAGATACAAGATTGAAGACTTCGTCTCGTGTCCGGATGGGACCGTACTTGGCGTGGAAGGCAAGCTAGGCAATACGGATATGTATATCTCCTCCTTTGTAACCGACCTTGTGTAACCCTAGCCCCCTTCGGTGTCTATATAAACCGGAGGGTTGTAGTCCCTAGGACAACATACAATCATACCATAGGCTAGCTTCTAGGGTTTAGCCTCTCTGATCTCGTGGTAGATCAACTCTTGTACTACTCATATTATCAAGAATAATCAAGCAGGATGTAGGGTTTTACCTCCATCAAGAGGGCCCGAACCTGGGTAAAACATCGTATCCCCTGCCTCATGTTACCATCCGCCTTAGACGCACAGTTCGGGACCCCCTACCCGAGATCCGCTGGTTTTGACACCGGCACTCATTGAGTGTCACCGAGTTGATGTTGCGGGTGTTGGGAAACTTAGCATGCAATTTAAAAAAAAACGCTCACGCAAGATCTATCTAGGTGATGCATAGCAACGAGAGGGGGAGAGTGTGTCTACGTTCCCTCATAGACCGAAAGCGGAAGCGTTTGACAATACAGTTGATGTAGTCGAACTTCTTCTCGTTCCGATCGATCAAGCACCGAACGTACATCACCTCCGAGTTCTGCACACGTTCAACTCGATGATGTCCTCGAACTCTTGATCCAGCAAAGTGTCGAGGGAGAGTTCCGTCAGCATGACAGCATGGTGACGGTGATGGTGAAGTGATCCGAGCAGGGATTCGCCTAAGCACTACGTGAATATGACTGGAGGGGTAAACTGTGGAGGGGGGCGCCACATCTCTCTCCCCTTTCCTTCCCTCTTCGGAAAAGATGGTAAGGGGCGGGGGGCGAATTGGATAAGGCCTCCAAGTAGGATTCCTCCTACTTGGGGCACCCCATGGCTATCCCCCTCCCCCTCCCATTTGCAATCAATCACATTCTGGCCCTTTTTAGGCGGTACTAGGTGCCAGGTCTTATTTTTCATGAGAGCTTGATATTCATTGTCCATGGCCCCTTTCCATTCTTTATGCGCAAGTGCATCATGCAAATTACCAGGCTCACCAGTACTAGTAAGAAAAACACGTTTATGACTGTCATACCTGATTGTACCATCTTTGTATTCCTTGAGCTTAAAAATTCACGATTGTGATCTGGTGTGTCGTGGTGGAATTGATAAGGGCGCTTGTGTTTCTGTAATGCAAGACTTGGGCACAGAAGATCCTGGGCCCGGGCACAGCAGATCCCAGTGAATCCCCCTTGTCTGATGCATTGTCAGGCTCCAGATCCAACGCAGCCGATGCGATGGGGGAGTCGGGCGAACGTCCCTGTGCGCTATCGCTGGGACCCGCGTTGGTCGGCCTGTCATGAGCGGGACTGCGGAGGCTGGGACCCACGCTGGTCGGCATGTTGCGAGCGAGACTGCGGAGGCCCATGTTGCCTGTGGCCCTGCTGACACTCCGGTCGATCATGGCCTCATCAACCGGTTGAGGCCTGTCACTTGGCGACGGGGCATGCGTCGCAGTACGCCTGGCCCCGCTGGCCCCATGATCTTCATCGGATCGATAGCTTCTGGGACTGTCGTGCACAGGCAAATCTTCCTGATATCCAACGCCTCTTTCGTCTGTTTCTGCACACATGAAATCATAAACACATTCTGCCTTTTTCCATTAGAATCAACATTTTCTGCTACAACTTTTTCTAAACTACTCACTTGATCATTTGCTTTTAATTTTTCCCCGTGATCACGAGGAGACAAAGGATCAGATAAAAGAGAAATTTCAGCATGAAGAAGAGCACCGGCATTAGGATCTAATTTGGCAAAAGGAAAAAGAGTCTCATCAAAGACGACATCCCTAGAGATGTAGATGCGTCCAATAGCAATTTCTAAACACTTGTACCCTTTATGAAGATTGCTATAGCCAATGAAGACACATTGGGTAGATCAAAAATCAAGCTTATGTCGATCGTAGGGACGAAGATTTGGGTAGCAAGCACATCCAAAGATTTTTAGAGTATTGTAATCTGGCTTTTGATGAAACAATTTTTCCAAAGGAGTTATATTCCCAATCACTTTACTAGGTAAGCAATTAATGAGATATGTGGCAGCAATGAAAGCTTCATCCCAATATTTTAGAGGCATGGAAGCATGAGCAAGGAGGGATAATCCTACTTCAACAATATGACGGTGCTTACGTTCTGCCGAGCCATTCTGTTGATGTGCATGAGGACAAGATACATGATGTTCAATCCCAATGTCACGAAAGAAGGAGTTTATTTTTTCATACTCCCCTCCCCAGTCACTTTGGACTGCGATAATTTTCTTATTGAATCGATGTTCAACAAGTTTCTGAAACTCTTGGAAGATGGAGAAAACATCAGATTTATATTTTAGCAAGTATATCCAAGTGAATTTACTGTAGTCATCAATAAAACTAAGATAATATTTTTTCCTTCCAAAAGAATCTCTTGCATGACCCCATACATCACTAAAAATAAGTTCCAAAGGAGCATATGACACACTATGAGATTTAGGATAAGGGAGTTGATGACTCTTGGCACATTGACAAGCATCACATATAGACTCATTATATTGACTACTTGATAGTGGAAGACTGTCTTTATTCACTACTTGCTCAACTATGACTGATGAAGGATGTCCTAATCTTTAATGCCATCTCGCCAAAGAAGGTTTGATGATGGAGTAGGCTTGACGACGATGCTTTCGACTAAATGCTCCAGATGTGATGGGGTAAAGTCCTCCAATGCATCTACCGTGATGGAGGAGCTCCCTCGTTGCCCGATCCTTTATGAGAAAATACTCGGGGTGAGTTTCAAAGAAGACATTATTATCGGCTGTTAAACGAGACACGGAGGCAAGATTTTTGTTTGCTTGTGGGACATGCAGAACATCTTTTAGTAGAAGATCACGTTTAGAAGTGGGAGAATTAATTAAAGCATGACCAATGTGATGTATGTCCATACCTCCTCCGTGTGTGGCGGTGTTCACTTGATCATTGCCATAGTACTTCTCTCGGATGGCGAGCTTCTCAAGCTCACTTGTGATATGGTCTGTTGCACCCGAGTCAGCGTACCATACGGTGCCTTCTTCTTCTCTTTGTTCCCTCATCGCAGCAGCAACATGGCACTCATCTGGGACGTAATTCTCATCATACCTATGCCAGCAGTCCATCACCTCTTGTCCTGGCTTTTTGCAAAGCTGGCACCTAGATCGCCGGTTGGAGGAGGAGCTGCGGTTGTTGTAGGAGCCGCCACCATAAGAACCGCCATTGTTGCTGGAGCGCGGACCAGTGTTGTTGAAGGGCCCACGCCCACTTCCATTGTCGTTGCCATGGCCACGCCCTTGGTGACCGCGACCGCGACCTCGGCCGCTATTGCCGCGTCCATGGGAGATGGTATTGATAGAGGATTGCCGCATATTCATACCTTGCAGTAGGTTGACCCGTGCCTCGAAACTGAGAAGTTGGCTGTAGAGCTCCGGGGTGGTGATGGGCTCGACGCGAGCGGCGAGAGCTGACACCACCGAGTTATACTCAAGGTCCAGCCCCTTCAAGACATAGGAGGTCGTCTCCCGATCGGTCAATGGAGCACTGGTGGTGGCGATCTCATCCGCCAATGCTTTGATCTTGGCAAGCTACTCCGCCATGGTGGAGTTCCCCTTCCGGAGATTGGCAAGAGCGATCATGTTATTCACCTCTTGCGCCTGGGTTTGTGCAGAAAAGGTAGCATGGATCGCCCTCCATACTTCAGCCGACGTCTGCAGAGTCACCACTTGTGCCAGGACTTCACGAGAAAGCGAAGCCATCAGATAACCTTGTACCTGTTGCTGTTGGGCGTACCAGATCGCGCGGGCATAGTTCACGACCTGCTCCTCCTTCCCATCTTTGGTGATGGCGAGGGTAGCAGGCGGTGCCGGGGTTGTGGCGTCGAGGAAGTGCTCCATCTGCGCTCCTTTGATCTGAGGGAGCACGATTGCCTTCCACAAGAGGAAATTAGTCCTCGTGAGTTTTTCTGTTGGTGGAGAACCGAGAGAGGTGCCGCTGCTGCTGGATGAAGATGACGTAAAGGTGGAAGCGGAGGATTGGGTAACTAGGGCACCCATGGTGCCGGTGAGGGTGGAGGGATCGGTGGATGCAGCGGTGCCTGTCATGGCGTTTTGGTTTCTCACGCTAGTTCTCTGTATACGCTAGGTTTTGATTTCTCTCGTAAAGCTAGATGTGAGAGGAAGTGGCTCTGATAACCATGTAAGATAGTAGGAAGCGTATAACCCTCCTGGGTTGCGTGGTTTGTATATATAGTGAATATGTCGTGGCTTACAAGTTGTAGACGATCGCAAGGATACTTCCGTGAAGTACACGAGAGAGAGAGAGAGAGAGGAAGAGATGTACATGCAGGTACAGAAGAAGAGATAGAAAGTAATTAAATCAGACTACCAAACCTATCTCTATCTTAAGCTATTCTCTAACACGCCTAAGTACTACGTGAATATGACCGAAGGCGTAAACTGTGGAGGGGGGCACCGCACACAGCTAACAATTGTTGGTGTGTGTTCTAGACGCCCCATCCCCATGTATATATATAGGTGGGAGAGGGAGGGGAGCAGCCTTGGGGCACCCCAAGTAGGAGGAATCCTACTTGGGGGCCTCCTCCAATTCGGCCTCCCCCTTTCCTAATCTCCGGAGGGGGGAAGGAAAGAGGGAGAAGGGAAAGGAAGGGGGAATCCTATTCCCTCTATTTCCTTTCCTCCTCCATTTTTTCCTTTCTCCACTTAGATCGGCCCATATGGGGGCGCACCAACCCACAAGGGGTTGGTCTGTCCCGCCCTAGGCCCAATAAGGCCTATATCTTTGCCAAGGGGTGCCCGAAACCCCTTCCGATGACCCGATACGTACCGAGTACCCCGGAACACTTCCGGTGTTCGAATACTATCGTCCTATATATGAATCTTTACCTCTCGACCATTTTGAGACTCATCGTCATGTCTGTGATCTCATCCGGGACTCCGAACAACATTTGATCACCAAATCACATAACTCATATAATACAAAATTGTCATCGAACGTTAAGCATGCGGACCCTATGGGTTTGAGAACTATGTAGACACGACCGAGACACCTCTCCGGTCAATAACCAATAACAGAACCTGGATGCTCATATTGGTTCCCACATATTCTACGAAGATCTTTATCGGTCGTACCATAATGACAAAATACGTTATTCCCTTTGTCATCGGTATGATACTTGCCCGAGATTCGATCTTCAGTATCTTCATACCTAGTTCAATCTCGTTACCGACAAGTCCCTTTACTCGTTCCGTAATGCATCATCCCGCAACTAACTCATTAGTCACATTGCTTGCAAGGCTTATTATGATGTGCATTACCGAGAAGGCCCAGAGATACCTCTCCGGTGCTTGGAGTGACAAATCCTAATCTTGATCTATGACAACCCAACAAACACCTTCGGAGATACGTGTAGAGCATCTTTATAATCACTCAGTTATGTTGTGACGTTTGATAGCACACAAGACATTCCTCCAGTATCCGGGAGTTGCATAATCTCATAGTCAAATGAATATGTATATGACACGAAGAAAGCTATAGCAATAAAACTGAACGATCATTATACTAAGCTAACGGATGGGTCTTATCCATCACATCATTCCCTTAATGATGTGATCCCGTTCATCAAATGACAACACATGTCTATGGTTAGGAAACTTAACAATCTTTGATTAACGAGCTAGTCTAGTAGAGGCTTATTAGGGACACAGTGTTTTGTCTATGTATCCACACTTGTATCAAGTTTCCGGTTAATACAATTCTAGCATGAATAATAAACATTTATCATGATATAAAGAATATAAAATAACAACTTTATTATTGCCTCAAGAGCATATTTCCTTCAGTCTCCCACTTGCACTAGAGTCAATATTCTAGATCACATCGCCACGTGATTCTCTACCTAATATTAAAGGGAGGATTGTTTCTCCACCTTTTTTCGTGCATCAGGTCTTTTTCGTACATCTCGTTCCATTTTCCATACGTCCGGTTCGTCCTTGGAAACCAACGTTGGGTAGTATCCAAATTAAAAAAAATGCTAGGTATTCTTTGGGCCTTGGCCCATCACCCGCTACATATACACCCTGCAGATCGCTTGCCTCACATCTCTCCAGATTGCTCGCTTCGCTTTCCTTGCCTCTCCAGATCTCCTCCCGAGGTCGCCCTCAGCAGCAGCTCCAGGTCGCAAGATCCAAGCTCGCACCTTCAGAACTCACGGCAACGATTCCGCTTCCATCTCCTTCGCACCAGTGATGGATGCCTCATCTTCTTCCTCGCCCGCCTCCGGATCAAGTGTCGCGCCGTCTTCTTTCTCCTCTTGCCTCCGCACCATATTCTTCCTCCTCAGCTTATGGATCAGCAGTAGGTAATCCCGCACAAGATATAAATCCAGTTTGTAAAGAGAGCCTGATGAATTCAAACTATAGCATAAAGTGGAGTAAGAATTCAAACTGTAGCATAAAGTGGAGTAAGAATGCAAACTGGATAAAATAGGCTTGTGCCAGGTGGGAATAAACAACACGGAAGACTTGTGTTGAGAATGTCAGGACCATAGAAGAGTTTGGCAATCAGCTTGGAGGCTAGACATGGGTCCCAGCTTGGAGGAAAGCCCGCCTCCAAGCACTGTGGATGCCCTAAGAGGAAGAGGAGTACCCAAACTAGAAATACTCAAACATATAGTCCACAATCAACTTGAGAGTTCACCAAATGCCAGGTTAGACCATATTAGCAAAGCATGCTCCACAATCAACAAGAGAGTTCAAACTTACAGAAAAAGAATTTATAACAGTATATACATTTCTTTGCCTTTCATACAAGAGATGCATAAAGCAATGTTACCGAGAATTCGGTAAATGGTAGTACAGAAAAGGAATTTTTTTAGTTGATTCATTCACATCTTTAGTGGTTCAGTTCTTGATACTGGAAGAACTACGCACATTGTCAATTATGGAGTCAGATGCAAAGATCAACTATACAAACAACTGCACCATACAGGACCAAGGACCAATACAGAAGAAGTGTGATCTATAAATAGCCTTCTTGTGAAAAAAAACTATAACCGCTTAACCAAAGAAAAGGGGGTTGCTTAGAAAATATTAGCGATGATTTCTTTGGAAATTTTTGGGTAAAACAAATTGCTTCTCGTTTGTAAAGTAGATTAAGAATTTTGAGAAAAGCAAGTGGGAGAGACAAAGAAAAAGTAAATAGCACATGAGCATCTTAAGGCATACCGGATTATCATAAAGAGAAAGACCTAAAGAGCACAAGGTCAAATCATGCCACACAAGATTTTCATGATACTGCTACTTGCCTTAGGGCCAGTTCTTTTGGTGGCTTCCAGAATAAGCTGCAATAAGCTGCCCCCTACCTAGCTTATTCTAGAAGCTGAACCAAACTTATTTTTTTAGAAGCCTGGTAGTTAAGACTTGACTAGTAGGCTTTTAAAAAGAAAATTTTGGTTGGGCTTCTAGAATAAGCTGGGTAGGGGGCAGCTTATTCTGGAAGCCCAAAAAAGCTAGCAAAAGAACTGGCCCTTAAGTAGTTTGCAAATACCAGTTCTTTCTAATAAGCATATACTCCATGAATTACTTACATTCCATTTTCTAGCATCAGCAACAACTTCACTCCCTCTCATCTCAAAAGCCTAGGCCAAATACTAAAATCAATTGATGCGAACTTGACAATTCCAAGCTCAGTAGCAACATAAATCTTACCAGCTATACTTTGGGCAGAAACAACCCCAAGTTCATTCTTATCATTTGAAAGGTAGTGTGCCCTTGCATCACCAAGAGAGAGCTTTATACTGTTCTAGGTTTGCAATCTCAGTTGCACGAATATCTTGCTGCCTATAACAAACAGGAGAGCAGGGCATGAGCAATAATTAGCGAAACAATAATAAGCAAGTTTACAAATCATGTTTGTAGAAAAGTAGGGGAAAGAGAAAAAGTAATTCCTTTTCCCGCAGATTCCTTATTTTCATATTGGTGTATCATCAACTATAGCAGCATGACATTTTCTCTGCCCACAAGATTCATTTGATGCAAAACTAGAGCAACATGAAATTTTCAAATTATACTCCAACTACAAGCTCTTCACAGTCTGACTAAACGGACTGCGGTGAGTAAGCAACACATCCAAGCAAGGACATCCAGAGGGGGGAGAGGATGCTAACCATGTCGGTGCGGAGGGCATCCCCGAAACCCTGCTCCCGCTCTGCCAGCTCGCCAGCCGAACCGAGACCCACGAAATCATGGGAGGGGCTTCTCCCTGGCACTATCCTTCCCAGCATGACCCCTGCTCCTCCGCAAGAGAACACTGAACATTGGTACGCAAGAAATATGAACAAATGCACCAGATATATGAATAAAGGCAAGCATGTTGATAAAAACTAAATTGGATACTTTTCTCTACTCCATTATTCGAGAATAGTCGCAAACACATGCATGTCATTTGTCCTTCTGCTATTAGTCGCAACAATACATCGTATCTATTCCAATTTTTGCACTAGACAGCAAGATCATGACACATGTGAACAAACATGAAAACATGGAAATAACATCAGAGCATCATCTGAATTTTTATACTCGAATCAATGCTCCAAGAAACATGAAAACGGAGATTTAGCACCAGGAAACATGCAAAAACTTGTTCAGGCCAAAGATATGATCAAGGCACCAAGACACATCATCTGTATTACAATTCAGTACTCCAGCATTGGTACTCCTACGATCAGCAGAAGCAAACACTGAATAAATGGAGAGATGCATCATTGGAAAGCAAGATAAGCATCGCAGCAATGGATTGGAAAGGAAAGAAAAAATGGACCTTTGGATGTGAAGGTCCCATGGTGGGTGTGACCCTGCCTTGTCGGTCTCGGCCTCCTCATGGAAGCGGTCGCGTGTGCGGGGAGCTAGGATCTGGATCTGCGAAGAAAACCGTGACGACCAGCGACGGAGGACTCTGGCCGGCTCTCCACTCCGTCGGCCAACACGCGGGCAGGCGAGCTCAACGGATCGCCGCGCATCGTACAACTGATGCACGGACGCGCCGTCATAGGGTCGTGGTTCATGGGGCGATGTGGTTCCTGGGAGTGAGGCGGAGGAGCCGGAGCTGCGGCGAGATGCGCCGGGAGAGAGAAAGAAAGGGGATGGAGGAGAGATGCGTCCTTGAGAACCGCGGTCTGGTGGTTGACTGATGGAGTGCTGTGGTCTCAGGATAAGGGTGGACTATGGATTGAAGGTGAAAATACCCGAGGGCTTAGTTGCAAAATAGTGTCACTAAATTGATGCAAACTTTCAATGTAATACTTCCCCAAATGGAAGTGGATAACCAAGCACACTAGCTAACAGAGTCTGAAACTGCTTTTCAAAAATGTATTTTAGATGTGTTTTTTAATGTCAAAAAATTCATAATGATTTTTTGTTCTTACATGTTCACAAAATTATATTCGCGGCACAAAGTTTTGTGAAAAAAGTCTTTTTATTTTGTCTCCGCAAAAAAGACAAATTTAGTGCTTCTAAAAAGCATTCCGCGACATAGTGTTTCGTATTTTTTGCAGAAACCACAAAAAAAATTGTTTTTCTGTGAAACTTCTTGCATGCACATACAATGTGGAGATGTCTGCTTGCACTTTTTTCCCAGATTTTTGGCATTTCAAAATGTGTTTTTGAATGTGAGTTCATATGTACCCGGGTCTATCCATGCACTTATCAGCTAACTCATGTAAATAATCACGCCCCTAAAAATGTAAATAATCACAGGTTTTGTTACATTTAGCCGTTAGCTCAGGCTAATTATATATGTGCCTAATGCGCTTGCTCTTTCTCCATGCAATAGTCATCGTTGAGTGATTTGACTAACTGTTAATAGTTCTGACAATCAAGTTGACCGGTTGATACTACATTAGAAAAGAAATACGATATGGACAATTCATTTTCTCTTTCTCTAGGAAGTAGCAACAAGCTCTTGATTTGGCTAAATTAGGAGTTCCAACGATCAATGCAGACGGTTAATTAGATTAGGAAGGTAATCAACTTAAAATAGGTTAGAAGTTGTACAAGTCCACGTGCACGAGCATGTATATAGACACATTGCTATGTATCTTTGCATCAAAAGAAAGAGTAGAAAAATAATAGACATGTTACATACGGACGACAAAGTATGCATGTGTTGTTCATCATGAAGGTGTGCATGAGGGGCGTCAGATGGGAAGAAGATGTTGAAGGCGAGGATGGCACATGGATATGGTGCTAGAATGGGAGAGTATTATGATGTTGATGTTCAATGGCAAGTGTCTCGTGTCCTGTCCAAGCTCATCATCTTTTGCATAACTACATTCGAACATATTACAATTAGATAAACACCACAACCACTATTGACGAGGGTGACAAAGAGTATAAGTTGTGACATAGGTGAGATGCCATACTGAAATATAAGATGTAGATCGGCAGAGCATCTTAAGAAATGATTTTTATAATAGGAACATATGGCATTTTTTTCTACCGTTGCAACGCACGGGCATATGTCCTAGTTAACACTGATACGTCTCCAACGTATCTATAATTTCTGATTGTTCCATGCTATTATATTATCTGTTTTGGATGTTTATGGGCTTTATTATACACTTTTATATTATTTTTGGGACTAACCTATTAACCCAGAGCCCAGTGCCAGTTTCTGGTTTTTCCTTGTTTTAGATAATCGCATAAAAGGAAAATCAAACGGAGTCAAATTGACCTGAAACTTCACGGAACTTATTTTTGGAAGGAAAGCAACCCGGAAGACTTGGAGTCCACGTCAAGGAAGCTTCGAGGGAGCCACGAGGTAGGGGGGCGCGCCCAACCCCCCTAGGCGCCCCCTCCATCATCGTGGGCCCCTCGTGGCTCCCCTGACGTATTTCTTCCGCCTATATATATCCATATACCCTAAAACGATCGGGGAGCAGAATAGATCGGCAGTTCCGCCGCCAGAAGCTTCCGTAGCCACCGAAAACCAATCTAGACCCGTTCCGGCACCCTGCCGGAGGGGACAATTCTTCTTCCTTGGCCATCTTCATCATCCCGGTGCTCTCCATGACGAGGAGGGAGTAGTTCTCCCTCAGGGCTGAGGGTATGTACCAGTAGCTATGTGTTTGATCTCGGTCTCTCTCTCGTGTTCTTGATTTGGCATGATCTTGATGTATCGCGAGCTTTGCTATTATAGTTGGATCTTATGTTTCTCCTCCCCTCTACTCTCTTGTAATGGATTGAGTTTCCCCTTTGAAGTTATCTTATCGGATTGAGTCTTTAAAGATTTGAGAACACTTGATGTATGTCTTGGCGTGCGTATCTGTGGTGATAATGGGATATCACGTGATTCACTTGATGTATGTTTTGGTGATCAACTTGCGGGTTCTGCCCATGAACCTATGCATAGGGGTTGGCACACGTTTTCGTCGTGATTCTCTGGTAGGAACTTTGGGGCACTCTTTGAGGTTCTATGTGTTGGTTGAATAGATGAATCTGAAATTGTGTGATGCATATCGTATAATCATACCCACGAATACTTGAGGTGAAATTGGAGTATCTAGGTGACATTAGGGTTTTGGTTGATTTGTGTCTTAAGGTGTTATTCTATTACGAACTCTAGGGCTGTTTGTGACACTTATAGGAATAGCCCAACGGATTGATTGGAAAGAATAACTTTGAGGTGGTTTCGTACCCTACCACAATCTCTTCATTTGTTTTCCGCTATTAGTGACTTTGGAGTGACTCTTTTTTGCTTGTTGAGGGATAGTTATGTGATCCAATTATGTTATTATTGTTGAGAGAACTTGCACTAGTGAAAGTATGAACCCTAGGCCTTGATTCAACGCATTGCAATACCGTTTACACTCACTTTTATCATTAGTTACCTTGATGTTTTTATATTTTCAGATTACAAAAACCTTTATCTACCATCCATATACCACTTGTATCACCATCTCTTCGCCGAACTAGTGCAACTATACAATTTACCATTGTATTGGGTGTGTTGGGGACACAAGAGACTCTTTGTTATTTGGTTGCAGGCTTGCTTGAGAGAGACCATCTTCATCCTACGCCTCCTACGGATTGATAAACCTTAGGTCATCCACTTGAGGGAAATTTGCTACTGTCCTACAAACCTCTGCACTTGGAGGCCTAACAACGTCTACAAGAAGAAGGTTGTTTAGTAGACATCAAGCTCTTTTCTGGCGCCGTTGCCGGGGAGGTGAGTGCTTGAAGGTATATCTTTAGATCTTGCAATCGAGTCTTTTAGTTTCTTGTTTTATCACTAGTTTAGTTTATAAAAGAGAATTACAAAAAAAATAATGGAGTTAAGTTTGCCTCATACGCTTCATCCTTTTAGTATCTTTCGTGAGTATGATGGAAAGGAAAATTGTGCCAAAGTGTCAGAAGAAGAATGCATTAAAATGTTTGGCACTAAATCTTTGAATGATGAGCATGATTGCATTGTTGTTAGTATGAACTCCTTGAATATCCATAGTACTAATGATGATTGCACTAGTTATGATGAAAATGTCTCCTATAAACATGTCAATTTTTGTGGAGTGCATTGGGTTTGTAAGTACACACCAAATAGGGAAGATAGATATTGCAAGAGGCATAAGTACTTAGAAAGTAAATTGTTGCAAGAAAGGCTAGATGATTGTGCTGAAAATTTAAATTTTCTTGGCCGTACTTGTGGACTTTGCAATGAACAGGGTCATTTAGCTATCCGATGCAAATTGTTTCATGATCTAATCGTGTCCAAAAATTGTGATGACTTGATTTCCCTTGCACATTATATTGAACTCAGTTTGCTTATGGGTTATGAAGAAATGAAATGTATAACTAAGCATCTTCCAGAATTTGCCCGTTATAAACTTCTTGGTTTTGATCTAGAGGAAATTTATATGTATTGTGCGGTGAATTGTATTGAAAATCCTTATATTGCCAACTACATAAAGAAAAGAAAACAAATAGAAGATGAAGAGAATACTAATGAAAGGGAAGAGACTTCCCAATACCCTCCTATTATTTCTTATGATGAATTATGTAACGAGGAGGAGCCTCCTATTCAACCAATCTCATTAATGAGGAGCTCCAAAAAGAGGATTGAACCCACACATGATGTGGTGAAGAAGAAGAAAAGAAAAAGGAAGAGAGGTAAAAAGATATCTCCCCCAAATAATGCTGCTCCTATCACTTTGTGCCTCATGAAAATATAATTGTGAAAGATAATGATACTTCTTATGATCTTGAAAATCTTTTTGGCACTTGCTTGGAAGAATATGATAATTGATATACTATTGGTGCTATCCATACTATTAATCATGAGAGTGATTATGCTTATGATATGAAAAGGCCCAAGCTTGGGGATGCTATGTTTGATGAAGATGATGTTTTTGAGAATATATTTTCTGCAATTAATGTTTGTCCCAAGCTTGGGGATGCTACGTTTAATGAAGATGATATTTTTAGTCTCCCAAGTTTTGATATGCAAATTTATAATGATGATAGCATGCCTTCTACTTATGATGATTATTGTGATGATACTTATGCTACAAAAAGTAGTGATTATATTTATAAAACTTGTCATGATTATGGTTACCCCTTTTCTGAACATTACTCTTTTAATGTGGAAACAATTTATGGTATTCGAGTTTCTTATGATACTCCCACTATTCCGAATGAGAAGAATTTTGCTTATGTGGAGAGTAATAAAATTTCTATGCTTGTAGATCATGAAAAGAATGCTTTAGGTGTTGGTTATATTGTTGAATTCATTCATGATGCTACTGAAAATTATTATGAGGGAGGAACATATGCTTGTAGGAATTGCAATAATATCAAGTTTCCTCTCTATGTGCTTAAAGTTTTGAAGTTATGCTTATTTTACCTTCCTATGCAAGTTGATTCTTGTTCCCACAAGTTGTTTGCTCACAAAATCCCTATGCATAGGAAGTGGGTTAGACTTAAATGTGCTAGTCATATTCTTCATTATGCTCTCTTTATATTTTAATTCTTATCTTTTATGTGAGCATCGTTGAAATCATCATGCCTAGCTAGGAGCGTTAAACGATAGCGCTTGTTGGGAGGCAACCCAATCCTATTCTTGTTCTTTACTTTTTGCTCCTATTTAGTAATAAATAATTCATCTAGACTCTGTTTAGATGTGGTTTTATGCTTTTAATTAGTGTTTGTGCCAAGTAGAACCTTTGGGAAAACTTGGGGAAAGTCTTTGCGATCATGCTGTAAAAAACAGAAACTTTAGCGCTCACGAGAATTGCTGCCATTTTTTTACTGGAGAGTGATATTTAGTTAATTATTTTTGCAGATGATTAATAGATAAATTACTCAGGTCCACCAATTTATTTGAGAATTTTGTAAGTTCCATAAGTATACGTTTTATACAGATTACTACAGTCTGTTCTGTTTTTGACAGATTCTGCTTTTCGTGTGTTGTTTGTTTATTTTGATGAATCTATGGCTAGTAAAATAGTTTACAAACCATAAAAAAGTTGGAATACAGTAGGTTTAACACCAATATCAATAAATAATGAGTTCATTACAGTACCTTGAAGTGGTGTTTTATTTTCTTTCGCTAACGGAGCTTACGAGTTTTCTTTTAAGTTTTGTGTTGTGAAGTTTTCAAGTTTTGGGTAAAGATTCGATGGATTATGGAACAAGGAGTGGCAAGAGCCCAAGCTTGGGGATGCCCAAGGCACCCCCAAGTTAATATTCAAAGACAACCAAGAGCCTAAGCTTGGGGATGCCCCGGAAGGCATCCCCTCTTTCGTCTTCGTTCATCGGTAACTTTACTTGGAGCTATATTTTTATTCGCCACATGTATGTGTTTTGCTTGGAGCGTCATTTTATTTTATTTTGTTTTGATTGCTGCTTGAATAAAATAACAAGATCTAAAATTATTAAATGTTAGAGAGTCTTCACATAGTTGCATAATTATTCGACTACTCATTGATCTTCACTTATATCTTTCGGAGTAGTTTGTCATCTGCTCTAGTGCTTCACTTATATCTTTTTAGAGCACAGAGGTGGTTTTATTTTGTAGAAATAGAAGAACTCTCATGCTTCACTTATATTATTTTGAGAGTCTTTAGAACAGCATGGTAATTTGCTTTGGTTATGAAATTAGTCCTAATATGATGGGCATCCAAGAGGGATATAGTAAAAACTTTCATATAAGTGCATTGAATACTAAGAGAATTTGATACTTGATGATTGTTTTGAGATATGGAGATAGTGACATCAAAGTTGTGCTAGTTGAGTAGTTGTGAATTTGAGGAATACTTGTGTTGAATTTTGCAAGTCCCGTTAAGCTTTTAAATCTAGGACGATACGACCGATATATAGGCCGATATATCACTTTTGGGGCTCCACCGATATAAACATAACATATCATTTTGCAAATATCATTTTCCAACATATCATCCGATATGGACCGAAATATTGACCGATATGGCCGATATCTGGCCCGATATGTACACTGATATAGGACGATATGTAGACGACAACAATTATTTATTAGATAGCACTGAAATAAGATTATGCATTTACAACTTCATTATATATTATCAAAGTCATCCACAATGTTTCGTACAAATGCATATATATCATACTATTTTTAACCATAGAGTAAGCATTTTGTGCAACTTTCCTTAATAGTTTCTTAATCGACAAGTTAATAAACTAAGAATCTAAAAGTGTTATGTTAAATTATTGATATCATACATTTTGTTTTAATAAAAATAAATGTTTTGAAAAATAATAACGAAAAACAATTACACATGTTTTCGACGATATATCTACATATCGTCCGATATATCACCCGATATCCGACATCCGATATGTCAAAGCCAAACCGATACGAAGCCGATATCCAATATTTTGAAGCTTGAGTCCCGTAGCATGCAGGTATGGTAAACGTTGTGTAATTTTTTTGAAAAATGAGGTGTTATTTGATTGTCTTCCTTATGAGTGGCGGTCGGGGACGAGCGATGGTCTTTTCCTACCAATCTATCCCCCTAGGATGTAACACCCCGAGACCGTTGCGCCAGGTGTCTTCCAGTTATTCGTTGTTGTTGCCATGTCATTTGCTTGCGTGTTGCATCTTGCCATGTCATAATGTGCATTGCATCATCATGTTTTTAAAACTTGCATCCGTCCGGGTTTCCCCCAGTTTCGTCTGTTGTCCGTTCCGAGCCCAGACACACTTGCACGCGCCCGCGGCACGTCCGAAATAGTATTTTATAAGTGGCCAGAAAATGTTCTCGGAATGGGATGAAAGTTGGCGTTCGGTGTTGTTTTGTTGTCAGTAGGCCGCCTGCCAAGTTTCATCGCGTTCGGAGTCCGTTTGATGCCCCAACGGATAACTATAGCGGTAGTATAGCCGGTCTTATCGTCAGACGTTTTCGGTCTCCGGAAATCATGTCGGGCTGCATCTCTTCCCCCTTCTCTCAGACCAACCTGCTCTCCACAGTCCACCTAGGCCCATGCCTACTCCTCTTTGCACAGTGCATTGGACCTCCTCGCGCGCGCGTCCGAAAGCTGTCCCGGACTCGACCCGGTCAGTCGTCACCGTTGGGTCTGGATCATCCCCAAACGTCTACAAAACATGTCCTTTTTGTTAATGGGGCTCCCTAACCTATTTATCCGAGACCGTCCGATTACGATCGGAGGGATGAGATAGCCCTACCCACACCCACTTTCTATAAATAGCAGTGCAATCAGCGGACGAATCCCTAATTTCTAGGGATCCTCCTAGCAACGCCGCAACTCCTCCTGTCTCCTCCTCGTGTTCCCCACCAAGCCAATCACCTTCGGCCCTTGTTTTCAGATCCACTCCACCAACCGCCACCTCCCACTCGATTTGGACTGCCAGATCGCGAATCCGACGGCCCAGGAGGCTCCCCCAACGCCCCAGCGCTCGTCCCTGCCTCCCGGCCGCAGCTCCCTCGCCCCCGGTCGATTTGGCCGCTGAGATCCAGAGCGCCTCGACCCCAAGCTCCACCACCCGCTGGTGGCCTCGATGGTACAGCAGCAGTTGCCGCTAGATCGGACTCCCTCCTCGTGCTACCTCCTTATTTCTCTTCTTTCCCTGTCTCATCTCTCGCTCTCTCTTGCACTGCATGCTCGAACAGGAGGCCGTGGAGTCGCCGTCTTCAAGCAATCGACTGGCCAAAACTTCAACGTCGGTGAAGACCTTCTCCAGTCCTCGAACCGCATGGGGTTTCCGCACCGGGTGCACTTGCCGCCCGTCGCCGTCAAATGGCAGCGCCGCCGTGCTTCTGCCGTCCGCGTCGGCAAGTACAGCGCCCAGCCGTGCCGACCTCCTACAACTCGTCCCAGCGCTGGACCTGAAGCCCGCGATTCCCGTCGGACCTCGCCTCGCCGGAGATACCCAAGTCCATCGCCGCCCTCCGCTGCTGCTTTGCTGCCGTCCAGCCGTGCCGCCGTTCCCCTGCTTCCTCTGCTTCCTGAACGAGCAAGGAAAACGACCGCGCGTCGCCTGCGTCCGTTGACCGCGCGAGCATCGTCAGCGCTCCCCTCTGCCTCGCTCGTGGACTGGATCCAACGCCTCTTGCCAAGGCCCAACGCCAAGTGAGCCGGCCCGTTTCCTTGTCGGCCCAGCCGCGCCTCCTCAGGTCGGACATGAGCAACTCTCCCAGCCCAGTTCACTTCAGATCCAGCCCAGACATGGTTTTTTTTCTTCTGTCTGGCGTTTCATCTATTTATCCTGGAGTTTGCAGATTTACAGAAAACCCCTCCTTGTTCATGCATATAATAACTTCACAACCGTGCATCGGATTAAAATAAATTATATATGAAACTTGCTTAGAATTTCGTGTAGATTAATAATTTGCAACTTTCATCCATGTCTAAAATGTTTAAAATGTTGTTTGTTTAAATTTTGCCTATTGCCTTGCTAAAATGATTTAATTCATAACTTTTCAACCGTAGCTCCAAATTTAATAAACTTTATATGTAAATAGGGTAGAAAAATGTCTAGTTTAACATGGTGCACTCTTCTTGCATGTTTAACAACTCTAAAATATGATTTAGGGAAGAGCAGTACCAAACCTTAAAAGTTGCACATGAGGAGTTTCCGGACCTGTTGCTTGTATATCCGGCCTCATTTAAACTTGCCTAGATAGGTAGTTTTCATTTGCTTCACCTCTTGCCATGTTAATCAACATTTAATATTGTTGGGTACATAAACGAGATCGAACTAAATAACTTGTTGTGGTGTTTCGTCAATATGCAACTCGTTGCATATTGATCTCCACTTAATTTGTAGAATTGCTTGTGCACTTTGCCATGCCATGCCTCATTAAATTGGACATGCATCATGCTTGGTCGTGCATCATGCCATGTTCATGTGGTGGTTGTTTACTATGTTGTTTGCTTCTTTCCGGTGTTGCTTCTTCGGGTTGGTTCCGATAACGTCGTGTGGTGAGGATTCGTTCGACTACATCCGCTTGTCCTCTTCATGGACTCGTTCTTCTTCCTTGCGGGATCTCATGCAAGATGACCATACCCTTGAAATCACTTCTATCTTTGCTTCCTAGTTGCTCGCTCTATTGCTATGCCTATGCCGCGATACCTACCACTTGCTATATCATGCCTCCCATATTGCTATGTGAAGCCTCTAACCCACCTTGTCCTAGCAAATCGTTGTTTGGCTATGTTACCGCTTTGCTCAGCCCCTCTTATAGCGTTGTTAGTTGCATGTGAAGATTGGAGTTTGTTCCATGTTGGAGCATGATTATTGTTGGGATATCACAATATCTCTTATTTAATTAATGCACCTATATACTTGGTAAAGGGTGGAAGGCTCGGCCTTATGCCTGGTGTTTTGTTCCACTCTTGCCGCCCTAGTTTTCGTCATACCGGTGTTATGTTCCTTGATTTTGCGTTCCTTACGCGATTGGGTTATAATGGGAACCCCTTGACAGTTCGCTTTGAATAAATCTCCTCTAGCAAGGCCCAACCTTGGTTTTACCATTTTTCTCACCACCAACTACTTTTCCCTTGGGAGTCGCTCTCTCGAGGGTCGTCTTTATTTTAACCCCCCCGGGCCAGTGCTCCTCTGAGTGTTGGTCCAAACTAGCGCCCCTTGCAGCGCCACCTCGGGGAAACTTGAGGGTTGGTTTTAGTTGTACGGATTGCTCATCCAGTGTGCCCTGAGAATGAGATATGTGCAGCTCCTATCGGGATTTGTCGTCACATTCGAGCGGCTTTGCTGGTCTTGTTTCACCATTGTCGAAATGTCTTGTAACCGGGATTCCGAGCCTGATCGGGTCTTCCTGGGAGAAGGAATATCCTTCGTTGACCGTGAGAGCTTGTGATGGGCTAAGTTGGGACACCCCTGCAGGGTTATGAACTTTCGAAAGCCGTGCCCGCGGTTATGGGCAGATGGGAATTTGTTAATGTCTGGTTGTAGAGAACTTGAAACTTAACTTAATTAAAATGCATCAACCGCGTGTGTAGCCGTGATGGTCTCTTCTCGGCGGAGTCCGGGAAGTGAACACGGCGTTGGAGTTATGCTTGAACGTAAGTAGTTTCAGGATCACTTCTTGATCACTTCTAGTTCGCGACCGTGCTTTGCTCCTGTTCGCGCTCTCATTTGCGTAAGTTAGCCACCATATATGCTAGTGCTTGCTGCAGCTCCACCTCACATACCTTTTACCTACCCATAAGCTTATATAGTCTTGATCGCGAGGGTGTGAGATTGCCGAGTCCCCGTGACTCACAGATTACTTCCAAAACTAGTTTGCAGGTGCCGATGATACCGTGCAGGTGACTCAACTGAGCTCAAGGAGGAGCTCGATGAAGATCTTGTTCATCGTGTTGTTTCGTTTCAGTTGATCAGTAGTGGAGCCTAGTCGGGGCGATCGGGGATCTTTTGCATTAGAGGTAGTGTTCTTTTATTTTGGTTCCGTGGTCAGACCTTGATTCTATCTGGTTGATGTAATGCTATATTTATGTATTGTGTGAAGTGGCGATTGTAAGCCAACTATGTACCTCTTTCTTATTCAGTACATGGGATGTGTAAAGATTACCCCTCTTGCGACATGCCTACAATGCGGTTATGCCTCTAAGTCGTGCTCTGACACGTGGGAGATATAGCTGCATCGTGGGTGTTACAAGTTGGTAATCAGAGCCAGGCCCGACTTAGGAGCCCCCCTGCTTGATCGAATCACCGGCGTTGTTGAGTCTAGAAAAATGTTTTGAGTCATTTAGGATTATATATATCGGAGAGTAGGATTCTTTTTACTCCTCAGTCCCTTCGTCACTCTGGTGAGGCATCCTGACGTAGAGTTTTGACTCTTCTCTTCTCAAATTTCACGAAAAAAAATTTAGCATCACGCGGGTATCTTGTAATCGTTCCGATGGATTTGTGACGAGGACATTGTTCTTGGTGCCTCCTGACATTTAGGGGTTGTGGCAGTGTCCCGGGGAGTTGAGCTCCGAGGTGTTGTCGTCACAATTTTATCGTTACAGTTCTGGAATACCTGAGTTTCGCCGACATAGAAAATCTCTTTTATGCAGTTGTTAGTGAGATAACCTCGACGCCACCCAGTACTGGGGTGGGAGTTCGGGAGTATTGCCATAACTCGTATAACGGATGCTTTTCGAAGGTTGAGGTAAATGATTTCCGAAGGTTTCTTGGTTATGTGTTGAAGGATGGATACAGCTGGATGTAGGATTTGTTAGTTTTGGTTGAGATTATTATGCTTCCCCTGTATCCCCAACACCTGATTGCATAACCAGAAAGTTTCGGGAGTTTATAAGTGGGAATTCAAGTAGCTCTTAGGATATGTTTCCGATAGATGCATGATATTAGATTGGGGTTCGACGTCTAGTGGTCCGCTTATCCACGATTGGTTTTATAGTGGTCTCGTTGTGTCTTAAAGAGTCCTTGGCTATGCTGACTCGGGGACGCTTTGTATGTCATGTGCACTGCCTTGTACATGATGGTGTTGTACGATCGAGCCCGTGTGGGCCCCACCACAAAAACTTCGGACGAAATCTCTATCATATGTTTGTTCCGACTTATTTTGCAAGCCAATCCTTGTTTTGTTTTGATTTGTGGTATTCGAGTTGCTTCAATGTCAAATGTTGATTCCATACCTTGACTAAGCGGTGTTCTCATGCTCCTATGTGAATACTAATCCTTCATGATAATAGTTATTGTCATGTCAATCCTTTTCAACCGGCGTGTTTCTCTTCAAGTGGATCCGATCATTTCTACATTCGCGAGATCATTTCTCACTTCTTCTCAACGGTGCTCATTTCATCCGTCCGAAGTTGCCTTTGTTTTCCCGCCCTCCCACCCTTTTCTTCAAGGATTTAGATCTCTTAATCATGTATCCTTTTATTTGTGAGAAATCCCTTCGGTCTTTTCTTTCAATGTTTTACCCGGTGTTTCTTATGAAGATTCTAACAGAGCTTCAAGTTCATCATTCTTCGTTCCCTTTCTCCTCTGGTGGATTCAATTCAAGCTTTTGGTGTTGATCATATCCCTTAACTCGTTTCAAATGCTTTCTCATGTCGGTGCACCTCTTAATCATCCACTCCTCGCTATTCATTTGTTCCGGAGTGTTGAAGATATCTCAAAAAATTCAAGTTTCCATCCTCAATTCGTTCAAGCTTTTGCGAGGATTTTACCTCATTCAAGCCATTTATTTCAACCGGCGCAATATCTCTTTTAAATTGTTCAAAGGTGTTTCTTTTGAGTGGGCCCTAACCCACAGGTCTTTTCCCAGGATCTTACCTGACTCTTCTAATTTTCCCGGAGATTCTCAAATTCTTTTCCAAGTTTGACATAAGAATGAGTTATCATCAGTCAAATGCCTTCTCCAAGATCTGTCACATTCTTTTCATCTTTAGTTCAACCTTTCTAATTTTCATTCCGGAGTGTCTCAACAAATCATGATGGTGTTTCTCGTCATCGTTCTCACGTTTGTGAAGACCGAAGAAGAGTTTATCCTCAATCTTATCCGTTCTCCCAAAGATTCGTGATTCTAGCTTGATGCCATCCCCTCATAATTGTTTTTCATTGTGAGAATTCTTTTCACCTACCCGGAGCAATTCAAGATTCTTTTCAATTTGATTCTTCGAAGGCCATCTTTTCAAATATTAATCATTCTCAGGTTTCAGCTTTTGTTCTCCAAATCTTACCGGTGCATCGCTCAAGTAACCATTAATTAGATCAAGATCTCTTCATTATCTTGTTTATAAATTCTCTCAAGCATCTTCGTTCATTTGCTAATTCTTCCCGGCGCTTCTTTATCTTTTCTTCAATCGTTTTCAATTCTTACAGTGGTTCTTCCAAGATTCTTCTTCCTTTGTTTATCATATCTATGTATTCGTTGTTTTCAATCCTACCAGTGGATTTGTCGAAGACCTTCTCAAGTTCATGCTATATCTCTCTTCAATCCTTTGCAACTGGAATAAGTAGTATGCCAAATCCGTTTCTTGTCATCAATTTAAAGTGGTGAAGGATGAGCATAACATAATTCTTATTCTTGATTCACCCAAGTGATTAATTCCTTATTCCGGAAGCTCATCAAATTCTCGGTTCGAGATGCTTTATCTTTTATTCCGGAATTCCAAGCTTCCATTTTATCTCGTTGTAAAGCTTCATCTAATCATCGCAAGGCTTCACCTTGTGTTTTCAACTTCTTTTTCCTTCGTTATTCTTTTCTTACCAGAGTTCTTCATGGAGGCTCTACATGATGGTTAATAAAGGATTTAATTCCCTCTCGAAGTGTTCAACGAGATTCTTTTAAGAGGAGCACAAACATTCTTCATCGTGCAATCCGCAGTGAAATTGTTCTCCCTTATCTTTTGAGGTGGCAATATATCATTCTTCATTCAAAAGAATGAGATATTTAAATCCATCAACCTATTCCTTGGAGTTATCTTGTGTCATGTTTCACCTAAAGCCTTCCCTAAGGATTGTTGCTAATTATGGTGCTCATAAATGACCCAAGTTCTTCATCTATACTCCTGGTGAAATAAGTTTCTCGTCTTCTTGTTCATATCAATCCAATCTATTGTTTCCATTAGTGGCAGAATTCCACCTCATAATTTTGAGATGTTTTCTATATGTCCACTACAAGTTTACTCTTTTCGTTGTTGGTTTTCCAACAACTACGTTCGACCCTTCTCCTAAAGCTGCTTTCAAGCTCATTTGGGGTAGAAGATATTGTTTACTCCTCCGTTCATTCCATTCCATCCTCTCATTTCTTCCGGAGGCATTGTGATGTTGCACTCTTCAACCCATCTTCTTGTTTTGTCAAGATCATTTTCTTTCCTTTGCTTATCCATTTAACCGGAGTGTTGTGCCATCTGCTCGAGTTCTTTTTGCCTTATCAAGTATTGCATCTCTTTTCAACCGGAGTGTTGCCCGAATTTGTTCTTCCTTGTTCCTCTTTTCTAACGGAGTGCTTTCAACTTCATTTATCTCCGTGGAATTCTTCCTTTCAAGTTGTTCAACCAAGGTTCTTTGGTTTCACTCATTTGTCAAAGAAGCAACTTAGTTTTACCCCTTCTCTTCCTCTTCCGTTTTCCCTCCGGTGCCATCCTAGATCTCGGGACGAGATCCTCTCGTAGTGGTGGAGTGTTGTAACGCCCCGAGACCGTTGCGCCAGGTGTCTTCCAGTTATTCGCTGTTGTTGCCATGTCATTTGCTTGTGTGTTGCATCTTGCCATGTCATCATGTGCATTGCATCATCATGTTTTCAAAACTTGCATCCGTCCGGGTTTCCCCCAATTCCGTCCGTTGTCCGTTCTAAGCCCAGACACACTTGCACGCGCCCGCGGCACGTCCGAAATAGTATTTTATAAGTGGCCAGAAAATGTTCTCGGAATGGGATGAAAGTTCATGTGCGGTGTTGTTTTGTTGTTAGTAGGCCGCCTGCCAAGTTTCATCGCGTTCGGAATCCGTTTGATGCCCCAACGGACAACTATAGCGACAATATAGCTGGTCTTATCGTCGGATGTTTTCGGTCTTCGGAAATCGTGCCGGGCTGCATCTCTTCCCCCTTCTCTCAGAACAACCCGCTCTCCACAGTCCACCTAGGCCCATGCCTACCCCTCTTTGCACAGTGCATCGGACCTCCTCGCGCGCGCGTTCGAAAGCTGTCCCGGACTCGACCCGGTCAGTTGTCACCGTTGGGTCCGGATCATCCCCAAACGTCTACAAAACATCTCCGTTTTGTTAATGGGTTCCCTAACCTATTTATCCGAGATCGTCCAATTACGATCGGAGGGATGAGATAGCCCTACCCACACCCACTTTCTATAAATAGCAGTGCAATCAGTGGACGAATCCCTAATTTCTAGGGATCCTCCTAGCGCCGCCGCAACTCCTCCTATCGCCTTCTCGTGTTCCCCACCGAGCCAATCACCTTCGGCCCTTGTTTTCAGATCCACTCCACCAACCGCCACCTCCCACTTGATTTGGACCGCCAGATCGCGGATCTGATGGCCCAAGAGGCTCCCCCAACGCCCCAACGCTCGTCCCTACCTCCCGGCCGCAACTCCCTCTCCTCGCTCAATCTGGCCGCTGAGATCCCGAGCGCCTCGACCCCAAGCTCCACCACCCGCCGGTGGCCTCGATGGTACAGCAGTAGCTGCCGCTAGATCGGACTCCCTCCTCGCACTACCTCCTTATTTCTCTTCTTTGACTTTCTCATCTCTCGCTCTCTCTTGCATTGCATGCTCGAACAGGAGGCCGTGGAGTCGCCGTCTTCAAGCAATCGACTGGCCAAAACTTCAACGCCGATGAAGACCTTCTCCAGTCCTCGAACCGCATGGGGTTTCCGCACCGCGTGCACTTGCCGCCCGTCGCCGTCAAATGCCAGCGCCACCGTGCTTATGCCGTCCGCGTCGGCAAGTACAGTGCCCAGCCGCGCCGACCTCATGTAGCTCGTCCCAGCGCTTGACCTGAAGCCCGTGATTCCCGTTGGACCTCGCCTCGCCGAAGAAACCCAAGTCCATCACCGCATTCCGCTGCTGCTTTGCCGCCGTCCAGCCGTGCTGCCGTTCCCCTGCTTCCTGAACGAGCGAGGAGAACGACCGCGCGTCGCCTGCGTCCGTTGACCGCGTGAGCATCGTCAGCGCTCCCCTCTACCTCGCTCATGGACTGGATCCAACGCCTCTTGCCAAGGCCCAGCGCCAAGTGAGCCGGCCCGTTTCTTTGTCGGCCCAGCCAGCCTCCTCAGGCCGGACGTGAGCAGCTCTCCCAGCCCAGTTCACTTCAGTTTCAGCCCAGACATGGTTTTTCTTTCTTCTGTCTCGCGTTTTATCTATTTATCCTGGAGTTTGCAGATTTACGGAAAACCCCTCCTTGTTCATGCATATAATAACTTCAGAACCGTGCATTGGATTAAAATAAATTATATATGAAACTTGCTTAGAATTTCGTGTAGATTAATAATTTGCAACTTTCATCCATGTCTAAAATGTTTAAAATGTTGTTTGTTTAAATTTTGCCTATTGCCTTGCTAAATTGACTTAATTCATAACTTCTCAACTGTAGCTCCAAATTTAATGAACTTTATATGTAAATGGGGTAGAAAAATGGCTAGTTTAACATGGTGCACTCTTCTTGCATGTTTAACAACTCTAAAATATGATTTAGGGCAGAACAGTACCAAACCTTAAAATTTGCACATGAGGAGTTTCCGGACTTGTTGCTTGTTGATCCGGCCTCATTTAAACTTGCTTAGATAGGTAGTTTTCATTTGCTTCACCTCTTGCCATGTTAATTAACATTTAATATTGCTGGGTACATAAACGAGATCGAACTAAATAACTTGTTGTGGTGTTTCGTCAATATGCAACTCGTTGCATATTGATCTCCACTTAATTTGTAGAATTGCTTGTGCACTTTGCCATGCCATGCCTCATTAAACCGGACATGCATCATGCTTGGTTGTGCATCATGCCATGTTCATGTGGTGGTTGTTTACTATGTTGTTTGCATCTTTCCGGTGTTGCTTCTTAGGGTTGGTTCCGATAACGTCGTGTGGTGAGGATTCGTTCGACTACATCTGTTTGTCTTCTTCATGGACTCGTTCTTCTTCCTTGCGAGATCTCGGGCAAGATGATCATACCCTCGAAATCACTTCTATCTTTTCTTGCTAGTTGCTCGCTCTATTGCTATGCCTATGCCGCGATACGTACCACTTTCTATATCATGCCTCCCATATTGCCATGTCAAGCCTCTAACCCACCTTGTCCTAGCAAACCGTTGTTTGGCTATGTTACCGCTTTGCTCAGCCCCTCTTATAGCGTTGTTAGTTGCAGGTGAAGATTGGAGTTTGTTCCATGTTGGAACATGATTATTGTTGGGATATCACAATATCTCTTATTTAATTAATGCACCTATATACTTGGTAAAGGGTGGAAGGCTTGGCCTTATGCCTGGTGTTTTGTTGCACTCTTGCCACCCTAGTTTCCGTCATACCGGTGTTATGTTCCTTGATTTTGTGTTCCTTACGCGGTTGGGTTATAATGGGAACCCCTTGACAGTTCACTTTGAATAAAACTCTGCCAGCAAGGCCCGACCTTGGTTTTACCATTTGCCTCACCACCACCTACTTTTCCCTTGGGAGTCCCTCTCTCGAGGGTCATCTTCATTTTACCCCCCGGGCCAGTGCTCCTCTGAGTGTTGGTCCAAACTAGAGCCCCTTGCAGCGCCACCTCGGGGAAACTTGAGGGTTGGTTTTAGTTGTACGGATTGCTCATCCGGTGTGCCCTGAGAACGAGATATGTGCAGCTCCTATCGGGATTTGTCGGCACATTCGGGCGGCTTTGCTGGTCTTGTTTTTCCATTGTCGAAATGTCTTGTAACCAGGATTCCGAGCCTGATCTGGTCTTCCTGGGATAAGGAATATCCTTCGTTGACCATGAGAGCTTGTGATGGGCTAAGTTGGGACACCCCTGCAGGGTTATTGGCAGATGGGAATTTGTTAATGTCCGGTTGTAGAGAACTTGAAACTCAACTTAATTAAAATGCATCAACCGTGTGTGTAGCCGTGATGGTCTCTTCTCGGCGGAGTCGGGGAAGTGAACACGACGTTGGAGTTATGCTTGAACGTAAGTAGTTTCAGGATCACTTCTTGATCACTTCTAGTTCGCGACCGTGCTTTGCTCCTCTTCTCGCTCTCATTTGCGTAAGTTAGCCACTAAATATGCTAGTGCTTGTTGCAGCTCCACCTCACATACCTTTTACCTACCCATAAGCTTATATAGTCTTGATCGCGAGGGTGTGAGATTGCTGAGTCCCCGTGACTCACAGATTACTTCCAAAACCAGTTTGCAGGTGTCGATGATACCGTGCAGGTGACTCAACCGAGCTTAAGGAGGAGCTCGATGAAGATCTTGTTCATCGTGTTGTTTCGTTTCAGTTGATCGGTAGTGGAGCCCAGTCGGGGTGATCGGGGATCTTTTGCATCAGAGGTAGTCTTCTTTTATTTTGGTTCCGTAGTCGGACCTTAATTGTATCTGGTTGATGTAATGCTATATTTATGTATTGTGTGAAGTGGCGATTGTAAGCCAACTATGTACCTCTTTCTTATTTAGTACATGGGATGTGTAAAGATTACCCCTCTTGCGACATGCCTACAATGCGGTTATGCCTCTAAGTCGTGCTCCGACACATGGGAGATATAGCCGCATCGTGGGTGCTACATAGGAGCATGCGCGTAATGCTTGGTTTTTGATGACTTGTAGATTTTTGCAATAAGTATGTGAGTTCTTTACGACTAATGTTGAGTCCATGGATTATACGCACTCTTACCCTTCCATCATTGCTAGCCTCTTCGGTACCGTGCATTGCCCTTTCCCACATTGAGGGTTGGTGCAAACTTCACCGATGCATCCAAACCCCGTGATATGATACGCTCTGTCACACATAAACCTCCTTATATCTTCCTCAAAACAGCCACCATACCTACCTATTATGGCATTTCCATAGCCATTCCGAGATATATTGCCATGCAACTTTCCACCGTTCCGTTTATTATCAAACGCATCATCATTGTCATATTGCTTTGCATGATCATGTAGTTGACATCGTATTTGTGGCAAAGCCACCATTTATAATTTATCATACATCTCACTCTTGATTCATTGCCCATCCCGGTTCACCTCCGGAGGCATTGATATAGAGTCATACTTTGTTCTAGTATCGAGTTGTAATCCTTGAGTTGTAAATAAATAGAAGTGTGATGATCATCATTAATAGAGCATTGTCCCAAAAAAGGCCAAAAAAAGGAAAAGCCAAATAAAAATAAAAAATAATAAAAAGGGATAATGCTACTATCATTTTTTCCACACTTGTGCTTCAAATTAGCACCATGATCTTCATGATAGAGAGTCTCTTGTTTTGTCACTTTCATATACTAGTGGGAAATTTTCATTATAGAACTTGGCCTGTATATTCCAACAATGGGCCTCCTCAAGTGCCGTGGGTCTTCATGAGCAAGCAAGTTGGATGCACACCCACTTAGTTTCTTTTGTTGAGCTTTCATACATTTATAGCTCTAGTGCATCCGTTGCATGGCAATCCCTACTCCTTGCATTGACATCAATTGATGGGCATCTCCCTAGCCCATTGATTAGCCGCGTCGATGTGAGACTTTCTCCTTTTTGTCTTCTCCACATAACCCCCTCATTATATTCTATTCCACCCATAGTGCTATATCCATGGCTCACGCTCATGTATCGCGTGAAAGTTGAAAAATGTTTGAGATTACTAAAGTATGAAACAATTGCTTGGCTTGTCATCGGGGTTGTGCATGATGAGAGCATTCTTGTGTAACGAAAATGGAGCATGACCAAACTATATGATTTTGTAGGGATGAACTTTCTTTGGCCATGTTATTTTGAGAAGGCATGATTGCTTTGTTAGTATGCTTGAAGTATTATTATTTTTATGTCCATATTAAACTTTTGTCTTGAATCTTATGGATCTGAATATTCTTGCCACAATAAAGAGAAATACATGATGAATATGTTAGGTAGCATTCCACATCAAAAATTCCATTTTTATCATTTACCTACTCGAGGACGAGCAGGAATTAAGCTTGGGGATCCTGATACGTCTCCAACGTATCTACAATTTTTTATTGTTCCATGCTATTATATTATCTGTTTTGGATGTTTATGGGCTTTATTATACACTTTTATATTATTTTTGGGACTAACCTATTAACCCAGAGCCCAGTGCCAGTTTCTGTTTTTTCCTTGTTTTAGAGTATCGCATAAAAGGAAAATCAAACGGAGTCCAATTGACCTGAAACTTCACGGAACTTATTTTTGGAAGGAAAGCAACCCGGGAGACTTGGAGTCCATGTCAAAGAAGCTTCGAGGGAGCCATGAGGTAGGGGGCGCGCCCACCTCCCTGGGCGCGCCCTCCACCATCGTGGGCCCCTCGTGGCTCCCCTGACGTATTTCTTCCGCCTATATATATCCATATACCCTAAAATGATCGGGGAGCAGAATAGATCGGGAGTTCCGCCGCCAGAAGCCTTCGTAGCCACCGAAAACCAATCTAGACCCGTTCCGGCACCCTGCTGGAGGGGGCAATCCTTCTCCGGTGGCCATCTTCATCATCCCGGTGCTCTCCACGACGAGGAGGGAGCAGTTCTCCCTCGGGGCTGAGGGTATGTACCAGTAGCTATGTGTTTGATCTCTCTCTCTCTCTCTCTCTCTCTCTCTCTCGTGTTCTTGATTTGGCACGATCTTGATGTATCATGAGCTTTGCTATTATAGTTGGATCTTATGTTTCTCCTCCCCATCTACTCTCTTGTAATGGATTGAGTTTCCCCTTTGAAGTTATCTTATCGGATTGACTCTTTAAAGATTTGAGAACACTTGATGTATGTCTTGCCGTGCGTATCTATGGTGACAATGGGATATCACGTGATTCACTTGATGTATGTTTTGGTGATCAACTTGCGGGTTCCGCCCATGAACCTATGCATAAGGGTTGGCACACATTTTCGTCGTGATTCTCCGGTAGAAACTTTGGGGCACTCTTTAAGGTTCTATGTGTTGGTTGAATAGATGAATCTGGGATTGTGTGATGCATATCGTATAATCATACCCACAGATACTTGAGGTGACATTGGAGTATCTAGGTGACATAGGGTTTTGGTTGATTTGTGTCTTAAGGTGTTATTCTAGTACGGACTCTAGGGCTGTTTGTGACACTTACAGGAATAGCCCAACGGATTGATTGGAAAGAATAAGTTTGAGGTGGTTTCGTACCCCACCATAATCTCTTCATTTGTTCTCCGCTATTAGTGACTTTGGAGTGACTCTTTGTTGCATGTTGAGGGATAGTTATGTGATCAAATTATGTTATTATTGTTGAGAGAACTTGCACTAGTGAAAGTATGAACCCTAGGCCTTGATTCAATGCATTGCAATACCGTTTACACTCACTTTTATCATTAGTTACCTTGCTGTTTTTATATTTTCAGATTACAAAAACCTTTATCTACCATCCATATACCACTTGTATCACCATCTCTTCGCCGAACTAGTGCACCTATACAATTTACCATTGTATTGGGTGTGTTGGGGACACAAGAGACTCTTTGTTATTTGGTTGCAGGGTTGCTTGATAGAGACTATCTTCATCGTACGCCTCCTAAAGATTGATAAACCTTAGGTCATCCACTTGAGGGAAATTTGCTACTGTCCTACAAACCTTTGCACTTGGAGGCCCAACAACGTCTACAAGAAGAATGTTGTGTAGTAGACATCAAACACCAATAGTTCACATCACCATGTGATTAACACCCATAGTTCGCATCACCATGTGACCAACACCCAAAGGGTTTACTAGAGTCAGTAGTCTAGTTCACATCGCCATGTGATTAACACCCAAAGAGTACTAAGGTGTAATCATGTTTTGCTTGTGACAGAGGTTTAGTAAACGGCTCTGCCACATTCAGATCCTTATGTATTTTCCAAATTTCTATGTCTACAATGCTCTGCACGGAGCTACTCTAGCTAGTTTCTCCCACTTTCAATATGTATCCAGATTAAGACTCAGAGTCATCCGGATCAGTGTCAAAGCTTGCATCGACGTAACCCTTTACGACGAACACTTTGTCACTTCCATAACCGAGAAACATTTCCTTAGTCCTCTTTAGGTACCTAAGGATAATTTTGACCGATTTCAAGTGATCTACTCTAGGATCACTATTGTATCCCCTTGACAAACTCATGGCAAGATACCCAATAGGTCTAGTATAAAACATGGAATACTTTATAGAACCTATGACTAGGGCATAGGGAATGACTTTCATTCTCTTTCTATCTTCTGTCGGGGTCGGGTTCTGAGTCTTACTCAACTTCATACCTTGCAATACAGGCAAGAACTCCTTCTTTGACTGTTCCATTTTGAACTACTTCAAAATCTTGTCAAGGAATGTACTCACTGAAAAATGTCATTAAGCGTCTTGATCTATCTCTATAGATCTTGATGCCCAATATGTAAACAGCCTTACCAAGGTCTTTCTTTGAAAACTCATTTCAAACACTCCTTTATGCTTTCCAGAAAATTCTACATCATTTCCGATCAACAATATGTCATTCACATATACTTATCAGAAAGGTTGTAGTGCTCCCACTCACTTTCTTGTAAATACAGGCTTCGTCTTAAGTCTGTATAAAACTATATGCTTTGATCTACTCATCAAAGCGTATATTCAACTCCGAGACGCTTGCACCAGTCCATACATGGATCGCTGGAGGTTGCACACTTTTTTAGCACCTTTAGGAATAACAAAACCTTTTGTTGCATCATATATGACTCTTTTTTAATAAATCCATTACGGAATGCAGTTTAGACATCCATTTGCCTGATTTCATAAAATGCGGTAATTGCTAACATGATTAGGACAGACTTAAGCATTGATAGAGTGAGAAAATCTCACTGTAGTCAACACCTTGAACTTGTCGAAAACATGAGCATCTCATACAACAACGTATATCACATCATGTCTTGACCATATCACATCACAACATGCCCTGCAAAAACAAGTTAGACGTCCTCTACTTTTTTGTTGCATGTTTTACGTGGCTGCTACGGGCTTCTAGCAAGAACCGTTCTTACCTACGCATCAAAACCACAACGGTGTTTCGTCAAGTTTGTTGTTCTAACCTTCAACAAGGACCAGCCATAGTCAAATTCGATTCAAATAAAGTTGGACAAACAGACACCCGCCAGCTACCTTTATGCAAAACTAGTTGCATGTCTGTCGGTGGAACTGGTCTCATGAACGTGGTCATGTAAGGTTGGTCCGGGCCACTTCATCCAACAATACCGCCGAATCAAAATAAGACATTGGTGGTAAGCAGTATGATTATCACCGCCCACAACTCTTTGTGTTCTACTCGTGCATATCATCTATGCATAGACCTGGCTCGGATGCTACTATTGGTGAATGTAGCATGGAATTTCAAAAAAAATCCTACGCTCACGCAAGATCTATCTAGGATATGCATAGCAACGAGAGGGGGGGAGTGTGTCCATGTACCCTCATAGACCGAAAGCGGAAGCGTTTATTAACACGGTTGATGTAGTCGAACTTCTTCTCGTTCCGACCGATGAAGCACCGAACGTACGGCAACTCTGAGTTCTGCACATGTTCAGCTCGATGACGTCCCTCGAACTCTTGATCCAGCAAATTGTCGAGGGAGAGTTCCGTCAGCACGACGGCATGGTGATGGTGATGGTGAAGTAATCCGCGCAGGGCTTCGCCTAAGCACTACGTGAATATGACCGGAGGTGTAAAATTTGAAGGGGGGCGCCGCACACGGCTAACAATTGTTGGTGTGTGTTCTAGGCGCCCCCTCCCCATGTATATATAGGTGGGAGTGTGAGGGGAGCAGCCTTAGGCGCCCCAAGTAGGAGGAATCCTACTTGGGGCCTGTCGGTGTCAAAACCGGTGGATCTCGGGTAGGGGGTCCCGAACTGTGCGTCTAAGGCGGATGATAACAGGAGGCAGGGGACACAATGTTTACCTAGGTTCGGGCCCTCTCGGTGGAGGTAATACCCTACGTCCTGCTTGATTGATCTTGATGATATGAGTATTACAAGAGTTGATCTACCACGAGATCGTAGAGGCTAAGCCCTAGAAGCTAGCCTATGATTATGATTGTTGTTGTCCTATGGACTAAACCCTTCGGCTTATATAGACACCAGAGGGGGCTAGGGTTACACATAGTCGGTTACATGGGAGGAGATCTACATATCCGAATTGCCAAGCTTGCCTTCCACGCAAAGGAGAGTCCCACCCAGACACGGGACGAAGTCTTCAATCTTGTATCTTCATAGTCCAACCGTCCGGCCAAAGTATATAGTCCGGCTGTCCGAGGACACCCTAATCCAGGACTCCCTCAGTAGCCCGTGAACCAGGCTTCAATAACGATGAATCCGGCGCGCAGACTGTCTTTGGCATTGCAAGGCGAGTTCCTTCTTCGAATACTCCATAGAAGATTTTGAACACAAGGATAGCGTCCGGGTCTGCAAAACAAATTCCCCATACCACTGTAGAGAGTATAATATTTCCATAAATCTAATCTGCTGACAACGTGACATCACGCCATGGCCCGGTCATTATTCGAACCGTTTTTCTCAAGTAGCCATTGCATGTGTTGCGAGGCGGTTTTCTTGGCACGTCTTGTAGAAGCAGAGATCATGTCCCCTTATCACGGGATTCTCATCAATACGGGTGTGCATAACCCAACTGTGCCATCAATTACGGCGCTTGGGGAATAAGCGAGTTTACCACGCAGGTGGGGAAGCGCATAGCTTCTTCCGACCTTATAAAGGGACAAGGACCCCTCCTTTTCACCCACGCCTTGTTCTTCCTTGCACATCCAATCTTGCGCACTCGAGCTCCAGCACCCAACTTTGCATTTTCTCCGTAAAACTGCTCCAAACATGTCCGCAGCGGGAGGCAAGTGGATGGTCTCCTCCGTTACGGAGGAGAACATTATGAAGCTCCGAGAAGCCGGATACCTGGCCGTAGACATCGCGCACCGGCTCCCAGACGAGGGGCAGGTCGTCCCTACTCCCGGACCCCATGAGAGGGTTGTATTCCTCCCCCACTTCGTCCGCGGGCTGGGATTTCCCCTCCACCCATTCGTCTGCGGGCTCATGTTCTACTACGGGCTGGACTTCGATGATCTGGCCCCCAATTTCATCCTCGGCGTTTATTTTCGTGTGCGAGGCCTTCCTTCGCATCAAGCCCCACTTCGGCCTGTGGCTGAAGACCTTCAACGTGAAACCGAAGGTGGTGGTCGGCCAGCAAGCGGAGTGCGGAGGCGCCATGGTGGGCAAAATGCCTAATGTCACCTTGCTCGAAGGCTCCTATGTGGAGACCGTGAAGGGGTGGCAATCAGGGTGGTTCTACATCACCGAGTCGCGTGACACCAACTGGGCGGCGACCCCCAAATTTCGATCCGGCATCCCCACGTGGCTCACCTCCTGGAAAGAGAAGGGCCTATCCTGGGGTTCATCGGCAGAGCTGACCGGATTCCAGAACTACGGAAGAAATGTGATAAGCAAGAAAATCAAGCTCGTCAACGTGGTCCTGGTCATGCTCTTCCGCCGGATCCTTCCGTGTCAAGGATGGGCATTCAATTTGTGGGAGTTCGACCCGGCCAAGCACCAGACGCTGCGAGAGCTTTTTGACACGATGCACCAAGACGTCTGGAGGGTGCTATTCAAGGCCGCCGAGGTACCTCCTCCCTTTACCGAGGATCGCGGACTCAGCGCAAAGCGTTCTGCCAATCCGGTAAGCTCTTTATATCTCATAAGACGTTTTCTTTCCCCGGTATAATCATGTGGGGGATCTAAGCCTCCATGCCATTTAACAGGAATGGGTCGCGACAGCGGAGCAGATCGATTGTCCGGCCCCACTGCCCGAGGATCCAGCAAGTGCTATCTTAACGGAGATGCTGGCTTCAACGCCCTATGATGCGCCGAAGAAGAAGGCCAAGAAGAAGGCAACGGGGACTAGGAAAGGTCTCCGACGCAAGGTCATATCGGACTCATCGTCCGATAATACCGAGGCGCCCTCCTCCCACGAAATCGAGGAGGAGGGAGAGGAAAGTTCTCCCCCCCTAGCCGGGGGAGACAAGAAAAGGAAGGCCGCCCCGTCAGGGGAAGCCGAAGGGTCCAAGAAGGGAAGGACTCTCCTTCCAGACTACTCCACGGCAGCCGCTGTTAGCGACGAGGAGTGGTTACCCAGGGACAAGCCCCTGGCGAAGTCGTAAGTATCCGAATACCATAATAGTTATTGGTATGTTTTATTTCATTGCTTCTTATCATGCCGAACATGATCATGCAGCCCATCCAAAGCCCATATTGATGTATCCTCTTCGGATGAGTCTTTGGGCCTATTGGAGATGAATAGCGATTCACTCCCGACCGCCTCCTCCCCCCGCCCTACGGACAACGTCGAGGTGCTGTCTCAAAGGGTACCGAACCAAGGGGAGACAGTTCCAGAAGCGCCCCAAGGCGACATTCCGGATGTTGGGCGCACGAGGGGCAAGACTCCCATGGGCTCTAACCTCGGGGGCACAAGTCTGTGCCGATGGCCTCTGTCCATCCAGGGTCATCGGACAATTTGCTGGAAGCGCTTCGCGGCGATTCCATTGATGAAGAGCACCACACTATCATGAGTGCGCTGGTCAAAAAGATTCAATCTGCCAAAAGCAGACGGACTGAAGCCTGTGCTAGCCTCCTAACAGGCTTTGAGGTAAGTAATCAAATTATGATAAAATGTTATACCATACACTGTAGCCCCTAATGCTCTGTTTGGTGTTCAGAAGAAAAGCCGAACATAGGATCAAATAATAACCATAGGAGTCTAATCAGAATATGTCTATGTGAATAAGCAGGCTTCACTGCTGGCCGCTGCCGCTCACACGGCGGAGGTCTCCGCACTGAAGCGGGACCTTGAGCGGTCCGAGGAAGATCTCGGCCTTACCAAGAGGCAGCTCGAAGAGAACAAAGGTAAGTGATACCTCGTCTATTTATTGCTAAAGAAAAATGAAACTTGTTGTTTGATCACGGGATCATCATGAATTTTGCTAGGGGCCACGACCGAAGTGGCAGCCCCGTAGAAGGCGTTGTCCGAGGCCGAAAGCAAAGCGGCCAAGGAGCGCGCCGAGCATGAGAAGCAAGAGGCCCGAGTTGGCAAGGTTCAGCAAGAGCTCCAGGAGTTCGTCAAGAAGTACGAGTCCGTGGAGTGTGACTCTAAGACACAAGGGTCCGAGCTTGCAAAGGCCCTTGAGAACGCGCAAAATGCCAAGGCCGAAGCCCAAAAGGCCCTCCAGGAAATTGAGGCGGTCAAGAAGATAGCGGCGGGTAAGGCATTCATTATGCAAAGCAAGCATGTGAAGGAAACTTTTCTTTTACTTACCCGAATTCGGTGAAGGAAATATGCCCTAGAGGCAATAATAAAGTTATTATTTATTTCCTTATATCATGATAATGTTTATTATTCATGCTAGAATTGTATTAACCGGAAACATAATACTTGTGTGAATACATAGACAAACTAAACGTCACTAGTATGCGTCTACTTGACTAGCTCGTTAATCAAAGATGGTTATGTTTCCTAACCATAGACATGTGTTGTCATTTGATTAACGGGATCACATCATTAGAGAATGATGTGATTACCATGACCCATTCCATTAGCTTAGCACCCGATCGTTTAGTATGTTGCTATTGCTTTCTTCATGACTTATACATGTTCCTATAACTATGAGATTATGCAACTCCCGTTTGCCAGAGGAACACTTTGTGTGCTACCAAATGTCACAACGTAACTGGGTGATTATAAAGGAGCTCTATAGGTGTCTCCAAAGGTACATGTTGGGTTGGTGTATTTCGAGATTAGGATTTGTCACTCTAATTGTCAGAGAGGTATCTCTGGGCCCTCTCGGTAATGCACATGAAGCATTGCAACTAATGAGTTAGTTGCGAGATGATGTATTACGAAACGAGTAAAGAGACTTGCCGGTAACGAGATTGAACTGGGTATTGAGATACCGACGATCGAATCTCGAGCAAGTAACATACCGATGACAAAGGGAACAACGTATGTTGTTATGCGGTCTGACCAATAAAGATCTTCGTAGAATATGTAGGAGCCAATATGAGCATCCAGGTTCCGCTATTGGTTATTGACCGGAGACATGTCTCGGTCATGTCTACATTGTTCTCGAACCCGTAGGGTCCGCACGCTTAACGTTACGATGACAGTTTCATTTTGAGTTTATATATCTTGATGTACCAAAGTTTGTTCGGAGTCCCGGATGTGATCACGGACATGACGAGGAGTCTCGAAATGGTCGAGACATAAATATTGATATATTGGAAGCCTATGTTTGGACATCGGAAGTGTTCCGAGTGAAACGGCATTTTACTGGAGTACCGGGAGGTTACCGGAACCCCCCGGTAACCTAATGGGCCTTAATGGGCCTTGTGGAGAAAGAGGAGAGGAGGCCTGGGGGCTTCCCCCCTCCCCAGTCCGAATTGGACAAGGAGGGGGGCGCCCCCCCCTTTCCTTTCCCCCCTCTATTCCTTCCCCCCCCCCCCCCAAGTCCTAATCCAACTAGGGAAAGGGGGGGGAGTCCTACTCCCGGTAGGAGTAGGGCTCCTCATGCGCGCCTCCTCCTAGGGCCGGCCACAGCCCCCTTGCTCCTTTATATACGGGGGCAGGGGGCACCTCGAGACACACAAGTTGATCCTCGTGATCGTTTCCTTAGCCGTGTGCGGTGCCCCCTTCCACCATACTCCTCGATAATATTGTAGTGGTGCTTAGGCGAAGCCCTGCGATGGTAGAACATCAAGATCGTCACCACGCCGTCGTGCTGACGGAACTCTTCCCCGACACTTTGCTGGATCAGTGTCCGGGGATCGTCATCGAGCTGAACGTGTGCAGAACTCGGAGGTGCCGTACGTTCGGTACTTGGATCGGTCGGATCGGGAAGACGTACGACTACTTCCTCTACGTTTTGCCAACACTTCCGTTGCCGGTCTACGAGGGTACGTAGACAACACTCTCCCCGCTCGTTGCTATGCATCACCATGATCTTGTGTGTGCGTAGGAAATTTTTTGAAATTACTATGTTCCCCAACAGTGGCATCCAAGACTAGGTTTTATGTGTTGATGTTATATGCACGAGTAGAACACAAGTGAGTTGTGGGCGATATAAGTCATACTGCTTACCAGCATGCCATACTTTGGTTCGGCGGTATTGTTGGATGAAGCGGCCCGGACCGACATTACGCGTACGCTTACGCGAGACTGATTTTACCGCCGTGCTATGCACACAGGTGACTAGCGGGTGTCAGTTTCTCCAACTTTACTTGAACCGTGTGTGGCTACGCCCGGTCCTTGCGAAGGTTAAAACAGCACCAACTTGACAAACTATCGTTGTGGTTTTTGATGCGTAGGTAAGAATGGTTCTTGCTAAGCCCATAGCAGCCACGTAAAACTTGCAACAACAAAGTAGAGGACGTCTAACTTGTTTTTGCATCACATGTTGTGATGTGATATGGTCAAGACGTGATGAGATCATGTTTTGTTGAAGTTATCGGCAACTGGCAAAATCCTTATGGTTGTCTCTCTATTGCATAAGATGCAAGCGCCCAATAATTGCTTTAATTTATCGTTATGCGATAGCAATAGTTGCAAGAGCAATTGTTGGCGAGACGACCACGTGACGACACATTGATATAGATCAAGATGATGGAGATCATGGTGTCATGCCGGTGACGATAGAGATCATGACAGTACTTTGTAGATGGAAATCAAAGGCGCAAGATGATGATGGCCATATCATGTCACATATTTTGATTGCATATGATGTTTATCTTTTATACATCTTATTTTGCTTAGTTTGACGGTAGCATTTTAAGATGATCTCTCACTAATTATCAAGAAGTGTTCTCCCTGAGTATGCACCGTTGCAAAAGTTCTTCGTGCTGAGACACCACGTGATGATCGGGTGTGATAGGCTCTACGTTCAAATACAACGGGTGCAAAACAGTTGCACACGCGGAATACTCAGGTTAAACTTGACGAGCCTAGCATATACAGATATGGCCTCGGAACACGGAGACCGAAAGGTCAAACGTGAATCATATAGTAGATATGATCAACATAGTGATGTTCACCATTGAAAACTACTCCATCTCACGTGATGATCGGACATGGTTTAGTTGATTTGGATCACGTGATCACTTAGATGACTAGAGAGATGTCTGTCTAAGTGGGAGCTCTTAAGTAATATGATTAATTGAACTTAAATTTACCATGAACTTAGTCCTGGTGGTATTTTGCAAATCATGTTGTAGATCAATAGCTTGCGTTGTTCCTTCCCTGTGTTTATTTTGATATGTTCCTAGAGAAAATTGTGTTGAAAGATGTTAGTAGCAATGATGCGGATTGGATCCGTGGTCTGAGGTTTATCCTCATTGCTGCACAGAAGAATTATGTCCTTGCTGCACCGCTAGGTGACAGACCTATTGCAGGAGCAGATGCAGACGTTATGAACGTTTGGCTAGCTAAATATGATGACTACTTGATAGTTTAGTGCACCATGCTTAACGGCTTAGAATCAGGACTTCAAAGACATTTTGAACGTCACGGACCATATGAGATGTTCCAGGAGTTGAATTTAATATTTCAAGCAAATACCCGAGTTGAGAGATATGAAGTCTCCAACAAGTTCTATAGCTAAAAGATGGAGGAGAATCGCTCAACTAGTGAGCATGTGCTTAGAATTTCTGGGTACTACAATCGCTTGAATCAAGTGGAAGTTAATCTTCCAGATAAGATAGTGATTAACAGAATTCTCTAGTCACCATCACCAAGTTAGTAGATCTTCGTGATGAACTATAGTATGCAAGGGATGACAAAAACGACTCCCGAGCTTTTCATGATGATGAAATCGATGAAGGTAGAAATCAAGAAAGAGCATCAAGTGTTGATGGTTGACAAGATCACTAGTTTCAAGAAAAGGGCAAAGGGAAAAAGGGGAACTTCAAGAAAAACAGCAAGCAAGTTGCTGCTCAAGTGAAGAAGCCCAAGTCTGGTCCTAAGCCTGAGACAAATGCTTCTACTGCAAAGGGACTGGTCACTGGAAGCGGAACTACCCCAAGTGATTGGCAGATAAGAAGGATGGCAAAGTGAACATAAGTATATTTGATATACATGTTATTGATGTGTACTTTACTAGTGTTTATAGTAACCCCTCAGTATTAGATACTAGTTCAGTTGCTAAGATTAGTAACTCGAAAAGGGAGTTGCAGAATAAACAGAGACTAGGTAAGGGTGAAGTGACGATGTGTGTTGGAAGTGGTTCCAAGATTGATATGATCATCATCGCACACTCCCTATACTTTCGGGATTAGTGTTGAACCTAAATAAGTGTTATTTGGTTTTTGCATTGAGCATGAATATGATTTGATCATGTTTATTGTAATATGGTTATTCATTTAAGTAAGAGAATAAATTGTTGTTCTGTTTACATGAATAAAACCTTATATGGTTACACACCCAATGAAAATGGTTCATTGGATCTCGATTGTAGTGATACACATATTCATAATATTGAAACCAAAAGATGTAAAGTTAATAATGATAGTGCAACTTATTTGTGGCACTACCGTTTAGGTCATATTGGTGTAAAGCGCATGAAGAAACTCCATGCTGATGGGATTTTGGAATCACTTGATTACGAATCACTTGGTGCTTGCGAACCATGCCTTATGGGCAAGATGACTAAAGACTCCGTTCTCCGGAACAATGGAGCGAGCAACAAATTTGTTGGAAATCATACATACTGATGTATGTGGTCCGATGAATATTAAAGCTCGCGACAAGTATCATTATTTTCTGACCTTCACAAATGATTTAAGCAGATACGAGTATATCTACTTGATGAAACATAAGTCTGAAAAGTTCAAAGTATTTCAGAGTGAAGTGGAAAATCATCGTGACAAGAAAATAAAGTTTCTACGATCTGATCGTAGAGACGAATATTTGAGTTACGAGTTTGGTCTTCAATTAAAACAATGTGGAATAGTTTCACAAACTCATGCCACCTGGAACACCACAGCATAATGGTGTGTCCGAACGTCATAACCGTACTTTATTGGATATAGTACAATCTATTATGTTTCTTACCTATTTACCAATATCGTTTTGGGATCATGCATTAGAGACAGCTGCATTCACGTTAAAAAGGGGGCACCATCTAAGTCCGTTGAGACGACACAATCTGAACTGTGGTTTGGCAAGAAACCAAAGTTGTCATTTCTTAAAGTTTGGGATTGTGATGCTTATATGAAAAAGTTTCATCCTGATAAGCTCAAACCCAAATCGGAGAAATATGTCTTCATAGGATACCCGCTAAGAATGGATCCTTTCTAGAGAAGGAGTTTCTCTTGAAAGAAGTAAGTGGGAGGAAAGTAGAACTTGGTAAGGTAATTGTACCTTCTCCCTTATTGGAAAGTAGTTCATCACAGAAATCTGTTCCTGTGACTACTACACCAATTAGTGAGGAAGCTAATGATGATGATCATGTAACTTCAGATCAAGTTACTATCGAATCTCGTAGGTTAACCAGAGTGAGACCTGCACCAGAGTGGTATGGTAATCTTGTTCTAGAGGTCATTCTACTTGACCATGACGAACCTACGAACTATGAGGAAGCGATGATGAGCCCAGATTCCGCAAAATGGCTTGAGGCCATGAAATCTGAGATAGGATCTATGTATGAGAACAAAGTATGGACTTTGGTTGAGTTGCCCAATGTTCGGCAAGCCATTGAGATTAAATGGATCTTCAAGAGGAAGACGGACGCTGATAGTAGTGTTACTATCTACAAAGCTAGAATTGTCGCAAAAGGTTTTTGACAAGTTCAAGGTGTTGACTATGATGAGAGTTTCTCACTCGTATCTATGCTTAAGTCTGTCCGAATCATGTTAGCAATTGCCGCATTTTATGAAATCTGGCAAATGGATAAACAAAACTGCATTCCTTAATGGATTTATTGTATATGATGCAACCAGAAGGTTTTGTCAATCCTAAAGGTGTTAACAAAATGTGCAAGCTCCAGCAATCCATCTATGGACTGGTGCAAGCATCTCAGAGTTGGAATATACACTTTGATGAGTTGATCAAAGCATATAGTTTTATACAGACTTGCGGTGAAGCCTGTATTTACAAGAAAGTGAGTGGGAGCACTACAACATTTCTGATAAATATATGTGAATGACATATTGTTGATCGGAAATAATGTAGAATTATTCTACAAAGCATAAAGGAGTTTTTGAAAGGAGTTTTTTTAAGAAAGACCTCAGTGAAGTTGCTTACATATTGAGCATCAAGATCTATAGAGATAGATCAAGACGCTTGATAAGTTTTTTCAATGAGTACATACCTTGACAAGATTTTTAAGTAGTTCAAAAGGGAACAGTCAAAGAAAGAGTTCTTGCCTGTGTTGCAAGGTGTGAAATTGAGTAAGACTCAAAGCCCGGCCACGACAGAAGATAGAAAGAGAATGAAAGTCATACCCTATGCCTCAGCCATAGATTCTATAAAGTATGTCATGTTGTGTACCAGATCTGTTGTATACCCTACACTGTGTTAAGCGAGGGAATACAATAGTGATCTAGGAAGTAGATCACTGGACAGCGGTCAAAATTATCCTTAGTAAAATAAGGATATGTTTCTCGATTATGGACATAACAAAAAGGTTCATCGTAAAGGGTTACGTCGATACAAATTTTTGACACCGATCTGGATGACTCTAAGTCTCGATCTAGATACATATTGAAAGTGGGAGTAATTAGCTAGAGTAGCTCCGTGCAGAGCATTGTTGACATAGATATTTGCAAAATACTTACAGATCTGAATATAACAGACCCGTTGACTAAAATTGTCTCACAAGCAAAACATGATCACACCTAAGTACTCTTTGGGTGTTAATCACATAGCGATGTGAACTAGATTACTGACTCTAGTAAACCCTTTGGGTGTTGGTCACATATCGATGTGAACTATGGGTGTTAACCACATAAAGATGTGAACTATTGATGTTAGATCACATGGCGATGTGAACTAGATTATTGACTCTAGTGCAAGTGGGAGACTGAAGGAAATATGCCCTAGAGGCAATAATAAAGTTATTATTTATTTCCTTATATCATGATAAATTTTTATTATTCATGCTAGAATTGTATTAACCAGAAACATAATACTTGTGTGAATACATAGACAAACTAAACGTCACTAGTATGCCTCTACTTGACTAGCTCGTTAATCAAAGATGGTTATGTTTCCTAACCATAGACATGTGTTGTCATTTGATTAACGGGATCACATCATTAGAGAATGTTGTGATTGACATGACCCATTCCATTAGCTTAGCTCCCGATCATTTAGTATGTTGCTATTGCTTTCTTCATGACTTATACATGTTCCTATAACTATGAGATTATGCAACTCCCGTTTGCCGGAGGAACACTTTGTGTGCTACCAAACGTCACAACGTAACTGGGTGATTATAAAGGAGATCTACAGGTGTCTCCAAAGGTACATGTTGGGTTGGCGTATTTCGAGATTAGGATTTGTCATTCCGATTGTTGGAGAGGTATCTCTGGGCCCTCTCGGTAATGCACATCACATAAGCCTCGCAAGCATTGCAACTAATGAGTTAGTTGCGAGATGATGTATTACAAAACGAGTAAAGAGACTTGTCGGTAACGAGATTGAACTAGGTATTGAGATACCGACGATCGAATCTCGGGCAAGTAACATACCGATGACAAAGGGAACAACGTATGTTGTTATGCGGTCTGACCGATAAAGATCTTCGTAGAATATGTAGGAGCCAATATGAGCATCCAGGTTCCGCTATTGGTTATTGACCGGAGACATGTCTCGGTCATGTCTACATTGTTCTCGAACCCGTAGGGTCCGCACGCTTAACGTTACGATGACAGTTTCATTATGAGTTTATATATCTTGATGTACCGAAGTTCGTTCGGAGTCCTGGATGTGATCACGGACATGACGAGGAGTCTCGAAATGGTCGAGGCATAAAGATTGATATATTGGAAGTCTATGTTTGGACATCGGAAGTGTTCCGAGTGAAAACGGTATTTTACCGGAGTACCGGGAGGTTACCGAAACCCCCCGGTAACCTAATGGGCCTTAATGGGCCTAGTGGAGAAAGAGGAGAGGAGGCCTAGGGGCTGCCCCCCCAAGTCCGAATTGGACAAGGAGGGGGGCGACGCCCCCCCCTTTCCTTTCCCCCCTCTCTTCCTCCCCCCCAAGTCCTAATCCAACTAGGGAAAGGGGGGAGTCCTACTCCCGGTAGGAGTAGGACTCCTCCTGCGCGCCTCCTCCTAGGGCCGGCCGCACCCCCCCCCCTTGCTCCTTTATATACGGGGGCAGGGTGGCACCTCGAGACACACAAATTGATCCTCGTGATCGTTTTCTTACCGTGTGCGGTGCCCCCTTCCACCATACTCCTCAATAATATTGTAGCGGTGCTTAGGCGAAGCCCTGCGACGGTAGAACATCAAGATCGTCACCACGCCGTCGTGCTGATGGAACTCTTCCTCGACACTTTGCTGGATCAGAGTCCGGGGATCGTCATTGAGCTGAACGTGTGCAGAACTCAGAGGTGTCGTACGTTCGGTACTTGGATCGGTCAGATCGGGAAGACGTACGACTACTTCCTCTATGTTGTGTCAACACTTCCGTTGCCGGTCTACGAGGGTACGTAGACAACACTCTCCCCGCTCATTGCTATGCATCACCATGATCTTGCGTGTGCGTAGGAATTTTTTTGAAATTACTACGTTCCCCAATATTCGGAGTTCTCCAGGAGCGTTCACAGACCTACCCCTTAGTGTGTCGGATGCCGCGGAGTTCTACTGGGCCGAGGAAGGGAGCTTGACGGAGAAGTTGTTCTGGTCTCAGCATACTAGGACCGAACATCCGATGCCCTTGAGCGACCAGTTGAAGCAATTGGTCGAGCTTCACAAGGCAGCCGAACTGGCGATGAAAGGCCTCATAGTTCGGATATGGCCTGGTGAGCCACTGCCTGGCAGCTATTTCTGCATTGAGGGTGCGCGCAGGGCTTTTGCCCGGGCGAAAGTGCACTGGGCGAAGATGGACGCCGAAAAGCTGGTCAAGGAAGGGCCGCCGGAGGGCAAGGAGCATTGCCACCCTGAAAAGTATTATGACAGCATCCTGAAGGGTGCTCACCTTGTGGCAGAGGAATGTAATAAGGATGTAATATTTGAATGAATGTACTTTCTTATCCTGTAATGTGAAACATGTTCATATGCGCTATGTAGCGCTTGTTTGATTTAAAATGTTACCTTTTGTGCACCCGTCTATAAAATTTGAGAGTTGGCCAGTCATCGGCTTCTGCCCCATGTAACTAGTACTGAGGTGTTCGGGATAAACCTGATAACTCTTTATCCCAGTTTTGTGTCCTTCGAAGGAGGTGTTCAGCACAACGAACCAGGCAATCGAACTATAAGGCTTTATCACTCTCACTTAGCCATAGAACTCTACAATTTTAAACTTTGGCGAAGCCCCTAGTATTCGGAAGGCCGAACTTGGAGCGCCATGTAGCCTAAGTCGGACAAGGCCGACTCCTCGCCTGAAGCAGAAAAAATCTTTAAGGATTTGAAACCTCTCGAACAGCGACCAGCTCTCGCTGGATCATGACAGTCAGTTTTCGGCTTTCTCTACTGAGGTGCTCGTCCGGAAGAACCGGGACACAATCGTAGTAGTTGTCCCAGTGCTACCTTACCCAATATAGCGGAACGTAAGGTACCAAAACATGGGAGCCGGGCAAACCCAACTATTGACCCAAGACATGATTCGGAGCTGATGCATATAATGCTATAAGTTCGGGGTGCCGCACTGTCAAAAGTGTTCGGACTTTTCTTGCCGTGTTACGGGGTACACTGAAGCCCCTGGCGCACTGGACATACGAGAACGTATGGGTGCAATTTGTCGTAAATAGGCAGATAGGAAAAAGGATAAAGAAATGTAATAATAAGCTAATGATCACTACTAGGAAAAAGCCTAGTAGTAGCGCGGGTTAAAAGCTAGTAGTAGCGCGGGTGCCTGCGCTACTACTACGGCGCTACAGCTAACTAGTAGTAGTAGCGCGGTGCATCCCGCGCTACTACTACTAACTATCTGCAGCGCGTGTCTGTGACCCGCACTACTACTATTAATTTGAAAAACCAAAAAAAATCTTGACCCCGTGCGTGCTGTCAATGGTGTCAATGGTTCGTTCGACGGCGCCGACGTCCATGGCGACGGGGCGGCGGCCTGCGGTGACGCGCATGTTGGCTGGGAGCAGGGAGATCTTGGCCATGACGCGTGCCTCGTGGAGGCCGCGGAGGCCAGCCCGGCATTGGCGGGGAGCTGGAGGACCTGGATCTTGGCGTCGTGCGTGGGGAGCAGCACCTCGCAGCGGCCCTCGTGCTGTCGGAGGAGGAGGGGGATGGGTCAGCTAGGGTTCCGGATCGAATCGGAGAGGGGGGGAGGAGGAGGAGGGCTGACCTGGAGCGAGAAGAAGACGGCGAAGGCGGTGAGGAGGAGGATGCCGAGGTCGTGCTTCTGCATCTTGGCGGCGGCGAGGAGCTCTGGCGACCTCCCACCGAAGGGATCTCAGAGAGGGAGGGAGGAAGAAAGCAGAGTGTACCAGTGGCGGCCACCGCTGGAGTATGAGGGAGAGAGGAGGAAAGTGAGAGAGGGGAAAAGTGAGGGAGAGAGGAGGGATTCGGCCGAGGATATGGGGATTTCACCTACCTCGTACTTAGTAGTAGCGAGGGGTATAAAACCGCGCTACTACTATCAACTTAGTAGTAGCGCGGGTTTGTACCCCTCGCTACTACTATGGCATGTCCCGGGAGGGCACGGTAGAGACCGCTTAGTAGTAGCGCGGGTTAAAAACCCGCGCTACTACTATCAACTTAGTAGTAGCGAGGGGTAAAAACCCGCGCTACTAGTAAGTAGCAGCAGCGAGTGTTATAAACCCGCGCTACTAGTACGCGTCTGCCTATAAGCTTTTCCCTAGTAGTGGATGTATATTGTTATTTAAATGATACGTCAAAGCGTATGTATACAAGTAGTGCAATAAGCAAGACTAGGACTATTTGACATGTCCTATCCAAGTGCAAGCTGCGTGTGGGTATGTAAAACAGGTATAGTGATTGTTATCAGAGACCACCCGGGGATTCCCTTGTACGTCAAAGCTTCTTGCTTCCTTGGTGTTTCCTTCCCATGACGGGTCCGATAATCAGACTATCGGAGAGGGGCCTGAAAGGAAGAAAATGTTAAAGGTATATGGGCCCTGAAGCGGTTGAGCTGCATTGTGGGCTGTGCCGTGGCCGTGCCTCCGCCTATGCCCATGGTATCTTGAGTGCGTAATTATGTACGTGCGGCACTAATTGCGCCACTTGAATGGGACTAGGACGGAGGTCGAATTGCTAGGCAAGCTCTAAACGTGCCTGGCGATCCTCTTGCAGGGTGCTCCGGACTCGCTTGAAGGTGTCCGGGGTCTTTTTCACTGAATTGGCGGTTTGCCTCATAAGGCTGCTTTGCGCTTCTGTTGCGAGGGCCGCAGTGTGTTCCTCCGTGCGGAGTGAGCGCTCTGTGTTTCCATTAACTGTTATAACCTCGCGAGGTTTTGGCATTTTGAGCTTGAGGTATGCATAATGCAGTACCGCATTGAATCTGGCAAATGCGGTTCGTCTGAGCAGTGCGTGATAGCCGCTGCGGAAGGGGACGATATTGAAGATTAATTACTCGCTTCAGAAGTTGTCCGGAGATCTGAAGACCACTTCCAGCGTGATTGATCCCGTGCAATAGGCCTCTACACCTGGGATGACACCTTTAAAGGTGGTTTCGGTGGGTTTGATCCTCGAGGGGTCTATACCCATTTTGCGCATTGTATCCTGATAGAGCAGGTTCATGCTGCTGCCACCGTCCATAAGGACCCGAGTGAGGTGAAATACGTCAATGATGGGGTCAAGGACCAATGCGGCAGAACCACCATGACAGATACTGGTGGCGTGGTCCCTGCGATCGAAGGTGATCGGACAAGAAGACCATGGGTTGAATTTTGGGGCGACTGGCTCCAACGCATAGACGTCCCTTAGTACACGCTTCCGTTCCCTCTTGGGAATATGGGTTGTGTATATCATGTTTACCGTTTTCACTTGTGGAGGAAATTTCTTCTGTCCTCCTGTGTTTGGCGGCCGGGGCTCCTCCTCGTCGTCCCTATGCAGCTCATTTTCCTTGTTTTCGGCATTCAACTTGCCAGCCTGTTTGAACGCCCAACATTCTCGGTTGGTGTGGTTGGCCGGTTTATCGGGGGTGCCGTGAATTTGACACGAATGATCGAGTATGCGGTCCAAGTTGGACGGTCCCGGATTGCTTCTTTTGAATGGCTTTTTCCACTGACCGGATTTAGAGCCACTGAATCCGGCATTAACTGACGTGTCTTTGGCGTTGTCGCCATTGTTGCGGTGCTTGTGCCTGTTATGACGTGGCTTGCCGTTGCTATCTTTGGTGTCTGAATTGCCAGGGTTTCTTGATGTGTTGCTGCTGCGAGCCAGCAAACTATCCTCGCCCGCACAAAAGCGGGTCATGAGTGTCATGAGGGCAGCCATGGATTTCGGCTTTTCTTGGCCGAGGTGTCGGGCGATCCACTCATCGCGGATATTATGCTTAAATGCCGCTAAGGCTTCGGTATCCGGACAGTCAACAGTTTGGTTCTTTTTAGTTAAGAACCGAGTCCAGAATTTCCTGGCTGATTCCCCTGGCTGTTGGGTTAAGTCATCGGCATCTGGTGGTCGCACATAAGTGCCCTGGAAGTTGTCAAGGAATGCATCTTCCAAATTCTCCCAACTGCCGATGGAGTTTGCCGGCAGGCTATTCAGCCAATGCCGAGCAGGCCCTTTGAGTTTTAATGGGAGGTACTTGATGGCATGTAGGTCGTCACCGCGGGCCATGTGGATATGGAGGAGGAAATCTTTGATCCATACCGCGGGGTCTGTTGTGCCATCATATGATTCGATATTCATAGGCTTAAAACCTTCTAGGAACTCGTGATCCATTACTTCATCAGTGAAGCATAGGGGGTGTGCGGCGCCTCTGTGCCGGACTATATCACAACGCCATTCATATGAGTCTTGTCTGTTGTATTCGGCCCGGCCGTATTTGCTTTTAGTGTATCCGGCGTGACGTTCGTCGTCACGCGTTGGGGCACGCCCCCGTGATCCGTAGATCGATCTTGTATGTCCTGCTTTGTTTTCCAATATGTCTCGCAGGTCCTGCGTGCTTCCCCAGGCCTTTGTGTTTTTAATTGACTGGCGACAGGGTGCGAGCTGGACTTCGGCCTGATATGCCGCTTTGTCTCGGCCACGAGGTGGTCGGTCAGCCGCATCATACGCTGGGAGCGTAGGCTTTAATGCTTCCTCCTCGATTTGGGGTAGCAACCTGCGCTTTGTGTAACTTTTGGTTGGGCGTTCGAGTTCGTATTCCTCGGCCGCCAAGACCTCGGTCCATCTATCCGCTAGCAGATCTTGGTCAGCTTGAAGCTATTGTTGCTTTTTCTTCAGGCTTTTTGTTGTGGCTACAAGCCAGCGCTTGAAGCGCTCCTGTTCAGCGGGATCCTCAGGCACGATAAATTCGTCGTCGCTGAGGCTCACCTCGCCTTCGGAGAGAGGCATGTAAGTGTCATCCTCTGATTCTCTGTCTGTTGCATGTTCCTTAGGGCTGGCTTGCCCATCCTCCCGCTCGAGGCCAGCCTGGAGGGGATTGTATTCGTCTTCGGCGCTATCCACAGCGTTATTGTCTCTTGTGTTGGTATCGTCGTTTTTGCAATGGCGGGGCTTAGAGCGGCGCCGTTGACGCTGTCGGATGTTTGGCTCCGGCTAACCCTTAAGGTTCGAACACTGGGGTGCGCGCGAAATCTTTCCCTCCTATCGATCCACGCTCTAGCTCGCTAAGATCTCGTGGACGAACTCGATGAACTCGCAACACAGAAAGACACAGGGTTTATACTGGTTCAGGCCACTGTTGTGGTGTAATACCCTACTCCAGTGTGGTGGTTGTGGATTGCCTCTTGGGCTAATGATGAACAATACAAGGGGAAGAATAGCCTCCTGAGGTTGAGGTGTTCTTGTGCTTTCGGACTTGTGTGTCTCTCTGGGTCTAATGAGATCTCAGATCTGATCCTCTCCTCTCTCTCTCTCCTATCCACTGTGGTGGCTAGTCCTATTTATAGAGGCCCTGGTCCTCTTCCCAAATATCAAGCAGGAAGGGAGCCAACAATGGCGGGCTAATTTGAAGGGGGACAGCTAGTACGAGCCATCCTGACAAAAGTAGTCTTCGCCTGCACAAAGCTCTGGTGGTGACACCGTCTTGGGCTCCACGATGACCTCCGTTTTACAGTCCATGGTCTTGGTCTTGTTGCACCGAAATGCAACCTTTGCCTGATGCCTCGGTACCCCGCGACTGTGCTTGCCTCCTTTACACCAAAGAGGAAACAAGGACGCTGCCCCCTGGCGCCCGCCTAGTGTCGATCGTCATGGCTCATGTTGCGAGAGCCTCGCGAGGTTCGCCTCGCCTTGATATCTCCGCTCCTCGCGAGCCTGCCTGACCAGGCCGCTCCAGAGGAGGTCTTGCATCGTCCGCCTTGCGAGGCTTGGACCCTCGCGAGGTTCCTAGATGCTTTGTTGATGAAGATGGGTCGTACGACCTGTTGCTTGGCCATGCTGTGGGCCGCAGGCAGGCAGGTTTGGGGACCCCAGTTCCCAGAACGCCGACAGTAGCCCCTGGGCCCAAGGTGCGCTTGGGCTTGGCTTCGCGGCGAAGCCAAGGGTCAAGTTCAGAGCACCGCGGGCCCCAAAAGCTTGCTGCCTCGGTTGACGCATGGCGGTTGATTGGACATGGGCATCTCCACTTCCCCATGTTGCCTCGGCAACTGCTTGACCTGACAAAAGGCCGGCGCTGGCGGCACTTGCCTTCATCGCTTCTTCCTTGCCTCGCTCCAGATCCCCTTTCCTGCTCTTCGCTGCCGCTACCTACAGATCTGCTTTGGCCTTGCTCTACATCTGCCGCCCATGGTACCGCGCAAGGTTAAGACTTCCTTGGCTCCGGCTTGGTACGAGCCCGCTCTTGAGGCGCCCACTGTCACGGAGAAGAGCCTTGCCTCCGTGCGCCTGCTGACAGCAGGAGAGAGCAACGAGTGGGGGAAGACGGAGCTCTGGCTTGCCTCCGACGAGCCGGAGCTTGAGGGGAGCACCTTCTTTCCTTTCTTTTCGAGCAGCGTTGCCGTCGGGTTGGTCCCTCCGTTCTCTGATTTCTTTTATGAAGTCCTCGACCACTATGGGTTGCAAGCGTTGCATCTCCATCCCAACTCTGTCCTCCTCCTGTCCATCTTTGCCTACTACTGTGAGGCGTACCTGGGTGTGATGCCGCCCGTGGTGCTCCTGCGTCATTTCTTCTTCCTCTGCGTCAGCGAGGGTCACATCTCTGGGTGCGCCAACTTCGTTGCGTCCGGCAAGGCCAACTCGATCTCGAGCACCGGGAAGAGGGCCGACAACATTCGGTCCAAATGGGTCATGGTGGACGCCAAGTTCGCCCATCCGCGCCTGGTGTTGCCGACAGAGGCGCCCCGGCAAGGCAAGGAGTGGCCCAGGGCGGAGCTTGTCGACGAGCAGGCATCGTCGGTGTTGGGGCAGATGATGACTGACCTGAAGCCGGGCAATGCGAGGGTGGCCAAGATAACAGAAGCGATGCTCCTGAGGGAGTTCTTGACGCTGAGGGTTGCCCCACTCCAGGCGCGCGCGCGCCCCTTCTGGGAGCTTGAAGGAGGGAAGAACAAGGCCCGCCTGAGGCCGGGTGACCTTCCTGACGACGAACTGGACGTCGTCCTGCGTCTCATAGTCGGAGACAACCAGGAGTACCCGCCTAGTGCCTTCATTCCCCTGTTTGAACGCAGGAACCAGGAGGAAATCGTCGCCTCCAGGCCGACTTTTGATGCGCGCGGGCTGGTGCCGCCGGTGTTTTCGGGAGATCCTACGGTGCAGAAGCCGGTGGAGGTGTCTTCTGGCAAGTCCCGTGGAGAAGGGGAAGAGGAGGCGGATTCGGAGGATACCCCAGAAGAGGTGGGGGAGACCTCCCCTCCGAGCAAGGCCGAGATTCTCCGCGCCCTTCCTTATGATGCCGAGGCCGACGCCTACCAACGAGGGAAGAATCAACCCCTCGTCCCGACGAAGGCTAGGTCATCGCTGGTGGACCGTGGTGCGGCCTCGACCCCAACACCTCCTGGGGCTGGATCCGGTTCTGCCTCGGCACCGCATGGCGCCACCGGAACCCGAGCGCCTGCGCCTCAGGTCCCGATGCTGTCGGCCCTCAAGCTTCACAAGCGAAAGGTGGAGTACCTTGCGGTGGACCGGTAGGTGTCTCAACTTCGCTTGGTCCCTGCTGGTACTTGTTATTTCCTGATGCTCGCCTTTGGTTGATCAAGCAAGCATCTTCGGCGAAGAAGCGGAAGGAGGGTACGGCAGCTGTGCCTCCCTCCGCAGAGCGAGGAGGCAACATCGCCCGTGTGACCCCAGCCCGGTCGTCCTCGCGGGGCCAAGAGGAGCATCGCCGCGTGGACTCAGCCCCCATGGCCCCGCTGGCTCCGGAGGTGCCGGTACTTGGCGCGTCTGATGAGGTCACAGCACCTCCGAAACCCGCGGTCTCCCAAGCCCTGGTGATGATGTCGCTTCCTCCTACTGCTGCATCTCCATTTCCTGGTCCTTCTGCTCCTGCTACCATCTTGGAGCGCGCCCTTTCAGAGATGACCCAACTGCAGGTGGATCTCCTGAGTGCTAACCCGCACCTGGTGGCCGGGCGTTTGGAGTTGGCCTCCGGCTGGCTTCATTCTGACCTGGCGGTACGCGCGGCGCTGGGCCAGGCTGTTGCGGCTTCTGAGAGGGAGAAGCAAGAAACCGCCGGCGCTGCTGCCGATTGTGTGGCGGCGCTGAAAGACGCCAAGGCCGCCCATGACCACTGCCAAGTGCTGGAGGGCGAGTTGCAGAGCCTGCGCGATAAGCACGCCGAAGAGGTACGCCGCCGCCAAGAAGAGGAGAAGGAGATGAAGGCCCGGGAGGAAGCCGTCAAGAACCGTGATGCCGAGATGGCGGAGCTGGGGAAGAAGCGGGCTGTCAAGCGCAACCGTTTGGAAGAGTTGGAGCAAAAGATGGGGCGAGGGGGGCTGATCTTGACGCCAAGGCACGAGTCCTGCCCGAAGCCCGTGTGGCCTTCGCCGATCTCGAGAAGAGATCTCGCAAGGCGCTGAGGACGCTCTACGAGCATGGCCTGGAGAAGCCGTTGGACACTGACGAGGACGGCCCCGCCCATGTACTTCCTTTCGTGGTGAAGGCACTTGAGGAGGTCATTGAGGGCCTCGGTCCCATGGCGGAGGCAGAAGCTCACGTTCTATCTTCAACCGCACTAACTCACGTCCTCAGCCATCTGCACCTCTGCGACCCCAACGCCCGCCTTGACGAGCTGCTGGAGCCTGTGGCTAAAGATCTCTGCGAAGCCGCCGCGGCAGCTGTTCAAGGTCAAGTGCAGGCTTTGCTGGGGAAGTTCTGCGGCTTTGTCTCCGATCCTCTGTCTGGCGATGCCGCGGATGCTGCGGCTGGTGGCGAAGGTGAGAACATCGTCGCCCATAGAGGAGCACCTTCCACAGGCGACAGCGTCATCCAGGGGTGACCTGCGGCTATTCTTCCCGTTTCATTCCTGCAACATACATCAGGCCTCATGGAGGCATTTATACTTTTCATTTGGTATTGTGAGAACAATATGCTTGTAATATTTGCTTTGAGATTCCGCGTTTTCCTTCCTATTTGCTTCGTTCTGCGTCGGCAGAGCCCGGCCCTACGCATACCTCAACCGCCATTGGGCCGACCGGAGACCAGGACGGTCCAAGGAGTGAGGGGCTACGTGACCCGTTAGGCTCCTGAGTCGCGATGCTCAGGAGTCCCCCTTGACGTGCGAACAACATATAGGGAGAGTTCGTGAGGATAGATTAATGTTCTACGTTGGCAGAGCCCGGCCCCGCGCATACCTTAACCGCCATTGGGCCGACTGGAGATCAGGACGGACCAAGGAGTGAGGGGCTACGTGACTAGTTAGGCTCCTGAGTCGCGATGCTCAGGAGTCCCCCTTGACGTTCAAATAATTTCCATACCTGCCCTCGCCGAGGCCTCGGGAGGGGCGCGCGATGCCCAGGTCCAGGGGACCTGGTTGGGTGGCGTGCGCTTGGGCGTTACCCGAGCGCAGCCCCCGTGCCCGGCCCCCTCGCGCGACTCTCCCGAGGGGAGACATCGTGGTGAGGCTAGGCGCTAAGCTCTGGGCTCCTTGAGGTTGGTACGATCGTGGGGTCGCCCTTAGTTGTTTATCACCAGCGTGGAGCATAGTGTTTCCACATGTGCACGGGCATAGTCGCTCCTCGGCAGTGTCGACAGCCAGCGCGGATCATGGAGCTTCCACTTGGGTGTGGGATGGGGGCCCCCTCCGGGAGGAGCCCCCGGGGCGTGTACAGCCCCGCCCTGACACGTGGCTTGCACGGCAGGGCTGCGAGGTGTATCTAGTCACTCATGAGCCAGCGCGGGACTCACGAGGCCCTACCTCAAGGCGGGTTGCGTCTAGTCTTGAGTCTTGTTGATTGTATGTCCCTGCAAGGCGGTTAGATGTAAGCTCTCTACGTCCTCAGGTCCCGGCCCTCGAGCGAGCTCAGCCGCCGCTGGTATGCCAGGTCGCGATGCCGTGGTCAAGGGCTGGAGAGCCAGTAAGAGCTCCCGATTCACAATGCTCAGGAGCCCCCCTTTTAACATGCAAGCAAATTGCATAGGGCGAATGGACCCATGGCGGGCGGTGATCGAGCAGGTAATAGCAGTTGGCAGGTTAAGCATGAAGAGCAGATCGACTTGGATAAATGCAGGAAGATACATGCCACTGGGTCTGGCCTAGGCGGTGTGGGGATGATGCAGCCCGAGGGGCGCCCCCAACAAGGTGAGCTAGAGACATAAGCAGAAGGGATACATGCCACAGGGACGGACCCACGCGGCCTGGGAATAATGCAGCCCGAGGGGCGCTCCCAGCTTAAATGAACTTGGAAGATGTCACCTGGTTCTGTAGACGAAGTAGAGTTGGTGCAGCTGAAGCCACGCGTTGAAGGAATGACTCCTCGTGAGCCACCGGGACCCTGAGCCGCGGGAGGCTCTGGGGGCTCAGGAGGTTCCCTAAAGACCATCGCCATCTCCTCCAAAACAACGTGAAACCTGGCCTCCTGAGCCGCCAGGACTTGCCGCATGTTGCGCTGATAGGCCGATGCCACGCTCGGCAAGCTGAAGGGCATGCAGGCGTAGTTGTGTGGTGGACCCTCACAACGGCCCGCACGCAAAGGCCAGAAGCGCTCCTGAGAGGCGGCCCTGTTGAGCCCTGGGATGTCGATGCAGACGCGCAGCCCCGCATCCTTGCCTGGATGGTGAGCCGCGCTCGGTGAGCGGCAGTCGTCACGCATGGCTCTCGCGTCTTGTAGCTCTTGGGTGGTCTTGGTGATGAACTCCTGGGTGGTGGTCACTCCTTGCCCTGTGCTCTCCCGAGGAAAGCGTGCCATCAAGCACGCTTCCAAGTGGTGCCCAAGCGCCTCCCTCATGAGGTTGGCAAGGTCTGAGGCTCTCCAGAAGAGAGCCCCCGAGCCCTGAACGAGGAGGGCGCCGGGCGCGCTTTCCTATGCGATGGAGGGAGGCGCCCCTAGAGCGAGCGCTGATCCTGACGAGGCTCCTGACGCGACACCATCTTCTTGGGGTCCTGCATGGCGTGGTAGCTTCTTTTGGGGGATGGTCTCTAGAGGGCTTTCACTTCTGCTGTCAGGGTTATCGATTGCTGCGGCTTGGAAGGCACGCTCAAGGGAGCACACCGCATCCCCTTCTTCACATGGGACCATGATGATTCCCCCGCTTCCTGGCATCTTGAGAACGTTGTAGCCAGGGTGAGTGACTGCCATGAACTTGGCTAGGGCTGGGTACCCGAAGATGGCATTGTATGGCAGGCGGATGTGTGCAACATCAAAGTCGATGAGCTCGGTGCGGTAACTCTTGCGCTCCCCGAAGGTGACAGGCAGGCGGACTTGCCCTATCGGTGTGGTGGAACCGTCGGTCACTCCAGAGAAAGGCTTGGTTGGCTGGAGCTGCTCATAGGGCACTTGGAGGTTGTCGAACGTGTCGACGAATAGGATGTTGAGCCCTGCGCCACCATCGATGAGAGTCTTGGTGACTTGCACATTGATGATGGCTGGGGAGCACAGCATAGGGAGTGTGCCAGCGGTGGCTACGCACTTGAGCTGGTCGGCCGAGTTGAAGGTGATGGCGCATTGGGACCACCTGAGCGGGCGCGTGGCCTCGAGCTTGGGAAGCGCCACGTTCACCTCGCGAGCGAACTGTTTGAAGATGCGCTGAGAGACTGGGGCCTGAGCACCACCCAAGATGCAAGCGACCACACGCGGCTCCTGGAAGCCCCCAGCCCCCTCGTCCTGGTGGCGGCCGTCCTTCCTTCTTGGTGGTGGCAATGGGGGGAAGACTGGTGTTGCCCTGGGGGCGATCCTCACGAGGCGGGTCCCTCCAGGCATCCTCGCAAGGTTGGTCCTGCCAACGGTCCTCACGAGGCCGGTCGCGCCACTCCTGGCGCGGGCCACGGTCATCCCAGTGACCGCCTCCGCGTCCGCCTCCGCGGCCGTAGCCCCGGTCATTGCGCTCGGGGCATCGACCGAAGCGTCCTTCCGGTATGGCTCTGAGCTCTTTACAGTCGCTGGTGTTGTGGGTGTTCAGGTTGTGGAAGGCGCAGAACGGATGGCCGTTATTGGATGACTCGGGCTGATCTCTGCCTCGCTTGGTGTCGGGCTCCGCTGCGAGCACCACTGCCTCTTTGTGCTTCACGTCCTTGGCCTTGGCCTTCTTCTCCTCCACTCCTGCTGCTGGCAGCTCGAGGAGAGAGAGGCGCCCCTCCTTGGCTCTTGCGCACTTGGTCGTCAGGTTGAACAGCTCCTGAGATGTGCACAACTCCTCGTGGATAGACAGCTCTTCCTTCATCTTGACGTCACGGACGCCGTCTGAGAACGCGTAGATGATGGCTTCGTCCGTGACCTTGGGGATCTTGAGGCGGATGCTGTTGAAGCGCTGGATATACTTATGGAGGGTCTCTCCTGGCTGTTGCTTGATGCGGCGTAGATCGCCCGCAGACGGTGGGCGGTCGTGAGTGCCCTGGAAGTTGGCGACGAAGCGGTCACGCATCTCGTCCCAGGAGGAGATCAAGCCATGCTGCAGGTTCAGGAGCCAGGAGCGGGCCCCATCCTTGAGAGCCATGGGAAACCAGTTCGCCATGACTTTTTCGTCGCCATTGGCCCCTTCGATGCTCAACTCATAGAGCTGCACGAACTCTGCGGGGTCGGCGGTGTCGTCGTATCGAGGAGGTAGATCTGGTTTGAACTTGCCCGGCCAGGTGACGCTACGCAGCTCAGGGATGAAGGCGCAACAGCCAGCCGTGGTTGTCGGGGCCCGCTACGGAAGTGGAACTTGGTCTTGGCGGGGTCCGTGTTGTGCCACTGCGGGCGGCACACAGTCTTGGCGAGGTGGCGCGGGGAGCGCCGGTGCAGCTTCTCACGGCCGCGGGATTTCTTGGCAGCTTCTTTCTTCACGCGTGGGTGCCGGGCGCGGTGGATCACGCCGTGGAGGCGCGCATCTTGGTGCCAAGGCACCGTCTTGGGGTCGAGGAGGTGGAGGCACGCCATGAGCGCCGTTGCCCGCGGCTGGTTGAGGTGGAGACAGAGAGTGGGATGGCACCGGAGAGCCCCCTGCGGCACGGACGAGCTCGGCGACGCGGTCGAGCCACTCCTCGTAGAGGTCGTCGACAGGGCGATAATGCAGGAGCTCATTCGCCGCGATGAGCGCGGCCCGCGCCTCCAAGGGAGCACGGTGCGCGTGGGATGAAGAACCAGCAGGGGTGAGTGATGGAGTAGCGGTGCGGCCGTCCTGCCGCACCGAAGGATGCTGCGAGGATGCCTGCTGCTCGTTCCCCACCGGGCCGGTGGCAGCGTTGGTAGCGGGGAATGGAGAACGACGAGGTGGCCCGCCGACGGGAGCCGTCTAAGCGACGCGGGCAGCAAGGGCAGCCCAACGCTCAGCTCGAGCACGACGAGCGTCCGACATGGAGACGGCGGAGCGACGGAGCGACAGACTGATGGAAAGGAAGCTATGGCGCACCCCTACCTGACGCGCCAAATGTCGGATGTGGGGCTCTGGCTAACCCTTAAGGTTCGAATACTGGGGTGCGCGCGAAGCCTTTCCCTCCTACCAATCCACGCTCTAGCTCGCTAAGATCTCGCGGACGAACTCGACGAACTCGCAACACAGAAAGACACATGGTTTATACTGGTTTGGGCCACCATTCTGGTGTAATACCCTACTCCAGTGTGGTGGTTGTGGATTGCCTCTTGGGCTGATGATGAACAATACAAGGGGAAGAACAGCCTCCTGAGGTTGAGGTGTTCTTGTGCTTTCGGACTTGTGTGTCTCTCTGGGTCTGATGAGATCTCAGATCCGATCCTCTCCTCTCTCTCTCCTATCCACTGTGGTGGCTAGTCCTATTTATAGAGGCCCTGGTCCTCTTTCCAAATATCGAGCGGGAAGGGAGCCAACAATGGAGGGATAATTTGAAGGGGGACAGCTAGTACGAGCCATCCTGACAAAAGTAGTCTTCGCCTGCACAAAGCTCTGGTGGTGACGCCATCTTGGGCTCCACGATGACCTCCGTCTTACAAAAGTACCCCGCGACTGCGCTTGCCTCCTTTGCACTAAAGAGGAAACAAGGACGTTGTGCGTGCTGGCGCCCGACTAGTGTCGATCGTCATGGCTCATGTCATGAGAGCCTCGTGAGGTTCACCTCGCCTTGATATCTCCGCTCCTCGCGAGCCTACCTGACCAGGCCGCTCCAGAGGAGGTCTTGCGTCGTCCGCCTCGCGAGGCTTGGACCCTCACGAGGGTCTTGGATGCTTTGTTGATGAAGATGGGCCGTATGGCTTACTTCTTGGCCATGCTATGGGCCGCAGGCAGGCAGGTCTGGGGACCCCCGTTCCCAGAATATCGACAGACATCGATGCTTAGGTTGCTTCTCGGGGGGATTATCCTCTGTTGCCTTATTGCCATCGCTTTCTTTGAGGGTGTCCACCATGTATATATCATATGATGAGGTGGCAGTCCAGCGCCCTGTGGGCCGTGGTTCCTGTTCTTCTCCTACACCGTCATCCATACCGTCGATGTCTTCAGAGCTGAAATCAAGCATGTCGGTTAAGTCGTCGACAGTGGCTATTAAGTGGATGGTGGGTGGGGAATGAGTTTCTTCATCGTCCACTTACCACTCAAGCCGTACATAGTTCGGCCAAGGGTCTCCTGAAAAGGAGAGAGATTTCAATGAATTTAGAAAGTTGCCCAAGGGCGAGTGCTGAAAGATATCCGCGGAGGTGAACTCCATGATCGGTGCCCAATCAGATTTGATAGGCACGGGCACAGGCGGTTCAGAGCCTGTGGCCGGGGATGAATCCAAGGGTCCGGCAACACAAGTCTCATAGGGGGTGAAGTCAATATTCGGCTCTATCGCCGCTGAGTGTGCGGCCTCCGTGGCGGGGTCTATCCACCCGTCCTTGGACGGCCTGATCTGCTCTGACTCGAGGGCCGAAGTAGCCACAGGTGTGATCTCCCAGACGTCGTCCAATGGCAGAGCTAAGTCATGCTCATCGAGACTGTGCGGCGCACCTGACGTGGCTCGAATCCGTCGAAGATCAAGTCTCCGCGGATGTCGGTAGTGTAGTTTAAGCTTCCAAACCTGACCTGATGGCCAAGGGCGTAACTCTCGATCTGCTCCAGATGGCCAAGCGAGTTGGCCCGTAGTACGAAGCCGCCAAATACGAAGATCTGTCCGGGGAGAAAAACCTCACCCTGGATCGCATCGTTGCCGATGATCGAAGGAGCCATCAAGCCTTATGGCGACGACACAGTGGAACTTTCAATGAAAGCACCAATGTCGGTGTCAAAACCGGCGGATCTCGGGTAGGGGGTCCCGAACTGTGCGTCTAAGGCGGATGGTAACAAGAGGCAGGGGACACAATGTTTACCCAGGTTCGGGCCCTCTCGATGGAGGCAATACCCTACGTCCTTCTTGATTGATCTTGATGATATGAGTATTACAAGAGTTGATCTACCATGAGATCATAGAGGCTAAGCCCTAGAAGCTAGCCTATGATTATGATTGATGTTGTCCTACGGGCTAAACCCTCCGGCTTATATAGACACCGGAGGGGGCTAGGGTTACACAGAGTCGGTTACAGGGGAGGAGATCTACATATCTGAATTACCAAGCTTGCCTTCCACGCAAAGGAGAGTCCCACCCGGACACGGGACGAAGTCTTCAATCTTGTATCTTCATAGTCCAACAGTCCGGCCAAAGTATATAGTCCAGCTGTCCAAGGACCCCCTAATCCAGGACTCCCTCAGGGCCTCCTCTAATTCGGCCGCCCCCTTTCCTAATCTCCGGAGGGGGGGAGGAAAGAGGGGAGAGGGGAAAGGAAGGGGAATCCTATTTCCTCTATTTCCTTTCCTCCTCCCCGTTTCCTTTCTCCACTTAGATCGGCCCATATGGGGGCGCAGCAGCCCACAAGGGGCTGGTCTGTCCTGCCCTAAGCCCAATAAGGCCCATATCTTTGCCCGGGGGGTGCCCGGAACCCCTTCCGGTGACCCAATACGTACCCAGTACCCCAGAACACTTCCGGTGTCTGAATACTATCGTCCTATATATGAATATTTACCTCTCGACCATTTCGAGACTCCTTGGCATGTCCGTGATCTCATCCAGGACTCCTAACAACATTCGGTCACCAAATCACATAACTCATATAATACAAAATCATCATCGAAAGGTAAGCGTGCAGACCCTATGGACTCGAGAACTATGTAGACATGACCGAGACACCTCTCCGGTCAATAACCAACAGCGGAACCTAGATGCTCATATTGGTTCCTACATATTCTACGAAGATCTTTATCGGTCGTACCATAATGACAACATGCGTTATTCCCTTTGTCATCGGTCAATAACCAACAGCGGAACCTGGATGCTCATATTGGTTCCCACATATTCTTCGAAGATCTTTATCGGCCATACCATAATGACAACATACGTTATTCCCTTTGTCATCGGTATGTTAATTGGCCGATTTTTGATCATCGGTATCTTCATACCTAGTTCAATCTCGTTACCGACAAGTCTCTTTACTCGTTCTGTAATGCATCATCCCGCAACTAACTCATTAGTCACATTTCTTGCAAGGCTTATTATGATGTGCATTACCGAGAGGGCCCGGAGATACCTCTCCGGTGCTTGAAGTGACAAATCCCAATCTCGATCTATGCCAACCCAACAAACACCTTCGAAGATACGTGTAGAGCATCTTTATAATCACCCAGTTACGTTGTGACGTTTGATAGCACACAAGGCATTCCTCCGGTATCCGGGAGTTGCATAATCTCATAGTCAAAGGAATATGTATATGACATGAAGAAAGCTATAGAAATAAAACTGAACGATCATTATGCTAAGCTAACGGATGGGTCTTATCCATAACATCATTTTCCTAATGATGTGATCCTGTTCATCAAATGACAACACATGTCTATGGTTAGGAAACTTAACCATCTTTGATTAACGAGCTAGTCTAGTAGAGGCTTACTAGGGACACGGTGTTTTGTCTATGTATCCACACATGTATCAGGTTTCCGGTTAATATAATTCTAGAATGAATAATAACTTTTATCATGATTGCAGTGGGGTTTTACCCTACTGTTTATAGTAAAAAAACAACTTTATTATTACCTCTAGGGCATATTTCCTTCAGAGGGAAGGAAAGGGGAGGCCGAATTGCCTCCCCTTCCTTCTCTCTTCCCCTTTTCCCTTCCCCTTGCTATTCGGCCAGCAAGGGGCGTGCACAGCCCATGCTGGCTGCTGTGTTTCCCCTCTTGGCTCAATAGGCCCAATAGTTTGCCGGGGGTAGCCCGGAACCCCTTCCGGTGACCCGATACGTACCCGGTACCCCGGAAACACTTTCGATGTCCAAATACTATCGTCCTATATATGAATCTTTACCTATCGACCATTTCGAGACTCCTCATCATGTCCGTGATCTCATCCGGGACTCCGAACAACATTCGGTCACCAAACCACATAACTCATATAATACAGATCGTCATCAAACATTAAGCGTGCGGACCCTATGGGTTCGAGAACTATGTAGACATGACCGAGACACCTCTCCGGTCAATAACCAATAGCGGAACCTGGATGCTCATATTGGGTCCCACATATTCTACGTAGATCTTTATCGGTCAAACCGTTATCACAACATACGTTATTCCCTTTGTCATCGGTATTACCCGAGATTCGATCGTCGGTATCTCCATACCTAGTTCAATCTCGTTACCGGCAAGTATCTTTACTCGTTCCATAATGCATCATCCGGCAACTAACTCATTAGTCACATTGCTTGCAGGGCTTATTATAAACATCACACGTAGATCCCGCCACGATGCTTTGCTTGGAACTGCACCAACTCACAGCTCCACCATTCAATATAAATACATATCCGGTTTGTGACTTAGAGTCATCCGGATCAGTGTCAAAACTAGCATCGACGTAACCATTTACGATGAGCTCTTTGTCACCTCCATAAACGAGAAACATATCCTTAGTCCTTTTCAGGTACTTCAGGATGTTCTTGACCGCTATTCAGTGATCCACTCCTGGATTACTTTGGTACCTCCCTACTAGACTTATAGCAAGGCACACATCAAATCTGGTACACATCGTTGCATACATGATAGAACCTATGGCTGAGGCATAGGGAATGACTTTCATTTTCTCTCTACCTTCTGCAGTGGTCGGGCATTGAGTTTGACTCAACTTCACACCTTGTAACACAGGCAAGAACCCTTTCTTTGACTGGTCCATATTGAACTTCTTCAAAACTTTATTAAGGTCTGTGCTTTGTGAAAGTCCAACTAAGCGTCTTGATCTATCTCTATAGATCTTGATTCCCAATATATAAGCAGCTTCACCGAGGTCTTTCATTGAAAAACTCTTATTCAAGTATCCTTTTATGCTATCCAGTAATTCTATATCATTTCCAATCAACAATATGTCATCCACATATAATATTAGAAATACTACAGAGCTCCCACTCACTTTCTTGTAAATACATGCTTCTCCAAAAGTCTGTATAAAACCATATGCTTTGATCACCTCATCAAAGCGTATATTCCAACTCTGAGATGCTTGCACCAGTTCATAAATGGATTGCTGGAGCTTGCACACTTTGTTAGCACCTTTAGGATTGACAAAACCTTCTGGTTGCATCATATACAACTCTTCTTTAAGAAATCCATTAAGGAATGCAGTTTTGACGTCCATTTGCCGGATTTCATAACCATAAAATGCGGCCATTGCTAACATGATTCGGACAGACTTAAGCATCGCTACGGGTGAGAAGGTCTCATCGTAGTCAACTCCTTCAACTTGTCGAAAACATTTCGCAACAAGTCGAGCTTTGTAGATAGTAACATTACCATCAGCGTCAGTCTTCTTCTTGAAGATCCATTTATTCTCTATGGCTTGTCGATCATCGGGCAAGTCAACCAAAGTCCATACTTTGTGCTCATACATGGATCCCATCTCAGATTTCATGGCCTCAAGCCATTTCAAGGAATCTGGGCTCATCATCGCTTCCTCATAGTTCGTAGGTTCGTCATGGTCTAGTAACATGACTTCCAGAACAGGATTACGGTACCACTCTAGTGTGGAACGTGCTCTGGGTGGCCTACGAGGTTCAGTAGTAACTTGATCCAAAGTTTCATGATCATTACCATTACCTTCCTCACTAGTTGGTGTAGGCATCATGGGAACGGTTTTCTGTGATGAGCTACTTTACAATTCGAGAGAAGGTAAAATTACCTTATCAAGTTCTACTTTCCTCCCACTCTCTTCTTTTGAGAGAAACTCCTTCTCTAAAAAGGATCCATTCTTAGCAACAAAGATCTTGCCTTCGGATCTGTGATAGAAGGTGATGCGGAGCATCCGACGATCATCCCATGTACACTATGACTACTCCCCAAGCCCCAAGTGGACATACGATGAGACCTCAAACATACGCCATTGGACACAAGGTGAACCCGTTCCTAAATGCTTCCCCTGTACACTCATGTGAGACATGGTTGCTACCTAATGCAAGGACACTACCTGTGCTTAGGAACTGAGGAGATAACCATGGATATGCTTGAAGCATAGGACAAGTCCACATGGAAGCGGATCAAGAAGTGCCTCAAGTGGAGTCGCCGCAGAGATACATTGGCCGAACATCCGACTGGAGCCCGGACATCCGGCTCCACCAACCAGAGGAAGACCAGAGAGAGACGGACGCCACGTGACTCTACAGCGGCCGGACATCTGGCTTCCCCCAGACATACAATGTCCTGCGACGGGCCGGACATCCGGCACCTGCCCAGAAATCCGACGCAAGCTATCTAGAGAGCACGGAGACCAGCCCCGCTAGCCCGGACATCCAACTCCTCATGAAGGCCCAGACATCCGGCCCGACGCCCGTACATCCGGCTCCACATGTCTACGCACAGTGAAGGGTCGAGACCCATGTACCCCTTAGCCCACCTAGACTATATATACTCTTCCTCCTCCCTCTTTCTAGGGTTAGCAATATGATAGCTCATATTAGAGATAGAGCCATGCTCATCCACTTGGTTACTTCTCCATTGGAGTCCACGACCTCTTCGAAGAAGATCCCTCAAGCGGATTCAATACCCCTCACGGGAAGACCCCCTCAAGGCCTCCTCACGGAGAAGAACTAGTTACCCCTTGCATCGTCCTTTGTTGGTTGGGATCGTGTATCTCTTTGTGTTTCAAGGATCTAGCATATGTGTGACCGTATCTTATTGGTTTGAGTGATTCTATCGTGTTTACCTTCATGATTTCTCCTCGTGTTCTTTGTGTTCTTCGCGGGATCCGCTCCTTTCATGAAAGATCGGCCATCTAGGGTTCCACCCTACATCATCATGGTATCATGAGCCACGTTGATCACAATTTCGAAGCCTCCCCTCTTCATTTCTAGCCCAATTTTGTTGATTTCGTCCTAATTTCGAAAATCCCCGCCAAAAATAGCCCCAAATGTTTTCTGGGATTTGTTGGTTTTGATGATGTTTTGTTGATTTTGATCCATTGATTCGTTGTGTTACTAGTGGATCTATCTTTTCCCCAAGTTTCCCCACTTTCCATCCACGAAATCCATCAAATAAAATTGCCCCCAAAATCAAGTTCCTCGAGTTCATCCCCGGATTTGGAGCACGGACATCCGGCCCGTGGCCCCGGACATATCTGCCCCCCCCGGACATCCAGCTCCTGGAGCGCAAAATCTGACTCGGTTCTGGACATCAGGTCCCGGATTTCCGGCCAAACCCCCGGATGTCCGGCCCCTGGCATTTCAGCCTTCGGTGTTTCACCGTTTTGACCATAACTAATTCATCTGGAGTCCGATTTTGACGTTCTTTAGCATGTTTTGAAGCTCTTGACATCCCCCATCCCACAAAAATGCTACCATCACCATTTGACTCCATCAAAATTTTGGAACTTTGGCATCTTTGCCTAGGTCCTTCCCCACATCATCCGCTATACCACCACCGACTTCTGCAACCTAACTCATTTTGTTCCCCTTGGCATTTGAGGTTGTTTGAGTTGTGACTTGAGTCTCCTAAGGTGTTTAGGATACTTAGGGACGGTTGCTTCTTCATCAACCACCACCATAACTTCCGCATAGGCTTGCCCACCATCCACTTCCGCCACCCCAACTTAACCCAATTTTGTTTGTGTTGTGAGTTGTGTCTCCTCAGGTGTTTCGTCTACCTAGGGATCGTGCCTTCAACTCCGACACTATGTATAGCCCATCACACCCTTCCAACTTAACCCATTTTGACCGGGTTTTCACCAATACTTCCGCAACCACCACCGCTTTTCAGCTACCACCTTTTGACATTTGCCTTTGGAGATTTTTAGTTCGTGGTTTTTCCATTTCCTAGGGTGTTTCGGCTAACTAGGAACGGTCGACATCAAGAACACCGCCACTCATCATCCCCATGGACGGTAACCTTGACGACATCATCCCCTAGCCCATTTTGCATCCCTTGCCTATCGAGACTAGCCATTGAGAATTGCCGGCAACGTTACTTGTGCACATTAGTGATCTACACCATCCATTGGTATCATATCATCCCTTGTGTCACAAGATTGTTCCCGTATATACACAATTGCTATCTTGGTTTGTGCATTTTGCATTGTGGCTATATCAAAAAAAGAATAAGCTTTTAAGCAATAACCATAGCATCATACCACATTGCATATAAGATCATCTTGGATCATATTGAGAGGAACATCGGGAACCATATATACGTAGCATAATTGGGATAGAAGTCGTTGCATTTTTGTCTCTTATAGGTTGTGCACAAGTGTCGTATCTACCTATTGAGCAATCGTGCTAGCGTCTCTCTAGGGTTGTGCAGCAAGAGCATTTTCTGTGGATTCCACATTTTGAGCTAATTCCTTGGTTGCACGACAACATTTATCTATCCGTGTGTGCATTTCCGTGTGCCATTCATTGTTGTTGGTCTACTTGTTTCACTTGCGAATTTGTGGATCTCTTTCAACATTATTGACTCTTGCTAACATTTTGCATCAAATTTTTGTGCCACTATCCTCATCGAGCTCCACCATAAGCCTTATTTGTGTAGGTGTGAGAAATCGACGAGATCGATACCAATTGTGCTATTTCCTTATTACATCATTGAGTGATCATTGATTCATTTTCAACATCGGTCAATGTACATTGGGTATAGTTCTCTCCTTTCTTCCACTCATATTTGCTCGAGTCTTGTGATGGATAGGAAAGGCATTTCATCTCAGGTCTTCAACAAGAACGACAACAGTGCGAACAACTACATCACCAAAACGTCCATCTTTGGACTACACCGAGAAATGCAAGGAGCACAATCTACCTTGCGAGAGCGCCTCGACAACCTCGCCATTGACATACGACACTCCGAAGCAAGGAAAAGGGACTACATCGACACCAAGTTGGACGAGCTAAAGGATCAAGTACGAGGCATGGTGGCCGACTACAAGTCTTCTTCCCCTTCATCATCCTCAAGGCGACGGCGAGCAAGTCGACCATCTTCGGTGCACCCATGCAATGCAAACGCAAGTCGTCCACATCCACATGTACATGGCGACAATCATCACATTCATGATCCACATCATCATGACGGGCAAGTCACCTCCAAGCATCTTGTGCACGATGACGACGAACGACATCTCCTACGAGATCAAGCACGACAATGACACCATCAACATGAATATGCTCGACACGCGCAAACCTACAAGTCCCAACAAGCTCTGCGTCAAGCTACGGCCAAACCTCATGAGCTCAAGAGAAAACCACGAGACAAGCACCACCAAGAGGAAGCTATGGCTACCACCAGCACTTCGGCATCTTTGCCAAGTGATATCAAGACATCTTCGCCCTTGGACGTACGACATCTTCGCCTACTTCCCACGAGTACACCTACATTGACTTCATCAAGTCCAAGGCAACCACCTACGAGCGAGGGCGACACTTCCATCTTCGGAAGCCCCTCAAGGAAGATGGCCGAGCATGAGAATTTCCCTTAGATCATGGAGACGAGCTACGCCAACATCTCTCTGACACCCACATATGACGAGATGCCCCAATTCCCATGTGAGGAGAGCCACCACCACATGAGTGACATGAGTGACTCCACCATATGTGACATTGAGTGCATTTCCTATGAGAGGATGAGTGTGACCACCACGAGCCCCACACTTGAGAGCATGCCACACATCCTATGTGAGGTTGACAGCCATTTGAGTAACTCCACCAACCATACGAGTGAGGGCATTCAAGAGGAAGTGAGTGAGCCACAACACCTGGTGAGTGAGATAGTTGACATGGCATGTGAGGCCATTATGATTTCTAACGATTTACCCTCTACTCCAAGTGTGTTTTCCCTTTTGGTGCTAGGTCTCCTACATGATGACATGCCTATCCTCGATGAGTCCATACCTCCAATGTGGACGACGATGGCAATGGTGGAAGAAGATGCACCCCCACATGGTTCCGTCAAGATGAAGATGACAAGGAGTGGATCTTCGACACCTCACCTACAACACATGAGCGATGCTCCAAAGGTAACCTAGGTGATGGTACTTCGCTTGTCCCACTAGTGGACTATCTTGCAAATGATTGCTTGCATGATGATGATCACCTTACGGATTCACCACATACTATGTCTTCTACATGCTTAGATATGCCACCCATTTATGATGAATATGATGATGAGCATGTTGAGTTGCCTAGTTGTGATGCTATGCTCCATAGGATATCATGTGAAAATTCTATTGGTCACTTCGTGTTTGACAATCCATTAAACTTGTCATATGCTATGAGTGAGATCTCCCATATTGCATCATTACAATATCAACATAGTAACTATGCATGCCCCATTAAAATAAATCCAATTTGCATTTATGGCATAGATGACGAGATGATGGTTCTTGCCTTTTGTTTTTCATGTGATGATATTGCCATACTTCATTTACATGATTTACGCAATTCATCTACTATGCCATGCCATGAGCACATTGCTTCATATATGCATTGTTTTGGATGTTGTCCATATTCTCCATGTGATGTTTCCACTAACGATCATGAGGAGACCCCCATGGTTTCCTCATACATATTAGGAGATTTTGATACATCCTATCCTTTCCATGCTTCCCATAATTGCTTGCACCATATGTATTCCATGAATAACAATGCTCTAGATATCCCTCGTGATGCATTACACAATTGAGTCTCCATTATGCTATACATAAAAACAAACATCTCATGATGGATGACATGTTTCTATATCACGCATCTCATTTATTTGAGCATTGTCTATTTCGTGCTAACCAACACATGCACGTGCGCATCATGATGGACGATGTGTACATATACCACGCACAAACAATTTTCCCTTTGTCTTTGTTTTGTGTAGGTACTCATGTATACTCATCAACCTCTCAATTCCAAGAGTTGACGAAACGAGCTCTTGAGAGAAATGACGATTTGGGACCCCGTGGACTATTCTTACCACCGTCCTCTTCGCGCAACGACATCGTGCATTCCTTTTACTTGGCTCTCACACGGCTTTGGGCTATTTACCATTTGTCACCTTATGTCCATTATATCGTGTTCACTTTGCATGTTATGCCTATTTCTATGTCTTTGCCATGCAATTGTGACCCTTGTGTGCATTTACCCATGAGCCACCATTTTACTACTATGTGCATTTGCATGCTTGGTGGAGATACTTATTGCTATTGCCATGTTTACCATGTGCCACATGCTATTAATGCTTGTTGTTTTGGGAGAGTCATTATGTCCCATTTCTACTTACATACAGGCTCTCGCCAATACATTGATGACATTTTGCTCATATCTTGCTTTCATGCTTGTGATATGTCATGTGCATTATTCATGACCACTATTTCCACACATGACATGCCTGCCATGATTCCTTCTAGTATGTTTCGCACTACTAGCTTGCTTGACTTGATCACTATGATTGCTTGCTTTATCGCATCACTGATACGTCCCCAACGTATCTATAATTTTTGATTGTTCCATGCTATTATATTATCTCTTTTGAATGTTTAATGGGCTTTAATATGCACTTTTATATTATTTTTGGGACTCACCTATTAACCGAAGGCCCAGTGCAAATTGCTTTTTTTGCCTATTTCAGTGTTTCACAGAAAAGGAATATCAAACGGAATCCAAACGGAACGAAACCATCGCAAGGATCTTTCTTGGAACAAACGCAACCCAGGAGACTTGGAGAACAAGTCTGGAAGTCCGCGAAGCTTCCACGAGGTAGGGGGCACACCCAGGGGGTGTAGGTGCACCCAGGGGGTGTAGGCGCACCCCCCACCCTCGTGGGCCCCACAGAGCTCCATCGACCTACTTCTTTCGCCTATATATACTCTTATACCCTGAAAACATCCAGGGGAGCCACAAAACCACTTTTCCAACGCCGCAACCTTCTATACCCGTGAGATCCCATCTGGGGGCCTTTTTCGGTGATCTACCGGAGGGGGATTTGAGCATGGAGGGCTTCTACATCAACACCATAGCCTCTCCGATGATGTGTGAGTAGTTTACCACAAACCTTCAGGTCCATAGTTATTAGGTAGATGGCTTCTTCTCTCTCTTTGGTTCTCAATACAAAGTTCTCCTTGATGTTCTTGGAGATCTATTCGATGTAATACTCTTTTGCGGTGTGTTTGCCGAGATCCAATGAATTGTGGGTTTATGAATTTGATTATTTATGAATATTATTTGGTTCTTCTCTGAATTCTTATATGCATGATTTGATATCTTTGCAAGTCTCTTCGAATTATCGGTTTAGTTTGGCCTACTAGATTGATCTTTCTTGCAATGGGAGAAGTGCTTAGCTTTGGGTTTAATCTTGTAGTGTCCTTTCCCAGTGACAGCAGGGGCAGCAATGCACGTATTGTATTGTTGCCATCGAGGATAAAAAGATGGGGTTTATATCATATTGCTTGAGTTTTTCCCTCTACATCATGTCATCTTGCCTAATGCGTTACTCTGTTCGTATGAACTTAATACTCTAGATGCATGCTGGATAGCGGTCGATGTGTGGAGTGATAGTAGTAGATGCAGAATCATTTCGGTCTGCTTGACACGGATGTGATGCCCCTATTCATGATCATTGCCTTAGATATCATCATAACTATGCGCTTTTCTATCAATTGCTCGGTAGTAATTTGTTCACCCACCGTAATACATGCTATCATGAGAGAATCCACTAGTGAAACCTATGGCCCCCGGGTCTACTTTACATCTTATAAGTTTCCGATCGATAATTCTAGTTTACTATTTATTTTTCAATATTTATTTTCCAATCTATGCAAAAAAATACCAAAAATATTTATCTTATTATCTTTATCAGATCTCACTTTCGTAAGTGACCGTGAAGGGATTGGCAACCCCTTTATCGTGTTGGTTGCGAGGTTCTTGTTTGTTTGTGCAGGTACTAGGCGACTTGCGTGTAGTCTCCTACTGGATTGATACCTTGGTTCTCAAAAACTAAGGGAAATACTTACGCTACTTTACTACATCACCCTTTCCTCTGTGATGCCCCAAGACCGATGCTCTAGATGCTTTCCTTTTATCTTAGTTGTTGTCGTGTGTTTGCTATGTTTGTTGCATTATCATAATGTTTTTGCATATTTCATTGTGCTACCTCTTGAGCTTGCGTTGGTTTCCCTGAAGAGGAAGGGATGATGCAGCAAAGTAGCGTAAGTATTTCCCTCAGTTTTTGAGAACCAAGGTATCAATCCAGTAGGAGGCCACTCTCAAGTCCCTCGTACCTGCACAAAACGATAGCTACTCGCAACCAACGCGATTAGGGGTTGTCAATCCCTTCACGGTCACTTACGAGAGTGAGATCTGATAGATATAATATTTTTTGGTATTTTTGGTATAAAGATGCAAAGTAAAAAGTAAAGGCAAAGTAAAAAAGCAAAACAAGATTAAAGTGATGGAGATTGATATGATGAGAATAGACCCGGGGCCATAGGTTTCACTAGTGGCTTCTCTCGAGAGCATAAGTATTCTATGGTGGGTGAACAAGTTACTGTTGAGCAATTGATAGAATTGAGCATAGTTATGAGAATATCTAGGCATGATCATGTATATAGGCATCACATCCGTGACAAGTAGGCCGAAACGATTCTGCATCTACTACTATTACTCCACTCATCGACCGCTATCCAGCATGCATCTAGAGTATTAAGTTAAAAACAGAGTAACGCCTTAAGCAAGATGACATGATGTAGAGAGATAAATTCATGCAATATAAAATAAACCCCATCTTGTTATCCTCGATGGCAACGATGCAATACGTGCCTTGCTGCCCCTTCTGTCACTGGGAAAGGACACCGCAAGATCGAACCCAAAGCTAAGCACTTCTTCCATGGCAAGAACTACCAATCTAGTTGGCCAAACCAAATGGATAATTTGAAGAGACTTGCAAAGATAACCAATCATACATAAAAGAATTCAGAGAAGATTCAAATATTATTCATAGATACACTTGATCATAAACCCACAATTCATCGGTCTCAACTTAACTCACCGCAAAAAGAAGATTACATCGAATAGATCTCCACGAGAGAGGGGGAGAACTTTGTATTGAGATCCAAAAAGAGAGAAGAAGCCATCTAGCTACTAACTATGGACCCGAAGGTCTGAGGTAAACTACTCACACTTCATCGGAGAGGCTATGATGATGTAGAAGCCCTCCGTGATGACGGCCCTCTCCGGCGGAACTCTGGAACAGGCCCCAAGATGGGATCTCGTGTATACAGAAAGTTGAGGCAGTGGAATTAGGTTTTTGGCTCCTGTTCTGATCGTTTGGGGGTACGTAGGTATATATAGGAGGAAGAAGTACGTCGGTGGAGCATCGAGGGGCCCACGAGGCAGGGGGGCGCGCCCCCCACCCTCGTGACCGCCTCTCTGATGCCTTGGCGTAGGGTCCAAGTCTCCTGGATCACATTCGGTGAGAAAATCACGTTCCCGAAGGTTTCATTCCGTTTGGACTCCGTTTGATATTCTGTTTCTTCGAAACACTGAAATAGGCAAAAAACAGCAATTCTGGACTGGGCCTCCGGTTAATAGGTTAGTCCCAAAAATAATATAAAAGTGGAAAATAAAGCCCAATATAGTCCAAATCAGTAGATAATATAGAATGGAGCAATAAAAAATTATAGATATGTTGGAGACGTATCACATTTCTATATGTTTATGCCATAATCATGATGAGTCCCATTGTCATATTATGCTTCTTGCATCATGTTCATCATCGATTATATTGCATTGCCATGCATATCTCTTGTCATATTGCATTTGGTCATTCATGTTGCCATGAGCACCATGTGCATTGCAACTCCTTCTCTTTGATCCTTTGTATTTTACTCATTGCTCAACTTCAACTTGGTTTTGCCCAAGTTTCCAAATCTCAAAATGCTACTTCCTTCGTTCCCTGCTCTTCTTCTATTTGAGTTGCATTTCCACTTCTCCAATTCTTACCCAAACCCTCTTCTTAATGCAAGTTTTATATGTCCAGCCACCCTCTATAATTTTGTCCCAACCAGAACTCATTGATAGGGTTTTCGAATTCAACATATTGAACTCAATTCATTATGTTTGGTTTTCTTACTTCCTCCATAAATGTTCATCTTGTGCCCATAAATCATATCTATTATGTAGGGTCATCCTATAAAAATTAAACCCATTTGGGTTCAGTTTGGTTAGGTTATAAATTCATGCAAGTTCGGATTAAATTCGAACATGTTTAAATTTATAGTCTGTAAAATCCTCACACCACTTTTCTTTAATTGGTTATATTCCAAGGACTCTAGAACTATTTTTGTCTCTCCCTAATTCCACTGCTACCTCTCTTTGCATTTATGCAAGTTCCATTTATATCTTATAAATGGATAAGAGGAAACAACAGAGGAGGAGAGTTCCAGTCGAGGCTCAGCCGAACCCCTCACTTAACCCTAGCACGCCCTCTCCCATCTCCCCTCTCCCATCGATCACCCTCGCGCCGCCAGGAGACAGGGGGAGCTGCTGCCTTGCTCGATCTCCCTTTCCCCTCCTTCCACCTAGCGCCGCCACCTCCTCCCTCTGCAGCGCCAGACCTCCACCAACGACATCTCCTTCGCCCCGCTGCTCCTCTACCTCAAACCCCGGTCGGATCGACTCGGTTCCCCGATGCCCTCACCCCTGCCGGAGTGCCCTGCGGAGTAACAGCAACTCCAGGGACCCCTCATGCCCTTATCCGGCCTCCCAGATGACCTGCGCCCTTGGGCCATCGGCGGACCTCCTCCCTCCGTGCCAAGGCCGCCGTTGCTGCTTCCCTGCTACCTCCAAGCGTCTCTCGCAGCTACCGCCATGGATGGCTGGCTCTGCCAAGCTCCCTGCTACTACATCGCGGCCTTGCCTCTCCTCCCGTGCTCGATGCCGCGGGCACACACGAGAGAGCCTCCCATGTCCACCGTTGCCTGCAGCAACTGTTTGTCTGCCGTGCCCTACCAACAATGCATCACCATGGATGCTCGCTGCTGTGCCTTCTTAGCTCCTCGTGCGCGAGCTGCACCACACCGCACCACCAAGACCGCCCCTCACCGCCATGACGAGGTCTCCTGATGTCTTCTCTGTTGGGGTTTTGCTCTCGAGCTCCACCTTCAAACCCCGCTGCTGCCTCCATCGAAGGTTGCCAAGGCCCTCTGTTTGGCCCCGACGACCTTTGCCTCCTGTGCATGCCCCGCGCCATTTACCTCCATTGCCTTGTTGACATGAAGGTCAACTACACTGCAAGACCCGGAACGCCAAGACTGCCTCTATGGATTTATTCAAGTACCACGACGACCGATGCATAGTACCACTATGATTGCGGCGTACATCTACCGATGCCAAGACCGAGACCACCAAGCACCTCTCTATAACGAATGTCTACCACTACCGTCGACCCACGAAGACCCCGTGGATACCAAGTTCCTCGTCGTGACCCAGAACATCTACGGGACTCGTGCGACTAAGAACGTGAACGACTACCGTCGCCAAGATCGCTAGTACCACTACCGTCGCTGTGGAGCGGTTGTACAACTACTTCCGTCTACATCCAATTGAACCCGAACCGCCCCGAATGCACGCTTCGAAGGTATAACCATCGAGTTGATGAACCGTGGACGAATGCATGTTATGTACAAGATGCACCCTTTTGTTTGCACCATGTCCGAAGTGCCCTCGTTTACCTTGTCGTCGACACATGGGGAACCCGGTTACTAGGATCACCCCATCATCTTTCATGACACGCTCCCGTCACAATTTCTTTTGCACCGGTATTTCAATCGAGTTACCGGAACTGGAATGTTGCCGTGGCATCATTTTCACTATCATCGCCGTAGCACCCCTTTCTTTCTACCACGGTGACAAATGCTCTCATCATGCTCATGTCAACATTTTCATAAAATTGCATATAACTTGTTCATGTCATCCGCATCATGATAATAACATTTGAAATGTTTAAAATTGTTGTTTACTTTAAATTGCTAAATGCACATGAGGGTTTACCGGAATTGTTGTTTGATGTTTCCGGCCTCATTTAAAATGCCTAATTGTGTAGTTTTCATATGCTTCGCCTCTTGCCGTGCTTAACAACATTTAATATTGTTGGGTACATAAACAAGAGAGAACTAAATAATTGATGTGGTGTTTCGTCAATGTGCAACTCGTTGCATATTGAGCTACACTTAATTTGTAGTAATAATGTTTGTGCACTTTGCCATGCCATGCATATTTGAACCGGACATGCATCATACTTGATTGTGCATCATGCCATGATTATGTGATGGTTGTTTACCATGTTGTTTGCTTCTTTCCGGGTTGCTTCTCTCATTATTTTCGGTTTTGTTCCGGAGGTGTGAGGATTCGTTCTACTACGTCCGTTTTTCTTCTTCATGGACTCGTTCTTCTTCCTTGGGGATCTCAGGCAAGATGACCATACCCTCGAATCACTTCTATCTTTGCTTGTTAGTTGTTCATTCTATCGCTATGTCGCGCTACCTACCACTTGTTATATCATGCCTCCCATGTTGCCATGTCAAGCCTCTAACCCACCTTCCCAGCAAACCGTTGTTTGGCTAAGTTACCGCTTTTGCTCAGCCCTTCTTATAGCGTTGCTAGTTGCAGGTGAAGTTGAAGTTCGTTCCATGTTGGAACATGGATATGTTGGGATATAGCTATATCTCTTATTTAATTAATGCATCTATATACTTGGTAAAGGGTGGAAGGCTCAGCCTTATGCCTAGTGTTTTGTTCCACTCTTGCTACCCTAGTTTCCGTCATACCGGTGGTGTTATGTTCCTTGATTTCGCGTTCCTTACGCGTTTGGGTGTTATGGGAACCCCTTGATAGTTCGCTTTGAATAAAACTCCTCCAGCAAGGCCCAACCTTGGTTTTAACATTTGCCACCTAAGCCTTTTTTCCCTTGGGTTCTGCAGGCTCAAGGGTAATCTTTATTTTAACCCCCGGGCCAGTGCTCCTCTGAGTGTTGGTCCAAACTGGGCGATGTCCGGTGCCCCCTGGGAAACCAGGGTTTATGCCAACCCGACGTTTGGCCCATCTGGTGTGACCTGAGAACGAGATACATGCGACTGCTATCGGGATTTGTCGGCACATCAGGCGGCTTTGATGGTCTTGTTTTACCATTGTCAAAATGTCTTGTAACCGGGATTCCGAGACTGATCGGGTCTTCCCGGGAGAAGGAATATCCTTTGTTGACCGTGAGAGCTTGTGATGGGCTAAGTTGGGACACCCCTGCAGGGTATAAACTTTCGAGAGTTGTGCCCGCGGTTATGTGGCAGATGGGAATTTGTTAATATCCGGTTGTAGAGAACTTGACACTTAACTTAATTAAAATTAATCAACCGCGTGTGTAGCCATGATGGTATCTTTTTGGCGGAGTCCGGGAAGATAACACGGTCTCGTGTTATGCTTGAATGTAAGTAGCTTCAGGATCACTTCTTGATCACGTATAGCTTCTCGGCCGTTGCTTCTCTTCTCTCTCTTATTTGCGTATGTTAGCCACCATATATGCTTAGTGCTGCAGCTCCACCTCACTACCTTCTCCTACCCATAAGCTTAAATAGTCTTGATCTCGCGGGTGTGAGATTGCTGAGTCCTCGTGACTCACAGATACTTCCAAACAGTTGCGGGTGCCGATGATACCCGTGCAGGTGACGCGGCCGAGCTCAAGTGGGAGCTCAATGAAGATATTGGTCTTTGTTATATGTCTTTTCCGGTTGATCAGTAGTGGAGCCCAGTTGGGTCGATCGGGGATCTAGCATTTGGGGTTGTCTTCCTTTATTTTGGTTCCGTAGTCGGACCTTTGTTTGTACTTTTTATGATGTTTGGGTTATTTATGTATTGTGTGAAGTGGCGATTGTAAGCCAACTCTTTATCCCTTTCTTATTTAGTACATGGGATGTGTGAAGATTACCCCTCTTGCGACAAGCCTACCATGCGGCTATGCCTCTAAGTCGTGGCCCCACACGTGGGAGATATAGCCACATTGTGGGTGTTACATCTTCTTCAAGGGAAAACCAACGCATGCTCAAGAGGTAGCAATCACCCATGTTCCATTCTTACTCACTTTCTTGGGTTGATGACATATATGTTCATGCCTCTCACTTGATTTGTCTTGATCATTGTCTCTTCTCTCCATTAGTTACACCTCTCATATGCCATTATAGTGAGTGCACCCATGCCATGCTTACCTATCTTGGAGACTTGGGCATATTACTTGTGAAGCTTGCTTGTTTACTTGAGCCTAATGTCTTTGGTTGTAGTCGCATCATATGCTTTCATACCATGTCACATCTTGTACTTTCTTATGATAAGAATGATGAAAACACTTGTTGGATATTTCACCACACGAATGTTTGGTTTTGCATTTTTGCTAACCACATTTGTTTTTCTGTGTTTGTCATGTTCTTTCATTTTGAAGGATTCACAAGGTGACACCATCATGAAACAACTTGATCATGTGAAGGCGTACATGATGCGCAACACCAACATTTCGGACATCCTGATAAAGGTGAACTCATTCCCTTTGAGCCAATCTCAAATACGCATATTGGATGGGTCATACTTTCATTGTTGTCTCCTTGTCTACATGATACATATATTGGATGGAGGACCGACATTGGAGATGGGCCCTATGGACCTTCAAGTTGAGGAGCGCTCGGACTTATTGGATGCACCTACGAAACTCCACTCATGCCACGACATTGAGCATTGGTACATCAACACTCCTTTGACAATTGCACCAACACATAACATTTGTTGATTGTGCTCCCACGTGTCATGCTCGATGGACATATCATACTCACCACAAATTTGCATCTTATGCATGGATTGACTCACATTATGGTTGCCTTGTTGCATCTTGTATTTCTATGTCATCCATGATATATGAGCTTGTGCACTTCCTTAGCAAATTTGTTGTGATCTTTCTTGATGGCATATTCATACATCATGATCATATTGCCTACCATCAATTGCATGATAACTTATTCATATTGAGCATCCATTGCCATATTCATGCTACTGATAAACAGTCTCACTATGACATCATTTTGCACCGTGGTTGCATTGATCATATTCACAACACATTTGTGTGCACAATGAATGCTTTTGCTCCCATGAAAGCTTTGTATATTTATATGTCTCCAACGTATCTAGAATTTTTTGATTGTTCCATGCTGTTATATTATCAATCTTGGATGTTTTATAATCATTTTATATCATTTTTTGGTACTAACCTATTGACATAGTGCCAAGCGTCAGTTGTTGTTTTTTTCCATGTTTTTTACATCACAGAAAATCAATATCAGACGGAGTCCAAATGCCTCAAAACTTTACGGAGAATTTTTATGGGCCAGAAGGAACACAACGGGCCCTGGCTGCGCCTGGGGGGTGCCCCAAGGGAGGCACAACCCAGCAACGCGCCAGGAGGCCCTGACGTGTCCAGGTGGGTTGTGCCCACTTCGGGTGCCCCTGGACCGCCTCTTTTCTCTATAAATACCCCAATATTCCAGAAACCCTAGGGGAGTCGACGAAATATCCATCCAGCCGCCGCAGAGTCCAGAACCACCAGATCCAATCGAGACACCATCTCGGATGAGGTTCACCACCTCCATTGGAGCCTCTTCGATGATGCGTGAGTAGTTCTTTGTAGACCTTCGGGTCCGTAGTTAGTAGCTAGATGTCTTCATCTCTCTCTCTCTCTTGATTCTCAATACAATGGTCTCTTGGAGATCCATATGATGTAACTCTTTTGCGGTGTGTTTGTTGGGATCGATGAACTTTGAGTTTATGATCAGATCTATCTTTTTATATCCATGAAAGTATTTGAGTTTCTTTGATCTCTTTTATGCATGATTGCTTATAGCCTCGTATTTCTTCTCCGATATTTGGGTTTTGTTTGGCCAACTTGATCTATTTATCTTCCAATGCGAAGATGTGCTTTGTAGTGGGTTCAATCTTACGGTGCTTGATCCCAGTGACAGAAAGGGAAACAACACGTATGTGTCGTTGCTACTAAGGATAAAACGATGGGTTCTATCTCTACATAGATAGATCTTGTCTACATCATCATCGTTCTTATTGCATTACTCCGTTTTTCCATGAACTTAATACACTAGATGCATGCTGGATAGCGGTCGATGTGTGGAGTAATAGTAGTAGATGTAGGCAGGAGTCGGTCTACTAATCTTGGACGTGATGCCTATTTAATGATCATTGCCTGGATATCGTCATGAGTATTTGAAGTTCTATCGATTGCCCAACAGTAATTTGTTTACCCACCGTTTGCTATTTTTGTCGAGAGAAGCCACCAGTGAGACCTAGGGCCCCCGGTCTTCTTTCTCATATATTTGCCTTTGCGACCTACTTCTCTCTTGCTTTTATTTTCAGATCTACTAAACCAAAAACCCAAAAATACTTTGCTGCAATTTATTCTTATTTAGTTATTTGGCGTTAGATCTATCAATCTACTAAAAATTTACCTCACGTCCGTTTGCCTATCTTGAGGCGCCGTACCCCGGAAGGGATTGACAACCCCTTTAACACGTCGGGTTGCGAGAAGTTGTTTTTTGTGTGCAGGTGATGTTTATGTTGTGTTGCTTGGTTCTCCTACTGGTTCGATAACATTGGTTTCATATCCGAGGGAAATACCTACTGCCGCTGTGCTGCATCATCCCTTCCTCTTTGGGGAAATACCGACGTAGCTTCAAGCGACATCAGAAGGAATTTCTGGCGCCGTTGCCGGGGAGGATCGTCAACATATACCAGCTTCCTAATCACAGATCTCATCTCCTCGCAATTTACATTATTTGCCATTTGCCTCTCGTTTTCGTCTCCCTCACTTCACAAAAATTTGCCGTTTTATTCGCATCTCCTTTTCGTTCGCCATTTTCTTCCCGGATCTGTTTTTGTGTGCACTTTTATTTGCGTAGTCATGATGCCTCAAAGAAAATATTATGATGTTCCTTACCCAAAAATTTCTTGAAATTGAGAAAAGTACTAAGGAATATATGACTACACAATTTGAGCATAAAAAGTATTTTACTGAAGAACTTAAGGAGCACTCCATTGTGCTTGATGCTATTACAAAACAACTTGATGATATCAGTAGAAAAGTTTGCAATCTCCAATCTAAGTATGCTTTTGCCGAAAGTTTGCTAGGAAAAATATCTGATGCACAAGCTACATTGGTAAATCAAATGGCCGCTAAACCATTCTCGTTAGAAGACAAAAGTGATGAAGATCTTAAAATGATTGGTGTTTCTTCTATTGATCCCTTGTTTAGTAAAATTAATGTTGATGAAAAAGGGACTAGAGAAGAGTCAACTTTAGGTAGAAGGTGTCCCAATATTTCGAAGGGTCAAAATCTTGTTGAGAAAATTGATAAAAGTGGGTTTGGAGAGGTTAAAACTTTAACTAGTGATGTGCCCACTCTTTTGGGTTACAAAGACTTTAATTATGATAGTTTCTCCTTGATTGATTGTATTTCTTTGTTGCAATCCATGATAAAATTCACCCCATGCTTATGAACAAAATAAGGCTTTTACTAGACACCCTATAAATACCCCAATATTCCAGAAACCCTAGGGGAGTCGATGAAATATTCATCTAGCTACCGCAGAGTCCAGAACCACCAGATCCAATCTAGACACCATCTTGCATTGGGTTCACCACCTCCATTGGTGCCTCTCCGATGATGCATGAGTAGTTCTTCGTAGACCTTCAGGTCCGTAGTTAGTATCTAGATGGCTTCATCTCTCTCTCTCTCTCTTGATTCTCAATACAATGGACTCTTGGAGATCCATATGATGTAACCCTTTTGCGGTGTGTTCGTTGGGATCGATGAACGTTGAGTTTATGATCAGATCTATCTTTTTGTATCCATGAAAGTATTTGAGTTTCTTTGATCTCTTTTATGCATGATTGCTTATAGCCTCGTATTTCTTCTCTGATATTTGGGTTTTGTTTGGCCAACTTGATCTATTTATCTTGCAATCGGAAGAGGTGCTTTGTAGTGGGTTCGATCTTATGGTGCTTGATCCCAGTGACAGAAAGGGAAACAAACACGTATGTGTCATTGCTACTAAGGATAAAACGATGGGGTGTATCTCTACATAGATAGATCTTGTCTACATCATGTCATCGTTCTTATTGCATTACTTCGTTTTTCCATGAACTTAATACACTAGATGCATGCTAGATAGCGGTCGATGTGTGGAGTAATAGTAGTAGATGCAGGCAGGAGTCGGTCTACTAATCTTGGACGTGGCGCCTATGTAATGATCATTGCCTGGATATCGTCATGAGTATTTGAAGTTCTATCAATTGCCCAACAGTGATTTGTTTACCCACCGTTTGCTATTTTTCTCGAGAGAAGCCACTAGTGAAACCTACGGCCCCCGGGTCTTCTTTCTCATATATTTGCCTTTGCGATCTACTTTTCTCTTGCTTTTATTTTCAGATCTACTAAACCAAAAACCCAAAAATACTTTGCTGCAATTTATTCTTATTTAGCTATTTGGTGTTCGATATCAATCTACTAAAAATTTACCTCACGTCCGTTTGCCTATCTTGAGGCGTCGTACCCCGGAAGGGATTTACAACCCCTTTAACACATCGGGTTGTGAGAAGTTGTTATTTATGTGCAGGTGTTGTTTACGTTGTGTTGCTTGGTTCTCCTACTGGTTCGATAACCTTGGTTTCATATCTGAGGGAAATACCTACCGCCGCTGTGCTGCATCATATCATCCTCTTTGGGGAAATACCGACGTAGCTTCAAGCGACATCACATATCATTCTATATCATCTTGATAAGCTTCATGTACCTTGTCACAAACAATATTATCGGACGAACTCATGCTTATTTGATGGACACCTTGTGCGAGCTAACCATTTTATTTCCGAGTGTCATTTGTGTTTGCTCTTTTTGCATGTATACCACATCGGCGACACCTTGGAGTACTTGGATTGCGCCATGACTTCCACTGTGTCCAACTACAAGTTCGTCCATGACTACCGTTTCCATGGTGATGAGGATCACGATCCGAAGTCGGATCTTTCCCAAGGGAGGGGAGATGATGTGGAGCATCCGACGATCATCCCCATGTACACTATGACTACTCCCCAAGCCCCAAGTGGACATACAACGAGACCTCAAACATATGCCATTGGACACACAAGGTGAACCTGTTCCTAAATGCTTCCCATTTCCACTCGTGCGAGACATGGTTGCTACCTAATGGAAGGACACTACGTGTGCTTAGGAACCGAGGAGATAACCATGGAGATGCTCGAAGCATAGGACAAGTCCACACGGGAGCGGATTAAGAAGTGACTCAAGTGGAGTCACCTTGGAGCTGCAGCGGTCGGACATCCGGCACCACCTACGAGAGGAAGACCAGAGAGAGACGGACGCCAGGTGACTCTACAACAGCCGGACATCCGGCCGACCCCCTGGCATCCGGCGCCCTGCCACGGGCCGGACATCCGGCACCTGCCCGGAAATCCGGCGCAGGCTATCCAGAGAGCACCAAGACCAGCCCCGCAAGCCCAGACATCCGGCTCCTCACGAAGGCCCGGACATCCGGCTCCGTCTGTTTGTGCATAGTGAATGGACGAGTCCCATGTTGTGACGTCCGGATAATTAAGCTACAGTAATTCTCTATTAATGATGCCACGTCACTTTGATTATTATCGCTAATCTCGTGTTAGTTCGAAACCGATTCAAATTCAAATTTAAAGTATAGGCAAACAACAAAAGTTTTTAAACAATAAAACTAAAATGTTCTAGAGGTACCAGATGATGCATAAATAATTATGGTGGAGAAACCAAACTTTGATATAAAGTTTAAAGGCTCTAAATTAATTTAAAAAATGGCTAAAAACAAATATTTAAATGCCTTCTAAATTTATAGAAGAGCAAAATATTTCATTTAGGTACCAAACTTTTTGTGACCGTGTCTCATTTTGCCACTCTAAATATGGAGCCAGTTTAATATTTTGTAAAACTATTTTACTAACAACAATAAAAGAAAACAGTACAGGAAAAATAAATAAAAAGAAGAGGTATAAACAAAAACAAAACAAAAAAAGGAAGAAAGACCCCTCCCCCCCCCATGCTGGGCCTCAGCCCAGCTGGCCATCCAACCGGGCCGGCCCACCTAACCCCTCCATAACCCCCCCCCCCCCCGACGGAAACCCTAGCCCGGTCCACCCCCACTGCTCCAGCACGATCCCCACTCCTCCCCCACGTCTCTCTCCCCCTCATCTCGATCTAGATCGGGGCCGCGCCCGATCCCGACGCCGGCGCCCATCCCCGACTGCGCCCTCGCCGCCCGGAGCACGCGCCGCCGCCTGGACCTTGCCGGCCTCCCCGCCGGACCGCACGCCTTCCTCGTCCTCCTCCTCGCCCCCCCCCCCCCCCTCGTTGCCTCGTTCCCTGCAACCCGCGGTGAGGCACCGACCTCTCCTCCTCCCTGCGCGCGCGCTTGTCGCCGCGGCCACCGCACACACGCGCCTCATACATGCTCGTGGACACGCCGTCCTGCTGCTTCGCTCGTCCCACACGTGCAACCGCGCCGTCCCCGCGTCGTCCGCGCCCGCCCCTGCAAACCTCGCCCCGCTCGCGACCCGGACCGCTGCCCCCACTGCTCTGCTTAGCCCGCACCCCCTGCCCGTCGCCGAGCGCCCTCCCCGTACTGACCACGCCCAACCCGCGCCCCCACGCCGCCACGCCCTCTTCCACGCCCACGGCGAAGCCCCGCCGCTCGCCTCGCTCGTCTTCGCAACTGGCCACCGCGGTTGGCCCCCCCAGGTCCTGGGCGTGCACCCGACGCCTGCGCCTCGATCTGCGCCCTCCTGGCCACCCGATGCCGCCGCTCGCTCGCCCTCGCCGGCGTTGCATGCTGCGCCGGCGGCTCCGCCCGTTAGCGTCAGCGGCGCCCCTCTGCCTGCAGCGCCCGTTTGGGCTACGCCCACACCCACTATGGCCCTCCAGGCCAATGACAGTGGGCCCTCACGCCCAGAACGTTTTATAAAAATAATAATAATAAACTAAATAAATAATAAAATTAATTAATTAATTATCTAAATAATTAACTTAATTAACAGGTGTTAGTTAATCTAATAACCTAATTAGTCTTTTAATCGGTTAGGTTAGTAAAACGGTGTATGACAAGGGGGCCCCACCCTGTTGACCAGTCAAAGTTTGACTGGTCAACTGGGACCCCTTGGACCCACATGGCAGCCCCTCTGGTACACTTATGTGTACCCAGAGCTGGGTGCACCTAGCAATTCACATTTATTTCGAATTAAAATAATTTGATAATTTTAGAAAATAAATTAAAACTTTAAAAATTAATATAAAATAAACCGTAGCTCGGATGAAAAAACTTTGTACGTGAAAGTTGCTCAGAACGACGAGACAAACCCGAATACGCAGCCCGTTCGTCCACCACGCATCCCTAGCATAGCGAACACGCATCTTTCCCCCTCCGGCTCCTTTGCCCGAAAACGCGAAACACCGGGGATAATTTCCCGGATGTTCCCCCCCTTCACCGGTACCACCTCATACCGCGTTAGGGCACACCTAGCATCACGCTTTGTCATGTCATGCATCGTCATGCATTTGTTTGCATTATATTTATTGTTTCTTCCCCCTCTTCTCTCGCTAGACACCGAGATCGACGCCACTGCTACCCAGTACAACTACGGTGTTGACGACCCCTCTCTCTCATGCCAGAGCAACCAGGCAAGCCCTCCCCCTTGATCACCAGATATCACCTACTCTTCTCTATACTGCTTGCATTAGAGTAGTGTAGCATGTTACTGCTTCCCGTTAATCCTATACTGCTGCATAGCCTGTCCTTGTTACTACTGTTGTTACCTTTGCCTGCTATCCTACTGCTTAGTATAGGATGCTAATGTTCCATGAGTGGCCCTACACTCTTGTCCGTCTGCCATGCTATACTACTGGGCCGTGATCACTTCGGGAGGTGATCACGGGCATATGCTATACTTTACACAATTACCTTACTTATGATACTGTTCGGAGATGGGGGCTGAAGGGGCAGGTGGTTCCACCCAGGTAGTGGTGGGCCTGGGTTCCCGACGACCCCCGACTATTACTTTGTGGCGGAGCGACAGGGCAGGTTCAGGCCACCTAGGAGAGAGGTGGCCTGGCCCTGTTCGGCGTTCGCGGATACTTAACACGCTTAACGAGATCTGGGTATTTGATCTGAGTCTGGCCATTTGGTCTATATGCACTAACCATCTACGCGGGAGTAGTTATGGGTATCCCGACGTCGTGGTATCAGCCGAAGCCTTCGTGACATCAGCGATTGAGTGGCGCGCACCGGGTTGGACCGCGTAACGCAACTTCCTTTGTAATGGAGGTTGCTAGGTCTGCTCTCCGGCCGCGTACGCAACATGCAGGTGTGCAAAGGGCGATGGGCCCAGAGCCCTGCGCCATAGGATTTAGACCGGCGTGCTGACCTCTCTGTTGTGCCTAGGTAGGGCTGCGACGTGTTGATATTCCGAGGCCGGTCATGACCCAGGAATGTGTGTCCGGCCAAATGGGATCAAGCGTGTTGGGGAATGTGGTGCACCCCTGCAGGGAAGTTTATCTATTCGAATAGCCGTGTCCCTGGGTAAAAGGACGACCCGGAGTTGTACCTTGACCTTATGAAAACTAGAACCGGATACTTAATAAAACACACCCTTCCAAGTGCCAGATATAACCCGGTGATCGCTCTCTAACAGGGCGACGAGGAGAGGATCATCGGGTAGGATTATGCTATACGATGCTACTTGGAGGATTTCGGTCTACTCTCTTCTACATGCTGCAAGACGGAGGCTTCCAGAAGCGTAGTCTTCGACAGGATTAGTTATCCCCCTCTTATTCTGGCATTCTGCAGTTCGGTCCACATATGATACCCTTATTCCATTTGATACCCATGCATATGTAGTGTAGCTCCTTGCTTGCGAGTACTTTGGATGAGTACTCACGGTTGCTTTCTCCCTCTTTTCCCCCTACCCCTTCTACCTGGTTGTCGCAACCAAATGTTGGAGCCCAGGATCCAGACGCCACCGTCGATGACGACTCCTACTACATCGGAGGTGCCTACTACTATGTGCTGCCCGCTGACGACGACCAGGAGTAGTTAGGAGGATCCCAGGCAGGAGGCCTGCGCCTCTTTCGATCTGTATCCCAGTTTGTGCTAGCCTTCTTAAGGCAAACTTGTTTAACTTATGTCTGTATTCAGATACTGTTGCTTCTGCTGACTTGTCTATGATCGAGCTCTTGTATTCGAGCCTTCAAGGCCCCTGGCTTGTAATATGATGCTTGTATGACTTATTTTATTTGTAGAGTTGTGTTGTGATATCTTCCCGTGAGTCCCTGATCTTGATCGTACACGTTTGCGTGTATGATTAGTGTACGGTCAAATCGGGGGCGTCACAAGTTGGTATCAGAGCCGACTCCTGTAGGAATCCCCCTTTCCAACTCCTTGGTCGAAGTCGAGTTTAGACATTGCAAAAACTTTTACTAACACGGCTGTGTGTCTTACGGGCACACGTCGCCATTTGGGTGGTAGTAGGATCTTTTATTCCTCGGCCTTTACTCTGGGACTCTGAACTCTCTTCTATTCGGGTAAGTGATTTTGCTAAAATCTAACTTTAGGTTCTCGAAAATACTTCCTCCCGGAGCCCCTTCAGGCCAGATGATCGCCTGCTGCAACAGAAGATTCTGACAATACTCTCCGATGTTTCCCCGAGACCTTTGTGTCCTTCGCTGTTGCAATTCCATACCACCGATAAGTCCATATGGAAAGATACATACACTTGTCGTCCATAACTTCATTCCCAGTTAATCTTGTTATTACAAGATACCTCGGAAATTCTCTCTATTTTTTCGAGAATACTTTGTGCCTACTGCCTTGCAGTTCATTATCCACATATACACCCCTACGGATAATTCTCGCACTTATCGGGTATCCGCTCATTCCCAGTTGTTCAGGTGTTTCGCCAAAGACTTCAAAATATCATTCGATCTTCCGAAAATCCCGAGCAGCCTATTGCTCTTGAAATTCTCGCTTGCTTGCATTATGGTTAAGCCCATAAGTTTCATAATCTTATTGGCCTCCCTTGTCTTTATCATTTTAAGTCCGTTGATACAATATGTTGAGGATGCTCGCATTCCTCAGTCGAATCCTAGGATTCATCCTTCCGGCTCAGACGTCATTTGGATATGAGCTGGTTCTTGACCAATCAATGCCTTGATCGTTTGTGCTTCCAAGTCTATTGAACTTATTCATTTTCGATCAGAACGATTGCTTCTGATCCCTTGATTTGGAGATCATAAAGTTTCTTTGCATTAAGCTTTGAATTAGTCAGTTGTTTCTATAACCCGATGCCATGGCATTCCTTCTTCCTTTGATTGAGTACCGATACTCACATCAGCCCCGTTGTGGATCGCCATACCCATTGCCGGGTTATTATCCGACAATGTCCTTCACAACAAAAATTCTTGTGAGTTCTTTACCTGATACATAATACCCTTGGTAAATGGTATCATCTGCTTGGCCAACCATGCTCTACTTTCGAGCTGGTCGTACTTACTATTGAAGCTTGTGGTATATGTTTCCACGATACCCTGACGGGTTGAACCTATGCCTTCCTTTAAATGTGTGAACTCGGAAGTTTTCACGAGTCATACTCATCTGGTATTTCACCAGATAAAACTTTCAACACTAATGCCTTTATCTAAGCGAAAAGTGAATGGAAGGTTATATATTGAAGAAGTGGGAGTCGACCTTGAACTTTGTGTTCATGCCCATGGACATGATGTAGATCTTATCATTAAAGCTTTTCTTAAATTAATTATTCCCTTGGTATAAGTTCATCTTATCTCTGGGATCTGGCCTTTTTCAATCGTGGTTCTGACCATGTTCTCCTTTAAATAACATTTCTCGTGCAAGTTTAAGCATTTGTCTTCTGCAGAGCAATACCCTAGTCCAATCTCTACTTTGATCTGTCGTCGAGCATTACCCCCCTGGTATCTCGAGATTATCATGGAACTACATAACCTCTTATGAGTTCTTCATCAGGTATTACATTCTCACGGACTCCAATTTTTCACGGGCCTTGAGTTATGAAACACTCAAGGACACCGATAACGGAATCGAGTCTGCACTGCGATTCAACGAGGATTAGAGATCTTCATCGCTTACAAGTTTAATACTCCATGTCTGCCCTAGCCTAAACGGATACATCATTATCGTGCTAATTTTAATCATCAGCATTCTGAGCTCTTCAAGGGTATCAACTGAATTCATGATGAGAAATACCATCCTTGCCCCCGATGATTTATGTTATCATCGGCCACTTTATTGCCTTCCCTCCAACACAAACTTGTTCATGTTTTGTGTTATACCTTGAGTTCCTTGCTATCCAGCATTTGTCCTTCTTTACCTTGGAATATTACCACCTTTTGTGTCAAGAATGTCGTGGTAATTTTACCACCTCTTGAGAATTCTTGATATAGTAATATCTCTCGCCATTTGCGTTCATTTCTTGGTCTCCGTGTTGTTTCTAACCGGAATACCAACAAATGGTCTGTGATGTGTAAATTCTAAACTTCTAGCAACCCTATTGCTTTGAAGTTATTGGTCTACAGTTTCATTAGAATTCTATTGCTTATTGAATCATCATTCAAACATTGATCGTGCTACCTAGTCCAGATTCCTGGGTGCACCCTTCTATCATTGTTCAGTTGAGCATGTTTCCCTCGAGCATACATCATTATATCATTGATCCGACAAATGATATTTCCTTGTTCACATAATTGTGGAAATCCATCTTTTGGAAATCTCGATGAATTGTTGCTGAGTTCATCAGCCACCTCATTTTATCCTTGATTTAATAATGAACTCATGATTCGGAACTTGCTTCCACAGTTCAATTCTCGAGAATCTTACAATGTCATCTTGACAATTTGTGTTGCACCTTTTCTTCTCAGGCATCCTGAGTCTAAGGTATCCTAACACCGATCAGATCTGAATCTCGGTCAGATATGATGGTTGGAACATTTTTCCAAGAGTTATAACACTAGTCTTTTATGACCCGGTAAGGTGATGGCTTGCCCAACACACCTGGCCGGATGACCTATTGTTATAGATTCCCTTTCAGCAAGGTTATCCATTCTTCCATGAGGAAATTGTAAAGCTTATCCGATAAGTTGTTTCCGATGAATCCTTTGTGTTTCCAAAGTTTGACCTTTGCTTGAAGAACATGTCAGCGCTATCTCAAAGCATGTCTATGGTACTCCGATTCTCGATAAGAACATTTGAAGCACCATGCTAAATGTTTCTTGTTGAAATTACCCAAACACCATTGTATGGGTAATGTCATGAAATTTCTCTCCTCTTATCTAAAGGGTTTTCTACTTTATATCCTGTCTTGGATATCATCCTCTGCTTGACTTTAGGGAGGATATACCCCTGAAATATGTGTTTTAACACATTTTCTTTCCATTGTTATGTCAATGTGGTAATCATATTTTCCTTTCCATTGTTTGGTTTAACCTTCTTGTGATCTATATGATCTAAGCAGTAACATTCTCCTGCTTGTGTAAACACCTCGTTGTACAATTCTGACAGCAAGACCCTGTTACTATTGTTGATGACATTCCGGTAGCCACCGATGGACGAGAATTTTGCCTATTGGTCCGCCTCGTTTCAACGAGCAGGAAAATTGTTCTCTTCGTTCCTCGCCCTTGGTACCGATGTTGTTGCCGACATAACTGACAGGCTATCCTTTGACATGCCTGGCCACCCTGACCGTGCGAGATGTCAGCACCCTTCCTACTTTTAACCCACATGGTGGGCCCATAACCCACAGGTCCCAGGATCGAAACCTGACTCTCCTGTACAACCCTGTTTCTAATGGTTATTCTCCATGCTTGGCTTCGTATTTAATTCATGGGCCACCTTCCTAGTGCTCTATTCTGGTATCAGACGCAATACTTACTCTCGCTACTCTGAACCCCTTTCTCACTCTGGTTCAGACTTCGAGGAACTCTCTATCCGCTTGGAACCTCTTATTGTACCTTCGTACCTTACTCTCGATGTATTTCATATGTTCAACTCGAGAGATAATCTTATACTCATTCATGGGTAAACCCCAGATTGTTTCCCTCAAAAGCATTCTGTCCTAGCTGAGCTGCCCCTTATCCTTTCGTAAGTATGATGGAGTTCCCGAAGAAATGATGACAAGTTTATCATGATGCATTGGAATAAAGAATTGAAGACATCAACGAAAGGGATTAACTTCTTCGAGAAGATCCGTTAAAATATCGTAACCAGAACTTTCCCCCTTACTCCCCTCTTAAATCTCGGGACGAGATTTCTTGTAGTGGAGGAGAATTGTGACGTCCAGATAATTAAGCTACAGTAATTCTCTATTAATGATGCCACGTCACTTCGATTACTATCGCTAATCTCGTGTTAGTTCAAAACCGATTCAAATTCAAATTTAAAGTATAGGCAAACAACAAAAGTTTTTAAACAATAAAACTAAAATGTTCTAGAGGTACCAGATGATGCATAAATAATTATGGTGGAGAAACCAAACTTTGATATAAAGTTTAAAGGCTCTAAATTAATTTAAAAAATGGCTAAAAACAAATATTTAAATGCCTTCTAAATTTATAGAAGTGCAAAATATTTCATTTAGGTACCAAACTTTTTGTGATCGTGTCTCATTTTGCCACTCTAAATATGGAGCCAGTTTAATATTTTGTAAAACTATTTTACTAACAAAAATAAAAGAAAACAGTACAGGAAAAATAAATAAAAAGAAGAGGTATAAACAAAAACAAAACAAAAAAAGGAAGAAAGACCCCTCCCCCCCCCCACGCTGGGCCTCAGCCCAGCTGGCCATCCAACCGGGCCGGCCCACCTAACCCCTCCATAACCCCCCCCCCCCACCGACGGAAACCCTAGCCCGGTCCACCCCCACTGCTCCCGCACGATCCCCACCCCTCCCCCACGTCTCTCTCCCCCTCATCTCGATCTAGATCGGGGCCGCGCCCGATCCCGACGCCGGCGCCCATCCCCGACTACGCCCTCGCCGCCCGGAGCACGCGCCGCCGCCTGGACCTTGCCGGCCTCCCCGCCGGACCGCACGCCTTCCTCGTCCTCCTCCTCGCCTCCCCCCCTCGTTGCCTCGTTCCCTGCAACCCGCGGTGAGGCACCGACCTCTCCTCCTCCATGCGCGCATGCTCGTCGCCGCGGCCACCGCACACATGCGCCTCATACATGCTCGTGGACGCGCCGTCCTGCTGCTTCGCTCGTCCCACGCGTGCAACCGTGCCATCCCCGTGTCGTCCGCGCCCGCCCCTGCACACCTCGCCCCGCTCGCGACCCGGACCGCTGCCCCCACTGCTCTGCTTAGCCCGCACCCCCTGCCCGTCGCCGAGCGCCCTCCCCGTACTGACCACGCCCAACCCGCGCCCCCACGCCGCCACGCCCTCTTCCACGCCCGCGGCGCAGCCCCGCCGCTCGCCTCGCTCGTCTTCGCAACTGGCCACCGCGGTTGGCCCCCCCAAGCCCTGGGCGTGCACCCGATGCCTGCGCCTCGATCTGCGCCCTCCTGGCCACCCGATGCCGCCGCTCGCTCGTCCTCGCCGGCGTTGCATGCTGCGCCGGCGGCTCCGCCCGTTAGCATCGGTGGTGCCCCTCTGCCTGCAGCGCCCGTTTGGGCTACGCCCACACCCACTATGGCCCTCCAGGCCAATGACAGTGGGCCCTCACGCCCAGAACGTTTTATAAAAAAAAAAAACTAAATAAATAATAAAACTGATTAACTAATTATCTAAATAATTAACTTAATTAACAGGTGTTAGTTAATCTAATAACCTAATTAGTCTTTTAATCTGTTAGGTTAGTAAAACGGTGTATGACAAGGGGGCCCCACCCCTGTTGACCAGTCAAAGTTTGACTGGTCAACTGGGACCCCTTGGACCCACATGGCAGCCCCTCTGGTACACTTATGTGTACCCAGAGCTGGGTGCACCTAGCAATTCACATTTATTTCGAATTAAAATAATCTGATAATTTTAGAAAATGAATTAAAACTTTAAAAATTAATATAAAATAAACCGTAGCTCGGATGAAAAAACTTTGTACGTGAAAGTTGCTCAGAACGACGAGACAAACCCGAATACGCAGCCCGTTCGTCCGCCACGCATCCCTAGCATAGCGAACATGCATCTTTCCCCCTCCGGCTCCTTTGCCCGAAAACGCGAAACACCGGGGATAATTTCCCGGATGTTCCCCCCCTTCACCGGTACCACCTCGTACCGCGTTAGGGCACACCTAGCATCACGCTTTGTCATGTCATGCATCGTCATGCATTTGTTTGCATTATATTTATTGTTTCTTCCCCCTCTTCTCTCGCTAGACACCGAGATCGACGCCACTGCTACCCAGTACAACTACGGTGTTGACGACCCCTCTCTCTCTCTCTTGCCAGAGCAACCAGGCAAGCCCCCCCCCTTGATCACCAGATATCGCCTACTCTTCTCTATACTGCTTGCATTAGAGTAGTGTAGCATGTTACTGCTTCCCGTTAATCCTATACTGCTGCATAGCCTGTCCTTGTTACTACTGTTGTTACCTTTACCTGCTATCCTACTGCTTAGTATAGGATGCTAGTGTTCCATCAGTGGCCCTACACTCTTGTCCGTCTGCCATGCTATACTACTGGGCCGTGATCACTTCGGGAGGTGATCACGGGCATATGCTATGCTTTACACAGTTACCTTACTTATGATACTGTTCGGAGATGGGGGCTGAAGGGGCAGGTGGTTCCACCCAGGTAGTGGTGGGCCTAGGTTCCCGATGGCCCCCGACTATTACTTTGTGGCGGAGCGACAGGGCAGGTTCAGACCACCTAGGAGAGAGTTGGCCTGGCCCTGTTCGGCGTTCGCGGATACTTAACACGCTTAACGAGATCTGGGTATTTGATCTGAGTCTGGCCATTTGGTCTATATGCACTAACCATCTACGCGGGAGTAGTTATGGGTATCCCGACGTCGTGGTATCAGCCGAAGCCTTCGTGACGTCAGCGATTGAGTGGCGCGCGCCGGGTTGGACCGCGTAACGCAACTTCCTTTGTAATGGAGGTTGCTAGGTCTGCTCTCCGGCCGCGTACGCAACGTGCAGGTGTGCAAAGGGCGATGGGCCCAGACCCCTGCGCCATAGGATTTAGACCGGCGTGCTGACCTCTCTGTTGTGCCTAGGTAGGGCTGCGACATGTTGATCTTTCGAGGCCGGTCATGACCAGGAAAGTGTGTCCGGCCAAATGGGATCGAGCGTGTTGGGGAATGTGGTGCACCCCTGCAGGGAAGTTTATCTATTCGAATAGCCGTGTCCCTCGGTAAAAGGACGACCCGGAGTTGTACCTTGACCTTATGACAACTAGAACCGGATACTTAATAAAACACACCCTTCCAAGTGCCAGATATAACTCGGTGATCGCTCTCTAACAGGGCGACGAGGAGAGGATCATCGGGTAGGATTATGCTATACGATGCTACTTGGAGGATTTCAGTCTACTCTCTTCTACATGCTGCAAGACGGTGGCTTCCAGAAGCGTAGTCTTCGACAAGATTAGTTATCCCCCTCTTATTCTGGCATTCTGCAGTTCAGTGCACATATGATACCCTTATTCCATTTGATACCCATGCATATGTAGTGTAGCTCCTTGCTTGCGAGTACTTTGGATGAGTACTCACGGTTGCTTTCTCCCTCTTTTCCCCCTACCCCTTCTACCTGGTTGTCGCAACCAGATGTTGGAGCCCAGGATCCAGACGCCACCGTCGACGACGACTCCTACTACATCGGAGGTGCCTACTACTACGTGCTGCCCGCTGACGACGACCAGGAGTAGTTAGGAGGATCCCAGGCAGGAGGCCTGCGCCTCTTTCGATCTGTATCCTAGTTTGTGCTAGCCTTCTTAAGGCAAACTTGTTTAACTTATGTCTGTACTCAGATACTGTTGCTTCCGCTGACTCGTCTATGATCGATCTCTTGTATTCGAGCCTTCGAGGCCCCTGGCTTGTAATATGATGCTTGTATGACTTATTTTATTTGTAGAGTTGTGTTGTGATATCTTCCCGTGAGTCCCTGATCTTGATCGTACACGTTTGCGTGTATGATTAGTGTACGGTCAAATCGGGGGCGTCACACATGTACCCCTTCGCGCACCTAGACTATATATACTCCTCCTCCCTCTTTCTAGGGTTAGCAATGTGATAGCTCATATTAGAGATAGAGCTTTGCTCATCCACTTGGTTGCTTCTCCATTGGAGTCCATGACCTCTTCGGAGAAGATCCCCCAAGTGGATTCAAGACCCCTCAGGGGAAGACCCCCTCAAGGCTTCCTCACGGAGAAGAACTAGTTACCTCTTGTAACGTCCTTTGTTGGATTTGGATCGTGTATCTCTTTGTGTTTCAAGGATCTAGCATATGTGTGACCGTATCTTGTTGGTTTGAGGGATTCTCCCGTGTTTCCCTTCGTGATTTCTCCTCGTGTCCTTCGTGTTCTTCGCGGGATCCGCTCCTTTCGTGAAAGATCGGCCATCTAGGGTTCCACCCTACATCATCATGGTATCATGAGCCACGTTGATCACGATTTTGGAGCCACCCCTCATGGTATCACCACGATCGAGATTCAACAAAAATAGACCACTCTTCAAGGATGCATGACCATAATAGATATTACTCATATAAATAGAACAACCATTATTCTTTGATTTAAATGAATAACCGTCTCGCATCAAATAAGATCCAGATATAATGTTAATGCTCAACGCTGGCACCAAATAACAATTATTCAGGTCCAAAACTAATCCCGAACATAGATGTAGAGGTAGCATGCCGACGGCGATCACAACGACCTTGGAACCATTCCCGACGCGCATCGTCACCTCATACTTAGCCAATCTTCATTTAATTCGTAGCCCCTATTTTGAGTTGCAAATATGAGCAACAAAACCAGTATCAAATACCCAGGCGCTACTACGAGCATTAGTAAGGTACACATCAATAACATGTATATCAAATATACCTTTGTTCACTTTGTCATCCTTCTTATCCGCCAAATACTTGGGGCAGTTCCGCTTCCAGTGATCGGTCCCTTTGCAGTAGAAGCACTCATTTTCAGGCTTGGGCCCAGACTTGGGATTCTTCCCAGGAGTTACAACTTGCTTGCCATTCTTCTTGAAGTTTCCCTTCTTTCCCTTGCCATTTTTCTTGAAACTAGTGGTCTTGTTAACCATCAACACTTGATGCTCTTTCTTGATTTCTACCTCCGCAGCTTTGAGCATAGCGAAGAGCTCGGGAATTGTCTTATCCATCCCTTGCATATTATAGTTCATCACAAAGCGTTTGTAGCTTGGTGGCAGTGAATGAAGAACTCTGTCAATAACACTATCATCCGGAGGATTAACTCCCAGCTGAGTCAAGTGGTTATGATATCCAGACATTCTGAGTATGTGTTCACTGATAGAACTGTTCTCCTCCTTCTTGTAGCTATAGAACTTGTTGGAGACTTCATATCTCTCAACTCGGGCATTTGCTTGAAATATTTTCAACTCTTGGAACATTTCATATGGTCCATGACGTACAAAACATCTTTGAAGTCTCGATTCTAAGCCATAGAGCATGGCACACTGAACTATAGAGTAGTCACTAGACCGTGTCTGCCAGACGTTCAGAGCATCTACATTGGCAGGAGGGGGCTTATCACCTAGCGGTGCATCGAGGACATAATTCTTTTGTGCAACAATGAGGATAATCCTCAAGTTATGGACCCAGTCCGTGTAGTTGCTACCATCATGTTTCAATTTAGCTTTCTCTAGGAATGCATTAAAATTCAAAGGAACGGTAGCACGGGCCATTGGTCTACAACATAGATATGCAAAAACTATCAGGACTAAGTTCATGATAAATTAAGTTCAATTAATCATATTACTTAAGTACTCCCACTTAGATAGACATCCCTCGAGTCATCTAAATGATAACATTATCCATATCAACTAAACCATGTCCAATCATCACATGAGATGGAGTAGTTTTCAATGGTGAACATCTCTATGTTGATCATATCTACTATATGATTCATGTTCGACATTTCAGTCTCCAGTGTTCCGAGGCCATATCTGTACACGCTAGGCTTATCAAGTTTAACCCGAGTATTCCGCATGTGCAAAACTATCTTGCACTCGTTGTATGTGAACGTAGAGCTTAGCACACCCGATCATCACGTGGTGTCTCGGCACGATGAACTGTCCCAACGATGCATACTCAGGGAGAACACTTATACCATGAAATTTTAGTGAGGGATCATCTTATAATGCTACCACCGCACCAAGCAAAATAAGATGCATAAAAGATAAACATCACATGCAATAAAAATATGTGACATGATATGGCCGTCATCATCCTGTGCCTTTGATCTCCATCTCCAAAGCACCGTCATGATCTCCATCATCACCGACATGACACCTTGATCTCCATCGTAGCATCGTGGTCGTCTCGCCAACTATTGCTTCTACAACTATCGCTAATGCATAGTGATAAAGTAAAGCAATTACATGGCGTTTGTATTTCATACAATAAAGCGACAACCATAAGGCTCCTGCCAGTTGCCGATAACTTTTACAAAACATGATCATCTCATACAATAATGTATATCACATCATGTCTTGACCATATCTCATCACAACACGCCCTGCAAAAATAAGTTAGACGTCCTCTACTTTGTTGTTGCAAGTTTTACGTGGCTGCTACGGGCTTCTAGCAAAAACCGTTATTACCTACGCATCAAAAACCACAACGGTGATTTATCAAGTTTGCTGTTTTAACCTTCAACAAGGACCGGCCGCAATCAAATCCGATTTAACTAAAGTTGGAGAAACAGACACCCGCCAGCACCTTTATGCAAAACTAGTTGCATGTCTGTCGGTGGAACCGGTCTCATGAACGTGGTCATGTAAAGTTGGTCCGGACTGCTTCATCCAAAAATACTACCGAATCAAAATAAGACATTGGTATTAAGCAGTATGACAATCACCGCCCACAACTCTTTTTGTTTTACTCGTGCATATCATGTACGCATAGACCTGGCTTGGATGCCACTGTTGGGCAACGTAGCATGCAATTTCAAAAAAATTCCAACGCTCACGCAAGATCTATCTAGGAGAAGCATATCAACGAGAGGGGAAGAAGAGTGTGTCTATGTACTCTCATAGACCGAAAGCGAAAGCGTTTGACAATGTGGTTGATGTAGACGAAGTTCTTCTCGTTCCGACCGATCAAGCACCGAACGTACGGCACCTCTGAGTTCTGCACACGTTCAGCTCGATGACGTCCCTCGAACTCTTGATCTAGGAAAGTGTTGAGGAAGAGTTTCGTCAGCACGACGGCTTGGGGACGGTGATGCATGGTGAGGTGATCCGCGCAGGGCTTCGGCTAAGCACTACATGAATATGACCGGAGGCGTAAAGTGTGGAGGGGGGCGCCGCACACGGCTAACAATGTTTGTTGTCTGTTCTAGGTGCCCCCTCCGCATATATATATATATATATATATATATATATATATATATATATATATATATATAGGGAGGGGGAGGGGGCAGCCATGGTGCGCCCCCCCCCCTACTATCTTTTCCGAAGAGGGAAGGAAAGGGGAGAGAGGAGGGAAGGAAGGGGAGGCCGAATTGCCTCCCCTTCCTTCTCTCTTCCCCTTTTCCCTTCCCCTTCCTATTCGGCCAGCAAGTGCAGCGCAGCAGCCCATGCTGGCTGCTGTGTTTCCCCTCTTGGCCCAATAGGCCCATATAGTTTGCCGGGGGTAACCCGGAACCCCTTCCGGTGACCCGATACGTACCCAGTACCCCCGGAACACTTCCGGTGTCTGAATACTATCGTCCTATATATGAATCTCCACCTCTCGACCATTTAGAGACTCCTCGTCATGTCTGTGATCTCATCCGGGACTCCGAACAACATTCGGTCACCAAATCACATAACTCATATAATACAAATCGTCATCGAACGTTAAGCGTGCAGACCCTATGGGTTCGAGAACTATGTAGACATGACCGAGACACCTCTCCGGTCAATAACCAATAGTGGAACCTAGATGCTCATATGGGTTCCCACATATTCTACGAATATCTTTATCGGTCAAACCGTTATGACAACATACGTTATTCCCTTTGTCATCGGTATGTTACTTGCCCGAGATTCGATCGTCGGTATCTCCATGCCTAGTTCAATCTCATTACTGGCATGTCTATTTACTCATTCTGTAATGCATCATCCCGCAACTAACTCATTAGTCACATTGCTAGCAAGGCTTATTATGATGTGCATTACCGAGAGGGCCTAGAGATACCTCTCCGATACTCGGAGTGATAAATCATAATCTCGATCTATGCCAACCCAACAAACACCTTCAAAGATACCCGTAGAGCTTCTTTATAATCACCCAGTTATGTTGTGACGTTTGATAGCACACAAGGTATTTCTCCGGTATCCGAGAATTGCATAGTCTCATAGTCAAAGGAATATGTATAAGTCATGAAGAAAGTAATAGCAATAAAACTTAACGATCATTATGCTAAGCTAATGGATGGGTCTTGGCCATCACATCATTCTCCTAATGATGTGATCCCGTTAATCAAATGACAACACATATCTATGGTTAGGAAACTTAACCATCTTTGATCAACGAGCTAGTCTAGTAGAGGCTTACTAGGGACACAGTGTTTTGTCTATGTATCCACACATGTATCAAGTTTCCAGTTAATACAATTCTAGCATGAATAATAAACATTTATCATGATATAAGAAAATATAGATAACAACTTTATTATTACCTCTAGGGCATATTTCCTTCAGCGGGTGGCTACCACCTTTGGGTTCTTTGTCTTCGGCTCCGGTAGCATGGTTAACATCGACATCCGGTCCAACTTTGGCTACATCTCGACCGCGGACGGCGAAAATGGTGGAACCTTGGGTGAATGGCGGAGGCGATAAAAGCGGAGAGGGTGGGAAAGTGTGGGCCATTCGCGCAAAAAAATTGTGGAATGGTTCAAATGTTGGGCTCCACCTCGATTTTGGCTGGGTCCGGTGTGTTGGACGCCTGCGTGGCGAAGGTCCAGATGCGTGAAAATCTCCCTCAACTTGGCAGCCGGTTTGTGGGATTTCAAACGCCCGAACGCGTCAACGGATCTGTGTGGCATGTTGTCGGATGAAAAAAAGTCCTTCAGTCCCATAATATAAGACCTTCTTGTGGAACGGAGGGTGTAACGTTTAAACACCCGGTCCAAACGTTTAGAAGCAGTTTGGTGATCCAGTTGGAGTTGCCTTGACGAGTGCGCCAAGCCAGAGGGGCGTGGCTATATCTCGCTTCAAGCGAATCCGATGAAAGACTCACATGAAGGGAGGCGCCAGACGTGTCGGCCTAGGTGCGTGGGCAGCCACGACCTCGCTTTCTTTTATGTTTTTGTTTTGTTTTTGTTTTTGCTTTCCTTGTTTACTTTTGTTATATATATATTGCAAAAAGTACTTTATGTCAAAAATATTTGAAAGAAATGTTAATCTTGTATTCAATTTTTTAATCCAAGCATATGAAGAAAAAAATGCGGGCGGAAAAACTTGATCATGTATTTAAAAAGGTAATCCAAGGATTTGGAAAATAATAATTTAATCTTGTATTCGAAAAATTTTAATCAAACATTTGAAAGATGTTAACTGTCTATAGAAAAAGAGCTGACCATGTATTAAAAAAATGTTAAAAGTGTATAAAAAATGTTGAACATGTATTAAAAAAATGTTAAACTTGTATTTCAAAAATGTTAATCAAGCATTTGAATAAAGTTGAATGTTTATATATAAAAAATGTAGATCATGTATTAAAAAAATGTTAAATGCGTATAAGAAATATGTTAATCATGTATTAGAAATGTTAATCTAGTATTTAAAAATATTAATTAAGCATTTAAAAAAGATAAAAGTGTGTATAAAGAAAGTTAACGATGTGTTCAATAAATATTAATATTGTATTTTAAAATTATTAAACATGTATTAAAAAAGGTATTAGATATATATCAAAACTATGTATAGAGAAACATCGAAAACCCAAGAGAAAATAGAAAATACCAATGAAAACTTTAGAAGAAACAAACAAAACGTAAGAAAATGAAGAAAAAAAGCTAGTGAAAAATGAAAACGATAGAAAAAAATATAAAAAACTAGTAAAAGCATAGATGGAAACGAGGAATAATTGATGAAAAACAAAAAAGAAAAAGAAAAGAAACCCAGAAAAACAAGTGGAAGGCAGACTCTTTTTCTTTAACTAGATCGTGACATCCAGCCGCGCCTCAAACAAGCCTCCTCAAGGCCATTTTTATCGCTGGCGCCGAAAAATCGGCCCAATTGCACCCTCGGAAACCCAGTTTTCGCCGGTTAAGGCCGAATTTGGCGTCGGCAGACTCAGACCAAACCTGACGTGCTGGGGGCACCCGGGGGCATTGGGGAAACAGTTTTGGCGTAAAAGTCTGGCGGTCCCACCGAGTCAGCGACCGGGCGCATTCGTCGTCCCCATCGCCTCGGTTTCCCGTGAAGACTCAATGCCAAGGCTGTCGCGCTGGTCAGCTTTCCGTTAATGCCTCATGGTCATCGTGGTGAAGGCGTGGCGCCCGCCCGCTCCCGCCACGCGTACACACGGCGGCCACTCTCTCACCGCCCACGGACGGCTATAAAAGATGCCCTCCCTCACCGGGGAGCGCACACTCCATCGCCACAGAACCCTCTCCCCCTCTCGACCTCTCACCACCGACACTCGTCTCTCCCCCTCTCCCTCCCCCGACGATGACGAGCATGGCCGAGCGCTACCCAGCCAATGGTGCCGCGGCCAACGGCTTCGGCCGCTGCCACCTGCACGAGGACGAGGCGCGCCTCCTCTATGAGGCCGACTATCCGGGTGCCGTCGGACATGCGGGTGCTGGGCACCTGAAGGCTCAGCGTCGGTGGCGTCCCGGTGCCTCCAGCACCCACCGGAGCTGCTCGGCGCACCGAAATCAGGCGCATCCGGTCCTTGCTGTCGGAGCTGGCGCTGAACCAGCCGAGGTACGCCCCTGACAGCAATGCGTTGTGCACGGAGTACATCGAGGCCGGCAACACGCCGCGCCTGGAGTACCCGGCACCCCCTCCTTCTCTCGTCGCCACGGTAGCTCCTGGACGCCACGCCGAATGTAGACGGCGACATGCTCATCATTGGGCTCCCTCTCCTCCGGATCTCTAGCGGTCCGCCCCGTCAAGCCGGAGCCACAGGAGACGTTGCTCAGGCGCCGCACCCGCGGCGGCGCCCTCGCCATCAACGAGGGAGGCCGTGTCCCCTCTCCTCCCTCTTCCCGCCTTGTCGGACCAAAGACCGAGCCGTGGCTTCTCCCCGTGAAGGAGCACGAGGCCATGGCCGCCGATGACGAGGCCGCCCTCAAATGGGCGCGAGAGGACTACGTCCGCGAGAGATGGCACACCAGCGCCGCGCCCTTGAGGAGATCGCCGCTTGACGCCGCGGACGCACGACAGCGATGAGGAGGCGCCCGGTCCGTCCAACCCCCCACGCATCGGCGTCCTGGTCACGGGTGCAGCAGGGACGGTGGCGGCACGCAGGGCGGCGGCGGCGGCGACGACGGCGACTACACCAAGTTCTGCAGGCTGCTCGGCATGTAGAAGGCGGGCAACGGCGGCGGCTTTAGTATTTAGTTGTTTTTAGTTGTAGTAGTATTTAGTTGTTTCTAATTTATGTTTTCAGTTTTTGTACAAATATCAATGAAATTGTCTAATTTGACCGAATTTATGTTGCGTTTGATCGAATTTCGGCCAAGTAGTTTTCAAAAACCTACCGCCCCCACGATAAATTTATCCGATTTACCCCTAGACGGCGCTATGTCAAGTCTCTTAGAGGCCGAACGGTTGCTGTTGCGGCGCTATGTCAAGCCTTTGGAGGGCCAAACGGCTCGAGATGCTCTTAACACAAACTGAACGATGTGGCAGTGGCTAGCGGCAGTCCTGCGCTAACAGTCCTGCCTGTTACTCTAATGCTTCAGGAGAGTTTTCCATCGAGCTCGCTATAAGCGAGATATAACATTTGCGGAGCCAGAGCCCGTCGCTGTCGACGTGTACAGGCCCATCTGCCAAGGCTTGCTTTGTCCTTTCACCGTTACTGTGGATGCTTCAGGGCTGCTCTTAAAAATAACTTACGCAGCCACGCCCAGCTCAAAAGAAAAAGAAAAGAAAACGCGAGCAGCCACGCGAGATGTCGCATTATTTGCGAGGGAGGGGCACGGAAACGTTCAGCCACAATATCGATCGAGTGCTGGACCGTGATCATATAGGGCCAAGTTCTCGCCTTCCTCCTAAACTGTATGGCCAAGATGCGTTGTGACATGTCACCTTAGTTTAGATATTTTTGTGATGGCAGTGACCAGTGTGCTACTATAGCATGACGTTTGCTTGTGCCTTTCTCAAAGCATTGCTAGCCAAACAAAAGGTATGGATGGAGTTACGCGTGGTCGATCTGCCTTGTCCACGTTGGAGGTTGGACGCACCACACGGCATCCTACCATCAACCGGAATTCGCCATCAACTCAAACTCAGGCGTCCAAGTCGGCCAAGAGTGCCATGTCGCGCCTCGCTAAAAAAAATGAGTGCATGTCACGTAGTCATGCTCTTCCAAAAAAAGTGTCTGTATCGCACGAGTGCAAAAATGGCGACGTAATCCCCACCCTCCTCCTGAAATCGCTGTTGTCCGTTGAAATTTAACCAAATTAGGCTCCCTAAGATAATTTTGAAGGAAAACATATATCCAATTAAATATCGTAAAGAGGGTTGGAACCCCCAGCCTTGGCATAGATCGTTGCACACATCATTCAATTAAATATTGCAACATTTTAAAATGACCAACAAAGTCTCAAGAGCAAATCAAAATCCTAGAAGGGCTAATCGTAGGCGTGGTGACTGTAGCATTTGCAGGTGAATAAGTAAATAATAATCATGTTGGTAAATATAGGATATGCAGCCCGATTACTAAATAATAACCATGTTGATAATTATAACATGTTTACTTTGATAAGTACATAATTGATCAGTTGATAACTACATGCAGTCTCCCTTGCGCCGTCCCCTCTCGCATGAAGTGCTACGAAGATGTAGTCGGGTTCCACCTCGAGATGCCCCGCCACCTACACTTTGCAAACATACGCTACCTCTCATATTGCATCTCCTATACAGGACCGTAGATCCACCAGCAACACCCTGACCATCGTCGGACCGTCTTTGGGATGCTTTACTTTCTCAACATGAAGTCGAACACAAGAGAACCCCCATGAGAAAAAATCTGAAGAGTTCTCTTTACTAAATATGATAGTAAATTAGGGTCAAATTGATTAGTTTCTTGCTATTTGACAATAACTGAAGTTTGTTGAGTTGGTTATTGGGCCAACTGACTTCTATGGAGTGCTGGGTTGGAATCCTATGCACATACATAATTTCTCACCTTGTGAGAATAAGTTTTTGGTGGCTCTAGGTGATAAAACTGGATTCCCATAAAAATCCGCAAAGGAATCTATGAAAAAAGAAGAAGCAAAATCAGTGTGGGAACAGAGCGTGCTGGGAGTAACGCAACTTGAGAAAAGTACATGAAACAAAACTAATGGGAATTTGAGAAACGCAGCTTGAGAAAAGTACATGAAAGAAAACTAATGGGAATTTGAGAACGTGGGCCAGCGGGACAGGTGCGTGATCACAATCCAACGACCACCAAGTAATTGTGCTATAGCCCTAGATTTGGAACACATTTGGAGGTTAACTTTGCCATGTATTAATAAAGAAGTTATACAAAAGTTGAGACACTTATTTTAGGTTGAGGGTGGAGTTAGTAATTCCTTATATGTGAAGTATTTTGAAACATAGATAGTTTATTGACTTGAAAAATACACCCCAACAAACATCATAGTTGGCTAAAAATAAGGACAACGATAGGCGCCGGTGCGCCGGCCGAAAGTTCGGCCGGTCGCTCGGTAGCCGTACGATCTGCGCTCCTGTAACCGTGTGATTCTCCCCCAAACTCGTCTCCTTCCTCGCGCTGAACGCGCGCCCCTCTGTGACCGGCGAGGTGCATGATTCCCGGCCTGGAGATGGACACGATGGCCATGTTCGTCGAGCTCCGCTCGAGGGATACCACCGTGGCTGCTAGGGCACGCCATGGCCACGGGAGTCGAGCTCCGCGAGGGATGCTGCCATAGCCATGGGCGTCGAGCTCCGGGAGGGGTGCCGCCATGGCCATTGGCATCGAGCTCTGCGAGGGGTGCTGCCATGGCCATGGCCGTCGAGCTCTGCGAGGGGCTGTTGCCATGGCCATGGGCGTCGAGCTCCGCGAGAGGTGCCCGACATGGCTGCCGGGGCACCACCACACTAGATGTGATATGGACCGAACCTCGTTGCGGAGATCCGATCTGTTATTGCGGCTCGACCTTTCACGGTACTCCACCTTCAGTAACAGTAACCTCTCGCCCGCGCACGCGATGTACACGAAGTAGAGGGTTTGAACCTTACGGCTCAGCACGAGAGAAACAATCTGGACGACGGCATCTCACGCGCAAAACAATTTCCTCACAGAAATTGCAACAAAGAGGTTTTCTAAAGCTACCTCAAAAACTTGATACGGGTGTCTAGCCCTGAAAACACATATGTCTATTTCATATCAAAATATAACCTGTCTTTACAATGACCTATGTCTATTTCATAAAAATATAACCTGTCTTTACAATGACCACACTCTGGCTATTTATTTATACTAATATAGCCGAGCCTACTATGGTTTGACCAACACGCTAGGCACACCTTTGATTCAAAGGAAAAACAAACTTTTCCAACCAAAAGATAACAACTGACTTGATTTAATCTAACGAAACAAAAATAATGATGAATTGTTTGGTTGGTGGTGAGGCTTCTCGTGTAGTCTGCAGGTGGACCTCACCCGGTTCCTTTCAAAGAAAACAAATCTTTAATCTTCATGTACGTCACGGAGTAAAACTCTTGATCGGGTGGCCGCACCTGATGGAACCTGTATTTGGTCAGGACTCTTTCCTGTAGTGTAGCTACGTAATGGACTGATTTCCCATGCATGCACGTGACCTTGCTTATCTCTGGCGCATCAATGTTGTATGCAGACTGTTTTGTTTGCTTAATCCTAGTTCTACACGTTATTGGTTGCATGTATACATAACTTGGTAACATGTGGCTAACTCGTTCCTTGACGTGCATAATCTTGCCCTCATCAGTACAATGCAAAATAGCAATCTGGCTCATAGTAATCGAGACAAAGTATTGTTCTGCATCTCCGTAGATGATAGGCAGGTACCTTGGTATATATGGTGCATATACATCCTTACGATAAGGTGAAATAACAGTAACACCGGTAGTGACAGAACACACGGTCGTATCATCCTCTCCTTCTTGAAACGAAACCGTCCCCGGTTTCGAATTAATCTTTTCAGCAATATTTTTATCTACGGACTGAACGACGGCCATACAAATTCCAGTAGCTTCAACCTTCTTATTTTCTTCTTCTTTTTCCTCTTTTATCTTCTCAAGATGTTCTTTCCTCCAAGAAATAAAACGCTCATCATCCATTGGCATGAGGCTGCACATCTTACCCCTCTTGACGGTATATCTATGTGTTTTGCAATCATACGCAACATCATGCTGTTTGTACCATGGCGCGCGCCCAATAACAAGTGACATGAAATCATCGGTGCCGGAATCACATCGCACAAAACCTCACAAAAATAATTTCCCAACAAAAACGGTACCTTGCTTTGCTGCGTGACAGTGAGCTCTTCTTGACCCCAACAAAACAAGTGTGGTTGTGGACGTGGTGTCATTGGTAGATTCAGCTTCTCCACCATCTCGATGCTTGCAACGTTGATCAAATTCATGTGATTGATAGTCATGGCACATGATCTCCCTCTCACCACCACACGCGTGTGAAAAAGCCCGGTCCAACGGCCTTCCTCCTCCAATTGAAATCCATAGCTTAACTTACTGAATGACGATGCCCTCACCATCTTCTCCATAGTGTCGTGAACAACCTGATGCTCTGAATACCAGCTGATATAGAACGAACCTCGTGGTGAGATTCGATCGGTTGTTGCGGCCCGACCTTTCACGATACTCCATCTTCAGTAACAGTAACCTCTCGCCCGCGCACGCGATGTACACGAAGTAGAGGGTTTGAACCTTGCGGCTCAGCACGAGAAAAACAATCTGGACGACGGCATCTCACGCGCAAAACAATTTCCTCACAGAAATCGCAACAAAGAGGTTTTCTAAAGCTACCTCAAAAACTTGATACGGGTGTCTACCCCTGAAAACACATCTGTCTATTTCATATCAAAATATAACCTGTCATTACAATGACCTGTGTCTATTTCATAAAAATATAACATGTCTTTACAATGACCATGCTCTGGCTATTTATTTATACTAATATAGCCGAGCCTACCATGGTTTGACCAACACGCTAGGCACACCTCTGATTCAAAGGAAAAACAAACTTGTCCTACCAAAAGATAACAACTGACTTGATTTAATCTAACGAAACAAAAATAATGATGACTTGTTTGCTTGGTGGTGAGGCTTCTCGTGTAGTCTGCAGGTGGACCCCACCCGGTTCCTTTCAAAAAAAACAAATCTTTAATCTTTACTAGTAGAACGCCCGTGCGTTGCCAGGGGCTCTTAATTTTTTTTATTGCACCTATGAATACAATGCATATCAAATTTGCATGTATAGATTTTATCTGATTGCGCATATAATGTATATTATATTTTGTAGGTAGAGAAAAGATAGCCTGCAACAATTAAAAAATAATTGAAATCCATTTCACCTGCAATGTAACTCGGTGATATATACATAGAGAACAATGATCCAAATAATTATATGTTACAAACTAAGATTTACTTGATGCGATTAAGATATTACCTTACGACGTCAGGTATGTTGTCTTAAGCTTCATTTGCACGGTACTTTAGCAAATGTAATAAAAAATTATTTATCAACTTTATAACCATCCTGCACAAGCAGTGTATACTATATGTCAAACATAAAGCTTTGGAAGGATAAAGCACATCAAATGACATCTTTTAATGAAACATAGCCAACCTTTTTGTACCACAAAATCAATCTTCTTCATTGGCCCATTATTTTTGAAGTGCTTTCTCTTGACTTCTCTTTTCTATATGCACAAAAATCAATGGATCCAAAGAAGAGAAGGATCTAGAGATGTTCATACCTAGAGGCAATAAGCAATTCGTTAGTCCACAACGACGACAAGTGCCAAGGCTCATGCATTTTAAGTCCATAATCCCAACCTACACCACAACCCAACAAACGTCGACATCTTCTTGCTCCACTAAGAGCATCTACTATCGAATTTGGCAAATCTGACCCCTCAAATGTCTGCGGACACGCCCGGGCGTGTCCGTGGATAGTGAATGGTCACCCGTCAAAAAATGCATTCCACATCCGGATACCTCAAAGTAGAAATCTCAAATCCATATTATTACATGCAACACAACGATCTTTGACTGGAGCTTCGTCCGGTTCCGCTCCCGCCCGCCAGCTCTCCCTAGTCAACAAAAAGATGTATAAGGGAAGGGGCAGATACATCTTGTAGAGCCATGATATGCCACAATGCTAACCCACTACTTGTCGACAGAGCATGCGAGTCATCTTTTCCTCTCCTCATCAGATGTGCCATGTTCAAGTTCCAATGTCAGTGCATAGTTTGTGAGACTCATAAAAATGTCAGTGCACAGTTTGGAATAATTCAGTGAAAGTGAAGCCAAATTAGAGAATTGTACATGTTACATCATCATCATTAGTTGAATAATAGCATCTGAAAATTCAACCGTTCGAAAGGAACATGCGTATATGTCAGGACTGCGCATGCAATATACTCACAAGATGTGATAGATTTGCCACCGACACCCATGAATAAGGTTGTCGGCCACCCAATGCACTTGTGTTGTCAATGACCCTTCTCGTCATCTTGTGTACCCCAAGTACAATAACATGTAATTGGACTGTTAGCAGACCTCGCTTATGGAAGCCATTGTAGAGTTGATGAACTACAACACTCATGTTGTGGCCGCTTCGAGTGAAAAGTGTGACTAATTAGTTTTCCAAAAGAATCAAATCAAGCCAACTAATTTCACTTTGAATAGCCACATGAACAATACCTGAGTTGTCGTTTGGAAAGCTTTGCCAGGAATATTTATGCCCCACCCTTATCACAAACTAATTTGTATTCTGCCAGTCAATGGATCATTGCTCTAAAGGGCTCTCTGAAGAAACCTTTTCACCATGAGTTGATCATCCTTGGCTACCGGAGCATTTGGATCACGAGAAACGCATCAATCTTTAAAAACAATCAGGCCAAGTGTTTACAAATGCAAAGAAGGACATTAAGGGTTGCTAGACCTACCGCTTCACGGTTTGTCTGAAACAATACACACAACTTTATCTTCTAACCCAAATCAAAACCTAGTAGGAGGCTTATTTGGTCTTAATCTTACTTGTTCTTCCTACCATGACCAACACATAACGCTTATTTACATTCCTGCAAGGAACAATCTTAGCTTAGTACGCTGTTGTAACCAGGCCCGGGCAAACAATTTTGTATAGCCTATACATACTCTAGATCTAGTTTTTATTTTCCTTCTTTAAATATTAATATATGAAGTACATAGTGATGTGCTTTCGTAAAAAAACCTGGGTCACCGCCGGAGCTGGCCTAGGTCCGACCGCCGTTGCTCTCGATCCAAGGTCGTTGCCGACGAACGGCGGGCACCATTGGAGAATTAGCTCGGTGCTTGCATCGAGTCGCTGGGTCGCAGGCGATACATCCTCGTCGCATGTGTGCGGCGTCGGTGGGTGGGCGGCACACTGCTGGAGGACAGCCATGTCCCGACGCTCGTGAGAAGATGGAGGAGGGTAGGCGACGTTGACAATCCTGGCAGCGGCCATATTGGGATGGGGATAGGGCTTGGTCAGCAAGAGAAAGTTGGATCGGGAGGGATCCTATTTTTCTTGGAGGGATTTTTTTTCATGAGGGGCTATCGACGTGGGGGCGAGGGGGGAAGGAACCGATCGTGGGTGTGGGTCGCCGAAGGGAGGGCAGGACGCGATCATTGGCAGGAAAAGGAACTGTATGTGTTTTTTAGATAATAGGACAATGCCCGCGCGTAGCAATGGGAGCATAGATATTCGTACCCCCACCTGGGAGTATATATTTAGGCCTCCTACACATCGTGTCGAACGTAAATATCTTTAGGATCCTCATGCACACCATACAATATTGTCAGGGTTTCACCGATAATCACTCTTTATTATATTGTAACCATGATAGATAGTACTTACTTCATAATATGCATTCGGCATTGTCTTTCTTTTTCAACAAGTGGTGTAGTCAATTGAGGTGCAGACCACAAAGCACGTAGTTCTACTGATAACTGCTCTGCTGAGACATATAATTTTTTCATGTTCAGTTATTAACGTTAGACAAAAAGGGATGAATATGTTATACATTATGATTTGTACTTCCTCTGCATTATGCCAAGCAGAAAAACATTAATCTATCTATACAAAGCGACAGTAACTGTTAATTTCTTTTACTAATCTCCCAATCTTACTCACATAAACATATATAGCCTATAATTTCTGAAACCACCCTTGATATGACCGAGTAGCACACATTTCCTCGGCCCCAGTATATTTCTTGTTCGTATTCCTTATCTACCTTGCATCCAAACAAAAATCATGGAAACCACATGGACAACAATTAACCAATCAGCCACATGCAATTCATATTAGCACATAAGAGAATGTATACACTCTCAGCTCACAAACTAATCCAATGAAATACATCTCATTTGAGAAATGACCAAGGGGTGAAGTACACTGATTTTCACCTTGTGCAGACTGAGTTTTGTCAGTACTGCAGATCCTTATAGTCATACTGGCTTCAAGTGGCCAACTTGCCTTGCACTCACCCTTTGTACGCAGCAGCCGACGTACTTGTACTTGCACTTGCATGGCTGGACTTGTACACAGGATTCTGAGTCGTTCAGATTATGTTCAGCTGGTTAGAAACAACCTTAGAATAGAAACATACCAATTGTTCTCTTTTTCTGGAGCCTGGCCAGATTGAGAGCTCGCCACTTTGCAGAAGAATAACGTCAGAGTCCCTATACCAGAAAGAACTTAAGAACAAAATGAACAAAAGCACTCAAACAATTGTGAAACAATTTCCAGAAACAAAATCCACCACACCCCGTTCTAGCAACCCAGTTGTTCAGAAATTCAGTCAAGATAGATTGAAAAGATAGATAAAACTAGAAGCAATTAGGACTATACAATGGTAGGAACAACCTGGTTGTCCAGAAAGGGATTTGCCAAATTCGATTAGAATTTCATATCGGGAAAAAATATATAGGGATTTGCCATTATGGCAGGTCGAAGCAGAATAGAGCTAGTGGAAACTGAAAGTCTGAAATCTGAAATTATCTACCCACTGCACCTGACGGCTGGCTCTAGCATTTGAGTTCACATGTCCAAATAATGCAATGTGAGGTCGTGTTGGAGAGGAACACGAGATCACGGATCACCCGCAAAAAAACATGAGATCACGGAGGACAAGCTCACCCGGCGGGGGGAGATGTGGGCGCGCTTGGTAGCACGATGATGGGGAGCTCGAGAAAGAGCACGACTGGATCCGCCACCACCCACCGTTGGAGCGAACCAGCTGTGGTCGCCGACGTTCAGCCGCCTCGTTTCTCAGTGTCCTCGTGGCGCAGCGGCCTCCGCCAGCGGCTTGGATCCTGCGTCAACAGCTTGGACCTTCGCCTCCGTCTCCTGCACTGCCTCATCGTTGGCCACTTCTCTTCGCCTCACAGCAGCATCACAAGGGCGTCCAGTAGTTTGAGAAGATGGATCTGCGTAGGCTTGCATGCACTGATAAAGTCTAGTTAGCTTAAGATATCCCTAGTGATGCTGCTGCTGCGTACCTTGCAAGATTGATATGCGTACGTTTGCACGGACTGATTGCGCAAGCTAAAAGATGGGACGAGGCAGGGTGGAGGCGTACTATTGTGGACAGCGTCGGCGGGAGACGGCACAATCCGGCAGAAGACGGTGGTGCTTACGAAGGCCTCCTGGAAGATGGGGTGAGGCGGACGTGACCTATTGGATGGCGGCGGCGACAGCGACGCGATCGGGGTGCCTGTGGCGACGTGCACAAGCACGATGCGGCGGTTACGATCCAGTGCAGGGACATATATGGGCTTTCAATGCCGGATGGGCGGTGCATGATTATCGTTGATTGATTGGCTATTATGGCCGGTTTTAAAAGTTTTACCACAAACCCATGGGAGGAAATCCGGGACGTGAGAAAATCAGGGACGTGAAAAACCAACTGGATCGGGGAGGTGTGACGAAGGCTGGCAGGATGCGGTCCTTTGGCAGGAAAAAGAAACCACGGCATGGAAAGTTCTGATTCATTCAAATTACCATATTCAAAATTTCCTGAATTATGACCTTACCATACCTGGATTGATTTATTACTATACGTGGATTAATTATGATTGATTACCATAAATACGTTGGTGCGTGCATGGGGCTGGAGATTGTGATAGGTGATCAGGTGAGGGCGTGCCATACCTGGATCGATAGCCTTACCATACCTGGTGGTAATTTAAATTTATTACCATATTCGATATTTCCCGAGTTATGGCCTTACCATACCTGGATTGATAGCCTTTGGGGTAATTTAAATTTATTACCATATAATTACCATATTCAAATTTTCCTGAGTTATGACCTTACCATACCTGGATTGATTTATTACTATACGTGGATTAATTATGATTGATTACCATAAATACGTTGGGTATTGCCGGTCAGACGAGAAAAGAGATAAACCGGTGGGAGGGGCTGGTGGGAGGTGGGACGAAGAAAAACCGGTTGAAAGTGGGGGGACTATTCAACCAATTCATTCATTAGGAGTAGAGATGTACGTCACGGAGTAAAACTCCTGATCGGGTGGCCGCACCTGATGGAAACTGTATTTGGTCAGGACTCTTTCCTGTAGTGTAGCTACGTAATGGACTGATTTCCCATGCATGCACGTGACCTTGCTTATCTCTGGCGCATCAATGTTGTATGCTGACTCTTTTGTTTGCTCAATCCTAGTTCTACACGTTATTGGTTGCATGTATACATAACTTGGTAACATGTGGCTAACTCGTTCCTTGACGTGCATAATCTTGCCCTCATCAGTACAATGCAAATTAGCAATCTGGCTCATAGTAATCAAGACAAAGTATTGTTCTGCATCTCCGTAGATGATAGGCAGGTACTTTGGTATATATGGTGCATATACATCCTTACGATAAGGTGAAATAACAATAACACCTGTAGTGATAGAACACACGGTCGTATCAAGATGCAGCTCCGCAGATGGCCGGTTCCAGCTTTTGACGATGCCCGCTGCAGCTTTTTGGCGAAAAAACTTGTCATCGTCGCCGGCGGTTGTATCTCGCCATTGTATCGTTGCTGGCGAAAAAAGAATGGATGTAGCAAAAATTGTTGCTGGATGTACCAAAAATCTATTACGGTTGCAGCAAAAAAGTCATCGCCGCCATCGTCGGGTCGCAGCTGAGCCTGAACATATGTAGCAAAAAACAAAAACGGTTGTAGCAAAAAACAACATCGATTGTAGCAAAAAAGCAAGGTTGATTGTGCATTGCAGCAAAACGTGACACCGATGGCAGCAGTATGCGATGCCGTTTGTAGCAAATTCCGACGCCGGTTGAAGCATGTAGCAAAAATAACGATGTTGATTGTTTTCTCGGAGGAGCGTCGCCCCATCCTCGCCGTCCCGAGGTCATGCTCGTCGCCTCATGGTCGGTTGTAGCCTCCCAGGGCACCGGTTGCAGCCTCCTTCCCAGATCTTGCCTCGTCTTGAACCATGGCTTATTTGAGACAGAAGGAGAGAGATGTTTTGGGGGAGAAGATGTGTGGAGGAGTAGGACTGGCAGCAGTCGGGTAGTCCCCCTGGCTCGGCGGAGCACACGGCCGGCAGCGGCAGCCAGTAGGCAGCAGCGCGGGGAAAAGGAAGAAGAAATATGGCCATGGGAAACGATGTGTCTGGAGGTAGGAGATGAAGGCAGCAGTTAAGGAAAAGATAAGGGAGGATGGATGGTCCACGTGGGGCCCAACAATAAACAGGAGTCTCGCGCGGGGCGCGTCTTGGGCGAGCATGGGGCGCCTGCGTGGCTCGCGACTGGCCGAAGGTTCGGCCGGTGCCCCGGCCTGAAATGTTTCCCTAAAAATAACGGGTTGTTGATGACTCGCAAATAATTTCATTCGCAAAAAAAAAGACGACTCGCAAAAATGTTTCAAAAAACAGGCGTAGTCTTTGACGTGTGGTGAGACTAACAGGTATACCTTCCGTTGCTTGGTCTAAAAGGCGGTGGTCAAGTAGGCTTATCCAGAAGCTTTGAACTACCGCAGCCCTGGATCTTTTCCCGATTTCATGTCACAAGAATCCTTGCCGATATAAGCGAGCTGTCCTTGTCATTTGCTCACTCAGTCGACAGTGGGTGAGTGTGAGTGTGAGTGTGAGGAAGCAGGCGCTGCGCTCTCACGCGCCCGGTGACACAGTTACGTCGCCCTCTGGGCCTCCAACAGGGCCCCGAAAGATATGCCAAGATGCTTATTTTATTCATTAATTTTCGCCACAAAAGATGCTTGGGTGTGAAGTGTCGCCTCAACTAAGATACTTGTTCGACGGAAGAAAAGAAAAAGATCTAGTGCTTGCTAGTATGCTTGTCCTTGCATGTGGTGCAGATTATGTGGCCAGATATTGCTCCACGTAGGCGTTGAAGCTAATGTCACTGAGCGCGTGACCCCACCACTCCCCGCGCTAATCCCCTTCCGCGCTACGGCGAGCAACCACCACTCAGCTATATATATACTCCGCCGTTTCCTCATCCAACCAAGCCTCACCGCTCCTCCTCTCCAGCATCCATCTCTCTCAAATCTCTCAACGCAGCAGCTAAACTCGCTGCTTAATTACCCCACAGTCGGCAGGCTCCCGGCGACACTGCGATCGATCGATGGACGCCGCCGACGCCGCCTCCCCGTGTGATGGGCACAGGACGGTGTGGTCGGAGCCGCCGAAGCGGCCGGCCGGCCGGACCAAGTTCAAGGAGACGCGCCACCCGCTGTACCGCGGCGTGCGGCGACGGGGCCCCGCCGGCCGGTGGGTGTGCGAGGTGCGCGTGCTCGGGATGAGGGGCTCCAGGCTCTGGCTCGGCACCTTCACCACCGCCGAGATGGCAGCGCGCGCGCACGACGCCGCCGTTCTCGCGCTCTCCGGCCGCGCCGCTTGTCTCAACTTCGCCGACTCCGCCTGGCGGATGCTCCCCGTCCTCGCCGGCCCGTTCAGCACCGCCAAGGAGATCAAGGATGCCGTCGCCGTCGCCGTCCTGGCGTTCCAAAGGCAGCACCCGGTCGCGTCCATGGCACCATTGTCCCCTGCGCGGACAACCGATGACGAGAAGGAAATCGATGGCTCGCCGGCGCCGAGCGCCCTGTCCATGTCCAGCGAGCTGTTGAATGAGCACTGGTTTGGCGGCATGGATGCCGGATCGTGCTACTCGGAGTTCATGGAGTCGCCGGACACCAGACCGTGGCGGGAAGACTTTGAGCTCGGTGGCGTCGAGACACCGCCATGGAGCTACTTGTTCGACTAAGCAGTTAAAAGTTTTTAGACGGTTTCTCTGCTTCTGTTCCACCAAATATGGGAGGAAACAGAAGGGAATATTTTCCCCATATGTCCATATGTGCTCGTTCATTGTGAAAGCCTCCGCTGTCTATTTTTGGGGAGGGCGCATTTGTACTTGAGTTATTTTTTCGGACAATCACTTTGAGTGTTTTTTTGTTGTTGAGTTGAATCACTTGAGTGTTCTAGTGAATACAGAATGAGTACTTCTCAATTATTATGGACCTCAAGAACTCCATGATCCACATAAGATATCATAATTTCTGTCAATAGAAACCAGAAAAGACACTTCAAAAACAGGAAAAATACTTACACATTAAGGAACTTACGGCGTCACAGCTTGACAATGATGGACATGGACTGTTTGTAAGAGAATTCCAAGAGCAGGTACTATTCGTTCAGATGAGGTTACCAGAAATATCCCAAAGTCAGGGGTATAACCGTATAGTAGCGAGCACTTGAGTGTTCTAGTGAATAAAGAATGTGTACCTGCGCAATTATTATGGACATAAGATATTATATTTTATGTCAATAGAAACAAGAAAAGGCACTTAAAAATAAGAATTGCATTATGAGAAAAGAAAGAAGAAAAGACACATTGAAAAATTGTCACAGCTTGACAAAGATGGTCTTGGACTGCTTGTAAAGAGGATTCCAAGAGCATGCAGATACTATTCGTTCAGGTGGGATGACCAGAAATATCTTAAGATCAGGGGTATGCATGTAACAACTATATATAAACTGCTATTAGCTCATGTAGTTAGAGAGATGGAACTTTTTTTTAGAAAAGTAGGATGACCCCGGTCTCTGCATCTGGGAGATGCATACGATCACTTTATTGATTATTTTCGAGGACCTTACAAAGTATTACAACAATGTGCCTGAATCCATCATCTTGGCAACACATGTCGCTATTCCTATCAAAAAGATAAAGGGGTGCTAGTGGGCCACTACACAAACCAATTACCTAAGCCTAATATCAAAAGTCGGAAGCCGAAACATATTCGGAAGCACCAGCCGAGCCACATACCGGGTCTGTGACACAATCCGGTCAGACGCACTCGTGTGTCGTCGCCGCCATCTTCCACAGGTCCGTCTTCAGAACATATTAAGGCTTCTACCTTGTATGGCCACTCTGCCATCGACGTCACCATGACGCCAGACAACAACCTCCTCCTACGCGAGTCCATCTCCATGCATCGGACGCCGAGCCTCCACAGCGCCATGCCGCCGATATCCGCCGCCATCGATGCGTGAGATGAAGTACCGCTCCACCAACCGCCCAGCCAGCACTTACACCAAAACGATGCCCCCAGGAGGGAAATAATCATCGTCCGATCCGGAAGACCCAGATCTAGGGTTTCCCCCAGAGCATCCCGAGCCTGATGATGCAGACTACAACGACGATGCCTCGACAAGGATACGGCATCTAAGACGCCGCCATCGTCCGCCTTGACCATAGTCGGCGCGATTTTCATCGGCAGTTGCTCCACCAGACGTGCGCCGCCGACGTCGCTGGTCCCTTCAACCGGAGCAAACTCCAAAACAATGCCCTAAAAAGGGACTACGACGCAAAAGCGCCGCCATCGCTCGATCCCAAGGAGATCTAGGGTTTCCCCCGTAGTTGCCCGCGCTATCAAGGGCTAGACAAGGGTAGAATCCCGCGGATCTGCCCAACTGCTGATGAGTCGCACCCACCACCGTGCCGACGGCCGACCAGCAATCCGGCCGCGCCGCCGCGAACCGATCCGAACATGCCGCCACCGTCCCTGGTGGAGATGGAACCTAATCCAGATAATTTTTCAGTTTGTGATAATTTTGTGTTGTTTCATAGTGTTAAACTTCGTTCATTGGATCTTTTTTCTCATTTCAAATTGTATCGTAATATACCCGTGTACCTACAAACAAGTGTGCGCTTGTTTTGGGGTGCATTTTCTGGTACACAATGAAGCATTACATTAGACTTAAAAATAAAAACAGCAACAAAAAATTATATAATACAGAAAAGGTGCCAAAAAAAGGCATGGCATGAATTTCAAAACAATGATAGACGGTGGATGCAATCATTGTATATCCCTTGCATAATAGAAAAAAATACTTTGACATTAAAAAATACTCCCCCAGTCCCGAATTACATGTTGAGATTTATCTAGATATGGATATATGTAGCTCTGAATATATTTATATCTAGACAAATTTAAAACAACTAATTTGAAATATTAGTCGGTGGTGGGAAGTTAAGAGTGATGAACACCACCCTACATGTCAAACGTTCAACGAAAGTGCTAGAGTTAGTGCATCTCATCGCTGATCCGTGGACACAGACATATCCGTGGACAGTGATACGAAAGCCAGCCATCGAAACATTTAAAGACATTACAACCGAGCACTTTTTCAATCCTCTCAGGCTATTAGCATCTCAACCGTCAGATCTGCACTTCTAAGTGTTTTGGGCCGTTGGATGCACCTTCCACCCCGCTGAGAGCGCTAAATCATGCCACGTATTTTGAGGGGGTGGGACCGGGCCTTATTTTGTTCCAATTAAATCATGCCACGTATGCGGGAGCACGGATGGGAGCACGCTAGGGGAGCAGGCAAGTCTCGTCCTTGTTTGGGCCTGCTGGGCCAAATGCTCCCACCACATACGCAGGAGAGCGTTTCTCCCCTCGCCTCCACTCCCTGACCTCTCGTCTCTCTCTCGTCTGTCGTCTGGGATTCTCAGTTGCGATGCCGCCGCCGAAATCCCCAGCCATGACAGGATGCCTCGTCTTCGCCCAGCCGCCGCCATCCTTCTTCTCACGTTTTACCCTCAAGATGCAACAGGAAGGGGTTGCACTATCAGATCGGTCGCGGCGAAACACCAATGAGGCCCGACCCAGATTTGTTCCTACGTCCAGGGGCGGAGACATGGGGGACCCCGTAGGACATTGAGGGGCTCGCAGCCCCGCTCGCCGAAGGCAGGGCGCTGCTCCAGTTTGACGGCGGGCGGCAGCTAGCAAACTACTCTGATCACTATGGGGGCATGTGCTTCGATGGTGGTGTTAGCAGCTCTGTTGATTCAGCGATGGAGCCTCGTCATATAGCCCGTCAAAGCATGTGCGGTTTAGTTTGAAAGGTACACCAACATATACTCTCCCTACTGCAAGAACTTCTTATGAATTACGACGTAGCAGGCTAATTAATCTAGCATGTAAGATAACAGATGAATTTACTAAGTAGATGTTTCTTTGAAATTTTGAGAAATTATTGCTACTAATTGCTATCCTTCTGTTCATAATTAAATTTCTTAGTTGTATGTCCAATATATCTTCTGATCAATATTTACAAGATAAGTATTAGATTATGTAGATGTAGATAATTGTCACGGAAGGTTATTTATGATGGTTAGCTAAAAAAGAGGTATATTTTCAATGCATTCTGCGGTGCGTGTTTATGTACCATGAAGCTTTCACGGATTTAATTTCGAGGTTCGATCACCCTTTATTTCATGGTACCTATTTAAACAGTTCAAAATATTGTTTATTTGGTTATTGTTCTGTATGGAGAAGATTTTATCTATCGATTATAATAGCAGCCCTTCTCGCCTTGCCGACCTGGAGACGCGGTTGGTCATATGACTTGGGCAAGAGGGTCTTGTGTCGCATGGTGGGGCGACACCATGGTGCCCTCGTATGAGCAGCAAACCATCGCTGTTGATTGAAGTCCAGTAGCCCGAGATTCAGGAACAAAGTCAATGTCGCTGGAGGACTTTAATGGCGCGTGATGCGCGCCACTTGGGGTGGTGGATAATTGCGGGTCAGTTTCCATGCCGATCTGTGATGTTTCGCGTTCATATAGTCTCCTGGTACGGTGTTCCATCCCCTCCCCTTTCGCGCCCAGGTTATTCTCCATCGAATTTGGAGTACATCTTCTGTTGATTTATGTATATGGGTTCACTAGCTAGCGAAGGAGAGAAGCTTATTGGAGTTCTTATTTTGAGATGGTTCAATGAAACATCATCATTATTTGTTACGTACAAAGAATTTGCATGTCGGCAGATTGGTTTTGAATCTAAATAATTTCCCTAGCACTAATGTCGTGCCACTATACTGTTCAAATGTCCTTGAATACTTTTACCATTCGTTCTCAGGGCACAACAAAAATACTTTTTTAGTACTAACAACGTAGTTGGTTTAATAAAATTTTACTTTCATACTCGGTGCCCGTGCATATACATTTATGAAAATGACTATCATTTTTATTGCCAAAATAGATGGGCGCGGCAACGCACGCCACTACGGTCTAGTACATGCATACATATCAAACCGGGTTTAAATAAACCGGATGTATTACATGCAAACAGGATGATTTTCATCTAAACCGAAGCACATTCATTATATTTTCGACAAATTTCATCAAACAAAACCGACCAGACCTAAACCTAATCTACATCTACGGTGTCGCATGTCCTCCAAGTCCTTGTTGTTCCCCTCCGTGGCCATGTCTGGCGGCCGTGTCCATGTCCGACGAAGATGAGACTCACAAAGTGAAGGTGCGGGCGTTGACAACGAGGAGTAAAACATGGGACACGGATCGTCCCACATGGCAATTGAGATCCTGCCACCTCCCATATGCCCTACTCCTGCTCGTCAGAGTCGATGGCATGTCCGCCAGTGGATGTGAGGTCGATGATGGATTTGGATGGGCCGGTATCGTCGCCGTGGCGGTGGTGGCGCAAACGCGCACTACTGAGATAAGGCATATGTGATGCCCACAACTTGATGATAGGATGGTGTAAATTTGAGGTTCAAATGATTTGAAAAATTGACTCTTGTGTGGTAGGATGTGGTTCAAAATCTTAGTTCTCCTTTTTGTGATGCCCGCAACTTGATGATAGTTGTGGCCGGTGCCTAGCGGCACCCGCTACATGAAAGTACCTATGGCAGGTGCTTATTGAAGCCTGTCACTGGTCAACACCACCTTATACACCTCAGCCGCACACACCCGCAACCGTTCCCACCATATCCGCACCCAAATTCATTCTCTCTCTCTCACATCGTCACTGTCGCCATCACCTTGGCGGACTTCGATGTCACCACTATCACGCTCGTCGTCCATCGTCACCAACATCGCCGCTTCCCCCGTTGTCCCTGTAGCCCTCCCCATTCGCTGCCTCAAGCATCCTTGCCCTCGCCGTCATCCGATGCCTCCAATGTCGCCGCCATCACCGTCGCCCTCGCCCTCCGTCGTCTCCAACGTCCTCAGCCTCCCCATCGCCCTCGTCATCCCGCCTTGGCCATCGTCCTCGCCCTCCCTGTTATCTCCGTCCGCCCCAGTAATGACATCTCTTTATATATATTATTGTACAATGTAGTTGTTCTTAGTTACTGTACTCATCTATATGCAACATTTTCTTCTAGTAAGGACACACAAATATGACCATGCATTTGGTCTGATAAATACAATTTTAGTTTGTATTACAAAAAGTTTGTTGTAAGATGTAGTGTAGCAATATCCAACATATGTACAACCACTTAAGAGTGAGAAGTGTCCACCCGAAGAAAATACATTAAATATTGTCATAGATAGTTTTATCTTGTTCTATGGTACAGAAACTCTATTGTGGCAGGATGTTGATTTTTTTATGCTCATAAAGTTGCTTTCGTGAAAAATGTGTTTTATCTAAATGTCAAGTTTTTTAATGCGATTTAGATGGAGAAGTCGAGACGCCTCGTTAGGACTCCTACAACTGTAGACTCCATCATGAGGGTGGCTGAGTACACGGAGATTGTGCTGATCTATGTCGAGAGCGCTCGAGCAACCACCGAGAGCGCTTGAGCATACACCGAGAGTGCTGCAGCATCTGCTAAGAGCACTAGAGCAACCGCCGAAGCTACGGCGACCGCCCTAGCCGAGATCACGGAGATGTTTGGAGGCAAGAAGACCTCATGACGAAGTTGAAATTTTGCTTGTGAACTAGTTGTGCATTGCTTTATGTTATCGATGCTTGTGAACGAATTTCTATGTTGCTATGAATATTGCTATATGACTTTGTTATATGTAATTTGGTAACTGCGAAATTGACTTGTTGTTAGCCTGTTTATTTATCTTTGTAGATGAAGTGGTTTGTGGTGTACTATCAGAAGAACCCATGAGTCTACGATTCATGGGAGAAATGCAATGAACAAGTGGAAGGTTACGAGAACAACTACTATAAGAGATATAAGACTAAAAGAAGAAGAAGAGGTTTGTTACTCCAACTTCGTCCTCATAGAGAAAAGCAAGCATGAAGTATGCAAGACCACCTCCAACTTTGTCGTCACAGAAAGCAACCATCAAGTATGCAAGACCGTCTGGACAAGTGGACGACTAAAGAATTTGATAATCTTTATTCATTTCATTGTCATTATGTGAGGTCATATATGTATATATGTAACATGCAGCATAACAAAGGTTTCGCCGAGAAGGTCATGTGTACTTAGTTGTGATGTTGTTATGCAAATTGTACTGTCATTCATACATATATTGCATTGCATTTGGATTATTATGATGGTAAAATATGATCCTGGTGCTCTAGCATTTATCTATTTCAATTCATAAACATTAATTGTAAGTGTTGCAGAGTGCTGAACATGTAGTTGCCGTAGGTGCCAAGAAAATGCTCATCACTGTAACAACCTTTTCCAGTGGCGGGTGGCTAGGTTAGCTCGCCACTATAGAGTTCCTACCAATTGGCGGGCGCACGCCCGCCACTAATGCCACGTTATCAGTGACGGGAGGTCAGTGGCGGGCGGCCATGAGAGCTCCGTCTGCCACTACTAGGTCTTTGGTGCACGCCACTAGTAGGCATTCCTGTAGTAGTGACGCGGAGATGCCAGCGCTCTCATGTGCAATCACTAGCGCCGCCAGCATCATCTCCACCTCTAGCTCCGATGTGACCGCGTTATAAGCGGCATAAGCACGCACAGTCTCATGCATCGTCCGTTGCTTGGCAAGAAAGTTGGGGTTCTCCACGACCATGGACACCACAGCCTCATTGCTCACGAGTTTGCCATAGATTTGCCCCCCCCCCCCCTCCCGCCACCCGAGGAATGAGAAGTTGTCTCACTGATCGTCATGTGTCTGCCGAAACACCGACATCGGCTGCTCCTCAAGCCGGCATGGAACGACACGGGTAGGGTCACCGACTCATTGTCGGAGGCCGCTTGCATCGTCGGGTCATTGTCAAAGACCTCCAGAGAGCTGGCCGGTAGGTCGGCCTCTATCCACCTCGCACAGCAGCCCAGCCAGCCGGATGCAAGGGGGGCCAGTTCGTGCTTCTGCTCCGTCAAAAGGCTCTCCAACATAATGCGCTAGAGCGTGGTCATAATGGAGGTGGTGTATGGAGGAGGATGTGAAGCGGGACGTGGTGTGATGCAGTTTGTGCCGGGCGTGGCCTCCATTAAATAGCGCATGCCGGTCGGGCCAAGCGGTGGTGTGTCAATGCGAGCGCTGGAGTTGGTTTCTCGTCCAGCGTGCCTGTCTAGTCATGGCAGACGGATGGACGGTCAACCCGTTTGAATGCGGTAGATATCCTTCCGGTAACATCCAGTCACGTCTCTCCGACATTGAACAGGCGCAAACACCGAAAGACAGCGCAGGCCATGCTCTCGGCCAGCTCATCGCTTTGATGCCGATGCCAATGAGAGGTCGCATCCGCTCTAGCTAATATGAATGTGGCGTTGGCGCTCTGAAGTGGCATGAATGCATGACAACCACTTCACGCGGGGGAGGGCCCGGGACATGGTTTTGGGTGGGCCCGAGGTGTCGTCGTGTGTGTGGCAGCTGTTCGGACGCATGCAAAGTCCCCCGGATTTGCCTTAGGTTGCAGGAAAAAAGATGCCCTGACCGGTCAGCAGACCGATATGGTACCGTGTTGGATGCAAAATAGGTTTGGACCGTCCGAACCGATGCCGGGGGAGAGGAAAATTTCGTAGATATAAGTTTACTCCACATGCAAGTGGACAACTGTTAACCTTCACCCTTGGCTTGATACACCATCAGCGGCGCTTTTTTCTCCTGTCTCTTGCCAAGGAACAAGAAGAAACGCTGGAAAAGATACGATGATATGCCCGCGCGCGTCTGCCTTTGCTTAACACGCGTCCACAGGTAAGAGCCCCGACGTGTCGACTCGATACCATTCGTGCACAGCCACAGCTTCCGTCGACACCTGCTGTTCCATCGTATTCGCAAGTACGGCCACCACAAGATTAAGCTGGACGGGGTTTATATACTCCTTTGCAGAAAAAGAAAGGCAAGATTAAGCTGGCAGTGGCTACAGAAATAAAACCGTAGAAGACTCGAACGCATGCACATCAAATTTTATGCCAAACAGAACATACATGAGAATGGGAGGGCACGAAGAAGAGAAGTTGGTTTTCATCAGGCAGAAAGGGAAACGGAGAACGACCGGCCAGCTGACGCGTACTAGTCGCGAAATGGATCCAAAAATAGGCGCTATTCGTTCACGCGCAGTGACTACAACGGGGCTGCCTCCACCCCACTCCAACTAGCTCGCTCGTGGTCCAAGCACGTACGCTAATTAACCCGGAAGTTGTGGCTCCTAGTCAGCCGGTTAGGGCTATCGGATCAGATCCTTTCACGGCTTCACGTCCAAATCGTCGCTGTCGCTGCACGAGCTGTCGCTTCGCTTCACTCACTCAGTGGGGGTAGCTGACTGTGTGCGTGAGTCTGTGATTCACGCGCGTGGTGGTGCTAGTACTGTGCGTCGCGCTCTGGGCTCCGTCCTAAATCCTATGGCCTACAGGGCGCGATGCCAACAAGTGATGCGTGTCGCCAACTGGCTAGATATTTTTGTTCCATCATGCTAGTTGTTTCTAGAAACGAAAAGGAAACACATTTCTTCAAAATATGATCTTATCCGTTGAATAGTCCACATGCATTTCCTTTTTTTTAGATGCGTCCGCATGCAATTATGTGTCTAGATATAGCAGCATGTATAATGGGAAATACCCCTTGGTTCTCAATTGTATCTACGTCGTATATGGGAAAAAAATTAATAATTAGAAAAAAGTCAAAATAGTTCAGAAGTTTTTTTAGAATAAACTTGACTTTCTTTTGCGCTTATAGGTCACTATTCACACTATTTTGGCTGATTTTTTTGTTAAAAATAAGTCTAGTGGATGTTTTCTTTTTGTGTATTTTTCACAAGTACAATGGAAGGTCAGTTTATTTCAAAAATATTTTCCGAAATTTTGACTTCTAATTTAGTTACTAATTCTTTTTCCATATGGGGTCTAGATACACCCATAGGCCAAATGTCTGCCGCCCACGTATAACCACATTTACACATTCAAAGCATTTAAAAAAAAATAAGCTTTTATTTTTTTTCAAACATGCTATATAGATATTTCGTTAGATAGACAGTCCATCATATATATTTCAGTAGTGCAACCTCTAAAGAGGCTATTTCGATCAAAGAAATGAAAACTTTGGCAGTCCTATGAACTACTCGCCTATGTTTAAATTTCTTAAGTTGTTCGGCAAGGGGTTAGGTAGGGAGAATCTTATTCCACCTTCAGAGAGCCATCGCCGTCTCGTCTTTTTGAGCATGCGCAAACCCTAACAAAACTCGAAGAAACGTGTAAAAAAGGAGCCATCACGCTCGCAAGGGTCGAGATCCATCACGCCACCAAGCCCCTAAGGTCACCGGAGACAAGACGGACCGGCGACAGTTCTGGCGAGAGGGAGAGGAACACTGGTCCCTTTTTTAGCCAAGGCGGCTGCATAGAGGAAGGACATAAAAGCAGACGTCGCCCTGAATTGTCCTTAGATATACGAGAAGTGTTACATTAGTTTTGTTTTTTGCATGGAGGTGTCGCCTTAGATATTTCCGGCCAGACCATCCACAACACGTATTACGCAGGGAAAACCCTATTCGCCGCTCGTTGCGTTGAACTGTTGACACAACGCACACGCGAAATCCCGCAGTGCTAGCTATGGGCCAGCCCATTATACCAAAGCTGGCCAGCTAGTATTAGGAACCTCCTGGAAGGTTCCTTGAACCGGTTTTTTGTTTCTATTTACCGGTTTTTCTGCTTCTTCTTCGATTTTTTTCATTTTTAGTTTTCATTTTTTTCCTTTTTCCGCTTTTCAGTTTCTTTTTCTTTTTTCCACTTTTTTGTTTCTTTTTCTTCTTTCTTTTCTTTTGTTTGATTTCTGTTTCTTTTCAAGTTTATTTTATTTTATTTTCTAAAGATCATATTTCAAAAATTGTTTGAAAAATTAAAAAAATGCTTGTGTTTTAAAATAAAACTTTAAAATATCAAAAAATGTCCGTGTTTAAAAAAATTGTTCATATTCAAAATTTGACCAGGGATTACTGAAATTGTTCTTGTTTTCCAAATATTGTTCGGAAAGTTGTTGACAAAACTTTTCACAATTTTTTAAAAATATTCCCGTTTTCTAATATTGTTTATGAATTTTGAAAATTGTTCATGCTTTCATTTTTTAGGAGATTCCAAAAATGTTCCCATTTTAAAATTTGTTCACAAGTTTCGAAAAAGTTTGTGTTTTTAAATTTTATCAGGAGTTTCAAAATATGTTCATGTTTCAAAAAAAATTGGAATTTGGAAAAATGCTCCCCTTTCAAAAAATTGTTTATAATTTTAAAAAATGTTCCTTTTTTGAAAATTTTATAGTTTTTCTTTACAAAAAATTCACAGTTTTTGAAAGTGTTTGTGTTTCACAGAACATTCAGTTTTTTGAAGAAAAAAATGCTTTTAAAATTTCTAAACTAATTTGAATCTGTATAGCATGTTGGTTCTTTACGTTGGGTGCTACTATATGATCAGATACGACTGCTAGCTCAACTGGTACTAACGGTTGTGTATAGCGTTCGATCCTGTGTTTGAATCACCGCGACCACAAATCTTTTTTTTTGAGTTATAGTGTGCGTGCGATGTTGGTCACTATCTTCATGGGCCGGCCCAGTCGGGAACCCGCCTATGCGAAACGGCCACTCTTTGCCTCAAAGAGCGGCATATAGGAGGTCGCGCTACGCAGGTCTTGCTTTTTTTAACACAGTACAGATGAAGCGTTCATATACATGCGCATACACTCATTCCTATGAACGCACACACGCACACTCTACCGCTATGAGCACCTTCGAAATACTGAGCCAGCATATCATCTTGAAATTTATGAAGTCACCGTAGGCACCTCGTAGTCGACGGAAACGTCTCCTCCCACTGAATGTGCATCGCCGAAAATCCTGAAATAAATTCAGGAATAAATGCGAGCACCAGGATTTGAACCCTGATGGGCTGGGGATACCACAGTCTCTCTAACCATTCAACCACAGGTTGATTCGCTGCGCGGGCCTTGCTGAGGGGCGAGGGGAGATACTCTTGCAACCGCGAATGCAGGGCTGATATTAGACCCTGGACCCACCGATGATGTTAATAATCTCCGGTGTTCAGACCGTGGATTTTTTTTTTCTTTCATCCAACTGAACATTTTTTTTTACCGCTTCAAGCATAATAAAAGATCATTTGCATTATGGCGTCAAAGCTGTGGACGGCAGGGCGTACACGCAAGCAAGTTTTTATGCGGGGACAAGCAGGCGAAGTTGTAACTTAAGCTCGAAGAAATTTACAAGAAAACGACACTTGAAAATGTCACAGTTTTCCCGAATAGTGCCAAACTAAGGTACTATTCCTTCACGTGTGCTGACCATAACGGGTAACTGTCGTAGCACGCTACCGCCGAAGGCGTGTGGTTCTGCTAGACCCATGCAGGTGATCAGCTCAGCTTGTTCTAGACCTGAATCTATCAGCGATATCTTATGCCAAAAATCCTCGTCGCGACTCGCGATGCGAGCTGTCGTGATACTCGTTCACGTGGGGCTGGGGCGCTGGGCGGTCGGTAAAGCCGGCAGGCAGCTGCATGCCGAGACAATATCAGGTGGAAACCACATTTTCAGTGGAAGCTTGGAAACCTGAGCACAGGCTGTTGGATCCTGTGTGTATGGACTAGATCCATCCATCATTGCTACCTGCTATTTGCAAATAAACGCCCGCTGGGTTGCAATGATATTTTGCACATAACCCCTCGGTGTTTACAAGTCATCAAAGCTAGCATCGTCGCCCCATGTCTCCACGTAGACGTTTTGTACCAGCGGTGTGAAACTACTTGCAATCAACATGGGGTAAGCAAGTAAATTTTTTGATATTATATCAGCAAACGCCCCATTTGGGTAAACAAAACAACAGTACACTCTCTCAACACAATTCTGCCAAAGGCAAGTAAAGTAAACAGTTCAATACAAAGATGCTAGGAGTAGAATTAGAACTCTGTCCAACAGAACTCTGCCCCTGAAAAAGAGAACTCTGCCCAGTTCCTAGTAAATTTAAGTAAAGCAAACGACTCAATACAACAGCCGAAACCACGACCAAACACTTGCACTTTACAGAGCACATTCTAACAACCGGAACCATTGCCTAGAACAAATTAAAGTAAACCAAACAGTTCAGTTGCACATAGTGCTGATTATGTAGCACCAATATGAGTCAGTCAAATTCAATAATGCATCACTTCAATACATAAGTATATCAGTTAAGAGAATGGTCCGAAAACAGTACTATTAACAGTGATGGCAAATCTGCGGATTTGTACATCAGTCATTCAACACCTAGTTCTAGTACACTAGGAGAAGAAAAAACCAATGCAGTACTATTAGTCCTAATAACTTGCAGAAATCTTGCCACCAAGCAACCTGAAAGAAGAGTTGAATCGGTCAGGCAATAGAAATTAATTGCAATACCTAATCTCAGCTCACTTCACTAATCAATAGCAATAGAAACTAAACCTGATGGCAAACATCATTTCTACAATTTTCTATGTTCAACCAGTTCCAACATCTTTCTTATTTCCCATCGTACTACACACAATTCTATTGCCATAAGAGTTCCTTGTTGCTGCATTAAGGGTGTGTTTGTTTGGACTGCAAGTTTCACGGTTGGAGGTTTTGTAACTCTAAATGACTCGACTGTGTCTTTGCTGCAGATGGCTACTCTACACAGAATTTTAACTGAAATTACTGTTTTCAATAGTTTAAACAATGTATTTAAATGAGTTTCATATATAATTTGCTGATTATATAAGTTCAATCATCTATTCCACATGTTGACTTAAATGAAACGACTGGGTTGTAAGTTAATCATCTATGACTACACATGAATGTTTTCAGCCAAAAAATGATGTAAAGATGACACTAGCAGTACCAGTTCACTGTCAATAGGATTAGTACCAATGGCACACATTCTTTTTCTCGCTGTCAATCACACTACTAGCAGTAGCACACACACATAAATTAATCTAGCAAATTTGCAGAAGCACGTACAAGCCCTAGACACCACTCGAGCTTTCTAAATTTACATACTTATCATCATCTAAATTCCATCTAGGCAGTAGTAGTAGCAGTTCATAGACATATATCACTTTTCATTAGACCACGGTCGCACAGAGCACACACTCTAGGCACATATAGTCATAGACGTATATAACACTTAATTAGGAGAAAATAAATTATACCTTCCCAATTTCTTCATGACCAACATCTGCATCGGCTGACAATATGCCACTACTTCGTTCCCTCTCCTACTTCCTTCAAAGGATGTGCTGATCCTAGAGGAGACAACCCAATTAGCTACGACCTTGTCCCCTCGTCTATTTGCTTTGCAAATCTATAGCCCAATCTAGGGAAGAGGGAACCACTAGATGAGCCACGGGAGGAGAACAGGGGAAAGCAGAAAACATGGACACTAGACATCCTCATACCTGGGGACCTAGATCCAGCACGACGTCGTTGGGGAACGCTCGGACGAGTACTGGCACGGTTGGCCGGACAATCGCCGGAGAGGAATCAGCTGCGCCGCTCGCTGACCGCAGGCCCACCACGAAACGCTCGGAGGAGGACTGTCACTGCTGGCGGGACAATCACCAGAGAGGATTTAGCCGCGCCGCTGGCCGCTTGCTGGCCCAGAGCGGAACGAGGGGGTCCTGCTGGAGGGAAGCATCGTCTCCTAACCCTAGCTTCCCATGGTAGGAACTCGAATCGGGATTGGATGCCGCCATGGGGAAAGGTATGAGACGACTCAGCCTCGGCATGCTTCTGTACCGAAGTACAGAATTATTGCGGGGTCCAATTTGCAAATTGTACGTACTCCCATCTCGCAGCGCACATTTCCAATCCAACGACAGCGGATCAAGTTTCCATGTTTCCGTTGAATGTACGGTTTGCACTAGATATGTACTCGCTGCATGCCCACGCGCGCTCTGGCCCTCTGCTGGATGGCCCCTCCCTCCTGAATCCTGTGGCCGAGAGAGAATATGCCAAGAAGTGATGTCTGACCTTTGGTTAGGTACAGTTAGATATTTTGATACGGTGCTTGATGCTCGTCTCTGTGAAAAGATCTAGCTAGCGTTATGTGATGTCTAGCCTTGTTGTTCTTTTGGTGTGGTTAGGGACCCTAAATCTTTTTTTGTTGAGCTAAGTTAGGGACCCTAAATCGGACACCGTATTTGTCCACGGACCTATGAAGACCATTTCGCGGGCAGTGTCGCAGGAGCCGACCCAGTAACGGGGCGCTCCCAGAGGAGTCGGTCCGCATCCTCCTACGCCATGCAGAGGGCCGCCGCTGCCAACGTTGACCCCGGCAGCGGTGCCTTGGGTCTATCAGCGTTGGCAGATGTGTCACTTAACGACCATCCCCGTCGAGGTGGCAGCGACGCCTTGCGACCATCTCCACCATGGTGACGGACCGATCGAGAGCCTAGGCCGCCGCCAGTTCTAAGTCGTTTTGGACCCAAGCTGGTGGCGACGACTTGGCGAACACAAAGCGGCAAGCCACATTGGGCTGCTCCTGCCGCGTCGCACTCCTCACCACCTCTGTCCTGAGACTATGGCGACATAGAGGCGCCGCCGTCACCTAAGTAGTGGAGGATGCGCCCGCGTGCCTTCACGGCCGCGGGCGGTAGCTCCTCCTTGATGCGCCAGTTGCGCTAGGGCGGCGACACTGGCCAATCGATCTGGACGTACCGGCTATGCGACTGTGACTAGGGGTGGGCATTCGGTTTAACCGAGTTGTACGGTTCGGTTCATCGGTTTTATAAAAAAAATCGGTTTTCTGAGATTGGTCACTGATTGGTTATCTTGAAAACTAAGAACCGTTGATTCGGCCCATCAGGAATTTCGGTTCGGTGTAGGTTTGACCGAATAAACCGAACAAAATTGAATCTAGCCAGAAAAAATGGCAATCGCGAGCATTCCATGGCAAAAAGGATCGACGAACACACAAGATTATATCAAAGAAAGGAAGAGTAGGTGCAACTGGATGTTATCTCACACTCGCCGGCCGCCAATGTAAGCAGAAGAGGAAGTGAGGGCGTTGGGGAAGTAGCGGGAGGAGGAGATTGTGCTAGCCAAAGAATCACTACTGCGCCTGCGCGCCACGCAAGCTGCCGGACATCGTCGCCGTCTACTGTGGTGGAGAGGAGGGGGTGGGGTACGGAGGGCTGGAGGGGTGGCGGCTGAGCAGGAAGGGTCGCAGCCTCATAGGCTCGCAACCTAGGGTTCCCGATTGGATGGGGAATCGAGTGGATGGACTTGGGCTGGGGCTGTAGCGATGGTGATAGAGAGAAGGCAAGTGGTGAGTTCATGTAATAGGTTGGGCTATTTTTTAGGCCATTATAGGAATGCCCTCGGTTCCTCGGTGTATTCGGGTAGCCATCGATGACGACCGAAGTAGCCGAACTAGAATCGGGTTTTCTAAATCTAGGCATCGAGAAAGCAACCGATTTATTCGGTTTAGGTCATTTCGGTCTCGGTCCTGATACTTCGGGTCGGTTTTTCGGATATCGGTTTTTATGCCCACCCCCAACTGTGACGCCAGTTAATCCTTCATGCGGCGTTTGATTTGGACGCCATAGTTGCTTGGTGGGGACGTTGGCGCCTCCTTCACGTGGCACTCGATGTGGATGCTGCAATTGCATGGGGGAGGTTGACTCCTCCTTCACGCGGCGGAGAGGGGATGTTGGTTCTTGCTTGACACGATTGCACAAGGGAGTGCAACTCCTCCTTGATGACACGCGGTGGCGAGGGCGGCGCCGAACCATGCTCCTAGAGCGATCGCTCCGTCAGCAACTTAATCTGATGGACGAACTCCTCGCATGTCACCTCGGTCTCTGAGAGGAGGTGCTGCTACTGTTAGAAGGGAGAGAGGGGTTTGGTGGATTCGATGGATTATTGCTTGAGCCTCGTGGGCATATATATAGGAGTACATGATCTACTTGGAGTACAAGCCAAGCCAGAATAATTCCTAGTCTAACCTTTGTTTCCAATATAATACATATACTCAACATCCCCCCGCGGTCACAACAGTAGCGACGCAGACGATGAGATTGGAGAAGAATCCGAAGGCAAGCCGACGGACACCCCCCACAGTCGTATCGGTCGACGCATCACGGAGTCGTGGCTGGAGTGGAAACCAACGAGGTTGCTCAAGCAGGCGGTAGCCCTTTGTGCCGTTTGTCGAGGTAACCGAGAGCGTAGGTGGTGTAGCCGTAGTCGAGGTAGCCGTGCGAAGAACGCCGTGGTCGGTGTCGAGTCGGGGGTCGCCGGTGTCGAGGTAGTCGCCGTGGAGCCGCAGAAGAAGAGGAGCGGCGGCGGCTAGAGAAGGAGCGCGGCGGCGGTGCTCGAAGTAGGCGATAATGAACCCGACAGCGTGACGAAGACTGGCGCGGATGGTGACGTTCTCGCGCCAAGGGAGACGGCGCGGGGCATATCACATGGAAGACAACACGCGTGGACGACGGTGGACCGCGGGCCGCAGCGTTACGGCCCGAAAAGGCGATGCAACGGCGGCGAGCAGGTCGGGGCGACGACCGGAAAGACCTCAGGGCGGTTGCAGGGATCGCGTGCCACGCTCGCTACGGCCCTACGGGGCGACGCAGCGGTAGCGCGAGGGTCGGTGCAGCCTCGGGGATGGCCTGAAGCGGACGGCCTCGGTGTGGCAGTTGACCGCGGGTCACGGCACTACGGCCCGAAAGGGTGACGCAACGGCAGCGCACGATGTGGTGCAACCACAGGAACAGCTTCAGGGCGGCGGCGAGGACCACGTGCCACGGCGCTACGGTCTGAAGGGACGACGCATCGACGGCGCGGGTCGATGCAGACATGGAAAAAACCACGAAACGACGGTGCTGCGGTCCAAAAGGATGATGCATCTGCAGTCTGTTGCTCGATCGATAAAGAGGCGTGAAAACTTGACGTTGATTTTCACTAAATCCCGCGGAGACGTGCGTCGAATTATCAGACTGAACGTCTTGCGTCAGAAAACGGGACGTACAACAGTCCGCATGGGATGCAACGCCTCGGATGCAACATGCACCGGCAGCCAGCGTGCACACATCATTGGGCAGCCAGCAGCACGCCTGCGCGAGGCGAGTGAGAGCGCGCGCGACGCGGCAAGCCCGACAGGCCAACACGAACGACCGCCGTACCAGCGTACACGATGCGAGCGCGTATGGCCCGAGGCCCGGGTGGCAATCGATTCCGTCCGGGAACCGATGAAGATGCTGACGAAGTAGACACGCGTTGTCGAGGACGAACGGCGGCGGGCACGTAAACCGATTAATAGATCGGAGAACCAAAAAAAAACACTGATCAAGACGATCAATATGAGAGAGAAAACCCAGATCACGGATAGGAAAAAATACTTTCTAGGGCTGCCGGTCAACATGATCGGCGGACGAACCCTAGATACGGGCGGCACGGCCCCCGGCGGCGGTCATGGAGATCGATCGCCCCGGGGACGGTGCGCGATTTCGGAAGCGGCGGCGGCTAGGGTTTAGAACCTGGAAACTGATACCATGTTAGAAGAGAGAGAGGGATTTGGTGAAATCGATGGGTTATTGTTAGAGCCTCGTGGGCATATATATAGAAGTATATGATCTACTTGGAGTACAAAGCCAAGCCAGAATAATTCCTAGTCTAACCTTTGTTTCCAATCTAATACATATACTCAACAGCTACTAATGGAGCGACTCCTACAGCTCATGTTGGAGAGGTTGTTGTTGCGGCGACGCCTGGTCCTCCTTGTAATCGGAGGAGAGGATGATCACCTCCTTGCTTGAGTAGTCGGCGACCGCAGTAGTGCCACGATCCGTAGGAAGATCCGGGGTCGCTGCTGCCGCCTTCTGGCGCAGAGAACCAAGACTTGTGCATGGTTTGGATGGGGACGAGAAAGGAGAGGAGGAGTTCAGACTTCAGACAAACGGATGAGCGGGAGGTATGTATATCGATGTCAAGGCAGAATTGGTAGATATCGTATTATAATAAATGTTATGGTAATATGTGTAATGTATGGCCATAAATAAAAATATTTATGATACTATACATAATAAAGATAATATCATATACTAATATCATATGTTTTAATATTGGCTGATAAAGTGGTGCGACGAACGCAACACCAAAGCTCGATGTAGAGAAATATTAGGTATTACTCTACAAATTAATAGCTCGATGTAGATCTCAACAAATTAATAGCTCACCTCAATCGGGACCATCTTAAAATTTCTCCACCAATCGAGGCCACAGTGATATCCTCCTTTTCGAGAGAAATATATAAAAAGTAAGGCCATTTTACTCTGTCCGACACGCGTTGTTTCCACGCGCCAATTCGCTATACCACTCAAAACAAGTCTACAACAGACACTTTCTTCTCACCGCACAAAGCGATCGCAACAAAAGGAATCATTCGATCACGTATCATGGAGCAGAAACGGGCAACCGGTAGTAGGAGAGGGGTAACTTTCATCAGTTCGATCGTGCAGGGCAGGCCAACCGATCGAGCCGGTCCAATCCCCACTTTTCTTGTCAAAACGTGGCACATCGGGCATTGCATGTCGTGTGCACATCAATTTCGCGTACCAATCTCCTTAAAGCTAGCCGGACGTTGAATCTTCTTCATATTTCCTGTCAAAATCCTACTAGTAGCGATGCGAGTTGTCGCGTCCATTTTGGTGATTGGGGGAGCAGCCGCGCTGTAGCTCGTACCGCACCTGTCACAGATCCTGTGGCCAACAGGGAAGAAACGCATACAAGCGCGACGTGTCGCCTTATTTTTTTGCGGGAAAGACCAAGTGATATTAATCCAGTACCGTCCTCAAAAGATAAGACAATTACAAACAAGTCCTTAAGGATAAGGAAGACGCCGCCGTCGATGAAGACGTGCCACTGGCGCGCCGCCGCCGCTCCTCCTCTACAACCTTGGATCGGACGGAGTCCCATGGCGGTCGGGAAGTCAACGGACCTCGAACCCAAAAGGCCTCCACCTTGCATCGTCGCCATCGCCTTTGATCTGGACCTCATCACCTGCATCTTCCAAACTTTCAACAACCGGAGCCGCCGCCCACGGACTCCGGCACGGGAAGAAGGCGCACGGCAACTCCGCCGAGTTGCGAGCACCAGGAAGGAGGCGGGGAAGTGGTCGGATTCCGCAAAACCCCGCCACCGGAGAAGATCACCGCCGCCACAAACCACCAACCCGACAACGCCTTCCTCTCCACGGCGCTGCCGGCGAACCACCCACTCCATCCTAGCTATGTACAGACGGGAACCGAGGTTTCCCCACCCTCCCGCCGCCGAAGCGGCCGGCAGAGGGGGGGAAACCAGCGAGCCGCCGCCGGCGAACTAGATCGAACGGGGAAGGGGAAAAAATCGCCTCTCCTACTGTAGCGGGGGAGAGAGCCGAGCCAAGGTCTCAACTTGTGCCACCTTACGTGTCGCCTTAAGTGGTTAGATATTTGTTCCGCAGAGTGCCATCGCCCATCGGTCGACTAGAAGAACTGTTCATCAGCCAGTAGTGGTAGCGACGAAATTTAGAGCAACTCCAACGCGCCGATCCAAACAAACGGCGAATTTATCCCTTTTTTGTTCTTTTGGATTGATTCGGCGGACATCAACGTTCGCTTTCACGTTTGGGTCAGTGCATGCGTCCAACACTGGCCCGACCCATTCCGACAGCGCGCGAAAAAAAATGCAACCATTTTAAACATAAAAACAAACATTAATTAAGCATTAAAACCGGCCACAAAGCCAGCGATAATCCACGCGTCCATATTACATTAATTAGACATTAAAGAAACTAAACTAAAAGGATGGCGCACTGTCCTAGGCATCCTCGTCGTCGTCGTAAAGGTTGGTGAGGTCGATGGGCGTCGGTGTTGGGCCGGCTCACGGAAACGCCGTGTTCCAGCCGATGTTGATGTCGGGCACGGGTTGTGCGGTCGTGGGCTGTGCCGTCGCTGCCTGGGCCTGGTGTGCCTCCTCCTCCGCCTCACGCTGCTCCTCCTCGGCGTCGCACTTGAGCTGCTCTAGGTACTCACCGTGGCGGCGCTTCTCGGCCAGCCGCCGCTGGCGCCATTGCTCGAGGTCCGCTGTCTCCTGCGTCGGCGTCACCCTGAGCCAGATTGAAGGCGCGCTCACGTACTCCTGCACTTGTCCGGTCCAGGAGTAGCGCTCGAGGGGGGTCGGCTCCGGCTCGACCTTGACTGGGGACGGGGGCACCGGCGGCACGCCACGGACAGTGCCATGGCTGCCTCGTACGCCGCCTCCTCCTCCTCGTCCTCTGCCGCCCCGCACCTTTCCTCCTCCTCGCTCTCCAAAATGACAACCGCCATGGCCACCTGGTAGGCAACCTCCGCCTCCTGGTCCTCGTCGCGAACGACGATGGGGCCGACGACGAGCTGCTGGCGACTTCGCGGACGCCGCGCCGCCACGCCTCCTTGTGCTCGAAGGCCAACCAACGAGTCCAATAAGGCGAGCCGACGTCGTACGCGGCCTCGCGGCGCTGCTCTGGCATCAGCAGCACCCGCTGACGCCTCACCTCCTTCGTGTGCGTCCTAGCCGACCGCGGCGCCGCCGGCACTGGGATCCTCTCAGGATTCGAATGCCAGTCGTACGGCAGGGTCACGTCCGGGTAGGGGAGAGGGACGCGGTGCTGCCAGTGCCATTCCGCCTGATGCACTGGCACGCTAATGCGTTGCCTCAGCCGGCAAGAAGGCGCCGACGTAGGCGGGGGAGGCGGGGGGGGGGGGGGAGTGGCCTGGGTCTTTCCTTGGCTTTGCCGGAGTCGGAGCCGGAAAAGAACCCCATCTTGGGTAGATGTGGCTAGGGTTGTTGCCGACGGGGGAGCAGAGGGTGGTGAGATGGAGACGGGGGCTTTCTGCAAACCCTCCCCCCTCCCCCCACGCTCGAATTAAAAAAGGCTGACCGTTGTCACTGACGCATAGGCCCGAGGTGGGCTTTCATCATAAATTAAGCTAACCGCGGTAGTTGGGCAGCCGCCAGCCGGGCACTCGACGAACACCGAGAAGGCGCGTGAGGCATCCGTTTCGCGTCCGCGCCGACGCATTTCGATCGCAAATGCGTCGACGCGGAGAAGCGAATACGTTTTGGGATTGGATCGACGCGCCGGGTCTTCATTTTTGTCTGCACCAATCTAAACAAACGTAAATAGACGTTTTGGGTCGCTGCGTTGGAGTTGCTCTTAGCTGCGTCAGACATGTCATCCTCGTACAGAATTCGCCATCACCGTGGAACCCAAGCCGCCCAGCGCGAATCGTCGACCAACAGTAGGAGCGGAAATATCAGGAGCATTCTGCTTCCATGGCCAGCAGCCGCGCGCCCCCTCGCCGACGTGTGCCACTCGTATATCCCTGGTGCGTCACGCATAACTGTAAATGAGCGCACTCTAGACACCACACTCGATTACCCAATGCCTCAAGCTCACACTCCACACGTACCCAAGTGGCAATCGCGCTCCACCAAAAGCAATCGGCACTCCGGCAGCTAGCAATGGACATGGCCATCGACAGCTGGATCAGCTTCCCTTCCTCATTGACGTCCGGGCACGAGCACGGGGAGGTGGTGCTTGTGTGGTCGCCGGCGGCGAAGCGGCCCGCGGGGCGCACCAAGTTCAAGGAGACGCGCCACCCGGTGTACCGCGGCGTGCGGCGCCGGGGCAGTGCGGGGCGGTGGGTGTGCGAGGTGCGCGTCCCCGGCAAGCGCGGCGAGCGGCTCTGGCTCGGGACGTACGTCGCCGCCGAGTCGGCCACGCGCGCGCACGACGCCGCCATGCTCGCGCTGCTCGGCCACTCCGCCTCCGCCGCGGCGTCCCTCAACTTCCCGGACTCCGCGTGGCTGCTCGTCATGCCCCCGTGGCTCTCCGACTTGGCCGATATCCGACACGCGGCCATCGAGGCCGTCGCGATTTTCCTGTGCCTGGAGGCCGCCGCCGTGGTGCCCATCGTCGACGAGGCCACCTCGCCCGTGTACCTGCCGTCGCCCGTGGACAATGCCGACGAAGTGTTTCAGGTGCCGACTTTCTCTGCGCAGAGCAGCGACATGTTCGAGCTCGACATGTCCGGGGAAATGGACCTGGACGCGTACTACGCAGGCTTTGCGCAGGGGATGCTCCTCGAGCGCTAAATCATGCCACGTATTTTGAGGGGGTGGGACCGGGCCTTATTTTGTTCCAATTAAATCATGCCACGTATGCGGGAGCACGGATGGGAGCACGCTAGGGGAGCAGGCAAGTCTCGTCCTTGTTTGGGCCTGCTGGGCCAAATGCTCCCACCACATACGCAGGAGAGCGTTTCTCCCCTCGCCTCCACTCCCTGACCTCTCGTCTCTCTCTCGTCTGTCGTCTGGGATTCTCAGTTGCGATGCCGCCGCCGAAATCCCCAGCCATGACAGGATGCCTCGTCTTCGCCCAGCCGCCGCCATCCTTCTTCTCACGTTTTACCCTCAAGATGCAACAGGAAGGGGTTGCACTATCAGATCGGTCGCGGCGAAACACCAATGAGGCCCGACCCAGATTTGTTCCTACGTCCAGGGGCGGAGACATGGGGGACCCCGTAGGACATTGAGGGGCTCGCAGCCCCGCTCGCCGAAGGCAGGGCGCTGCTCCAGTTTGACGGCGGGCGGCAGCTAGCAAACTACTCTGATCACTATGGGGGCATGTGCTTCGATGGTGGTGTTAGCAGCTCTGTTGATTCAGCGATGGAGCCTCGTCATATAGCCCGTCAAAGCATGTGCGGTTTAGTTTGAAAGGTACACCAACATATACTCTCCCTACTGCAAGAACTTCTTATGAATTACGACGTAGCAGGCTAATTAATCTAGCATGTAAGATAACAGATGAATTTACTAAGTAGATGTTTCTTTGAAATTTTGAGAAATTATTGCTACTAATTGCTATCCTTCTGTTCATAATTAAATTTCTTAGTTGTATGTCCAATATATCTTCTGATCAATATTTACAAGATAAGTATTAGATTATGTAGATGTAGATAATTGTCACGGAAGGTTATTTATGATGGTTAGCTAAAAAAGAGGTATATTTTCAATGCATTCTGCGGTGCGTGTTTATGTACCATGAAGCTTTCACGGATTTAATTTCGAGGTTCGATCACCCTTTATTTCATGGTACCTATTTAAACAGTTCAAAATATTGTTTATTTGGTTATTGTTCTGTATGGAGAAGATTTTATCTATCGATTATAATAGCAGCCCTTCTCGCCTTGCCGACCTGGAGACGCGGTTGGTCATATGACTTGGGCAAGAGGGTCTTGTGTCGCATGGTGGGGCGACACCATGGTGCCCTCGTATGAGCAGCAAACCATCGCTGTTGATTGAAGTCCAGTAGCCCGAGATTCAGGAACAAAGTCAATGTCGCTGGAGGACTTTAATGGCGCGTGATGCGCGCCACTTGGGGTGGTGGATAATTGCGGGTCAGTTTCCATGCCGATCTGTGATGTTTCGCGTTCATATAGTCTCCTGGTACGGTGTTCCATCCCCTCCCCTTTCGCGCCCAGGTTATTCTCCATCGAATTTGGAGTACATCTTCTGTTGATTTATGTATATGGGTTCACTAGCTAGCGAAGGAGAGAAGCTTATTGGAGTTCTTATTTTGAGATGGTTCAATGAAACATCATCATTATTTGTTACGTACAAAGAATTTGCATGTCGGCAGATTGGTTTTGAATCTAAATAATTTCCCTAGCACTAATGTCGTGCCACTATACTGTTCAAATGTCCTTGAATACTTTTACCATTCGTTCTCAGGGCACAACAAAAATACTTTTTTAGTACTAACAACGTAGTTGGTTTAATAAAATTTTACTTTCATACTCGGTGCCCGTGCATATACATTTATGAAAATGACTATCATTTTTATTGCCAAAATAGATGGGCGCGGCAACGCACGCCACTACGGTCTAGTACATGCATACATATCAAACCGGGTTTAAATAAACCAGATGTATTACATGCAAACAGGATGATTTTCATCTAAACCGAAGCACATTCATTATATTTTCGACAAATTTCATCAAACAAAACCGACCAGACCTAAACCTAATCTACATCTACGGTGTCGCATGTCCTCCAAGTCCTTGTTGTTCCCCTCCGTGGCCATGTCTGGCGGCCGTGTCCATGTCCGACGAAGATGAGACTCACAAAGTGAAGGTGCGGGCGTTGACAACGAGGAGTAAAACATGGGACACGGATCGTCCCACATGGCAATTGAGATCCTGCCACCTCCCATATGCCCTACTCCTGCTCGTCAGAGTCGATGGCATGTCCGCCAGTGGATGTGAGGTCGATGATGGATTTGGATGGGCCGGTATCGTCGCCGTGGCGGTGGTGGCGCAAACGCGCACTACTGAGATAAGGCATATGTGATGCCCACAACTTGATGATAGGATGGTGTAAATTTGAGGTTCAAATGATTTGAAAAATTGACTCTTGTGTGGTAGGATGTGGTTCAAAATCTTAGTTCTCCTTTTTGTGATGCCCGCAACTTGATGATAGTTGTGGCCGGTGCCTAGCGGCACCCGCTACATGAAAGTACCTATGGCAGGTGCTTATTGAAGCCTGTCACTGGTCAACACCACCTTATACACCTCAGCCGCACACACCCGCAACCGTTCCCACCATATCCGCACCCAAATTCATTCTCTCTCTCTCACATCGTCACTGTCGCCATCACCTTGGCGGACTTCGATGTCACCACTATCACGCTCGTCGTCCATCGTCACCAACATCGCCGCTTCCCCCGTTGTCCCTGTAGCCCTCCCCATTCGCTGCCTCAAGCATCCTTGCCCTCGCCGTCATCCGATGCCTCCAATGTCGCCGCCATCACCGTCGCCCTCGCCCTCCGTCGTCTCCAACGTCCTCAGCCTCCCCATCGCCCTCGTCATCCCGCCTTGGCCATCGTCCTCGCCCTCCCTGTTATCTCCGTCCGCCCCAGTAATGACATCTCTTTATATATATTATTGTACAATGTAGTTGTTCTTAGTTACTGTACTCATCTATATGCAACATTTTCTTCTAGTAAGGACACACAAATATGACCATGCATTTGGTCTGATAAATACAATTTTAGTTTGTATTACAAAAAGTTTGTTGTAAGATGTAGTGTAGCAATATCCAACATATGTACAACCACTTAAGAGTGAGAAGTGTCCACCCGAAGAAAATACATTAAATATTGTCATAGATAGTTTTATCTTGTTCTATGGTACAGAAACTCTATTGTGGCAGGATGTTGATTTTTTTATGCTCATAAAGTTGCTTTCGTGAAAAATGTGTTTTATCTAAATGTCAAGTTTTTTAATGCGATTTAGATGGAGAAGTCGAGACGCCTCGTTAGGACTCCTACAACTGTAGACTCCATCATGAGGGTGGCTGAGTACACGGAGATTGTGCTGATCTATGTCGAGAGCGCTCGAGCAACCACCGAGAGCGCTTGAGCATACACCGAGAGTGCTGCAGCATCTGCTAAGAGCACTAGAGCAACCGCCGAAGCTACGGCGACCGCCCTAGCCGAGATCACGGAGATGTTTGGAGGCAAGAAGACCTCATGACGAAGTTGAAATTTTGCTTGTGAACTAGTTGTGCATTGCTTTATGTTATCGATGCTTGTGAACGAATTTCTATGTTGCTATGAATATTGCTATATGACTTTGTTATATGTAATTTGGTAACTGCGAAATTGACTTGTTGTTAGCCTGTTTATTTATCTTTGTAGATGAAGTGGTTTGTGGTGTACTATCAGAAGAACCCATGAGTCTACGATTCATGGGAGAAATGCAATGAACAAGTGGAAGGTTACGAGAACAACTACTATAAGAGATATAAGACTAAAAGAAGAAGAAGAGGTTTGTTACTCCAACTTCGTCCTCATAGAGAAAAGCAAGCATGAAGTATGCAAGACCACCTCCAACTTTGTCGTCACAGAAAGCAACCATCAAGTATGCAAGACCGTCTGGACAAGTGGACGACTAAAGAATTTGATAATCTTTATTCATTTCATTGTCATTATGTGAGGTCATATATGTATATATGTAACATGCAGCATAACAAAGGTTTCGCCGAGAAGGTCATGTGTACTTAGTTGTGATGTTGTTATGCAAATTGTACTGTCATTCATACATATATTGCATTGCATTTGGATTATTATGATGGTAAAATATGATCCTGGTGCTCTAGCATTTATCTATTTCAATTCATAAACATTAATTGTAAGTGTTGCAGAGTGCTGAACATGTAGTTGCCGTAGGTGCCAAGAAAATGCTCATCACTGTAACAACCTTTTCCAGTGGCGGGTGGCTAGGTTAGCTCGCCACTATAGAGTTCCTACCAATTGGCGGGCGCACGCCCGCCACTAATGCCACGTTATCAGTGACGGGAGGTCAGTGGCGGGCGGCCATGAGAGCTCCGTCTGCCACTACTAGGTCTTTGGTGCACGCCACTAGTAGGCATTCCTGTAGTAGTGACGCGGAGATGCCAGCGCTCTCATGTGCAATCACTAGCGCCGCCAGCATCATCTCCACCTCTAGCTCCGATGTGACCGCGTTATAAGCGGCATAAGCACGCACAGTCTCATGCATCGTCCGTTGCTTGGCAAGAAAGTTGGGGTTCTCCACGACCATGGACACCACAGCCTCATTGCTCACGAGTTTGCCATAGATTTGCCCCCCCCCCCCTCCCGCCACCCGAGGAATGAGAAGTTGTCTCACTGATCGTCATGTGTCTGCCGAAACACCGACATCGGCTGCTCCTCAAGCCGGCATGGAACGACACGGGTAGGGTCACCGACTCATTGTCGGAGGCCGCTTGCATCGTCGGGTCATTGTCAAAGACCTCCAGAGAGCTGGCCGGTAGGTCGGCCTCTATCCACCTCGCACAGCAGCCCAGCCAGCCGGATGCAAGGGGGGCCAGTTCGTGCTTCTGCTCCGTCAAAAGGCTCTCCAACATAATGCGCTAGAGCGTGGTCATAATGGAGGTGGTGTATGGAGGAGGATGTGAAGCGGGACGTGGTGTGATGCAGTTTGTGCCGGGCGTGGCCTCCATTAAATAGCGCATGCCGGTCGGGCCAAGCGGTGGTGTGTCAATGCGAGCGCTGGAGTTGGTTTCTCGTCCAGCGTGCCTGTCTAGTCATGGCAGACGGATGGACGGTCAACCCGTTTGAATGCGGTAGATATCCTTCCGGTAACATCCAGTCACGTCTCTCCGACATTGAACAGGCGCAAACACCGAAAGACAGCGCAGGCCATGCTCTCGGCCAGCTCATCGCTTTGATGCCGATGCCAATGAGAGGTCGCATCCGCTCTAGCTAATATGAATGTGGCGTTGGCGCTCTGAAGTGGCATGAATGCATGACAACCACTTCACGCGGGGGAGGGCCCGGGACATGGTTTTGGGTGGGCCCGAGGTGTCGTCGTGTGTGTGGCAGCTGTTCGGACGCATGCAAAGTCCCCCGGATTTGCCTTAGGTTGCAGGAAAAAAGATGCCCTGACCGGTCAGCAGACCGATATGGTACCGTGTTGGATGCAAAATAGGTTTGGACCGTCCGAACCGATGCCGGGGGAGAGGAAAATTTCGTAGATATAAGTTTACTCCACATGCAAGTGGACAACTGTTAACCTTCACCCTTGGCTTGATACACCATCAGCGGCGCTTTTTTCTCCTGTCTCTTGCCAAGGAACAAGAAGAAACGCTGGAAAAGATACGATGATATGCCCGCGCGCGTCTGCCTTTGCTTAACACGCGTCCACAGGTAAGAGCCCCGACGTGTCGACTCGATACCATTCGTGCACAGCCACAGCTTCCGTCGACACCTGCTGTTCCATCGTATTCGCAAGTACGGCCACCACAAGATTAAGCTGGACGGGGTTTATATACTCCTTTGCAGAAAAAGAAAGGCAAGATTAAGCTGGCAGTGGCTACAGAAATAAAACCGTAGAAGACTCGAACGCATGCACATCAAATTTTATGCCAAACAGAACATACATGAGAATGGGAGGGCACGAAGAAGAGAAGTTGGTTTTCATCAGGCAGAAAGGGAAACGGAGAACGACCGGCCAGCTGACGCGTACTAGTCGCGAAATGGATCCAAAAATAGGCGCTATTCGTTCACGCGCAGTGACTACAACGGGGCTGCCTCCACCCCACTCCAACTAGCTCGCTCGTGGTCCAAGCACGTACGCTAATTAACCCGGAAGTTGTGGCTCCTAGTCAGCCGGTTAGGGCTATCGGATCAGATCCTTTCACGGCTTCACGTCCAAATCGTCGCTGTCGCTGCACGAGCTGTCGCTTCGCTTCACTCACTCAGTGGGGGTAGCTGACTGTGTGCGTGAGTCTGTGATTCACGCGCGTGGTGGTGCTAGTACTGTGCGTCGCGCTCTGGGCTCCGTCCTAAATCCTATGGCCTACAGGGCGCGATGCCAACAAGTGATGCGTGTCGCCAACTGGCTAGATATTTTTGTTCCATCATGCTAGTTGTTTCTAGAAACGAAAAGGAAACACATTTCTTCAAAATATGATCTTATCCGTTGAATAGTCCACATGCATTTCCTTTTTTTTAGATGCGTCCGCATGCAATTATGTGTCTAGATATAGCAGCATGTATAATGGGAAATACCCCTTGGTTCTCAATTGTATCTACGTCGTATATGGGAAAAAAATTAATAATTAGAAAAAAGTCAAAATAGTTCAGAAGTTTTTTTAGAATAAACTTGACTTTCTTTTGCGCTTATAGGTCACTATTCACACTATTTTGGCTGATTTTTTTGTTAAAAATAAGTCTAGTGGATGTTTTCTTTTTGTGTATTTTTCACAAGTACAATGGAAGGTCAGTTTATTTCAAAAATATTTTCCGAAATTTTGACTTCTAATTTAGTTACTAATTCTTTTTCCATATGGGGTCTAGATACACCCATAGGCCAAATGTCTGCCGCCCACGTATAACCACATTTACACATTCAAAGCATTTAAAAAAAAATAAGCTTTTATTTTTTTTCAAACATGCTATATAGATATTTCGTTAGATAGACAGTCCATCATATATATTTCAGTAGTGCAACCTCTAAAGAGGCTATTTCGATCAAAGAAATGAAAACTTTGGCAGTCCTATGAACTACTCGCCTATGTTTAAATTTCTTAAGTTGTTCGGCAAGGGGTTAGGTAGGGAGAATCTTATTCCACCTTCAGAGAGCCATCGCCGTCTCGTCTTTTTGAGCATGCGCAAACCCTAACAAAACTCGAAGAAACGTGTAAAAAAGGAGCCATCACGCTCGCAAGGGTCGAGATCCATCACGCCACCAAGCCCCTAAGGTCACCGGAGACAAGACGGACCGGCGACAGTTCTGGCGAGAGGGAGAGGAACACTGGTCCCTTTTTTAGCCAAGGCGGCTGCATAGAGGAAGGACATAAAAGCAGACGTCGCCCTGAATTGTCCTTAGATATACGAGAAGTGTTACATTAGTTTTGTTTTTTGCATGGAGGTGTCGCCTTAGATATTTCCGGCCAGACCATCCACAACACGTATTACGCAGGGAAAACCCTATTCGCCGCTCGTTGCGTTGAACTGTTGACACAACGCACACGCGAAATCCCGCAGTGCTAGCTATGGGCCAGCCCATTATACCAAAGCTGGCCAGCTAGTATTAGGAACCTCCTGGAAGGTTCCTTGAACCGGTTTTTTGTTTCTATTTACCGGTTTTTCTGCTTCTTCTTCGATTTTTTTCATTTTTAGTTTTCATTTTTTTCCTTTTTCCGCTTTTCAGTTTCTTTTTCTTTTTTCCACTTTTTTGTTTCTTTTTCTTCTTTCTTTTCTTTTGTTTGATTTCTGTTTCTTTTCAAGTTTATTTTATTTTATTTTCTAAAGATCATATTTCAAAAATTGTTTGAAAAATTAAAAAAATGCTTGTGTTTTAAAATAAAACTTTAAAATATCAAAAAATGTCCGTGTTTAAAAAAATTGTTCATATTCAAAATTTGACCAGGGATTACTGAAATTGTTCTTGTTTTCCAAATATTGTTCGGAAAGTTGTTGACAAAACTTTTCACAATTTTTTAAAAATATTCCCGTTTTCTAATATTGTTTATGAATTTTGAAAATTGTTCATGCTTTCATTTTTTAGGAGATTCCAAAAATGTTCCCATTTTAAAATTTGTTCACAAGTTTCGAAAAAGTTTGTGTTTTTAAATTTTATCAGGAGTTTCAAAATATGTTCATGTTTCAAAAAAAATTGGAATTTGGAAAAATGCTCCCCTTTCAAAAAATTGTTTATAATTTTAAAAAATGTTCCTTTTTTGAAAATTTTATAGTTTTTCTTTACAAAAAATTCACAGTTTTTGAAAGTGTTTGTGTTTCACAGAACATTCAGTTTTTTGAAGAAAAAAATGCTTTTAAAATTTCTAAACTAATTTGAATCTGTATAGCATGTTGGTTCTTTACGTTGGGTGCTACTATATGATCAGATACGACTGCTAGCTCAACTGGTACTAACGGTTGTGTATAGCGTTCGATCCTGTGTTTGAATCACCGCGACCACAAATCTTTTTTTTTGAGTTATAGTGTGCGTGCGATGTTGGTCACTATCTTCATGGGCCGGCCCAGTCGGGAACCCGCCTATGCGAAACGGCCACTCTTTGCCTCAAAGAGCGGCATATAGGAGGTCGCGCTACGCAGGTCTTGCTTTTTTTAACACAGTACAGATGAAGCGTTCATATACATGCGCATACACTCATTCCTATGAACGCACACACGCACACTCTACCGCTATGAGCACCTTCGAAATACTGAGCCAGCATATCATCTTGAAATTTATGAAGTCACCGTAGGCACCTCGTAGTCGACGGAAACGTCTCCTCCCACTGAATGTGCATCGCCGAAAATCCTGAAATAAATTCAGGAATAAATGCGAGCACCAGGATTTGAACCCTGATGGGCTGGGGATACCACAGTCTCTCTAACCATTCAACCACAGGTTGATTCGCTGCGCGGGCCTTGCTGAGGGGCGAGGGGAGATACTCTTGCAACCGCGAATGCAGGGCTGATATTAGACCCTGGACCCACCGATGATGTTAATAATCTCCGGTGTTCAGACCGTGGATTTTTTTTTTCTTTCATCCAACTGAACATTTTTTTTTACCGCTTCAAGCATAATAAAAGATCATTTGCATTATGGCGTCAAAGCTGTGGACGGCAGGGCGTACACGCAAGCAAGTTTTTATGCGGGGACAAGCAGGCGAAGTTGTAACTTAAGCTCGAAGAAATTTACAAGAAAACGACACTTGAAAATGTCACAGTTTTCCCGAATAGTGCCAAACTAAGGTACTATTCCTTCACGTGTGCTGACCATAACGGGTAACTGTCGTAGCACGCTACCGCCGAAGGCGTGTGGTTCTGCTAGACCCATGCAGGTGATCAGCTCAGCTTGTTCTAGACCTGAATCTATCAGCGATATCTTATGCCAAAAATCCTCGTCGCGACTCGCGATGCGAGCTGTCGTGATACTCGTTCACGTGGGGCTGGGGCGCTGGGCGGTCGGTAAAGCCGGCAGGCAGCTGCATGCCGAGACAATATCAGGTGGAAACCACATTTTCAGTGGAAGCTTGGAAACCTGAGCACAGGCTGTTGGATCCTGTGTGTATGGACTAGATCCATCCATCATTGCTACCTGCTATTTGCAAATAAACGCCCGCTGGGTTGCAATGATATTTTGCACATAACCCCTCGGTGTTTACAAGTCATCAAAGCTAGCATCGTCGCCCCATGTCTCCACGTAGACGTTTTGTACCAGCGGTGTGAAACTACTTGCAATCAACATGGGGTAAGCAAGTAAATTTTTTGATATTATATCAGCAAACGCCCCATTTGGGTAAACAAAACAACAGTACACTCTCTCAACACAATTCTGCCAAAGGCAAGTAAAGTAAACAGTTCAATACAAAGATGCTAGGAGTAGAATTAGAACTCTGTCCAACAGAACTCTGCCCCTGAAAAAGAGAACTCTGCCCAGTTCCTAGTAAATTTAAGTAAAGCAAACGACTCAATACAACAGCCGAAACCACGACCAAACACTTGCACTTTACAGAGCACATTCTAACAACCGGAACCATTGCCTAGAACAAATTAAAGTAAACCAAACAGTTCAGTTGCACATAGTGCTGATTATGTAGCACCAATATGAGTCAGTCAAATTCAATAATGCATCACTTCAATACATAAGTATATCAGTTAAGAGAATGGTCCGAAAACAGTACTATTAACAGTGATGGCAAATCTGCGGATTTGTACATCAGTCATTCAACACCTAGTTCTAGTACACTAGGAGAAGAAAAAACCAATGCAGTACTATTAGTCCTAATAACTTGCAGAAATCTTGCCACCAAGCAACCTGAAAGAAGAGTTGAATCGGTCAGGCAATAGAAATTAATTGCAATACCTAATCTCAGCTCACTTCACTAATCAATAGCAATAGAAACTAAACCTGATGGCAAACATCATTTCTACAATTTTCTATGTTCAACCAGTTCCAACATCTTTCTTATTTCCCATCGTACTACACACAATTCTATTGCCATAAGAGTTCCTTGTTGCTGCATTAAGGGTGTGTTTGTTTGGACTGCAAGTTTCACGGTTGGAGGTTTTGTAACTCTAAATGACTCGACTGTGTCTTTGCTGCAGATGGCTACTCTACACAGAATTTTAACTGAAATTACTGTTTTCAATAGTTTAAACAATGTATTTAAATGAGTTTCATATATAATTTGCTGATTATATAAGTTCAATCATCTATTCCACATGTTGACTTAAATGAAACGACTGGGTTGTAAGTTAATCATCTATGACTACACATGAATGTTTTCAGCCAAAAAATGATGTAAAGATGACACTAGCAGTACCAGTTCACTGTCAATAGGATTAGTACCAATGGCACACATTCTTTTTCTCGCTGTCAATCACACTACTAGCAGTAGCACACACACATAAATTAATCTAGCAAATTTGCAGAAGCACGTACAAGCCCTAGACACCACTCGAGCTTTCTAAATTTACATACTTATCATCATCTAAATTCCATCTAGGCAGTAGTAGTAGCAGTTCATAGACATATATCACTTTTCATTAGACCACGGTCGCACAGAGCACACACTCTAGGCACATATAGTCATAGACGTATATAACACTTAATTAGGAGAAAATAAATTATACCTTCCCAATTTCTTCATGACCAACATCTGCATCGGCTGACAATATGCCACTACTTCGTTCCCTCTCCTACTTCCTTCAAAGGATGTGCTGATCCTAGAGGAGACAACCCAATTAGCTACGACCTTGTCCCCTCGTCTATTTGCTTTGCAAATCTATAGCCCAATCTAGGGAAGAGGGAACCACTAGATGAGCCACGGGAGGAGAACAGGGGAAAGCAGAAAACATGGACACTAGACATCCTCATACCTGGGGACCTAGATCCAGCACGACGTCGTTGGGGAACGCTCGGACGAGTACTGGCACGGTTGGCCGGACAATCGCCGGAGAGGAATCAGCTGCGCCGCTCGCTGACCGCAGGCCCACCACGAAACGCTCGGAGGAGGACTGTCACTGCTGGCGGGACAATCACCAGAGAGGATTTAGCCGCGCCGCTGGCCGCTTGCTGGCCCAGAGCGGAACGAGGGGGTCCTGCTGGAGGGAAGCATCGTCTCCTAACCCTAGCTTCCCATGGTAGGAACTCGAATCGGGATTGGATGCCGCCATGGGGAAAGGTATGAGACGACTCAGCCTCGGCATGCTTCTGTACCGAAGTACAGAATTATTGCGGGGTCCAATTTGCAAATTGTACGTACTCCCATCTCGCAGCGCACATTTCCAATCCAACGACAGCGGATCAAGTTTCCATGTTTCCGTTGAATGTACGGTTTGCACTAGATATGTACTCGCTGCATGCCCACGCGCGCTCTGGCCCTCTGCTGGATGGCCCCTCCCTCCTGAATCCTGTGGCCGAGAGAGAATATGCCAAGAAGTGATGTCTGACCTTTGGTTAGGTACAGTTAGATATTTTGATACGGTGCTTGATGCTCGTCTCTGTGAAAAGATCTAGCTAGCGTTATGTGATGTCTAGCCTTGTTGTTCTTTTGGTGTGGTTAGGGACCCTAAATCTTTTTTTGTTGAGCTAAGTTAGGGACCCTAAATCGGACACCGTATTTGTCCACGGACCTATGAAGACCATTTCGCGGGCAGTGTCGCAGGAGCCGACCCAGTAACGGGGCGCTCCCAGAGGAGTCGGTCCGCATCCTCCTACGCCATGCAGAGGGCCGCCGCTGCCAACGTTGACCCCGGCAGCGGTGCCTTGGGTCTATCAGCGTTGGCAGATGTGTCACTTAACGACCATCCCCGTCGAGGTGGCAGCGACGCCTTGCGACCATCTCCACCATGGTGACGGACCGATCGAGAGCCTAGGCCGCCGCCAGTTCTAAGTCGTTTTGGACCCAAGCTGGTGGCGACGACTTGGCGAACACAAAGCGGCAAGCCACATTGGGCTGCTCCTGCCGCGTCGCACTCCTCACCACCTCTGTCCTGAGACTATGGCGACATAGAGGCGCCGCCGTCACCTAAGTAGTGGAGGATGCGCCCGCGTGCCTTCACGGCCGCGGGCGGTAGCTCCTCCTTGATGCGCCAGTTGCGCTAGGGCGGCGACACTGGCCAATCGATCTGGACGTACCGGCTATGCGACTGTGACTAGGGGTGGGCATTCGGTTTAACCGAGTTGTACGGTTCGGTTCATCGGTTTTATAAAAAAAATCGGTTTTCTGAGATTGGTCACTGATTGGTTATCTTGAAAACTAAGAACCGTTGATTCGGCCCATCAGGAATTTCGGTTCGGTGTAGGTTTGACCGAATAAACCGAACAAAATTGAATCTAGCCAGAAAAAATGGCAATCGCGAGCATTCCATGGCAAAAAGGATCGACGAACACACAAGATTATATCAAAGAAAGGAAGAGTAGGTGCAACTGGATGTTATCTCACACTCGCCGGCCGCCAATGTAAGCAGAAGAGGAAGTGAGGGCGTTGGGGAAGTAGCGGGAGGAGGAGATTGTGCTAGCCAAAGAATCACTACTGCGCCTGCGCGCCACGCAAGCTGCCGGACATCGTCGCCGTCTACTGTGGTGGAGAGGAGGGGGTGGGGTACGGAGGGCTGGAGGGGTGGCGGCTGAGCAGGAAGGGTCGCAGCCTCATAGGCTCGCAACCTAGGGTTCCCGATTGGATGGGGAATCGAGTGGATGGACTTGGGCTGGGGCTGTAGCGATGGTGATAGAGAGAAGGCAAGTGGTGAGTTCATGTAATAGGTTGGGCTATTTTTTAGGCCATTATAGGAATGCCCTCGGTTCCTCGGTGTATTCGGGTAGCCATCGATGACGACCGAAGTAGCCGAACTAGAATCGGGTTTTCTAAATCTAGGCATCGAGAAAGCAACCGATTTATTCGGTTTAGGTCATTTCGGTCTCGGTCCTGATACTTCGGGTCGGTTTTTCGGATATCGGTTTTTATGCCCACCCCCAACTGTGACGCCAGTTAATCCTTCATGCGGCGTTTGATTTGGACGCCATAGTTGCTTGGTGGGGACGTTGGCGCCTCCTTCACGTGGCACTCGATGTGGATGCTGCAATTGCATGGGGGAGGTTGACTCCTCCTTCACGCGGCGGAGAGGGGATGTTGGTTCTTGCTTGACACGATTGCACAAGGGAGTGCAACTCCTCCTTGATGACACGCGGTGGCGAGGGCGGCGCCGAACCATGCTCCTAGAGCGATCGCTCCGTCAGCAACTTAATCTGATGGACGAACTCCTCGCATGTCACCTCGGTCTCTGAGAGGAGGTGCTGCTACTGTTAGAAGGGAGAGAGGGGTTTGGTGGATTCGATGGATTATTGCTTGAGCCTCGTGGGCATATATATAGGAGTACATGATCTACTTGGAGTACAAGCCAAGCCAGAATAATTCCTAGTCTAACCTTTGTTTCCAATATAATACATATACTCAACATCCCCCCGCGGTCACAACAGTAGCGACGCAGACGATGAGATTGGAGAAGAATCCGAAGGCAAGCCGACGGACACCCCCCACAGTCGTATCGGTCGACGCATCGCGGAGTCGTGGCTGGAGTGGAAACCAACGAGGTTGCTCAAGCAGGCGGTAGCCCTTTGTGCCGTTTGTCGAGGTAACCGAGAGCGTAGGTGGTGTAGCCGTAGTCGAGGTAGCCGTGCGAAGAACGCCGTGGTCGGTGTCGAGTCGGGGGTCGCCGGTGTCGAGGTAGTCGCCGTGGAGCCGCAGAAGAAGAGGAGCGGCGGCGGCTAGAGAAGGAGCGCGGCGGCGGTGCTCGAAGTAGGCGATAATGAACCCGACAGCGTGACGAAGACTGGCGCGGATGGTGACGTTCTCGCGCCAAGGGAGACGGCGCGGGGCATATCACATGGAAGACAACACGCGTGGACGACGGTGGACCGCGGGCCGCAGCGTTACGGCCCGAAAAGGCGATGCAACGGCGGCGAGCAGGTCGGGGCGACGACCGGAAAGACCTCAGGGCGGTTGCAGGGATCGCGTGCCACGCTCGCTACGGCCCTACGGGGCGACGCAGCGGTAGCGCGAGGGTCGGTGCAGCCTCGGGGATGGCCTGAAGCGGACGGCCTCGGTGTGGCAGTTGACCGCGGGTCACGGCACTACGGCCCGAAAGGGTGACGCAACGGCAGCGCACGATGTGGTGCAACCACAGGAACAGCTTCAGGGCGGCGGCGAGGACCACGTGCCACGGCGCTACGGTCTGAAGGGACGACGCATCGACGGCGCGGGTCGATGCAGACATGGAAAAAACCACGAAACGACGGTGCTGCGGTCCAAAAGGATGATGCATCTGCAGTCTGTTGCTCGATCGATAAAGAGGCGTGAAAACTTGACGTTGATTTTCACTAAATCCCGCGGAGACGTGCGTCGAATTATCAGACTGAACGTCTTGCGTCAGAAAACGGGACGTACAACAGTCCGCATGGGATGCAACGCCTCGGATGCAACATGCACCGGCAGCCAGCGTGCACACATCATTGGGCAGCCAGCAGCACGCCTGCGCGAGGCGAGTGAGAGCGCGCGCGACGCGGCAAGCCCGACAGGCCAACACGAACGACCGCCGTACCAGCGTACACGATGCGAGCGCGTATGGCCCGAGGCCCGGGTGGCAATCGATTCCGTCCGGGAACCGATGAAGATGCTGACGAAGTAGACACGCGTTGTCGAGGACGAACGGCGGCGGGCACGTAAACCGATTAATAGATCGGAGAACCAAAAAAAAACACTGATCAAGACGATCAATATGAGAGAGAAAACCCAGATCACGGATAGGAAAAAATACTTTCTAGGGCTGCCGGTCAACATGATCGGCGGACGAACCCTAGATACGGGCGGCACGGCCCCCGGCGGCGGTCATGGAGATCGATCGCCCCGGGGACGGTGCGCGATTTCGGAAGCGGCGGCGGCTAGGGTTTAGAACCTGGAAACTGATACCATGTTAGAAGAGAGAGAGGGATTTGGTGAAATCGATGGGTTATTGTTAGAGCCTCGTGGGCATATATATAGAAGTATATGATCTACTTGGAGTACAAAGCCAAGCCAGAATAATTCCTAGTCTAACCTTTGTTTCCAATCTAATACATATACTCAACAGCTACTAATGGAGCGACTCCTACAGCTCATGTTGGAGAGGTTGTTGTTGCGGCGACGCCTGGTCCTCCTTGTAATCAGAGGAGAGGATGATCACCTCCTTGCTTGAGTAGTCGGCGACCGCAGTAGTGCCACGATCCGTAGGAAGATCCGGGGTCGCTGCTGCCGCCTTCTGGCGCAGAGAACCAAGACTTGTGCATGGTTTGGATGGGGACGAGAAAGGAGAGGAGGAGTTCAGACTTCAGACAAACGGATGAGCGGGAGGTATGTATATCGATGTCAAGGCAGAATTGGTAGATATCGTATTATAATAAATGTTATGGTAATATGTGTAATGTATGGCCATAAATAAAAATATTTATGATACTATACATAATAAAGATAATATCATATACTAATATCATATGTTTTAATATTGGCTGATAAAGTGGTGCGACGAACGCAACACCAAAGCTCGATGTAGAGAAATATTAGGTATTACTCTACAAATTAATAGCTCGATGTAGATCTCAACAAATTAATAGCTCACCTCAATCGGGACCATCTTAAAATTTCTCCACCAATCGAGGCCACAGTGATATCCTCCTTTTCGAGAGAAATATATAAAAAGTAAGGCCATTTTACTCTGTCCGACACGCGTTGTTTCCACGCGCCAATTCGCTATACCACTCAAAACAAGTCTACAACAGACACTTTCTTCTCACCGCACAAAGCGATCGCAACAAAAGGAATCATTCGATCACGTATCATGGAGCAGAAACGGGCAACCGGTAGTAGGAGAGGGGTAACTTTCATCAGTTCGATCGTGCAGGGCAGGCCAACCGATCGAGCCGGTCCAATCCCCACTTTTCTTGTCAAAACGTGGCACATCGGGCATTGCATGTCGTGTGCACATCAATTTCGCGTACCAATCTCCTTAAAGCTAGCCGGACGTTGAATCTTCTTCATATTTCCTGTCAAAATCCTACTAGTAGCGATGCGAGTTGTCGCGTCCATTTTGGTGATTGGGGGAGCAGCCGCGCTGTAGCTCGTACCGCACCTGTCACAGATCCTGTGGCCAACAGGGAAGAAACGCATACAAGCGCGACGTGTCGCCTTATTTTTTTGCGGGAAAGACCAAGTGATATTAATCCAGTACCGTCCTCAAAAGATAAGACAATTACAAACAAGTCCTTAAGGATAAGGAAGACGCCGCCGTCGATGAAGACGTGCCACTGGCGCGCCGCCGCCGCTCCTCCTCTACAACCTTGGATCGGACGGAGTCCCATGGCGGTCGGGAAGTCAACGGACCTCGAACCCAAAAGGCCTCCACCTTGCATCGTCGCCATCGCCTTTGATCTGGACCTCATCACCTGCATCTTCCAAACTTTCAACAACCGGAGCCGCCGCCCACGGACTCCGGCACGGGAAGAAGGCGCACGGCAACTCCGCCGAGTTGCGAGCACCAGGAAGGAGGCGGGGAAGTGGTCGGATTCCGCAAAACCCCGCCACCGGAGAAGATCACCGCCGCCACAAACCACCAACCCGACAACGCCTTCCTCTCCACGGCGCTGCCGGCGAACCACCCACTCCATCCTAGCTATGTACAGACGGGAACCGAGGTTTCCCCACCCTCCCGCCGCCGAAGCGGCCGGCAGAGGGGGGGAAACCAGCGAGCCGCCGCCGGCGAACTAGATCGAACGGGGAAGGGGAAAAAATCGCCTCTCCTACTGTAGCGGGGGAGAGAGCCGAGCCAAGGTCTCAACTTGTGCCACCTTACGTGTCGCCTTAAGTGGTTAGATATTTGTTCCGCAGAGTGCCATCGCCCATCGGTCGACTAGAAGAACTGTTCATCAGCCAGTAGTGGTAGCGACGAAATTTAGAGCAACTCCAACGCGCCGATCCAAACAAACGGCGAATTTATCCCTTTTTTGTTCTTTTGGATTGATTCGGCGGACATCAACGTTCGCTTTCACGTTTGGGTCAGTGCATGCGTCCAACACTGGCCCGACCCATTCCGACAGCGCGCGAAAAAAAATGCAACCATTTTAAACATAAAAACAAACATTAATTAAGCATTAAAACCGGCCACAAAGCCAGCGATAATCCACGCGTCCATATTACATTAATTAGACATTAAAGAAACTAAACTAAAAGGATGGCGCACTGTCCTAGGCATCCTCGTCGTCGTCGTAAAGGTTGGTGAGGTCGATGGGCGTCGGTGTTGGGCCGGCTCACGGAAACGCCGTGTTCCAGCCGATGTTGATGTCGGGCACGGGTTGTGCGGTCGTGGGCTGTGCCGTCGCTGCCTGGGCCTGGTGTGCCTCCTCCTCCGCCTCACGCTGCTCCTCCTCGGCGTCGCACTTGAGCTGCTCTAGGTACTCACCGTGGCGGCGCTTCTCGGCCAGCCGCCGCTGGCGCCATTGCTCGAGGTCCGCTGTCTCCTGCGTCGGCGTCACCCTGAGCCAGATTGAAGGCGCGCTCACGTACTCCTGCACTTGTCCGGTCCAGGAGTAGCGCTCGAGGGGGGTCGGCTCCGGCTCGACCTTGACTGGGGACGGGGGCACCGGCGGCACGCCACGGACAGTGCCATGGCTGCCTCGTACGCCGCCTCCTCCTCCTCGTCCTCTGCCGCCCCGCACCTTTCCTCCTCCTCGCTCTCCAAAATGACAACCGCCATGGCCACCTGGTAGGCAACCTCCGCCTCCTGGTCCTCGTCGCGAACGACGATGGGGCCGACGACGAGCTGCTGGCGACTTCGCGGACGCCGCGCCGCCACGCCTCCTTGTGCTCGAAGGCCAACCAACGAGTCCAATAAGGCGAGCCGACGTCGTACGCGGCCTCGCGGCGCTGCTCTGGCATCAGCAGCACCCGCTGACGCCTCACCTCCTTCGTGTGCGTCCTAGCCGACCGCGGCGCCGCCGGCACTGGGATCCTCTCAGGATTCGAATGCCAGTCGTACGGCAGGGTCACGTCCGGGTAGGGGAGAGGGACGCGGTGCTGCCAGTGCCATTCCGCCTGATGCACTGGCACGCTAATGCGTTGCCTCAGCCGGCAAGAAGGCGCCGACGTAGGCGGGGGAGGCGGGGGGGGGGGGAGTGGCCTGGGTCTTTCCTTGGCTTTGCCGGAGTCGGAGCCGGAAAAGAACCCCATCTTGGGTAGATGTGGCTAGGGTTGTTGCCGACGGGGGAGCAGAGGGTGGTGAGATGGAGACGGGGGCTTTCTGCAAACCCTCCCCCCTCCCCCCACGCTCGAATTAAAAAAGGCTGACCGTTGTCACTGACGCATAGGCCCGAGGTGGGCTTTCATCATAAATTAAGCTAACCGCGGTAGTTGGGCAGCCGCCAGCCGGGCACTCGACGAACACCGAGAAGGCGCGTGAGGCATCCGTTTCGCGTCCGCGCCGACGCATTTCGATCGCAAATGCGTCGACGCGGAGAAGCGAATACGTTTTGGGATTGGATCGACGCGCCGGGTCTTCATTTTTGTCTGCACCAATCTAAACAAACGTAAATAGACGTTTTGGGTCGCTGCGTTGGAGTTGCTCTTAGCTGCGTCAGACATGTCATCCTCGTACAGAATTCGCCATCACCGTGGAACCCAAGCCGCCCAGCGCGAATCGTCGACCAACAGTAGGAGCGGAAATATCAGGAGCATTCTGCTTCCATGGCCAGCAGCCGCGCGCCCCCTCGCCGACGTGTGCCACTCGTATATCCCTGGTGCGTCACGCATAACTGTAAATGAGCGCACTCTAGACACCACACTCGATTACCCAATGCCTCAAGCTCACACTCCACACGTACCCAAGTGGCAATCGCGCTCCACCAAAAGCAATCGGCACTCCGGCAGCTAGCAATGGACATGGCCATCGACAGCTGGATCAGCTTCCCTTCCTCATTGACGTCCGGGCACGAGCACGGGGAGGTGGTGCTTGTGTGGTCGCCGGCGGCGAAGCGGCCCGCGGGGCGCACCAAGTTCAAGGAGACGCGCCACCCGGTGTACCGCGGCGTGCGGCGCCGGGGCAGTGCGGGGCGGTGGGTGTGCGAGGTGCGCGTCCCCGGCAAGCGCGGCGAGCGGCTCTGGCTCGGGACGTACGTCGCCGCCGAGTCGGCCACGCGCGCGCACGACGCCGCCATGCTCGCGCTGCTCGGCCACTCCGCCTCCGCCGCGGCGTCCCTCAACTTCCCGGACTCCGCGTGGCTGCTCGTCATGCCCCCGTGGCTCTCCGACTTGGCCGATATCCGACACGCGGCCATCGAGGCCGTCGCGATTTTCCTGTGCCTGGAGGCCGCCGCCGTGGTGCCCATCGTCGACGAGGCCACCTCGCCCGTGTACCTGCCGTCGCCCGTGGACAATGCCGACGAAGTGTTTCAGGTGCCGACTTTCTCTGCGCAGAGCAGCGACATGTTCGAGCTCGACATGTCCGGGGAAATGGACCTGGACGCGTACTACGCAGGCTTTGCGCAGGGGATGCTCCTCGAGCGCTAAATCATGCCACGTATTTTGAGGGGGTGGGACCGGGCCTTATTTTGTTCCAATTAAATCATGCCACGTATGCGGGAGCACGGATGGGAGCACGCTAGGGGAGCAGGCAAGTCTCGTCCTTGTTTGGGCCTGCTGGGCCAAATGCTCCCACCACATACGCAGGAGAGCGTTTCTCCCCTCGCCTCCACTCCCTGACCTCTCGTCTCTCTCTCGTCTGTCGTCTGGGATTCTCAGTTGCGATGCCGCCGCCGAAATCCCCAGCCATGACAGGATGCCTCGTCTTCGCCCAGCCGCCGCCATCCTTCTTCTCACGTTTTACCCTCAAGATGCAACAGGAAGGGGTTGCACTATCAGATCGGTCGCGGCGAAACACCAATGAGGCCCGACCCAGATTTGTTCCTACGTCCAGGGGCGGAGACATGGGGGACCCCGTAGGACATTGAGGGGCTCGCAGCCCCGCTCGCCGAAGGCAGGGCGCTGCTCCAGTTTGACGGCGGGCGGCAGCTAGCAAACTACTCTGATCACTATGGGGGCATGTGCTTCGATGGTGGTGTTAGCAGCTCTGTTGATTCAGCGATGGAGCCTCGTCATATAGCCCGTCAAAGCATGTGCGGTTTAGTTTGAAAGGTACACCAACATATACTCTCCCTACTGCAAGAACTTCTTATGAATTACGACGTAGCAGGCTAATTAATCTAGCATGTAAGATAACAGATGAATTTACTAAGTAGATGTTTCTTTGAAATTTTGAGAAATTATTGCTACTAATTGCTATCCTTCTGTTCATAATTAAATTTCTTAGTTGTATGTCCAATATATCTTCTGATCAATATTTACAAGATAAGTATTAGATTATGTAGATGTAGATAATTGTCACGGAAGGTTATTTATGATGGTTAGCTAAAAAAGAGGTATATTTTCAATGCATTCTGCGGTGCGTGTTTATGTACCATGAAGCTTTCACGGATTTAATTTCGAGGTTCGATCACCCTTTATTTCATGGTACCTATTTAAACAGTTCAAAATATTGTTTATTTGGTTATTGTTCTGTATGGAGAAGATTTTATCTATCGATTATAATAGCAGCCCTTCTCGCCTTGCCGACCTGGAGACGCGGTTGGTCATATGACTTGGGCAAGAGGGTCTTGTGTCGCATGGTGGGGCGACACCATGGTGCCCTCGTATGAGCAGCAAACCATCGCTGTTGATTGAAGTCCAGTAGCCCGAGATTCAGGAACAAAGTCAATGTCGCTGGAGGACTTTAATGGCGCGTGATGCGCGCCACTTGGGGTGGTGGATAATTGCGGGTCAGTTTCCATGCCGATCTGTGATGTTTCGCGTTCATATAGTCTCCTGGTACGGTGTTCCATCCCCTCCCCTTTCGCGCCCAGGTTATTCTCCATCGAATTTGGAGTACATCTTCTGTTGATTTATGTATATGGGTTCACTAGCTAGCGAAGGAGAGAAGCTTATTGGAGTTCTTATTTTGAGATGGTTCAATGAAACATCATCATTATTTGTTACGTACAAAGAATTTGCATGTCGGCAGATTGGTTTTGAATCTAAATAATTTCCCTAGCACTAATGTCGTGCCACTATACTGTTCAAATGTCCTTGAATACTTTTACCATTCGTTCTCAGGGCACAACAAAAATACTTTTTTAGTACTAACAACGTAGTTGGTTTAATAAAATTTTACTTTCATACTCGGTGCCCGTGCATATACATTTATGAAAATGACTATCATTTTTATTGCCAAAATAGATGGGCGCGGCAACGCACGCCACTACGGTCTAGTACATGCATACATATCAAACCGGGTTTAAATAAACCGGATGTATTACATGCAAACAGGATGATTTTCATCTAAACCGAAGCACATTCATTATATTTTCGACAAATTTCATCAAACAAAACCGACCAGACCTAAACCTAATCTACATCTACGGTGTCGCATGTCCTCCAAGTCCTTGTTGTTCCCCTCCGTGGCCATGTCTGGCGGCCGTGTCCATGTCCGACGAAGATGAGACTCACAAAGTGAAGGTGCGGGCGTTGACAACGAGGAGTAAAACATGGGACACGGATCGTCCCACATGGCAATTGAGATCCTGCCACCTCCCATATGCCCTACTCCTGCTCGTCAGAGTCGATGGCATGTCCGCCAGTGGATGTGAGGTCGATGATGGATTTGGATGGGCCGGTATCGTCGCCGTGGCGGTGGTGGCGCAAACGCGCACTACTGAGATAAGGCATATGTGATGCCCACAACTTGATGATAGGATGGTGTAAATTTGAGGTTCAAATGATTTGAAAAATTGACTCTTGTGTGGTAGGATGTGGTTCAAAATCTTAGTTCTCCTTTTTGTGATGCCCGCAACTTGATGATAGTTGTGGCCGGTGCCTAGCGGCACCCGCTACATGAAAGTACCTATGGCAGGTGCTTATTGAAGCCTGTCACTGGTCAACACCACCTTATACACCTCAGCCGCACACACCCGCAACCGTTCCCACCATATCCGCACCCAAATTCATTCTCTCTCTCTCACATCGTCACTGTCGCCATCACCTTGGCGGACTTCGATGTCACCACTATCACGCTCGTCGTCCATCGTCACCAACATCGCCGCTTCCCCCGTTGTCCCTGTAGCCCTCCCCATTCGCTGCCTCAAGCATCCTTGCCCTCGCCGTCATCCGATGCCTCCAATGTCGCCGCCATCACCGTCGCCCTCGCCCTCCGTCGTCTCCAACGTCCTCAGCCTCCCCATCGCCCTCGTCATCCCGCCTTGGCCATCGTCCTCGCCCTCCCTGTTATCTCCGTCCGCCCCAGTAATGACATCTCTTTATATATATTATTGTACAATGTAGTTGTTCTTAGTTACTGTACTCATCTATATGCAACATTTTCTTCTAGTAAGGACACACAAATATGACCATGCATTTGGTCTGATAAATACAATTTTAGTTTGTATTACAAAAAGTTTGTTGTAAGATGTAGTGTAGCAATATCCAACATATGTACAACCACTTAAGAGTGAGAAGTGTCCACCCGAAGAAAATACATTAAATATTGTCATAGATAGTTTTATCTTGTTCTATGGTACAGAAACTCTATTGTGGCAGGATGTTGATTTTTTTATGCTCATAAAGTTGCTTTCGTGAAAAATGTGTTTTATCTAAATGTCAAGTTTTTTAATGCGATTTAGATGGATAAGTCGAGACGCCTCGTTAGGACTCCTACAACTGTAGACTCCATCATGAGGGTGGCTGAGTACACGGAGATTGTGCTGATCTATGTCGAGAGCGCTCGAGCAACCACCGAGAGCGCTTGAGCATACACCGAGAGTGCTGCAGCATCTGCTAAGAGCACTAGAGCAACCGCCGAAGCTACGGCGACCGCCCTAGCCGAGATCACGGAGATGTTTGGAGGCAAGAAGACCTCATGACGAAGTTGAAATTTTGCTTGTGAACTAGTTGTGCATTGCTTTATGTTATCGATGCTTGTGAACGAATTTCTATGTTGCTATGAATATTGCTATATGACTTTGTTATATGTAATTTGGTAACTGCGAAATTGACTTGTTGTTAGCCTGTTTATTTATCTTTGTAGATGAAGTGGTTTGTGGTGTACTATCAGAAGAACCCATGAGTCTACGATTCATGGGAGAAATGCAATGAACAAGTGGAAGGTTACGAGAACAACTACTATAAGAGATATAAGACTAAAAGAAGAAGAAGAGGTTTGTTACTCCAACTTCGTCCTCATAGAGAAAAGCAAGCATGAAGTATGCAAGACCACCTCCAACTTTGTCGTCACAGAAAGCAACCATCAAGTATGCAAGACCGTCTGGACAAGTGGACGACTAAAGAATTTGATAATCTTTATTCATTTCATTGTCATTATGTGAGGTCATATATGTATATATGTAACATGCAGCATAACAAAGGTTTCGCCGAGAAGGTCATGTGTACTTAGTTGTGATGTTGTTATGCAAATTGTACTGTCATTCATACATATATTGCATTGCATTTGGATTATTATGATGGTAAAATATGATCCTGGTGCTCTAGCATTTATCTATTTCAATTCATAAACATTAATTGTAAGTGTTGCAGAGTGCTGAACATGTAGTTGCCGTAGGTGCCAAGAAAATGCTCATCACTGTAACAACCTTTTCCAGTGGCGGGTGGCTAGGTTAGCTCGCCACTATAGAGTTCCTACCAATTGGCGGGCGCACGCCCGCCACTAATGCCACGTTATCAGTGACGGGAGGTCAGTGGCGGGCGGCCATGAGAGCTCCGTCTGCCACTACTAGGTCTTTGGTGCACGCCACTAGTAGGCATTCCTGTAGTAGTGACGCGGAGATGCCAGCGCTCTCATGTGCAATCACTAGCGCCGCCAGCATCATCTCCACCTCTAGCTCCGATGTGACCGCGTTATAAGCGGCATAAGCACGCACAGTCTCATGCATCGTCCGTTGCTTGGCAAGAAAGTTGGGGTTCTCCACGACCATGGACACCACAGCCTCATTGCTCACGAGTTTGCCATAGATTTGCCCCCCCCCCCTCCCGCCACCCGAGGAATGAGAAGTTGTCTCACTGATCGTCATGTGTCTGCCGAAACACCGACATCGGCTGCTCCTCAAGCCGGCATGGAACGACACGGGTAGGGTCACCGACTCATTGTCGGAGGCCGCTTGCATCGTCGGGTCATTGTCAAAGACCTCCAGAGAGCTGGCCGGTAGGTCGGCCTCTATCCACCTCGCACAGCAGCCCAGCCAGCCGGATGCAAGGGGGGCCAGTTCGTGCTTCTGCTCCGTCAAAAGGCTCTCCAACATAATGCGCTAGAGCGTGGTCATAATGGAGGTGGTGTATGGAGGAGGATGTGAAGCGGGACGTGGTGTGATGCAGTTTGTGCCGGGCGTGGCCTCCATTAAATAGCGCATGCCGGTCGGGCCAAGCGGTGGTGTGTCAATGCGAGCGCTGGAGTTGGTTTCTCGTCCAGCGTGCCTGTCTAGTCATGGCAGACGGATGGACGGTCAACCCGTTTGAATGCGGTAGATATCCTTCCGGTAACATCCAGTCACGTCTCTCCGACATTGAACAGGCGCAAACACCGAAAGACAGCGCAGGCCATGCTCTCGGCCAGCTCATCGCTTTGATGCCGATGCCAATGAGAGGTCGCATCCGCTCTAGCTAATATGAATGTGGCGTTGGCGCTCTGAAGTGGCATGAATGCATGACAACCACTTCACGCGGGGGAGGGCCCGGGACATGGTTTTGGGTGGGCCCGAGGTGTCGTCGTGTGTGTGGCAGCTGTTCGGACGCATGCAAAGTCCCCCGGATTTGCCTTAGGTTGCAGGAAAAAAGATGCCCTGACCGGTCAGCAGACCGATATGGTATCGTGTTGGATGCAAAATAGGTTTGGACCGTCCGAACCGATGCCGGGGGAGAGGAAAATTTCGTAGATATAAGTTTACTCCACATGCAAGTGGACAACTGTTAACCTTCACCCTTGGCTTGATACACCATCAGCGGCGCTTTTTTCTCCTGTCTCTTGCCAAGGAACAAGAAGAAACGCTGGAAAAGATACGATGATATGCCCGCGCGCGTCTGCCTTTGCTTAACACGCGTCCACAGGTAAGAGCCCCGACGTGTCGACTCGATACCATTCGTGCACAGCCACAGCTTCCGTCGACACCTGCTGTTCCATCGTATTCGCAAGTACGGCCACCACAAGATTAAGCTGGACGGGGTTTATATACTCCTTTGCAGAAAAAGAAAGGCAAGATTAAGCTGGCAGTGGCTACAGAAATAAAACCGTAGAAGACTCGAACGCATGCACATCAAATTTTATGCCAAACAGAACATACATGAGAATGGGAGGGCACGAAGAAGAGAAGTTGGTTTTCATCAGGCAGAAAGGGAAACGGAGAACGACCGGCCAGCTGACGCGTACTAGTCGCGAAATGGATCCAAAAATAGGCGCTATTCGTTCACGCGCAGTGACTACAACGGGGCTGCCTCCACCCCACTCCAACTAGCTCGCTCGTGGTCCAAGCACGTACGCTAATTAACCCGGAAGTTGTGGCTCCTAGTCAGCCGGTTAGGGCTATCGGATCAGATCCTTTCACGGCTTCACGTCCAAATCGTCGCTGTCGCTGCACGAGCTGTCGCTTCGCTTCACTCACTCAGTGGGGGTAGCTGACTGTGTGCGTGAGTCTGTGATTCACGCGCGTGGTGGTGCTAGTACTGTGCGTCGCGCTCTGGGCTCCGTCCTAAATCCTATGGCCTACAGGGCGCGATGCCAACAAGTGATGCGTGTCGCCAACTGGCTAGATATTTTTGTTCCATCATGCTAGTTGTTTCTAGAAACGAAAAGGAAACACATTTCTTCAAAATATGATCTTATCCGTTGAATAGTCCACATGCATTTCCTTTTTTTTAGATGCGTCCGCATGCAATTATGTGTCTAGATATAGCAGCATGTATAATGGGAAATACCCCTTGGTTCTCAATTGTATCTACGTCGTATATGGGAAAAAATTAATAATTAGAAAAAAGTCAAAATAGTTCAGAAGTTTTTTTAGAATAAACTTGACTTTCTTTTGCGCTTATAGGTCACTATTCACACTATTTTGGCTGATTTTTTTGTTAAAAATAAGTCTAGTGGATGTTTTCTTTTTGTGTATTTTTCACAAGTACAATGGAAGGTCAGTTTATTTCAAAAATATTTTCCGAAATTTTGACTTCTAATTTAGTTACTAATTCTTTTTCCATATGGGGTCTAGATACACCCATAGGCCAAATGTCTGCCGCCCACGTATAACCACATTTACACATTCAAAGCATTTAAAAAAAATAAGCTTTTATTTTTTTTCAAACATGCTATATAGATATTTCGTTAGATAGACAGTCCATCATATATATTTCAGTAGTGCAACCTCTAAAGAGGCTATTTCGATCAAAGAAATGAAAACTTTGGCAGTCCTATGAACTACTCGCCTATGTTTAAATTTCTTAAGTTGTTCGGCAAGGGGTTAGGTAGGGAGAATCTTATTCCACCTTCAGAGAGCCATCGCCGTCTCGTCTTTTTGAGCATGCGCAAACCCTAACAAAACTCGAAGAAACGTGTAAAAAAGGAGCCATCACGCTCGCAAGGGTCGAGATCCATCACGCCACCAAGCCCCTAAGGTCACCGGAGACAAGACGGACCGGCGACAGTTCTGGCGAGAGGGAGAGGAACACTGGTCCCTTTTTTAGCCAAGGCGGCTGCATAGAGGAAGGACATAAAAGCAGACGTCGCCCTGAATTGTCCTTAGATATACGAGAAGTGTTACATTAGTTTTGTTTTTTGCATGGAGGTGTCGCCTTAGATATTTCCGGCCAGACCATCCACAACACGTATTACGCAGGGAAAACCCTATTCGCCGCTCGTTGCGTTGAACTGTTGACACAACGCACACGCGAAATCCCGCAGTGCTAGCTATGGGCCAGCCCATTATACCAAAGCTGGCCAGCTAGTATTAGGAACCTCCTGGAAGGTTCCTTGAACCGGTTTTTTGTTTCTATTTACCGGTTTTTCTGCTTCTTCTTCGATTTTTTTCATTTTTAGTTTTCATTTTTTTCCTTTTTCCGCTTTTCAGTTTCTTTTTCTTTTTTCCACTTTTTTGTTTCTTTTTCTTCTTTCTTTTCTTTTGTTTGATTTCTGTTTCTTTTCAAGTTTATTTTATTTTATTTTCTAAAGATCATATTTCAAAAATTGTTTGAAAAATTAAAAAAATGCTTGTGTTTTAAAATAAAACTTTAAAATATCAAAAAATGTCCGTGTTTAAAAAAATTGTTCATATTCAAAATTTGACCAGGGATTACTGAAATTGTTCTTGTTTTCCAAATATTGTTCGGAAAGTTGTTGACAAAACTTTTCACAATTTTTTAAAAATATTCCCGTTTTCTAATATTGTTTATGAATTTTGAAAATTGTTCATGCTTTCATTTTTTAGGAGATTCCAAAAATGTTCCCATTTTAAAATTTGTTCACAAGTTTCGAAAAAGTTTGTGTTTTTAAATTTTATCAGGAGTTTCAAAATATGTTCATGTTTCAAAAAAAATTGGAATTTGGAAAAATGCTCCCCTTTCAAAAAATTGTTTATAATTTTAAAAAATGTTCCTTTTTTGAAAATTTTATAGTTTTTCTTTACAAAAAATTCACAGTTTTTGAAAGTGTTTGTGTTTCACAGAACATTCAGTTTTTTGAAGAAAAAAATGCTTTTAAAATTTCTAAACTAATTTGAATCTGTATAGCATGTTGGTTCTTTACGTTGGGTGCTACTATATGATCAGATACGACTGCTAGCTCAACTGGTACTAACGGTTGTGTATAGCGTTCGATCCTGTGTTTGAATCACCGCGACCACAAATCTTTTTTTTTGAGTTATAGTGTGCGTGCGATGTTGGTCACTATCTTCATGGGCCGGCCCAGTCGGGAACCCGCCTATGCGAAACGGCCACTCTTTGCCTCAAAGAGCGGCATATAGGAGGTCGCGCTACGCAGGTCTTGCTTTTTTTAACACAGTACAGATGAAGCGTTCATATACATGCGCATACACTCATTCCTATGAACGCACACACGCACACTCTACCGCTATGAGCACCTTCGAAATACTGAGCCAGCATATCATCTTGAAATTTATGAAGTCACCGTAGGCACCTCGTAGTCGACGGAAACGTCTCCTCCCACTGAATGTGCATCGCCGAAAATCCTGAAATAAATTCAGGAATAAATGCGAGCACCAGGATTTGAACCCTGATGGGCTGGGGATACCACAGTCTCTCTAACCATTCAACCACAGGTTGATTCGCTGCGCGGGCCTTGCTGAGGGGCGAGGGGAGATACTCTTGCAACCGCGAATGCAGGGCTGATATTAGACCCTGGACCCACCGATGATGTTAATAATCTCCGGTGTTCAGACCGTGGATTTTTTTTTTCTTTCATCCAACTGAACATTTTTTTTTACCGCTTCAAGCATAATAAAAGATCATTTGCATTATGGCGTCAAAGCTGTGGACGGCAGGGCGTACACGCAAGCAAGTTTTTATGCGGGGACAAGCAGGCGAAGTTGTAACTTAAGCTCGAAGAAATTTACAAGAAAACGACACTTGAAAATGTCACAGTTTTCCCGAATAGTGCCAAACTAAGGTACTATTCCTTCACGTGTGCTGACCATAACGGGTAACTGTCGTAGCACGCTACCGCCGAAGGCGTGTGGTTCTGCTAGACCCATGCAGGTGATCAGCTCAGCTTGTTCTAGACCTGAATCTATCAGCGATATCTTATGCCAAAAATCCTCGTCGCGACTCGCGATGCGAGCTGTCGTGATACTCGTTCACGTGGGGCTGGGGCGCTGGGCGGTCGGTAAAGCCGGCAGGCAGCTGCATGCCGAGACAATATCAGGTGGAAACCACATTTTCAGTGGAAGCTTGGAAACCTGAGCACAGGCTGTTGGATCCTGTGTGTATGGACTAGATCCATCCATCATTGCTACCTGCTATTTGCAAATAAACGCCCGCTGGGTTGCAATGATATTTTGCACATAACCCCTCGGTGTTTACAAGTCATCAAAGCTAGCATCGTCGCCCCATGTCTCCACGTAGACGTTTTGTACCAGCGGTGTGAAACTACTTGCAATCAACATGGGGTAAGCAAGTAAATTTTTTGATATTATATCAGCAAACGCCCCATTTGGGTAAACAAAACAACAGTACACTCTCTCAACACAATTCTGCCAAAGGCAAGTAAAGTAAACAGTTCAATACAAAGATGCTAGGAGTAGAATTAGAACTCTGTCCAACAGAACTCTGCCCCTGAAAAAGAGAACTCTGCCCAGTTCCTAGTAAATTTAAGTAAAGCAAACGACTCAATACAACAGCCGAAACCACGACCAAACACTTGCACTTTACAGAGCACATTCTAACAACCGGAACCATTGCCTAGAACAAATTAAAGTAAACCAAACAGTTCAGTTGCACATAGTGCTGATTATGTAGCACCAATATGAGTCAGTCAAATTCAATAATGCATCACTTCAATACATAAGTATATCAGTTAAGAGAATGGTCCGAAAACAGTACTATTAACAGTGATGGCAAATCTGCGGATTTGTACATCAGTCATTCAACACCTAGTTCTAGTACACTAGGAGAAGAAAAAACCAATGCAGTACTATTAGTCCTAATAACTTGCAGAAATCTTGCCACCAAGCAACCTGAAAGAAGAGTTGAATCGGTCAGGCAATAGAAATTAATTGCAATACCTAATCTCAGCTCACTTCACTAATCAATAGCAATAGAAACTAAACCTGATGGCAAACATCATTTCTACAATTTTCTATGTTCAACCAGTTCCAACATCTTTCTTATTTCCCATCGTACTACACACAATTCTATTGCCATAAGAGTTCCTTGTTGCTGCATTAAGGGTGTGTTTGTTTGGACTGCAAGTTTCACGGTTGGAGGTTTTGTAACTCTAAATGACTCGACTGTGTCTTTGCTGCAGATGGCTACTCTACACAGAATTTTAACTGAAATTACTGTTTTCAATAGTTTAAACAATGTATTTAAATGAGTTTCATATATAATTTGCTGATTATATAAGTTCAATCATCTATTCCACATGTTGACTTAAATGAAACGACTGGGTTGTAAGTTAATCATCTATGACTACACATGAATGTTTTCAGCCAAAAAATGATGTAAAGATGACACTAGCAGTACCAGTTCACTGTCAATAGGATTAGTACCAATGGCACACATTCTTTTTCTCGCTGTCAATCACACTACTAGCAGTAGCACACACACATAAATTAATCTAGCAAATTTGCAGAAGCACGTACAAGCCCTAGACACCACTCGAGCTTTCTAAATTTACATACTTATCATCATCTAAATTCCATCTAGGCAGTAGTAGTAGCAGTTCATAGACATATATCACTTTTCATTAGACCACGGTCGCACAGAGCACACACTCTAGGCACATATAGTCATAGACGTATATAACACTTAATTAGGAGAAAATAAATTATACCTTCCCAATTTCTTCATGACCAACATCTGCATCGGCTGACAATATGCCACTACTTCGTTCCCTCTCCTACTTCCTTCAAAGGATGTGCTGATCCTAGAGGAGACAACCCAATTAGCTACGACCTTGTCCCCTCGTCTATTTGCTTTGCAAATCTATAGCCCAATCTAGGGAAGAGGGAACCACTAGATGAGCCACGGGAGGAGAACAGGGGAAAGCAGAAAACATGGACACTAGACATCCTCATACCTGGGGACCTAGATCCAGCACGACGTCGTTGGGGAACGCTCGGACGAGTACTGGCACGGTTGGCCGGACAATCGCCGGAGAGGAATCAGCTGCGCCGCTCGCTGACCGCAGGCCCACCACGAAACGCTCGGAGGAGGACTGTCACTGCTGGCGGGACAATCACCAGAGAGGATTTAGCCGCGCCGCTGGCCGCTTGCTGGCCCAGAGCGGAACGAGGGGGTCCTGCTGGAGGGAAGCATCGTCTCCTAACCCTAGCTTCCCATGGTAGGAACTCGAATCGGGATTGGATGCCGCCATGGGGAAAGGTATGAGACGACTCAGCCTCGGCATGCTTCTGTACCGAAGTACAGAATTATTGCGGGGTCCAATTTGCAAATTGTACGTACTCCCATCTCGCAGCGCACATTTCCAATCCAACGACAGCGGATCAAGTTTCCATGTTTCCGTTGAATGTACGGTTTGCACTAGATATGTACTCGCTGCATGCCCACGCGCGCTCTGGCCCTCTGCTGGATGGCCCCTCCCTCCTGAATCCTGTGGCCGAGAGAGAATATGCCAAGAAGTGATGTCTGACCTTTGGTTAGGTACAGTTAGATATTTTGATACGGTGCTTGATGCTCGTCTCTGTGAAAAGATCTAGCTAGCGTTATGTGATGTCTAGCCTTGTTGTTCTTTTGGTGTGGTTAGGGACCCTAAATCTTTTTTTGTTGAGCTAAGTTAGGGACCCTAAATCGGACACCGTATTTGTCCACGGACCTATGAAGACCATTTCGCGGGCAGTGTCGCAGGAGCCGACCCAGTAACGGGGCGCTCCCAGAGGAGTCGGTCCGCATCCTCCTACGCCATGCAGAGGGCCGCCGCTGCCAACGTTGACCCCGGCAGCGGTGCCTTGGGTCTATCAGCGTTGGCAGATGTGTCACTTAACGACCATCCCCGTCGAGGTGGCAGCGACGCCTTGCGACCATCTCCACCATGGTGACGGACCGATCGAGAGCCTAGGCCGCCGCCAGTTCTAAGTCGTTTTGGACCCAAGCTGGTGGCGACGACTTGGCGAACACAAAGCGGCAAGCCACATTGGGCTGCTCCTGCCGCGTCGCACTCCTCACCACCTCTGTCCTGAGACTATGGCGACATAGAGGCGCCGCCGTCACCTAAGTAGTGGAGGATGCGCCCGCGTGCCTTCACGGCCGCGGGCGGTAGCTCCTCCTTGATGCGCCAGTTGCGCTAGGGCGGCGACACTGGCCAATCGATCTGGACGTACCGGCTATGCGACTGTGACTAGGGGTGGGCATTCGGTTTAACCGAGTTGTACGGTTCGGTTCATCGGTTTTATAAAAAAAATCGGTTTTCTGAGATTGGTCACTGATTGGTTATCTTGAAAACTAAGAACCGTTGATTCGGCCCATCAGGAATTTCGGTTCGGTGTAGGTTTGACCGAATAAACCGAACAAAATTGAATCTAGCCAGAAAAAATGGCAATCGCGAGCATTCCATGGCAAAAAGGATCGACGAACACACAAGATTATATCAAAGAAAGGAAGAGTAGGTGCAACTGGATGTTATCTCACACTCGCCGGCCGCCAATGTAAGCAGAAGAGGAAGTGAGGGCGTTGGGGAAGTAGCGGGAGGAGGAGATTGTGCTAGCCAAAGAATCACTACTGCGCCTGCGCGCCACGCAAGCTGCCGGACATCGTCGCCGTCTACTGTGGTGGAGAGGAGGGGGTGGGGTACGGAGGGCTGGAGGGGTGGCGGCTGAGCAGGAAGGGTCGCAGCCTCATAGGCTCGCAACCTAGGGTTCCCGATTGGATGGGGAATCGAGTGGATGGACTTGGGCTGGGGCTGTAGCGATGGTGATAGAGAGAAGGCAAGTGGTGAGTTCATGTAATAGGTTGGGCTATTTTTTAGGCCATTATAGGAATGCCCTCGGTTCCTCGGTGTATTCGGGTAGCCATCGATGACGACCGAAGTAGCCGAACTAGAATCGGGTTTTCTAAATCTAGGCATCGAGAAAGCAACCGATTTATTCGGTTTAGGTCATTTCGGTCTCGGTCCTGATACTTCGGGTCGGTTTTTCGGATATCGGTTTTTATGCCCACCCCCAACTGTGACGCCAGTTAATCCTTCATGCGGCGTTTGATTTGGACGCCATAGTTGCTTGGTGGGGACGTTGGCGCCTCCTTCACGTGGCACTCGATGTGGATGCTGCAATTGCATGGGGGAGGTTGACTCCTCCTTCACGCGGCGGAGAGGGGATGTTGGTTCTTGCTTGACACGATTGCACAAGGGAGTGCAACTCCTCCTTGATGACACGCGGTGGCGAGGGCGGCGCCGAACCATGCTCCTAGAGCGATCGCTCCGTCAGCAACTTAATCTGATGGACGAACTCCTCGCATGTCACCTCGGTCTCTGAGAGGAGGTGCTGCTACTGTTAGAAGGGAGAGAGGGGTTTGGTGGATTCGATGGATTATTGCTTGAGCCTCGTGGGCATATATATAGGAGTACATGATCTACTTGGAGTACAAGCCAAGCCAGAATAATTCCTAGTCTAACCTTTGTTTCCAATATAATACATATACTCAACATCCCCCCGCGGTCACAACAGTAGCGACGCAGACGATGAGATTGGAGAAGAATCCGAAGGCAAGCCGACGGACACCCCCCACAGTCGTATCGGTCGACGCATCGCGGAGTCGTGGCTGGAGTGGAAACCAACGAGGTTGCTCAAGCAGGCGGTAGCCCTTTGTGCCGTTTGTCGAGGTAACCGAGAGCGTAGGTGGTGTAGCCGTAGTCGAGGTAGCCGTGCGAAGAACGCCGTGGTCGGTGTCGAGTCGGGGGTCGCCGGTGTCGAGGTAGTCGCCGTGGAGCCGCAGAAGAAGAGGAGCGGCGGCGGCTAGAGAAGGAGCGCGGCGGCGGTGCTCGAAGTAGGCGATAATGAACCCGACAGCGTGACGAAGACTGGCGCGGATGGTGACGTTCTCGCGCCAAGGGAGACGGCGCGGGGCATATCACATGGAAGACAACACGCGTGGACGACGGTGGACCGCGGGCCGCAGCGTTACGGCCCGAAAAGGCGATGCAACGGCGGCGAGCAGGTCGGGGCGACGACCGGAAAGACCTCAGGGCGGTTGCAGGGATCGCGTGCCACGCTCGCTACGGCCCTACGGGGCGACGCAGCGGTAGCGCGAGGGTCGGTGCAGCCTCGGGGATGGCCTGAAGCGGACGGCCTCGGTGTGGCAGTTGACCGCGGGTCACGGCACTACGGCCCGAAAGGGCGACGCAACGGCAGCGCACGATGTGGTGCAACCACAGGAACAGCTTCAGGGCGGCGGCGAGGACCACGTGCCACGGCGCTACGGTCTGAAGGGACGACGCATCGACGGCGCGGGTCGATGCAGACATGGAAAAAACCACGAAACGACGGTGCTGCGGTCCAAAAGGATGATGCATCTGCAGTCTGTTGCTCGATCGATAAAGAGGCGTGAAAACTTGACGTTGATTTTCACTAAATCCCGCGGAGACGTGCGTCGAATTATCAGACTGAACGTCTTGCGTCAGAAAACGGGACGTACAACAGTCCGCATGGGATGCAACGCCTCGGATGCAACATGCACCGGCAGCCAGCGTGCACACATCATTGGGCAGCCAGCAGCACGCCTGCGCGAGGCGAGTGAGAGCGCGCGCGACGCGGCAAGCCCGACAGGCCAACACGAACGACCGCCGTACCAGCGTACACGATGCGAGCGCGTATGGCCCGAGGCCCGGGTGGCAATCGATTCCGTCCGGGAACCGATGAAGATGCTGACGAAGTAGACACGCGTTGTCGAGGACGAACGGCGGCGGGCACGTAAACCGATTAATAGATCGGAGAACCAAAAAAAAACACTGATCAAGACGATCAATATGAGAGAGAAAACCCAGATCACGGATAGGAAAAAATACTTTCTAGGGCTGCCGGTCAACATGATCGGCGGACGAACCCTAGATACGGGCGGCACGGCCCCCGGCGGCGGTCATGGAGATCGATCGCCCCGGGGACGGTGCGCGATTTCGGAAGCGGCGGCGGCTAGGGTTTAGAACCTGGAAACTGATACCATGTTAGAAGAGAGAGAGGGATTTGGTGAAATCGATGGGTTATTGTTAGAGCCTCGTGGGCATATATATAGAAGTATATGATCTACTTGGAGTACAAAGCCAAGCCAGAATAATTCCTAGTCTAACCTTTGTTTCCAATCTAATACATATACTCAACAGCTACTAATGGAGCGACTCCTACAGCTCATGTTGGAGAGGTTGTTGTTGCGGCGACGCCTGGTCCTCCTTGTAATCGGAGGAGAGGATGATCACCTCCTTGCTTGAGTAGTCGGCGACCGCAGTAGTGCCACGATCCGTAGGAAGATCCGGGGTCGCTGCTGCCGCCTTCTGGCGCAGAGAACCAAGACTTGTGCATGGTTTGGATGGGGACGAGAAAGGAGAGGAGGAGTTCAGACTTCAGACAAACGGATGAGCGGGAGGTATGTATATCGATGTCAAGGCAGAATTGGTAGATATCGTATTATAATAAATGTTATGGTAATATGTGTAATGTATGGCCATAAATAAAAGTATTTATGATACTATACATAATAAAGATAATATCATACACTAATATCATATGTTTTAATATTGGCTGATAAAGTGGTGCGACGAACGCAACACCAAAGCTCGATGTAGAGAAATATTAGGTATTACTCTACAAATTAATAGCTCGATGTAGATCTCAACAAATTAATAGCTCACCTCAATCGGGACCATCTTAAAATTTCTCCACCAATCGAGGCCACAGTGATATCCTCCTTTTCGAGAGAAATATATAAAAAGTAAGGCCATTTTACTCTGTCCGACACGCGTTGTTTCCACGCGCCAATTCGCTATACCACTCAAAACAAGTCTACAACAGACACTTTCTTCTCACCGCACAAAGCGATCGCAACAAAAGGAATCATTCGATCACGTATCATGGAGCAGAAACGGGCAACCGGTAGTAGGAGAGGGGTAACTTTCATCAGTTCGATCGTGCAGGGCAGGCCAACCGATCGAGCCGGTCCAATCCCCACTTTTCTTGTCAAAACGTGGCACATCGGGCATTGCATGTCGTGTGCACATCAATTTCGCGTACCAATCTCCTTAAAGCTAGCCGGACGTTGAATCTTCTTCATATTTCCTGTCAAAATCCTACTAGTAGCGATGCGAGTTGTCGCGTCCATTTTGGTGATTGGGGGAGCAGCCGCGCTGTAGCTCGTACCGCACCTGTCACAGATCCTGTGGCCAACAGGGAAGAAACGCATACAAGCGCGACGTGTCGCCTTATTTTTTTGCGGGAAAGACCAAGTGATATTAATCCAGTACCGTCCTCAAAAGATAAGACAATTACAAACAAGTCCTTAAGGATAAGGAAGACGCCGCCGTCGATGAAGACGTGCCACTGGCGCGCCGCCGCCGCTCCTCCTCTACAACCTTGGATCGGACGGAGTCCCATGGCGGTCGGGAAGTCAACGGACCTCGAACCCAAAAGGCCTCCACCTTGCATCGTCGCCATCGCCTTTGATCTGGACCTCATCACCTGCATCTTCCAAACTTTCAACAACCGGAGCCGCCGCCCACGGACTCCGGCACGGGAAGAAGGCGCACGGCAACTCCGCCGAGTTGCGAGCACCAGGAAGGAGGCGGGGAAGTGGTCGGATTCCGCAAAACCCCGCCACCGGAGAAGATCACCGCCGCCACAAACCACCAACCCGACAACGCCTTCCTCTCCACGGCGCTGCCGGCGAACCACCCACTCCATCCTAGCTATGTACAGACGGGAACCGAGGTTTCCCCACCCTCCCGCCGCCGAAGCGGCCGGCAGAGGGGGGGAAACCAGCGAGCCGCCGCCGGCGAACTAGATCGAACGGGGAAGGGGAAAAAATCGCCTCTCCTACTGTAGCGGGGGAGAGAGCCGAGCCAAGGTCTCAACTTGTGCCACCTTACGTGTCGCCTTAAGTGGTTAGATATTTGTTCCGCAGAGTGCCATCGCCCATCGGTCGACTAGAAGAACTGTTCATCAGCCAGTAGTGGTAGCGACGAAATTTAGAGCAACTCCAACGCGCCGATCCAAACAAACGGCGAATTTATCCCTTTTTTGTTCTTTTGGATTGATTCGGCGGACATCAACGTTCGCTTTCACGTTTGGGTCAGTGCATGCGTCCAACACTGGCCCGACCCATTCCGACAGCGCGCGAAAAAAAATGCAACCATTTTAAACATAAAAACAAACATTAATTAAGCATTAAAACCGGCCACAAAGCCAGCGATAATCCACGCGTCCATATTACATTAATTAGACATTAAAGAAACTAAACTAAAAGGATGGCGCACTGTCCTAGGCATCCTCGTCGTCGTCGTAAAGGTTGGTGAGGTCGATGGGCGTCGGTGTTGGGCCGGCTCACGGAAACGCCGTGTTCCAGCCGATGTTGATGTCGGGCACGGGTTGTGCGGTCGTGGGCTGTGCCGTCGCTGCCTGGGCCTGGTGTGCCTCCTCCTCCGCCTCACGCTGCTCCTCCTCGGCGTCGCACTTGAGCTGCTCTAGGTACTCACCGTGGCGGCGCTTCTCGGCCAGCCGCCGCTGGCGCCATTGCTCGAGGTCCGCTGTCTCCTGCGTCGGCGTCACCCTGAGCCAGATTGAAGGCGCGCTCACGTACTCCTGCACTTGTCCGGTCCAGGAGTAGCGCTCGAGGGGGGTCGGCTCCGGCTCGACCTTGACTGGGGACGGGGGCACCGGCGGCACGCCACGGACAGTGCCATGGCTGCCTCGTACGCCGCCTCCTCCTCCTCGTCCTCTGCCGCCCCGCACCTTTCCTCCTCCTCGCTCTCCAAAATGACAACCGCCATGGCCACCTGGTAGGCAACCTCCGCCTCCTGGTCCTCGTCGCGAACGACGATGGGGCCGACGACGAGCTGCTGGCGACTTCGCGGACGCCGCGCCGCCACGCCTCCTTGTGCTCGAAGGCCAACCAACGAGTCCAATAAGGCGAGCCGACGTCGTACGCGGCCTCGCGGCGCTGCTCTGGCATCAGCAGCACCCGCTGACGCCTCACCTCCTTCGTGTGCGTCCTAGCCGACCGCGGCGCCGCCGGCACTGGGATCCTCTCAGGATTCGAATGCCAGTCGTACGGCAGGGTCACGTCCGGGTAGGGGAGAGGGACGCGGTGCTGCCAGTGCCATTCCGCCTGATGCACTGGCACGCTAATGCGTTGCCTCAGCCGGCAAGAAGGCGCCGACGTAGGCGGGGGAGGCGGGGGGGGGGGGGGGGGGAGTGGCCTGGGTCTTTCCTTGGCTTTGCCGGAGTCGGAGCCGGAAAAGAACCCCATCTTGGGTAGATGTGGCTAGGGTTGTTGCCGACGGGGGAGCAGAGGGTGGTGAGATGGAGACGGGGGCTTTCTGCAAACCCTCCCCCCTCCCCCCACGCTCGAATTAAAAAAGGCTGACCGTTGTCACTGACGCATAGGCCCGAGGTGGGCTTTCATCATAAATTAAGCTAACCGCGGTAGTTGGGCAGCCGCCAGCCGGGCACTCGACGAACACCGAGAAGGCGCGTGAGGCATCCGTTTCGCGTCCGCGCCGACGCATTTCGATCGCAAATGCGTCGACGCGGAGAAGCGAATACGTTTTGGGATTGGATCGACGCGCCGGGTCTTCATTTTTGTCTGCACCAATCTAAACAAACGTAAATAGACGTTTTGGGTCGCTGCGTTGGAGTTGCTCTTAGCTGCGTCAGACATGTCATCCTCGTACAGAATTCGCCATCACCGTGGAACCCAAGCCGCCCAGCGCGAATCGTCGACCAACAGTAGGAGCGGAAATATCAGGAGCATTCTGCTTCCATGGCCAGCAGCCGCGCGCCCCCTCGCCGACGTGTGCCACTCGTATATCCCTGGTGCGTCACGCATAACTGTAAATGAGCGCACTCTAGACACCACACTCGATTACCCAATGCCTCAAGCTCACACTCCACACGTACCCAAGTGGCAATCGCGCTCCACCAAAAGCAATCGGCACTCCGGCAGCTAGCAATGGACATGGCCATCGACAGCTGGATCAGCTTCCCTTCCTCATTGACGTCCGGGCACGAGCACGGGGAGGTGGTGCTTGTGTGGTCGCCGGCGGCGAAGCGGCCCGCGGGGCGCACCAAGTTCAAGGAGACGCGCCACCCGGTGTACCGCGGCGTGCGGCGCCGGGGCAGTGCGGGGCGGTGGGTGTGCGAGGTGCGCGTCCCCGGCAAGCGCGGCGAGCGGCTCTGGCTCGGGACGTACGTCGCCGCCGAGTCGGCCACGCGCGCGCACGACGCCGCCATGCTCGCGCTGCTCGGCCACTCCGCCTCCGCCGCGGCGTCCCTCAACTTCCCGGACTCCGCGTGGCTGCTCGTCATGCCCCCGTGGCTCTCCGACTTGGCCGATATCCGACACGCGGCCATCGAGGCCGTCGCGATTTTCCTGTGCCTGGAGGCCGCCGCCGTGGTGCCCATCGTCGACGAGGCCACCTCGCCCGTGTACCTGCCGTCGCCCGTGGACAATGCCGACGAAGTGTTTCAGGTGCCGACTTTCTCTGCGCAGAGCAGCGACATGTTCGAGCTCGACATGTCCGGGGAAATGGACCTGGACGCGTACTACGCAGGCTTTGCGCAGGGGATGCTCCTCGAGCGCTAAATCATGCCACGTATTTTGAGGGGGTGGGACCGGGCCTTATTTTGTTCCAATTAAATCATGCCACGTATGCGGGAGCACGGATGGGAGCACGCTAGGGGAGCAGGCAAGTCTCGTCCTTGTTTGGGCCTGCTGGGCCAAATGCTCCCACCACATACGCAGGAGAGCGTTTCTCCCCTCGCCTCCACTCCCTGACCTCTCGTCTCTCTCTCGTCTGTCGTCTGGGATTCTCAGTTGCGATGCCGCCGCCGAAATCCCCAGCCATGACAGGATGCCTCGTCTTCGCCCAGCCGCCGCCATCCTTCTTCTCACGTTTTACCCTCAAGATGCAACAGGAAGGGGTTGCACTATCAGATCGGTCGCGGCGAAACACCAATGAGGCCCGACCCAGATTTGTTCCTACGTCCAGGGGCGGAGACATGGGGGACCCCGTAGGACATTGAGGGGCTCGCAGCCCCGCTCGCCGAAGGCAGGGCGCTGCTCCAGTTTGACGGCGGGCGGCAGCTAGCAAACTACTCTGATCACTATGGGGGCATGTGCTTCGATGGTGGTGTTAGCAGCTCTGTTGATTCAGCGATGGAGCCTCGTCATATAGCCCGTCAAAGCATGTGCGGTTTAGTTTGAAAGGTACACCAACATATACTCTCCCTACTGCAAGAACTTCTTATGAATTACGACGTAGCAGGCTAATTAATCTAGCATGTAAGATAACAGATGAATTTACTAAGTAGATGTTTCTTTGAAATTTTGAGAAATTATTGCTACTAATTGCTATCCTTCTGTTCATAATTAAATTTCTTAGTTGTATGTCCAATATATCTTCTGATCAATATTTACAAGATAAGTATTAGATTATGTAGATGTAGATAATTGTCACGGAAGGTTATTTATGATGGTTAGCTAAAAAAGAGGTATATTTTCAATGCATTCTGCGGTGCGTGTTTATGTACCATGAAGCTTTCACGGATTTAATTTCGAGGTTCGATCACCCTTTATTTCATGGTACCTATTTAAACAGTTCAAAATATTGTTTATTTGGTTATTGTTCTGTATGGAGAAGATTTTATCTATCGATTATAATAGCAGCCCTTCTCGCCTTGCCGACCTGGAGACGCGGTTGGTCATATGACTTGGGCAAGAGGGTCTTGTGTCGCATGGTGGGGCGACACCATGGTGCCCTCGTATGAGCAGCAAACCATCGCTGTTGATTGAAGTCCAGTAGCCCGAGATTCAGGAACAAAGTCAATGTCGCTGGAGGACTTTAATGGCGCGTGATGCGCGCCACTTGGGGTGGTGGATAATTGCGGGTCAGTTTCCATGCCGATCTGTGATGTTTCGCGTTCATATAGTCTCCTGGTACGGTGTTCCATCCCCTCCCCTTTCGCGCCCAGGTTATTCTCCATCGAATTTGGAGTACATCTTCTGTTGATTTATGTATATGGGTTCACTAGCTAGCGAAGGAGAGAAGCTTATTGGAGTTCTTATTTTGAGATGGTTCAATGAAACATCATCATTATTTGTTACGTACAAAGAATTTGCATGTCGGCAGATTGGTTTTGAATCTAAATAATTTCCCTAGCACTAATGTCGTGCCACTATACTGTTCAAATGTCCTTGAATACTTTTACCATTCGTTCTCAGGGCACAACAAAAATACTTTTTTAGTACTAACAACGTAGTTGGTTTAATAAAATTTTACTTTCATACTCGGTGCCCGTGCATATACATTTATGAAAATGACTATCATTTTTATTGCCAAAATAGATGGGCGCGGCAACGCACGCCACTACGGTCTAGTACATGCATACATATCAAACCGGGTTTAAATAAACCGGATGTATTACATGCAAACAGGATGATTTTCATCTAAACCGAAGCACATTCATTATATTTTCGACAAATTTCATCAAACAAAACCGACCAGACCTAAACCTAATCTACATCTACGGTGTCGCATGTCCTCCAAGTCCTTGTTGTTCCCCTCCGTGGCCATGTCTGGCGGCCGTGTCCATGTCCGACGAAGATGAGACTCACAAAGTGAAGGTGCGGGCGTTGACAACGAGGAGTAAAACATGGGACACGGATCGTCCCACATGGCAATTGAGATCCTGCCACCTCCCATATGCCCTACTCCTGCTCGTCAGAGTCGATGGCATGTCCGCCAGTGGATGTGAGGTCGATGATGGATTTGGATGGGCCGGTATCGTCGCCGTGGCGGTGGTGGCGCAAACGCGCACTACGGAGATAAGGCATATGTGATGCCCACAACTTGATGATAGGATGGTGTAAATTTGAGGTTCAAATGATTTGAAAAATTGACTCTTGTGTGGTAGGATGTGGTTCAAAATCTTAGTTCTCCTTTTTGTGATGCCCGCAACTTGATGATAGTTGTGGCCGGTGCCTAGCGGCACCCGCTACATGAAAGTACCTATGGCAGGTGCTTATTGAAGCCTGTCACTGGTCAACACCACCTTATACACCTCAGCCGCACACACCCGCAACCGTTCCCACCATATCCGCACCCAAATTCATTCTCTCTCTCTCACATCGTCACTGTCGCCATCACCTTGGCGGACTTCGATGTCACCACTATCACGCTCGTCGTCCATCGTCACCAACATCGCCGCTTCCCCCGTTGTCCCTGTAGCCCTCCCCATTCGCTGCCTCAAGCATCCTTGCCCTCGCCGTCATCCGATGCCTCCAATGTCGCCGCCATCACCGTCGCCCTCGCCCTCCGTCGTCTCCAACGTCCTCAGCCTCCCCATCGCCCTCGTCATCCCGCCTTGGCCATCGTCCTCGCCCTCCCTGTTATCTCCGTCCGCCCCAGTAATGACATCTCTTTATATATATTATTGTACAATGTAGTTGTTCTTAGTTACTGTACTCATCTATATGCAACATTTTCTTCTAGTAAGGACACACAAATATGACCATGCATTTGGTCTGATAAATACAATTTTAGTTTGTATTACAAAAAGTTTGTTGTAAGATGTAGTGTAGCAATATCCAACATATGTACAACCACTTAAGAGTGAGAAGTGTCCACCCGAAGAAAATACATTAAATATTGTCATAGATAGTTTTATCTTGTTCTATGGTACAGAAACTCTATTGTGGCAGGATGTTGATTTTTTTATGCTCATAAAGTTGCTTTCGTGAAAAATGTGTTTTATCTAAATGTCAAGTTTTTTAATGCGATTTAGATGGAGAAGTCGAGACGCCTCGTTAGGACTCCTACAACTGTAGACTCCATCATGAGGGTGGCTGAGTACACGGAGATTGTGCTGATCTATGTCGAGAGCGCTCGAGCAACCACCGAGAGCGCTTGAGCATACACCGAGAGTGCTGCAGCATCTGCTAAGAGCACTAGAGCAACCGCCGAAGCTACGGCGACCGCCCTAGCCGAGATCACGGAGATGTTTGGAGGCAAGAAGACCTCATGACGAAGTTGAAATTTTGCTTGTGAACTAGTTGTGCATTGCTTTATGTTATCGATGCTTGTGAACGAATTTCTATGTTGCTATGAATATTGCTATATGACTTTGTTATATGTAATTTGGTAACTGCGAAATTGACTTGTTGTTAGCCTGTTTATTTATCTTTGTAGATGAAGTGGTTTGTGGTGTACTATCAGAAGAACCCATGAGTCTACGATTCATGGGAGAAATGCAATGAACAAGTGGAAGGTTACGAGAACAACTACTATAAGAGATATAAGACTAAAAGAAGAAGAAGAGGTTTGTTACTCCAACTTCGTCCTCATAGAGAAAAGCAAGCATGAAGTATGCAAGACCACCTCCAACTTTGTCGTCACAGAAAGCAACCATCAAGTATGCAAGACCGTCTGGACAAGTGGACGACTAAAGAATTTGATAATCTTTATTCATTTCATTGTCATTATGTGAGGTCATATATGTATATATGTAACATGCAGCATAACAAAGGTTTCGCCGAGAAGGTCATGTGTACTTAGTTGTGATGTTGTTATGCAAATTGTACTGTCATTCATACATATATTGCATTGCATTTGGATTATTATGATGGTAAAATATGATCCTGGTGCTCTAGCATTTATCTATTTCAATTCATAAACATTAATTGTAAGTGTTGCAGAGTGCTGAACATGTAGTTGCCGTAGGTGCCAAGAAAATGCTCATCACTGTAACAACCTTTTCCAGTGGCGGGTGGCTAGGTTAGCTCGCCACTATAGAGTTCCTACCAATTGGCGGGCGCACGCCCGCCACTAATGCCACGTTATCAGTGACGGGAGGTCAGTGGCGGGCGGCCATGAGAGCTCCGTCTGCCACTACTAGGTCTTTGGTGCACGCCACTAGTAGGCATTCCTGTAGTAGTGACGCGGAGATGCCAGCGCTCTCATGTGCAATCACTAGCGCCGCCAGCATCATCTCCACCTCTAGCTCCGATGTGACCGCGTTATAAGCGGCATAAGCACGCACAGTCTCATGCATCGTCCGTTGCTTGGCAAGAAAGTTGGGGTTCTCCACGACCATGGACACCACAGCCTCATTGCTCACGAGTTTGCCATAGATTTGCCCCCCCCCCTCCCGCCACCCGAGGAATGAGAAGTTGTCTCACTGATCGTCATGTGTCTGCCGAAACACCGACATCGGCTGCTCCTCAAGCCGGCATGGAACGACACGGGTAGGGTCACCGACTCATTGTCGGAGGCCGCTTGCATCGTCGGGTCATTGTCAAAGACCTCCAGAGAGCTGGCCGGTAGGTCGGCCTCTATCCACCTCGCACAGCAGCCCAGCCAGCCGGATGCAAGGGGGGCCAGTTCGTGCTTCTGCTCCGTCAAAAGGCTCTCCAACATAATGCGCTAGAGCGTGGTCATAATGGAGGTGGTGTATGGAGGAGGATGTGAAGCGGGACGTGGTGTGATGCAGTTTGTGCCGGGCGTGGCCTCCATTAAATAGCGCATGCCGGTCGGGCCAAGCGGTGGTGTGTCAATGCGAGCGCTGGAGTTGGTTTCTCGTCCAGCGTGCCTGTCTAGTCATGGCAGACGGATGGACGGTCAACCCGTTTGAATGCGGTAGATATCCTTCCGGTAACATCCAGTCACGTCTCTCCGACATTGAACAGGCGCAAACACCGAAAGACAGCGCAGGCCATGCTCTCGGCCAGCTCATCGCTTTGATGCCGATGCCAATGAGAGGTCGCATCCGCTCTAGCTAATATGAATGTGGCGTTGGCGCTCTGAAGTGGCATGAATGCATGACAACCACTTCACGCGGGGGAGGGCCCGGGACATGGTTTTGGGTGGGCCCGAGGTGTCGTCGTGTGTGTGGCAGCTGTTCGGACGCATGCAAAGTCCCCCGGATTTGCCTTAGGTTGCAGGAAAAAAGATGCCCTGACCGGTCAGCAGACCGATATGGTACCGTGTTGGATGCAAAATAGGTTTGGACCGTCCGAACCGATGCCGGGGGAGAGGAAAATTTCGTAGATATAAGTTTACTCCACATGCAAGTGGACAACTGTTAACCTTCACCCTTGGCTTGATACACCATCAGCGGCGCTTTTTTCTCCTGTCTCTTGCCAAGGAACAAGAAGAAACGCTGGAAAAGATACGATGATATGCCCGCGCGCGTCTGCCTTTGCTTAACACGCGTCCACAGGTAAGAGCCCCGACGTGTCGACTCGATACCATTCGTGCACAGCCACAGCTTCCGTCGACACCTGCTGTTCCATCGTATTCGCAAGTACGGCCACCACAAGATTAAGCTGGACGGGGTTTATATACTCCTTTGCAGAAAAAGAAAGGCAAGATTAAGCTGGCAGTGGCTACAGAAATAAAACCGTAGAAGACTCGAACGCATGCACATCAAATTTTATGCCAAACAGAACATACATGAGAATGGGAGGGCACGAAGAAGAGAAGTTGGTTTTCATCAGGCAGAAAGGGAAACGGAGAACGACCGGCCAGCTGACGCGTACTAGTCGCGAAATGGATCCAAAAATAGGCGCTATTCGTTCACGCGCAGTGACTACAACGGGGCTGCCTCCACCCCACTCCAACTAGCTCGCTCGTGGTCCAAGCACGTACGCTAATTAACCCGGAAGTTGTGGCTCCTAGTCAGCCGGTTAGGGCTATCGGATCAGATCCTTTCACGGCTTCACGTCCAAATCGTCGCTGTCGCTGCACGAGCTGTCGCTTCGCTTCACTCACTCAGTGGGGGTAGCTGACTGTGTGCGTGAGTCTGTGATTCACGCGCGTGGTGGTGCTAGTACTGTGCGTCGCGCTCTGGGCTCCGTCCTAAATCCTATGGCCTACAGGGCGCGATGCCAACAAGTGATGCGTGTCGCCAACTGGCTAGATATTTTTGTTCCATCATGCTAGTTGTTTCTAGAAACGAAAAGGAAACACATTTCTTCAAAATATGATCTTATCCGTTGAATAGTCCACATGCATTTCCTTTTTTTTAGATGCGTCCGCATGCAATTATGTGTCTAGATATAGCAGCATGTATAATGGGAAATACCCCTTGGTTCTCAATTGTATCTACGTCGTATATGGGAAAAAAATTAATAATTAGAAAAAAGTCAAAATAGTTCAGAAGTTTTTTTAGAATAAACTTGACTTTCTTTTGCGCTTATAGGTCACTATTCACACTATTTTGGCTGATTTTTTTGTTAAAAATAAGTCTAGTGGATGTTTTCTTTTTGTGTATTTTTCACAAGTACAATGGAAGGTCAGTTTATTTCAAAAATATTTTCCGAAATTTTGACTTCTAATTTAGTTACTAATTCTTTTTCCATATGGGGTCTAGATACACCCATAGGCCAAATGTCTGCCGCCCACGTATAACCACATTTACACATTCAAAGCATTTAAAAAAAATAAGCTTTTATTTTTTTTCAAACATGCTATATAGATATTTCGTTAGATAGACAGTCCATCATATATATTTCAGTAGTGCAACCTCTAAAGAGGCTATTTCGATCAAAGAAATGAAAACTTTGGCAGTCCTATGAACTACTCGCCTATGTTTAAATTTCTTAAGTTGTTCGGCAAGGGGTTAGGTAGGGAGAATCTTATTCCACCTTCAGAGAGCCATCGCCGTCTCGTCTTTTTGAGCATGCGCAAACCCTAACAAAACTCGAAGAAACGTGTAAAAAAGGAGCCATCACGCTCGCAAGGGTCGAGATCCATCACGCCACCAAGCCCCTAAGGTCACCGGAGACAAGACGGACCGGCGACAGTTCTGGCGAGAGGGAGAGGAACACTGGTCCCTTTTTTAGCCAAGGCGGCTGCATAGAGGAAGGACATAAAAGCAGACGTCGCCCTGAATTGTCCTTAGATATACGAGAAGTGTTACATTAGTTTTGTTTTTTGCATGGAGGTGTCGCCTTAGATATTTCCGGCCAGACCATCCACAACACGTATTACGCAGGGAAAACCCTATTCGCCGCTCGTTGCGTTGAACTGTTGACACAACGCACACGCGAAATCCCGCAGTGCTAGCTATGGGCCAGCCCATTATACCAAAGCTGGCCAGCTAGTATTAGGAACCTCCTGGAAGGTTCCTTGAACCGGTTTTTTGTTTCTATTTACCGGTTTTTCTGCTTCTTCTTCGATTTTTTTCATTTTTAGTTTTCATTTTTTTCCTTTTTCCGCTTTTCAGTTTCTTTTTCTTTTTTCCACTTTTTTGTTTCTTTTTCTTCTTTCTTTTCTTTTGTTTGATTTCTGTTTCTTTTCAAGTTTATTTTATTTTATTTTCTAAAGATCATATTTCAAAAATTGTTTGAAAAATTAAAAAAATGCTTGTGTTTTAAAATAAAACTTTAAAATATCAAAAAATGTCCGTGTTTAAAAAAATTGTTCATATTCAAAATTTGACCAGGGATTACTGAAATTGTTCTTGTTTTCCAAATATTGTTCGGAAAGTTGTTGACAAAACTTTTCACAATTTTTTAAAAATATTCCCGTTTTCTAATATTGTTTATGAATTTTGAAAATTGTTCATGCTTTCATTTTTTAGGAGATTCCAAAAATGTTCCCATTTTAAAATTTGTTCACAAGTTTCGAAAAAGTTTGTGTTTTTAAATTTTATCAGGAGTTTCAAAATATGTTCATGTTTCAAAAAAAATTGGAATTTGGAAAAATGCTCCCCTTTCAAAAAATTGTTTATAATTTTAAAAAATGTTCCTTTTTTGAAAATTTTATAGTTTTTCTTTACAAAAAATTCACAGTTTTTGAAAGTGTTTGTGTTTCACAGAACATTCAGTTTTTTGAAGAAAAAAATGCTTTTAAAATTTCTAAACTAATTTGAATCTGTATAGCATGTTGGTTCTTTACGTTGGGTGCTACTATATGATCAGATACGACTGCTAGCTCAACTGGTACTAACGGTTGTGTATAGCGTTCGATCCTGTGTTTGAATCACCGCGACCACAAATCTTTTTTTTTGAGTTATAGTGTGCGTGCGATGTTGGTCACTATCTTCATGGGCCGGCCCAGTCGGGAACCCGCCTATGCGAAACGGCCACTCTTTGCCTCAAAGAGCGGCATATAGGAGGTCGCGCTACGCAGGTCTTGCTTTTTTTAACACAGTACAGATGAAGCGTTCATATACATGCGCATACACTCATTCCTATGAACGCACACACGCACACTCTACCGCTATGAGCACCTTCGAAATACTGAGCCAGCATATCATCTTGAAATTTATGAAGTCACCGTAGGCACCTCGTAGTCGACGGAAACGTCTCCTCCCACTGAATGTGCATCGCCGAAAATCCTGAAATAAATTCAGGAATAAATGCGAGCACCAGGATTTGAACCCTGATGGGCTGGGGATACCACAGTCTCTCTAACCATTCAACCACAGGTTGATTCGCTGCGCGGGCCTTGCTGAGGGGCGAGGGGAGATACTCTTGCAACCGCGAATGCAGGGCTGATATTAGACCCTGGACCCACCGATGATGTTAATAATCTCCGGTGTTCAGACCGTGGATTTTTTTTTTCTTTCATCCAACTGAACATTTTTTTTTACCGCTTCAAGCATAATAAAAGATCATTTGCATTATGGCGTCAAAGCTGTGGACGGCAGGGCGTACACGCAAGCAAGTTTTTATGCGGGGACAAGCAGGCGAAGTTGTAACTTAAGCTCGAAGAAATTTACAAGAAAACGACACTTGAAAATGTCACAGTTTTCCCGAATAGTGCCAAACTAAGGTACTATTCCTTCACGTGTGCTGACCATAACGGGTAACTGTCGTAGCACGCTACCGCCGAAGGCGTGTGGTTCTGCTAGACCCATGCAGGTGATCAGCTCAGCTTGTTCTAGACCTGAATCTATCAGCGATATCTTATGCCAAAAATCCTCGTCGCGACTCGCGATGCGAGCTGTCGTGATACTCGTTCACGTGGGGCTGGGGCGCTGGGCGGTCGGTAAAGCCGGCAGGCAGCTGCATGCCGAGACAATATCAGGTGGAAACCACATTTTCAGTGGAAGCTTGGAAACCTGAGCACAGGCTGTTGGATCCTGTGTGTATGGACTAGATCCATCCATCATTGCTACCTGCTATTTGCAAATAAACGCCCGCTGGGTTGCAATGATATTTTGCACATAACCCCTCGGTGTTTACAAGTCATCAAAGCTAGCATCGTCGCCCCATGTCTCCACGTAGACGTTTTGTACCAGCGGTGTGAAACTACTTGCAATCAACATGGGGTAAGCAAGTAAATTTTTTGATATTATATCAGCAAACGCCCCATTTGGGTAAACAAAACAACAGTACACTCTCTCAACACAATTCTGCCAAAGGCAAGTAAAGTAAACAGTTCAATACAAAGATGCTAGGAGTAGAATTAGAACTCTGTCCAACAGAACTCTGCCCCTGAAAAAGAGAACTCTGCCCAGTTCCTAGTAAATTTAAGTAAAGCAAACGACTCAATACAACAGCCGAAACCACGACCAAACACTTGCACTTTACAGAGCACATTCTAACAACCGGAACCATTGCCTAGAACAAATTAAAGTAAACCAAACAGTTCAGTTGCACATAGTGCTGATTATGTAGCACCAATATGAGTCAGTCAAATTCAATAATGCATCACTTCAATACATAAGTATATCAGTTAAGAGAATGGTCCGAAAACAGTACTATTAACAGTGATGGCAAATCTGCGGATTTGTACATCAGTCATTCAACACCTAGTTCTAGTACACTAGGAGAAGAAAAAACCAATGCAGTACTATTAGTCCTAATAACTTGCAGAAATCTTGCCACCAAGCAACCTGAAAGAAGAGTTGAATCGGTCAGGCAATAGAAATTAATTGCAATACCTAATCTCAGCTCACTTCACTAATCAATAGCAATAGAAACTAAACCTGATGGCAAACATCATTTCTACAATTTTCTATGTTCAACCAGTTCCAACATCTTTCTTATTTCCCATCGTACTACACACAATTCTATTGCCATAAGAGTTCCTTGTTGCTGCATTAAGGGTGTGTTTGTTTGGACTGCAAGTTTCACGGTTGGAGGTTTTGTAACTCTAAATGACTCGACTGTGTCTTTGCTGCAGATGGCTACTCTACACAGAATTTTAACTGAAATTACTGTTTTCAATAGTTTAAACAATGTATTTAAATGAGTTTCATATATAATTTGCTGATTATATAAGTTCAATCATCTATTCCACATGTTGACTTAAATGAAACGACTGGGTTGTAAGTTAATCATCTATGACTACACATGAATGTTTTCAGCCAAAAAATGATGTAAAGATGACACTAGCAGTACCAGTTCACTGTCAATAGGATTAGTACCAATGGCACACATTCTTTTTCTCGCTGTCAATCACACTACTAGCAGTAGCACACACACATAAATTAATCTAGCAAATTTGCAGAAGCACGTACAAGCCCTAGACACCACTCGAGCTTTCTAAATTTACATACTTATCATCATCTAAATTCCATCTAGGCAGTAGTAGTAGCAGTTCATAGACATATATCACTTTTCATTAGACCACGGTCGCACAGAGCACACACTCTAGGCACATATAGTCATAGACGTATATAACACTTAATTAGGAGAAAATAAATTATACCTTCCCAATTTCTTCATGACCAACATCTGCATCGGCTGACAATATGCCACTACTTCGTTCCCTCTCCTACTTCCTTCAAAGGATGTGCTGATCCTAGAGGAGACAACCCAATTAGCTACGACCTTGTCCCCTCGTCTATTTGCTTTGCAAATCTATAGCCCAATCTAGGGAAGAGGGAACCACTAGATGAGCCACGGGAGGAGAACAGGGGAAAGCAGAAAACATGGACACTAGACATCCTCATACCTGGGGACCTAGATCCAGCACGACGTCGTTGGGGAACGCTCGGACGAGTACTGGCACGGTTGGCCGGACAATCGCCGGAGAGGAATCAGCTGCGCCGCTCGCTGACCGCAGGCCCACCACGAAACGCTCGGAGGAGGACTGTCACTGCTGGCGGGACAATCACCAGAGAGGATTTAGCCGCGCCGCTGGCCGCTTGCTGGCCCAGAGCGGAACGAGGGGGTCCTGCTGGAGGGAAGCATCGTCTCCTAACCCTAGCTTCCCATGGTAGGAACTCGAATCGGGATTGGATGCCGCCATGGGGAAAGGTATGAGACGACTCAGCCTCGGCATGCTTCTGTACCGAAGTACAGAATTATTGCGGGGTCCAATTTGCAAATTGTACGTACTCCCATCTCGCAGCGCACATTTCCAATCCAACGACAGCGGATCAAGTTTCCATGTTTCCGTTGAATGTACGGTTTGCACTAGATATGTACTCGCTGCATGCCCACGCGCGCTCTGGCCCTCTGCTGGATGGCCCCTCCCTCCTGAATCCTGTGGCCGAGAGAGAATATGCCAAGAAGTGATGTCTGACCTTTGGTTAGGTACAGTTAGATATTTTGATACGGTGCTTGATGCTCGTCTCTGTGAAAAGATCTAGCTAGCGTTATGTGATGTCTAGCCTTGTTGTTCTTTTGGTGTGGTTAGGGACCCTAAATCTTTTTTTGTTGAGCTAAGTTAGGGACCCTAAATCGGACACCGTATTTGTCCACGGACCTATGAAGACCATTTCGCGGGCAGTGTCGCAGGAGCCGACCCAGTAACGGGGGCGCTCCCAGAGGAGTCGGTCCGCATCCTCCTACGCCATGCAGAGGGCCGCCGCTGCCAACGTTGACCCCGGCAGCGGTGCCTTGGGTCTATCAGCGTTGGCAGATGTGTCACTTAACGACCATCCCCGTCGAGGTGGCAGCGACGCCTTGCGACCATCTCCACCATGGTGACGGACCGATCGAGAGCCTAGGCCGCCGCCAGTTCTAAGTCGTTTTGGACCCAAGCTGGTGGCGACGACTTGGCGAACACAAAGCGGCAAGCCACATTGGGCTGCTCCTGCCGCGTCGCACTCCTCACCACCTCTGTCCTGAGACTATGGCGACATAGAGGCGCCGCCGTCACCTAAGTAGTGGAGGATGCGCCCGCGTGCCTTCACGGCCGCGGGCGGTAGCTCCTCCTTGATGCGCCAGTTGCGCTAGGGCGGCGACACTGGCCAATCGATCTGGACGTACCGGCTATGCGACTGTGACTAGGGGTGGGCATTCGGTTTAACCGAGTTGTACGGTTCGGTTCATCGGTTTTATAAAAAAAATCGGTTTTCTGAGATTGGTCACTGATTGGTTATCTTGAAAACTAAGAACCGTTGATTCGGCCCATCAGGAATTTCGGTTCGGTGTAGGTTTGACCGAATAAACCGAACAAAATTGAATCTAGCCAGAAAAAATGGCAATCGCGAGCATTCCATGGCAAAAAGGATCGACGAACACACAAGATTATATCAAAGAAAGGAAGAGTAGGTGCAACTGGATGTTATCTCACACTCGCCGGCCGCCAATGTAAGCAGAAGAGGAAGTGAGGGCGTTGGGGAAGTAGCGGGAGGAGGAGATTGTGCTAGCCAAAGAATCACTACTGCGCCTGCGCGCCACGCAAGCTGCCGGACATCGTCGCCGTCTACTGTGGTGGAGAGGAGGGGGTGGGGTACGGAGGGCTGGAGGGGTGGCGGCTGAGCAGGAAGGGTCGCAGCCTCATAGGCTCGCAACCTAGGGTTCCCGATTGGATGGGGAATCGAGTGGATGGACTTGGGCTGGGGCTGTAGCGATGGTGATAGAGAGAAGGCAAGTGGTGAGTTCATGTAATAGGTTGGGCTATTTTTTAGGCCATTATAGGAATGCCCTCGGTTCCTCGGTGTATTCGGGTAGCCATCGATGACGACCGAAGTAGCCGAACTAGAATCGGGTTTTCTAAATCTAGGCATCGAGAAAGCAACCGATTTATTCGGTTTAGGTCATTTCGGTCTCGGTCCTGATACTTCGGGTCGGTTTTTCGGATATCGGTTTTTATGCCCACCCCCAACTGTGACGCCAGTTAATCCTTCATGCGGCGTTTGATTTGGACGCCATAGTTGCTTGGTGGGGACGTTGGCGCCTCCTTCACGTGGCACTCGATGTGGATGCTGCAATTGCATGGGGGAGGTTGACTCCTCCTTCACGCGGCGGAGAGGGGATGTTGGTTCTTGCTTGACACGATTGCACAAGGGAGTGCAACTCCTCCTTGATGACACGCGGTGGCGAGGGCGGCGCCGAACCATGCTCCTAGAGCGATCGCTCCGTCAGCAACTTAATCTGATGGACGAACTCCTCGCATGTCACCTCGGTCTCTGAGAGGAGGTGCTGCTACTGTTAGAAGGGAGAGAGGGGTTTGGTGGATTCGATGGATTATTGCTTGAGCCTCGTGGGCATATATATAGGAGTACATGATCTACTTGGAGTACAAGCCAAGCCAGAATAATTCCTAGTCTAACCTTTGTTTCCAATATAATACATATACTCAACATCCCCCCGCGGTCACAACAGTAGCGACGCAGACGATGAGATTGGAGAAGAATCCGAAGGCAAGCCGACGGACACCCCCCACAGTCGTATCGGTCGACGCATCGCGGAGTCGTGGCTGGAGTGGAAACCAACGAGGTTGCTCAAGCAGGCGGTAGCCCTTTGTGCCGTTTGTCGAGGTAACCGAGAGCGTAGGTGGTGTAGCCGTAGTCGAGGTAGCCGTGCGAAGAACGCCGTGGTCGGTGTCGAGTCGGGGGTCGCCGGTGTCGAGGTAGTCGCCGTGGAGCCGCAGAAGAAGAGGAGCGGCGGCGGCTAGAGAAGGAGCGCGGCGGCGGTGCTCGAAGTAGGCGATAATGAACCCGACAGCGTGACGAAGACTGGCGCGGATGGTGACGTTCTCGCGCCAAGGGAGACGGCGCGGGGCATATCACATGGAAGACAACACGCGTGGACGACGGTGGACCGCGGGCCGCAGCGTTACGGCCCGAAAAGGCGATGCAACGGCGGCGAGCAGGTCGGGGCGACGACCGGAAAGACCTCAGGGCGGTTGCAGGGATCGCGTGCCACGCTCGCTACGGCCCTACGGGGCGACGCAGCGGTAGCGCGAGGGTCGGTGCAGCCTCGGGGATGGCCTGAAGCGGACGGCCTCGGTGTGGCAGTTGACCGCGGGTCACGGCACTACGGCCCGAAAGGGCGACGCAACGGCAGCGCACGATGTGGTGCAACCACAGGAACAGCTTCAGGGCGGCGGCGAGGACCACGTGCCACGGCGCTACGGTCTGAAGGGACGACGCATCGACGGCGCGGGTCGATGCAGACATGGAAAAAACCACGAAACGACGGTGCTGCGGTCCAAAAGGATGATGCATCTGCAGTCTGTTGCTCGATCGATAAAGAGGCGTGAAAACTTGACGTTGATTTTCACTAAATCCCGCGGAGACGTGCGTCGAATTATCAGACTGAACGTCTTGCGTCAGAAAACGGGACGTACAACAGTCCGCATGGGATGCAACGCCTCGGATGCAACATGCACCGGCAGCCAGCGTGCACACATCATTGGGCAGCCAGCAGCACGCCTGCGCGAGGCGAGTGAGAGCGCGCGCGACGCGGCAAGCCCGACAGGCCAACACGAACGACCGCCGTACCAGCGTACACGATGCGAGCGCGTATGGCCCGAGGCCCGGGTGGCAATCGATTCCGTCCGGGAACCGATGAAGATGCTGACGAAGTAGACACGCGTTGTCGAGGACGAACGGCGGCGGGCACGTAAACCGATTAATAGATCGGAGAACCAAAAAAAAACACTGATCAAGACGATCAATATGAGAGAGAAAACCCAGATCACGGATAGGAAAAAATACTTTCTAGGGCTGCCGGTCAACATGATCGGCGGACGAACCCTAGATACGGGCGGCACGGCCCCCGGCGGCGGTCATGGAGATCGATCGCCCCGGGGACGGTGCGCGATTTCGGAAGCGGCGGCGGCTAGGGTTTAGAACCTGGAAACTGATACCATGTTAGAAGAGAGAGAGGGATTTGGTGAAATCGATGGGTTATTGTTAGAGCCTCGTGGGCATATATATAGAAGTATATGATCTACTTGGAGTACAAAGCCAAGCCAGAATAATTCCTAGTCTAACCTTTGTTTCCAATCTAATACATATACTCAACAGCTACTAATGGAGCGACTCCTACAGCTCATGTTGGAGAGGTTGTTGTTGCGGCGACGCCTGGTCCTCCTTGTAATCGGAGGAGAGGATGATCACCTCCTTGCTTGAGTAGTCGGCGACCGCAGTAGTGCCACGATCCGTAGGAAGATCCGGGGTCGCTGCTGCCGCCTTCTGGCGCAGAGAACCAAGACTTGTGCATGGTTTGGATGGGGACGAGAAAGGAGAGGAGGAGTTCAGACTTCAGACAAACGGATGAGCGGGAGGTATGTATATCGATGTCAAGGCAGAATTGGTAGATATCGTATTATAATAAATGTTATGGTAATATGTGTAATGTATGGCCATAAATAAAAGTATTTATGATACTATACATAATAAAGATAATATCATACACTAATATCATATGTTTTAATATTGGCTGATAAAGTGGTGCGACGAACGCAACACCAAAGCTCGATGTAGAGAAATATTAGGTATTACTCTACAAATTAATAGCTCGATGTAGATCTCAACAAATTAATAGCTCACCTCAATCGGGACCATCTTAAAATTTCTCCACCAATCGAGGCCACAGTGATATCCTCCTTTTCGAGAGAAATATATAAAAAGTAAGGCCATTTTACTCTGTCCGACACGCGTTGTTTCCACGCGCCAATTCGCTATACCACTCAAAACAAGTCTACAACAGACACTTTCTTCTCACCGCACAAAGCGATCGCAACAAAAGGAATCATTCGATCACGTATCATGGAGCAGAAACGGGCAACCGGTAGTAGGAGAGGGGTAACTTTCATCAGTTCGATCGTGCAGGGCAGGCCAACCGATCGAGCCGGTCCAATCCCCACTTTTCTTGTCAAAACGTGGCACATCGGGCATTGCATGTCGTGTGCACATCAATTTCGCGTACCAATCTCCTTAAAGCTAGCCGGACGTTGAATCTTCTTCATATTTCCTGTCAAAATCCTACTAGTAGCGATGCGAGTTGTCGCGTCCATTTTGGTGATTGGGGGAGCAGCCGCGCTGTAGCTCGTACCGCACCTGTCACAGATCCTGTGGCCAACAGGGAAGAAACGCATACAAGCGCGACGTGTCGCCTTATTTTTTTGCGGGAAAGACCAAGTGATATTAATCCAGTACCGTCCTCAAAAGATAAGACAATTACAAACAAGTCCTTAAGGATAAGGAAGACGCCGCCGTCGATGAAGACGTGCCACTGGCGCGCCGCCGCCGCTCCTCCTCTACAACCTTGGATCGGACGGAGTCCCATGGCGGTCGGGAAGTCAACGGACCTCGAACCCAAAAGGCCTCCACCTTGCATCGTCGCCATCGCCTTTGATCTGGACCTCATCACCTGCATCTTCCAAACTTTCAACAACCGGAGCCGCCGCCCACGGACTCCGGCACGGGAAGAAGGCGCACGGCAACTCCGCCGAGTTGCGAGCACCAGGAAGGAGGCGGGGAAGTGGTCGGATTCCGCAAAACCCCGCCACCGGAGAAGATCACCGCCGCCACAAACCACCAACCCGACAACGCCTTCCTCTCCACGGCGCTGCCGGCGAACCACCCACTCCATCCTAGCTATGTACAGACGGGAACCGAGGTTTCCCCACCCTCCCGCCGCCGAAGCGGCCGGCAGAGGGGGGGAAACCAGCGAGCCGCCGCCGGCGAACTAGATCGAACGGGGAAGGGGAAAAAATCGCCTCTCCTACTGTAGCGGGGGAGAGAGCCGAGCCAAGGTCTCAACTTGTGCCACCTTACGTGTCGCCTTAAGTGGTTAGATATTTGTTCCGCAGAGTGCCATCGCCCATCGGTCGACTAGAAGAACTGTTCATCAGCCAGTAGTGGTAGCGACGAAATTTAGAGCAACTCCAACGCGCCGATCCAAACAAACGGCGAATTTATCCCTTTTTTGTTCTTTTGGATTGATTCGGCGGACATCAACGTTCGCTTTCACGTTTGGGTCAGTGCATGCGTCCAACACTGGCCCGACCCATTCCGACAGCGCGCGAAAAAAAATGCAACCATTTTAAACATAAAAACAAACATTAATTAAGCATTAAAACCGGCCACAAAGCCAGCGATAATCCACGCGTCCATATTACATTAATTAGACATTAAAGAAACTAAACTAAAAGGATGGCGCACTGTCCTAGGCATCCTCGTCGTCGTCGTAAAGGTTGGTGAGGTCGATGGGCGTCGGTGTTGGGCCGGCTCACGGAAACGCCGTGTTCCAGCCGATGTTGATGTCGGGCACGGGTTGTGCGGTCGTGGGCTGTGCCGTCGCTGCCTGGGCCTGGTGTGCCTCCTCCTCCGCCTCACGCTGCTCCTCCTCGGCGTCGCACTTGAGCTGCTCTAGGTACTCACCGTGGCGGCGCTTCTCGGCCAGCCGCCGCTGGCGCCATTGCTCGAGGTCCGCTGTCTCCTGCGTCGGCGTCACCCTGAGCCAGATTGAAGGCGCGCTCACGTACTCCTGCACTTGTCCGGTCCAGGAGTAGCGCTCGAGGGGGGTCGGCTCCGGCTCGACCTTGACTGGGGACGGGGGCACCGGCGGCACGCCACAGACAGTGCCATGGCTGCCTCGTACGCCGCCTCCTCCTCCTCGTCCTCTGCCGCCCCGCACCTTTCCTCCTCCTCGCTCTCCAAAATGACAACCGCCATGGCCACCTGGTAGGCAACCTCCGCCTCCTGGTCCTCGTCGCGAACGACGATGGGGCCGACGACGAGCTGCTGGCGACTTCGCGGACGCCGCGCCGCCACGCCTCCTTGTGCTCGAAGGCCAACCAACGAGTCCAATAAGGCGAGCCGACGTCGTACGCGGCCTCGCGGCGCTGCTCTGGCATCAGCAGCACCCGCTGACGCCTCACCTCCTTCGTGTGCGTCCTAGCCGACCGCGGCGCCGCCGGCACTGGGATCCTCTCAGGATTCGAATGCCAGTCGTACGGCAGGGTCACGTCCGGGTAGGGGAGAGGGACGCGGTGCTGCCAGTGCCATTCCGCCTGATGCACTGGCACGCTAATGCGTTGCCTCAGCCGGCAAGAAGGCGCCGACGTAGGCGGGGGAGGCGGGGGGGGGGGGAGTGGCCTGGGTCTTTCCTTGGCTTTGCCGGAGTCGGAGCCGGAAAAGAACCCCATCTTGGGTAGATGTGGCTAGGGTTGTTGCCGACGGGGGAGCAGAGGGTGGTGAGATGGAGACGGGGGCTTTCTGCAAACCCTCCCCCCTCCCCCCACGCTCGAATTAAAAAAGGCTGACCGTTGTCACTGACGCATAGGCCCGAGGTGGGCTTTCATCATAAATTAAGCTAACCGCGGTAGTTGGGCAGCCGCCAGCCGGGCACTCGACGAACACCGAGAAGGCGCGTGAGGCATCCGTTTCGCGTCCGCGCCGACGCATTTCGATCGCAAATGCGTCGACGCGGAGAAGCGAATACGTTTTGGGATTGGATCGACGCGCCGGGTCTTCATTTTTGTCTGCACCAATCTAAACAAACGTAAATAGACGTTTTGGGTCGCTGCGTTGGAGTTGCTCTTAGCTGCGTCAGACATGTCATCCTCGTACAGAATTCGCCATCACCGTGGAACCCAAGCCGCCCAGCGCGAATCGTCGACCAACAGTAGGAGCGGAAATATCAGGAGCATTCTGCTTCCATGGCCAGCAGCCGCGCGCCCCCTCGCCGACGTGTGCCACTCGTATATCCCTGGTGCGTCACGCATAACTGTAAATGAGCGCACTCTAGACACCACACTCGATTACCCAATGCCTCAAGCTCACACTCCACACGTACCCAAGTGGCAATCGCGCTCCACCAAAAGCAATCGGCACTCCGGCAGCTAGCAATGGACATGGCCATCGACAGCTGGATCAGCTTCCCTTCCTCATTGACGTCCGGGCACGAGCACGGGGAGGTGGTGCTTGTGTGGTCGCCGGCGGCGAAGCGGCCCGCGGGGCGCACCAAGTTCAAGGAGACGCGCCACCCGGTGTACCGCGGCGTGCGGCGCCGGGGCAGTGCGGGGCGGTGGGTGTGCGAGGTGCGCGTCCCCGGCAAGCGCGGCGAGCGGCTCTGGCTCGGGACGTACGTCGCCGCCGAGTCGGCCACGCGCGCGCACGACGCCGCCATGCTCGCGCTGCTCGGCCACTCCGCCTCCGCCGCGGCGTCCCTCAACTTCCCGGACTCCGCGTGGCTGCTCGTCATGCCCCCGTGGCTCTCCGACTTGGCCGATATCCGACACGCGGCCATCGAGGCCGTCGCGATTTTCCTGTGCCTGGAGGCCGCCGCCGTGGTGCCCATCGTCGACGAGGCCACCTCGCCCGTGTACCTGCCGTCGCCCGTGGACAATGCCGACGAAGTGTTTCAGGTGCCGACTTTCTCTGCGCAGAGCAGCGACATGTTCGAGCTCGACATGTCCGGGGAAATGGACCTGGACGCGTACTACGCAGGCTTTGCGCAGGGGATGCTCCTCGAGCGCTAAATCATGCCACGTATTTTGAGGGGGTGGGACCGGGCCTTATTTTGTTCCAATTAAATCATGCCACGTATGCGGGAGCACGGATGGGAGCACGCTAGGGGAGCAGGCAAGTCTCGTCCTTGTTTGGGCCTGCTGGGCCAAATGCTCCCACCACATACGCAGGAGAGCGTTTCTCCCCTCGCCTCCACTCCCTGACCTCTCGTCTCTCTCTCGTCTGTCGTCTGGGATTCTCAGTTGCGATGCCGCCGCCGAAATCCCCAGCCATGACAGGATGCCTCGTCTTCGCCCAGCCGCCGCCATCCTTCTTCTCACGTTTTACCCTCAAGATGCAACAGGAAGGGGTTGCACTATCAGATCGGTCGCGGCGAAACACCAATGAGGCCCGACCCAGATTTGTTCCTACGTCCAGGGGCGGAGACATGGGGGACCCCGTAGGACATTGAGGGGCTCGCAGCCCCGCTCGCCGAAGGCAGGGCGCTGCTCCAGTTTGACGGCGGGCGGCAGCTAGCAAACTACTCTGATCACTATGGGGGCATGTGCTTCGATGGTGGTGTTAGCAGCTCTGTTGATTCAGCGATGGAGCCTCGTCATATAGCCCGTCAAAGCATGTGCGGTTTAGTTTGAAAGGTACACCAACATATACTCTCCCTACTGCAAGAACTTCTTATGAATTACGACGTAGCAGGCTAATTAATCTAGCATGTAAGATAACAGATGAATTTACTAAGTAGATGTTTCTTTGAAATTTTGAGAAATTATTGCTACTAATTGCTATCCTTCTGTTCATAATTAAATTTCTTAGTTGTATGTCCAATATATCTTCTGATCAATATTTACAAGATAAGTATTAGATTATGTAGATGTAGATAATTGTCACGGAAGGTTATTTATGATGGTTAGCTAAAAAAGAGGTATATTTTCAATGCATTCTGCGGTGCGTGTTTATGTACCATGAAGCTTTCACGGATTTAATTTCGAGGTTCGATCACCCTTTATTTCATGGTACCTATTTAAACAGTTCAAAATATTGTTTATTTGGTTATTGTTCTGTATGGAGAAGATTTTATCTATCGATTATAATAGCAGCCCTTCTCGCCTTGCCGACCTGGAGACGCGGTTGGTCATATGACTTGGGCAAGAGGGTCTTGTGTCGCATGGTGGGGCGACACCATGGTGCCCTCGTATGAGCAGCAAACCATCGCTGTTGATTGAAGTCCAGTAGCCCGAGATTCAGGAACAAAGTCAATGTCGCTGGAGGACTTTAATGGCGCGTGATGCGCGCCACTTGGGGTGGTGGATAATTGCGGGTCAGTTTCCATGCCGATCTGTGATGTTTCGCGTTCATATAGTCTCCTGGTACGGTGTTCCATCCCCTCCCCTTTCGCGCCCAGGTTATTCTCCATCGAATTTGGAGTACATCTTCTGTTGATTTATGTATATGGGTTCACTAGCTAGCGAAGGAGAGAAGCTTATTGGAGTTCTTATTTTGAGATGGTTCAATGAAACATCATCATTATTTGTTACGTACAAAGAATTTGCATGTCGGCAGATTGGTTTTGAATCTAAATAATTTCCCTAGCACTAATGTCGTGCCACTATACTGTTCAAATGTCCTTGAATACTTTTACCATTCGTTCTCAGGGCACAACAAAAATACTTTTTTAGTACTAACAACGTAGTTGGTTTAATAAAATTTTACTTTCATACTCGGTGCCCGTGCATATACATTTATGAAAATGACTATCATTTTTATTGCCAAAATAGATGGGCGCGGCAACGCACGCCACTACGGTCTAGTACATGCATACATATCAAACCGGGTTTAAATAAACCGGATGTATTACATGCAAACAGGATGATTTTCATCTAAACCGAAGCACATTCATTATATTTTCGACAAATTTCATCAAACAAAACCGACCAGACCTAAACCTAATCTACATCTACGGTGTCGCATGTCCTCCAAGTCCTTGTTGTTCCCCTCCGTGGCCATGTCTGGCGGCCGTGTCCATGTCCGACGAAGATGAGACTCACAAAGTGAAGGTGCGGGCGTTGACAACGAGGAGTAAAACATGGGACACGGATCGTCCCACATGGCAATTGAGATCCTGCCACCTCCCATATGCCCTACTCCTGCTCGTCAGAGTCGATGGCATGTCCGCCAGTGGATGTGAGGTCGATGATGGATTTGGATGGGCCGGTATCGTCGCCGTGGCGGTGGTGGCGCAAACGCGCACTACTGAGATAAGGCATATGTGATGCCCACAACTTGATGATAGGATGGTGTAAATTTGAGGTTCAAATGATTTGAAAAATTGACTCTTGTGTGGTAGGATGTGGTTCAAAATCTTAGTTCTCCTTTTTGTGATGCCCGCAACTTGATGATAGTTGTGGCCGGTGCCTAGCGGCACCCGCTACATGAAAGTACCTATGGCAGGTGCTTATTGAAGCCTGTCACTGGTCAACACCACCTTATACACCTCAGCCGCACACACCCGCAACCGTTCCCACCATATCCGCACCCAAATTCATTCTCTCTCTCTCACATCGTCACTGTCGCCATCACCTTGGCGGACTTCGATGTCACCACTATCACGCTCGTCGTCCATCGTCACCAACATCGCCGCTTCCCCCGTTGTCCCTGTAGCCCTCCCCATTCGCTGCCTCAAGCATCCTTGCCCTCGCCGTCATCCGATGCCTCCAATGTCGCCGCCATCACCGTCGCCCTCGCCCTCCGTCGTCTCCAACGTCCTCAGCCTCCCCATCGCCCTCGTCATCCCGCCTTGGCCATCGTCCTCGCCCTCCCTGTTATCTCCGTCCGCCCCAGTAATGACATCTCTTTATATATATTATTGTACAATGTAGTTGTTCTTAGTTACTGTACTCATCTATATGCAACATTTTCTTCTAGTAAGGACACACAAATATGACCATGCATTTGGTCTGATAAATACAATTTTAGTTTGTATTACAAAAAGTTTGTTGTAAGATGTAGTGTAGCAATATCCAACATATGTACAACCACTTAAGAGTGAGAAGTGTCCACCCGAAGAAAATACATTAAATATTGTCATAGATAGTTTTATCTTGTTCTATGGTACAGAAACTCTATTGTGGCAGGATGTTGATTTTTTTATGCTCATAAAGTTGCTTTCGTGAAAAATGTGTTTTATCTAAATGTCAAGTTTTTTAATGCGATTTAGATGGAGAAGTCGAGACGCCTCGTTAGGACTCCTACAACTGTAGACTCCATCATGAGGGTGGCTGAGTACACGGAGATTGTGCTGATCTATGTCGAGAGCGCTCGAGCAACCACCGAGAGCGCTTGAGCATACACCGAGAGTGCTGCAGCATCTGCTAAGAGCACTAGAGCAACCGCCGAAGCTACGGCGACCGCCCTAGCCGAGATCACGGAGATGTTTGGAGGCAAGAAGACCTCATGACGAAGTTGAAATTTTGCTTGTGAACTAGTTGTGCATTGCTTTATGTTATCGATGCTTGTGAACGAATTTCTATGTTGCTATGAATATTGCTATATGACTTTGTTATATGTAATTTGGTAACTGCGAAATTGACTTGTTGTTAGCCTGTTTATTTATCTTTGTAGATGAAGTGGTTTGTGGTGTACTATCAGAAGAACCCATGAGTCTACGATTCATGGGAGAAATGCAATGAACAAGTGGAAGGTTACGAGAACAACTACTATAAGAGATATAAGACTAAAAGAAGAAGAAGAGGTTTGTTACTCCAACTTCGTCCTCATAGAGAAAAGCAAGCATGAAGTATGCAAGACCACCTCCAACTTTGTCGTCACAGAAAGCAACCATCAAGTATGCAAGACCGTCTGGACAAGTGGACGACTAAAGAATTTGATAATCTTTATTCATTTCATTGTCATTATGTGAGGTCATATATGTATATATGTAACATGCAGCATAACAAAGGTTTCGCCGAGAAGGTCATGTGTACTTAGTTGTGATGTTGTTATGCAAATTGTACTGTCATTCATACATATATTGCATTGCATTTGGATTATTATGATGGTAAAATATGATCCTGGTGCTCTAGCATTTATCTATTTCAATTCATAAACATTAATTGTAAGTGTTGCAGAGTGCTGAACATGTAGTTGCCGTAGGTGCCAAGAAAATGCTCATCACTGTAACAACCTTTTCCAGTGGCGGGTGGCTAGGTTAGCTCGCCACTATAGAGTTCCTACCAATTGGCGGGCGCACGCCCGCCACTAATGCCACGTTATCAGTGACGGGAGGTCAGTGGCGGGCGGCCATGAGAGCTCCGTCTGCCACTACTAGGTCTTTGGTGCACGCCACTAGTAGGCATTCCTGTAGTAGTGACGCGGAGATGCCAGCGCTCTCATGTGCAATCACTAGCGCCGCCAGCATCATCTCCACCTCTAGCTCCGATGTGACCGCGTTATAAGCGGCATAAGCACGCACAGTCTCATGCATCGTCCGTTGCTTGGCAAGAAAGTTGGGGTTCTCCACGACCATGGACACCACAGCCTCATTGCTCACGAGTTTGCCATAGATTTGCCCCCCCCCCTCCCGCCACCCGAGGAATGAGAAGTTGTCTCACTGATCGTCATGTGTCTGCCGAAACACCGACATCGGCTGCTCCTCAAGCCGGCATGGAACGACACGGGTAGGGTCACCGACTCATTGTCGGAGGCCGCTTGCATCGTCGGGTCATTGTCAAAGACCTCCAGAGAGCTGGCCGGTAGGTCGGCCTCTATCCACCTCGCACAGCAGCCCAGCCAGCCGGATGCAAGGGGGGCCAGTTCGTGCTTCTGCTCCGTCAAAAGGCTCTCCAACATAATGCGCTAGAGCGTGGTCATAATGGAGGTGGTGTATGGAGGAGGATGTGAAGCGGGACGTGGTGTGATGCAGTTTGTGCCGGGCGTGGCCTCCATTAAATAGCGCATGCCGGTCGGGCCAAGCGGTGGTGTGTCAATGCGAGCGCTGGAGTTGGTTTCTCGTCCAGCGTGCCTGTCTAGTCATGGCAGACGGATGGACGGTCAACCCGTTTGAATGCGGTAGATATCCTTCCGGTAACATCCAGTCACGTCTCTCCGACATTGAACAGGCGCAAACACCGAAAGACAGCGCAGGCCATGCTCTCGGCCAGCTCATCGCTTTGATGCCGATGCCAATGAGAGGTCGCATCCGCTCTAGCTAATATGAATGTGGCGTTGGCGCTCTGAAGTGGCATGAATGCATGACAACCACTTCACGCGGGGGAGGGCCCGGGACATGGTTTTGGGTGGGCCCGAGGTGTCGTCGTGTGTGTGGCAGCTGTTCGGACGCATGCAAAGTCCCCCGGATTTGCCTTAGGTTGCAGGAAAAAAGATGCCCTGACCGGTCAGCAGACCGATATGGTATCGTGTTGGATGCAAAATAGGTTTGGACCGTCCGAACCGATGCCGGGGGAGAGGAAAATTTCGTAGATATAAGTTTACTCCACATGCAAGTGGACAACTGTTAACCTTCACCCTTGGCTTGATACACCATCAGCGGCGCTTTTTTCTCCTGTCTCTTGCCAAGGAACAAGAAGAAACGCTGGAAAAGATACGATGATATGCCCGCGCGCGTCTGCCTTTGCTTAACACGCGTCCACAGGTAAGAGCCCCGACGTGTCGACTCGATACCATTCGTGCACAGCCACAGCTTCCGTCGACACCTGCTGTTCCATCGTATTCGCAAGTACGGCCACCACAAGATTAAGCTGGACGGGGTTTATATACTCCTTTGCAGAAAAAGAAAGGCAAGATTAAGCTGGCAGTGGCTACAGAAATAAAACCGTAGAAGACTCGAACGCATGCACATCAAATTTTATGCCAAACAGAACATACATGAGAATGGGAGGGCACGAAGAAGAGAAGTTGGTTTTCATCAGGCAGAAAGGGAAACGGAGAACGACCGGCCAGCTGACGCGTACTAGTCGCGAAATGGATCCAAAAATAGGCGCTATTCGTTCACGCGCAGTGACTACAACGGGGCTGCCTCCACCCCACTCCAACTAGCTCGCTCGTGGTCCAAGCACGTACGCTAATTAACCCGGAAGTTGTGGCTCCTAGTCAGCCGGTTAGGGCTATCGGATCAGATCCTTTCACGGCTTCACGTCCAAATCGTCGCTGTCGCTGCACGAGCTGTCGCTTCGCTTCACTCACTCAGTGGGGGTAGCTGACTGTGTGCGTGAGTCTGTGATTCACGCGCGTGGTGGTGCTAGTACTGTGCGTCGCGCTCTGGGCTCCGTCCTAAATCCTATGGCCTACAGGGCGCGATGCCAACAAGTGATGCGTGTCGCCAACTGGCTAGATATTTTTGTTCCATCATGCTAGTTGTTTCTAGAAACGAAAAGGAAACACATTTCTTCAAAATATGATCTTATCCGTTGAATAGTCCACATGCATTTCCTTTTTTTTAGATGCGTCCGCATGCAATTATGTGTCTAGATATAGCAGCATGTATAATGGGAAATACCCCTTGGTTCTCAATTGTATCTACGTCGTATATGGGAAAAAAATTAATAATTAGAAAAAAGTCAAAATAGTTCAGAAGTTTTTTTAGAATAAACTTGACTTTCTTTTGCGCTTATAGGTCACTATTCACACTATTTTGGCTGATTTTTTTGTTAAAAATAAGTCTAGTGGATGTTTTCTTTTTGTGTATTTTTCACAAGTACAATGGAAGGTCAGTTTATTTCAAAAATATTTTCCGAAATTTTGACTTCTAATTTAGTTACTAATTCTTTTTCCATATGGGGTCTAGATACACCCATAGGCCAAATGTCTGCCGCCCACGTATAACCACATTTACACATTCAAAGCATTTAAAAAAAAATAAGCTTTTATTTTTTTTCAAACATGCTATATAGATATTTCGTTAGATAGACAGTCCATCATATATATTTCAGTAGTGCAACCTCTAAAGAGGCTATTTCGATCAAAGAAATGAAAACTTTGGCAGTCCTATGAACTACTCGCCTATGTTTAAATTTCTTAAGTTGTTCGGCAAGGGGTTAGGTAGGGAGAATCTTATTCCACCTTCAGAGAGCCATCGCCGTCTCGTCTTTTTGAGCATGCGCAAACCCTAACAAAACTCGAAGAAACGTGTAAAAAAGGAGCCATCACGCTCGCAAGGGTCGAGATCCATCACGCCACCAAGCCCCTAAGGTCACCGGAGACAAGACGGACCGGCGACAGTTCTGGCGAGAGGGAGAGGAACACTGGTCCCTTTTTTAGCCAAGGCGGCTGCATAGAGGAAGGACATAAAAGCAGACGTCGCCCTGAATTGTCCTTAGATATACGAGAAGTGTTACATTAGTTTTGTTTTTTGCATGGAGGTGTCGCCTTAGATATTTCCGGCCAGACCATCCACAACACGTATTACGCAGGGAAAACCCTATTCGCCGCTCGTTGCGTTGAACTGTTGACACAACGCACACGCGAAATCCCGCAGTGCTAGCTATGGGCCAGCCCATTATACCAAAGCTGGCCAGCTAGTATTAGGAACCTCCTGGAAGGTTCCTTGAACCGGTTTTTTGTTTCTATTTACCGGTTTTTCTGCTTCTTCTTCGATTTTTTTCATTTTTAGTTTTCATTTTTTTCCTTTTTCCGCTTTTCAGTTTCTTTTTCTTTTTTCCACTTTTTTGTTTCTTTTTCTTCTTTCTTTTCTTTTGTTTGATTTCTGTTTCTTTTCAAGTTTATTTTATTTTATTTTCTAAAGATCATATTTCAAAAATTGTTTGAAAAATTAAAAAAATGCTTGTGTTTTAAAATAAAACTTTAAAATATCAAAAAATGTCCGTGTTTAAAAAAATTGTTCATATTCAAAATTTGACCAGGGATTACTGAAATTGTTCTTGTTTTCCAAATATTGTTCGGAAAGTTGTTGACAAAACTTTTCACAATTTTTTAAAAATATTCCCGTTTTCTAATATTGTTTATGAATTTTGAAAATTGTTCATGCTTTCATTTTTTAGGAGATTCCAAAAATGTTCCCATTTTAAAATTTGTTCACAAGTTTCGAAAAAGTTTGTGTTTTTAAATTTTATCAGGAGTTTCAAAATATGTTCATGTTTCAAAAAAAATTGGAATTTGGAAAAATGCTCCCCTTTCAAAAAATTGTTTATAATTTTAAAAAATGTTCCTTTTTTGAAAATTTTATAGTTTTTCTTTACAAAAAATTCACAGTTTTTGAAAGTGTTTGTGTTTCACAGAACATTCAGTTTTTTGAAGAAAAAAATGCTTTTAAAATTTCTAAACTAATTTGAATCTGTATAGCATGTTGGTTCTTTACGTTGGGTGCTACTATATGATCAGATACGACTGCTAGCTCAACTGGTACTAACGGTTGTGTATAGCGTTCGATCCTGTGTTTGAATCACCGCGACCACAAATCTTTTTTTTTGAGTTATAGTGTGCGTGCGATGTTGGTCACTATCTTCATGGGCCGGCCCAGTCGGGAACCCGCCTATGCGAAACGGCCACTCTTTGCCTCAAAGAGCGGCATATAGGAGGTCGCGCTACGCAGGTCTTGCTTTTTTTAACACAGTACAGATGAAGCGTTCATATACATGCGCATACACTCATTCCTATGAACGCACACACGCACACTCTACCGCTATGAGCACCTTCGAAATACTGAGCCAGCATATCATCTTGAAATTTATGAAGTCACCGTAGGCACCTCGTAGTCGACGGAAACGTCTCCTCCCACTGAATGTGCATCGCCGAAAATCCTGAAATAAATTCAGGAATAAATGCGAGCACCAGGATTTGAACCCTGATGGGCTGGGGATACCACAGTCTCTCTAACCATTCAACCACAGGTTGATTCGCTGCGCGGGCCTTGCTGAGGGGCGAGGGGAGATACTCTTGCAACCGCGAATGCAGGGCTGATATTAGACCCTGGACCCACCGATGATGTTAATAATCTCCGGTGTTCAGACCGTGGATTTTTTTTTTCTTTCATCCAACTGAACATTTTTTTTTACCGCTTCAAGCATAATAAAAGATCATTTGCATTATGGCGTCAAAGCTGTGGACGGCAGGGCGTACACGCAAGCAAGTTTTTATGCGGGGACAAGCAGGCGAAGTTGTAACTTAAGCTCGAAGAAATTTACAAGAAAACGACACTTGAAAATGTCACAGTTTTCCCGAATAGTGCCAAACTAAGGTACTATTCCTTCACGTGTGCTGACCATAACGGGTAACTGTCGTAGCACGCTACCGCCGAAGGCGTGTGGTTCTGCTAGACCCATGCAGGTGATCAGCTCAGCTTGTTCTAGACCTGAATCTATCAGCGATATCTTATGCCAAAAATCCTCGTCGCGACTCGCGATGCGAGCTGTCGTGATACTCGTTCACGTGGGGCTGGGGCGCTGGGCGGTCGGTAAAGCCGGCAGGCAGCTGCATGCCGAGACAATATCAGGTGGAAACCACATTTTCAGTGGAAGCTTGGAAACCTGAGCACAGGCTGTTGGATCCTGTGTGTATGGACTAGATCCATCCATCATTGCTACCTGCTATTTGCAAATAAACGCCCGCTGGGTTGCAATGATATTTTGCACATAACCCCTCGGTGTTTACAAGTCATCAAAGCTAGCATCGTCGCCCCATGTCTCCACGTAGACGTTTTGTACCAGCGGTGTGAAACTACTTGCAATCAACATGGGGTAAGCAAGTAAATTTTTTGATATTATATCAGCAAACGCCCCATTTGGGTAAACAAAACAACAGTACACTCTCTCAACACAATTCTGCCAAAGGCAAGTAAAGTAAACAGTTCAATACAAAGATGCTAGGAGTAGAATTAGAACTCTGTCCAACAGAACTCTGCCCCTGAAAAAGAGAACTCTGCCCAGTTCCTAGTAAATTTAAGTAAAGCAAACGACTCAATACAACAGCCGAAACCACGACCAAACACTTGCACTTTACAGAGCACATTCTAACAACCGGAACCATTGCCTAGAACAAATTAAAGTAAACCAAACAGTTCAGTTGCACATAGTGCTGATTATGTAGCACCAATATGAGTCAGTCAAATTCAATAATGCATCACTTCAATACATAAGTATATCAGTTAAGAGAATGGTCCGAAAACAGTACTATTAACAGTGATGGCAAATCTGCGGATTTGTACATCAGTCATTCAACACCTAGTTCTAGTACACTAGGAGAAGAAAAAACCAATGCAGTACTATTAGTCCTAATAACTTGCAGAAATCTTGCCACCAAGCAACCTGAAAGAAGAGTTGAATCGGTCAGGCAATAGAAATTAATTGCAATACCTAATCTCAGCTCACTTCACTAATCAATAGCAATAGAAACTAAACCTGATGGCAAACATCATTTCTACAATTTTCTATGTTCAACCAGTTCCAACATCTTTCTTATTTCCCATCGTACTACACACAATTCTATTGCCATAAGAGTTCCTTGTTGCTGCATTAAGGGTGTGTTTGTTTGGACTGCAAGTTTCACGGTTGGAGGTTTTGTAACTCTAAATGACTCGACTGTGTCTTTGCTGCAGATGGCTACTCTACACAGAATTTTAACTGAAATTACTGTTTTCAATAGTTTAAACAATGTATTTAAATGAGTTTCATATATAATTTGCTGATTATATAAGTTCAATCATCTATTCCACATGTTGACTTAAATGAAACGACTGGGTTGTAAGTTAATCATCTATGACTACACATGAATGTTTTCAGCCAAAAAATGATGTAAAGATGACACTAGCAGTACCAGTTCACTGTCAATAGGATTAGTACCAATGGCACACATTCTTTTTCTCGCTGTCAATCACACTACTAGCAGTAGCACACACACATAAATTAATCTAGCAAATTTGCAGAAGCACGTACAAGCCCTAGACACCACTCGAGCTTTCTAAATTTACATACTTATCATCATCTAAATTCCATCTAGGCAGTAGTAGTAGCAGTTCATAGACATATATCACTTTTCATTAGACCACGGTCGCACAGAGCACACACTCTAGGCACATATAGTCATAGACGTATATAACACTTAATTAGGAGAAAATAAATTATACCTTCCCAATTTCTTCATGACCAACATCTGCATCGGCTGACAATATGCCACTACTTCGTTCCCTCTCCTACTTCCTTCAAAGGATGTGCTGATCCTAGAGGAGACAACCCAATTAGCTACGACCTTGTCCCCTCGTCTATTTGCTTTGCAAATCTATAGCCCAATCTAGGGAAGAGGGAACCACTAGATGAGCCACGGGAGGAGAACAGGGGAAAGCAGAAAACATGGACACTAGACATCCTCATACCTGGGGACCTAGATCCAGCACGACGTCGTTGGGGAACGCTCGGACGAGTACTGGCACGGTTGGCCGGACAATCGCCGGAGAGGAATCAGCTGCGCCGCTCGCTGACCGCAGGCCCACCACGAAACGCTCGGAGGAGGACTGTCACTGCTGGCGGGACAATCACCAGAGAGGATTTAGCCGCGCCGCTGGCCGCTTGCTGGCCCAGAGCGGAACGAGGGGGTCCTGCTGGAGGGAAGCATCGTCTCCTAACCCTAGCTTCCCATGGTAGGAACTCGAATCGGGATTGGATGCCGCCATGGGGAAAGGTATGAGACGACTCAGCCTCGGCATGCTTCTGTACCGAAGTACAGAATTATTGCGGGGTCCAATTTGCAAATTGTACGTACTCCCATCTCGCAGCGCACATTTCCAATCCAACGACAGCGGATCAAGTTTCCATGTTTCCGTTGAATGTACGGTTTGCACTAGATATGTACTCGCTGCATGCCCACGCGCGCTCTGGCCCTCTGCTGGATGGCCCCTCCCTCCTGAATCCTGTGGCCGAGAGAGAATATGCCAAGAAGTGATGTCTGACCTTTGGTTAGGTACAGTTAGATATTTTGATACGGTGCTTGATGCTCGTCTCTGTGAAAAGATCTAGCTAGCGTTATGTGATGTCTAGCCTTGTTGTTCTTTTGGTGTGGTTAGGGACCCTAAATCTTTTTTTGTTGAGCTAAGTTAGGGACCCTAAATCGGACACCGTATTTGTCCACGGACCTATGAAGACCATTTCGCGGGCAGTGTCGCAGGAGCCGACCCAGTAACGGGGCGCTCCCAGAGGAGTCGGTCCGCATCCTCCTACGCCATGCAGAGGGCCGCCGCTGCCAACGTTGACCCCGGCAGCGGTGCCTTGGGTCTATCAGCGTTGGCAGATGTGTCACTTAACGACCATCCCCGTCGAGGTGGCAGCGACGCCTTGCGACCATCTCCACCATGGTGACGGACTGATCGAGAGCCTAGGCCGCCGCCAGTTCTAAGTCGTTTTGGACCCAAGCTGGTGGCGACGACTTGGCGAACACAAAGCGGCAAGCCACATTGGGCTGCTCCTGCCGCGTCGCACTCCTCACCACCTCTGTCCTGAGACTATGGCGACATAGAGGCGCCGCCGTCACCTAAGTAGTGGAGGATGCGCCCGCGTGCCTTCACGGCCGCGGGCGGTAGCTCCTCCTTGATGCGCCAGTTGCGCTAGGGCGGCGACACTGGCCAATCGATCTGGACGTACCGGCTATGCGACTGTGACTAGGGGTGGGCATTCGGTTTAACCGAGTTGTACGGTTCGGTTCATCGGTTTTATAAAAAAAATCGGTTTTCTGAGATTGGTCACTGATTGGTTATCTTGAAAACTAAGAACCGTTGATTCGGCCCATCAGGAATTTCGGTTCGGTGTAGGTTTGACCGAATAAACCGAACAAAATTGAATCTAGCCAGAAAAAATGGCAATCGCGAGCATTCCATGGCAAAAAGGATCGACGAACACACAAGATTATATCAAAGAAAGGAAGAGTAGGTGCAACTGGATGTTATCTCACACTCGCCGGCCGCCAATGTAAGCAGAAGAGGAAGTGAGGGCGTTGGGGAAGTAGCGGGAGGAGGAGATTGTGCTAGCCAAAGAATCACTACTGCGCCTGCGCGCCACGCAAGCTGCCGGACATCGTCGCCGTCTACTGTGGTGGAGAGGAGGGGGTGGGGTACGGAGGGCTGGAGGGGTGGCGGCTGAGCAGGAAGGGTCGCAGCCTCATAGGCTCGCAACCTAGGGTTCCCGATTGGATGGGGAATCGAGTGGATGGACTTGGGCTGGGGCTGTAGCGATGGTGATAGAGAGAAGGCAAGTGGTGAGTTCATGTAATAGGTTGGGCTATTTTTTAGGCCATTATAGGAATGCCCTCGGTTCCTCGGTGTATTCGGGTAGCCATCGATGACGACCGAAGTAGCCGAACTAGAATCGGGTTTTCTAAATCTAGGCATCGAGAAAGCAACCGATTTATTCGGTTTAGGTCATTTCGGTCTCGGTCCTGATACTTCGGGTCGGTTTTTCGGATATCGGTTTTTATGCCCACCCCCAACTGTGACGCCAGTTAATCCTTCATGCGGCGTTTGATTTGGACGCCATAGTTGCTTGGTGGGGACGTTGGCGCCTCCTTCACGTGGCACTCGATGTGGATGCTGCAATTGCATGGGGGAGGTTGACTCCTCCTTCACGCGGCGGAGAGGGGATGTTGGTTCTTGCTTGACACGATTGCACAAGGGAGTGCAACTCCTCCTTGATGACACGCGGTGGCGAGGGCGGCGCCGAACCATGCTCCTAGAGCGATCGCTCCGTCAGCAACTTAATCTGATGGACGAACTCCTCGCATGTCACCTCGGTCTCTGAGAGGAGGTGCTGCTACTGTTAGAAGGGAGAGAGGGGTTTGGTGGATTCGATGGATTATTGCTTGAGCCTCGTGGGCATATATATAGGAGTACATGATCTACTTGGAGTACAAGCCAAGCCAGAATAATTCCTAGTCTAACCTTTGTTTCCAATATAATACATATACTCAACATCCCCCCGCGGTCACAACAGTAGCGACGCAGACGATGAGATTGGAGAAGAATCCGAAGGCAAGCCGACGGACACCCCCCACAGTCGTATCGGTCGACGCATCGCGGAGTCGTGGCTGGAGTGGAAACCAACGAGGTTGCTCAAGCAGGCGGTAGCCCTTTGTGCCGTTTGTCGAGGTAACCGAGAGCGTAGGTGGTGTAGCCGTAGTCGAGGTAGCCGTGCGAAGAACGCCGTGGTCGGTGTCGAGTCGGGGGTCGCCGGTGTCGAGGTAGTCGCCGTGGAGCCGCAGAAGAAGAGGAGCGGCGGCGGCTAGAGAAGGAGCGCGGCGGCGGTGCTCGAAGTAGGCGATAATGAACCCGACAGCGTGACGAAGACTGGCGCGGATGGTGACGTTCTCGCGCCAAGGGAGACGGCGCGGGGCATATCACATGGAAGACAACACGCGTGGACGACGGTGGACCGCGGGCCGCAGCGTTACGGCCCGAAAAGGCGATGCAACGGCGGCGAGCAGGTCGGGGCGACGACCGGAAAGACCTCAGGGCGGTTGCAGGGATCGCGTGCCACGCTCGCTACGGCCCTACGGGGCGACGCAGCGGTAGCGCGAGGGTCGGTGCAGCCTCGGGGATGGCCTGAAGCGGACGGCCTCGGTGTGGCAGTTGACCGCGGGTCACGGCACTACGGCCCGAAAGGGCGACGCAACGGCAGCGCACGATGTGGTGCAACCACAGGAACAGCTTCAGGGCGGCGGCGAGGACCACGTGCCACGGCGCTACGGTCTGAAGGGACGACGCATCGACGGCGCGGGTCGATGCAGACATGGAAAAAACCACGAAACGACGGTGCTGCGGTCCAAAAGGATGATGCATCTGCAGTCTGTTGCTCGATCGATAAAGAGGCGTGAAAACTTGACGTTGATTTTCACTAAATCCCGCGGAGACGTGCGTCGAATTATCAGACTGAACGTCTTGCGTCAGAAAACGGGACGTACAACAGTCCGCATGGGATGCAACGCCTCGGATGCAACATGCACCGGCAGCCAGCGTGCACACATCATTGGGCAGCCAGCAGCACGCCTGCGCGAGGCGAGTGAGAGCGCGCGCGACGCGGCAAGCCCGACAGGCCAACACGAACGACCGCCGTACCAGCGTACACGATGCGAGCGCGTATGGCCCGAGGCCCGGGTGGCAATCGATTCCGTCCGGGAACCGATGAAGATGCTGACGAAGTAGACACGCGTTGTCGAGGACGAACGGCGGCGGGCACGTAAACCGATTAATAGATCGGAGAACCAAAAAAAAACACTGATCAAGACGATCAATATGAGAGAGAAAACCCAGATCACGGATAGGAAAAAATACTTTCTAGGGCTGCCGGTCAACATGATCGGCGGACGAACCCTAGATACGGGCGGCACGGCCCCCGGCGGCGGTCATGGAGATCGATCGCCCCGGGGACGGTGCGCGATTTCGGAAGCGGCGGCGGCTAGGGTTTAGAACCTGGAAACTGATACCATGTTAGAAGAGAGAGAGGGATTTGGTGAAATCGATGGGTTATTGTTAGAGCCTCGTGGGCATATATATAGAAGTATATGATCTACTTGGAGTACAAAGCCAAGCCAGAATAATTCCTAGTCTAACCTTTGTTTCCAATCTAATACATATACTCAACAGCTACTAATGGAGCGACTCCTACAGCTCATGTTGGAGAGGTTGTTGTTGCGGCGACGCCTGGTCCTCCTTGTAATCGGAGGAGAGGATGATCACCTCCTTGCTTGAGTAGTCGGCGACCGCAGTAGTGCCACGATCCGTAGGAAGATCCGGGGTCGCTGCTGCCGCCTTCTGGCGCAGAGAACCAAGACTTGTGCATGGTTTGGATGGGGACGAGAAAGGAGAGGAGGAGTTCAGACTTCAGACAAACGGATGAGCGGGAGGTATGTATATCGATGTCAAGGCAGAATTGGTAGATATCGTATTATAATAAATGTTATGGTAATATGTGTAATGTATGGCCATAAATAAAAGTATTTATGATACTATACATAATAAAGATAATATCATACACTAATATCATATGTTTTAATATTGGCTGATAAAGTGGTGCGACGAACGCAACACCAAAGCTCGATGTAGAGAAATATTAGGTATTACTCTACAAATTAATAGCTCGATGTAGATCTCAACAAATTAATAGCTCACCTCAATCGGGACCATCTTAAAATTTCTCCACCAATCGAGGCCACAGTGATATCCTCCTTTTCGAGAGAAATATATAAAAAGTAAGGCCATTTTACTCTGTCCGACACGCGTTGTTTCCACGCGCCAATTCGCTATACCACTCAAAACAAGTCTACAACAGACACTTTCTTCTCACCGCACAAAGCGATCGCAACAAAAGGAATCATTCGATCACGTATCATGGAGCAGAAACGGGCAACCGGTAGTAGGAGAGGGGTAACTTTCATCAGTTCGATCGTGCAGGGCAGGCCAACCGATCGAGCCGGTCCAATCCCCACTTTTCTTGTCAAAACGTGGCACATCGGGCATTGCATGTCGTGTGCACATCAATTTCGCGTACCAATCTCCTTAAAGCTAGCCGGACGTTGAATCTTCTTCATATTTCCTGTCAAAATCCTACTAGTAGCGATGCGAGTTGTCGCGTCCATTTTGGTGATTGGGGGAGCAGCCGCGCTGTAGCTCGTACCGCACCTGTCACAGATCCTGTGGCCAACAGGGAAGAAACGCATACAAGCGCGACGTGTCGCCTTATTTTTTTGCGGGAAAGACCAAGTGATATTAATCCAGTACCGTCCTCAAAAGATAAGACAATTACAAACAAGTCCTTAAGGATAAGGAAGACGCCGCCGTCGATGAAGACGTGCCACTGGCGCGCCGCCGCCGCTCCTCCTCTACAACCTTGGATCGGACGGAGTCCCATGGCGGTCGGGAAGTCAACGGACCTCGAACCCAAAAGGCCTCCACCTTGCATCGTCGCCATCGCCTTTGATCTGGACCTCATCACCTGCATCTTCCAAACTTTCAACAACCGGAGCCGCCGCCCACGGACTCCGGCACGGGAAGAAGGCGCACGGCAACTCCGCCGAGTTGCGAGCACCAGGAAGGAGGCGGGGAAGTGGTCGGATTCCGCAAAACCCCGCCACCGGAGAAGATCACCGCCGCCACAAACCACCAACCCGACAACGCCTTCCTCTCCACGGCGCTGCCGGCGAACCACCCACTCCATCCTAGCTATGTACAGACGGGAACCGAGGTTTCCCCACCCTCCCGCCGCCGAAGCGGCCGGCAGAGGGGGGGAAACCAGCGAGCCGCCGCCGGCGAACTAGATCGAACGGGGAAGGGGAAAAAATCGCCTCTCCTACTGTAGCGGGGGAGAGAGCCGAGCCAAGGTCTCAACTTGTGCCACCTTACGTGTCGCCTTAAGTGGTTAGATATTTGTTCCGCAGAGTGCCATCGCCCATCGGTCGACTAGAAGAACTGTTCATCAGCCAGTAGTGGTAGCGACGAAATTTAGAGCAACTCCAACGCGCCGATCCAAACAAACGGCGAATTTATCCCTTTTTTGTTCTTTTGGATTGATTCGGCGGACATCAACGTTCGCTTTCACGTTTGGGTCAGTGCATGCGTCCAACACTGGCCCGACCCATTCCGACAGCGCGCGAAAAAAAATGCAACCATTTTAAACATAAAAACAAACATTAATTAAGCATTAAAACCGGCCACAAAGCCAGCGATAATCCACGCGTCCATATTACATTAATTAGACATTAAAGAAACTAAACTAAAAGGATGGCGCACTGTCCTAGGCATCCTCGTCGTCGTCGTAAAGGTTGGTGAGGTCGATGGGCGTCGGTGTTGGGCCGGCTCACGGAAACGCCGTGTTCCAGCCGATGTTGATGTCGGGCACGGGTTGTGCGGTCGTGGGCTGTGCCGTCGCTGCCTGGGCCTGGTGTGCCTCCTCCTCCGCCTCACGCTGCTCCTCCTCGGCGTCGCACTTGAGCTGCTCTAGGTACTCACCGTGGCGGCGCTTCTCGGCCAGCCGCCGCTGGCGCCATTGCTCGAGGTCCGCTGTCTCCTGCGTCGGCGTCACCCTGAGCCAGATTGAAGGCGCGCTCACGTACTCCTGCACTTGTCCGGTCCAGGAGTAGCGCTCGAGGGGGGTCGGCTCCGGCTCGACCTTGACTGGGGACGGGGGCACCGGCGGCACGCCACGGACAGTGCCATGGCTGCCTCGTACGCCGCCTCCTCCTCCTCGTCCTCTGCCGCCCCGCACCTTTCCTCCTCCTCGCTCTCCAAAATGACAACCGCCATGGCCACCTGGTAGGCAACCTCCGCCTCCTGGTCCTCGTCGCGAACGACGATGGGGCCGACGACGAGCTGCTGGCGACTTCGCGGACGCCGCGCCGCCACGCCTCCTTGTGCTCGAAGGCCAACCAACGAGTCCAATAAGGCGAGCCGACGTCGTACGCGGCCTCGCGGCGCTGCTCTGGCATCAGCAGCACCCGCTGACGCCTCACCTCCTTCGTGTGCGTCCTAGCCGACCGCGGCGCCGCCGGCACTGGGATCCTCTCAGGATCCGAATGCCAGTCGTACGGCAGGGTCACGTCCGGGTAGGGGAGAGGGACGCGGTGCTGCCAGTGCCATTCCGCCTGATGCACTGGCACGCTAATGCGTTGCCTCAGCCGGCAAGAAGGCGCCGACGTAGGCGGGGGAGGCGGGGGGGGGGGGGGGGAGTGGCCTGGGTCTTTCCTTGGCTTTGCCGGAGTCGGAGCCGGAAAAGAACCCCATCTTGGGTAGATGTGGCTAGGGTTGTTGCCGACGGGGGAGCAGAGGGTGGTGAGATGGAGACGGGGGCTTTCTGCAAACCCTCCCCCCTCCCCCCACGCTCGAATTAAAAAAGGCTGACCGTTGTCACTGACGCATAGGCCCGAGGTGGGCTTTCATCATAAATTAAGCTAACCGCGGTAGTTGGGCAGCCGCCAGCCGGGCACTCGACGAACACCGAGAAGGCGCGTGAGGCATCCGTTTCGCGTCCGCGCCGACGCATTTCGATCGCAAATGCGTCGACGCGGAGAAGCGAATACGTTTTGGGATTGGATCGACGCGCCGGGTCTTCATTTTTGTCTGCACCAATCTAAACAAACGTAAATAGACGTTTTGGGTCGCTGCGTTGGAGTTGCTCTTAGCTGCGTCAGACATGTCATCCTCGTACAGAATTCGCCATCACCGTGGAACCCAAGCCGCCCAGCGCGAATCGTCGACCAACAGTAGGAGCGGAAATATCAGGAGCATTCTGCTTCCATGGCCAGCAGCCGCGCGCCCCCTCGCCGACGTGTGCCACTCGTATATCCCTGGTGCGTCACGCATAACTGTAAATGAGCGCACTCTAGACACCACACTCGATTACCCAATGCCTCAAGCTCACACTCCACACGTACCCAAGTGGCAATCGCGCTCCACCAAAAGCAATCGGCACTCCGGCAGCTAGCAATGGACATGGCCATCGACAGCTGGATCAGCTTCCCTTCCTCATTGACGTCCGGGCACGAGCACGGGGAGGTGGTGCTTGTGTGGTCGCCGGCGGCGAAGCGGCCCGCGGGGCGCACCAAGTTCAAGGAGACGCGCCACCCGGTGTACCGCGGCGTGCGGCGCCGGGGCAGTGCGGGGCGGTGGGTGTGCGAGGTGCGCGTCCCCGGCAAGCGCGGCGAGCGGCTCTGGCTCGGGACGTACGTCGCCGCCGAGTCGGCCACGCGCGCGCACGACGCCGCCATGCTCGCGCTGCTCGGCCACTCCGCCTCCGCCGCGGCGTCCCTCAACTTCCCGGACTCCGCGTGGCTGCTCGTCATGCCCCCGTGGCTCTCCGACTTGGCCGATATCCGACACGCGGCCATCGAGGCCGTCGCGATTTTCCTGTGCCTGGAGGCCGCCGCCGTGGTGCCCATCGTCGACGAGGCCACCTCGCCCGTGTACCTGCCGTCGCCCGTGGACAATGCCGACGAAGTGTTTCAGGTGCCGACTTTCTCTGCGCAGAGCAGCGACATGTTCGAGCTCGACATGTCCGGGGAAATGGACCTGGACGCGTACTACGCAGGCTTTGCGCAGGGGATGCTCCTCGAGCGCTAAATCATGCCACGTATTTTGAGGGGGTGGGACCGGGCCTTATTTTGTTCCAATTAAATCATGCCACGTATGCGGGAGCACGGATGGGAGCACGCTAGGGGAGCAGGCAAGTCTCGTCCTTGTTTGGGCCTGCTGGGCCAAATGCTCCCACCACATACGCAGGAGAGCGTTTCTCCCCTCGCCTCCACTCCCTGACCTCTCGTCTCTCTCTCGTCTGTCGTCTGGGATTCTCAGTTGCGATGCCGCCGCCGAAATCCCCAGCCATGACAGGATGCCTCGTCTTCGCCCAGCCGCCGCCATCCTTCTTCTCACGTTTTACCCTCAAGATGCAACAGGAAGGGGTTGCACTATCAGATCGGTCGCGGCGAAACACCAATGAGGCCCGACCCAGATTTGTTCCTACGTCCAGGGGCGGAGACATGGGGGACCCCGTAGGACATTGAGGGGCTCGCAGCCCCGCTCGCCGAAGGCAGGGCGCTGCTCCAGTTTGACGGCGGGCGGCAGCTAGCAAACTACTCTGATCACTATGGGGGCATGTGCTTCGATGGTGGTGTTAGCAGCTCTGTTGATTCAGCGATGGAGCCTCGTCATATAGCCCGTCAAAGCATGTGCGGTTTAGTTTGAAAGGTACACCAACATATACTCTCCCTACTGCAAGAACTTCTTATGAATTACGACGTAGCAGGCTAATTAATCTAGCATGTAAGATAACAGATGAATTTACTAAGTAGATGTTTCTTTGAAATTTTGAGAAATTATTGCTACTAATTGCTATCCTTCTGTTCATAATTAAATTTCTTAGTTGTATGTCCAATATATCTTCTGATCAATATTTACAAGATAAGTATTAGATTATGTAGATGTAGATAATTGTCACGGAAGGTTATTTATGATGGTTAGCTAAAAAAGAGGTATATTTTCAATGCATTCTGCGGTGCGTGTTTATGTACCATGAAGCTTTCACGGATTTAATTTCGAGGTTCGATCACCCTTTATTTCATGGTACCTATTTAAACAGTTCAAAATATTGTTTATTTGGTTATTGTTCTGTATGGAGAAGATTTTATCTATCGATTATAATAGCAGCCCTTCTCGCCTTGCCGACCTGGAGACGCGGTTGGTCATATGACTTGGGCAAGAGGGTCTTGTGTCGCATGGTGGGGCGACACCATGGTGCCCTCGTATGAGCAGCAAACCATCGCTGTTGATTGAAGTCCAGTAGCCCGAGATTCAGGAACAAAGTCAATGTCGCTGGAGGACTTTAATGGCGCGTGATGCGCGCCACTTGGGGTGGTGGATAATTGCGGGTCAGTTTCCATGCCGATCTGTGATGTTTCGCGTTCATATAGTCTCCTGGTACGGTGTTCCATCCCCTCCCCTTTCGCGCCCAGGTTATTCTCCATCGAATTTGGAGTACATCTTCTGTTGATTTATGTATATGGGTTCACTAGCTAGCGAAGGAGAGAAGCTTATTGGAGTTCTTATTTTGAGATGGTTCAATGAAACATCATCATTATTTGTTACGTACAAAGAATTTGCATGTCGGCAGATTGGTTTTGAATCTAAATAATTTCCCTAGCACTAATGTCGTGCCACTATACTGTTCAAATGTCCTTGAATACTTTTACCATTCGTTCTCAGGGCACAACAAAAATACTTTTTTAGTACTAACAACGTAGTTGGTTTAATAAAATTTTACTTTCATACTCGGTGCCCGTGCATATACATTTATGAAAATGACTATCATTTTTATTGCCAAAATAGATGGGCGCGGCAACGCACGCCACTACGGTCTAGTACATGCATACATATCAAACCGGGTTTAAATAAACCGGATGTATTACATGCAAACAGGATGATTTTCATCTAAACCGAAGCACATTCATTATATTTTCGACAAATTTCATCAAACAAAACCGACCAGACCTAAACCTAATCTACATCTACGGTGTCGCATGTCCTCCAAGTCCTTGTTGTTCCCCTCCGTGGCCATGTCTGGCGGCCGTGTCCATGTCCGACGAAGATGAGACTCACAAAGTGAAGGTGCGGGCGTTGACAACGAGGAGTAAAACATGGGACACGGATCGTCCCACATGGCAATTGAGATCCTGCCACCTCCCATATGCCCTACTCCTGCTCGTCAGAGTCGATGGCATGTCCGCCAGTGGATGTGAGGTCGATGATGGATTTGGATGGGCCGGTATCGTCGCCGTGGCGGTGGTGGCGCAAACGCGCACTACTGAGATAAGGCATATGTGATGCCCACAACTTGATGATAGGATGGTGTAAATTTGAGGTTCAAATGATTTGAAAAATTGACTCTTGTGTGGTAGGATGTGGTTCAAAATCTTAGTTCTCCTTTTTGTGATGCCCGCAACTTGATGATAGTTGTGGCCGGTGCCTAGCGGCACCCGCTACATGAAAGTACCTATGGCAGGTGCTTATTGAAGCCTGTCACTGGTCAACACCACCTTATACACCTCAGCCGCACACACCCGCAACCGTTCCCACCATATCCGCACCCAAATTCATTCTCTCTCTCTCACATCGTCACTGTCGCCATCACCTTGGCGGACTTCGATGTCACCACTATCACGCTCGTCGTCCATCGTCACCAACATCGCCGCTTCCCCCGTTGTCCCTGTAGCCCTCCCCATTCGCTGCCTCAAGCATCCTTGCCCTCGCCGTCATCCGATGCCTCCAATGTCGCCGCCATCACCGTCGCCCTCGCCCTCCGTCGTCTCCAACGTCCTCAGCCTCCCCATCGCCCTCGTCATCCCGCCTTGGCCATCGTCCTCGCCCTCCCTGTTATCTCCGTCCGCCCCAGTAATGACATCTCTTTATATATATTATTGTACAATGTAGTTGTTCTTAGTTACTGTACTCATCTATATGCAACATTTTCTTCTAGTAAGGACACACAAATATGACCATGCATTTGGTCTGATAAATACAATTTTAGTTTGTATTACAAAAAGTTTGTTGTAAGATGTAGTGTAGCAATATCCAACATATGTACAACCACTTAAGAGTGAGAAGTGTCCACCCGAAGAAAATACATTAAATATTGTCATAGATAGTTTTATCTTGTTCTATGGTACAGAAACTCTATTGTGGCAGGATGTTGATTTTTTTATGCTCATAAAGTTGCTTTCGTGAAAAATGTGTTTTATCTAAATGTCAAGTTTTTTAATGCGATTTAGATGGAGAAGTCGAGACGCCTCGTTAGGACTCCTACAACTGTAGACTCCATCATGAGGGTGGCTGAGTACACGGAGATTGTGCTGATCTATGTCGAGAGCGCTCGAGCAACCACCGAGAGCGCTTGAGCATACACCGAGAGTGCTGCAGCATCTGCTAAGAGCACTAGAGCAACCGCCGAAGCTACGGCGACCGCCCTAGCCGAGATCACGGAGATGTTTGGAGGCAAGAAGACCTCATGACGAAGTTGAAATTTTGCTTGTGAACTAGTTGTGCATTGCTTTATGTTATCGATGCTTGTGAACGAATTTCTATGTTGCTATGAATATTGCTATATGACTTTGTTATATGTAATTTGGTAACTGCGAAATTGACTTGTTGTTAGCCTGTTTATTTATCTTTGTAGATGAAGTGGTTTGTGGTGTACTATCAGAAGAACCCATGAGTCTACGATTCATGGGAGAAATGCAATGAACAAGTGGAAGGTTACGAGAACAACTACTATAAGAGATATAAGACTAAAAGAAGAAGAAGAGGTTTGTTACTCCAACTTCGTCCTCATAGAGAAAAGCAAGCATGAAGTATGCAAGACCACCTCCAACTTTGTCGTCACAGAAAGCAACCATCAAGTATGCAAGACCGTCTGGACAAGTGGACGACTAAAGAATTTGATAATCTTTATTCATTTCATTGTCATTATGTGAGGTCATATATGTATATATGTAACATGCAGCATAACAAAGGTTTCGCCGAGAAGGTCATGTGTACTTAGTTGTGATGTTGTTATGCAAATTGTACTGTCATTCATACATATATTGCATTGCATTTGGATTATTATGATGGTAAAATATGATCCTGGTGCTCTAGCATTTATCTATTTCAATTCATAAACATTAATTGTAAGTGTTGCAGAGTGCTGAACATGTAGTTGCCGTAGGTGCCAAGAAAATGCTCATCACTGTAACAACCTTTTCCAGTGGCGGGTGGCTAGGTTAGCTCGCCACTATAGAGTTCCTACCAATTGGCGGGCGCACGCCCGCCACTAATGCCACGTTATCAGTGACGGGAGGTCAGTGGCGGGCGGCCATGAGAGCTCCGTCTGCCACTACTAGGTCTTTGGTGCACGCCACTAGTAGGCATTCCTGTAGTAGTGACGCGGAGATGCCAGCGCTCTCATGTGCAATCACTAGCGCCGCCAGCATCATCTCCACCTCTAGCTCCGATGTGACCGCGTTATAAGCGGCATAAGCACGCACAGTCTCATGCATCGTCCGTTGCTTGGCAAGAAAGTTGGGGTTCTCCACGACCATGGACACCACAGCCTCATTGCTCACGAGTTTGCCATAGATTTGCCCCCCCCCCCCTCCCGCCACCCGAGGAATGAGAAGTTGTCTCACTGATCGTCATGTGTCTGCCGAAACACCGACATCGGCTGCTCCTCAAGCCGGCATGGAACGACACGGGTAGGGTCACCGACTCATTGTCGGAGGCCGCTTGCATCGTCGGGTCATTGTCAAAGACCTCCAGAGAGCTGGCCGGTAGGTCGGCCTCTATCCACCTCGCACAGCAGCCCAGCCAGCCGGATGCAAGGGGGGCCAGTTCGTGCTTCTGCTCCGTCAAAAGGCTCTCCAACATAATGCGCTAGAGCGTGGTCATAATGGAGGTGGTGTATGGAGGAGGATGTGAAGCGGGACGTGGTGTGATGCAGTTTGTGCCGGGCGTGGCCTCCATTAAATAGCGCATGCCGGTCGGGCCAAGCGGTGGTGTGTCAATGCGAGCGCTGGAGTTGGTTTCTCGTCCAGCGTGCCTGTCTAGTCATGGCAGACGGATGGACGGTCAACCCGTTTGAATGCGGTAGATATCCTTCCGGTAACATCCAGTCACGTCTCTCCGACATTGAACAGGCGCAAACACCGAAAGACAGCGCAGGCCATGCTCTCGGCCAGCTCATCGCTTTGATGCCGATGCCAATGAGAGGTCGCATCCGCTCTAGCTAATATGAATGTGGCGTTGGCGCTCTGAAGTGGCATGAATGCATGACAACCACTTCACGCGGGGGAGGGCCCGGGACATGGTTTTGGGTGGGCCCGAGGTGTCGTCGTGTGTGTGGCAGCTGTTCGGACGCATGCAAAGTCCCCCGGATTTGCCTTAGGTTGCAGGAAAAAAGATGCCCTGACCGGTCAGCAGACCGATATGGTACCGTGTTGGATGCAAAATAGGTTTGGACCGTCCGAACCGATGCCGGGGGAGAGGAAAATTTCGTAGATATAAGTTTACTCCACATGCAAGTGGACAACTGTTAACCTTCACCCTTGGCTTGATACACCATCAGCGGCGCTTTTTTCTCCTGTCTCTTGCCAAGGAACAAGAAGAAACGCTGGAAAAGATACGATGATATGCCCGCGCGCGTCTGCCTTTGCTTAACACGCGTCCACAGGTAAGAGCCCCGACGTGTCGACTCGATACCATTCGTGCACAGCCACAGCTTCCGTCGACACCTGCTGTTCCATCGTATTCGCAAGTACGGCCACCACAAGATTAAGCTGGACGGGGTTTATATACTCCTTTGCAGAAAAAGAAAGGCAAGATTAAGCTGGCAGTGGCTACAGAAATAAAACCGTAGAAGACTCGAACGCATGCACATCAAATTTTATGCCAAACAGAACATACATGAGAATGGGAGGGCACGAAGAAGAGAAGTTGGTTTTCATCAGGCAGAAAGGGAAACGGAGAACGACCGGCCAGCTGACGCGTACTAGTCGCGAAATGGATCCAAAAATAGGCGCTATTCGTTCACGCGCAGTGACTACAACGGGGCTGCCTCCACCCCACTCCAACTAGCTCGCTCGTGGTCCAAGCACGTACGCTAATTAACCCGGAAGTTGTGGCTCCTAGTCAGCCGGTTAGGGCTATCGGATCAGATCCTTTCACGGCTTCACGTCCAAATCGTCGCTGTCGCTGCACGAGCTGTCGCTTCGCTTCACTCACTCAGTGGGGGTAGCTGACTGTGTGCGTGAGTCTGTGATTCACGCGCGTGGTGGTGCTAGTACTGTGCGTCGCGCTCTGGGCTCCGTCCTAAATCCTATGGCCTACAGGGCGCGATGCCAACAAGTGATGCGTGTCGCCAACTGGCTAGATATTTTTGTTCCATCATGCTAGTTGTTTCTAGAAACGAAAAGGAAACACATTTCTTCAAAATATGATCTTATCCGTTGAATAGTCCACATGCATTTCCTTTTTTTTAGATGCGTCCGCATGCAATTATGTGTCTAGATATAGCAGCATGTATAATGGGAAATACCCCTTGGTTCTCAATTGTATCTACGTCGTATATGGGAAAAAAATTAATAATTAGAAAAAAGTCAAAATAGTTCAGAAGTTTTTTTAGAATAAACTTGACTTTCTTTTGCGCTTATAGGTCACTATTCACACTATTTTGGCTGATTTTTTTGTTAAAAATAAGTCTAGTGGATGTTTTCTTTTTGTGTATTTTTCACAAGTACAATGGAAGGTCAGTTTATTTCAAAAATATTTTCCGAAATTTTGACTTCTAATTTAGTTACTAATTCTTTTTCCATATGGGGTCTAGATACACCCATAGGCCAAATGTCTGCCGCCCACGTATAACCACATTTACACATTCAAAGCATTTAAAAAAAAATAAGCTTTTATTTTTTTTCAAACATGCTATATAGATATTTCGTTAGATAGACAGTCCATCATATATATTTCAGTAGTGCAACCTCTAAAGAGGCTATTTCGATCAAAGAAATGAAAACTTTGGCAGTCCTATGAACTACTCGCCTATGTTTAAATTTCTTAAGTTGTTCGGCAAGGGGTTAGGTAGGGAGAATCTTATTCCACCTTCAGAGAGCCATCGCCGTCTCGTCTTTTTGAGCATGCGCAAACCCTAACAAAACTCGAAGAAACGTGTAAAAAAGGAGCCATCACGCTCGCAAGGGTCGAGATCCATCACGCCACCAAGCCCCTAAGGTCACCGGAGACAAGACGGACCGGCGACAGTTCTGGCGAGAGGGAGAGGAACACTGGTCCCTTTTTTAGCCAAGGCGGCTGCATAGAGGAAGGACATAAAAGCAGACGTCGCCCTGAATTGTCCTTAGATATACGAGAAGTGTTACATTAGTTTTGTTTTTTGCATGGAGGTGTCGCCTTAGATATTTCCGGCCAGACCATCCACAACACGTATTACGCAGGGAAAACCCTATTCGCCGCTCGTTGCGTTGAACTGTTGACACAACGCACACGCGAAATCCCGCAGTGCTAGCTATGGGCCAGCCCATTATACCAAAGCTGGCCAGCTAGTATTAGGAACCTCCTGGAAGGTTCCTTGAACCGGTTTTTTGTTTCTATTTACCGGTTTTTCTGCTTCTTCTTCGATTTTTTTCATTTTTAGTTTTCATTTTTTTCCTTTTTCCGCTTTTCAGTTTCTTTTTCTTTTTTCCACTTTTTTGTTTCTTTTTCTTCTTTCTTTTCTTTTGTTTGATTTCTGTTTCTTTTCAAGTTTATTTTATTTTATTTTCTAAAGATCATATTTCAAAAATTGTTTGAAAAATTAAAAAAATGCTTGTGTTTTAAAATAAAACTTTAAAATATCAAAAAATGTCCGTGTTTAAAAAAATTGTTCATATGCAAAATTTGACCAGGGATTACTGAAATTGTTCTTGTTTTCCAAATATTGTTCGGAAAGTTGTTGACAAAACTTTTCACAATTTTTTAAAAATATTCCCGTTTTCTAATATTGTTTATGAATTTTGAAAATTGTTCATGCTTTCATTTTTTAGGAGATTCCAAAAATGTTCCCATTTTAAAATTTGTTCACAAGTTTCGAAAAAGTTTGTGTTTTTAAATTTTATCAGGAGTTTCAAAATATGTTCATGTTTCAAAAAAAATTGGAATTTGGAAAAATGCTCCCCTTTCAAAAAATTGTTTATAATTTTAAAAAATGTTCCTTTTTTGAAAATTTTATAGTTTTTCTTTACAAAAAATTCACAGTTTTTGAAAGTGTTTGTGTTTCACAGAACATTCAGTTTTTTGAAGAAAAAAATGCTTTTAAAATTTCTAAACTAATTTGAATCTGTATAGCATGTTGGTTCTTTACGTTGGGTGCTACTATATGATCAGATACGACTGCTAGCTCAACTGGTACTAACGGTTGTGTATAGCGTTCGATCCTGTGTTTGAATCACCGCGACCACAAATCTTTTTTTTTGAGTTATAGTGTGCGTGCGATGTTGGTCACTATCTTCATGGGCCGGCCCAGTCGGGAACCCGCCTATGCGAAACGGCCACTCTTTGCCTCAAAGAGCGGCATATAGGAGGTCGCGCTACGCAGGTCTTGCTTTTTTTAACACAGTACAGATGAAGCGTTCATATACATGCGCATACACTCATTCCTATGAACGCACACACGCACACTCTACCGCTATGAGCACCTTCGAAATACTGAGCCAGCATATCATCTTGAAATTTATGAAGTCACCGTAGGCACCTCGTAGTCGACGGAAACGTCTCCTCCCACTGAATGTGCATCGCCGAAAATCCTGAAATAAATTCAGGAATAAATGCGAGCACCAGGATTTGAACCCTGATGGGCTGGGGATACCACAGTCTCTCTAACCATTCAACCACAGGTTGATTCGCTGCGCGGGCCTTGCTGAGGGGCGAGGGGAGATACTCTTGCAACCGCGAATGCAGGGCTGATATTAGACCCTGGACCCACCGATGATGTTAATAATCTCCGGTGTTCAGACCGTGGATTTTTTTTTTCTTTCATCCAACTGAACATTTTTTTTTACCGCTTCAAGCATAATAAAAGATCATTTGCATTATGGCGTCAAAGCTGTGGACGGCAGGGCGTACACGCAAGCAAGTTTTTATGCGGGGACAAGCAGGCGAAGTTGTAACTTAAGCTCGAAGAAATTTACAAGAAAACGACACTTGAAAATGTCACAGTTTTCCCGAATAGTGCCAAACTAAGGTACTATTCCTTCACGTGTGCTGACCATAACGGGTAACTGTCGTAGCACGCTACCGCCGAAGGCGTGTGGTTCTGCTAGACCCATGCAGGTGATCAGCTCAGCTTGTTCTAGACCTGAATCTATCAGCGATATCTTATGCCAAAAATCCTCGTCGCGACTCGCGATGCGAGCTGTCGTGATACTCGTTCACGTGGGGCTGGGGCGCTGGGCGGTCGGTAAAGCCGGCAGGCAGCTGCATGCCGAGACAATATCAGGTGGAAACCACATTTTCAGTGGAAGCTTGGAAACCTGAGCACAGGCTGTTGGATCCTGTGTGTATGGACTAGATCCATCCATCATTGCTACCTGCTATTTGCAAATAAACGCCCGCTGGGTTGCAATGATATTTTGCACATAACCCCTCGGTGTTTACAAGTCATCAAAGCTAGCATCGTCGCCCCATGTCTCCACGTAGACGTTTTGTACCAGCGGTGTGAAACTACTTGCAATCAACATGGGGTAAGCAAGTAAATTTTTTGATATTATATCAGCAAACGCCCCATTTGGGTAAACAAAACAACAGTACACTCTCTCAACACAATTCTGCCAAAGGCAAGTAAAGTAAACAGTTCAATACAAAGATGCTAGGAGTAGAATTAGAACTCTGTCCAACAGAACTCTGCCCCTGAAAAAGAGAACTCTGCCCAGTTCCTAGTAAATTTAAGTAAAGCAAACGACTCAATACAACAGCCGAAACCACGACCAAACACTTGCACTTTACAGAGCACATTCTAACAACCGGAACCATTGCCTAGAACAAATTAAAGTAAACCAAACAGTTCAGTTGCACATAGTGCTGATTATGTAGCACCAATATGAGTCAGTCAAATTCAATAATGCATCACTTCAATACATAAGTATATCAGTTAAGAGAATGGTCCGAAAACAGTACTATTAACAGTGATGGCAAATCTGCGGATTTGTACATCAGTCATTCAACACCTAGTTCTAGTACACTAGGAGAAGAAAAAACCAATGCAGTACTATTAGTCCTAATAACTTGCAGAAATCTTGCCACCAAGCAACCTGAAAGAAGAGTTGAATCGGTCAGGCAATAGAAATTAATTGCAATACCTAATCTCAGCTCACTTCACTAATCAATAGCAATAGAAACTAAACCTGATGGCAAACATCATTTCTACAATTTTCTATGTTCAACCAGTTCCAACATCTTTCTTATTTCCCATCGTACTACACACAATTCTATTGCCATAAGAGTTCCTTGTTGCTGCATTAAGGGTGTGTTTGTTTGGACTGCAAGTTTCACGGTTGGAGGTTTTGTAACTCTAAATGACTCGACTGTGTCTTTGCTGCAGATGGCTACTCTACACAGAATTTTAACTGAAATTACTGTTTTCAATAGTTTAAACAATGTATTTAAATGAGTTTCATATATAATTTGCTGATTATATAAGTTCAATCATCTATTCCACATGTTGACTTAAATGAAACGACTGGGTTGTAAGTTAATCATCTATGACTACACATGAATGTTTTCAGCCAAAAAATGATGTAAAGATGACACTAGCAGTACCAGTTCACTGTCAATAGGATTAGTACCAATGGCACACATTCTTTTTCTCGCTGTCAATCACACTACTAGCAGTAGCACACACACATAAATTAATCTAGCAAATTTGCAGAAGCACGTACAAGCCCTAGACACCACTCGAGCTTTCTAAATTTACATACTTATCATCATCTAAATTCCATCTAGGCAGTAGTAGTAGCAGTTCATAGACATATATCACTTTTCATTAGACCACGGTCGCACAGAGCACACACTCTAGGCACATATAGTCATAGACGTATATAACACTTAATTAGGAGAAAATAAATTATACCTTCCCAATTTCTTCATGACCAACATCTGCATCGGCTGACAATATGCCACTACTTCGTTCCCTCTCCTACTTCCTTCAAAGGATGTGCTGATCCTAGAGGAGACAACCCAATTAGCTACGACCTTGTCCCCTCGTCTATTTGCTTTGCAAATCTATAGCCCAATCTAGGGAAGAGGGAACCACTAGATGAGCCACGGGAGGAGAACAGGGGAAAGCAGAAAACATGGACACTAGACATCCTCATACCTGGGGACCTAGATCCAGCACGACGTCGTTGGGGAACGCTCGGACGAGTACTGGCACGGTTGGCCGGACAATCGCCGGAGAGGAATCAGCTGCGCCGCTCGCTGACCGCAGGCCCACCACGAAACGCTCGGAGGAGGACTGTCACTGCTGGCGGGACAATCACCAGAGAGGATTTAGCCGCGCCGCTGGCCGCTTGCTGGCCCAGAGCGGAACGAGGGGGTCCTGCTGGAGGGAAGCATCGTCTCCTAACCCTAGCTTCCCATGGTAGGAACTCGAATCGGGATTGGATGCCGCCATGGGGAAAGGTATGAGACGACTCAGCCTCGGCATGCTTCTGTACCGAAGTACAGAATTATTGCGGGGTCCAATTTGCAAATTGTACGTACTCCCATCTCGCAGCGCACATTTCCAATCCAACGACAGCGGATCAAGTTTCCATGTTTCCGTTGAATGTACGGTTTGCACTAGATATGTACTCGCTGCATGCCCACGCGCGCTCTGGCCCTCTGCTGGATGGCCCCTCCCTCCTGAATCCTGTGGCCGAGAGAGAATATGCCAAGAAGTGATGTCTGACCTTTGGTTAGGTACAGTTAGATATTTTGATACGGTGCTTGATGCTCGTCTCTGTGAAAAGATCTAGCTAGCGTTATGTGATGTCTAGCCTTGTTGTTCTTTTGGTGTGGTTAGGGACCCTAAATCTTTTTTTGTTGAGCTAAGTTAGGGACCCTAAATCGGACACCGTATTTGTCCACGGACCTATGAAGACCATTTCGCGGGCAGTGTCGCAGGAGCCGACCCAGTAACGGGGCGCTCCCAGAGGAGTCGGTCCGCATCCTCCTACGCCATGCAGAGGGCCGCCGCTGCCAACGTTGACCCCGGCAGCGGTGCCTTGGGTCTATCAGCGTTGGCAGATGTGTCACTTAACGACCATCCCCGTCGAGGTGGCAGCGACGCCTTGCGACCATCTCCACCATGGTGACGGACCGATCGAGAGCCTAGGCCGCCGCCAGTTCTAAGTCGTTTTGGACCCAAGCTGGTGGCGACGACTTGGCGAACACAAAGCGGCAAGCCACATTGGGCTGCTCCTGCCGCGTCGCACTCCTCACCACCTCTGTCCTGAGACTATGGCGACATAGAGGCGCCGCCGTCACCTAAGTAGTGGAGGATGCGCCCGCGTGCCTTCACGGCCGCGGGCGGTAGCTCCTCCTTGATGCGCCAGTTGCGCTAGGGCGGCGACACTGGCCAATCGATCTGGACGTACCGGCTATGCGACTGTGACTAGGGGTGGGCATTCGGTTTAACCGAGTTGTACGGTTCGGTTCATCGGTTTTATAAAAAAAATCGGTTTTCTGAGATTGGTCACTGATTGGTTATCTTGAAAACTAAGAACCGTTGATTCGGCCCATCAGGAATTTCGGTTCGGTGTAGGTTTGACCGAATAAACCGAACAAAATTGAATCTAGCCAGAAAAAATGGCAATCGCGAGCATTCCATGGCAAAAAGGATCGACGAACACACAAGATTATATCAAAGAAAGGAAGAGTAGGTGCAACTGGATGTTATCTCACACTCGCCGGCCGCCAATGTAAGCAGAAGAGGAAGTGAGGGCGTTGGGGAAGTAGCGGGAGGAGGAGATTGTGCTAGCCAAAGAATCACTACTGCGCCTGCGCGCCACGCAAGCTGCCGGACATCGTCGCCGTCTACTGTGGTGGAGAGGAGGGGGTGGGGTACGGAGGGCTGGAGGGGTGGCGGCTGAGCAGGAAGGGTCGCAGCCTCATAGGCTCGCAACCTAGGGTTCCCGATTGGATGGGGAATCGAGTGGATGGACTTGGGCTGGGGCTGTAGCGATGGTGATAGAGAGAAGGCAAGTGGTGAGTTCATGTAATAGGTTGGGCTATTTTTTAGGCCATTATAGGAATGCCCTCGGTTCCTCGGTGTATTCGGGTAGCCATCGATGACGACCGAAGTAGCCGAACTAGAATCGGGTTTTCTAAATCTAGGCATCGAGAAAGCAACCGATTTATTCGGTTTAGGTCATTTCGGTCTCGGTCCTGATACTTCGGGTCGGTTTTTCGGATATCGGTTTTTATGCCCACCCCCAACTGTGACGCCAGTTAATCCTTCATGCGGCGTTTGATTTGGACGCCATAGTTGCTTGGTGGGGACGTTGGCGCCTCCTTCACGTGGCACTCGATGTGGATGCTGCAATTGCATGGGGGAGGTTGACTCCTCCTTCACGCGGCGGAGAGGGGATGTTGGTTCTTGCTTGACACGATTGCACAAGGGAGTGCAACTCCTCCTTGATGACACGCGGTGGCGAGGGCGGCGCCGAACCATGCTCCTAGAGCGATCGCTCCGTCAGCAACTTAATCTGATGGACGAACTCCTCGCATGTCACCTCGGTCTCTGAGAGGAGGTGCTGCTACTGTTAGAAGGGAGAGAGGGGTTTGGTGGATTCGATGGATTATTGCTTGAGCCTCGTGGGCATATATATAGGAGTACATGATCTACTTGGAGTACAAGCCAAGCCAGAATAATTCCTAGTCTAACCTTTGTTTCCAATATAATACATATACTCAACATCCCCCCGCGGTCACAACAGTAGCGACGCAGACGATGAGATTGGAGAAGAATCCGAAGGCAAGCCGACGGACACCCCCCACAGTCGTATCGGTCGACGCATCGCGGAGTCGTGGCTGGAGTGGAAACCAACGAGGTTGCTCAAGCAGGCGGTAGCCCTTTGTGCCGTTTGTCGAGGTAACCGAGAGCGTAGGTGGTGTAGCCGTAGTCGAGGTAGCCGTGCGAAGAACGCCGTGGTCGGTGTCGAGTCGGGGGTCGCCGGTGTCGAGGTAGTCGCCGTGGAGCCGCAGAAGAAGAGGAGCGGCGGCGGCTAGAGAAGGAGCGCGGCGGCGGTGCTCGAAGTAGGCGATAATGAACCCGACAGCGTGACGAAGACTGGCGCGGATGGTGACGTTCTCGCGCCAAGGGAGACGGCGCGGGGCATATCACATGGAAGACAACACGCGTGGACGACGGTGGACCGCGGGCCGCAGCGTTACGGCCCGAAAAGGCGATGCAACGGCGGCGAGCAGGTCGGGGCGACGACCGGAAAGACCTCAGGGCGGTTGCAGGGATCGCGTGCCACGCTCGCTACGGCCCTACGGGGCGACGCAGCGGTAGCGCGAGGGTCGGTGCAGCCTCGGGGATGGCCTGAAGCGGACGGCCTCGGTGTGGCAGTTGACCGCGGGTCACGGCACTACGGCCCGAAAGGGCGACGCAACGGCAGCGCACGATGTGGTGCAACCACAGGAACAGCTTCAGGGCGGCGGCGAGGACCACGTGCCACGGCGCTACGGTCTGAAGGGACGACGCATCGACGGCGCGGGTCGATGCAGACATGGAAAAAACCACGAAACGACGGTGCTGCGGTCCAAAAGGATGATGCATCTGCAGTCTGTTGCTCGATCGATAAAGAGGCGTGAAAACTTGACGTTGATTTTCACTAAATCCCGCGGAGACGTGCGTCGAATTATCAGACTGAACGTCTTGCGTCAGAAAACGGGACGTACAACAGTCCGCATGGGATGCAACGCCTCGGATGCAACATGCACCGGCAGCCAGCGTGCACACATCATTGGGCAGCCAGCAGCACGCCTGCGCGAGGCGAGTGAGAGCGCGCGCGACGCGGCAAGCCCGACAGGCCAACACGAACGACCGCCGTACCAGCGTACACGATGCGAGCGCGTATGGCCCGAGGCCCGGGTGGCAATCGATTCCGTCCGGGAACCGATGAAGATGCTGACGAAGTAGACACGCGTTGTCGAGGACGAACGGCGGCGGGCACGTAAACCGATTAATAGATCGGAGAACCAAAAAAAAACACTGATCAAGACGATCAATATGAGAGAGAAAACCCAGATCACGGATAGGAAAAAATACTTTCTAGGGCTGCCGGTCAACATGATCGGCGGACGAACCCTAGATACGGGCGGCACGGCCCCCGGCGGCGGTCATGGAGATCGATCGCCCCGGGGACGGTGCGCGATTTCGGAAGCGGCGGCGGCTAGGGTTTAGAACCTGGAAACTGATACCATGTTAGAAGAGAGAGAGGGATTTGGTGAAATCGATGGGTTATTGTTAGAGCCTCGTGGGCATATATATAGAAGTATATGATCTACTTGGAGTACAAAGCCAAGCCAGAATAATTCCTAGTCTAACCTTTGTTTCCAATCTAATACATATACTCAACAGCTACTAATGGAGCGACTCCTACAGCTCATGTTGGAGAGGTTGTTGTTGCGGCGACGCCTGGTCCTCCTTGTAATCGGAGGAGAGGATGATCACCTCCTTGCTTGAGTAGTCGGCGACCGCAGTAGTGCCACGATCCGTAGGAAGATCCGGGGTCGCTGCTGCCGCCTTCTGGCGCAGAGAACCAAGACTTGTGCATGGTTTGGATGGGGACGAGAAAGGAGAGGAGGAGTTCAGACTTCAGACAAACGGATGAGCGGGAGGTATGTATATCGATGTCAAGGCAGAATTGGTAGATATCGTATTATAATAAATGTTATGGTAATATGTGTAATGTATGGCCATAAATAAAAGTATTTATGATACTATACATAATAAAGATAATATCATACACTAATATCATATGTTTTAATATTGGCTGATAAAGTGGTGCGACGAACGCAACACCAAAGCTCGATGTAGAGAAATATTAGGTATTACTCTACAAATTAATAGCTCGATGTAGATCTCAACAAATTAATAGCTCACCTCAATCGGGACCATCTTAAAATTTCTCCACCAATCGAGGCCACAGTGATATCCTCCTTTTCGAGAGAAATATATAAAAAGTAAGGCCATTTTACTCTGTCCGACACGCGTTGTTTCCACGCGCCAATTCGCTATACCACTCAAAACAAGTCTACAACAGACACTTTCTTCTCACCGCACAAAGCGATCGCAACAAAAGGAATCATTCGATCACGTATCATGGAGCAGAAACGGGCAACCGGTAGTAGGAGAGGGGTAACTTTCATCAGTTCGATCGTGCAGGGCAGGCCAACCGATCGAGCCGGTCCAATCCCCACTTTTCTTGTCAAAACGTGGCACATCGGGCATTGCATGTCGTGTGCACATCAATTTCGCGTACCAATCTCCTTAAAGCTAGCCGGACGTTGAATCTTCTTCATATTTCCTGTCAAAATCCTACTAGTAGCGATGCGAGTTGTCGCGTCCATTTTGGTGATTGGGGGAGCAGCCGCGCTGTAGCTCGTACCGCACCTGTCACAGATCCTGTGGCCAACAGGGAAGAAACGCATACAAGCGCGACGTGTCGCCTTATTTTTTTGCGGGAAAGACCAAGTGATATTAATCCAGTACCGTCCTCAAAAGATAAGACAATTACAAACAAGTCCTTAAGGATAAGGAAGACGCCGCCGTCGATGAAGACGTGCCACTGGCGCGCCGCCGCCGCTCCTCCTCTACAACCTTGGATCGGACGGAGTCCCATGGCGGTCGGGAAGTCAACGGACCTCGAACCCAAAAGGCCTCCACCTTGCATCGTCGCCATCGCCTTTGATCTGGACCTCATCACCTGCATCTTCCAAACTTTCAACAACCGGAGCCGCCGCCCACGGACTCCGGCACGGGAAGAAGGCGCACGGCAACTCCGCCGAGTTGCGAGCACCAGGAAGGAGGCGGGGAAGTGGTCGGATTCCGCAAAACCCCGCCACCGGAGAAGATCACCGCCGCCACAAACCACCAACCCGACAACGCCTTCCTCTCCACGGCGCTGCCGGCGAACCACCCACTCCATCCTAGCTATGTACAGACGGGAACCGAGGTTTCCCCACCCTCCCGCCGCCGAAGCGGCCGGCAGAGGGGGGGAAACCAGCGAGCCGCCGCCGGCGAACTAGATCGAACGGGGAAGGGGAAAAAATCGCCTCTCCTACTGTAGCGGGGGAGAGAGCCGAGCCAAGGTCTCAACTTGTGCCACCTTACGTGTCGCCTTAAGTGGTTAGATATTTGTTCCGCAGAGTGCCATCGCCCATCGGTCGACTAGAAGAACTGTTCATCAGCCAGTAGTGGTAGCGACGAAATTTAGAGCAACTCCAACGCGCCGATCCAAACAAACGGCGAATTTATCCCTTTTTTGTTCTTTTGGATTGATTCGGCGGACATCAACGTTCGCTTTCACGTTTGGGTCAGTGCATGCGTCCAACACTGGCCCGACCCATTCCGACAGCGCGCGAAAAAAAATGCAACCATTTTAAACATAAAAACAAACATTAATTAAGCATTAAAACCGGCCACAAAGCCAGCGATAATCCACGCGTCCATATTACATTAATTAGACATTAAAGAAACTAAACTAAAAGGATGGCGCACTGTCCTAGGCATCCTCGTCGTCGTCGTAAAGGTTGGTGAGGTCGATGGGCGTCGGTGTTGGGCCGGCTCACGGAAACGCCGTGTTCCAGCCGATGTTGATGTCGGGCACGGGTTGTGCGGTCGTGGGCTGTGCCGTCGCTGCCTGGGCCTGGTGTGCCTCCTCCTCCGCCTCACGCTGCTCCTCCTCGGCGTCGCACTTGAGCTGCTCTAGGTACTCACCGTGGCGGCGCTTCTCGGCCAGCCGCCGCTGGCGCCATTGCTCGAGGTCCGCTGTCTCCTGCGTCGGCGTCACCCTGAGCCAGATTGAAGGCGCGCTCACGTACTCCTGCACTTGTCCGGTCCAGGAGTAGCGCTCGAGGGGGGTCGGCTCCGGCTCGACCTTGACTGGGGACGGGGGCACCGGCGGCACGCCACGGACAGTGCCATGGCTGCCTCGTACGCCGCCTCCTCCTCCTCGTCCTCTGCCGCCCCGCACCTTTCCTCCTCCTCGCTCTCCAAAATGACAACCGCCATGGCCACCTGGTAGGCAACCTCCGCCTCCTGGTCCTCGTCGCGAACGACGATGGGGCCGACGACGAGCTGCTGGCGACTTCGCGGACGCCGCGCCGCCACGCCTCCTTGTGCTCGAAGGCCAACCAACGAGTCCAATAAGGCGAGCCGACGTCGTACGCGGCCTCGCGGCGCTGCTCTGGCATCAGCAGCACCCGCTGACGCCTCACCTCCTTCGTGTGCGTCCTAGCCGACCGCGGCGCCGCCGGCACTGGGATCCTCTCAGGATTCGAATGCCAGTCGTACGGCAGGGTCACGTCCGGGTAGGGGAGAGGGACGCGGTGCTGCCAGTGCCATTCCGCCTGATGCACTGGCACGCTAATGCGTTGCCTCAGCCGGCAAGAAGGCGCCGACGTAGGCGGGGGAGGCGGGGGGGGGGGGAGTGGCCTGGGTCTTTCCTTGGCTTTGCCGGAGTCGGAGCCGGAAAAGAACCCCATCTTGGGTAGATGTGGCTAGGGTTGTTGCCGACGGGGGAGCAGAGGGTGGTGAGATGGAGACGGGGGCTTTCTGCAAACCCTCCCCCCTCCCCCCACGCTCGAATTAAAAAAGGCTGACCGTTGTCACTGACGCATAGGCCCGAGGTGGGCTTTCATCATAAATTAAGCTAACCGCGGTAGTTGGGCAGCCGCCAGCCGGGCACTCGACGAACACCGAGAAGGCGCGTGAGGCATCCGTTTCGCGTCCGCGCCGACGCATTTCGATCGCAAATGCGTCGACGCGGAGAAGCGAATACGTTTTGGGATTGGATCGACGCGCCGGGTCTTCATTTTTGTCTGCACCAATCTAAACAAACGTAAATAGACGTTTTGGGTCGCTGCGTTGGAGTTGCTCTTAGCTGCGTCAGACATGTCATCCTCGTACAGAATTCACCATCACCGTGGAACCCAAGCCGCCCAGCGCGAATCGTCGACCAACAGTAGGAGCGGAAATATCAGGAGCATTCTGCTTCCATGGCCAGCAGCCGCGCGCCCCCTCGCCGACGTGTGCCACTCGTATATCCCTGGTGCGTCACGCATAACTGTAAATGAGCGCACTCTAGACACCACACTCGATTACCCAATGCCTCAAGCTCACACTCCACACGTACCCAAGTGGCAATCGCGCTCCACCAAAAGCAATCGGCACTCCGGCAGCTAGCAATGGACATGGCCATCGACAGCTGGATCAGCTTCCCTTCCTCATTGACGTCCGGGCACGAGCACGGGGAGGTGGTGCTTGTGTGGTCGCCGGCGGCGAAGCGGCCCGCGGGGCGCACCAAGTTCAAGGAGACGCGCCACCCGGTGTACCGCGGCGTGCGGCGCCGGGGCAGTGCGGGGCGGTGGGTGTGCGAGGTGCGCGTCCCCGGCAAGCGCGGCGAGCGGCTCTGGCTCGGGACGTACGTCGCCGCCGAGTCGGCCACGCGCGCGCACGACGCCGCCATGCTCGCGCTGCTCGGCCACTCCGCCTCCGCCGCGGCGTCCCTCAACTTCCCGGACTCCGCGTGGCTGCTCGTCATGCCCCCGTGGCTCTCCGACTTGGCCGATATCCGACACGCGGCCATCGAGGCCGTCGCGATTTTCCTGTGCCTGGAGGCCGCCGCCGTGGTGCCCATCGTCGACGAGGCCACCTCGCCCGTGTACCTGCCGTCGCCCGTGGACAATGCCGACGAAGTGTTTCAGGTGCCGACTTTCTCTGCGCAGAGCAGCGACATGTTCGAGCTCGACATGTCCGGGGAAATGGACCTGGACGCGTACTACGCAGGCTTTGCGCAGGGGATGCTCCTCGAGCGCTAAATCATGCCACGTATTTTGAGGGGGTGGGACCGGGCCTTATTTTGTTCCAATTAAATCATGCCACGTATGCGGGAGCACGGATGGGAGCACGCTAGGGGAGCAGGCAAGTCTCGTCCTTGTTTGGGCCTGCTGGGCCAAATGCTCCCACCACATACGCAGGAGAGCGTTTCTCCCCTCGCCTCCACTCCCTGACCTCTCGTCTCTCTCTCGTCTGTCGTCTGGGATTCTCAGTTGCGATGCCGCCGCCGAAATCCCCAGCCATGACAGGATGCCTCGTCTTCGCCCAGCCGCCGCCATCCTTCTTCTCACGTTTTACCCTCAAGATGCAACAGGAAGGGGTTGCACTATCAGATCGGTCGCGGCGAAACACCAATGAGGCCCGACCCAGATTTGTTCCTACGTCCAGGGGCGGAGACATGGGGGACCCCGTAGGACATTGAGGGGCTCGCAGCCCCGCTCGCCGAAGGCAGGGCGCTGCTCCAGTTTGACGGCGGGCGGCAGCTAGCAAACTACTCTGATCACTATGGGGGCATGTGCTTCGATGGTGGTGTTAGCAGCTCTGTTGATTCAGCGATGGAGCCTCGTCATATAGCCCGTCAAAGCATGTGCGGTTTAGTTTGAAAGGTACACCAACATATACTCTCCCTACTGCAAGAACTTCTTATGAATTACGACGTAGCAGGCTAATTAATCTAGCATGTAAGATAACAGATGAATTTACTAAGTAGATGTTTCTTTGAAATTTTGAGAAATTATTGCTACTAATTGCTATCCTTCTGTTCATAATTAAATTTCTTAGTTGTATGTCCAATATATCTTCTGATCAATATTTACAAGATAAGTATTAGATTATGTAGATGTAGATAATTGTCACGGAAGGTTATTTATGATGGTTAGCTAAAAAAGAGGTATATTTTCAATGCATTCTGCGGTGCGTGTTTATGTACCATGAAGCTTTCACGGATTTAATTTCGAGGTTCGATCACCCTTTATTTCATGGTACCTATTTAAACAGTTCAAAATATTGTTTATTTGGTTATTGTTCTGTATGGAGAAGATTTTATCTATCGATTATAATAGCAGCCCTTCTCGCCTTGCCGACCTGGAGACGCGGTTGGTCATATGACTTGGGCAAGAGGGTCTTGTGTCGCATGGTGGGGCGACACCATGGTGCCCTCGTATGAGCAGCAAACCATCGCTGTTGATTGAAGTCCAGTAGCCCGAGATTCAGGAACAAAGTCAATGTCGCTGGAGGACTTTAATGGCGCGTGATGCGCGCCACTTGGGGTGGTGGATAATTGCGGGTCAGTTTCCATGCCGATCTGTGATGTTTCGCGTTCATATAGTCTCCTGGTACGGTGTTCCATCCCCTCCCCTTTCGCGCCCAGGTTATTCTCCATCGAATTTGGAGTACATCTTCTGTTGATTTATGTATATGGGTTCACTAGCTAGCGAAGGAGAGAAGCTTATTGGAGTTCTTATTTTGAGATGGTTCAATGAAACATCATCATTATTTGTTACGTACAAAGAATTTGCATGTCGGCAGATTGGTTTTGAATCTAAATAATTTCCCTAGCACTAATGTCGTGCCACTATACTGTTCAAATGTCCTTGAATACTTTTACCATTCGTTCTCAGGGCACAACAAAAATACTTTTTTAGTACTAACAACGTAGTTGGTTTAATAAAATTTTACTTTCATACTCGGTGCCCGTGCATATACATTTATGAAAATGACTATCATTTTTATTGCCAAAATAGATGGGCGCGGCAACGCACGCCACTACGGTCTAGTACATGCATACATATCAAACCGGGTTTAAATAAACCGGATGTATTACATGCAAACAGGATGATTTTCATCTAAACCGAAGCACATTCATTATATTTTCGACAAATTTCATCAAACAAAACCGACCAGACCTAAACCTAATCTACATCTACGGTGTCGCATGTCCTCCAAGTCCTTGTTGTTCCCCTCCGTGGCCATGTCTGGCGGCCGTGTCCATGTCCGACGAAGATGAGACTCACAAAGTGAAGGTGCGGGCGTTGACAACGAGGAGTAAAACATGGGACACGGATCGTCCCACATGGCAATTGAGATCCTGCCACCTCCCATATGCCCTACTCCTGCTCGTCAGAGTCGATGGCATGTCCGCCAGTGGATGTGAGGTCGATGATGGATTTGGATGGGCCGGTATCGTCGCCGTGGCGGTGGTGGCGCAAACGCGCACTACTGAGATAAGGCATATGTGATGCCCACAACTTGATGATAGGATGGTGTAAATTTGAGGTTCAAATGATTTGAAAAATTGACTCTTGTGTGGTAGGATGTGGTTCAAAATCTTAGTTCTCCTTTTTGTGATGCCCGCAACTTGATGATAGTTGTGGCCGGTGCCTAGCGGCACCCGCTACATGAAAGTACCTATGGCAGGTGCTTATTGAAGCCTGTCACTGGTCAACACCACCTTATACACCTCAGCCGCACACACCCGCAACCGTTCCCACCATATCCGCACCCAAATTCATTCTCTCTCTCTCACATCGTCACTGTCGCCATCACCTTGGCGGACTTCGATGTCACCACTATCACGCTCGTCGTCCATCGTCACCAACATCGCCGCTTCCCCCGTTGTCCCTGTAGCCCTCCCCATTCGCTGCCTCAAGCATCCTTGCCCTCGCCGTCATCCGATGCCTCCAATGTCGCCGCCATCACCGTCGCCCTCGCCCTCCGTCGTCTCCAACGTCCTCAGCCTCCCCATCGCCCTCGTCATCCCGCCTTGGCCATCGTCCTCGCCCTCCCTGTTATCTCCGTCCGCCCCAGTAATGACATCTCTTTATATATATTATTGTACAATGTAGTTGTTCTTAGTTACTGTACTCATCTATATGCAACATTTTCTTCTAGTAAGGACACACAAATATGACCATGCATTTGGTCTGATAAATACAATTTTAGTTTGTATTACAAAAAGTTTGTTGTAAGATGTAGTGTAGCAATATCCAACATATGTACAACCACTTAAGAGTGAGAAGTGTCCACCCGAAGAAAATACATTAAATATTGTCATAGATAGTTTTATCTTGTTCTATGGTACAGAAACTCTATTGTGGCAGGATGTTGATTTTTTTATGCTCATAAAGTTGCTTTCGTGAAAAATGTGTTTTATCTAAATGTCAAGTTTTTTAATGCGATTTAGATGGAGAAGTCGAGACGCCTCGTTAGGACTCCTACAACTGTAGACTCCATCATGAGGGTGGCTGAGTACACGGAGATTGTGCTGATCTATGTCGAGAGCGCTCGAGCAACCACCGAGAGCGCTTGAGCATACACCGAGAGTGCTGCAGCATCTGCTAAGAGCACTAGAGCAACCGCCGAAGCTACGGCGACCGCCCTAGCCGAGATCACGGAGATGTTTGGAGGCAAGAAGACCTCATGACGAAGTTGAAATTTTGCTTGTGAACTAGTTGTGCATTGCTTTATGTTATCGATGCTTGTGAACGAATTTCTATGTTGCTATGAATATTGCTATATGACTTTGTTATATGTAATTTGGTAACTGCGAAATTGACTTGTTGTTAGCCTGTTTATTTATCTTTGTAGATGAAGTGGTTTGTGGTGTACTATCAGAAGAACCCATGAGTCTACGATTCATGGGAGAAATGCAATGAACAAGTGGAAGGTTACGAGAACAACTACTATAAGAGATATAAGACTAAAAGAAGAAGAAGAGGTTTGTTACTCCAACTTCGTCCTCATAGAGAAAAGCAAGCATGAAGTATGCAAGACCACCTCCAACTTTGTCGTCACAGAAAGCAACCATCAAGTATGCAAGACCGTCTGGACAAGTGGACGACTAAAGAATTTGATAATCTTTATTCATTTCATTGTCATTATGTGAGGTCATATATGTATATATGTAACATGCAGCATAACAAAGGTTTCGCCGAGAAGGTCATGTGTACTTAGTTGTGATGTTGTTATGCAAATTGTACTGTCATTCATACATATATTGCATTGCATTTGGATTATTATGATGGTAAAATATGATCCTGGTGCTCTAGCATTTATCTATTTCAATTCATAAACATTAATTGTAAGTGTTGCAGAGTGCTGAACATGTAGTTGCCGTAGGTGCCAAGAAAATGCTCATCACTGTAACAACCTTTTCCAGTGGCGGGTGGCTAGGTTAGCTCGCCACTATAGAGTTCCTACCAATTGGCGGGCGCACGCCCGCCACTAATGCCACGTTATCAGTGACGGGAGGTCAGTGGCGGGCGGCCATGAGAGCTCCGTCTGCCACTACTAGGTCTTTGGTGCACGCCACTAGTAGGCATTCCTGTAGTAGTGACGCGGAGATGCCAGCGCTCTCATGTGCAATCACTAGCGCCGCCAGCATCATCTCCACCTCTAGCTCCGATGTGACCGCGTTATAAGCGGCATAAGCACGCACAGTCTCATGCATCGTCCGTTGCTTGGCAAGAAAGTTGGGGTTCTCCACGACCATGGACACCACAGCCTCATTGCTCACGAGTTTGCCATAGATTTGCCCCCCCCCCCTCCCGCCACCCGAGGAATGAGAAGTTGTCTCACTGATCGTCATGTGTCTGCCGAAACACCGACATCGGCTGCTCCTCAAGCCGGCATGGAACGACACGGGTAGGGTCACCGACTCATTGTCGGAGGCCGCTTGCATCGTCGGGTCATTGTCAAAGACCTCCAGAGAGCTGGCCGGTAGGTCGGCCTCTATCCACCTCGCACAGCAGCCCAGCCAGCCGGATGCAAGGGGGGCCAGTTCGTGCTTCTGCTCCGTCAAAAGGCTCTCCAACATAATGCGCTAGAGCGTGGTCATAATGGAGGTGGTGTATGGAGGAGGATGTGAAGCGGGACGTGGTGTGATGCAGTTTGTGCCGGGCGTGGCCTCCATTAAATAGCGCATGCCGGTCGGGCCAAGCGGTGGTGTGTCAATGCGAGCGCTGGAGTTGGTTTCTCGTCCAGCGTGCCTGTCTAGTCATGGCAGACGGATGGACGGTCAACCCGTTTGAATGCGGTAGATATCCTTCCGGTAACATCCAGTCACGTCTCTCCGACATTGAACAGGCGCAAACACCGAAAGACAGCGCAGGCCATGCTCTCGGCCAGCTCATCGCTTTGATGCCGATGCCAATGAGAGGTCGCATCCGCTCTAGCTAATATGAATGTGGCGTTGGCGCTCTGAAGTGGCATGAATGCATGACAACCACTTCACGCGGGGGAGGGCCCGGGACATGGTTTTGGGTGGGCCCGAGGTGTCGTCGTGTGTGTGGCAGCTGTTCGGACGCATGCAAAGTCCCCCGGATTTGCCTTAGGTTGCAGGAAAAAAGATGCCCTGACCGGTCAGCAGACCGATATGGTACCGTGTTGGATGCAAAATAGGTTTGGACCGTCCGAACCGATGCCGGGGGAGAGGAAAATTTCGTAGATATAAGTTTACTCCACATGCAAGTGGACAACTGTTAACCTTCACCCTTGGCTTGATACACCATCAGCGGCGCTTTTTTCTCCTGTCTCTTGCCAAGGAACAAGAAGAAACGCTGGAAAAGATACGATGATATGCCCGCGCGCGTCTGCCTTTGCTTAACACGCGTCCACAGGTAAGAGCCCCGACGTGTCGACTCGATACCATTCGTGCACAGCCACAGCTTCCGTCGACACCTGCTGTTCCATCGTATTCGCAAGTACGGCCACCACAAGATTAAGCTGGACGGGGTTTATATACTCCTTTGCAGAAAAAGAAAGGCAAGATTAAGCTGGCAGTGGCTACAGAAATAAAACCGTAGAAGACTCGAACGCATGCACATCAAATTTTATGCCAAACAGAACATACATGAGAATGGGAGGGCACGAAGAAGAGAAGTTGGTTTTCATCAGGCAGAAAGGGAAACGGAGAACGACCGGCCAGCTGACGCGTACTAGTCGCGAAATGGATCCAAAAATAGGCGCTATTCGTTCACGCGCAGTGACTACAACGGGGCTGCCTCCACCCCACTCCAACTAGCTCGCTCGTGGTCCAAGCACGTACGCTAATTAACCCGGAAGTTGTGGCTCCTAGTCAGCCGGTTAGGGCTATCGGATCAGATCCTTTCACGGCTTCACGTCCAAATCGTCGCTGTCGCTGCACGAGCTGTCGCTTCGCTTCACTCACTCAGTGGGGGTAGCTGACTGTGTGCGTGAGTCTGTGATTCACGCGCGTGGTGGTGCTAGTACTGTGCGTCGCGCTCTGGGCTCCGTCCTAAATCCTATGGCCTACAGGGCGCGATGCCAACAAGTGATGCGTGTCGCCAACTGGCTAGATATTTTTGTTCCATCATGCTAGTTGTTTCTAGAAACGAAAAGGAAACACATTTCTTCAAAATATGATCTTATCCGTTGAATAGTCCACATGCATTTCCTTTTTTTTAGATGCGTCCGCATGCAATTATGTGTCTAGATATAGCAGCATGTATAATGGGAAATACCCCTTGGTTCTCAATTGTATCTACGTCGTATATGGGAAAAAAATTAATAATTAGAAAAAAGTCAAAATAGTTCAGAAGTTTTTTTAGAATAAACTTGACTTTCTTTTGCGCTTATAGGTCACTATTCACACTATTTTGGCTGATTTTTTTGTTAAAAATAAGTCTAGTGGATGTTTTCTTTTTGTGTATTTTTCACAAGTACAATGGAAGGTCAGTTTATTTCAAAAATATTTTCCGAAATTTTGACTTCTAATTTAGTTACTAATTCTTTTTCCATATGGGGTCTAGATACACCCATAGGCCAAATGTCTGCCGCCCACGTATAACCACATTTACACATTCAAAGCATTTAAAAAAAAATAAGCTTTTATTTTTTTTCAAACATGCTATATAGATATTTCGTTAGATAGACAGTCCATCATATATATTTCAGTAGTGCAACCTCTAAAGAGGCTATTTCGATCAAAGAAATGAAAACTTTGGCAGTCCTATGAACTACTCGCCTATGTTTAAATTTCTTAAGTTGTTCGGCAAGGGGTTAGGTAGGGAGAATCTTATTCCACCTTCAGAGAGCCATCGCCGTCTCGTCTTTTTGAGCATGCGCAAACCCTAACAAAACTCGAAGAAACGTGTAAAAAAGGAGCCATCACGCTCGCAAGGGTCGAGATCCATCACGCCACCAAGCCCCTAAGGTCACCGGAGACAAGACGGACCGGCGACAGTTCTGGCGAGAGGGAGAGGAACACTGGTCCCTTTTTTAGCCAAGGCGGCTGCATAGAGGAAGGACATAAAAGCAGACGTCGCCCTGAATTGTCCTTAGATATACGAGAAGTGTTACATTAGTTTTGTTTTTTGCATGGAGGTGTCGCCTTAGATATTTCCGGCCAGACCATCCACAACACGTATTACGCAGGGAAAACCCTATTCGCCGCTCGTTGCGTTGAACTGTTGACACAACGCACACGCGAAATCCCGCAGTGCTAGCTATGGGCCAGCCCATTATACCAAAGCTGGCCAGCTAGTATTAGGAACCTCCTGGAAGGTTCCTTGAACCGGTTTTTTGTTTCTATTTACCGGTTTTTCTGCTTCTTCTTCGATTTTTTTCATTTTTAGTTTTCATTTTTTTCCTTTTTCCGCTTTTCAGTTTCTTTTTCTTTTTTCCACTTTTTTGTTTCTTTTTCTTCTTTCTTTTCTTTTGTTTGATTTCTGTTTCTTTTCAAGTTTATTTTATTTTATTTTCTAAAGATCATATTTCAAAAATTGTTTGAAAAATTAAAAAAATGCTTGTGTTTTAAAATAAAACTTTAAAATATCAAAAAATGTCCGTGTTTAAAAAAATTGTTCATATGCAAAATTTGACCAGGGATTACTGAAATTGTTCTTGTTTTCCAAATATTGTTCGGAAAGTTGTTGACAAAACTTTTCACAATTTTTTAAAAATATTCCCGTTTTCTAATATTGTTTATGAATTTTGAAAATTGTTCATGCTTTCATTTTTTAGGAGATTCCAAAAATGTTCCCATTTTAAAATTTGTTCACAAGTTTCGAAAAAGTTTGTGTTTTTAAATTTTATCAGGAGTTTCAAAATATGTTCATGTTTCAAAAAAAATTGGAATTTGGAAAAATGCTCCCCTTTCAAAAAATTGTTTATAATTTTAAAAAATGTTCCTTTTTTGAAAATTTTATAGTTTTTCTTTACAAAAAATTCACAGTTTTTGAAAGTGTTTGTGTTTCACAGAACATTCAGTTTTTTGAAGAAAAAAATGCTTTTAAAATTTCTAAACTAATTTGAATCTGTATAGCATGTTGGTTCTTTACGTTGGGTGCTACTATATGATCAGATACGACTGCTAGCTCAACTGGTACTAACGGTTGTGTATAGCGTTCGATCCTGTGTTTGAATCACCGCGACCACAAATCTTTTTTTTTGAGTTATAGTGTGCGTGCGATGTTGGTCACTATCTTCATGGGCCGGCCCAGTCGGGAACCCGCCTATGCGAAACGGCCACTCTTTGCCTCAAAGAGCGGCATATAGGAGGTCGCGCTACGCAGGTCTTGCTTTTTTTAACACAGTACAGATGAAGCGTTCATATACATGCGCATACACTCATTCCTATGAACGCACACACGCACACTCTACCGCTATGAGCACCTTCGAAATACTGAGCCAGCATATCATCTTGAAATTTATGAAGTCACCGTAGGCACCTCGTAGTCGACGGAAACGTCTCCTCCCACTGAATGTGCATCGCCGAAAATCCTGAAATAAATTCAGGAATAAATGCGAGCACCAGGATTTGAACCCTGATGGGCTGGGGATACCACAGTCTCTCTAACCATTCAACCACAGGTTGATTCGCTGCGCGGGCCTTGCTGAGGGGCGAGGGGAGATACTCTTGCAACCGCGAATGCAGGGCTGATATTAGACCCTGGACCCACCGATGATGTTAATAATCTCCGGTGTTCAGACCGTGGATTTTTTTTTTCTTTCATCCAACTGAACATTTTTTTTACCGCTTCAAGCATAATAAAAGATCATTTGCATTATGGCGTCAAAGCTGTGGACGGCAGGGCGTACACGCAAGCAAGTTTTTATGCGGGGACAAGCAGGCGAAGTTGTAACTTAAGCTCGAAGAAATTTACAAGAAAACGACACTTGAAAATGTCACAGTTTTCCCGAATAGTGCCAAACTAAGGTACTATTCCTTCACGTGTGCTGACCATAACGGGTAACTGTCGTAGCACGCTACCGCCGAAGGCGTGTGGTTCTGCTAGACCCATGCAGGTGATCAGCTCAGCTTGTTCTAGACCTGAATCTATCAGCGATATCTTATGCCAAAAATCCTCGTCGCGACTCGCGATGCGAGCTGTCGTGATACTCGTTCACGTGGGGCTGGGGCGCTGGGCGGTCGGTAAAGCCGGCAGGCAGCTGCATGCCGAGACAATATCAGGTGGAAACCACATTTTCAGTGGAAGCTTGGAAACCTGAGCACAGGCTGTTGGATCCTGTGTGTATGGACTAGATCCATCCATCATTGCTACCTGCTATTTGCAAATAAACGCCCGCTGGGTTGCAATGATATTTTGCACATAACCCCTCGGTGTTTACAAGTCATCAAAGCTAGCATCGTCGCCCCATGTCTCCACGTAGACGTTTTGTACCAGCGGTGTGAAACTACTTGCAATCAACATGGGGTAAGCAAGTAAATTTTTTGATATTATATCAGCAAACGCCCCATTTGGGTAAACAAAACAACAGTACACTCTCTCAACACAATTCTGCCAAAGGCAAGTAAAGTAAACAGTTCAATACAAAGATGCTAGGAGTAGAATTAGAACTCTGTCCAACAGAACTCTGCCCCTGAAAAAGAGAACTCTGCCCAGTTCCTAGTAAATTTAAGTAAAGCAAACGACTCAATACAACAGCCGAAACCACGACCAAACACTTGCACTTTACAGAGCACATTCTAACAACCGGAACCATTGCCTAGAACAAATTAAAGTAAACCAAACAGTTCAGTTGCACATAGTGCTGATTATGTAGCACCAATATGAGTCAGTCAAATTCAATAATGCATCACTTCAATACATAAGTATATCAGTTAAGAGAATGGTCCGAAAACAGTACTATTAACAGTGATGGCAAATCTGCGGATTTGTACATCAGTCATTCAACACCTAGTTCTAGTACACTAGGAGAAGAAAAAACCAATGCAGTACTATTAGTCCTAATAACTTGCAGAAATCTTGCCACCAAGCAACCTGAAAGAAGAGTTGAATCGGTCAGGCAATAGAAATTAATTGCAATACCTAATCTCAGCTCACTTCACTAATCAATAGCAATAGAAACTAAACCTGATGGCAAACATCATTTCTACAATTTTCTATGTTCAACCAGTTCCAACATCTTTCTTATTTCCCATCGTACTACACACAATTCTATTGCCATAAGAGTTCCTTGTTGCTGCATTAAGGGTGTGTTTGTTTGGACTGCAAGTTTCACGGTTGGAGGTTTTGTAACTCTAAATGACTCGACTGTGTCTTTGCTGCAGATGGCTACTCTACACAGAATTTTAACTGAAATTACTGTTTTCAATAGTTTAAACAATGTATTTAAATGAGTTTCATATATAATTTGCTGATTATATAAGTTCAATCATCTATTCCACATGTTGACTTAAATGAAACGACTGGGTTGTAAGTTAATCATCTATGACTACACATGAATGTTTTCAGCCAAAAAATGATGTAAAGATGACACTAGCAGTACCAGTTCACTGTCAATAGGATTAGTACCAATGGCACACATTCTTTTTCTCGCTGTCAATCACACTACTAGCAGTAGCACACACACATAAATTAATCTAGCAAATTTGCAGAAGCACGTACAAGCCCTAGACACCACTCGAGCTTTCTAAATTTACATACTTATCATCATCTAAATTCCATCTAGGCAGTAGTAGTAGCAGTTCATAGACATATATCACTTTTCATTAGACCACGGTCGCACAGAGCACACACTCTAGGCACATATAGTCATAGACGTATATAACACTTAATTAGGAGAAAATAAATTATACCTTCCCAATTTCTTCATGACCAACATCTGCATCGGCTGACAATATGCCACTACTTCGTTCCCTCTCCTACTTCCTTCAAAGGATGTGCTGATCCTAGAGGAGACAACCCAATTAGCTACGACCTTGTCCCCTCGTCTATTTGCTTTGCAAATCTATAGCCCAATCTAGGGAAGAGGGAACCACTAGATGAGCCACGGGAGGAGAACAGGGGAAAGCAGAAAACATGGACACTAGACATCCTCATACCTGGGGACCTAGATCCAGCACGACGTCGTTGGGGAACGCTCGGACGAGTACTGGCACGGTTGGCCGGACAATCGCCGGAGAGGAATCAGCTGCGCCGCTCGCTGACCGCAGGCCCACCACGAAACGCTCGGAGGAGGACTGTCACTGCTGGCGGGACAATCACCAGAGAGGATTTAGCCGCGCCGCTGGCCGCTTGCTGGCCCAGAGCGGAACGAGGGGGTCCTGCTGGAGGGAAGCATCGTCTCCTAACCCTAGCTTCCCATGGTAGGAACTCGAATCGGGATTGGATGCCGCCATGGGGAAAGGTATGAGACGACTCAGCCTCGGCATGCTTCTGTACCGAAGTACAGAATTATTGCGGGGTCCAATTTGCAAATTGTACGTACTCCCATCTCGCAGCGCACATTTCCAATCCAACGACAGCGGATCAAGTTTCCATGTTTCCGTTGAATGTACGGTTTGCACTAGATATGTACTCGCTGCATGCCCACGCGCGCTCTGGCCCTCTGCTGGATGGCCCCTCCCTCCTGAATCCTGTGGCCGAGAGAGAATATGCCAAGAAGTGATGTCTGACCTTTGGTTAGGTACAGTTAGATATTTTGATACGGTGCTTGATGCTCGTCTCTGTGAAAAGATCTAGCTAGCGTTATGTGATGTCTAGCCTTGTTGTTCTTTTGGTGTGGTTAGGGACCCTAAATCTTTTTTTGTTGAGCTAAGTTAGGGACCCTAAATCGGACACCGTATTTGTCCACGGACCTATGAAGACCATTTCGCGGGCAGTGTCGCAGGAGCCGACCCAGTAACGGGGCGCTCCCAGAGGAGTCGGTCCGCATCCTCCTACGCCATGCAGAGGGCCGCCGCTGCCAACGTTGACCCCGGCAGCGGTGCCTTGGGTCTATCAGCGTTGGCAGATGTGTCACTTAACGACCATCCCCGTCGAGGTGGCAGCGACGCCTTGCGACCATCTCCACCATGGTGACGGACCGATCGAGAGCCTAGGCCGCCGCCAGTTCTAAGTCGTTTTGGACCCAAGCTGGTGGCGACGACTTGGCGAACACAAAGCGGCAAGCCACATTGGGCTGCTCCTGCCGCGTCGCACTCCTCACCACCTCTGTCCTGAGACTATGGCGACATAGAGGCGCCGCCGTCACCTAAGTAGTGGAGGATGCGCCCGCGTGCCTTCACGGCCGCGGGCGGTAGCTCCTCCTTGATGCGCCAGTTGCGCTAGGGCGGCGACACTGGCCAATCGATCTGGACGTACCGGCTATGCGACTGTGACTAGGGGTGGGCATTCGGTTTAACCGAGTTGTACGGTTCGGTTCATCGGTTTTATAAAAAAAATCGGTTTTCTGAGATTGGTCACTGATTGGTTATCTTGAAAACTAAGAACCGTTGATTCGGCCCATCAGGAATTTCGGTTCGGTGTAGGTTTGACCGAATAAACCGAACAAAATTGAATCTAGCCAGAAAAAATGGCAATCGCGAGCATTCCATGGCAAAAAGGATCGACGAACACACAAGATTATATCAAAGAAAGGAAGAGTAGGTGCAACTGGATGTTATCTCACACTCGCCGGCCGCCAATGTAAGCAGAAGAGGAAGTGAGGGCGTTGGGGAAGTAGCGGGAGGAGGAGATTGTGCTAGCCAAAGAATCACTACTGCGCCTGCGCGCCACGCAAGCTGCCGGACATCGTCGCCGTCTACTGTGGTGGAGAGGAGGGGGTGGGGTACGGAGGGCTGGAGGGGTGGCGGCTGAGCAGGAAGGGTCGCAGCCTCATAGGCTCGCAACCTAGGGTTCCCGATTGGATGGGGAATCGAGTGGATGGACTTGGGCTGGGGCTGTAGCGATGGTGATAGAGAGAAGGCAAGTGGTGAGTTCATGTAATAGGTTGGGCTATTTTTTAGGCCATTATAGGAATGCCCTCGGTTCCTCGGTGTATTCGGGTAGCCATCGATGACGACCGAAGTAGCCGAACTAGAATCGGGTTTTCTAAATCTAGGCATCGAGAAAGCAACCGATTTATTCGGTTTAGGTCATTTCGGTCTCGGTCCTGATACTTCGGGTCGGTTTTTCGGATATCGGTTTTTATGCCCACCCCCAACTGTGACGCCAGTTAATCCTTCATGCGGCGTTTGATTTGGACGCCATAGTTGCTTGGTGGGGACGTTGGCGCCTCCTTCACGTGGCACTCGATGTGGATGCTGCAATTGCATGGGGGAGGTTGACTCCTCCTTCACGCGGCGGAGAGGGGATGTTGGTTCTTGCTTGACACGATTGCACAAGGGAGTGCAACTCCTCCTTGATGACACGCGGTGGCGAGGGCGGCGCCGAACCATGCTCCTAGAGCGATCGCTCCGTCAGCAACTTAATCTGATGGACGAACTCCTCGCATGTCACCTCGGTCTCTGAGAGGAGGTGCTGCTACTGTTAGAAGGGAGAGAGGGGTTTGGTGGATTCGATGGATTATTGCTTGAGCCTCGTGGGCATATATATAGGAGTACATGATCTACTTGGAGTACAAGCCAAGCCAGAATAATTCCTAGTCTAACCTTTGTTTCCAATATAATACATATACTCAACATCCCCCCGCGGTCACAACAGTAGCGACGCAGACGATGAGATTGGAGAAGAATCCGAAGGCAAGCCGACGGACACCCCCCACAGTCGTATCGGTCGACGCATCGCGGAGTCGTGGCTGGAGTGGAAACCAATGAGGTTGCTCAAGCAGGCGGTAGCCCTTTGTGCCGTTTGTCGAGGTAACCGAGAGCGTAGGTGGTGTAGCCGTAGTCGAGGTAGCCGTGCGAAGAACGCCGTGGTCGGTGTCGAGTCGGGGGTCGCCGGTGTCGAGGTAGTCGCCGTGGAGCCGCAGAAGAAGAGGAGCGGCGGCGGCTAGAGAAGGAGCGCGGCGGCGGTGCTCGAAGTAGGCGATAATGAACCCGACAGCGTGACGAAGACTGGCGCGGATGGTGACGTTCTCGCGCCAAGGGAGACGGCGCGGGGCATATCACATGGAAGACAACACGCGTGGACGACGGTGGACCGCGGGCCGCAGCGTTACGGCCCGAAAAGGCGATGCAACGGCGGCGAGCAGGTCGGGGCGACGACCGGAAAGACCTCAGGGCGGTTGCAGGGATCGCGTGCCACGCTCGCTACGGCCCTACGGGGCGACGCAGCGGTAGCGCGAGGGTCGGTGCAGCCTCGGGGATGGCCTGAAGCGGACGGCCTCGGTGTGGCAGTTGACCGCGGGTCACGGCACTACGGCCCGAAAGGGCGACGCAACGGCAGCGCACGATGTGGTGCAACCACAGGAACAGCTTCAGGGCGGCGGCGAGGACCACGTGCCACGGCGCTACGGTCTGAAGGGACGACGCATCGACGGCGCGGGTCGATGCAGACATGGAAAAAACCACGAAACGACGGTGCTGCGGTCCAAAAGGATGATGCATCTGCAGTCTGTTGCTCGATCGATAAAGAGGCGTGAAAACTTGACGTTGATTTTCACTAAATCCCGCGGAGACGTGCGTCGAATTATCAGACTGAACGTCTTGCGTCAGAAAACGGGACGTACAACAGTCCGCATGGGATGCAACGCCTCGGATGCAACATGCACCGGCAGCCAGCGTGCACACATCATTGGGCAGCCAGCAGCACGCCTGCGCGAGGCGAGTGAGAGCGCGCGCGACGCGGCAAGCCCGACAGGCCAACACGAACGACCGCCGTACCAGCGTACACGATGCGAGCGCGTATGGCCCGAGGCCCGGGTGGCAATCGATTCCGTCCGGGAACCGATGAAGATGCTGACGAAGTAGACACGCGTTGTCGAGGACGAACGGCGGCGGGCACGTAAACCGATTAATAGATCGGAGAACCAAAAAAAAACACTGATCAAGACGATCAATATGAGAGAGAAAACCCAGATCACGGATAGGAAAAAATACTTTCTAGGGCTGCCGGTCAACATGATCGGCGGACGAACCCTAGATACGGGCGGCACGGCCCCCGGCGGCGGTCATGGAGATCGATCGCCCCGGGGACGGTGCGCGATTTCGGAAGCGGCGGCGGCTAGGGTTTAGAACCTGGAAACTGATACCATGTTAGAAGAGAGAGAGGGATTTGGTGAAATCGATGGGTTATTGTTAGAGCCTCGTGGGCATATATATAGAAGTATATGATCTACTTGGAGTACAAAGCCAAGCCAGAATAATTCCTAGTCTAACCTTTGTTTCCAATCTAATACATATACTCAACAGCTACTAATGGAGCGACTCCTACAGCTCATGTTGGAGAGGTTGTTGTTGCGGCGACGCCTGGTCCTCCTTGTAATCGGAGGAGAGGATGATCACCTCCTTGCTTGAGTAGTCGGCGACCGCAGTAGTGCCACGATCCGTAGGAAGATCCGGGGTCGCTGCTGCCGCCTTCTGGCGCAGAGAACCAAGACTTGTGCATGGTTTGGATGGGGACGAGAAAGGAGAGGAGGAGTTCAGACTTCAGACAAACGGATGAGCGGGAGGTATGTATATCGATGTCAAGGCAGAATTGGTAGATATCGTATTATAATAAATGTTATGGTAATATGTGTAATGTATGGCCATAAATAAAAGTATTTATGATACTATACATAATAAAGATAATATCATACACTAATATCATATGTTTTAATATTGGCTGATAAAGTGGTGCGACGAACGCAACACCAAAGCTCGATGTAGAGAAATATTAGGTATTACTCTACAAATTAATAGCTCGATGTAGATCTCAACAAATTAATAGCTCACCTCAATCGGGACCATCTTAAAATTTCTCCACCAATCGAGGCCACAGTGATATCCTCCTTTTCGAGAGAAATATATAAAAAGTAAGGCCATTTTACTCTGTCCGACACGCGTTGTTTCCACGCGCCAATTCGCTATACCACTCAAAACAAGTCTACAACAGACACTTTCTTCTCACCGCACAAAGCGATCGCAACAAAAGGAATCATTCGATCACGTATCATGGAGCAGAAACGGGCAACCGGTAGTAGGAGAGGGGTAACTTTCATCAGTTCGATCGTGCAGGGCAGGCCAACCGATCGAGCCGGTCCAATCCCCACTTTTCTTGTCAAAACGTGGCACATCGGGCATTGCATGTCGTGTGCACATCAATTTCGCGTACCAATCTCCTTAAAGCTAGCCGGACGTTGAATCTTCTTCATATTTCCTGTCAAAATCCTACTAGTAGCGATGCGAGTTGTCGCGTCCATTTTGGTGATTGGGGGAGCAGCCGCGCTGTAGCTCGTACCGCACCTGTCACAGATCCTGTGGCCAACAGGGAAGAAACGCATACAAGCGCGACGTGTCGCCTTATTTTTTTGCGGGAAAGACCAAGTGATATTAATCCAGTACCGTCCTCAAAAGATAAGACAATTACAAACAAGTCCTTAAGGATAAGGAAGACGCCGCCGTCGATGAAGACGTGCCACTGGCGCGCCGCCGCCGCTCCTCCTCTACAACCTTGGATCGGACGGAGTCCCATGGCGGTCGGGAAGTCAACGGACCTCGAACCCAAAAGGCCTCCACCTTGCATCGTCGCCATCGCCTTTGATCTGGACCTCATCACCTGCATCTTCCAAACTTTCAACAACCGGAGCCGCCGCCCACGGACTCCGGCACGGGAAGAAGGCGCACGGCAACTCCGCCGAGTTGCGAGCACCAGGAAGGAGGCGGGGAAGTGGTCGGATTCCGCAAAACCCCGCCACCGGAGAAGATCACCGCCGCCACAAACCACCAACCCGACAACGCCTTCCTCTCCACGGCGCTGCCGGCGAACCACCCACTCCATCCTAGCTATGTACAGACGGGAACCGAGGTTTCCCCACCCTCCCGCCGCCGAAGCGGCCGGCAGAGGGGGGGAAACCAGCGAGCCGCCGCCGGCGAACTAGATCGAACGGGGAAGGGGAAAAAATCGCCTCTCCTACTGTAGCGGGGGAGAGAGCCGAGCCAAGGTCTCAACTTGTGCCACCTTACGTGTCGCCTTAAGTGGTTAGATATTTGTTCCGCAGAGTGCCATCGCCCATCGGTCGACTAGAAGAACTGTTCATCAGCCAGTAGTGGTAGCGACGAAATTTAGAGCAACTCCAACGCGCCGATCCAAACAAACGGCGAATTTATCCCTTTTTTGTTCTTTTGGATTGATTCGGCGGACATCAACGTTCGCTTTCACGTTTGGGTCAGTGCATGCGTCCAACACTGGCCCGACCCATTCCGACAGCGCGCGAAAAAAAATGCAACCATTTTAAACATAAAAACAAACATTAATTAAGCATTAAAACCGGCCACAAAGCCAGCGATAATCCACGCGTCCATATTACATTAATTAGACATTAAAGAAACTAAACTAAAAGGATGGCGCACTGTCCTAGGCATCCTCGTCGTCGTCGTAAAGGTTGGTGAGGTCGATGGGCGTCGGTGTTGGGCCGGCTCACGGAAACGCCGTGTTCCAGCCGATGTTGATGTCGGGCACGGGTTGTGCGGTCGTGGGCTGTGCCGTCGCTGCCTGGGCCTGGTGTGCCTCCTCCTCCGCCTCACGCTGCTCCTCCTCGGCGTCGCACTTGAGCTGCTCTAGGTACTCACCGTGGCGGCGCTTCTCGGCCAGCCGCCGCTGGCGCCATTGCTCGAGGTCCGCTGTCTCCTGCGTCGGCGTCACCCTGAGCCAGATTGAAGGCGCGCTCACGTACTCCTGCACTTGTCCGGTCCAGGAGTAGCGCTCGAGGGGGGTCGGCTCCGGCTCGACCTTGACTGGGGACGGGGGCACCGGCGGCACGCCACGGACAGTGCCATGGCTGCCTCGTACGCCGCCTCCTCCTCCTCGTCCTCTGCCGCCCCGCACCTTTCCTCCTCCTCGCTCTCCAAAATGACAACCGCCATGGCCACCTGGTAGGCAACCTCCGCCTCCTGGTCCTCGTCGCGAACGACGATGGGGCCGACGACGAGCTGCTGGCGACTTCGCGGACGCCGCGCCGCCACGCCTCCTTGTGCTCGAAGGCCAACCAACGAGTCCAATAAGGCGAGCCGACGTCGTACGCGGCCTCGCGGCGCTGCTCTGGCATCAGCAGCACCCGCTGACGCCTCACCTCCTTCGTGTGCGTCCTAGCCGACCGCGGCGCCGCCGGCACTGGGATCCTCTCAGGATCCGAATGCCAGTCGTACGGCAGGGTCACGTCCGGGTAGGGGAGAGGGACGCGGTGCTGCCAGTGCCATTCCGCCTGATGCACTGGCACGCTAATGCGTTGCCTCAGCCGGCAAGAAGGCGCCGACGTAGGCGGGGGAGGCGGGGGGGGGGAGTGGCCTGGGTCTTTCCTTGGCTTTGCCGGAGTCGGAGCCGGAAAAGAACCCCATCTTGGGTAGATGTGGCTAGGGTTGTTGCCGACGGGGGAGCAGAGGGTGGTGAGATGGAGACGGGGGCTTTCTGCAAACCCTCCCCCCTCCCCCCACGCTCGAATTAAAAAAGGCTGACCGTTGTCACTGACGCATAGGCCCGAGGTGGGCTTTCATCATAAATTAAGCTAACCGCGGTAGTTGGGCAGCCGCCAGCCGGGCACTCGACGAACACCGAGAAGGCGCGTGAGGCATCCGTTTCGCGTCCGCGCCGACGCATTTCGATCGCAAATGCGTCGACGCGGAGAAGCGAATACGTTTTGGGATTGGATCGACGCGCCGGGTCTTCATTTTTGTCTGCACCAATCTAAACAAACGTAAATAGACGTTTTGGGTCGCTGCGTTGGAGTTGCTCTTAGCTGCGTCAGACATGTCATCCTCGTACAGAATTCGCCATCACCGTGGAACCCAAGCCGCCCAGCGCGAATCGTCGACCAACAGTAGGAGCGGAAATATCAGGAGCATTCTGCTTCCATGGCCAGCAGCCGCGCGCCCCCTCGCCGACGTGTGCCACTCGTATATCCCTGGTGCGTCACGCATAACTGTAAATGAGCGCACTCTAGACACCACACTCGATTACCCAATGCCTCAAGCTCACACTCCACACGTACCCAAGTGGCAATCGCGCTCCACCAAAAGCAATCGGCACTCCGGCAGCTAGCAATGGACATGGCCATCGACAGCTGGATCAGCTTCCCTTCCTCATTGACGTCCGGGCACGAGCACGGGGAGGTGGTGCTTGTGTGGTCGCCGGCGGCGAAGCGGCCCGCGGGGCGCACCAAGTTCAAGGAGACGCGCCACCCGGTGTACCGCGGCGTGCGGCGCCGGGGCAGTGCGGGGCGGTGGGTGTGCGAGGTGCGCGTCCCCGGCAAGCGCGGCGAGCGGCTCTGGCTCGGGACGTACGTCGCCGCCGAGTCGGCCACGCGCGCGCACGACGCCGCCATGCTCGCGCTGCTCGGCCACTCCGCCTCCGCCGCGGCGTCCCTCAACTTCCCGGACTCCGCGTGGCTGCTCGTCATGCCCCCGTGGCTCTCCGACTTGGCCGATATCCGACACGCGGCCATCGAGGCCGTCGCGATTTTCCTGTGCCTGGAGGCCGCCGCCGTGGTGCCCATCGTCGACGAGGCCACCTCGCCCGTGTACCTGCCGTCGCCCGTGGACAATGCCGACGAAGTGTTTCAGGTGCCGACTTTCTCTGCGCAGAGCAGCGACATGTTCGAGCTCGACATGTCCGGGGAAATGGACCTGGACGCGTACTACGCAGGCTTTGCGCAGGGGATGCTCCTCGAGCCGCCGCCCACGCTGACGTACTGGGAGAACGGAGAATGCGGCGACGGCGGAGCGGCCGCCGGCCTCTGGAGCTACTGATGTCGACAACCTCCAACGGGTTCACATTGAGGATTTTGCTATCCCGATTGGACCAACTGAAAACTGCTTCAAGCATAATAAAATCGGAGTTTGGAACGTCGACCCATTTTTCAATTCTTTGTTTGAATCGTCGATCAAGGCTATGTTTTGTAGCAAATTATTAGAAAAAACTGAAGTATTGAAAACCATAGTATTTTTATCAGTGGGTACAAGATACCACAGTCTTGACATACCAAAGTATCTTCAAGTATTGAGATTATTATAACCTGTTTGGTTATTGCCGCAAAACACAGTATTGTTGCCTAGCCGTTGCGTTCAAACATGCTACCTAGCCGTTTGTAGTGCAAACAACCGGCCGTTTGAATACTACGAGTTCTGTTGAGCTTTTGTAGCTATCTAGCTGGATATCCCTGACCATCAGTGTGCATAACAACCAAACTTGTAGCTTGTGTATACAAAAAAGACCAGCCAAGGCACGGCATCACCTGTGACTCATCTGGTGGTGAACCTACACACAGACGGAGAGGATTGGCCTTCTTTGCGTCACCATTGAGGCGCAGCGGAGCTACACGTGGAGATGGAGACCCATCACGTGGCATAGTTGGCCAGTCATTCGTCACTATCGAGGGGCACGAAGAACTGCAACAGGACTGGAATCACGCGGACTTGATATTAGCATTGTCTTTATCCTCTGTAAGTCCTCCTAGTTGCTCCATCAATGTGGGGTTTTTTTGAAGCGTAAACACCGAGAAGATGATGAGTTGGCCATCATTGAAGCCCTATACAGAGGCGAGAGAGGTTCAAGTAATCGCCAACGTATTCACACTTCCATTCTTACGGGACATAAGTATGTGAGAGAAGTTTTGGAGGGTCATGAATTGAGTGTAAAAGAGATTTTCGGATGGAAAAATATGTATTCCATAATTTGGTTAAGTGCTTCCGAGAGAGATAACTTCTACAAGATGAGAGGCTTGTCTCCGTGGAAGAACAAGTCGCAATATTCTTATATACCCTTTCGGCGAATGCAAGCAACCGTATTCTACAAGGGCGATTTCAACACAGTGGTCAAACGATAAGTATGTATTTCAATAAAGTGCTATAAAGTACTATCATGTCGTTATCTGGACAACTCATACATGTGCCATCAATTAATGTTCCTTTAAAGGTTTCAAGCAACCCTAAAAGTACTATCATGTCGTTATCTGGACAACTCATACATGTGCCATCAATTAATGTTCCTTTAAAGGTTTCAAGCAACCCTAAATTTATGCCGTACTTTAAGGTATGCATCTTGTATCTTGTTGTTCTTACATATAATTTGTAAATATTGTTAAGTATTTTTCATCAGTATTTCTTGTCTTTATGAAGGATTGTATTAGAGCAATTGATGGGACACATGTTCCAATTAGCATATCTCCGAGACTAAAAGACCCATATCGCAATAGAAAAGGAACATGTGACGCCCGGGTAATTAAGCTACAATAATCCTCTGTTAAGGGTGACATGTCATCACATTGTTGTTGCTAATCCTCGCTTGATCCAAATCTTAATTCAATTCAAATTCAAATTAAAGTCCAAAATTCAAATTTCTCAAACATGCAAAATAAATTGTTCAAAGTGTGGCAAATATTCCATAACTAATTATGATGGTGACCCAACACTTTTATAAAGTTTTTAAAATGCCCTTTGAGAATAAAACAGTGGCTAAAGGCAATTATATAAATGCTTTTTAATTTATAAAAAACTCTAAACTAATTTATTTTGTGCCAGGTTATTTCGTGGAAGTGGCATAAATACTAATACTAACTTATAAAATACTTTTGTATTTTAACTAAACTAAAATATTGTGGAAATTAAATAAAACTATGAAAAGAAAATAAATAAAAAGAAAACAAAACAGAAAAACAAAAAAAATATAAAAGAGAAACCCCCGGGCTTCGGCCCAGCTGACCACAGGCCCAATTGGGCCAACCCACCCGGCCCAGCCGCCCACCCAACCCCACTCTTTATCCCCTCACACCCCCACTACTCCACCGACACCCCCACTCCCGCAAAAATATCTCTCCCACTCTCTCCCCGACTGGATCGGGATCGAGGGAGGAGACGGTCGCCCTCGCCCCCGATGACCCCGCCGCCTGGATCGACGCCGCCCCGGTCCGCCAGCGCCCGTCGCCGGCATGACCTCGCCCGGACTGCCTCCCCGTCGTCCTCTACGTCGTCGCCGCCTCACCGAATCATCCCCGTCACCCTCCTCGTCCCCCACTGCCGCGTGCCCTACACTCCCTGTGAGGCCCTCCTTCTCCTCCTCCTCTGCCTTCATCCGCAGCGCGCGCTCCCCTCTCCTACGCACGCCTGCGCCCGGCGCTGCGCCCCAGCGGCGCTGCGCCCCAGCGGCGCTGCAACTCCGGCGCACCCCTCTCCTTGCCCGCGGCCCTCTACTCCTCACGCCGCCCCGCAGTCGTGCATGCGCGCGCCCACGCGGCCACAGCCGTGGCCCCGCTCGCCCACGTCCCCCGCGCGCCCGCGTCGTCCCCCGCGCTCGCCCTTGCGCTGGCCTGCGCCACTGTCTGCTTGCTCCGCTACAGAGCTGCTTCCCCTGCCGCGGCTCTACTCGCGCCGCCCTGCTCCGGCAGCCACCACAGTTGCGCCTCCTCCCCTGGTCGCCTCGGGCGTGCGGGCACCACCTTCGCCCGCACCGGCCTCCCCTGCACACCCTGCTCCAAGTAGCTGCTGCTCAAGCTGTCGCAGCCGTGGCCTGGCTGAGCACCCGCGCCCCGCGCGTGGCCACGCCCCCTGCCCCCCTTGCCGTGCGTGGGCGCTCGACGCCGCCCTGCCTACCCCCTGCTGCTGCTCATGCATTGCGCTGCTGTTGCGGCTGCAGCGCCGGCTGCTACTGCCGCACAGCCGTGCCCCCCCTGCGTCGCCGGCCGTCGCCCGTCTCGCTCTGCTCCCTGTGCCCCCCGCCGCGGCACGCTTTGCCTCGCCGGCGCCGTGCCACTGGCCGCGCCCGGGCTCGCCCCATCGGGCGCCTGCAACCGTGCCCGTTTGCCCGCTAGGGCTCCCCCTGGCCCAATGACAAATGGGGCCCGACCCCAGAACGTTTAAGAAAATGGGGATTAATATATATATATATATATATAATAAATAAAATTAATCAATTAATTAACTTAATTAATCTTAATTAATTAATTAAACTAATTAATCCTGATTAGATTAAGCTAATCAATTAACTAAACCCTAATTAACCTAACAGAGTATGACAGGTGGGTCCCATTGGACCCACGCGTCAGTTTGACCCGGTCAACCGTGTTGACTGCTAACGTCAGCATGACATCATGCTAATGGCATAAATCCAATTTCGAATTAAATTAAATAATTAATTAAATTCCATAAATTAATAAAAATCTTTAGAAAATCATATCTTTTAATCCGTAGCTTGGATTAAATTATTTTCAACATGAAAGTTGCTTAGAACGACGGGACGAACCCGAATACGCAGCCCTTTCGTACGCCACACATCCTAACATAGCAAACATGCAACTTCCGCCTCCGGTTCATCTGCCCGAAAACGCAAAACACCGGGAATATTTTCCCGGGTGTTTTCCCCTACACCGGTACCACCTCGTACCGCGTTAGGGCACACCTAGCATCACGCTTTGTCATGTCATGCATCGTCATGCATTTGTTTGCATTATATTTATTGTTTCTTCCCCCTCTTCTCTCGCTAGACACCGAGACCGACGCCGCTGCTACCCAGTATGACTACGGTGTTGAAGACCCCTCTCTCTTGCCAGAGCAACAAGGCAAGCCCCCCCCTTGATCACCAGATATCGCCTACTCTACTCTCCACTGCTTGCATTAGAGTAGTGTAACATGTTACTGCTTTCCGTTAATCCTATCCTGATGCATAGCCTGTCCTTGCTACTACTGTTGTTACCTTTACCTGCAATCCTAATGCTTAGTATAGGATGCTAGTTTATCATCCGTGGCCCTACCTTCTTGTCCGTCTGCCATGCTATACTATCGGGCCGTGATCACTCGGGGAGTGATCACGGGTATATACTTATAGATATATACATGCTATACAAGTGGTGATTAAAGTCGGGCCGGCTCGTAGGAGTACCCGCGAGTGATTCCGATGTTGGGGGCTGAAGGGGCAGGTGGCTCCATCCAGGTAGAGGTGGGCCTGAGTTCCCGAAGGCCCCCGACTATTACTATGTGGCGGAGCGACAGGGCAGGTTGAGACCACCTAGGAGAGAGGTGGGCCTGGCCCTGATCGGCGTCCGTGGTTATATCAAAATAACACGCTTAACGAGATCTTGGTATTTGATCTGAGTCTGGCTACTGGCCTATACGCACTAACCATCTACGCGGGGACAATTATGGGTACTCGACGTCATGGTATCAGCCGAAGCCTTCGTGACGTCAGCGACTAAGCGGCGCGCGCCGGGTTGGACCGCGTAACGCAACTTCCTTTGTAATGGAGGTTGCTAGGTCTGCTCTCCGGCTGCGTACGCAACATGCAGGTGTGCAATGGGCGATGGGCCCAGACCCCTACGCCATAGGATTTAGACCGGCGTGCTGACCTCTCTGTTGTGCCTAGGTAGGGCTGCGGCGTGTTGATCTTTCGAGGCCGGGCATGACCCAGTAAAGTGTGTCCGGACAAAGGGGATCGAGCGTGTTGGGAAATGTGGTGCACCCCTGCAGGGAAGTTATGTTGGGGAACGTAGTAATTTCAAAAAATTTCCTACGCACACTCAAGATCATGGTGATGCATAGCAACGAGAGGGGAGAGTGTGATCTACGCACCCTTGTAGATCGACAACAGAAGCGTTTGGTTGATGTAGTCGTACGTCTCCACGGCCCGACCGATCAAGCACCGAAACTACGGCACCTCCGAGTTTTAGCACACGTTCAGCTCGATGACGATCCCCGGACTCTGATCCAGCAAAGTGTCGGGGAAGAGTTCCATCAGCACGACGGCGTGGTGACTATCTTGATGTACTACTGTCGTAAGGCTTCGCCTAAGCACCGCTACAATATTATCGAGGACTATGGTGGCAGGGGGCGCCGCACACGGCTAAGAATATGATCACGTGGATCAACTTGTGTATCTCTGGGGTGCCCCTGCCTCCATATATAAAGGCTCAGGGGGGGGGGTGCGGCCGGCCTAGAGGTGGCGCGCCAGGAGGAGTCCTAATCCCTCTGGGAGTAGGATGCCCCCCCCCCCAAATCCTAGTTGGAATAGGATTCGCAGAGGGGGGAAAAGAGAAAGGGGGGCCGGCCCCCTCTCCTTGTCCTATTCGGACCAAGGGAGGGGAGGGGCGCGTGGCCCATCTCAGGCTGCCTCTTCTCTTTTCCAATAAGGCCCACTAAGGCCCATATAGCTCCCGGGGGGTTCCGGTAACCTTCCGGTACTCCGGTAAAATCCCGATTTCACCCGGAACACTTTCGATATCCAAACATAGGCTTCCAATATATCAATCTTTATGTCTCGACCATTTTGAGACTCCTCGTCATGTCCGTGATCACATCTGGGACTCCGAACAACCTTCGGTACATCAAAACGTATAAACTCATAATATAACCGTCATCGAAACCTTAAGCGTGCGGACCCTACGGGTTCGAGAACAATGTAGACATGACCGAGACACGTCTCCGGTCAATAACCAATAGCGGAACCTGGATGCTCATATTGGCTCCCGCATATTCTACGAAGATCTTTATCGGTGAGACCGCAGAACAACATACGTTGTTCCCTTTGTCATCGGTATGTTACTTGCCCGAGATTCGATCGTCGGTATCTCAATACCTAGTTCAATCTCGTTACCGGCAAGTCTCTTTACTCGTTTCGCGATACATCATCTTGCAACTAACTTCATTAGTTGTAATGCTTGCAAGGCTTATGTGATGTGCATTACCGAGAGGGCCCAGAGATACCTCTCCGACAATCGGAGTGACAAATCCTAATCTCGAAATACGCCAACCCAACATTCACCTTTGGAGACACCTATAGAGCTCCTTTATAATCACCCAGTTACGTTGTGACGTTTGGTAGCACACAAAGTGTTCCTCCGGCACACGGGAGTTACATAATCTCATAGTCATAGGAACATGTATAAGTCATGGAGAAAGCAATAGCAACATACTAAACGATCGGGTGCTAAGCTAATGGAATGGGTCATGTCAATCAGATCATTCAACTAATGATGTGATCCCGTTTAATCAAATGACAACTCTTTGTCCATGGTTAGGAAACATAACCATCTTTGATTAACGAGCTAGTCAAGTAGAGGTATACTAGTGACACTCTGTTTGTCTATATATTCACACATGTATTATGTTTCCGGTTAATACAATTCTAGCATGAATAATAAACTTTTATCATAATATAAGGAAATAAATAATAACTTTATTATTGCCTCTAGGGCATATTTCCTTCAGTCTCCCACTTGCGCTAGAGTCAATAATCTACTTCACATCGCCATGTGATTCAACTAATAGTTCATATCACCATGTGATTATCACCCATAGTTCACATCGTCTTGTGACCTATACCCATAGGGTTTACTAGAGTCAGTAATCTAGTTCACATCGTTTATGTGATTAACACCCAAAGAGTACTAAGGTGTGATCATGTTTTGCTTGTGAGATAATTTTAGTCAACGGGTCTGTCACATACAGATCCGTAAGTATTTTGCGAATTCTATGTCTACAATGTGCACGGAGCTACTCTAGCTAATTGCTCCCACTTACGATATGTATCTAGATCGAGACTTAGAGTCATCCAGATCTATGTCAAAACTTGCATTGACGTAACTTTTTACGACGAACCTTTTGTCACCTCCATAATCGAGAAACATATCCTTATTCCACTAAGGATAATTTTGACCGCTGTCCAGTGATCTACTCCTAGATCACTATTGTACTCCCTTGCCAAAATTAGTGTAGGGTATACAATAGGTCTGGTACACAGCATGGCATACTTTATAGAACCTATGGCCAAGGCATAGGGAATGATTTTCATTCTCTTTCTATTTTCTGCTGTGGTCGGGCTTTGAGGCATACTCAATTTCACACCTTGTAACACAGACAAGAATTCTTTCTTTGACTGTTCCATTTTGAACTACTTCAAAAATTTTGTCAAGGTATCTACTCGTTGAAAAAAAAACTTATCAAGCGTTTTGATCTATCTCTATAGATCTTGATGCTCAATATGTAAGCAGCTTCACCGAGGTTTTTCTTTGAAAAAAACTCCTTTCAAACACTCCTTTATGCTTTGCAGAATAATTCTACATTATTTCCGACCAACAATATGTCATTCACATATACTTATCAGAAATGTTGTAGTGCTCCCACTCACTTTCTTGTAAATACAGGCTTCACCACAAGTCTGTATAAAACTATATGCTTTGATCAACTTATCAAAACATATATTCCAACTCCGAGATGCTTGCACCAGTCCATAGATGGATCGCTGGAGCTTGCATATTTTGTTAACACTTTTAGGATTGACAAAACCTTCTGGTTGCATCATATACAACTCTTCTTTAAGAAATCCATTAAGGAATTCAGTTTTGTTTATCCATTTGCCAGATTTCATAAAATGCGGCAATTGCTAACATGATTCTAACAGACTTAAGCATAGATACGAGTGAGAAACTCTCATCGTAGTCAACACCTTGAACTTGTCGAAAACCTTTTACGACAATTCTAGCTTTATATATAGTAACACTACTATCAGCGTCCGTCTTCCTCTTGAAGATCCATTTATTTTCTATGGCTTGTCGATCATCGGGCAAATCCATCAAAGTCCATACTTTGTTCTCATACATGGATCATATCTCAGATTTGATGGCCTCCAGCCATTTCGCGGAATCTAGGCTCATCATCGCTTCCTCATAGTTCGCAAGTTCGTCATGGTCTAGTAACATAACTTCCAGAACAGGATTACCGTACCACTCTGGTGCGGATCTCACTCTGGTTTACCTACGAGATTCGGTAGTAACTTGATATGAAGTTACATGATCATCATCATTAGCTTCCTCACTAATTGGTGTAGTAGTCACAAGAACATATTTCTGTGATGAACTACTTTCCAATAAGGGAGAAGGTACAATTACCTTATCAAGTTTTCTACTTTCCTCCCACTCACTTCTTTCGAGAGAAACTCCTTCTCTAGAAAGGATCCATTCTTAGCAACGGATGTCTTGCCTTCGGATCTGTGATAGAAGGTGTACCCAACAGTCTCCTTTGGGTATCCTATGAAGACATATTTCTCCGATTTGGGTTTGAGCTTATCAGGATGAAACTTTTTCACATAAGCATCACAACCCAAAACTTTAAGAAACGACAACTTTGGTTTCTTGCCAAACCATAATTCAGATTGTGTCGTCTCAATGGATTTAGATGGTGCCCTTTTTAACGTGAATGCAACTGTCTCTAATGCATAACCCCAAAACGATAGTGGTGGATCGGTAAGAGACATCATAGATTGCACTATATCCAATAAAGTACGGTTATGATGATCGGACACACCATTATGCTGTGGTGTTCCAGGTGGCATGAGTTTATGAAACTATTCCACAATGTTTTAATTGAAGACCAAACTCGTAACTCAAATATTTGTCTCTGCGATCAGATCATAGAAACCTTATTTTCTTGTCACGATGATTCTCCACTTCACTCTGAAATTCTTTGAACTTTTCAAATATTTCAGACTTGTGTTTCATCAAGTAGATATACTCATATCTGCTCAAATCATCTGTGAAGATCAGAAAATAATGATACCTGCTGCGAGCTTCAATATTCATCGAACCACATACATCAGTATGCATGATTTCCAACAAATCTGTTGCTTGCTGTATTGTTCCGGAGAACGGAGTCTTAGTCATCTTGCCCATGAGGCATGGTTCGTAAGCATCAACTGATTCAAAATCAAGTTATTCCAAAAGTCCATCAACATGGAGTTTCTTCATGCGCTTTACACCAATATGACCTAAACGGCAGTGCCACAAATAAGTTGCACTATCAGTATTAACTTTGCATCTTTTGGTTTCAATATTATGAATATGTGTATCACTACGATCGAGATCCAACGAACCATTTTCATTGGGTGTGTAACCATATATGTAAACAGAACAACAATTTATTCTCTTACTTAAATGAATAACCGTATTGCAATAAACATGATCAAATCATATTCATGCTCAAAGCAAACACCAAATAACACTTATTTAGGTTCAACACTAATCCCGAAAGTATAGGGGAGTGTGCGATGATGATCATATCAATCTTGGAACTACTTCCAACACACATCGTCACTTCACCCTTAACTAGTTTCTGTTCATTCCGCAACTCCCGTTTCGAGTTACTACTCTTAGCAACTGAACCAGTATCGAATACCGAGGGGTTGCTATGAACACTAGTAAAATACACATCAATAACCTGTATATCAAATATACCTTTGTTCACTTTGCCATCCTTCTTATCCGCCAATCACTGGGGTAGTTCCGCTTCCAGTGACCAGTCCCTTTGCAGTAGAAGCACTTAGTCTCAGGCTTAGGACCAAACTTGGGCTTCTTCACTTGAGCAGCAACTTGCTTGCCGTTCTTCTTGAAGTTCTCCTTCTTCCTTTTGCCCTTTTCTTGAAACTAGTGGTCTTGTCTACCATCAACACTTGATGTTTTTCTTGATTTCTACCTTCGTCGATTTTAGCATCACAAAGAGCTTGGGAATCGTTTCCGTTATCCCTTGCAGATTATAGTTCATCACGAAGTTCTACTAACTTGGTGATGGTGACTAGAGAATTCTGTCAATCACTATCTTATCTAGAAGATTAACTCCCACTTGATTCAAGCGATTGTAGTACCCAGACAATCTGAGCACATGCTCACTAGTTGAGCGATTCTCCTCCATCTTTTTAGCTATAGAACTTGTTGGAGACTTCATATCTCACAACTCGAGTATTTGCTTGAAATATTAACTTCAACTCCTGGAACATCTCATATGGTCCATGACGTTCAAAACGTCTTTGAAGTCCTGATTCTAAGCCGTTAAGCATGGTGCACTAAACTATCAAGTAGTCATCCTATTGAGCTAGCCAAACGTTCATAACGTCTGCATCTGCTCCTCCAGTAGGTCTGTCACCTAGCGGTGCATCAAGGACATAATCTTCTGTGCCGCAATGAGGATAAATCTCAGATCACGGATCCAATCCGCATCATTGCTACTAATATCTTTCAACACAATTTTCTCTAGGAACATATCAAAATAAACACAGGGACGCAACAACGTGAGCTATTGATCTACAACATAATTTGCAAAATACTACCAGGACTAAGTTCATGATAAATTTAAGTTCAATTAATCATATTACTTAAGAACTCCCACTTAGATAGACATCCCTCTAATCCTCTAAGTGATCACGTGATCCAAATCAACTAAACCATGTCCGATCATCACGTGAGATGGAGCAGTTTCATTGGTGAACATCACTATGTTGATCATATCTACTATATGATTCACGCTCGACCTTTCGGTCTCCGTGTTCTGAGGCCATATATGTATATGCTTGGCTCGTAAAGTATAACCTGAGTATTCCGCGTGTGCAACTATTTTGCACCCATTGTATTTGAACGTAGAGCCTATCACACCCGATCATCACGTGGTGTCTCAGCACGAAGAACCTTCGCAACGGTGCATACTCAGGTAGAACACTTCTTGATAATTATTGAGAGATCATCTTATAATGCTACCGTCAATCAAAGCAAGATAAGATGCATAAAAGATAAACATCACATGCAATCAATCTAAGTGATATGATATGGCCATCATCATCTTGTGCTTGTGATCTCCATCTTCGAAGCACCGTCGTGATCACCATCGTCACCGGCGCGACACCTTGATCTCCATCGTAGCATCGTTGTCGTCTCGCCAATCTTATGCTTCCACGACTATCGCTACCGCTTAGTGATAAAGTAAAGCATTATAGAGCGATTGCATTGCATACAATAAAGCGACAACCATATGGCTCCTGCCAGTTGCCGATAACTCGGTTACAAAACATGATCATCTCATACAATAAAATTTAGCATCATGTCTTGACCACATCACATCACAACATGCCCTGCAAAAACAAGTTACACGTCCTCTACTTTGTTGTTGCAAGTTTTACGTGGCTGCTACGGGCTTAAGCAAGAACCAATCTTACCTACGTATCAAAACCACAACGATAGTTTGTCAAGTTGGTGCTGTTTTAACCTTCGCAAGGACCGGGCGTAGCCACACTTGGTTCAACTAAAGTTGGAGAAACTGACACCCGCTAGCCACCTTTGTGCAAAGCATGTCGGGAGAACCGGTCTCGCGTAAGCGTACGCGTAATGTTGGTCCGGGCCGCTTCGTCCAACAATACCGCCGAACCAAAGTATGACATGCTGGTAAGCAGTATGACTTATATCGCCCACAACTCACTTGTGTTCTACTCGTGCATATAACATCAACACATAAAACCTGGCTCGGATGCCACTGTTGGGGAACGTAGTAATTTCAAAAAAAATTCTACGCACACTCAAGATCATGGTGATGCATAGCAACGAGAGGGGAGAGTGTGATCTACGTACCCTTGTAGATCGACAACGGAAGCGTTTGGTTGATGTAGTCGTACGTCTCCACGCCCGACCGATCAAGCACCGAAACTACGGCACCTCCGAATTTTAGCACACGTTCATCTCGATGACGATCCCCGGACTCCGATCCAGCAAAGTGTCGTGGAAGAGTTCCGTCAGCACGACGGCGTGGTGACGATCTTGATGTACTACTGTCGTAGGGCTTCGCCTAAGCACCACTACAATATTATCGAGGACTATGGTGGCAGGGGGCGCCGCACACGGCTAAGAATATGATCACGTGGATCAACTTGTGTATCTCTGGGGTGCCCCTGCCTCCGTATATAAAGGCTCAGGGGGGGGGGGGGGGTGCGGCCGGCCTAGAGGTGGCGCGCGAGGAGGAGTCCTACTCCCTTTGGGAGTAGGACCCCCCCCAATCCTAGTTGGAATAGGATTCACGGAGGGGGGGGGAGAGAAAGGGGGGATGACCCCCTCTCCTTGTCCTATTCAGACCAAGGGAGGGGAGGGGCGCACGGCCCATCTCAGGCTGCCTCTTCTCTTTTCCACTAAGGCCCACTAAGGCCCATATAGCTCCCGGGGGGGTTCCGGTAACCTCCCGGTACTCCGGTAAAATCCCGATTTCACCCGGAACACTTTCGATATCCAAACATAGGCTTCCAATATATCAATCTTTATGTCTCGACCATTTCGAGAATCCTCGTCATGTCCGTGATCACATCCGGGACTCCGAACAACCTTCGGTACATCAAAACGTATAAACTCATAATATAACTGTCATCGAAACCTTAAGCGTGCGGACCCTACGGGTTCGAGAACAATGTAGACATGACCGAGACACGTCTCCGGTCAATAACCAATAGCGGAACCTGGATGCTCATATTGGCTCCCACATATTCTACGAAGATCTTTATCGGTCAGAACGCATAGCAACATACGTTGTTCCCTTTGTCATCGGTATGTTACTTGCCCGAGATTCGATCGTCGGTATCTCAATACCTAGTTCAATCTCAGTACCGGCAAGTCTCTTTACTCGTTTCGTAATACATCATCTTGCAACTAACTTCATTAGTTGTAATGCTTGCAAGGCTTATGTGATGTGCATTACCGAGAGGGCCAAGAGATACCTCTCCGACAATCGGAGTGACAAATCCTAATCTCGAAATACGCCAACCAAACATACACCTTTGGAGACACCTGTAGAGCTCCTTTATAATCACCCAGTTACGTTGTGACGTTTGGTAGCACACAAAGTGTTCCTCCGGCACACGGGAGTTACATAATCTCATAGTCATAGGAACATGTATAAGTCATGGAGAAAGCAATAGCAACATACTAAACGATCGGGTGCTAAGCTAATGGAATGGGTCATGTCAATCAGATCATTCAACTAATGACGTGATCCCGTTTAATCAAATGACAACTCTTTGTCCATGGTTAGGAAACATAACCATCTTCAATTAACGAGCTAGTCAAGTAGAGGTATACTAGTGACACTCTGTTTGTCTATATATTCACACATGTATTATGTTTTCGGTTAATACAATTCTAGCATGAATAATAAACTTTTATCATGATATAAGGAAATAAATAATAACTTTATTATTGCCTCTAGGGCATATTTCCTTCAAGTTAATCTATTCGAATAGTCATGATCTTCGGTAACAGGACGAGTTGGAGTTGTACCTTGACCTTATGACAACTAGAACCGGATACTTAATAAAACACACCCTTCCAAGTGCCAGATACAACCGGTGATCGCTCTCTCACAGGCCGATGAGGAGAGGATTGCCGGGTAGGATTATGCTACACGATGCTACTTGGTGAACTTACCATCTACTCTCTTCTCCTGTTGCAAGATAGAGGTGGCCAGAAGCGTAGTCTACAATAGGACTAGCTATCCCCCTCTTATTCCGGCATTCTGCAGTTTAGTCCACATATGATACCCTTAATCCATTTGATACCAATGCATACATATGTAGTGTAGCTCCTTGCTTGCGAGTACTTTGGATGAGTACTCATGGTTGCTTTGCTCCCTCTTTTCCCCCTTTCTATACCCGATTGCTACGAACAGACGTTGGAGCCCAGGAGCCAGACGCCACCATCGGCGACTACTACTACTACTCGGGAGGTGCCTACTACTACGTGCAGCCCGCTGACGACGACCAGGAGTAGTTTAGGAGGATCCCAGGCAGGAGGCATGCGTCTCTTTCGATCTGTATCCCAGTTTGTGCTAGCCTTCTTAAGGCAAACTTGTTTAACTTATGTCTGTACTCAGATATTGTTGCTTCCGCTGACTCGTGTATGATCGAGCTCTTGTATTCGAGCCCTCGAGGCCCCTGGCTTGTAATATGATGCTTGTATGACTTATTTTATTTGTAGAGTTGTGTTGTGATATCTTCCCGTGAGTCCTTGATCTTGATCGTACACATTTGCATGTATGATTAGTGTATGATTGAATCGGGGGCGTCACAAGTTGATATCAGAGCCGACTACCTGTAATAATCCTCCTTCCACACTCCTTGGCCGAAGTTGAGTCTAGTCGGTGAAAATTGTTTTACTAACATGGCCGTGCAGCCCATGGGCCCACGTCGCCATTGGGTGGTATTAGGATCTTTTATTCCTCGTCTATACTCTGGGACTCTGATCTCTCTTCTATTCGGGTTAAATGAATTTTGCTAAATCTAACATTAGGATCTCGTGATCACTTTCACCCGGAGAGCACCTTATTACAGATGATCGCCTGCTGGATCAGAAGATCCTGAAGATACTCTCTGATGTTCTCTCGAGACTTTGTCCCCGTTGCTTTTGTAATTCCCTACCACCGAAACATCACTATGGATAAATGCATACACATGTCCTTCTTACCTTTATTACCAGTTGGACTTGTTATTACAAGATATCCCGAACTTCTCTCTATTGCTCCGAGAAAACTTTGTGCTTACTGCCTTGTAGTTTCTTGTCGCCTGAATACACCTACAAATTATACCTCACACTAATCGAGGATTTGTTTCTCCCTAGTTGTTCATGTGTTCACAAAAGTTTTCAAAATGCCATTCGATCTTAAAATCCTCAGCAGCCTATTGCTCTTGAAATTCTTGCTTGCTTACATTATGCTTAATCCCATAGGTCCCTAATTTTATTGGCATCCCTTGTCATTATTATTTTGAGTCCATTGATTCAATAAGTTGTGAATGTTCACAATATTCAGTCGAATCCTAGGATTATCGTTCCAGCTCAGACGTCATTTGGATATGAGCTGGTTCTTGACCAATCAATGCCTTGATCGGTTGTGCTTCTAAGTCTATTGAACTTATTCATTTTCGATCGAATGATTGCTTCTGATCCCTTGATTTGGAAATCATAAAATTTCTTTGCATTAAGCTTTGAATTAGTCAGTTGTTTCTATAATCCGATGCCTTGGCATTCCTTCTTCCTCTGATTGAGTACCAATACTCACATCAGCCCCGTTGTGGACCGCCATACCCATTGTCGGGTTATTATCCGACAATGTCCTTCAAAACCAAAATTCTTGAGACTTTTTTACCTGATACATAATGCCTTTGGTAAATTTTATCCTCTACTCTTGTCAACCATGCTCTACTTTTGAGCTTGTGTTATTTACTCCTGAAGTTCATGGTATATGTTCTAAGAAGCCTAGATGGGATAAACCTATGCCTTCCTTAATCTGTGTGAACCCAAAAGTTTTCACGGGTCATACTCATCTGGTAATTCACCAGGTAGTTTTTGACACTGAAATCAGTTTTATCTAGAGCAGCGAATGAAAGGTTATGCATTGAAGAAGTGGGAGTCGACCTTGAACTTTGTGTTCATGCCCATGGACACGATGTGGATCTTATTATTAAAGCTTCTCTTAAATTAATTATTCCCTTGGTATCTGTTCTTATATCTGGGATCCGGCCTTTTGCGATCATGGTTCCGACTATGTTCTCCTTTCAATTCCATTTCTCCGACAAGTTGAAGTACTTGTCTTGTGCAGATCATTGCACCCGTCCAACCTTTACTTTGATCTACCGTCGAGTATTACACTATGGTATCTCGAGAATATCACGAAACTACATAACTTATTATGAGTTCTTCGTCAATTATTATTCTCGCCGATTCCAGTGCCCCCCGGGTTATGAGTTAATAGTCACTCGAGAACACCGATAAGTGAATTGATTCAACACTCCAATTCAATAACTCTAAGTAATTTTCGTGGCTTATGGGTTTAATAATCCTTCTAGTCATTCCTAGCCTGATTGGCTATATCATTATCGTGCTAAATTTTAACTGTGCCACCCGTTCCTTATTACCGGAGCACATCTTTTGACAATAAGCTAAGCTTACGTCGATTTCCTCGTCTTATCATTTCACCTCGAATCACAAACTGGATTCTGAGTTCGTGTCGTACCCATGGTTCCAATAACCCTTCGGTTCATCATTCCTTTGACCTGATGTCTGTTGCTGATTGATTACATCTTCATGAAATCTCTCGACAAATGTGTCGTGATCATCATCAACCTTATGAGCTCCTCTAGGATATCAATCGAATTCATGAAGACAAATACCATCCTTGCTCTCGATGATTTGTGTTATTATCGGCCACTTTATTGCCTTCTGAGGGAGTCCTGGATTAGATGGTGTCCGGATAGCCGGACTATACCTTCGCCGAACTCCTGGACTATGAAGATACAAGATTGGAGACTTCGTCCCGTGTCCGGAAGGGACTTACCTTGGCGTGGAAGGCAAGCTTGGTGATACAGATATGTAGATCTCCTACCATTGTAACCGACTCTGTGTAACCCTAGCCCCCTCCGGTGTTTATATAAACTAGAGGGTTTTAGTCCGTAGGACGAACAACAATCATACCATAGGCTAGCTTCTAGGGTTTAGCCTCCTTGATCTCGTGGTAGATCTACTCTTGTACTACCCATATCATCAATATTAATCAAGCAGGAGTAGGGTTTTACCTCCATCGAGAGGGCCCGAACCTGGGTAAAAACATCGTGTCCCTTGTCTCCTGTTACCATCCGCCTAGACGCACAGTTCGGGACCCCCTACCCGAGATCCGCCGGTTTTGACACCGACATTGGTGCTTTCATTGAGAGTTCCTCTGTGTCGTCAATTTTAGGCCCGATGGCTCCTCCGATCATCAACAACGATGCGATCCAGGGTGAGACTTTTCTCCCCAGATAGATCTTCGTATTTGGCGGCTTTGCACTATGGGCCAATTCGCTTGGCCATCTGGAGTAGATCGAAAGCTACGCCCCTAACCATCAAGTCAGATTTGGAAGTTTGAGCTGCACGGCCGACCTCCGCGGAGACTTGATCTTCGACGGATTTGAGCCGTAGCCGAGCGTACCGCATTGTCACGATGGGCATGATCTAGCTCTGCCGCGGAACAGTGCCTTGGAGGCCGCACCCGCATCAGTTCCGACCCTTAATTCGGAGCCAACTGCGCCAATCGAGGATGGGTGGTTGGAGACCGCCTCGGGGGCTGCAATCTCTACGGCGATCGAGTCGAACACCAGCCCTATTCTCTGCGAAGCCCGTGACTCCAAGGAGCCGGACTCCTCTCCAGACTCCGAGCCCTCCGCGCCCCTACCGATCGAACCCGATTGGGCGCCGGTCATGGAGTTCACCGCCGCGGACATCTTTCAGCACTCGCCCTTCGACGATATTCTGAATTCACTAAAGTCTCTCTCTTTATCAGGAGAGCCCTGGCCGGACTATGGTCAGCAAGGTTGGGATGCAGATGATGAAGAAATTCAAAGCCCACCCACCACCCACTTCGTAGCCACTGTCGATGATTTGACCGACATGCTCGACTTCGATTCCGAAGACATCGACGGTATGGACGCCGATGCAGGAGACGATCAAGAACCAGCGCCTATAGGGCACTGGAAAGCCACCTCGTCATATGATATATACATGGTGGACACCCCAAAAGAAGGCAATGGCGATGGAACAGCGGAGGATGACCCATCCAAGAAGCAGCCTAAGCGCCGGCGTCAACGGCGCCGCTCTAAATCCCGCCAAAGCAAAAATGGTGATTCCGGCACGGGAGATAATAACACCCCGGACAGTGCCGAAGACAACCACCTCCAGCAAGATTCAACACAGGAGGATGGAGAAGCCAGCTCTCATGAGAGAGCGGCAGACAGAGAGGTCGAGGACGATAATTATATGCCTCCCTCCGAAGACGAGGCAAGCCTCGACGACAACGAATTTGTCGTGCCGGAGGATCCCGTCGAACCAGAGCGTTTCAAACGTAGGCTTATGGCCACGGCGAGCAGCCTCAAGAACAAATAGCAACAACTTAGAGCTGATCAAGATTTGCTAGCCGACAGATGGACTGAAGTCCTTGCGGCCGAAGAGTATGAACTCGAAAGCCCCTCCAAGAGCTACCCAAAGCGCAGGTTGCTACCCCGATTAGAGGAGGAAGCACCTAAACCTACATCACCAACGCATGATGCAGCCGACCGGCCACCCCGTGGTCACGACAGAGAGGCCTCTCGGCCCTCCACTCAAGCCGCACCCCGGCGCCGCTCAAAAAATACCAAGGCACGGGAAAATGCGCCAGACCTGCGAGATATATTGGAGGACAAGGCAAGGCAAACAAGATTGATCTACGGATCGCGTGGGCGCCCCATGGCACGAGACGGTAATCGTCACTCCAGATACAGTCAATCCGGCCGGGCCGAACACAGTAGACAAAGCTCGTTTGAGCCGCGTCATGATATAGCCCAATACAGAGGCGCCACACACCCACTATGCCTCACAGATGAAGTAATGGATCATCAAATCCCCAAGGGTTTCAAACCCATGAACATTGAATCATACGATGGCACAACAGATCCTGCGGTATGGATCGGGGACTATCTCCTTCATATCCACATGGCCCGCGGTGATGACCTACATGTCATCAAATACCTCCCACTCAAGCTTAAAGGACCAGCTCGGCATTGGCTTAACAGCTTGCCAGCAGAATCAATTGGTTGTTGGGAGGACCTGGAAACCGCATTCCTCGACAATTTCCAGGGCACTTATGTGCGACCACCAGACGTCGATGACATTAGCCACATAATTCAGCAGCCAGAGGAATCGGCCAGACAATTCTGGACACGGTTCCTAACCAGGAAAAATTAAATCGTCGACTGTCCGGACGCAAAGGCCCTAGCAGCCTTCAAGCATAACATCCGTGACGAGTGGCTTGCACGACACCTAGGACAGGAAAAGCCGAAATCTATGGCAGCCCTCACGACACTTATGACCCGCTTTTGCACGGGAGAAGACACCTGGCTAGCTCGCAGCAATAACATGACCAAGAGCCCTGGTAATTCGGATACCAAGGACAGCAGTGGCAGGTCGCGTCGCAACAAGCAAAAGCGCCGCATTAACGGTGACAATGCCGAGGATACGGCAGTTAATGCCGGATTCAGAGGCTCTAAACCCGGTCAGCGGAAAAAGCCATTCAAAAGAATTACTCCGGGCTCGTCCAGTTTGGACCGAATACTCGACCGCTCATGCCGGATACATGGCACCCCCGAAAACCAGCCAATCATACCAACAGGGATTGTTGGGTGTTCAAGCAGGCAGGCACGTTAAATGCCGAAAGCAGAGATAAGAGGCTGCATAGCGATGACGAGGAGGAGCCCCGGCTGCCGAACAACAGTGGATAGAAAGGTTTCCCCCCACAAGTGCGGATGGTGAACATGATATACACAACCCACGTCCCCGAGAGGGAGCGGAAGCATGCGCTAAGGGACGTATACGCGATGGAGCCAGTCGCCCCAAAGTTCAACCCATGGTCTTCCTGCCCGATCACTTTTGATCGAAGGGACCTCCCCACTAGCATCCGTCATGGCAGATTCACCGCATTGGTTCTAGACCCAATTATTGATGGATTTCACCTTACTAGAGTCCTTATGGACGGCGGCAGCAGCCTGAACCTGCTTTACCAGGATACAGTGCGGAAAATGGGCATCGATCCCTCGAGGATTAAACCCACTAAAACGACCTTTAAAGGCGTCATACCAGGTGTAGAGGCCAACTGTACAGGCTCAATTACACTTGAAGTGGTCTTCGGATCTCCGGATAATTTCCGAAGCGAGGAGTTAATCTTCGACATAGTCCCGTTCCGCAGTGGCTATCACGCATTGCTCGGGCGAACCGCATTTGCCAAGTTCAATGCGGTGCCGCACTACGCATACCTCAATCTCAAAATGCTAGGCCCTCGAGGAGTCATCACGGTCAATGGAAACACCGAACGCTCTCTCCGAACGGAGGAGCATACGGCGGCTATCGCAGTGGAAGTACAAAACAGCCTCTCAAGGCAATTCTCTAGTCCGGCCATTAAATATCTGGACACCGTTAAGCACGCCTGGAGTAACCTACAACAAGACCGCCTGACACGTTCTGAGCAAGCGTAGCAATGCGGCCCCAACCCCAGCCCTCGCAAACTTGCGAAACCAGTGTTGCGCGTACATAACTAGGGGCTCCAAAACGCGGAAACCTCTGGAAATACCATGGGCACAGGGGAGAGGCACCATCACGGCACGCCCAAAACGCGGCTTAAACCGCACTAGGGGCTGCCGATTTCTTAAGTTTCTCTTATTTTCAGGACTCCATTCTTCGGAAGGCTTGTCCGGCAGTACAATTGCCGCACAAACGATACAACTAGGGAAGCAGAAAGCTACGCCCACTATGGAACTCTAAGGTGGTCTCTATAACAAGCAGTATACCTATTTCACATACCATTCCGCAGCTCGCCCCTGGAAAGGACATGTTAAATAGTCCCATCTTTAGCTTATTGCACTATTTGTATCGTTCTGCTCTGATTGCAGATTTTTTAAATAAACAATGCATAGCTTCCGTCTATTATTGCATTACTCTTTTTTTACGAATATATGTTCATTAATGACATGTTGCACCCGTACACTTTGGTACGGCCAATACGCCAGGGGCTTAAGTACCCCACAATATGGTGTGAGAAGTCCGAACACTTCCACAAGTGCGGCACCCCAAACTTATAGCATTATATGCATCGGCTCCGAATCATGTCTTGGGTCAATAGTTGGGTTTGCCCGGCTCCTATGTTTTGGTACCTTACGTTCCGTTATATCGGCTAAGGTAGCACTAGGAGAACTACTGCGATTGTGCCCCAGTTGAGCTGGGCTAAGCACCTCAGTAGAGAAAGCTGAAACTGGCCATCATGATGAGGCGAGAGCTGGTCGCTATTCGAGAGGTTTTCGAGTCCCTAAGACTATGCCGCTTCGAGTGAGGAATCGGCTTTGTCCGGCCTAGGCGTGGATAGCACCCCGAACTCGGTCTTCCGAACACTAGGGGCTTCGCCGAAATTTAAAATTATAGAATTCTATGGCTAAGTGAGAGTGTTCAAGCATTATAGTCCGATTGCCTTGTTCGTTGTGTTGCGCGCCTCCCTCGAAGGACCCAAGAATGGGAAAAAGAGCGATCATGTTTATCCCGAACACCCCAGCACTCGTGGCAGGGGGGCAGAAGCCGACGACTCGCCATCTCTCAAATTTGATAAACGGCCGCACAGAAGGTAATATTTTAAATTCAAAAGCGTTGCTTAGCGCATATGAACAAGTTTTCAGCGTACAGGACCACAAATGTGAGTTTACTCAAAAATTACATCTTTGGAGCATTCATCCGCTATAAGGCGAGCACCCTTCAGGACGCCCTCATAATACGCTTCCGGGACGCGATGCTCCTTGCCCGGCGGCGGCCCGTCCTTCACCAGCTTCTCCGCATCCATCTTGCCCCAGTGCACTTTAGCACGGGCAAGCGCCCTACGGGAACCTTCGATGCAGACGGAGCGCTTGATTACTTCAAGTCGTGGACAGGCATCCACCAGCCGCCTCACCGGCCCGAAGTAGCTCCCAGGCAGAGCCTCTGCAGGCCAAAGTCGAACTATGAGGCCCTTTATGGCCTGTTCGGCCACCTTGTGGAGCTCGACCATTTGCTTCAGCTGGTCGCTCAAAGGCACCAGGTGTCCGGCCTCAGCATACTGAGACCAGAACACCTTCTCCGTCGGGCTCCCCTCCTCGGATCGGTAGTAGGTGGCGGCATCAGACGCACTGCGGGGCAAATCTGCGAATGCTCCTGGAGAGCTCCAAACTCGGGTAAGTAACAAGTAATTCACTTTCACGTGCTTGGTTTGCATAATGAATGCCTTACCCTCCGCCATCTTCTTCATCGCTTCAATTTCTTGGAGGGCTTTCTGGGCTTCAGCCTTGGCAGACTTCGCGCTTTCGAGGGCTGCCGCAAGCTCGGACGCTTGCGTCTTGGAGTTAAGCTCCAAACTCTCGTGTTTTTTCACAAGAGCCTGGAGCTCTTTCTGCAACTCCTCCACCCGCGCCTCCTAGTTCCCTCTCTCAGTGCGCTCCGCGTCCGCTCTGTTTTCGGCCTCGGACAACGCTTTCTTAAGGATTACCACCTCGGTCGTGTCCCCTATAATAGCACGTTGATCATGTCATTTTTTGCAACCACATCTTCTTTATATACTTGCGCAAGGTATTACTTACCTTCCTTCTCCTCGAGTTGCCTCTTGGCATGGTCGAGCTCGTTCTCGGACCGTGCGAGGTTTTGCTTCAGCGTATCCACCTCCCCAGTCAGTGCGGCGGAGGCCAGTAGCGAAGCCTGCATACGCATATTGACTTGATTATGTTAGACTCCTGCGAATGTTATTAGATCCTCTATTCGGCTTTTCTTTCCGAATGCCGAACAGAGCATCAAGGGCTACTGTCTATGCGGTAATATTTTTTACATATTCTTTACTTACCTCAAAGCCTGTTAGAAGGCTGGCACATGCTTCAGTTAGTCCGCTCTTGGCGGACTGAACCTTCTGGATCACCGCACTCATAATAGTGCGGTGCTCCTCGTCGATGGAGGCGCCATTAAGCACGTCCAACAAATTGTCCGGTGCCTCCGGTTGGACGGAGGTCACCGTCTCGGTAGGCTTGCTCCTCTTGGAAGGAGGCTGCCTACCGGAGTCCGGAACCGTCGAAGGTTCCGGCGCGGTGTCCGGTTCAAGGCCGGACTCGGAGCCCTTGGGGGTTTTATCCCCTTTGCGCCTGGAGTCCGGGAGGTCGCCTTGCGGCGCCTCCAGGACCACCTCCTCCTGGCTTGGAACCTGTTGGGACAGCACCTCGGCGTCGTCCGTAGGGTGGGGGAGGTTGCGGGCGGAAGTGAATTCACGTCCGACGAATCCAGGGAGCCGCTCGACGACTCGTCGAGCCCGGCCTTGGGCGGACTGCATAGTCATATTTGGCATAAGGAGGAGTTGTGCAAGAAAGGAACACTATGAATTGCTCTGGTGTCCGAATACTTACGATCTCGCTAGGGGCTTGGCCCTGTGCAGCCACTCCTCTTCGCTGTCGTCGGTGTTGGTGGAGTAGTCTGGAGGAAGGGTCTTCCCCTTCTTGGACCCTTCGGCCTCCCTAGTTGGGGCGGCCTTTCTTTTCTTCCCTCCCCCCGCTGGAGGGGGAGAGGTCTCTTCTTCCTCCTCCTCGTCTTCATGGGAGGAGTGCGTCTTGGAGTCGTTGGATGATGAATCCGACACCTCCAGGCATCGGGCACTCTTTCGAGTCCCCGTGGCCTTCTTCTTGGCCTTCTTCTCTGGCACCACATAGGGTGCCGGAACCAGCAGCTTCGCCAAGCGAGCGTCCGGTGGGCCTTCTGGCAAAGGAGCCGGACAGTTGATCTGTCCGGACGTCTCCTACCAATCATGTCAAAGGTAAGGGAGCTTAGATCCCGCATGGAGTCAAACTACGAAAAACTAATACCCTGTAAAAGGTAAAAACAGCTTACCGCACTAGCGTGATGCTGCGTGCTGAATCCGCGATCCTCGGTAGCGGATGCGGGGGCCTCGGCGCCCTTGAAAAGCACCTTCCAGGCATCTTCGTACGTCGTGTCGAAGAGCCTGCTCAGAGTTCGGTGTTGCGCCGAGTCGAACTACCACAGGTTGAAAGCCCGTTGTTGACACGGGAGGATCCAGTGGATGAGCATAACCTGGACTACGTTGACAAGTTTGAGCTTCTTGTCCACCAGGGTTTGGACGCATGTTTGGAGTCCGGTCAGCTCTCCTTTTTTACCCCACGACAGGCTCGTCTCTTTCCAGGAGGTGATCCGCGTAGGGGGTCCGGATCGGAACTCGGGGGCTGCGACCCATTCAGGGTCGTGCGGCTCGGTGATGTAAAACCACCCCGATTGCCACCCCTTTAGGGTCTCCACGAAGGAGCCCTTGGGCCATAGGACGTTGGGCATCTTGCCCACCATGGCGCCTCCGCACTCCGCCTGGGTGCCGCGCACCACCTTCGGCTTGACATTGAAAGTCTTGAGCCATAGGCCGAAGTGCGGGCGGATGCAGAAGAAAGCCTCACACACGACGATAAACGCCGAGATGTTGAGGACAAAGTTTGGGGCCAGATCGTGGAAATCCAGGCCATAGTAGAACATGAGCCCCCGGACAAATGGGTGGAGAGGGAAGCCCAGTCCACGGAGGAAATGGGGGAGGAACACCACCCTCTCGTGGGGCCTAGGGGTGGGGATGAGCTGCACCTCTTCGGGAAGCCGATGCGCAATATCATTAGACAAGTATCCGGCCTTCCTCAGTTTTTTGATGTGTCCCTCCGTGACGGAGGAGACCATCCACTTGCCTCCCGTTCCGGACATGGCTGAAAATGTTGTGGTGGGGTGTGCGGACTTGGGCGCTGGAGCTCGAGTGCGCTGAAATGGATAGGCAAAGGAGGAAGAAGGCATGGATGAAAAGGTGGATCCTTATCCCCTTATATGGGCGGACGCGACTATGCGTCCCCACCAGCCTGGTAAAACTCTCTTATCTCCCAAGCGCCGTAATCAATGGCGCGGTTGGGTTACCCACACCCGTATTGATGAGAATCCCGGAATAAGGGGACACGATCTCTGCTTTGACAAGACGTGCCAAGGAAACTGCCTCGCTAAACGCGTGAGGTGGGACAGTAAAACGATTCGAATAAAGACTTGGCTGTGGTGTGATGTCACGCTACGGAATACGTCAGCAGATTAGATTTGTGTAAATATTATTCTCTCTATGGCGACATGTGGAAACTTATTTTGCAGAGCCGAACACTACCTTTGTGTTCAAAATCTTCTATGAAGTACTTGGAGGAGGAACCCGCCTTGCAATGCCGAAGACAATCTGCGCACCGGACTCGTCGTCATTGAAGCCTGGTTCAGGGGCTACTGAGGGAGTCCTGGATTAGCTGGTGTCCGGATAGCCAGACTATACCTTCGGCCGGACTCCTGGACTATGAAGATACAAGATTGAAGACTACGTCCCATGTCCGGAAGGGACTTTCCTTGGCGTGGAAGGCAAGCTTGGCGATACGGATATGTAGATCTCCTACCATTGTAACTGACTCTATGTAACCCTAGCCCTCTCCGGTGTTTATATAAACCGGAGGGTTTTAGTCTGTAGGACGAACAACAATCATACCATAGGCTAGCTTCTAGGGTTTAGCCTCCTTGATCTCGTGGTAGATCTACTCTTGTACTACCCATATCATCAATATTAATCAAGCAGGAGTAGGGTTTTACCTCCATCGAGAGGGCCCGAACCTGGGTAAAAACATCGTATCCCTTGTCTCCTGTTACCATCCTCCTAGACGCACAGTTCGGGACCCCCTACCCGAGATCCGCCGGTTTTGACACCGAAACCTTCCCTCCAACACAAGCTTGTTCGTGTTTTGTGTTATACCTTGAGTTCCTTGCTATCCAGCATTTGTTCTTTTTCCCTTGGAATTTCACCACCTCTTGAGAATTCTTGATACAAGTATTACTTCTCACCATCACCTTTCCTTCTTGGTCCCCGTGTTGTTTCCAACCAAAAAACTGACAATTGAACTATGAAGTGTTAATTCAAAACTTCTAGCAACTCTATTGCTTCTAAGTGAATGGTCGATATTTTCATTCTAAGTCTTTTGGTTATTAAATCACCATTCCAACATTGATCATGCCACTTGGGCCATATTTCTAGGTGCATTTTCGTTCAATGTTTAATTAAGGATGTTCTCGTCGAACATACTTCAGTATATACTTTTGCTTATCTTATACTATCACCTTGATCACTTAATTGTGAAAATCCATGTTTATGGAAATCTCAATGAATTGTTGCTGAGCCCGTTGGCAACATCCTCATCTCCTGCTTGTTGAAATTGGATGACTTATTTTATAATTTGTTTCCGATGTATCCTTTGTGTATCCAAAGTCTGACCTTTATCTGATGACCTTGTCAATGCTATCCCGAAGCATGTCTCTGGTACTCCAATTTTCAACAAAGAACATTTGAAGCCCAATGCTAAATGTTCTTGCTCAATTATCCAAACACCACTGTATGGGTAATATCATGAAATTTCTCTCACCTTACCTAAAGAGTTTTCTACATTATATCCTGTCATGGATATCATGCTCTGCTTGTCCTTGGGAAGGATATACCCTTGAAATATGTGTTTAAACACATTTTCCTTTCCATTGTTCTGTTTAATCTGATGATCATATTTTCCTTTCCCTTGGTTGGTTTAACGTTTCTTGTGATCTATATGATCTAAGCAGTAATATTCTCCTACTTATGTAAACACCTCGGTGTACAATTCTGTCAGCAAGACCCTGTTACTATTGTTGATGACATTCCGGTAACCACTGATGGGCGAGAACCTTGCCTATTGGTCCGCCCCGTTTCAACGAGCAGGGATATGGTTCTCTTCGTCCCTCGCCCTTGGTACCGATGCTGTTGCCGACCTAACCGACAGGCTATCCGTTGACATGTCTTGCCTAGATGGTCATACAAGATGTCACCGCCCTTCCTACCATTAACTCACATGGTGGGCCCATAACCCACAGTTCCATAGGATCAAAACCTGACTCTCCTGTACATCCCTGTTTCGAAGTTATCCCTTGCACTTCGTTTCGTATGTAATTCGTGAGCCACCTTCCTAGTGATGAATTCTCGTATTGGACACAATACGTATTCCCATTGCTCTGAACCCCTTTCACACTCTGTTTCAGGCAATAAACGATTGCCTATCCGCTCGAAACTTCTTAATGCACCGTCTTACTTGCTCTCGATATTTTCTTAAGATTCAATTTGAGAGTTACTTTCCGCCACCTTCCCTAGTGTTATCTACCGGCTAAGCAACCTTGTAGAGGCCCATCCTTCCGAAGTTACCCCTGATCATTATCGTAAGTACGGTGGAGCTCCTGAAGAAATGATGGCAACCTCATCATGATGCAGTAATGCATAAGAATGAAGACATCAGCACTATGGATCGACCACTTCGAGAAGAGCAACCAAGGCCGAGAAGATCCGTTAGCATTTCATAACTAGACCTTCCCCCCTACTCTACCTCTTAAATATCGGGACAAGATTTCTTGTAGTGGAGGAGAATTATGACGCTCGGGTAATTAAGCTACAGTAATCCTCTGTTAAGGGTGACATGTCATCACATTGCTGTTGCTAATCCTCGCTTGATCCAAATCTTAATTCAATTCAAATTCAAATTAAAGTCCAAAATTCAAATTTCTCAAACATGCAAAATAAATTGTTCAAAGTGTGGCAAATATTCCATAACTAATTATGGTGGTGACCCAACACTTTTATAAAGCTTTTAAAATGCCCTTTGAGAATAAAACAGTGGCTAAAGGCAATTATATAAATGCTTTTTAATTTATAAAAAAACTCTAAACTAATTTATTTTGTGCCAGGTTATTTTGTGGAAGTGGCATAAATACTAATACTAACTTATAAAATACTTTTGTATTTTAACTAAACTAAAATATTGTGGAAATTAAATAAAACTATGAAAAGAAAATAAATAAACAGAAAACAAAACAGAAAAACAAAAGACAAAAAATAATATAAAAGAGAAACCCCCCGGGCTTCAGCCCAACTGGGCCAACCCACCCAGCCCAGCCGGCCACCCAACCCCACTCTTTATCCCCTCACTCCCCCACTACTCCACCGACACCCCCACTCCCCCCCCCCGCAAAAATATCTCTCCCCCTCTCTCCCCGACTGGATCAGGATCTAGGGAGGAGACGGTCGCCCTCACCCCCGACGACCACGCCGCCTGGATCGACGCCTCCCCGGTCCGCCAGCGCCCGTCGCCAGCACGACCTCGCCCGGACTGCTGATACGTCTCCGTCGTATCTACTTTTCCAAACACTTTTGCCCTTGTTTTGGACTCTAACTTGTATGATTTGGATGGACCTAACCCGGACTAACGCTGTTTTCAGCAGAATTACCATGATGTTGTTTTATGTGCAGAAAACAAATATTCTTGGAATAACTTGAAACTCCACGGGAGGTCTTAGAAAAAATAATAAAAAATCCTCGCCAAATATGAAGACCAGGGGGCCCACACCCCTTCTCACGAGGGTGGAGGGCACCCCCTAGGGTTCGCCCCCTACCTCGTGGGCCCCCTGGAGACCCTCCAACGCCAACTCCAACTCTATATATTTGCTTTCGGAGAGAAAAAAATAAGAGAGAAGAAATCATCACGTTTTACGATACAGAGCCGCCGCCAAGCCCTAAAACCTCTCGGGAGGGCTGATCTGGAGTCTGTTCGGGGCTCCGGAGAGGGGGATTCGTCGCTGTCGTCATCATCAACCATCCTCCATCACCAATTTCATGATGCTCACCGCCGTGCGTGAGTAATTCCATCGTAGGCTTGTTGGACAGTGATGGGTTGGATGAGATTTATCATGTAATCGAGTTAGTTTTGTTAGGGTTTGATCCCTAGTATCCACTATGTTCTGAGATTGATGTTGCTATGACTTTGCTATGCTTAATGCTTGTCACTAGGGCCTGAGTGCCATGATTTCAGATCTGAACCTATTATGTTTTCATGAATATATGAGAGTTCTAGATCCTATCTTGCAAGTCTATAGTCACCTATTATGTGTTATGATCCGTTAACCCCGAAGTGACAATAATCGGGATACTTACCAGTGATGACCATAGTTTGAGGAGTTCATGTATTCACTATGTGCTAATGCTTTGTTCCGGTTCTCTATTAAAAGGAGGCCTTAATATCCCTTAGTTTCCAATAGGACCCCGCTGCCACGGGAGGGTAGGACAAAAGATGTCATGCAAGTTCTTTTCCATAAGCACGTATGACTATATACGGAATACATGCCTACATTACATTGACGAATTGGAGCTAGTTCTGTGTCACCCTATGTTATGACTGTTACATGATGAACCGCATCCGGCATAATTATCCATCACTGATCCAGTGCCTACGAGTTTTCCATATACTAGTTTATGCTTATTTACTTTTCCGTTGCTACTGTTACAATCACTACAAAATACTAAAAATATTAATTTTTGCTGTCTTTACTTTTGTTGCCGCTACCACCACTATCATATTACTTTTCTACTAAACACTTTGCTGCAGATACTAAGTTTCCAGGTGTGGTTGAATTGACAACTCAGCTGCTAATACTTGAGAATATTCTTTGGCTCCCCTTGTGTCGAATCAATAAATTTGGGGTGAATACTCTACCCTCGAAAGCTGTTGCGATCCCCTATACTTGTGGGTTATCAAGACCTTTTTCTTGCGCCGTTGCCGGGGAGCATAGCTCTATTCTTTGAGTCACTTGGGATTTATATCTGCTGGACACTATGAAGAACTTGAGAGATCCAAAAACCAAGATCTATCCCTCAACTACGCGGGGAGGTAAGGAACTGCCATCTAGCTCTGCACTTGATTCACCTTCTGTTATGAGTAAGTTTGCGACACCTACACCTGCTTCTGCTATTCGTTCTAATATGTCGCATGTTATTGATGATGCCACTTCTGCTATGCATGATACTTATGATGAAACTGCTTCTATGTCTGATACTACTGTGCCCCTTGGTGAATTTCTTGATGAACAAATTGCTAGGGCTAGAGAAAAAAAAATTATTGAATCTGAATACGATGATGATAGTGATGATGAAAACATGCCTGTTATTCCTAAAGGTTATCTTTTTGATAAGGAATCTTCTGCCGCTATTTTTGCTTGCAGGGATAGATATGAGCTTAACAGGTTATTAATTAAATGGAACAAAGAATCACTAAGAGATAGAATGAGACCCGACCCTGCTTTTGCTACTTCACCTATATGTGTTCCTGATAAAGATTATGAATTCTCTGTTGATCCGGATATAATTACTTTGGTTGAATCTGATCCGTTTTATGACTATGAATCTGAAACTGTTGTGGCACATCTTACTAAGTTAAATGATATAGCTGCCCTGTTCACTAATAATGAGAGATCACGTTACCTCTATTTACACAAAATATTTTCGTTCTCAATAAAGGGCGATGCTAAGATATGGTTTAATTCTCTTGATACTGGTTGTGTGCGTAGTCCCTAGGATATGATTTATTAGTTCTCTGCTAAATATTTCCCTGCTCATAAGAAACAAGCTGCTTTGAGGGAAATATACAACTTTGTGCAAATTAAAGAAGAGAGTCTCCCACAAGCTTGGGGGAGGCTTCTCAAGTTACTTCATGCTTTGCCTGATCATCCTCTTAAGAAACCTGAAATACTTGATATCTTTTATAATGGAGTAACCGATGCTTCCAGAGATTACCTGGATAGTTGTGCTGGTTCTCTTTTCAGGGAAAGAACACCGGATGGAGCTGAAATTCTATTGAATAATATGTTGACAAATGAAAATAATTGGGCACCTCCTGAGCCAGCTCCTGCTCCAATTACTGAGCCTATCCCTAAACCAACTCCGAAGAAGAGAGGTGTTCTATTTCTCAGTCCCAAAGATATGCAAGAGGCAAAGAAATCTATGAAAGAAAAAGGTATTAAAGCTGAAGACGTTAAGAATTTACCTCCTATTAAAGAAATACATGGTCTTAATTCACCGTCTGTTGAAGAAACATATGATCTTAATTCTTTATTTACTGAAGAACCTCCTGATCCCGCTATCCCGACACGGGTAGTAAAGGTAAATTCTCTCTATAGATATGATAAAGCTGAAGTCCCTCCTAGTAAAATTGCTAGTCAGTGCTTGGATGAGTTTGATAACTTGATGTTTAAGCAAGACGACTTCAATGCTTATTTTGGTAGACAATTAAAAGAAAATGCTTATATGATTAGACGCTTGGGTGATTATATGGCTGATATTAAAGGTGAACTTAAACTTGTTAGCAAACATGCTTCTATGGTTACCACTCAAGTAGAACAAGTACTTAAAGCTCAAAAAGAAGTGCTTGATGAAATGAATAGTAAGAAAAATGATTATGCTGTTAGAGTGGCTACTAGAACTGGTAGAATGACCCAGGAACCTTTGAATCCTGAAGGCCACCCTAAGAGAATCGAGCAAGATTCTCAAAGATATAATATTGATGTTCCTAGTTCTTCTAAAAAGAAGAAAAAGAAAAATGATAGAACTGTGCAAACTTCTAGTGAACCTATTGCTGAACCACCTGATAATCCAAATGATATTTCTATGTTTGATGCTGAAACACAATATGGTAATGAACATGAACATAGTAAAAATATTAATGATGATGTTCATGATGTTGCTCAACCTAGTAATGACAATGATGTAGAAATTGAACGTGCTGTTGATCTTGATAACCCACAATCAAGGAATCAACGTTATGATAAAAGAGACTTCGTTGCTAGGAAACATGGTAAAGAAAGGGAACCTTGGGTTCAGAAACCCATGCCTTTTCCTCCGAAACCATCCAAGAAAAAGGATGATGAGGATTTTGAGCGTTTTGCTGAAATGATTAGGCCTATCTTTTTGCGTATGAGATTAACTGATGTGCTCAAAACAAATCCTTATGCTAAATATATGAAAGATATCTTTACTAATAAAAGAAAGATACCGGAAGCTGAGATTTCCACCATGCTTGCTAATTATACTTTTAAGGGTGGAATACCAAAGAAACTTGGAGATCCCGGAGTACCTACTATACCTTGCTCCATTAAAATAAATTATATTAAAACTGCTTTATGTGATCTTGGAGCCGGTGTTAGTGTTATGCCTCTCTCTTTATATCGTAGACTTGACTTGAATAAGTTGACACCTACCGAAATATCTTTGCAAATGGCTGATAAATCAACTGCTATACCTGTCGGTATTTGTGAGGATGTGCCTGTTGTGGTTGCAAACGTTACTATTTTAACGGACTTTGTTATTCTTGATATTCCTGAGGATGATAGTATGTCTATTATTCTTGGAAGACCTTTTCTTAATACTGCAGGGGCTGTTATTGATTGCAACAAAGGCAATGCCACTTTTCATGTTAATGGTAATGAGCATACGGTACACTTTCCGAGGAAACAACCTCAAGTTCATAGTATCAACTCTATTGGAAAAATTCCATCAATTATATTTGGAGGTTTTGAATTTCCTCTTCCTACTGTCAAGAAGAAATATGATATACTTATTATTGGGGATGTGCATATCCCCGTTGAGGTAACTTAGTGTTATTCGAAATTTCTCCTGTTTCATAATCATCGGAATGAGTTTGTTAACAAGACTTGATCAACCTTGTTAGTGGATTCTTTTTGATGACCATGAGATGGATGAAACTAGAAGCACAAACTTCTGTACCCCACTTTTACTTTCTGTTATTTATATTAAATAAAGTAAAAATAGTATTTTCTGTCTGTTTCCTGACTTATCCGTGCAATATAAAAATATCCCGAAAATAAAAGTCCTCAAAATGCCATGCCAATTTAATATGATTTTTTCGGGAATATTTGAGACTTTACTGTGCAAAAATTACCGCGGGAGGAGCTGCCACCTGGCCACGAGGGTGGTGGGCGCCCCCTATAGGGCGTGCCCCCTGCCTCATGGGCCCACGGTGGCCCTCCTCCACTTATCCCAGCACCCATCTTCTTCCTCTATCTCACACAAACCCGAAAAACCAACTCAAGCACGAGTTCCAGCCACTTTTGTTGTGATTTTCGATCTCCTTGCTCAAAGCACCTCTCACAAAACTGCTTGGGGAGATTGTTCCTTGGTATGTGACTCCTCCCATGAATTACAATGTCTAGTCAGTCCTTGATCTTTAAAGGTGCTCTGCATTTATGTTTTGCGGTCTCAGAAAGGGCTAGCGAGATACCATCTTGTTATATCATATTATGATTGTTTTGAGAAAGTGTTGTCATGCGAGATTTATTATTATGACTTGCTAGTTGATTATGCTATTGATATGAGTAATTGTGAGACCTGAGAATTATTGCAAATGTGGTTAGTTATGATCTATGCTGAAAACTTGAATGCTGGCTTGACATAGTTACAACAACAAGAGCAAACAGAGTTTGTAAATTTTTTTCTTTCTTTCTTTCAGTTTGTCAACTGAATTGCTTGAGGACAAGCAAGGGTTTAAGCTTGGGGGAGTTGATACGTCTCCGTCGTATCTACTTTTCCAAACACATTTGCCCTTGTTTTGGACTCTAACTTGTATGATTTGGATGGAACTAACCTGGACTGATGCTGTTTGCAGCAGAATTACCATGATGTTGTTTTATGTGCAGAAAACAAATATTCTCGGAATGACCTGAAACTCCACGGGAGGTCTTAGAAAAAATAAGAAAAAATCCTCGCCAAATATGAAGACCAGGGGGCCCACACCCTTCTCACGAGGGTGGGGGGCGCCCCCTCTAGGGCGCGCCCCCTACCTTGTGCCCCCCCTGGAGACCCTCCGACGCCAACTCCAACTCTATATATTTGCTTTTGGAGAGAGAAAAATAAGAAAGAAGAAATCATCACTTTTTACAATACGGAGCCGTCGCCAAGCCCTAAAACCTCTCGGGAGGGCTGATCTGGAGTCCGTTCAGGGCTCCGGCGAGGGGGATTCGTCGCCGTCGTCATCATCAACCATCCTCCATCACCAATTTCATGATGCTCACCGTCGTGCGTGAGTAATTCCATCGTAGGCTTGCTAGACGGTGATGGGTTGGATGAGATTTATCATGTAATCGAGTTAGTTTTGTTAGGGTTTGATCCCTAGTATCCACTATGTTCTGAGATTGATGTTGCTATGACTTTGCTATGCTTAATGCTTGTCACTAGGGCCCGAGTGCCATGATTTCAGATCTGAACCTATTATGTTTTCATGAATATATGAGAGTTCTAGATCCTATCTTGCAAGTCTATAGTCACCTATTATGTGTTATGATCCGTTAACCCCGAAGTGACAATAATCGGGATACTTACTGGTGATGACCATAGTTTGAGGAGTTCATTTATTCACTATGTGCTAATGCTTTGTTCCGGTTCTCTATTAAAAGGAGGCCTTAATATCCCTTAGTTTCCAATAGGACCCTGCTGCCACGGGAGGGTAGGACAAAAGATGTCATGCAAGTTCTTTTCCATAAGCACGTATGACTATATACGGAATACATGCCTACATTACATTGACGAATTGGAGCTAGTTCTGTTTCACCCTATGTTATGACTGTTACATGATGAACCGCATTCGGCATAATTATCCATCACTGATCCGGTGCCTACGAGTTTTCCATATACTGGTTTACGCTTATTTACTTTTTCGTTGCTACTGTTACAATCACTATAAAATACCAAAAATATTACTTTTTGCTGTCTTTACTTTTGTTGCCGCTACCACCACTATCATATTACTTTGTTACTAAGCACTTTGCTGCAGATACTAAGTTTCCAGGTGTGGTTGAATTAACAACTCAGCTGCTAATATTTGAGAATATTCTTTGGCTCCCCTTGTGTTGAATTAATAAATTTGGGTTGAATGCTCTATCCTGGAAAGCTGTTGCGATCCCCTATACATGTGGGTTATCAACTGCCGCCCCGTCGTCCTCTACGCCGTCGCCGCCTTGCCGAATCGTCCCCGTCACCCTCCTCGCCCCCCACTGCCGCATGCCCTAAACCCCCTGTGAGGCCCTCCTACTCCTCTGCCTTCACCCGCAGCGCGCGCTCCCTTCGCATGCGCACGCCCGCGGCCCTCTGCTCCTCACGCCGCCCCGCAGTCATGCACGCGCGCGCCCATGCGGCCACAGCCGCGGCCCCTCTCGCCCACGTCCCGCGCGCGCCCGCACCGTCCCACGCGCTCGCCCTTGCACCAGCCCGCGCCACCGTCTGCCTGCTCCGCTGCAGAGCTGCTTCCCCTGCTGCGGCTCTACTCGCGCCGCCCTGCTCCGGCAGCCACCACGACCGCGCCTCCTCCCCCGGTCGCCTCGGGCGTGCGGGCACCCCCTTCGCCCGCACCGGCCTCCCCTGCACACCCTCCTCCTAGTAGCTGCTGCTCAAGCTGCCGCAGCCGTGGCCTGGCCGAGCGCCCGCGCCCCGCGCGTGGCCACGCCCCCTGCCCCCCTCGCCGTGCGCGCGCGCTCGACGCCGCCCTGCCTACCCCCTGCTGCTGCTCATGCGTTGCGTTGCTGTTGCGGCTGCAGCGGCGACTGCTACTGCCGCACAGCCGCGCCCCCCTGCCTCGTCGGCCGTCGCCCATCTCGCTCTGCTCCCTGTGCCGCCCGCCGCCCCCCCCCCCCCGCCGCGGCGCGCTTTGCCTCGCCAGCACCGTGCCGCTGGCCGCGCCCGGGCTCGCCCCATCGGGCGCCTGCTACCGCGCCCGAGACCCGTGCCCGTTCGCCCGCTAGGGCTCCCCTGGCCCAATGACAAATGGGGCCCGACCCCAGAACGTTTTTAAAAAAGGGGATTAAATATATATATATAATAAATAAAATTATTAATTAATTAAAGAAGTAATTAAACTAATTAATCCTGATTAGATTAACCTAATCAATTAACTAAACACTAATTAACCTAACAGAGTATGACATGTGGGTCCCACTGGACCCACGCGTCAGTTTGACCCTGTCAACCCCTGTTGACTTCTGATGACATAAATCCAATTTTGAGTTAAATTAAATAATTAATTAAATTCCAGAAATTAATAAAAATCTTTAGAAAATCATATCTTTTAATCCATAACTCGGATTAAATTATTTTCAACATGAAAGTTGCTCAGAACGACGAGATGAACTCGAATACGCAGCCCGTTCGTCCGCCACGCATCCGTAACATAGCAAACACGCAACTTTCCCCCTCTGGTTCATCTGCCCGAAAACGCGAAACACCGGGAATACTTTCCTGGATGTTTTCCCCCTACACCGGTACCACCTCGTACCGCGTTAGGGCACACCTAGCATCACGCTTTGTCATGTCATGCATCGTCATGCATTTGTTTGCATTATATTTATTGTTTCTTCCCCCTCTTCTCTCGCTAGGCACCGAGACCGACGCCGCTGCTACCCAGTACGACTACAGTGTTGACGACCCCTCTCTCTTGCTAGAGCAACCAGGCAAGCCCCCCCCCCCCTTGATCACCAGATATCGCCTACTCTACTCTCTACTGCTTGCATTAGAGTAGTGTAACATGTTACTGCTTTCCGTTAATCCTATCCTGATGCATAGCTTGTCCTTGCTACTACTGTTGTTACCTTTACCTGCAATCCTAATGCTTAGTATAGGATGCTAGTTTATCATTCGTGGCCCTACCTTCTTGTCCGTCTACCATGCTATACTATCGGGTCGTGATCACTCGGGAAGTGATCGCAGGTATATACTTATACATATATACATGCTATACAGGTGGTGATTAAAGTTGGGTCGGCACGTAGGAGTACCCGCGAGTGATTCCGATGTTGGGGGCTGAAGGGGCAGGTGGCTCCATCCCAGTAGAGGTGGGCCTGAGTTCCCGAAGGCCCCCGACTATTACTTTATGGCGGAGCGACAAGATAGGTTGAGACCACCTAGGAGAGAGGTGGGCCTGGCCCTGGTCGGCGTCCGTGGTTATATCAAAATAACAGGCTTAATGAGATCTTGGTATTTGATCTGAGTCTGGCTACTAGCCTATACGCACTAACCATCTACGCAGGGACAGTTATGGGCACTCGACGTCGTGGTATCAGCTGAAGCCTTCGTGACGTCAGCGACTGAGCGGCGCGCGCCGGGTTGGACCGCGTAACGCAACTTCCTTTGTAATGGAGGTTGCTAGGTCTGCTCTTCGGCCGCGTACGCAATGTGCAGGTGTGCAATGGGCGATGGGCCCAGACCCCTGCGCCATAGGATTTAGACCGGCGTGCTGACCTCTCTGTTGTGCCTAGGTAGGGCTGCGACGTGTTGATCTTCCGAGGCCGGGCATGACCCAGTAAAGTGTGTCCGGACAAAGGGGATCGAGCGTGTTGGGAAATGTGGTGCACCCCTGCAGGGAAGTTAATCTATTCGAATAGCTATGATCTTCGGTGACAGGACGACTTGGAGTTGTACCTTAACCTTATGACAACTAGAACCGGATACTTAATAAAACACACCCTTCCAAGTGCCAGATACAACAGGTGATCGCTCTCTCACAGGGCGATGAGGAGAGGATTGCCGGGTAGGATTATGCTACACGATGCTACTTGGTGAACTTACCATCTACTCTCTTCTCCTGCTGCAAGATGGAGGTGGCCAGAAGCGTAGTCCACGATAGGACTAGCTATCCCCCTCTTATCCCGGCATTCTGCAGTTCAGTCCACATATGATACCCTTAATCCATTTGATACCAATGCATACATATGTAGTGTAGCTCCTTGCTTGCGAGTACTTTGGATGAGTACTCACGGTTGCTTTGCTCCCTCTTTTCCCCCTTTTTATACCCGATTGCTGCGAACAGACGTTGGAGCCCAGGAACCAGACGCCACCGTCGTTGACGACTACTACTACTCGGGAGGTGCCTACTACTACGTGCAGCCCGCTGACGACGACCAGGAGTAGTTTAGGAGGATCCCAGGCAAGAGGCCTGCGTCTCTTTCGATCTGTATCCCAGTTTGTGCTAGCCTTCTTAAGGCAAACTTGTTTAACTTATGTCTGTACTCAGATATTGTTGCTTCCGCTGACTCGCCTATGATCGAGCTCTTGTATTCGAGCCCTTGAGGCCCCTGGCTTGTAATATGATGCTTGTATGACTTATTTTATTTGTAGAGTTGTGTTGTGATATCTTCCCGTGAGTCCCTGATCTTGATCGTACACGTTTGCATGTATGATTAGTGTACGATTGAATCGGGGGCGTCACAGAACATTATCGCAAAATGTCATGGTGGCATGTAATTTTGATAATCAATTCGCCCATGTCAGTTGTCCTCTTACAACCCTTCCCCTCTGCCGTTTTACCTGGGTACGGAGGAATAGATTGTAAACTAAAAGCATGCAAGATCATGTGGTAAATTCATAACATGTGAAACCAACATACCATCATAAATTGCATGCAAATCATCGTAGTAAGGGAAAGCTTTGTATCTCCACTTCTGTTGTTCTTTGCTCAATTCATCCCATTTTTCATCAATGGTTGTTGGCATTTTTGTAATAGGATGAAAACCGAAGCCACTCTTCTCTACAACAGATTTGACAATAAAATAATATTTCTTCAACCGCTGCTCTCTAAATTTTAGTTGAGAAACAATAAAGTTAGCTCTCTGAAACTGATTATTCAAGCGTATAACCATGGAATTCCATCCTTCTTTTGTCCATCCATTCTGACCACAAAATTCAGCAGCATCTACATACTCTTTCATCACAGAAATGAGCAGGTCAAGTTGAGCTGTGGTCCATGATGCTCTGTTTTTTTGTCTGCAAATGGAAAACAAAATGCATCAAGAATTTGCCAATTGCATTTACAACAGACGAATGCGTCTCCATTGTGTATACAGGTGCATGTAAATCTCCAATCAATCGGTTAAAAAAGGGACTGGTCCAAAGCAAATATTCAGCTAACCAGCAACCAGCAAAACCATATTCTATACAAGGTCGAACAGTGAACCTATCTGATTCTAAAGACATGTATACAAGTCCTGGATACGAATGCTAGCAGACTAGACGAACAGCTCGAGCGGTCCTCAATTAACAAGCATTGCGATCCAGCTAGCAGACTAGAGGAACAACTCGAGCGGAGTTGAATTAACAAGCATAGAGATCCAGCTAGCAGTCTAGACGAACAGTTCGAGCGGAGCTGCGCCACATGCATAGTTAGGAAAGGCACAGCCGTGCGGAGGAAGGGGCCGGCGATCAGCATGGAGAGGCGGGAGGAGCGACTTGAGGGAGGGCGAAGGGCAGAGTCTACTCATCTTTGGTCTCTCCATCCTCGTCTCTTTTCTTCCCCATGGTTGCCGAGGGAGATATCTCCAAAGGCGACGGCGGCGGCGGCGGTGTGGGAGCGATAGCTGTGTTTTAGATCGAGCGGAGAAGATAACGACGTCCTATTCCTTCTTTTCGTCTGCTCTGTTTAAAAAAAAAGAGGTCTTAGGTTCTTTTTTTATGCAGAGAAAAAACTACAGTTTTAAAATCACAATTGTTAGAGGCAACCAAACAACTCATTATAAATAAAACTATGGTAATTTTAAAAACTGTAGTATTCTTAAAATATTTTGTTATCAAACAGGGCCCAAATGTTTTACATACATGCTGCAAGAAACTAGTATAAGAAAACGCCACCTGAATGTCACTGTCAGTTGAAAAGTAATCGTTCCAAACGGGTTTGGAGAACGGTCCCAACCTAAGGTACCGTTCCTTCACGTGTGCTCAGAGCAATTGTAAAATCTAGAGTTAATTACATTATTAATACATGAACTTGTATGGTGGATACAAATTCATATATAAAGTTAGAAAAATACACAAACTAGTTCTAGAACTTGTGTTTAAGTGTTCGAGTCTGCATGCGGTCTGGGATCCTTTATCTGGATTATGTGGCTTTTGTGCTAGCTGGGATGTCTCCCTTTGCTAGTTCTAGTTTCTAGTTTCAGTGGTAGTAGATTTGAGACCTTTTATTTTCGTTTGAACTGGTGCTTATAGATCGCTTTTGATTTCCCTTAAAGGAAATTGGAGGGTGAAACCCTTCTTTGATAAAAAAAAGAACTTGTGTTCAAGATACATTTAGATACATATCTGTCGCCGACTTCCTGTTAAGTCTTTCTTAACTCTCTACGTGGCACTCCAGTGAGGTTGGGGCCGCCCTTTGTTACCCTGTGGGTTCCACCTGTAAGTGGGGAAGGAAAAATCTAGAGTTAGTTACACTATTAATACATGAACTTGCATGACAGATATAAATTCATACATAAAGTTGAAAATGAACAAACCAGCTCTAGAACATGTGTTTAAAGTACATTTAGATACATTTTCATCGCTCACTGTTAAGGGCATCTCCAACGCCAACCCTCAAACCTCTCGCAATCGTCCGGATTGCGTTGTTCAGACTGAGCAAGCCATCCAATATGATCATGTATCAGACCGCGAAGCGGTCCAGACACGATTTCTTCCGCAAACCGGAGACAAATGTGCGGGAGGGGGCTTTCCGGGAGTCTGGACACATGAAACATCACAGTCACGCCCCCCCCCCCCCGGCCCACCCAAAAGGAAGGCGGAGCCCGCACTTTTGTAGCATTCCACACTATTTCTGCACCAAATTCCTCCAATCTCTTCTTCCACTCCCAGCCGCTCTCCGCCCAATTCCCGCTCTTTTCTCCCATCCTCTCCTTCCCTCAGCCGCCGATGCATGGAACCGTCAAAGAACTTGTCGGAGATGGAGCCGGTGGGGCTGCCGGAGGATCCGAGCATCATGCTCGCCCGGAAGATCAACTTGGAGACACAGCAAATTCGCCGCGTCAAAGCGAAGGCTGCAAAGGAGGAGAAGCTGATGAAGCGGCTGGCCGCCGATAGGCCTGGTGGTGGCGATGGACGTGGAGGGCGTGGCGGACGAGGCGATCAGCGAGACCGTGGCGGACACTGCCAGCCGAGCGCTCCCACAATACAAACGACGTCGTGGGGCCGGAGCATTATAAGCCTTCGTACTACTATGCTGCCAAGCAGCTCGCAACCCCTGCCGATACAGTTCCTTACATCGTCGACGTTAACACGACGACACTCTTCTGAGTATTCTTTGCCGCAGTTCGTCCGGGCGAGAATGGAGGGCGGGGAGCAAATGAGTGCCCGTATGCTATTTGCTGCAATGCCGACAGTGGGGGAGCCAACGTACGACGCAGACAGGGAGATGCTTGATACCATCCAGGACGAAGGCGAGGGAGGAGGATGGGGCTATGAGGATGGGCAGGTGGAAGACATGATAGGAGTGCTAGTAACCTAGCTCATTTTGTTGGGTTTCATGAGGTTTCGACGTGCTGTGATCATGTGGACACCACGACCACCTTTGGCTAGAGGCCTAGAGCGGGTAAGAGGGTAAGCGGCTACACAGATGGGGCACCATGTTGAGATAGAAGAAATGGGCTTGCAACGATCTTGAGTTGTACTTATTAGGCTAGGGGTGTCTGATATTCTTCTTTCCCGTTGCAATGCATGGGGATTTTGCTAGTAAATACAATGAAAATACCCTTGCAAAAATACAATGTAAATAAAAAGTTAATTTTTAAAAACATACACTAATATAAAGCAATCTATCCAAAATGTAACCTAAAAATTAAATAATCTATATGAAAATGAAGTAAAATTATATAAAAAATGACCTACAATTAAACAATAACTAAAAACCAACCCTAAAAATTAAACAATATATATATATAATTCTTCAAAAAATATGGCATGGGCCGCAACAGCCCACGCCACACACACACCCACGACCCCCAACCGCCCACCCCAACCCACACACACACCGGTTTCGTCCCCGCCTCAACGCACACACACACACACACACGCATGCCCCACCCCGTCGCTGGCGCCCCACCTCACCTCCTCCATTGCCGCGTCCATCCCGGCCTTCATCGCCGCCTCTGACACCGAAGCCCATGCCCCCACCGCCGACCCTGCCTCCAGTACCGCCCCACCTCCCATCTCCATCACTGCTCCCCGCTGTAAATTTTAGTTGCATTTTTAGTTTTAATTTCAGGTGTAGTTTTAATTGTACATTGTTGTTGTAGATTTTAGTTGTAGTTTTAGTTGTAGAATTTAGTTGTACTTTTAGCTGTAGATTGTGGTTATAATTTTAGTTGTGGATTGTAATTGTAGAATTTACTTGTATATCGTAGTTGTAGGTTGTAGTTCTAATTTTAGTTGTGGATTTTACATGTGGATTGTGTTGGAAAACGTTGCATGACAAAAAAAATTGTACGCACACGCAAGATCTATCCATGGAGATGCATAGCAACGAGAGGGGGGGGGGAGTGTGTCTACGTACCCACGTAGACCATAAGCGGAAGCATTTTACAACACAGTTGATGTAGTCGAACTTCTTCGCATTCCAACCGATCGAGCATCGAACATACGGCACCTCCGCGTTCAGCACACGCTCAGCTCGATGACGTCCTCCACCTTCTTGATCCAGCTAGACGGCAAGGTAGTGGATGAGTTCCGGCAAGCTATCTCCTCAGGGCTTCGCCTAAGCACTACAAAAATATGACCGGGGTGTAAATGGTGGAGGGGGACGCCGCACACGGCTAGGCAATTGTCTGTTGTGTGCTAGGCGCTCCCCTCCCACATATATATAGGTGGGAGGGAGGGAGGAGCAGCCAAGGGGGGCGCCCAAGTAGGAGTAATCCTACTTGGGGTATCTCCCAAGCCGCACTCCCTTTCCTTATTTGGAGAGCGGGAGGAAGGAAGGAGGAGATAGAGCCCCCCCCCCCCTATCCTTTCTCCCCTCAGGAGGGATAGGCAGGAGGGGCCGCCCTCCCCTTTCCTTCCCCTTAGGGCTGGCCAACCATGCATGGGAGGGGCGCACCAGCCCCCTTGTGGGCTGGTCTGTACCCTCCTTTGGCCCATAAGGCCCATATCTTTCGGGGGGAGGGGTGCCCGGAACCCCTTCCGGTGACTCGATCTTCACGTACGTTTCGAAACACTTTCAGTGTCCAAATACCATCGTCCTATATATCAATCTTTACCTCTCGATCATGTTGAGACTCCTCGTTATGTCTGTGATCTCATATGGGACTCCGAACAACATTCGATCACCAAATCATATAACTCATATAACACTATATCGTCAATGAACGTTAAGCGTGCGGACCCTACGGGTTCAAGAACTATGTAGACATGACCAAGACACTTCTCTGGTCAATGACCAAGACACTTCTCTGGTCAATAACCAATAGCGAAACCTTGATACCCATATTGGCTCTTACATATTCTATGAAGATCTTTATCGGTCAAACTGTTATGACAACATACATAATTCCCTTTGTCCATCGGTATGTTACTTGCTTGAGATTCGATCTTCGGTATCTTCATACCTAGTTCAATCTCGTTACCGACAAGTCTCTTTACTCGTTCCGTAATACATCACCTCATGGGTAACTCCTTAGTCATTTGCTTGCAAGCTTATGATGTGCATTACCGTGAGGGCCCAGAGATACCTCTCCGATACTCGGAGTGACAAATCCCAATCTCGATCTATGCCAACTCAACAAACACCTTCAGAGATACATGTAGAGCATCTTTATGATCACCAAATTATGTTATGATGCTTGATACCACACAAGGTATTCCTGCGGTATCCAGGAGTTGCATAATCTTATAGTCGAAGGAATAAGTATTTGACATGAAGAAAGCAATATCAATAAACTGGACGATCAATATCCTAAGCTAAAGGATGGGTTGAAGGAAATATGCCCTAGAGGCAATAATAAAGTTATTATTTATTTCCTTATATCATGATAAATGTTTATTATTCATGCTAGAATTGTATTAACCGGAAACATAATACATGTGTGAATACATAGACAAACTTAGTGTCACTAGTATGCCTCTACTTGACTAGCTCGTTAATCAAAGATGGTTATGTTTCCTAACCATGAACAAAGTGTTGTTATTTGATTAACGAGGTCACATCATTAGTAGAATGATCTGATTGACATGACCCATTCCATTAGCTTAGCACCCGATCGTTTAGTATGTTGTTATTGCTTTCTTCATGACTTATACATGTTCCTATGACTATGAGATTATGCAACTCCCGTTTGCCGGAGGAACACTTTGGGTGCTACCAAACGTCACAACGTAACTGGGTGATTATAAAGGAGTACTACAGGTGTCTCCAATGGTAGATGTTGGGTTGGCGTATTTCGAGATTAGGATTTGTCACTCCGATTCTCGGAGAGGTATCTCTGGGCCCTCTCGGTAATGCACATTACACAAGCCTTGCAAGCATTGCAACTAATGAGTTAGTTGCGGGATGATGTATTACAGAACGAGTAAAGAGACTTGCCGGTAACGAGATTGAACTAGGTATTGGATACCGACGATCGAATCTCGGGCAAGTAACATACCGATGACAAAGGGAACAACGTATGTTGTTATGCGGTCTGACCGATAAAGATCTTCGTAGAATATGTAGGAGCCAATATGGGCATCCAGGTCCCGCTATTGGTTATTGACCGGAGACGTGTCTCGGTCATGTCTACATTGTTCTCGAACTGTAGGGTCCGCACGCTTAACGTTACGATGATAGTTATTATGAGTTTATGCATTTCGATGTACCGAAGGTAGTTCGGAGTCCCGGATGTGATCACAGACATGACGAGGAGTCTCTAAATGGTCGAGACATAAAGATTGATATATTGGAAGCCTATATTTGGATATCGGAAGTGTTCCAGGTAAAATCGGGATTTTACCGGATTACCGGGAGGTTACCGTAACCCCCCGGGAGCCATATGGGCCTTATTGGGCTTTAGTGGAAAGGTGAAAGGGGCTGCCATGGTGGGCTGCGCGCCTCCCCCCTCCCCTAGTCCTATTAGGACTAGGAGAGGTGGCCGGCCACCTCTCTCTCTCTCTTTCCCCCTTGGGAGTCCTATTTGGAATAGGATTGGGGGGGAGTCCTACTCCCGGTAGGAGTAGGACTCCTCCTGCGCCCTCCTCTTGGCCGGCCAGCCCCTCCCCCTTGGATCCTTTATATACGGGGGCAGGGGGCACCTCTAGACACACAAGTTGATCATTGAGATCGTTCCTTAGCCGTGTGCGGTGCCCCCTGCCACCATATTCCACCTCGATCATATCGTTGTAGTGCTTAGGCGAAGCCCTGCGTCGGTAGAACATCAAGATCGTCACCACGCCGTCGTGCTGACGGAACTCCTCCCCGAAGCTTTGCTGGATCGGAGCCCGGGGATCGTCATCGAGCTATACGTGTGCTAAGAACTCGGAGGTGCCGGAGTAACGGTGCTTGGATCGGTCGGATCGGGAAGAAGACGTACGACTACTTCCTCTACGTTGTGTCAACGCTTCCGTTGCGATCTACAAGGGTACGTAGATCATACTCTCCCCCTCGTTGCTATGCATCACCATGATCTTGCGTGTGCGTAGGAAAATTTTGAAATTACTACGTTCCCCAACAGTGGCATCCGAGCCAGGTTTTATGGTTTGATGTTATATGCACGAGTAGAACACAAGTGAGTTATGGGCGATATAAGTCATACTGCCTACCAGCATGTCATACTTTGGTTCGGCGGTATTGTTGGATGAAGCGGCCCGGACCGACATTACGTGTACGCTTACGCGAGCCGGTTTCCCCGACGTGCTTTGCACATAGGTGACTTGCGGGTGACTGTTTCTCCAACTTTAGTTGAACCGAGTGTGGCTACGCCCGGTCCTTGCGAAGGTTAAAACGGAGTCAAATTGACAAACTATCGTTGTGGTTTTTGATGCGTAGGTAAGAACGGTTCTTGCTCAGCCTGTAGCAGCCACGTAAAACTTGCAACAACAAAGTAGAGGACGTCTAACTTGTTTTTGCAGGGCATGTTGTGATGTGATATGGTCAAGACGTGATAAGATATAAGTTGTTGTATGAGATGATCATGTTTTGTTGAAGTTATCGGCAACTGGCAAAAGCCTTATGGTTGTCTCTTTATTGCATAAGATGCAAGCGCCAAATAATTGCTTTACTTTATCGCTATGCGATAGCAATAGTTGCAAGAGCAATTGTTGGCGAGACGACCACGTGACGACACATTGATATAGATCAAGATGATGGAGATCATGGTGTCATGCCGGTGACGATGGTGATCATGACGGTGCTTCGGAGATGGAGATCACAGGCACAAGATGATGATGGCCATATCATATCACTTATATTGATTGCATGTGATGTTTATCTTTTATGCATCTTATCTTGCTTTGATTGACGGTAGCATTATAAGATGATCTCTCACTAATTATCAAGAAGTGTTCTCCCTGAGTATGCACCGTTGCGAAAGTTCTTCGTGCTGAGACACCACGTGATGATCGGGTGTGATAGGCTCTACGTTCAAATACAACGGGTGCAAAACAGTTGCACACGCGGAATACTCAGGTTATACTTGACGAGCCAAGCATATACAGATATGGCCTCGGAACACGGAGACCGAAAGGTCGAGCGTGAATCATATAGTAGATATGATCAACATAGTGATGTTCACCATTGAAACTACTCCATCTCACGTGATGATCGGACATGGTTTAGTTGATTTGGATCACGTGATCACTTAGAGGATTAGAGGGATGTCTATCTAAGTGGGAGTTCTTAAGTAATATGATTAATTGAACTTAAATTTATCATGAACTTAGTCCTGGTAGTATTTTGTAAATCATGTTGTAGATCAATAGCTCGCGTTGTTGCTTCCCTGTGTTTACTTTGATATGTTCCTAGAGAAAATTGTATTGAAAGATGTTAGTAGCAATGATGCGGATTGGATCCGTGATCTGAGGTTTATCCTCATTGCTGCATAGAAGAATTATGTCCTTGATGCACCGCTAGGTGACAGACCTATTGCAGGAGCAGATGCAGACGTTATGAACGTTTGGCTAGCTCAATATGATGACTACTTGATAGTTTAGTGCACCATGCTTAATGGCTTAGAATCGGGACTTCAAAGACGTTTTGAACGTCATGGACCATATGAGATGTTCCAGGAGTTGAAGTTAATATTTCAAGCAAATACCCGAGTTGAGAGATATGAAGTCTCCAACAAGTTCTATAGCTAAAAGATGGAGGAGAATCGCTCAACTAGTGAGCATGTGCTCAGATTGTCTGGGTACTACAATCGCTTGAATCAAGTGGGAGTTAATCTTCCAGATAAGATAGTGATTGACAGAATTCTCTAGTCACCATGACCAAGTTAGTAGAACTTTGTGATGAACTATAGTATGCAAGGGATGACGAAAACGACTCCCGAGCTTTTCATGATGATGAAATCGAGGAAGGTAGAAATCAAGAAAAACATCAAGTGTTGATGGTAGACAAGACCACTAGTTTCAAGAAAAGGGCAGAGGGAAGAAGGGGAACTTCAAAAAGAACAGCAAGCAAGTTGCTGCTCAAGTGAAGAAGCCCAAGTCTGGACCTAAGCCTGAGACTGAGTGCTTCTACTGCAAAGGGACTGGTCACTGGAAGCGGAACTACCCCAAGTGATTGGCGGATAAGAAGGATGGCAAAGTGAACATAAGTATATTTAATATACATGTTATTGATGTGTACTTTACTAGTGTTTATAGCAAACCCTCAGTATTTGATACTAGTCCAGTTGCTAAGATTAGTAACTCGAAAAGGGAGTTGCAGAATAAACAGAGACTAGTTAAGGGTGAAGTGATGATGTGTGTTGGAAGTGGTTCCAAGATTGATATGATCATCATCGCACACTCCCTATAATTTCGGGATTAGTGTTGAACCTAAATAAGTGTTATTTGGTGTTTGCGTTGAGCATGAATATGATTTGATCATGTTTATTGTAATACGCTTATTCATTTAAGTAAGAGAATAAATTGTTGTTTTGTTTACATGAATAAAACCTTATATGGTTACACACCCCATGAAAATAGTTCGTTGGATCTCGATCGTAGTGATACACATAATCATAATATTGAAACCAAAAGATGCAAAGTTAATAATGATAGTGCAACTTATTTGTAGCACTGCCGTTTAGGTCATATTGGTGTAAAGCGCATGAAGAAACTCCATGCTGATGGGCTTTTGGAATCACTTGATTATGAATCAGTTGATGCTTGCGAACCATGCCTCATGGGAAAGATGACTAAGACTCTGTTCTTCGGAACAATGGAGCAAGCAACAGATTTGTTGGAAATCATACATACTGATGTATGTGGTCCGATGAATATTGAGGCTCGCGACAGGTATCATTATTTTCTGATCTTCACAGATGATTTGAGCAGATATGAGTATATCTACTTGATGAAACATAAGTCTGAAACATTTGAAAAGTTCAAAGAATTTCAGAGTGAAGTGAAAAATCATCGTAACAAGAAAATAAAGTTTCTATGATCTGATCGTAGAGAAGAGTATTTGAGTTACGAGTTTGGCCTTCAGTTAAAAACAATGTGAAATAGTTTCACTACTCACGCCACATGGAACACCATAGTGTAATGGTGTGTCCGAACGTCATAACCGTACTTTATTAGATATAGTGCGATCTATGATGTCTCTTGCCGATCTACCACTATCGTTTTGGGGTTATGCATTAGAGACAACTGCATTCACGTTAAAAAGGGGCACCATCTAAGTCCGTTGAGACGACACAATCTGAACTGTGGTTTAGCAAGAAACCAAAGTAGTCGTTTCTTAAAGTTTGGGGTTGTGATGCTTATGTGAAAAAGTTTCATCCTGATAAGCTCAAAACCAAATCGGAGAAATATGTCTTCATAGGATACCCAAAAGGAGACTATTGGGTACACCTTCTATCACAGATCCTAAGGCAAGACATTCGTTGCTTATAATGGATACTTTCTAGAGAAGGAGTTTCTCTCGAAAGAAGTGAGTGGGAGGAAAGTAGAACTTGATAAGGTAATTGTACCTTCTCCTTTATTGGAAAGTAGTTCATCACATAAATCTGTTCTTGTGACTCCTACACCAATTAGTGAGGAAGCTAATGATAATGATCATGAAACTTCGGATCAAGTTACTACTGAATCTCGTAGGTAAACCAGAGTGAAATCCGCACCAGAATGGTACGGTAATCCTGTTCTGGAGGTCATGTTACTTGACCATGACGAACCTACGAACTATGAGGAAGCGATTATGAGCCCAAATTCCGCGAAATGGTTTGAGGCCATGAAATCTGAGATGTGATCCATGTATGAGAACAAAGTATGGACTTTGATGGATTTGCCCAATGATCGGCAAGCCATAGAAAATAAATGGATCTTCAAGAGGAAGACGGACGTTGATAGTAGTGTTACTATCTACAAAGCTAGAATTGTCGCAAAAGGTTTTCGACAAGTTCAAAGTGTTGACTACGATGAGAGTTTCTCACCCGTATCTATGCTTAAGTCTGTCCGAATCATGTTAGCAATTGCCGCATTTTATGAAATCTGGCAAATGGATAAACAAAACTGCATTCCTTAATGGATTTCTTAAAGAAGAGTTGTATATGATGCAACCAGTAGGTTTTGTCAATCCTAAAGGTGCTAACAAAATATGCAAGCTCCAGCGATTCATCTATGGACTGGTGCAAGCATCTCAGAGTTGGAATACACGCTTTGATAAGTTGATCAAAGCATATAGTTTTATACAGACTTACGGTGAAGCCTGTATTTACAAGAAAGTGAAGTGGGAGCACTACAGCATTTCTAATAAAGTATATGTGAATGACATATTGTTGATCGGAAATAATGTAGAATTATTCTGTAAAGCATAAAGGAGTGTTTGAAAGGAGTTTTTCAAAGAAAGACTTCGGTGAAGCTACTTACATATTGAGCTCCAAGATCTATAGAGATAGATCAAGACGCTTGATAAGTTTTTTTTCAATGAGTACATACCTTGACAAGATTTCGAAGTAGTTCAAAAATGGAGCAGTCAAAGAAAGAGTTCTTGCCTGTAGTACAAGGTGTGAAGTTGAGTAAGACTCAAAGCCCGACCACGGCAGAAGATAGAAAGAGAATGAAAGTCATTCCCTATGCCTCAGCCATAGGTTCTATAAAGTATGCCATGCTGTGTACCAGATCTACTGTATACCCTACACTGATTGGCATGGGAGTACAATAATGATCTAGGAGTAGATCACTAGACAGCGGTCAAAATTATCCTTACTGGAATAAGGATATGTTTCTCAATTACGGAGGTGACAAAAGGTTCATCGTAAAGGGTTACGTCAATGCAAGTTTTGACACTGATCCAGATGACTCTAAGTATCAATCTGGATACATATTGAAAGTGGGAGCAATTAGCTAGAGTAGCTCCGTGCAGAGCATTGTAGACATAGACAATTGCAAAATACATAACGGATCTGAATGTGAAAGACCGTTGACTAAGATTCTCTCACAAGCAAAACATGATCACACCTTAGTACTCTTTGGGTGTTAATCACATAGCGATGTGAACTAGATTACCGAATCTAGTAAACCCTTTGGGTGTTGGTCACATGACAATGTGAACTATGGGTGTTAATCACATGATGATGTGAACTATCGATGTTAATCACATGGTGATGTGATCTAGATTATTGACTCTAGTGCAAGTGGGAGACTGAAGGAAATATGCCCTAGAGGCAATAATAAAGTTATTATTTATTTCCTTATATCATGATAAATGTTTATTATTCATGCTAGAATTGTATTAACCGGAAACATAATACATGTGTGAATACATAGACAAACTTAGTGTCACTAGTATGCCTCTACTTGACTAGCTCGTTAATCAAAGATGGTTATGTTTCCTAACCATGAACAAAGTTTTGTTATTTGATTAACGAGGTCACATCATTAGTAGAATGATCTGATTGACATGACCCATTCCATTAGCTTAGCACCCGGTCGTTTAGTATGTTGTTATTGCTTTCTTCATGACTTATACATGTTCCTATGACTATGAGATTATGCAACTCCCGTTTGCCGGAGGAACACTTTGGGTGCTACCAAACGTCACAACGTAACTGGGTGATTATAAAGGAGTACTACAGGTGTCTCCAATGGTAGATGTTGGGTTGGCGTATTTCGAGATTAGGATTTGTCACTCCGATTCTCGGAGAGGTATCTCTGGGCCCTCTCGGTAATGCACATTACACAAGCCTTGCAAGCATTGCAACTAATGAGTTAGTTGCGGGATGATGTATTACAGAACGAGTAAAGAGACTTGCCGGTAACGAGATTGAACTAGGTATTGGATACCGACGATCGAATCTCGGGCAAGTAACATACCGATGACAAAGGGAACAACGTATGTTGTTATGCGGTCTGACCGATAAAGATCTTCGTAGAATATGTAGGAGCCAATATGGGCATCCAGGTCCCGCTATTGGTTATTGACCGGAGACGTGTCTCGGTCATGTCTACATTGTTCTCGAACCGTAGGGTCCGCACGCTTAACGTTACGATGATAGTTATTATGAGTTTATGCATTTTGATGTACCGAAGGTAGTTCAGAGTCCCGGATGTGATCACGGACATGACGAGGAGTCTCAAAATGGCCGAGACATAAATATTGATATATTGGAAGCCTATATTTGGATATCGGAAGTGTTCCGGGTAAAATCAGGATTTTACCGGATTACCGGGAGGTTACCGTAACCCCCCGGGAGCCATATGGGCCTTATTGGGATTTAGTGGAAAGGTGAAAGGGGCTGCCATGGTGGGCTGCGCGCCTCCCCCCCTCCCCTAGTCCTATTAGGACTAGGAGAGGTGGCCGGCCACCTCTCTCTCTCTCTTTCCCCCTTGGGAGTCCTATTTGGAATAGGATTGGGGGGGGGAGTCCTACTCCCGGTAGGAGTAGGACTCCTCCTGCGCCCTCCTCTTAGCCGGCCAGCCCCTCCCCCTTGGATCCTTTATATACGGGGGCAGGGGGCACCTCTAGACACACAAGTTGATCATTGAGATCGTTCCTTAGCCGTGTGCGGTGCCCCCTGCCACCATATTCCACCTCGATCATATCGTTGTAGTGCTTAGGTGAAGCCCTGCGTCGGTAGAACATCAAGATCGTCACCACGCCGTCGTGCTAACGGAACTCCTCCCCGAAGCTTTGCTGGATCGGAGCCCGGAGATCGTCATCGAGCTGTACGTGTGCTAAGAACTCGGAGGTGCCGGAGTAACGGTGCTTGGATCGGTCGGATCGGGAAGAAGACGTACGACTACTTCCTCTACGTTGTGTCAACGCTTCTGTTGCAATCTACAAGGGTACGTCGATCAGACTCTCCCCCTCGTTGCTATGCATCACCATGATCTTGCGTGTGCGTAGGAAAATTTTGAAATTACTACGTTCCCCAACATGGCTATTGTCCATCACATCATTCTCCTAATGATGTGATCCCGTTATTGAAGGAAATATTCCCTAGAGGCAATAATAAAGTTATTATTTATTTCCTCATATCATGATAAATGTTTGTTATTCATGCTAGAATTGTATTAACCGGAAACTTAGTACATGTGTGAATACATAGAGAAACAGAGTGTCACTAGTATGCCTGTACTTGACTAGCTCGTTAATTAAAGATGGTTATGTTTCCTAACCATAGACATGAGTTGTCATTTAATTAACGGGATCACATCATTAGGAGAATGATGTGATTGACTTGACCCATTCCGTTAGCTTAGCACTTGATCGTTTAGTATGTTGCTATTGCTTTCTTCATGACTTATATATGTTCCTATGACTATGAGATTATGCAACTCCCGTTTACCGGAGGAACACTTTGGGTGCTACCAGACTTCACAACGTAAATGGGTGATTATAAAGGTGCTCTACAGGTGTCTCCGAAGGTATTTGTTGATTTGGCATATATTGAGATTAGGATTTGTCACTGTGATTGTCGGAGAGGTATCTCTAGGCCCACTCGGTAATACACATTACTATAAGCCTTGCAAGCATTGCAACTAATAAGTTAGTTGAGGAATGATGTATTACGGAACGAGTAAAGAGACTTGCTGGTAATGAGATTGAACTAGGTATTGAGATACCGACGATCGAATCTCAGGCAAGTAACATACCGACGACAAAGGGAACAACGTATGTTGTTATGCGGTTTGACCGATAAAGATCTTCGTAGAATATGTGGGAGCCAATATGAGCATCCAGGTTCCGCTATTGGTTATTGACCGGAGACGTGTCTCGGTCATGTCTACATAGTTCTTGAACCCGTAGGGTCCGCACGCTTAAAGTTCGGTGACGATCGGTATTATGAGTTTTTGTGTTTTGATGTACCGAAGGTAGTTCGGAGTCCCGGATATGATCATGTACATGACGAGGAGTCTCTAAATGGCCGAGATGTAAATATCGATATATTAGACGACTATATTCGGACACCGGAAGTGTTCCGGGTGGTTTCGGAGAAAACCAGAGTGCCGGAGGGTTACCAAAACCCCCCGGGAGAAATAATGGGCCTTATGGGCCTTAGTGGAGAGAGAGGGCTGGCCTAGGGCAGGCCGCACGCCCCTCCCCTCTGGTCCGAATTGGACAAGGAGAGGGGGGCGCCCCCCTTTCCTTCTCCCTCTCCCCCTTCCTTTCCCCCTCCTAGTAGGAGTAGGACAGGACTCCTCCTGGCGCGCCATAGAGGGCCGGCCGGCCTCCCCCCTTACCCCTTTATATACGGAGGCACGGGGCACCTCTAGACACACAAGTTGATCATTGATCCCTTAGTCGTGTGCGGTGCCCCCCTCCACCATAATCCATTTCGATCATATCGTAGCGTGTTAAGTATTCGCGAACGCTGACCAGGGCCAGGCCCACCTCTCTCCTAGGTGGTCTCAACCTGCCCTGTCGCTCCGCCACAAAGTAACAGTCGGGGGCCGTCGGGAACTCAGGCCCACCACTACCTGGATGGAGCCACCTGCCCCTTCAGCCCCCATCTCCAAACAGTATCACCGGTAATGTAACAGGGTGAATATATAGTATATGCCCGTGATCACCTCCCGAAGTGATCACGGCCCAGTAGTATAGCTTGGCAGACGGACAAGAGTGTAGGGCCACTGATGGAACACTAGCATCCTATACTAAGCAGTAGGATAGCAGGTAAAGGTAACAACAATAGTAGCAAGGACATGCTATGCAGCAGTATAGGATTAACTGAAAGCAGTAACATGCTACACTAATCTAATGCAAGAAGTATAGAGAAGAATAGGCGATATCTGGTGATCAAGGGGGGGCTTTCCTGGTTGCTCTGGCAAGAGAGAGGGGTCGTCAACTCCGTAGTCGTACTAGGTAGCAACGGCGTCGGTCTCGGTTTCTAGCGAGAGAAGAGGGGGACGAAACAATGAATACAAAGCAATCAGATGCGTAACGATGCATGACAAAGCAATGTGTGATGCTAGGCGTGCCCTAACGCGGTATGAGGTGATACCGATAAAGGGGGGAAACATCCGGGAAAGTATCCTTGGTGTTTCGCGTTTTCAGGCAAAGGAGCCGGAGGGGGAAAGTTGTGAGTTTGATATGTTAGGGGTGTGTGGCGGACGAACGGGCTGCGTATCCGGATTCGTCTCGTCGTTCTGAGCAACTTTCATGTACAAATTATTTTCATCCGACATACAGTTTATTTTCTATGAATTATTAAAGTTTTTAAATCATTTTGGAAAAACAGAATTAATTTAAATAGAAAACAGGGTTATGACATCATCATGACATCAGCATGATGTCAGCAATCAACAGGGCTGTTGACTGGGTCAAACTTACATGTGGAGTCGTTCTGTCATAGACCTAACTAAACTACCAGTTTTAATTAACTAAATTAGGTAGTTAGGATAATTTAAACATAGTTAATTAAGTTAATTTATTTATTTTCTAATTAATTGATTGATTAATTTTATTTGTTATTAAAATTCGTTCTAAACAGGGGGTGGGCCCCTGCTATTAAAATTCACTTTGTCCATCGGTATGTTACTTGCCCGAGATTCGATCGTCGGTATCTTCATACCTAGTTCAATCTCGTTACCGACGAGTCTCTTTACTCGTTCCGTAATACATCACTTCGTAACTAACTCCTTAGTCATTTTCTTGCAAGCTTATGATGTGTATAATAGAGAGGGCCCAGAGATACCTCTCTGATACTCGGAGTGACAAATCCTAATCTCGATCTATGTCAACTCAGCAAACACCTTCGGAGATACTTGTAGAGCACCTTTATGATCACCCAATTACGTTTTGACGTTTGATAGCACACAAGGTATTCCTCCGATTTCCAGGAGTTGCATAATCTCATAGTCAAAGGAATATGTATTTGACATGAATAAAGCAATAGCAATGAATTGAACGATCAATATGCTAAGCTAATGGATAGGTCTTGTCCATCACATCTTTCTCCTAATGATGTGATCCTGCTATCAAATGACAACACATGTCTATGGTTTGGAAACCTTAACCATCTTTGATCAATGAGCTAGTCTAATAGAGGCTCACTAGGGATACGATATTTGTTTATGTATCCACACATGTATTTAAGTTCCAATCAATACAATTCTAGCATGAATAATAAATCATTATTATGAATAAGGAAATATAAAATAACAACTTTATTATTGCCTCTAGGGCATATTTCCTTTAGATTGTACTTGTAGATTTTAGATAACTATATATAGAATGTTAGTTTTTACTAACTTGTTAGGTCTTCGCACAATCAAACATGGAGCCAAAGTTTCATGGTGTGCAACAGAAGGGGAACAAGTGGTATGCAATGATTTGAAAAGAAAATGTGGCACATGAGCTCGACCACTGGGACACACCCGATCTAGTGGCACGCGCCTACAATGCCAAGGCGGCCGAGCTCTTTCCAGATAGGGCCAAGGTTAACTTCCGTGAGGAACAATATCACGCGTGGTTCCTCGTGTCGAAGAAAAATAGAATATGCTCTAATGCCGAGGAGAAGGAGAACCTTCAGGCCGAGATGTAGTTGTTCGCCCCCTTGGCGAGTCTTGCAGTGGAGTAGCAAGTCGTGGAGCAGAATAAGATGATGTTGCTTCAGTTTGAAGCTCAGAAGAAAGCAATGGATTATCCCATAACTAGGATGAGTTTACGAGAAGTGATGGGCAAGGGGGTTCATAGGTCCAGTAGGTACGACCATGAGGCCGCCCCCTTCGGCATAGTGGGGGACACCAACTAGATGGGAGGGCTAGTTTGTTAATTAGCTGGTTTAACTTTATGTTTGAACTATATGCATGGTTTGTAGAATTGTTAGTAATGTTTTAAACTAGCCATCTCCAATATATTAGCAGTGTTTTAAACTAGCTAACAATATATGTTTTAAACAATTAGCAATGTTTAAGTACTAGAGTGTTTAAACTATCTCCAATATATGAACCTAGCGCTATACATATCTATGTGTTATGTTCGTCATTTTGGATCATGATTTATGTTTATTTTGTCAACACAAATGCAGTATAAATGGATCACCCGTGTGCAACCTGTGGTGCAGTGAGATGCCAGAAGGACAGGAAGTTCTTCATAGATCTTCCAAATGACTTCCTAACTACGACGGTACGTTTTATAGTTCAACATGTTCTGATTGAGTTTCATATAGTTGTGCCCCAAATTGTGTAACTATGCTTTCTTTTACTTTTGCGGGCAAGGCGTGACTTCTCAGAAAAGTGACGTGTTTCGCTTGATGCAATCATGACATTCCAGTGCACCCTCATGAAGATGATGATGGCCCATAACTTCACTTATCTTGTCACTAACGAGCCACACCATACCTATCTCAGGTGTCCTGGTTGGAGAGCCCTCGCACATACTTACAAGATGGAAGCTAACGAGAGGGCCACGTTTGCATGTCAAATCATATTTAGTTGAACATGTATGTTACTTATCTCTAGTTAGTACTTTGTTGAACTATGTTAATTAGTGTATTATTGAACTTAAATGTTGTTCTGTCAAAATTGATTTTATTGCTATTCAAAATTGATTTTATTGCATGTCAAATCATAAGCTAAATTATGTTGTCATTTCGCTTGAAAAGTGCTGCTGCATAACTTTTACTCCCTCCTTCCATCTATATAGGACCTAATGCATTTTCCGAGGCTAATTTTGACCAAGTGTTAGAACAATAATATATGACATGCAAGTTATACAAAGCATACAGTCAAATTCAGACACGAAGATATAATTTTCACATTATACATCTCATATATTATTAATTCAGACATGAAGGAGTATTTTATATACCTAAAAAGTATATTGCTGACGTGGCGCCAACATGATATGTCCATAGTGATGAATATCAGAGATGATGTTGCCATGATATGTCCATGTAGGCTTGGCCCTTGTTGTATCGGTATTCGTCCAGTTAATGGACAATTCTTTTGTACTTACTTAATAGATGAGATAAAGTTTTTGCCTCCGTTTCAAAAAAAAAAATATGAAGGATGATGTTGGACACGTGGCAGCCATATTGATAGTGTTGGATGCCAACGCCGCCAAGGCTCTTGTTTTTCGTCAGCACTGGGTTTTTCTGCACCAGTGATCTGTTCGATGGTGCGTGCAGGGCCAACCGATCGAGCTGGCCGAATCCTGGTCACATGCCAATCCTGTAAAAGCTAGCGGGACGTTGAAACTTCTTCATATTTCCTGTCAAAAATCCCTGCAGCGATGCGATATGTCGCGTCCATCTGGCTGATTCGGGAAGCAGCCGCTCTGTAGCTTGTACGGCCGTACAGTGTCTCCATAGATCGTGTGGCCAAGAGGGAAGGAGCCTCTAATGGTTAGATATTTGTAGCGCATAGTGCCATCGGTCGACTAGAAGCACTGTTCATCAGCCAGTCGTGGTGGGGACGAACGTAGGTCTAGACGGAACTTAGCTGCGTCGACATGTCATCATCGTACAGAGATGGCCATCACCGTGGAACCCAAACGCCCCAGCGCCACTCGTCGACCAGCAGCACCACCGAAAATATCAGGCGCATTCTGCTTCCATGACCAGCTGCCGCGTGCCCCCACGCCCATCTGCCCTGCTGCGTCACGCATAACTATAAATGAGCGCACTCTGCACACCGCACCCAACTACCCAACACCTCAAGCACACTCCGCACACCACACTCGACTGCCCAACACGTACCTCAACCTCAAGCCAACCATACCGCAAAAAAAAAAAAGAAAAAAAAAAGAAGAAGAAGAAGCTCAAGCTCAAGCTCAACTAGAGTGACCACATTCCACCAAGCGATCGGCACTCCGGCAGCTAGCAATGGACTTTGGTATCAACGGCTGGATCAGCTCCCCTTCCTCATCGACGTCCGGGCACGAGCTCGGGGATGCGGTGCCCGTGTGGTCGCCGGCGGCGAAGCGGCCCGCAGGGCGCACCAAGTTCAAGGAGACGCGCCACCCGGTGTACCGTGGCGTGCGGCGCCGGGGCAGCGCGGGCCGGTGGGTGTGCGAGGTGCGCGTCCCCGGCAAGCGCGGCGAGCGGCTCTGGCTCGGGACGTACGTCGCCGCCGAGTCGGCCGCGCGCGCTCACGACGCCGCCATGCTCGCCCTGCTCGGGCGCTCCCCCTCCGCCGCGGCGTGCCTCAACTTCCCGGACTCCGTGTGGCTGCTCGTCATGCCGTCGAGGCTCTCCGACCTGGCCGACGTCCGGCGCGCGGCCATCCAGGCCGTCGCGGGCTTCCTGCGCCTGGAGGCCGCCACCGTGGTCCCGGACGTGGACGAGGCCACCTCTCCCGTGTACCTGCCGTCGCCCGTGGACAATGCCGACGAAGTGTTCCAGGTGCCGACTTTCTCCCCGCTGGGCAGCGACATGTTCGAGCTTGACATGTCCGGGGAAATGGACCTGGACGCGTACTACGCGGGCTTTGCCCAGGGGATGCTCCTGGAGCCGCCGCCCACGCCAGCGTACTGGGAGAACGGAGAGTGCGGCGACGGCGGAGCGGCCGCCGGCCTCTGGAGCTACTGATGTCTGTAACCTCCAGTGGGTTCACACTGAGGATTTTTGCTATCCCGATTGGACCAACTGCAAACTGCTCCAAGCATAATAAAAATCGGAGTTTGGAACGTCGACCCGTTTGTCAATTCTTTGTTTAAATAGTCGATCAAGTGTTTTACACGCATGCTGCAAGAAACACCGCCTGAATGTCACTGTCGGTAGAAAAGTAATCGTTCCAAACGGGTTTGCAGAATGGTTCCAAAGTAAGGTGCCGTTCGTTCACGTGTGCTCATCATGACGGACCAACCAGAACGTACCAGAAATATCTTACGAGTAATGCACAAGGGGTGTGTGTCTGGGGCTAATTCTTGGCCCATGCGGGCCATGAGCGCTGTCGCTTCACTCATTAGCCATTAGTGGGGTTGTTGAATAATGGAGGTGAGGAAGCACGTGCTCTCGCCAATTAGAGGGGAGATGCGAAAGATGTGGTATGTCGCTTTGGTTGGGTTGGATATTTTGATACTACAGTGCTAGATTTTCTTCGGGACAAAAGATCTAGCGTTAGCCCGCGAATGATGTGCGAGCAGTTCTTGAATTCCGAGAGGATTTGCTATTCTAGTTTGATCCGAAAATAGATTTTGTTGTAAGCCAGGACAAATCGCAACCTAAAGGGTGGCAAAGCTTTTGGCCTGGGTTATAACCAGATCCGAACTTTGAGTTCATAAAATTTGATTAAAAAACATAAAATCGGGCTGAGTTCATAAAATTTGATTAAAAACATAAAATCTGAAAAGAGTTCACATTTTTAATCAAATTTAAAATGCAAGTTGAGAAAAGTTCGCGAATATTTGCAAAAGAAAACGTGAAAATTTAAAACTTCACAAATTTGAGAAAATTTCATGAATTTGAAAAAACAAAACTTGAAAATTTCAAAAGTTCATGAAGTTTGGAAAAAAGTTCATGAATTTTGAAAATACTTGTGACATTTTGAAAAAAATCTTGAATTTGAAAACATCTCGTGAAATTTGAAAAAAAATCACGAGCTAAACGTTCACGCACTTGAAAAGGTTCACGGGTTTGAAACAGAAAAATGTTAATGAAAAGTGAAATTTAAATAAAAAGGAAAAGGAAAAGAAAGTCATTTCAAAAAAAGGAAAAGAAAGAGAAAAATAAAAAAGGAATAAAACCCCGCCCAATAAAAGCACAGAAAAACAAAAAAAAACTGGTCGCAAAACATAGCCAAAAGAAAACCCACTTCAGCTACAGTCCTAAAAAGGACCGTCGCGCTCGGTCGGAGGGCTGTGCGCTGGTTAGTGAATGACATTATAACCGGCGCTTATGTCCGCAACGGTCTTGCCTATTTGGCCCAGAAGGCTGACGCCTGCGTAGACACATTTGTTTTTTTTTTTCATCTAAACACACTGTTTTATTACTCTAAAATGTTGATAGGGATACAATTCAAGTCTGGAGGGTTTATAAGCCACAAATGGCGCCCTAAGTCCAGACCAAATGTGTGCTTAACAAGGCTATGCGCCTCAAGATTAGTACCGCGACCTTTGAAGATGAAGGTGCATTGCTGAAATTGCTCGGACGTATTTCTTATTTCCTTCACTATGCTTTCATACATACCTCCCGTGCCTAGCTTGATGTCGTTCACCACAACTTTGCAATCTGAAGCAACAAGTACATTTGGCAGTCCAAGATCCAGGGCTAGAGCAAGCGCCTCGCGACAAGCTAACGCCTCGAGAGTCTCCGGGTCCGTGATACCCGAGACTTTGATGGCTGATGAGCCCAAGTATTTGCCATCATGGTCCCTGCATATTGCACTATAGGTTCCTTCCTTCGCAGATCTTGAAACAGCACCATCGACTCGAATTTTTGCTATACCTTCAGGGGGATGGACCCATCTTGATATGGCGTTGTTGCTGGATGTATTGGCCACTTGCTGCATCTTCTTTGGTCTACACTCTTCAAGCTCACGGATGTACTTCATAATAAAATGATGAATAGCCAGCCGACTCTGGAAAATATGTTCATGTAGGGCTTGTCGCCGAGAATACCAGATGGCCCAAAGGGTAGTTAAAACCTTAGTGAATTCAGCTGTGAGAAGGGACTCCGTGAGTGCAAAAATCCACCGCTTTGCATCAGGTTCGGTGGTCTCATTCAAAACCTGAAACAGATCAGGATCTTGAAGAGCCCATACACACCTAGCAACATTGCAGTGAATGAGCGAGTGTTGCCATGAATCTTCTGCTCCACATAAGCCACAAGTTGTAACAGTGGACATGTTCCGGTGATGCAAAAGATCAGTTGGTGCATAAACACTAAGAGCTCCTGTCTGACGCTCGTTAGCGTCAGGCAGAGTAGCTTTCGATGAAGGTAGATACAGATGGGCCAGCCCATTTAAAGGTCAGTAGCTCGAGCGCGTAAAAAAATGCCAAAAATACCCCGCGCCAAAGAGAGATCCAACACGAGACGTCCCGCTCGGAAATTTTATAAGCAAACCAGTCGAGCTGAAACCTTGTACTGGTTTGCAAGCAGCGCAAGAGCTTAAAGTACATGACAACTTTTGAAAATTTACGAACAATTCAAGAAAATCGAGAACAAAAAATTGAAAATTCTGAACAAAATTTGACAAACACGAAACCCTTTTTCAAACCATGAACAATTTTTGAAATTTGAACAAACTTTTCAAACGTGAATAGTCATTAAAAATTTGAACAAAAATTTCGAAATTCAAAAAGATGAACAATTTTCTAAATCTACATTGAACATTTTTGCATTATACGCTGAACAATTTTAAATACATACAGAACACTTTTATGATGTACGTTGAACATTTCTGTAATGTAATTTGAACAAAATTTGAATTGTGAACAAAATTTAAAAACATAAATTTTTTATGAAATCATGAAGAAAATACGAAATTTCAAACTTTTTTGAAACAACGGAAAAATAAAAACGAAAAAGGATAAAATAAGAAGAGGAGTAAAAAAGAAAAAGAAACAGAATAAATAAACTGAAGAAGAAAAGAATAAAGAAACTGGCAGAACAGAAAAGCGGCAAAAGAGAAAAAAACCGGTTTAGGGAACCTTCTAGAAGGTTCCCAAAACCGGTTTGCCAGGGACTGCATTAACTAGCAAAGTGGGCCGGCCCATCGCGCGCAGCTACTCCCGCGCTTCAGCGACGTCTCCTCGACGCACGCGAGCGTCAAATAGGAACCACCATAAACACTACTCCATTAGTAGAGTGCTCCCAATTGGCGCCCACGCCGCCACTCCCGTAGGCCGGCCCAACAGTACATCGCTCGCTCGAGTATCAAGCGATGGCCCGGCCCACTTCGCTTGCTCATTCCCCCTAAAAAAAGGGAACTTGCATGCGCAGTCAACGGTTGACAGGTTTCTGGATGTGCAGACCGCACAGGTTGGGATGGATGTGCTCTCTTTTAGGCACAACGGTTGACAGGTTGATACTTGATGAGTTGACCAGTCAACCATTCACTTTTTAATAAAATACGAAAATACAAAAATATTCCAAAAATTCAATTTAAAAAACACTCGTGAATTCAAAATTGTTCACGGAATTTTAAAAAATGTTTAGAAATTCGAAAAAAATGGAGCAAATTTTAAGTTCATCATTTTTTCGTACTTTTTAAAATCCAAAAATTTGAAAAAAGATATCATAAATTTGAAAAAGTACAATGATTAAAAAAAATTTATTTCGAAAAGAAACATATTTTTTTTAAAAAACAACAAACTTGAAAAAATCAGAAATTTGATACAAAATTTCATCAAACTTGTAAGAAAAAGTTCATCGAATTTTAAAAAAGTTAATAAATTTAAAAAAATCGATTTGGAAAAAGTTTATTGATTTGGAAAAAAGTCCACTAATCTGAAAAGGTTCATTGATTTTGAAAAGATGTTCACAAATTTGGAAAAAAAAGTTCACGAAACTGAATAAAAGTTTCTTTGATTTTGAAGAAAAAGTTCATGAATTTGAAAAGAATCCACGCATTAAGGAAAAAGATAAGGATAAAGAAATAAAACAGAAAAAAGAAAAACCAAATAAAACCGACCAGAAAATAAAAGAAAAATATATATTTTCACCACCGGTGGGATACCCTATTGGTTAGAGCTCTTTTTTCGTACATGCAGGTTGCGAGTTTGAAGCCAGTGGATGCACCCTTTTTTTTGGAGTTTACCAAAATAAAAACGTATATGGGTCGGCCTAGGTAAGAGCGCCTTCAATGCCAATTAACAAAATGCATGTTAACAGGGGTCTTTGGCTCTAGTAGATGATCTACTATTTCAGGATATATGCATTGCTTCAGAGGGCAAGAATGCAGTTGATGAAATCAAAGAGGGATTATGAGGGCTTCATGCGGCAATCATATAGTAGACAGGAAACCGCAAGGAGGAATTTCATTTGTGCACCTTCGTTTGTGAGAGGAGAAACTTTAATGTTGAAGCACATAATCTAGTTAAGCATCCTTGTTTATCATGACCAGCCATCATGTGGCTGGCCATACCTTATGACCCAATTATTGTACATATGAACATGCTTGTTAATTAATAAAACTCGACGGGATTTTTTTTAAAAAGAAAATAACACATGCATGATTAGGGAGCTCGCCCTATAAAAGGGAGGCTCGAGTTGTATCACCTAGGTAATGTTGTCTACTGCTCACGACATGTGCCACTGGATGGTACAATTGTGCATGAACTAAAACTGAAATTAAAATTTAAAATGTGTCAGACCCAATGGGTGCTCTATAGTTTCAGGCTACCTGATGGGTTCGGGCATGTGTCTAACTCCATACCTATGGGTGGGGACATGGGTATAGGATGGATGCGATAGTGGGACTGGTCATGGATCTAGTGAAGGTCGATCCGACCAAACCCAGCCCGATTGCCAAGTTGAGCCACCCCTGAGGTCACGATGTGCATGGGAACATCATCTCTCGCTAAGAGAAATAACCGTTCTATGACACACTCTACATCAAACATGTGATTTAATCACTTGTGCGTTGGTGATTCAACCACCCAACCATAAGTTCGTTATTGAAATATCCCCTTCACCTAAAAATGTGTTCTATCTTCCACTCAAACTTTTTCAAGTTTGGCAAATTCAGGACATCTCCAACGTCGTCCCCTAAAACGGACACACTATTTGTGCTGAGTATATAAGCAATTTTTTATTAAGTTAATCCAAGAATAAATCATGAGCATGACGTAAACAGTACTAAGCACATACTGATAACTGATCATATTATCACATACTACACATATGATAGAAACATCTACGTAAATAGCTAGTACTGTTAACACAATAATAAGAAAGAGTAAGATAAGCGAGTTATACCCTCCGATAGGCCAGGCAGAAGCCACAGTGGTGGCAGCAGTCTCCTCGGTAGACTTATTCTCGGCTTCAAGTTTCTCGGCACAACACGATCGACCTTGTTGGAGGTGGACATGATGAGGATGAAGACAACATGGAGGTAGACAAATAGCGCCAGAAGTCACGTAGGAGACGCTCCCCAAAAACATAATCGCCCCTCTCCGTTACAGGATTTGGAGAGGCGGGGTTTCAGAGGCCTACTCTCCCGTCAATCGTGTACAGGGTGGACTGGATGGGATCACCGGCGGCGGTTGCATCAAAAGGAACGACGGGCATGGAGGCAGAGATGTGATCTGATTCTTGTGTCAGCTAGGGTTGTCTAGATCCTCCAATATATAGGCACAGACGCGTGGAAAGACGTGGGCTGGACCCATGTCTGAGTCGGTGACAACCCACGATCGGACGTCTTAGGTCATGGCATGTATGTCAAAGACTCTTCGTTCCCGACCGGGAAAAAATAAGTGCATAGGTGTGAGGTCAACTCTGCTCATTCCGACCGAAAAAAATAAGTGCATAGGTGTGAGGTCGACTCTGCTCATTCCCGCAACCCGCAACACATCGTGATGAGGCGAGGCGTGGCATGGAGAGACTGGCGGCAGAGGAGGAGCGCATCGGAAGCACTTCTCTTCTCAAGCTCCAATAGCATGAGGAATAAACTTCCCACCACACCCATTGCCATAAACCCACATGGACCCTTGTAGATTTTCTGAAATTGTTAGATGGGCCCTAGGCACACCTTATATTTCAACAATTTGTCCATGGACTGATCCAGATCAGTTCGCACATCCTGATGCAGGAGTCGACATCTAACCACATCCTCTAAATGACTGCTCCAGTTCGGCCAATCAATTCAAATGCATAGGCAAAACAATATAACAAATTAAAGTGTGGCATTCCTAGTGCCCGATTACAACCAAAAAGAGAGGGGGCTTCACAGTTTTTACATATGCCAGATCACAAAATCTCCAGTATGGTAGTCCATGCAAAAAAGAGAGGATTTCTTGCCCTCTTAGCTAGATTAGTTGTCTGAGCCTGCTCTCTCACTCAGCCCCTCACTCATCCTCGTCGGCCGCCTCCTCACTAGCCATCACCTTCTCCTTCTCCTCCACCTCAAGATTATCCACCAAGGGCTTCAACATCCTAACACGCACGATGCACACAATCATCGTTGCATCGTCGTCCAACTCGTCCATCCTCATGGTCAAGATCTTGGTTTCCTTCGAAGCGACCACCAGCTCGTCCTTCCTCTCTTCAAGTTTGGTCTACTCCTCTTCGAGCTTGATCTTCTCTCTGTTTCCACCAACAAGAGGGTAAACCTACCCACCTTCTTTTCCTCCTTCATGTCATAGCGCTTGGCTTGGCATATGACTCCTCTTTCTTCACCAACATATTTGTGAACCTCCCCGTCAGCTTGGTTGATGTCCCTTCTCGCATCATATTCTCCTCCTCCCACTTCTTTCCGTGATAGCCCCTTCTAAATTTCTTGAGAGTCGCCTTTGTTGGGTCGGTTAGATTGCCTGGTTCTTCCTCATTACTGATGCAGGCAGTCTTGTGGGAACTGGCAATGCCATTTTGTCACTTGAGTTGCACATTAACTTCAACAAACAATGCATGAGGCCGAAGTTATTTTTCTCCACCTTCAAGAACAAGTTGGACGCATGGGATTCCTAAAAAGAAGACATTGTCAACAATATGCGTAGAGGATAGCTGGCCAAAATGATAGAGCATAGCCATCCAACAAGTTACATACCAAGCCAAATTACACAGAGTTCGGCGTTAGTCCATTGCGGCTGGCCAGATGGCATGCTCTACTCTCTCTTTCGGACATTCATCCGCGTTGCACGACTGACTAGTGTGTATGCTTCGCGTGCTCACTCGTCGCACCCTTTCCTATCTCGTCAATCATTTGGTCAGTTTGCCTAGTTTCCTTCTGCTCATGTGATCCTGGGTGGGCTTCTCAGTTCGAATGGGTCAGGTCATTTGTGATGGGATATGCACTCGAATTTTTTATTAACCTGGCTGAAGCATGAAAGATTAAAATGTACACTCAATTCACCTTCCCAATCATCCTTTGGGGATGATTTATTGAAGGAACGTTTTCTATACGTGCCACCCCATAGCTCGCTTGACTTCTAGTTATAATTGGTTTTGGCGCAGTTGCACACAGTTGAGAAACAAATCCTTCACGAATGGAGTCTCATGCCATCCTAAACGAATCGCCAGGGCAATGATCATTGTCAAGGCAAATAGAAACACAATACGAACATAATAATTTACAGATAGTTGAGTAAAAAATCTTTTGAATAGTGTGCCTGTCTCTCCGGTCTTTGGGCATTGCACTTGGCCGGATGCATGGTTTCAAATCTCTACCCGAGCTTTGGCTGATGCGGCCTTGCCGGTTGGCGTATGCGGCTACACGTTCTCATTGATTGGGCTCTCCCTGGCCTGTGAATCGTCTAGTCGGTTCTCATGGCTTCTTTCTGCTTGTGTTCTTTTGGATGGGGGTGCATGGTTATGACGGTTTAGGTCATTTACCATGGGTGTGTGGTTAGGCTTTCTATCGACCCAGTAATTCGGTTGCCCTGGCTGGCCAACGAAGCACATAGGCAATGATCATCATTGTCTATCATTGGTAAATATACAATGGAATTGCAAATGTAATACGAATATAATCACTTGTACACAATTCACCAGAAACATCCTTCAAATGGATCACCTAATTTCTCGGTTGTTATTTTTTCGTCGCAATTATGAGATGTGGATAGGCCAGAGCGTAAAAAAATCACATAGTCAATTCACCTGCTCAAGCAAACAATTGATGTGTCGCCCAGAAAATCTATGGAAATGACCATCGTCAACATAATACGAACATAATCATTTTAGACAGGTGAGAAAAAACCCTTCAAATAGTTCACTTAACTTTTGGGGCTGCAGTTAGTTTCTGTGCCAATGGTGCAATGGATCATCTAGTGAGAACATTAGTGTGATGTAAACTGAAGAGCGGAATTAATTGGTGGTAAAGTGATCATTGTGGAGAAGATGGGGGGCTACTAAAGATTGAAAAGAACAAATGCTAGTGATGGAACGCATAGAGGGCTTATCCATAGTCGGTTTTGAACGCCAGTAACACAATGTGTGTTGTGAATTATGCACTTTAATATTCACTAGTAGGGATCACTCTAACGAAATGCTGATGATAATGGTTGGTTGCTGATGTGGATAGACTGCATGTTAAAATAAAAAATAATATGGGGATGAATCTCTTAAGTATATATGATGAATGAATTAACCAACATATAGAGCAGAGGAAGCAAAACTTACGATCTTCATGGTTGACGAGCCCGATGGCCACATTTTCTCTACTCGTGCAACCACATCGGAAAACTTCACGACGGAGTTGCAGATGGTTTACCATCGATGCGATATTGACTTCACATCGCGTTGATGGATTACGTGCATGTCATAGGGCGCAAAGTTCTTTCATGCATGAAGTAAAGCATGCACATGCACTACCAAAAGATCGAACCTCTTGAGAGTACCCCGCAATCGTGCTTTACTCTAGAAAACATCAAGAAGTTCAACAAAAAAGCTCAATGTCATTTGAGCGGACACTTGTCATGGCGAGGTGTTTGCGATGAACGTTGCCGGGAGGGGGACGAAGGGTACCTTGCTGTGGAGGGCACCTAGGTGGACGGTGGTATAATCCAAGGAGGGAATGCGCAATGGGCATGGTTGCAGGCATGCTACGATGCCTTGGCGGCGGGCGGAGAGGTACAATGGTGGCGTGTGACGAGGAGGATGTGGATGCAAAGCAAGTGGGATGAGGGGGCAAAGTCAAAGGAAAGTGGACCGAAAGAGCGATTTGAGTGGGCCAGTGGTGTCCAAGTCCTACGTGGTGGCAGTACAGACTCCTACAAAGCCCCCTCCCCTAGTTTGCTTTCGATTTGCAGGAAAACATACGTCCGAACTGGTCCATGGACGGATTAGGTATCGTGTCTGATGGTAAAATGGGTTTGCTTCTCCGCTTGCTCAAGTGCCGCGGGCAGTGTGACCATGGCCATCACAGACATGGGCAACAGGAGAGACAGGCGGCGGGACTTGTTGGAGGAGGTGGCGGCAATGGTCTTGCGAAGGGACCACTCATCATTGTATTTCACCATATCCTCATCGAGGCGGCAGAGAAGGCGCTTGCTTGTCTCTGCCATGATCTTCAACCGGTCGGGGGCTTGGGCTGTTGCGAGCTTTGGGTCATCGCGGATTTGTGACTACAGGACGTCAGAGTCCGCGAACTCCTCCCAACGTGAGGCGTTGCACCTTTCCCGCCGCCGCCTCTCCTTGTCCATGAATTTCTGCATTGTCATGGCACTCCGAGAGGACAAACTTCTGATGCTCCTGCCTCCAAGGTTGACGCTGAGGTAGTGGGGTATGTGCCCCTTCAATGTGATGGCGGGGAGCAGCACGGCATCGGCGTAGCATGGAGGTGGCGACTGCTGCTCCTCCTTGGCGTGACGTGGCAATGGCAACTGTGGCTCCTGCTTCGTATGGCATTCGGTTTCGACGCAGCAGTAGCGCAAGGGGAGCAGGGGAGGAGGGAAGTTCTGTCTTCACCCGTCAGCGAGGATGCGACTGAGGCTCCAGCTTGACAGCGTGGAGAAGCATCTCCAGTGGTAGCCACGCATGAAGGTCGTGGAGGAGCAAACGCTGGAGCATCAGCTTCATCTCCTCCTCATACTCGGCATCCGTCACCGCATACACTGCGTCCTCTGAGAGGTCGGGCGTTTGTTGTGGTGGTTGGTCCTTCTCGTTGCCGGGGGAGATGATGATCTCCTCCTTCGCGGAGGAGCCGGACGGCATGGAGCAAGATTACCCTGTAGAGCGAGGACAGTGACACCATGATCCGGAGCGAAATCCAGAGTTGCCCGCCAATGCTGAGGCCCATAACTTGCCCATCGTGGGTGAGTGGAGGGAAAGGGGAACGACGGAGGGGTGCAGAGATTTGGAGTTGAGAGTGTGTTTTGGACGTGAACGACGGCGACCCTATGCTTAAATAGCCGCGGCAAGGCGAACAGACGGTCAACCGCTTTAATGTAGCGCAATGGCCGGAGTTGGTTTCTTGAGACAACACGACCACCTTAAAGCGGCGGTGGCCGTCTAGTTGCATTGGTCAGCGCTGCTTTTCCGTCTGATTCATGCGGTATCAAAGTTGGCCGCTGCGGCTTAGGGCTGGCATGAATGCAGCACAGGGAGCGGTGCATCTGTTAGAGAGAAAGTGTGGGAGAGGGTTTTGGACGGGTCTAGATTATCAAATGTGTGCGTAGCAATGGTTCGGTTGCCTGCAAAGTCTCTCTGCTCCCCTGTTTTCTTTGGATTTGCGGAAAAAAAATGTTCAAACCGATGGGCGGATGGACGAGATACACTTGTTGAATGCAAAACACGACCGAACCGTCTGGTTCAGACATGTGCGTAAGATTTGGAGATCGGCATTGGAAATGACATTGTACATTTTGCGGATGCTTCGGGATTCTATTCCACTTTGCGACTTTGCCTAGGAGAAATATGGAGCGGGATCCCCTAACGCACGGCCCCCTAACATGGGGTCACTGACAGGTGGATCCGGGCCCACATGGTAGTGTGTGCGCCGTACGTCAGAGGAGCCGCGTCCGAGAAATATATATGCTCCCACTGAACTCGAGTATGTAATACACAGTCTTGAAGAAAGGAAAAGACACATGAAAGGACCTCACAGTTGGTTCGTTGACAACTTGTGAAAACGATGGATTCGACGGCACGCAAATGGTTTGTTCCAGAAGTAGGTTACCACGCATCAGATTATTTGGGGCGACCTCAATGGGCAACCAGAAATATGAGAATGGTCATTAGGCTATTGTTTTTTTTTTGCGATGGGTCATTAGGCTATTGTAACTATACTAGAGAATATTCCAGGCGTTGCTGTGTGAATTGGTTGCTAAAATTAATATCAAAACCAAATTTTAAAATACATACGACTTAATACATTTAATTATGTATAGTTGGATTTTTTTGAATATATGGAATAGTTAAATGCTAAACATTTTCGCATGCATGATTGAGTGTTGTGGTGGTCTTTTCACATGCATGATTGCATGTTGAGGCAGTCCTTATCCAATTCATAATTATCTTGAGATGACATGCTTACATATTAAGATAAATAAGTTAATAGGGATGAATCTCTTGCGCATATAGGATTATGTCTCATCGTTAATTCAGTATCACTCAATCATTCTAGTTTCAAAATACTAGTGGCAAGATGTGACGCATCGCTATTGGTGTTAGGGCATTTTCAAAGGAGACCTCCAAAGCTCTGGTATATGTTGTCTGGACCATTTTTGTTATATTTTGTTATTCAATGAAGACCCTTATTTGTCAGCGGAACGGTCCGGACGTCCGCTTTTTGGTAAATCAAAGACGGGGGGTGGGGGGGATGCGGTAGTCCGGACATGCACTTGATCAATACAAAGCCTCTATGTGGTCCTTCTCTCTTTTCTCTCTCCTCACATGCATGGTCACTCTCTTCTCTATCCTCCCAACTGGACACCACACCATAATATTTCACCACATGCATGGTCTTCCCTCTCCTCTCTCTGCTCCCAACCGGATTAATTTGTAATAGCATTGGATGGCCAGCTCCCGCATCATGTCTGCGGAGCACGTATGGACATAAAAATGAACATTTACGGCATTGGAGATGCCCTAAGATATATATCTATTGTATCAGTTACGGTGTCCGTAATTATGCAGTGTAGGATTTGCTTTTGCCTTCACGCAAAGAACTGGAGAATTCTAAAGTTAAGCAAATTGTGTGGTTTGATATTACAATGCACTACTTGTTCATATTTCAAACCAGAGTTTTGTTTGCTCTTGATTGAGAATATACTGGAAAAAGAAACATACGATTGTTGTACCATGAAGTTTATGTCCCGGTTTTGGTAACTGGCATGTGAGAGGTCTATTAGTGTTTCTTATCGTAGTTTATTCCTTTTATGCACCCGCTCGGTGTAGCTAGATGTTAATAAAAGCTTTTATTTTCATAAAAACATGACTAATTAATGATGCAAAGTTATAATATAGGTTGATCTAAATAATTTCACAAAAAAAAGGTTTACCTAAATAACAAGCATATATCCGGACATGGATAATCTGCTCCTGAGCTCAAGTACACCAGTATGAACAGTAAATTCAAAAATAGAAAATAAATCAAAAATATGTTTTTTTGGATGAACATAAAAAATGTAATATCTTGCAAAGTTTCATGAGTGGGCTACCCTGTAGCCTCCGTAAGTATCCCATGAAGACCTACCAGTCTACCACTGGTGGAACCCTGGAAACCCATACGTGAACCGTCGGATCTAAAATGTGGGCTCCTGATTGAACCTCATGTCCTTGCATGCAAGCACCCCGGGCCTAGTTATAGTTTTGCACAAGGCCTCGGGATTTTTCTGTAAAACACACGAAATGGTGGATGGATGAGCCACCCCTTAGATTACAGATCGACGGCTCACGATGAAGTTTTCATGTTTCCACGGGATACTTCCTCCATCAAGTTTATGGATGACACGGTTTTGGTACGGGTGAAGCCACCTCATACCCTTACCCGTCTCGTCTGAGCTTACCCATACCCGTCGATGGGTACAATTTTTTCTCATACCCGTTACCCAACAGGGTAGATGGGTACCCACGGGTAAAATTTCCCATGTTTGCAAACCATCAATTTGAATAACTCATAGTCGTAAACAACAACATATAATTATAATCTATAAACAACAACATATTTGATAAACAACATCACTTTTTTTGTAAACGACAACACATCAAAACATCATCCCATAGTCATACATTTTTAGTTCACAAATTCATGACAAAGTGAAGAGATAATTTTGAGTTCATATAGATATGATATGAGTACATGGGTATGTGGGTGTGGGTGTGGGTTATTCATCACAAATTCGTTCCCGTACCCATATCCGCTCTACCCGACGGGTTTAATGTTTTCTTATTTATATATTCATGGTTAATTTTTTGTCTCATATCTTTACCCTAATAGGGTTTCAACCCGCAGGGTACGTAGGTTATGGGTAGCATTGCCATCCCTAGATTCAAGTTATAGATACGTGCCATCCTTCTTCGTCTCGTTCTCATCCATTCCGAGCTCCAGCTCTCCAGCTCACTAGCTCTGAACATACTACTGCCTCGCTACACGCCTACACGGCTGAACCAACACCACAACCCACTCCCGACGCTAGCTGCGAGTGATGGACACCGTTGCCGCCTGGCAGCAGTTTGAGGGGCAAGAGTACATGACGGTGTGGCCGGAGGAGCAGGAGTACCGGACGGTGTGGTCGGAGCCGCCCAAACGGCGGGCCGGGCGGATCAAGTTGCAGGAGACGCGCCACCCGGTGTACCGCGGCGTGCGCCGCCGTGGCAGGGAAGGGCAGTGGGTGTGCGAGCTGCGTGTCCCCGTAAGCCGGGGCTACTCCAGGCTCTGGCTCGGCACCTTCGCCACCGCCGAGATGGCGGCTCGCGCGCACGACTCCGCCGCGCTCGCGCTCTCCGGTCACGATGCCTGCCTCAACTTCGCCGACTCCGCCTGGCGGATGATGCCCGTCCACGCGACCGGGTCGTTCAGGTTCGCCCCCGCGCAAGAGATCAAGGACGCCGTCGCCGTCGCCCTCGAGGCATTCCAGGAGCAGCACCATGCCGACGCGTGCACGACGGAGGCGAGCGCGCCCTCCATCACCTCAAGTGACTTATCGGGGCTGGACGACGAGCTCTTGATTGATGGCATGGACGCGGGGTCGTACTACGCGAGCTTGGCGCAGGGGATGCTCATGGAGCCGCCGGCCGCCGGTGCATGGCGGGAGGACTACGAACACGACGACGGCTTCGACACGCCGACGTCGCTGTGGAGCTACTAGTTCGACCGATCAAGCAGTGTACATTTTTAGACAGTTGTTGTAGCAGTAGCTAGTGTAGCTATGTTCTTCCAGATATGGGAAGAACAGAGAGTAAGCGTCGGGGGCTATGTTTTCCCCAAATGCGAAAGCTCTCGGTTTCTACTTCCAGGAGGCCAAACTTGGGGTTCTTTCTTTATTCAATAATGAGGAAATGGGCAGATATTTTATTTTATTTTTTGGAGAAGGAAGAAATGAGCAGTTGTAGTGCAATCATTCGCTCCACGGAGACCAACCAAATATCTTGGCAACAGAAACCAAGGTAAGGAAACGACAAATGAAAGGACGTCTCGCCTTGGGTGGTGACACAACGAGACGGCAAAATTGACAAATTTGACCTATGAACCAAATCAAATTACATAATGAATTGTCAATAAAATTATTTCACACGGCTAACCTTTTTGTGTGACGCCCGACACGAAAGCGTCATACTATACTATGCAACGCCTCACAGATAGGCGCCACACGCCTAGCCAGCATCGCACACGTGTGATCCGAAAATTACTAAGTCAGTGTGAAGCGCCTGAAAGCTAGGCGCCACACTATACAGTGTAGCGTCTAGCTTCTAGGCGTTGCACTAGTGGTTGCTTCATTTTGTAGTACAACCACTAGTGCAGCGCTTGAGAGCTAGGCGCCACACTATACGGTGCAGCGCCTAGCTCTTAGGCTCTGCACAATGACTTAGCAATTTTTAGACAGTCTGGAGTGTAACGCTGGCCAGGCGTGTAGCGCCTATCTGTGAGGCGTTGCACAATATAGTATGTCGCCTTTGTATCAGGCGTCACACAAAAAGTTCAGCCACATGAAATAGTTTCACGGGCAGTTCATTCTGTGATTTGATTTCGTCCATAGATCAAATTTGTCAAATTTGCCCAGCTCAATGCTACTCGGTTTTCGGACGGCTTAACAATCTGATAAAAGTATGGTATACTTGTTATACTAGCACTCTCGTATTTTGCATCATATTTTCGTCATAGTTTCAACTAATAAAATACAATTTATATGTAGCAAAAGTCATACCATTGGAAACATTATTCATATGCAAATTCAATAATACTCCCTCCGTCCTAAAATAAGTACTTCCTTCATCTAGGTGTATAAGTCATTTTAGCTTGTGCATCGCGACCAAGGCGGAGTGGAAAATGAGATAACTTAATTTTTTTGCTAGTTAATAGCATTGCATGCAATGAATTAACCACTGCATGTCATGTTTGAAAGTCTCAAGTCATTGAAAACATGCACAACCCACAACTCTTATTGGTTGATATGTCACGAAACAAGAAACGGGGAGGGAGTTAATGTACCATGTGTAAGTGTTTTGGGATTATTTGGTTTTCGTAAGATGACTTACGCACCTAGACGGAGGGAGTATTTCATCTTTGTACTAACTTCAGTACAAAGTTGTACTACAGTTGCAACACTTATTTTGAAACGGAAGGAGTATAATTTTTTATGACATGATTAACATTTTGCTAGTCAAATTTTGACCCAAATAATGAGGACTGATATAAATATGGGTACACTATTAGGTACAGTTTATTTCCCTCAATTGGTTCTTCGCCATGATGGGAATGGATTGATGTTACCCGTTGGGGCATTGGTCCGACCCAAAATTTCAAGGCCATTGGCCCTTTATGGGTCGGCTTGGTATGGAAATTCGTCCAGAGGATTGGACACCCCTTGAGACACATTAATCCTAAGGGGGTCTCTCCCAATAGCTCCATTATCTTTCGGTCTAGGCGGAAGTGTTTAGGCTCCTAGTTAGACAACCTCTTCGGTCTAATTTGTTTAATAGAATTAAACTCCTAATTGGACGAGAAGAGCCGCTAGGCTTTCTCTTTCTCTAGTTTTCTTTGAGTCCTAGACGTCAAAGCTCTGCCGACTACTACTTCGGAATGCCTGGATACCTTGCAGGGGTTGTCTATTTTGCTTCTTGATTGGTGGATCATCTCATGGCTGGAAGGTGTAACCAAGATGTGGGAATCTTCGCGGTTCACCGACTTCTTCACTGCTTTCTCTACTTTGCTCGTCGATGAGTTTGGTCGTTACCGCCATCTTCATAGTGTTCTGTGTGTGATCGCCTAGCATAACTTTTTTGTTGCATAGAACATTCCCCTACATGAACTAGCCTAATCATTGCGTATTTTGAATCCTCTAAATGATTGGAAGCGTCGTGAAATGCACATGTATTTCGTCATCCCACGTATGGCGTCTAAAACCCTGGTTAGGCACAATGCTAGACAAATAGCATGTCAGAGTAATTGAAATGCAGTGACTTACTAGAACATGTTGTACACGCTCTGGGTTGCTCCTCCTTTTGTTGCGATGTTCGATGAAGGTGCTGTTGGGAAACGTAGCAGAAATTCAAAATTTTCCTACGTGTCACCAAGATCTATCTATGGAGAGACCAGCAACGAGGGGAAGGAGAGTGCATCTACATACCCTTGTAGATCGCTAAGCGGAAGCGTTCAAGAGAACGGGGTTGAAGGAGTCGTACTCGTCGTGATCCAAATCACCGATGATCCTAGTGCCGAACGGACGGCAACTCCGCGTTCAACACACGTACAGCCCGATGACGTCTCCCACGCCTTGATCCAGCAAGGAGAGAGGGAGAGGTTGAGGAAGACTCCATCCAGCAGCAGCACAACGGCGTGGTGGTGGTGGAGGAGCGTGGCAATCCTGCAGGGCTTTGCCAAGCACCACGGGATATGAGGAGAAAGAGAGGGAGGGCTGCACCAACAGGGAGAGATCAAATCGCGTGTATTGGGCAGCCCCTAGGCCAAGTATATATAGGGGAAGGGGAGGGGCTGCGCCCCCTTTAGGGTTTCCACCCCTATGGGCGGCGGTCAGCCTAGATCCCATCTAAGGGAGGCGGCCAAGGGGAAGGAGGAGAGGGAGGCGCACCAGGATGGGCCTTAGGGCCCATCTGCCCTAGGGTTTGCCCCCTTCTCCTCTCCCTTGCGCCTTGGGCCCTTGTGGGGGGGCGCACCAGCCCACTTGGGGCTGGTACCCTTCCACACTTGGCCCATGAAGCCCTCCGGGGCTGGTGGCCCCACTTGGTGGACCCCCGGGACCCTCCCGGTGGTCCCGGTACGTTACCGATAAAACCCGAAACCTTTCCGGTGACCAAAACAGGACTTCCCATATATAAATCTTTACCTCCGGACCATTCCTGAACTCCTCGTGACGTCCGGGATCTCATCCGGGAATCCAAACAACATTCGGTAATCACATACAAACTTCTTTTATAACCCTAGGTCATCGAACCTTAAGTGTGTAGACCCTACTGTAAGTGCATCTAGTGCCACCCCTATTTGGTTTGGAGTATTGACGATAAACCTAGTTGAGGGACTAATGTATTTGTGAGAATTGCAGGATAACACAGGTAGAAGTCCCTCATTGATTCGGTTTAGCTACCAGAGATGACCCCTAAAAATGTACGAAGACATTGAAGACAATGGTGGTTTATGAAGACATTCATGTCGAAGACAATGACATGTGAAGACTCCCCATGAAGCTTATGGAACTCGAAGACTTAGATCCTTCGTAGTTTTTACTTCATCCATGTTGTGTCATAGGAACCACCGTACTGTTAAGTGGGGTCCAAGAGAACCAGTCAGGATGACTGAAGTGATGCCTAATCCAAATCCTATGTCTTCAAGTGAAGACAATGAGAGAAAATCTTGTCCAGAGTCAGACAAGTCAGCTTTACTTGTAGCCCAAGTAAAGTTGCCGTGTGAGTTCGAAATTCGACCATTGATACACGTGTCAGATCCTTAGTGACCCAGGGTCATTTCGGACAAATCAGGTCGGGTTGCCAAGTGGCTATAAATAGTCCACCCCTACAACCATAAACGGTTGGCTACTCAGATTTCCGTGCACGGCTTTTGTCGTTTGAGAGCAACCCACCTCGAAGCCTTTGAGAGAAAATCCCTAGCGAGGAGAAAAGCCCTAACCACCCAGAGCCAGAGTAATTGAGCATCACTTAAGTCTTCTTGTCTGAGTGATCTGAAGACTTATTACACTTGAGGACTGTGCATCCTCCAGACGGTTAGGCGTCGCGTTCTGAGCATCCAAGAGAAATTATGGATCGCCGATGAACGAAGTCTATGAAGGTTTGGGAGTCTACCTTGAAGACTTACCAGAGTGATTGGGCGAGGTCTGTGTGACCTTAGCTCAAGGAGAAAACGGTGAGGACTAGGTGTCCTGAGCTGCGTGTTCAGGACTTGGTGTCTGGGACTGTGTGTCCTTTGGTTTAAATACCTAGCCGCTCCAACCAGACGTACAGTTGTCGCAGCAACTGGAACTGGTCCAACAAATCATTGTCTTCAGCGTGTCACTGGTTTCATCTTCACCTCCCTTTACTTACCAGTACGCATTGTGAAGCCATTGCATGCTTGCTTTATCTTCTGTCTTCACAACTTGACTGTATGATTTGTTTGGCTTCATAACTTCTTCCTACCTGATCCTCATTACACTGAAGCTGTTTGTCACTGTGCTTTCACTATATTGTATACTTGACTATGGCTTGCGTTGTGTAATCTAACTTCCGCTGCATAGTGATAGGCTTGTCCACTCTGTTTGTCTTCATAACTTCCACGCTTTGAAGACTTTCATAAAAATCGCCTATTCACCCTCCCTCTAGTCGATATAACGCACTTTCAATTGGTATCAGAGCAAGGTGCTCCCTTGTTCTGTGTGATTCGGTTTAACCACATGGAGTTTTAGCTATGTCGACTGCAGGGATAATTAAAGTCTCCGCTGCGTGCCCCGTCTTCGATGGAACTGAATATCCCTACTGGAAGAATAAGATGCGCATGCATCTTGAAGCCATTGATGTCGACCTATGGTATGTCGTCGAAAACGGTGTTCCCAAGGCTGGAGAAGGTGTCACTGCTGCTGATGTCAAGAAGTTCACTCAACTGGACTCTACTGCCAAGAATATTATCTGTGGTCATCTGACCAAGGGACAGTACGGCCGTGTGAGTGCCTTGAAGACATCCAAACTGGTTTGGGACTGGCTCTCCAAAGTCAATGAAGGCATCTCAACCCAGAGAGATCAGAGAATCAGTGTTCTTCGCAACCTCTTCAACCGCTTCAAGCAAAATGACAATGAGAATGTCCAGCACACATTTGACCGGCTCACTAACATCACAAATGAGCTTCAAGCCCTCGGCGCCACTGAGATCACCAAACATGAAATCGTCAAGACGCTGCTGAGATCACTTGATAGTTCGTTTGACATCCTAGCCCTGATGATTCAAGAACGTCCAGACTTCAAGACACTCGATCCGGCTGACATACTTGAGAGGCTCAACACACATGAGTTTCAGCTTTCTGAGAAAAGAGATATCTACGGTCCAAGCTATGGGCGAACTCGTGCCTTGAAGGCAAAAGCTGTGTCCTCATCTGAAGAAGAATCTGACAGCAGTTCTGATGATCCTGAAGACATTGGAAGGGAACTTGCAATGCTAGTGAAGAAGTTCCAGATTTTCACCAAGAAGAAAGGCTTCAGAAAGTCTTCACGATCAAGCTCAAGAAATGATGAAGCTTCTGCTCATGACTACAAGAAGAAAACATGTCACAAGTGCAAGAAAACTGGACACTTCATCTCTGAGTGTCCACAATGGGACAATGAGAGCAGAAAGAAGAAGAGCAAGGAATATGACTCTGACGATAAGAAGAAGAAGAAATACTCAAAGTCTTCTTCCAAGTCTTCCTCAAAGTCTTCATCACACAAGAAGAGTTCATCTGGCAAGGCTCGTGCGTTTGTTGGCAAGGAAATGGATTCAGAGGAGGAGTCCGCCTCTGAGGAGGCAGAGGTGGAGTCTGAGGAGGAGTCTGATTCAGGCATTGCGAGTCTGGCTACAGCCTACGTCGCCAAGTCCATCTTCAACACTGAAGACAATGACTTCATCACCAACACCGATGCAAATGACAAGGACGACTCTACTCCTACCTACTGCTTCATGGCACGTGGTGCCAAGGTAAACACACGCACTACTCACTATCAAACATCCAGTGACGATGACTCTGATTGTGATTCAAAACCTAGCTACAAAACACTTGCTAAAATTGCAACTGAACAACAAAAGGCCATGGAACATATTCAAAAACTGTTAGACAGAAGCGATGATCTGTTGGGTGCTGAAATGACTCGTTCTGAATCCTTAATTGAAGACATAAAAAATCTTCATGTTAAGTATCAGGAACTCGAAGATCGTCTTGAGACTCTCTCAACTACTCATGAAAAGATTTCCTATGATTATCTTCAAAAGAAGCAAGATCTTGAGAAGTTGAGAGCGGATCATGAAGATCTTCAAAAGGAAAACGAGTCACTTCGAGCCGAACAGATCAGTTCCGCTCAGGAAGGATTTGAACCACCATGCCTTAAATGCATTGAGCGTGATAATGCCAATTCTATTGCTGAATGTTCCACTGCTACTGCTGTTGCAATATCTTCAACTGTTGAAGTGGTAACTAACCCCTCTGCTGAGGATACCACTGCTATTGCTGATGAGAATGCTAGGTTGAAGACATTGCTTGAAACAGGGATGCACAAAAGTCTCAAAGGACATCAGACATTATGTGATGTCCTCAAGAAGCAGATTCTGAACCGAAACCCTAGGAAAGAGGGTGTTGGGTTCGTGAGGAAAATTAATGCAGATGGATCTTACTGGAAACCTGAGCAGTACCCCAAAACCACATGGGTTGCTGCAAAGGAATCCTCAGCAGATCCATCCAATCTATCTGGCTTCACTTGTGCTGATCCTATTATCATTGATGAATCCTTTGATGCAAACTATAAACTGTTTAAAAATCAGAATGGTGAAGTATTTGCCAGGTACATTGGTACTAACTGCAGGAATGGACCGCCTATGAAGAAGATCTGGGTTCCAAAAACGTGTCTGGAGAATCTTCCTGTGAATGTCCTCATGACACCTCACATGAAGAAGACAAACCTCAGACCAAAGGCTTCATATGGTCCAAAGGCTTCATACAGGCAGAGGACTCACCTGAGTCGCACTAACGCAAATGTTTTGCAGGGAAACCATGCTCAGGCATATGAGAGCGGTTCTTCAAACCGTCATGCTCATATGACCAAGAACTATTCTGCCTATTCTTATGAGTACTATTGCCCACCTGCTAGACTGTTTGCCAGGGCTCCAAAGCCAAAATTCTCAGATGCTGCACTTAGACTTATTGCTTCTAAGCCACCCTTGAAGATGTGGGTGGTTAAGAAAGCTTAACTCTCTTTTGCAGGGAAAGGTCTCCAGCAGAAAACCAAAATCTTCTGACGCTATTGCTGGGGACCTTAAAAATCTTGTGGGGCGCAAGATCAAATGCCCGAATGGCATCACTATGTATTTCGTACCTGAATCGCATGCTACTCTCCCTATTAGTCCTAACCTGGATCTAAGTTTTCATAACCCACTGGTTCGTCAAATGTTTTTGCTTCACAATACTCTTCGTGAAGCCTATCCCCCTAACTGCACTATAGGGTACGACACCAGCGACTTCAGAGTTTTCAGAATGGATTATTGATAGTGGGTGTACAAATCACATGACTGGCAAAAGAAGTCTCTTTATGGACTCAACCTTACGTCCATCTGGCAAGAGCCACATCACATTTGCTGACACTGATAAAAGTAAGGTATTGGGTCTAGGTAGAGTTGCAATCTCAAAGGATCAACACATGGATAAATTCATGTTTGTTGAATCCCTTGGCTTCAACTTAATGTCTGTCTCAATGCTTTGCGATTTGAACATGATTGTAATCTTTGGAAAATATCGTTGCCTGGTACTAATGGAATCTGACAAGTCTCTAGTGTTTGAAGGGTATCGGAAAGATGATTTGTACGTGGTAGATTTCTCAGCAGGACCACAGCTTGCAGTATGTCTTCTGGCAAAGGCTTCAGAATGCTGGCTTTGGCATCGGAGGCTTGGGCATGCTGGCATGAGGAACCTCCACACCCTTGCGAAGAAGAAGCATGTCATAGGCATCGAGGGCATCAAGTTCAATAAAGATCACTTATGCGGTGCCTATGAAGTAGGGAAGATGACAAGGGCAAAACATCCTTCGAAGACAATCATGACCACTACTCAACCCTTCGAACTGCTTCACATGGATCTCTTTGGTCCCACTCACTACTCAACTTTTTCCACTACTGCTTGCCTCTATGGCTTCGTCATTGTTGATGATTACTCTAGATATACTTGGGTGCACATAATCCTTTACAAGACTGAAGTGCAGGATGTCTTCAGACGCTTCGCAAATCGGGCTATGAACAATTATGGCGCCAAGATAAAGCACATCAGAAGTGACAATGGCACTGAATTCAAGAACACTGGCCTTGACACATATCTTGATACATTGGGCATTACTCATGAATTCTCAGCTCCGTACACGCCGCAGCAGAATGGCATCGTCGAACGCAAGAACAGAACACTCATTGAGATGGCCAGAATAATGTTAGATGAGTACAAGACTCCAAGAAAATTCTGGACTGAAGCCATTGACACTGCATGCCATACAATCAACCGTGTCTATCTTCACAAGCTTCTGAACAAGACATCTTATGAACTTCTAACTGGCAAGAAGCCAAATGTCAGTTACTTCAGAGTATTTGGATCAAGATGCTGGATCAAGGACCCTCACCACACCTCAAAATTTGCTCCAAAAGCACATGAGGGCTTTATGCTTGGATATGGAAAGGATTCGCACTCCTACAGAGTCTTCAATCTCTTTCACTACAAAGTGGTTGAAACAGTGGATGTGCGGTTCGATGAGACCAATGGGTCACAAAAAGAGCAACTGCCAAATGTGCTAGATGAAGTTCCAGCCAGTGAATCAATCAAGCTAATGGGAACTGGAGAAATTATACCTTCTGAAGCTCATCCTGAAGAAGAACTTGTCATCTCGGCACCTGATCCACACGAAGACAATGCTCAGCCTGAAGACATTCCTCCCCATGACAACGTAGATCAGCAAGAGCAAAGTCTTCGACCCCTACATCCTCGTGTTGCCAATGAAGTGCAGATTGACAGAATAATTGATAGCATCAATGCACCTGGTCCACTGACTCGTTCAAGGGCAACTCAACTGGCAAATTTCTGCGGACACTTCGCATTCGTTTCAATCACAGAACCCAAGAAAATTGATGAAGCTTTTATGGAACCTGAATGGATTCAAGCTATGCAAGAAGAGCTTCAACAGTTTGAGCTGAACACTGTATGGGAGTTGGTTAAGCGTCCTGATCCACGGAAGCATAACATAATAGGCACCAAATGGATATACCGCAACAAGCAAGATGAGCATGGTCAAATCATCAGAAACAAGGCTCGTCTTGTTGCTCAAGGATATACTCAAGTGGAAGGCATTGACTTCGATGAAACATTTGCTCCTGTTGCCAGACTTGAAGCCATCCGTATACTGCTGGCCTATGCAAATCATCACAACATAATTCTGTATCAAATGGATGTGAAGAGTGCCTTTCTCAATGGCAAAATTGAAGAAGAAGTGTATGTTGCACAACCACCTGGGTTTGAAGATCCAAAACATTCTGACATGGTTTACAAGCTCAATAAGGCACTATATGGCCTCAAACAAGCCCCTCGGGCCTGGTATGATACACTAAAATACTTCCTGAAGAGCAAAGGCTTCATACCTGGTTCCCTAGATCCCACTCTCTTCACGAAGACATATGATGGTGAACTATTTGTGTGCCAAATATATGTGGACGACATTATCTTCGGCTGCACCAATCAGAAGTACAGTGAGGAGTTCGGATATATGATGCAAGAGCAATATCAGATGTCTATGATGGGGGAGCTGAAATTCTTCCTCGGTCTTCAGATACGGCAACAACGCAATGGCATCTTCATATCTCAAGAGAAGTATCTCAAAGATTGCCTGAAGAAGTTCGGTATGCAAGACTGCAAAGGCTTCACAACACCAATGCCAGCCAAACATCATCTGGGTCCTGACGACAATGGTAAAGAGTTCGATCAAAAGGTATACCGCCCCATGATTGGTTCTTTGCTTTATTTATGTGCATCTAGGCCAGATATTATGCTTAGTGTTTGCATGTGTGCTCGATTCCAAGCGGCACCAAAGGAGTCGCATCACTTAGCTGTGAAGCGAATTCTTCGATATTTGGCTCACACCCCAACTTTAGGGTTATGGTATCCAAAGGGCTCAGAGTTTGATCTGGTTGGATTTTTGGATGCTGATTACGCTGGTGACAAGGTTGATCGAAAGTCCACATCAGGCACATGTCACTTTCTGGGCCGATCACTTGTATGTTGGTCTTCAAAGAAGCAGAACTGTGTATCTCTCTCCACTGCTGAATCTGAATACATTGCTGCTGGATCCTGCTGCGCTCAGCTTCTATGGATGAAGCAAACCCTCAAGGATTATGGCATTCATCTGAAGCAAGTGCCACTTTACTGCGACAACGAAAGCGCCATCAAGATCGCCAATAACCCAGTTCAGCACTCGAAGACAAAGCACATTGAAATTCGTCATCATTTTCTCAGAGATCATGTTGCAAAGGAAGATATTGATATCATACACGTCAACACTGAAGAGTAATTGGCAGATATCTTCACCAAGCCCTTGGATGAGAAGAGATTTTGCAAGTTACGGTGTGAGCTAAATATCTTGGAATCCTCAAATGTCCTGTGATCAGGCACACATCCTAACACTTATGCATGTTGATGACTTAGATGTGCAACACACGAAGTAACGTATATCTTCAATCAATGAAGACATACATTCCAAGTGTGAATACATTAACATGGAATTTGACTTCGGAGCGCCACGATAATTGTGCGCCGTGTCTGGGTCTAATACTTCCTATACGGTGGGTAACGTCACCACCAAATTTTCTGTTTGAAGCGTTCCACTCATGGCGTTACATTTGCTATGTCTTCACATTTGGTTTGGCTTCAATCTCAACATGTCTTCATGATTATCTTCACTATGTTGATTATCTATATATATGTACTGGTGTTCTGTCCTCTACAGCATTCACTTATAGCTATGTCTTCTTGTTTGAATCTTTTGAACTAAGTGAATGTGATCGGACCCCAACCTTTCCATGCTTCCTACCTCAAACTCTATCTCTCCAAGTCATATGCATTCTATTGAAACCGTCGAATGTCTTCACTGCATCCTTGTCAGCTGAAGACACGGAGACAAACTTTAAAACCGTTTTCAATGCTATTTCATCAACAAGAAATCCGGAGAAGTAGGAACGGCACCCGACAAACAAGGCGTGCGTGGGGGTGGAACTGCCCCCACAATACCGCATGCTGGCCACGTACTGATCAGATGCGAATCGCCAGGGGCACCTGAGTAATAGCGCAGTGCCGCCCCTATCCCTATAAATACACGATTCACTACGGTCATTATCCCTTCTTCCACCCTCGCACGAACCCTAGCACCACCGCTAACTCTCAACGACGCTGGCGATGAAGTGCTTCACTGCCGCAACCTCTCCGACGCCGTTTTCACGCCGACTGCGGACATCGGTCTCTCCGCCGTCGCCGTAGGTGTCTTCCGTCGCCAAGTTAGGGCACGGAGGATCGAACTGCTTGGCCTCAACTCTCACTTCGTCTAGCAGTTCCAAGTGTGGTAAATAAAACCTCTTTTTACAGCCTCTTTTGATCCTATAGCTCAGTCACTTTCTGCCATAAGAGGTTTCTATTCACACAAGTTTCATCTCTCTCATCTGCATCTCATAACTTGCCTAGTATATTCACTTGTTCTTCGTGAAGTAGTTAGATTCCTCACTTGTACTGATCTATGGGTTCGTACAAATCTGGAACCAACTTCTTTTCTATAAAGTGAATGTCTTCGCATGATGAGGTCAATATCTTCTAAACTGATTTATCTTCAAAATCTTCTGAGAATGCATATGACCTCTTCCCCTTCCCTCGCACCTTAATGCTGTCACAGGTACATGTCCGTGGGAGAATCTTTTGGTTCTCATAGTCTGCATTCATTTGCAGAGTTCTTACAGCGTCACATCAATTCTCCCGAAGCAAGTTCCTGTTGGTCAAGCAAAAGGAAGCCTTTGAAGACTTTGAATCTCTTGAAGCCTTCCAAGTTAAGCTTCATGGCAGCAGAAAAACCAGCAAGGAAGGGAGGCAGACAGAGACGTGGTGAAACGTCTAAAGATCTGCCTGAAGACTTGGCAGAAATGTACGAAACTGATCCTGAAGAGAGCTATGGTCAACGCAAGACACGAATACAATGGATTCGAAGATATTGGGCAGAGCAGTGGTTCCAATACCGCTTCGTCACCAAGGAATATGCAGAGAAGTGCGCCATCAAGAGACCATGGGGAGATGTCTTGTACAAAAATCTCGTACCCCGGTCCCGAGACGAAACCATTGCTCAAGGCTTCTTTCCATGCATGGTCAGAGGACCACAGCCAGCTGACGCACATCCATCATCACTTCTCTGGTGTCGCGATGACACCCTGTTCAAGCGCAACTTCCAATTTGCTCAGAACTCTGCGAAGCAAAACAAGAAGGAGTGGGGGTTGGACTTCAACCCTGGTCCCTCTAAGCCAAGGGCAGATGGCACACGCGACGCAAATCCCAATATCATCGGGCCGTATGCCAATCTTGAAGGCCTCATCACTCGTATTCTATTCCAAGGGACTGCTGTGAACGACCCTCCAACAGACACTGAGTCTGATGACGCTCCTGCTGCACCTGAGCCGAAGCAGACGAAGAAGAAGCCAAAAGCTTCAAAGCCAGCCGCTTCTCCCAAGATCTCCAGAGCGAAGCCATTGGCCACTGCACCTCCTGAAGAAAGTGTGCAGTCTGAAGACTTATCGCGAGTCTCCAAGCCCCAAGCCAAGAAGCCTCAGCCACACACTGGCAAAGAGCTCACAGCTGCTGCCATTCTGCGCATCGATGCCATTGATCTGTCCAGTGACGAAGATCTTGGCGATGACGCTCTTGAGCAGCTCATCAAGAGCAAGGAGGAGGCTGAAATCTTCAACAATCTGCCTCTGTTTGATGCAGCAATCATCCACAACCTCATTGATGAGTGGTTTGATACACCCAACATCAGCTTCGATGATCTGCAGCTGCCCATTGGCCTCAGCGTCGCCTTCCAAGGCGCTATTGCTTCAGAACTTGCAATTGCCCAGCGCATTGTTGAACTGAAGCAAAAGATTGATTTTGAAAAGGCACAGTTCAAGCAGAATATGGCCCAGCTCAGCGTCCAAGAAGTCAAGGACTTCAAGGTCATGCTGCACGAGTTGAAAGAAAATTTTATGAAGAAACGTGCAGAAGCTCAGGGTTCGCGTGAGCGCATGAAGACTTTGGCTGACCTCTGTGTGCAGGCCTACAATGAGGCCGAGAAGCGCAAGGCACTTGGGCGTCCCGGCATCGACCCCAGGATGGCCGCGAAGAAAAAGAAGAAGCCCACTGTGGCTGAACAAGAGGCACCAAGGCAAGAAGCTGTTCCGATCGTCTTCCCCACTGCCAAGACTGGCTCGAAGCCAAAGCACCGCTCAACCGCTTCAGTGCTTAAGAAGACAAGGACAGCCGAAGCTGAAGCAAGGAAGAGGAAACACCCTGAAGCCTCTCCTTCCGACCCCACCATCAAGAAGCGCAAAACCAAGAAATCTCGGGCTGCTCCCACAGAGCCCTTGATAGTCGAACCCCTCTCCGTCCGCTACCCTGACGAAGATCGTCAGCTGACCGTGCATGAGCCTGCTTTCATAGAGGCTCCGCACGCTGAAGACATTCCAGCAGCCGACCCCAACGCTGCTGAAGACATTGGTCTCCAAGACAATGTACAAAGTGATGCAGTCCTTCCTCAGCTTGAAACAAGCGAAATGATCAGCATTGGTCATCCCTTGACGCCAATCACCCAAGATGCATCGTGGGCAGAGCGCCCGCAGGAGGAAGAGAATGAGCCCCAGCCCACTGCAACTCCACCGGCGTCGCCTGCATTCCGTAGGCTTCGCAAAGGGCCAAGGGCTCAGGTTGCTGACGACATTCCGGCTGCATCAGCCGAAGAACATGAAGAAGAGCATGAAGAAGAACCTCAAGCTCCATCTCCCCCGCACCAACAAGAAGAAGTTCTCAAGGAGAACGTACCTGAATCCGTCCCTCTCACTACACGTGTTGAGGCTGAAACTATTGCGGCTGCCACAACCAACACTGAAGCCATTGTGGAGCCCGACCAACCAACAGCTTCAAGAGACACTGAAGCTACTGTCTCTGAACCTTCTGTGCCTGAGTCTGCTGCCGGTCCACAGTTCAACTATCATGTTGCGCACAGGCCCAAGGTCCAGAAGCCAATCCCACGACTGCCAAGGTTCCCAGGTCCTGCATCAGCTCCTGGCTCCTTTAACGTCAATAGCTTCAGGGCAGACAACACTTTCTTCAACAGCTCCAAGAACCCTTATTCACGGGAACGGATTGTATCAGATAGGTTCTGGAGCTACCCACAGCGCAGCTACTACTCCTGCGTCCTATACAACCAAGGCCGTATCTTTCCTCACCGGCGCCTTGAGGTTGAAGCTGTTGTTGGTCTGCCTGGTCTGGAAGAAGCACTGGATTGCTTCAAACAAGTTGGCCTGCTGCCGTTTATCACAGATGAAGAGCACTGGAATGAAGAGCTTCTGCTCCAGTTCTATGCCACATTGCATATCAAAGGCTACAACAGAGATCCGAAGACTTGGGTCCTGGAGTGGATGACCGGAAATGTCCATCATGAAGCCAATGCATTCGATATCATTGAGCTTACCGGCCTACCCACTCCTGGCGAACTCTTCGAAGAAGGTTGCCAACTCCATGCTGACGCAATTGAGAGCATATTCCAGCGACCTGAGCCAAATATGAGTCAGATGCTCTCAATGATGAAGCCATTTCCTCTTGATGCACCTTACCCAACTGAGTTCTTCGTTGAAGACTTAGAGTACCTGCCCAGAACTATATATCACATCGTCAGGCGGACTCTATGGCCCATTAAGGGGCACTCTCGATATGCCAAGGTTGAAGGTGCCATGAAGACTCTCATCTTCTGTATCCTGCATGGCAAATGCTTCAACGCCCAGGATCTTTTTATACGCCAACTTGCAGCGTCTGGCTCAGATCTCTTTGGTTTGAAGATTTATGCTCCATGGGTTATGAGGCTAATCAAGCTCCACTCTGCTATCTCCTATCAGCCCTCTGCCCGCAACCATAGAATCTTCTTACCCGATGTGGACACCTCTGCTGAAGCAATATATCCTGAGCCTGCCAAACAACCATTAAGTCTTCAGAATGCAGAACACCAGAGCTTCACTCAGAATGATGAAGGTGTTGAAGACATCTCCAGAGTGTACCCCATGGCTGGCACCACACGTGCCCCTGCATCAACTGAAGCCACTGATAGCACAGCTGCACAGAGACCCAAGAAACGCGCTCGTACACTCAATGACCGTGAACTTCTTGTGGCTCTACACCAAAAGCAAGATAGGCATCACGACTGGCTCAAAAGGCAGATGCGCAGTATCATGCAAGACATCAATCGCATCAGAAATCTAGCCACCAAGAATGCCTTTGTCGCACATGAAACCTGTCGCCGCACTTGGAAAGGCCTCACCATGATGTGCACTGAAGCTGAACTTCAAGAGGATGGCTTCAAAGAGAGATTCAAGTTTGACTCCACACCCCCCAGAAGAGTTGTGCTGCGCGGAACTCCGTCGCTTGAAGATTCAGAGTTCTCTTCCTCTGCTGCCACAGTGACTGGAAAAATCATTGAGGAAGAAGACGACGCTACATCACCACCACCTTCTTCGGCGCGCGTTGACCCTACACCAAGCTCTTCAGCACCACCAAACGCCTCCACCGACCCTGCTGCGCCTGGGAACGCGTAGAAAACTCCATGTCTTCAAACCTTTTTGGTCATCACTGACAAAAGGGGAAGAAGCATATGATGTTTATAGTCTTCAAGCGGGTCAATAATATGGGCGGGTGCTTTATATTTTGCATTTTGCTTCGTGCTTACAACTCTTGTTTTGCTACATTTGGTTCTTCGAGTTGTAACACTTAAACTTGATGGTCGTCTGCTACTTGTTTGCCACTATGTTTTTGCGAAGATAAATTCCTCATGTACGACGATAATTTCCGCACTTATATCATTTCGCAGACGTCCATTTCTCATTATGCATGTCATTCTCTTCATATACCTTTACATGCGTGGTAGATTGTCATCATAAGTTGAAGTGGATTCCCACAAATACAACCTGCTATGTGCATTTGCGTTCCAGAAGCAAATCGCTTATATGCACATCTTCAGGGGGAGCCCTTGCAGCTTATGAAGACAATTCCTTTACAATTTCACAAATTATATTCCCCGTTGAAAACTTCAACTAGTTTGTCATCAATCACCAAAAAGGGGGAGATTGTAAGTGCATCTAGTGCCAGCCCTAGTTGGTTTTGGAGTATTGACGACAAACCTAGTTGAGGGACTAATGTGTTTGTGAGAATTACAGGATAACACAGGTAGAAGTCCCTCATTGATTCGGTTTAGCTACCAGAGATGACCCCTAAAAATGTACGAAGACATTTAAGACAATGGTGGTTTATGAAGACATTCATGTCGAAGACAATGACATGTGAACACTCCCCATGAAGCTTATGGAACTCGAAGACTTAGATCCTTCGTAGTTTTTACTTCATCCATGTTGTGTCATAGGAACCACCGTACTGTTAAGTGGGGTCCAAGAGAACCAGTCAGGATAACTGAAGTGATGCCTAATCCAAATCCTATGTCTTCGAGTGAAGACAATGAGAGAAAATCTTGTCCAGAGTCAGACAAGTCAGCTTTACTTGTAGCCCAAGTAAAGTTGCCGTGTGAGTTCGAAATTCGACCGTTGATACACGTGTCAGTTCCTTAGTGACCCAGGGTCATTTCGGACAAATCAGGTCGGGTTGCCAAGTGGCTATAAATAGTCCACCCCTACAACCATAAACGGTTGGCTGCTCAGATTTCAGTGCACGGCTTTTGTCGTTTGAGAGCAACCCACCTCGAGGCCTTTGAGAGAAAATCCCTAGCGAGGAGAAAAGCCCTAACCACCCAGAGCCAGAGTAATTGGGCATCACTTAAGTCTTCTTGTCTGAGTGATCTGAAGACTTATTACACTTGAGGACTGTGTATCCTCCAGACGGTTAGGCGTCGCATTCTGAGCATCCAAGAGAAATTGCGGATCGCCGGTGAACGAAGTCTGTGAAGGTTTGGGAGTCTACCTTGAAGACTTACCAGAGTGATTGGGCGAGGTCTGTGTGACCTTAGCTCAAGGAGAAAACGGTGAGGACTGGGTGTCCTGAGCTGCGTGTTCAGGACTGGGTGTCCGAGACTGTGTGTCCTTTGGTTTAAATACCTAGCCGCTCCAACCAGACGTACAGTTGTGACAGCAACTAGAACTGGTCCAACAAATCATTGTCTTCAGTGTGTCACCGGTTTCATCTTCACCTCCCTTTACTTACTAGTACGCACTGTGAAGCCATTGCATGCTTGCTTTATCTTTTGTCTTCACAACTTGACTGTATGATTTGTTTGGCTTCATAACTTCTTCCTACCTGATCCTCATTACACTGAAGCTGTTTGTCACTGTGCTTTCACTATATTGTATACTTGACTATGGCTTGCGTTGTGTAATCTAACTTCCACTGCATAGTGATAGGCTTGTCCACTCTGTTTGTCTTCATAACTTCCACGCTTTGAAGACTTTCATAAAAATCGCCAATTCACCCCCCCTCTAGTCGATATAACGCACTTTCACCTACGGGTTCGGGAGACATGCAGACATGACCGAGACGTTCTCCGGTCAATAACCAACAGCGGGATCTGGATACCCATGTTGGCTCCCACATGCTCCACGATGATCTCATCGGATGAACCACGATGTCAAGGACTTAATCAATCCCGTATACAATTCCCTTTGTCTATCGGTACGATACTTGCCCGAGATTCGATCGTCGGTTTCCTGATACCTTGTTCAATCTCGTTACCGGCAAGTCTCTTTACTCGTTCCGTAACACATCATCCCGTGATCAACTCCTTGATCACATTGTGCACATTATGATGATGTCCTACTGAGTGGGCCCAGAGATACCTCTCCGTCACACGGAGTGACAAATCCCAGTCTCGATTCGTGCCAACCCAACAGACACTTTCGGAGATACCCGTAGTGCACCTTTATAGTCACCCAGTTACGTTGTGACGTTTGGCACACCCAAAGCATTCCTACGGTATCCAGGAGTTGCACAATCTCATGGTCTAAGGAAATGATACTTGACATTAGAAAAGCTTTAGCATACGAACTACACGATCTAGTGCTATGCTTAGGATTGGGTCTTGTCCATCACATCATTCTTCTAATGATGTGATCCCGTTATCAACGACATCCAATGTCCATGGTCAGGAAACCGTAACCATCTATTGATCAACGAGCTAGTCAACTAGAGGCTTACTAGGGACATGGTGTTGTCTATGTATCCACACATGTATCTGAGTTTCCTATCAATACAATTATAGCATGGATAATAAACGATTATCATGAACAAGGAAATATAATAATAACTTATTTATTATTGCCTCTAGGGCATATTTCCAACAGTCTCCCACTTGCACTAGAGTCAATAATCTAGTTCACATCGCTATGTGATTAACACTCACAGGTCACATCGCCATGTGACTAACACCCAAGAGTTTACTAGAGTCAGTAGTCTAGTTCACATCACTATGTGATTAACACTCAATGAGTTCTAGGTTTGATCATGTTGCTTGTGAGAGAGGTTTTAGTCAACGGGTCTGCAACATTCAGATTCGTATGTACTTCGCAAATTTCTATGTCATCTTGTAGATGCAACTACCACGCTACATTTGGAGCCATTTCAAATAACTGTTCTACTTGGAGCTATTCCAAATTGTTGCTCCATTATACGTATCCGGTATCTCTACTCAGAGCTATCCGGATAGGTGTTAAGCTTGCATCGACGTAACCCTTTACGACGAACTCTTTTACCACCTCCATAATCGAGAAAATTCCTTAGTCCACTAGTTACTAAGGATAACTTTGACCGCTGTCCTGTGATCCATTCTTGGATAACTCTTGTACCCCTTGACTGACTCATGGCAAGGCACATTTCAGGTGTGGTACACAGCATAGCATACTGTAGAGCCTATGTATTAAGCATAGGGGACGACCTTCGTCCTTTCTCTCTATTCTGCCGTGGTCGAGCTTTAAGTCTTAACTTCATACCCTACAACTCAGGCAAGAGCTCCTTCTTTGACTGATCCATCTTGAACACCTTCAAGATCATGTCAAGGTATGTGCTCATTTGAAAGTACCATTAAGCGTTTTGATCTATCCTTATAGATCTTGATGCTCAATGTTCAAGTAGCTTAATCCAGGCTTTCCATTGAAAAACACTTTCCAAATAACCCTATATGCTTTCCAGAAATTCTACATCATTTCTGATCAACAATATGTCAACAACATATATTCATCAGAAATTCTATAGTGCTCCCACTCACTTCTTTGGAAATACAAGTTTCTCATAAACTTTGTATACACCCAAAACTTCTTTGATCATCATCAAAGCATACATCCCAACTCCAAGATGCTCACTCCAGTCCTTAGAAGGATTACTGGAGCTTTGCATACTTATTAGCATCTTTTAGGATTGACAAAACTTTCCGGTTGTATCACATACAACCTTTCCTCAAGAAAATCGTCGAGGAAACAATGTTTTGACATCCTATCTGCAAGATTTCATAAATAGTGCAGTAATCGCTAATATAATTCCAACAGACTCTTAGCATCGCTACGAGTGAGAAAGTCTCATCGTAGTCAACTCCTTGAACTTGTCGGGAAACTTCTTAACGACAAGTCGAGCTTTCTTAATGGTGACATTTACCATCGTTGTCCGTCTTTCTTTTAAAATCCATCTGTACCTGAAAGTGCGTTATATCGACTAGAGGGGGGGGGGTGAATAGGCGATTTTTATGAAAGTCTTCAAAACGTGGAAGTTATGAAGACAAACAGAGTGGATAAGCCTATCACTATGCAGCGGAAGTTAGATTACACAACGTAAGCCATAGTCAAGTATACAATATAGTGAAAGCATAGTGACAAACAACTTCAGTGTAATGAGGATCAGGTAGTAAGAAGTTATGAAGCCAAACAGATCATACAGTCAAGTTGTGAAGACAGAAGATAAAGCAAGCATGCAATGGCTTCACAATGTGTACTGGTAAGTAAAGGGAGGTGAAGATGAAACCAGTGACACGTTGAAGACAATGATATGTTGGACCAGTTCCAGTTGCTGTGACAACTGTACGTCTGGTTGGAGCGGCTAGGTATTTAAACCAAAGGACACACAGTCTCGGACACCCAGTCCTGAACACGCAGCTCAGGACACCCAGTCCTCACCGTTTTCTCCTTGAGCTAAGGTCACGCAGACCTCGCCCAATCACTCTGGTAAGTCTTCAAGGTAGACTCCCAAACCTTCACAGACTTCGTTCACCGGCAATCCACAATTTCTCTTGGATGCTTAGAACGCGACGCCTAACCGGCTGGAGGATGCACAGTCCTCAAGTGTAATAAGTCTTCAGATCACTCAGACAGGAAGACTTAAGTGATGCCCAATTACTCTGGCTCTGGGTGGTTAGGGCTTTTCTCCTCGCTAGGGATTTTCTCTCAAAGGCTTCGAGGTGGGTTGCTCTCAAACGACAAAAGCCGTGCACTGAAATCTGAGCAGCCAACCGTTTATGGTTGTAGGGGTGGACTATTTATAGCCACTTGGCAACCCGACCTGATTTGTCCGAAATGACCCTGGGTCACTAAGGAACTGACACGTGTACTAACGGTCGGATTTCGAACTCACACGGCAACTTTACTTGGGTTACAAGTAAAGCTGACTTGTCTGACTCTGGATAAGATTTTCTCTCATTGTCTTCACTCGAAGACATAGGATTTGAATTAGGCATCACTTCAGTCATCCAGACTGGTTCTCTTGGACCCCACTTAACAGTACGGTGGTTCCTATGACACAACATGAATGAAGTAAAACTACGAAGGATCTAAGTCTTCGAGTTTCATAAGCTTCATGGGGAGTCTTCATATGTCATTGTCTTCGACATGAATGTCTTCATAAAGTACCATTGTCTTCAATGTCTTCGTACATTTTTAGGGGTCATCTCTGGTAGCTAAACCGAATCAATGAGGGACTTCTACCTGTGTTATCCTGCAATTCTCATAAACACATTAGTCCCTCAACTAGGTTTGTCGTCAATACTCCAAAACCAACTAGGGGTGGCACTAGACGCACTTACAGTACTCAACAGCCTTACGACCATCGAGCTGTTCTGCCAAAGTCTACACTTTGTTTTCATATATGGATCCTCTCTCGGATTATATGGCCTTGAGCCATTTTGGAATCCAGGCCCACCATCGCTTCTCCATAGCTCGTAGGTTCATTGTTGTATAGCAACATGACTTCCAAGACAGGATTACATACCACTCTAAGGTAGTACGCATCCTTGTCATCCTACGAGGTTTGGTAGTGACTTGATCCGAAGTTTCATGATCAATATCATAGGCTTCCACTTCAATTGGTGTAGGTGCCACAGGAACAACTCTTTGTGCCCTTCTATACACTAGTTGAAGTGACAGTTCAAAAACCTCATCAAGTCTCCACCATCCTCCCACCCAATTCTTTCGAGAGAAACTTTTCCTCGAGAAAGGACCCGATTCCAGAAACAATCCCTTATTGCTTTCAGATCTGATACAGGAGGTATACCCCACTGTTTTGGGTGTCCCATGAAGATGCATTTATCCGCTTTGGGTTCGAGCTTATCAGCCTGAAACTTTTTTCATATAAGCGTCGCAGCCCCAAACTTTTAAGAAATGACAGCTTGGGTTTCTCTAAACCATAGTTTATACGGTGTCATCTCATCGAAATTACGTGGTGCCCTATTTAAAGTGAATGTGGTTGTCTCTAATGCCTAACCCATAAACTATTGTGGTAATTCGATAAGAGACATCATGGTATGCATCATATTCAATAGGGTGCAGTTATGATGTTCAGACACACCATCACACTATGGTGTTCCAGGCTGTATTAGTTTTGAAACAATTTCCACAGTGTCTTAATTCTGTGCCAAACTCGTAATTCAGATATTCATCTCTATGATCATATCATAGATATTTTATCCTCTTGTCATGACGATCTTTCAACTTCACCTTGAAATTACTTGAACCTTTCAATAATTCAGATTCGTGATTCATCAAGTAAATATACTCAACATCTACTCAAATCATCTGTGAAGTAAGAACATAACGATATCCACTTCACGCCTCAGCACTCATTGGGCTGCACACATCAAAAATGTATTACTTCCAACAAGTTGCTTTCTAGTTCCATTTTACTGAAACCGAGGCTTTTAGTCATCTTGCCCATGTGGTATGATTTGCATGTCTCAAGTGATTCAAAACCAAGTGAGTCCAAATGGTCCATTTGCATGGAGTTTCTTCATGCATATACACCAATAGACATGGTTCGCATGCCTCAAACTTTTCAAAAACGAGTGAGTCCAAAGATCCATCAACATGGAGCTTCTTCATGCGTTTAATACCGATATGACTTAAGTGGCAGTGCCACAAGTAGGTGGTACTATCATTACTATCTTATATCTTTTGGCATGAACATGTGTATCACTACGATCGAGATTCAATAAACCATTCATTTTAGGTGCAAGACCATTAAAGGTATTATTCAAATAAATAGAGTAACCATTATTCTCCTTAAATGAATAACCGTATTGCGATATACATAATCCAATCATGTCTATGCTCAACGCAAACACCAAATAACAATTATTTAGGTTTAACACCAATCTTGATGGTAGAGGGAGCGTGCGATGATTGATCATATCAACATTGGAAACACTTCCAACACACATCGTCAGCTCACTTTTAGCTAGTCTCCGTTTATTCCGTAGCTTTTATTTCGAGTTACTAACACTTAGCAACCGAACCGGTATCTAATACCCTGGTGCTACTAGGAGTACTAGTAAAGTACACATCAACACAATGTATATCCAATATACTTCTATCGACCTTGCCAGCCTACTCATCTACCAAGTATCTAGGGTAATTCTGCTCCAGTGGCTGTTCCCCTTATTACAAAAGCACTTAGTCTCGGGTTTGGGTTCAACCTTGGGTTTCTTCAGTAGAGCAGCAGCTGAATTGCTGTTTCATGAAGTATCCCTTATTGCCCTTGCCCTTCTTGAAACTAGTGGTTTCACCAACCATCAACAATTGATGCTTCTTCTTGATTTCTACTTTTGTGGTGTCGAACATCGCGAATATCTCAAGGATCATCATATATGTTCCTGATATATTATAGTTCATCACGAAGCTCTAGCAGCTTGGTGGTAATGACTTCGGAGAAACATCACTATCTCATCTGGAAGATCAACTCCCACTCGATTCAAATGATTGTTGTACTCAGACAATCTGAGCACAAGCTCAACAATTGAGCTTTTCTCCCTTAGTTTGCAGGCTAAGAAAATCGTCGGAGGTCTTATACCTCTTGACGTGGGCACGAGCCTGAAATCCCAATTTAAGCCCTCGAAACATCTCATATGTTCCGCGACGTTTCAAAACGTCTTCGGTGCCTCAACTCTAAACCGTTAACTGAACTATCACGTAGTTATCAAAACGTGTATGTCAGATGTTCGCAGCATCCACAGACGACGTTCGAGGTTCAGCACACTGAGCGGTGCATTAAGGACATAAGCCTTCTATGAAGCAATGAGGACAATCCTCAGTTTACAAACCTAGTCCGCATAGTTGCTACTATCAACTTTCAACTAAATTTTCTCTAGGAACATATCTAAACAGTAGAACTGAAGCGCAAGCTACGACATAATTTGCGAAGACCTTTTGACTATGTTCAGGATAATTAAGTTCATCTTATGAACTCCCACTCAGATAGACATCCCTCTACTCATCCAAGTGATTACATGATCCGAGTCAACTAGGCCGTGTCCGATCATCACGTGAGACGGACTAGTCAACATCGGTGAACATCTTCATGTTGATCGTATCTTCTATAGGACTCATGCTCGACCTTTCGGTCTTCTGTGTTCCGAGGCCATGTCTGTACACATGCTAGGCTCGTCAAGTCAACCTAAGTGTTTCGCGCGTGTAAATCTGTCTTACACCCGTTGTATGTGAATGTTAGAATCTATCACACCCGATCATCACGTGGTGCTTCGAAACAACGAACTGTCGCAACGGTGCACAGTTAGGGGGAACACTTTCTTGAAATTTTAATGAGGGATCATCTTATTTACTACCGTCGTTCTAAGTAAACAAGATGTATAAACATGATAGACATCACATGCAATCAAATAGTGACATGATATGGCCAATATCATATTGCTCCTTTTGATCTCCATCTTCGGGGCTCTATGATCATCTTGTCACCGGCATGACACCATGATCTCCATCATCATGATCTCCATCATTGTGTATTCATGAAGTTGTCTCGCCAATGATTACTTCTACTACTACAGCTAACGGTTAGCAATAAAGTAAAGCAATTACATGACGTTTATGTTGACACGCAGGTCATAAATAAATTAAGACAACTCCTATGGCTCCTGCCGGTTGTCATACTCATCGACATGCAAGTCGTGATTCCTATTACAAGAACATGATCAATCTCATACATCACATATATCATTCATCACATCCTTTTGGCCATATCACATCACATAGCATATCCTGCAAAAACAAGTTAGACGTCCTCTAATTGTTGTTTGCATGTTTTACGTGGCTGCTATGGGTTTCTAGCAAGAACGTTTCTTACCTACGCAAAGACCACAACGTGATATGCCAATTGCTATTTACCCTTCATAAGGACCCTTTTCATTGAATCCGATCCGACTAAAGTGAGAGAGACAGACACCCGCCAGCCACCTTATGCAACTAGTGCATGTTAGTCGGTGGAACCGGTCTCACGTAAGCGTACGTGTAAGGTTGGTCCGGGCCGCTTCATCCCACGATGCCGTCGAAACAAGATTGGACTAGTAACGGTAAGCATATTGAACAATATCAACGCCCACAACTACTTTGTGTTCTACTCGTGCATAGAATCTATGCAATAGACCTAGCTCATGATGCCACTGTTGGGAAACGCAGCAGAAATTCAAAATTTTCCTACGTGTCACCAAGATCTATCTATGGAGAGACCAGCAACGAGGGAAAGGAGAGTGCATCTACATACCCTTGTAGATCGCTAAGCGGAAGCATTCAAGAGAACGGGGTTGAAGGATTCGTACTCGTCGTGATCCAAATCACCGATGATCCTAGTGTCGAACGGACGGCACCTCCGCGTTCAACACACGTACAGCCCGGTGACGTCTCCCACGCCTTGATCCAGCAAGGAGAGAGGGAGAGGTTGAGGAAGACTCCATCCAGCAGCAGCACAACGGCGTGGTGGTGGTGGAGGAGCGTGGCAATCCTGCAGGGCTTTGCCAAGCACCACGGGATATGAGGAGAAAGAGAGGGAGGGCTGCACCAACAGGGAGAGATCAAATCGCGTGTATTGGGCAGCCCCTAGGCCAAGTATATATAGGGGAAGGGGAGGGGCTGTGCCCCCTTTAGGGTTTCCACCCCTATGGGCGGCGGCCAGCCTAGATCCCATCTAAGGGAGGCGGCCAAGGGGAAGGGGGAGAGGGAGGCGCACCAGGATGGGCCTTAGGGCCCATCTGCCCTAGGGTTTGCCCCCTTCTCCTCTCCCTTGCGCCTTGGGCCCTTGTGGGGGGGGGGGGGGGGCGCACCAGCCCACTTGGGGCTGGTCCCCTTCCACACTTGGCCCATGAAGCCCTCCGGGGCTGGTGGCCCCACTTGGTGGACCCCCGGGACCCTCCTGGTGGTCCCGGTACGTTACCGATAAAACCCGAAACCTTTCCGGTGACCAAAACAGGACTTCCCATATATAAATCTTTACCTCCGGACCGTTCCGGAACTCCTCGTGACGTCCGGGATCTCATCCGGGACTCCGAACAACATTCGGTAATCACATACAAATTCCTTTATAACCCTAGCGTCATCGAACCTTAAGTGTGTAGACCCTACGGGTTTGGGAGACATGCAGACATGACCGAGACGTTCTCCGGTCAATAACCAACAGCGGGATCTGGATACCCATGTTCGCTCCCACATGCTCCACGATGATCTCATTGGATGAACCACGATGTCAAGGACATAATCAATCCCGTATACAATTCCCTTTGTCTATCGGTACGATACTTGCCCGAGATTCGATCGTCGGTATCCCGATACCTTGTTCAATCTCGTTACCGGCAAGTCTCTTTACTCGTTCCGTAACACATCATCCCGTGATCAACTCCTTGATCACATTGTGCACATTATGATGATGTCCTACCGAGTGGGCCCAGAGATACCTCTCCGTCACAGGGAGTGACAAATCCCAGTCTTGATTCGTGCCAACCCAACGGACACTTTCAGAGATACCCGTAGTGCACCTTTATAGTCACCCAGTTACGTTGTGACGTTTGGCACACCCAAAGCATTCCTACGGTATCCGGGAGTTGCACAATCTCATGGTCTAAGTAAATGATACTTGACATTAGAAAAGCTTTAGCATACGAACTACACGATCTAGTGCTATGCTTAGGATTGGGTCTTGTCCATCACATCATTCTCCTAATGATGTGATCCCGTTATCAACGACATCCAATGTCCATGGTCAGGAAACCGTAACCATCTATTGATCAACGAGCTAGTCAACTAGAGGCTTACTAGGGACATGGTGTTGTCTATGTATCCACACATGTATCTGAGTTTCCTATCAATACAATTATAGCATGGATAATAAACGATTATCATGAACAAGGAAATATAATAATAGCTTATTTATTATTGCCTCTAGGGTATATTTCCAACAGGTGCTCCCTATATCATGTACTCGGAAATCTTGTACTTTTCATTGTTGCACCCCTCTTTATGTTGACACAACTAATTTGAGATTTCCTTACATGATAATACATTGCATATCCTTGCACATAATTAAACCACCAATTAGTGATTGCGTGCCTCATATAAACTAGCCATGACTTTGTGTAATGGACTTAGATACACTCTTAGGGACCCCAATGAAGTGTCCGGCCTTCCTTTATGATACCTATGACTTTGTGTAATGTATGACTAAAGGAAATATGCTCTAGAGGTAATAATAAAGTTGTTATTTTATACTTCCTTATTCATGATAAAGGTTTATTATTCATGCTAGAATTGTATTGATCGAAAACTTAAATACATGTGTGAATACATAAACAAATATCATGTCCCTAGTGAGCCTCTACTAGACTAGCTCGTTGATGAAAGATGGTTACGGTTTCCTAACCATAGACATGTGTTGTCATTTGATAACGGGATCACATTATTAGGATAATGATGTGATGGACAAGACCCATCCGTTAGCTTAGCACAATGATCGTTCAGTTTTATTGCTATTGTTTTCTTCATGTCAAATACATATTCCTTCGACTATGAGATTATGCAACTCCCGGAGGAATACCTTGTGTGTTATCAAACGTCACAACGTAACCGGGTAATTATAAAGATGCTTTACAGGTTTCTCCGAAGGTGTTTGTTGAGTTGGCGTAGATCGAGATTAGGATTTGTCACTCCGAGTATCGGAGAGGTATCTCCGGGCCCTCTCAGTAATACACATCATAAGCTTGCAAGCAAACGACTAAGGAGTTAGTCATGAGGTGATGTATTACGGAACGAGTAAAGAGACTTGCGAGTAACGAGATTGAACTAGGTATGAAGATACCGACGATCGAATCTCGAGCAAGTAACATACCAAAGGACAAAGGGGATTACGTATGTTGTCATAACGGTTCGACCGATAAAGATCTTCGTAGAATATGTAGGAACAAATATGGGCATCATGGTTCCGCTATTGGTTATTGACCGGAGAGGTGCCTCGGTCACGTCTACATAGTTCTCAAACCCGTAGGGTCTGCACGCTTAACGTTCGTTGACGACATAGTATTATATGAGTTATATGATTTGGTGACCGAATGTTGTTCGGAGTCCCGTATGAGATCACGGACATGACGAGGAGTCTCGAAATGGTCGAGAGGTAAAGATTGATACATAGGACGATGATATTCGGACACCGGAAGTGTTGCTGAGGGTACCGGGTATTTATCGGGTCACCGGAAAAGGAGTTTCTGGCACCCCCAACAAAGATATGGGCCTTATGGGCCAAGTGAGGGAACACACCAGCCCTGGTGCGCCCCTAAGGAGGCTAGCTCTATGAGGAGGAGAAGGAAAGAGGGGAGGGCAAGGAAAGTGTGGATTAGGATTCCTACTTCCTTCCCTCTCCCCCCTCTTTCCTTCCCCCTCGGTTATATATGGCAGGGGGCACGCGGCTTGGGAGGGACTCCAAGTAGGTTCCTAATACTCGGGCACCTCCTATGGCTGCTCCTCCCTCCCTCCCACCTATATATATGAGGAGGGGGTCGCGTAGCACATACCAGACAATTGCCTAGCCATGTGCGGCGCCCCCCTCCACCGTTTACACCCCTGGTCATATTTTCGTAGTGCTTAGGCGAAGCCTTGCGAGGATCACTACACCATCAGCGTCACCACGCCGTCGTGCTGACGGAACTCATCTACAGCCTCGACACCTTACTGGATCAAGAAGGCGAGGGACATCACCGAGCTAAACGTGTGCAGAACTCAGAGGTGTCGTACGTTCAGTACTCGATTGGTGGAGCTCGAAGAAAGTTCGACTACATCAACCGCGTTGTGAAACGCTTCCGCTTTTGGTCTACAAGGGTACGTAGACACACTCTCCCTCTCGTTGCTATGCATTTCCTAGATAGATCTTGCGTGAGTGTAGGAATTTTTTTGAAATTGCATGCTACGTACGTGGGAGACAATGGGGATCAAATTAGAGTCGTCGAGGGTGTTGCCGCTGCGGTGGTTGTTGGGGTCCGGGAAGGAGATCTAGGGTCGTGAACGAGGGCGTCGGTGAAGTAGCTTTGATATTGAACGATGGTGTCGATGAAGTGGCGTCTGTGGATGAGGGCGTCGGTGAAGCGGCTCTGTTAGGTGGACAATGGTGTCGACGAAGCGGATCTGAGGTCGTGGACGAGGGCGTCGATGAAGCGTCTCCGGTAGGGTGGATGATGGTGTTGACAGATCCGCGGTCATGTACGAGGGCGTCGGTGAAGCAGTTCTGATATGGTAGACAATGAGGTCGATGAAGTGGCTCCAGTGCGGTGTAGGAATGGGTCGGGTGCAGATGCGCTGCGGGGGATGAGAGTCCCGGCGAAGCAAATCCCGCGCGGTGGACAAGACCGGCGCTGAATGTGCTGTAAAATGGTGGATGATTGGTCAAGGGTTTCCAGGGTAGGGGTGGGAGGCATAGAAGCGGCCGCTAAAGTAGATCTAGCGAGGTGGATGGTGGTTGAATATGCTATGGTACAGTGGTGGATGGACATTAGAGGGTTTTGAGAGGGGCGAGGGTTAGAAGTGTCAATGAACGACGTGGACGAGTCATTTTGCGGAAGAGGAGGGGGGGGGGGGGGTTTGAGAAAATGAGGATTGTTTGTCACATGATGGGGGCGAACAAGAATTTACCAAAGTAGCCCGGCTTTTTTTATGTAATGTGCATTTTTCTTCTCATACCCAAGATAGAAGGGGAATTTTGTGTGCTTCAATCGAAATCGTGAAATATTTCGATGAAGTAGATTTTACAGCTGGTGGGATATTTCGTATCTAATTCAACTTATTTTTTATTTTGGACAGCGATGCAACAGGAACACGGTGACCCGTGACTGTGTGCACGGAGCACACTTCAGCAATAACATACGACCCGTGACTGTGTGCACGGAGCACACTTCAGCAATAACATACTTATCTAGTTGACCCTAGAAAAAGACAATAACTTGCATGATGCAACGAGAACTTGGTACGATCATACAGGCGCATGGCCGATCATATGGTGTAACTGAGACACGTTCGTAAACAACACAGTGTATGCTATGCCTATGTATTTCTTGTAAAAAAAATATAATGTTGTGCCATTGGTTGTTTACTGTAAACTAAATACATTGACATGTTAGTTTCGAATATATGGTACAATAACAATCAGTAATATCCGTTTATTGAAATATGAATATTAAAGTCCGCTACTTAAAAGTATAATCTCATATGATTTCATGCCCTTCATTTCATTTATTACAGTCTCCATTTTTTTTCGGGAAAACTTGTGATCTATTCATCTTCAATCATGACAGTACAACGAACATCTGAAATAATAAAAATTACATTCAGATCCGTAGACAACATAACAACGACTACAAGCACTGAAGCGAGCCGAATGCGTGCCGCAGGCATCGCCCCTCCATCGCTGGAGTAGGGCACAACTTGTTGTAATAGACAGTCGGGAAGTCGTCGTGCTAAGGCCTCATGGGACCGGCGCACCAAAACAGTAACTGTCACAGATAAAGATAACGTAGATCGAAAGGATCCAACCTTTTTGAAATTGTTTGGATTACTTACCGCACTAGTTAATGTGTACGTGCAATGCACGTTAGTTTGGAAATATATTAAGTGTATGTGGATATTAAGTAGAATATTATTTACGTGTTATTACGTGATTAGCACTATGTTTGGCATGAAATTAACTGCATACTAAACGTGTTGAGCGCTCGACATTGAAGCAGTCTAGATCGTTGGATTGACATGATTTGACGACCGAGATTAATTGGATCTGTCTTTTGCGTCTTTTTATATTGGTATAGATATAGATGTGTCACGCGGTTCGAAAGGATCCAACTCAAAGACAGACAAACATTACAGTCTCCATTGAATTCAAATACGAATATTTAGTCGTTAGTTTAAAATTGAACCTCATATAATTGAACAGTCCGCCGAACAAATTTGTCATTTGACGCTGCAGAGTGCAAAACCCCGAGACATCGACTTGGAGCCACGCGTCCAACGAGAACAGTCCAACGAAGCAGACCACAGGCTGTCCCGCGCCAACGGGCGACGCGTGGTACAAAACTATAAATAAGCACACTCCATGGTCTAGGCACGGTATACTCACAAGCCCAGCAAGGTAGCAGCAATCATACTCCAGCCAGCCAGCCGTACACGTAGCAGGTAGCACCACCACCTTCCTCGCCAGCAATGGACACGGCCCCCGAGTACAACTGCAGCTCGCCGGCTTCCTCGCCGTCCTCGCAGGAGCAGGTGATGCCGACGTCGCCCACGTCGCCGACGCCGAAGCGCCCAGCGGGGCGCACCAAGCTCAAGGAAACACGCCACCCGGTGTACCACGGCGTGCGCCGCCGGGGCCGCAACGGCCGGTGGGTGTGCGAGATGCGGGTGCCCGGGAAGCGCGGCGAGCGGCTCTGGCTCGGCACGCACGTCACCGCCAAGGCGGCCGCGCGCGCGCACGACGCAGCCATGCTCGCGCTGCACGGCCGCTCCGCCGCGCGCCTCAACTTCCCTGACTCCGCGTGTCTTCTCGCCGTGCCCTCCTCTCTCTCTAGCCTGGCAGACGTCAGGCGCGCCGCCATCGGGGCCGTCGTGGACTTCCTGCGCCGGCAGGCCACGATCGCCGGCGCCAGCGCTGCCGAGGTAGTTCCCGTCAACGGGGTCGCCTCCGTAGCGCCCGCGCCGGGCAATGCCAGGTCGTCGGCGACGTCGTCCCAGCAGCCTTGTGCCAATGCTGAGTCCGAGGCGCCTGACGCATTGCGCGGCGGCCTGCCGGAGCTCCACACTTCCGGGGAAATGGACGTGAGCACGTACTACGCGGACCTTGCGCAGGGGCTGCTCCTGGAGCCGCCGCCACCGGCGGCCAGCGACTGCAACGACGGCGGAGATGATGCGGTGCTATGGAGCCACTGATACCGGTAACCTTCTCCGGTGGATTTTTTCTGTTTTCTTGTTGAAAAAGCGCTCCGTGGGGCTATCACCACCCATTGCTACATCAGCATAATAAAATCACGGAACATTTGGACGCATCAAACCGTGCTCACATGACAACATATACTTGACACAGATGGACAAGCAAGCGGTACGGTTCTTCATTCTCCTAAAAAGACGAACTGGCAAAGCGAAAGACATGGATGTTGGTCCGGAAGTAGGTGCCGTGTGATTACCATAACAAGCGACGTCCACCAGAAGATGTGGTCGACACAAGCCCATCCATTCCATAACAGCACAGAATATACACTTCTGCTTTCCCTTTCCATTTTAGTATAAATGAATGTAAACTTTCCAGAGTTCGGTTTCATTTTTGAAATGATCGCTATCGCTTTACGCTAGCTGTTCCCTGTGGCCTCAGTGGGGTGGGTCACGCCTGTGAGCGAAGAAGCAGTTGGGACCTGTGGGTACGGTATGTGTCACGCTCTCCCTTGCTCATACTGTACTACTTCCTACTCCATCCGTTTCTAAATATTTGTCTTTTTAAAGATTTCAAATGGACTATCACATAAAGATGTATATAAACATATTTTACAGTGTAGATTCATTTATTTTGCTCCATATGTAGTTATTTGTTGAAATATCTAGAAAGACAAATATTTAAGAACAAAGGGAATAGAGGCCAATGAGTCACAGCATTTCAAGATGATGATTTTACTAAGATGTTTATGTGGCCTCAGTTAGATATTTGTTGTGCATTGGAATGGTTTGTCTTGTGTCAAGTGCAGGTACACGGCGTCAGTTTTATTCACCGTGTTTGCTAAATCTCTGATGCGTGAATTTTTTTAGGGTTAGTCACTGTCCGCTTTGAGCGAGACTGAAAGGCCGAACGTTGTGAGGAGCCACAGCAACGAGCGTCGGCCATGGCGAGGCCTAGCTGTGAACGAGGAAAAGGCGACATGAGCGAGTATGAAACCTGACGGCATGGGATTAATCTGAGATAACATCACTAAGGCTAACTCAAGGTGATTCCGTAAAATTAGAGACTTTTTACGGTGCATCGCACTACTCAACATATTGAGTAGTATTTAGTTGATCCAATGGCCAGTATGGATTGATCAAATTTTCGTTCAAGGATATATTGGTAATTTCCAACCAGAGGTAGATCTTCTCTTTCCTAATTTAGTCAGAATTATTTATCTAACTGATTAAGTTAATTTCATCTCATCCGACGCAGCACCGTGTCTGCTACTCGCGACACCATGTCGCCGCAAAATCTCAATGCATGCTTGCGCCGGCGTGAGGACCTCCGCTATACCTACGCCGCTGCAGCCACTACATGCACACAGAATAACTATTTGGTGTGGCGCACGGCGTGCTAGCTGTTAGAGAATATTACTGCAATCCGTTGCGTTGTAATCCTAACCTCCTTCCTATTCTTTGTTCTACTCAAACTCCTTCCTTCTTATCTTGTACGCCAAGGCAAGGCTTCTGCCACACATCAATATATACGAAAGGCGGCTCTCTTCGAGGGAGTAGGAACGCTTATTATCTTTCATGATAATCAGAGCCACCTCTTCTCATACATCTAGCCACAAACCAAAACCCTAGAACCGCATATTATCATCACCATGGCTTCTTCAGCAGGCGTCGCCCTCCACCTCGGTTCGCCGCCATCAGAGAAGCTAGCAAGAGCAAATTTCATCTTCTGGAAGACCCAGGTGCTCCCGACCCTGCGAGGTGCGCAGGTAACCGGGCTCTTGGACAATTCTGACGCCGCTCCGCCCAAGACTGTGGAGGTCACGAAGGCGGACAAGACGACGACCCTAGAGCCGAACCCTCTGTACGGGCCCTAGATCGCCAAAGATCAGCAGGTCCTCTCATATCTCCTTAACTCCATGTCTCCAGAAATTCTTGCGCAAGTCGTCGGGAACGACTCCACCTATGAGCTCTGGACGACGGTGAACAATCTCTTCGCCTCGCAATCTCAGTCCCGGATCACCAATCTAAGGATCGCGATCACCAACACCAAGAAGGGCACAATGTCGAGCTCGGCGTATATGGCGAAGATGAAGAGCCTTGGGGATGAACTAGCTGCTACTGGTCGTCCCGTCTCTGATCCGGAGATGGTGGACTACATCCTGGCAGGACTCGACCGTGACTACGACTCCGTGGTGGCGGCGATCGGTGCTGTCAAGAACACAATCACCGCCGATGACCTCTTTGCTCAGATCTCCGCCTTTGATCAGAGGATGGAGATGTTGGGAGACTCGTCATCAGGCGGGTTTCATTCATTTGCCAATGCCGTCTATAGAGGCCGCGGCCAGTCCCGTGGCAGACCCCGCGGGCGAGGAGGAAGAGGGCGCGGCCGCGGTGACCGTGGTGACCGCCAGCCCTCTCCTGCAAACAGAGGAGGCGGATTCAGAGGACGCCCTCGGCAGCAACAACAAAAACAGGTATGCGAGCAGCAGCATGACTATCCTGAGTGCCAGATATGCCTCAAACATCATCCAGGAGGTGCACGTGTCTGCTGGTGGCGCTATGAAGAGAATGATTAAGAGGAAAAGGAGGCGCATGCTGTCTCCTATGGCGTGGACACCAATTGGTACGCCGACAGTGCAGCAACAAATCACATCACAGGTGAACTTGACAAGTTAACAATGCGGGAGAAATACAACGGAGGCGACCAAATTTGCACGGCAAGCGGTTCTTGTATGAATATCACTCACATTGGTAGTTCAATTGTTAAAAACCCCATGAAAAATTTGCACCTTAAAGATGTCTTGCATGTCCCTCAAACTTCAAAAAATCTTGTTTCTGTTCATCGATTCACCCTTGATAACAATGTTCTTATAGAGTTTTATTCTTACTTTTTCTTGGTCAAGAACTTGAGAACAAGGAGAATTATTCTTAGAGGACGGTGCGTGGGAGGCCTCTATCCACTCATATCATCATCATCTTCTTCATGGTCCAATAAATAAGCAAACATTGTCACCAAGCCATCATCATCAAGGTGGCATAGTCGATTAGGTCATCCATCTTCGGTCATAGTTAAATATGTTCTTAGCAAAAATAAACTCTCTTATGAGAATAGTGTTGAGTCAGTGTGTGATCCGTGTCAACAAGCAAAAAGTCATCAATTACCTTACCCTATCTCTACTAGTGTGTCTACTGCTCCTCTACAACTTGTATTTTCAGATGTATGGGGGCCAGCCCCTACCTCAGTTGGGAGATTTTCTTACTATGTAAGTTTTATTGATGACTATAGTAAATTTACTTAGATTTACTTGTTAAAGAAACAATCTGATGTATTCCAAGTCTTCATCAATTTCCAAAATCTTGTTGAACGCAAATTGAACTCCAAGATCATTGCTATGCAAAGTGACTGGGGTGGTGAGTATGAAAAATTAAACTCTTTCTTCCAAAAACTTGGTATTTCACATCATGTTTCTTGCCCTCATGCTCACCAACAAAACGGATCTGCTGAAAGAAAGCACCGTCACATAGTTGATATGGGACTAGCATTGCTAGCCAATGCATCCATGCCACTCAAGTTCTGAGATGAAGCGTTCTTAACTGCCACATACCTTATCAATTTGCTTCCAAGTAAAGTCATAAAATTTGAAACACCCATTACACGGCTCCTTGGTGTCACACCCAACTACACATCCCTTCGTGTTTTCGGTTGTGCATGTTGGCCCAACCTTAGACCCTATAACACACGCAAACTCGCTTTTCGCTCCAAAAAGTGTGTCTTTTTAGGCTATAGTCCCATGCATAAAGGGGAATAGGACTTCATTTCAAACGTTCTAATTTCAACTATGGGAATAGGACTTCATTTCAAACGTTCTAATTTCTCTCTTGTGAGTGCATTCTCTGATGCTGACTGGACATGATGCAATGATGACAGAAGATCAACTGGAGGCTTTGCAGTATTTTTTGGGTCTAATCTTATTTCTTGGAGTGCTAGAAAGCAAGCCACTGTGTCACGGTCAAGTACAGAAGCTGAATACAAGTCCTTGGCAAATGCAACTGCTGAAATCATTTGGGTTGAATCACTTCTTGAGGAATTGGGAATCAAGAAGAATCGTATCTCATGCTTATGGTGTGATAACTTGGGAGCAACATATTTTTCTGCAAATCCTGTATTTGATGCAAGGACAAAGCACATCGAAATTGATTTTCACTTTGTGCGAGAAAGAGTTGCAGCAAAGAAATTTGAGATACGGTTTATTCCCTCCAAGGATCAGATAGCAGATGGCTTTACAAAGGCATTACCAACAAGACCATTTAAGGAGTTCAAGAGTAATCTTAATCTAGGATAGTTAAGATTAAGGGAGGGTGTTAGAAAATATTACTGTAATCCGTTGCGTTGTAATCCTTGTAATCCTAACCTCCTTCCTATTCCTTGTTCTACTCAAACTCCTTCCTTCTTATCTTGTACGCCAAGGCAAGGCTTCTGCCACACATCAATATATACGAGACGCGGCTCCCCTCGAGGGAGTAGGAACACTTATTATCTTTCACTAGCCACTATGATTTTCATTTGATGAGCAGCAACGGCAAAGCGGCGGACGGTGCGATGGCGAGCGAGGCGGCGCGGGCGTGCGACGGCCGCTTGCTGCGGTGGGCGACTCCCTGAGCATCCTCGCGTGCGTACGTGCATTACGAGAGCAAACAGTGATCTGATTGTTGGGCACGTGTGTGACGTGATTGTGTAATCTGCCCGGCGGCGAGTCTACTAGCGATGTTAGCTTTTCTACGTCCCCGTGTCCTGTGTACGTGGGTTACATGCCAGCTTGGGGCACGAACCTAGGCCGTCAGCTTCGCTCCATCATCGGCCGAAGCATATCGCAGAAAAATACATGGCGTCGTGGACGTGCCAAGAGATGATGGGAAGAAAGGGTGGTCATAGTGGGGAAGAAACCTGACTGCGTGATTAGTAGTACCAAAAATGCCCCCAACAAGTAAATATACTACCCAAAAACTGGTGTAGTATAGGCTAATCTGGGCCCTAGAAGCCAAAGAAATGAACGGCCCAGGTTGATTTGATGTACCCTAAAACGTCTCTAAAATTAGAGGAGCAAAACGACGGAATAAACTTAGTGAAGGATTTTTAGTCCAATAAATTTTGGTGGGACCATGACGAACTCCTAAATTAAGCCGAGCAAATTGCAAATATTCAAAGTTCAACATAGATTTTATTTAAACAACCAAAATTCGATACATAATGTGCATAATCATCCGCCGAAACATAGTCTAGTTTTCAAACCTAAACATGAACTTGAACTTAAAACTAAACATGAAATCAAACTAAAACCTTAATCGTCATCCTTATAGAGGGCGAGTCAATCTGCCCGTGAAATCCCAACACTCATGGGGACCGGCCCTGTGCCGTTGTCGTCGCTATCGGGAAAGATCCTCTGCCGTTCTTCAACGTCAAAGTCGCCACCGCCGTCCAGCATGTCGTCCGAGAGGATGATGACCTCCCCGTTGGGCGCGCGCTTCGCCTCAGCGAGGATCTTGCGCTCCGCCTCCACCAGCTCGGGATACTAACGGTGGAGGTATGCCGTGTACTCCTCGTTGAAGAGCCGGCAGAATGGGGCCGCATCGCCACAGCAGTGGCGGCTTGAGGACGCACCCACGCTGCGCTCGTGGCGGCGCGGATCCGCGCTGCGGATGGGCGGCAGGGAACAGTGGCCATGCGCTCCGACCATTCGGGAGGAAGGGATGGCGTGGAACGTTGGGGGGGGGGGGGGGGGGAGGGAGGGGGTCGCCGCAAGCGGGGATGGAGGAGGAGGACATGCAGAGGAGGATGAGATTTTTTACACCACCGGATAAGCGGTGGAGGAAAAATTATCCTTCTCCATGGGTTTTAGGGGTTCGGCTAGGTCTCAGTTAGAGTCGTAAAACCAGATTTTTACTCCTCTATCCAATTATATGGGATCAGCTATGGTTGGCCTAAATTCTCAAACAAAAACAAAACAACATGACCAAATAAAAATGGCGTGGTAGCATAATGTGTAGCTTTTATCACAAGGATGTGTCTACGACTAAACGTTTGAATTTTCGAATGTCATCTTTTACACCTCCTAATGTGACTCATATGTCCATATGTTTGGGAGCTGGTTGAGAGGTTTACAGTGACGGAGCTGGCCAGATTTGGATATGGTATGGTCCACCAAGTTGATGAAACAAAAATATCTATCACGAAAAAACAAGTATGGTATGGTCCAACAGTGGCTGCGTATTAGTATTAGTTACAGTTTACCTCTACAACCGCCAATAAAAAATATATAATTTCATTGGGAGATAACTTAGCTGCCACTCCTCTTTCAATGCAAATTATCATGCAATGCTGAAGCAAGTTCTCTACCATTTTACTTTGAAGATGTGTCCTGAAAAATTCATAGCCAAAAAATCTCGTTCCTAATCCTTTTGTCCAATCGGTAATTAATGGCAATATCATTAGTTTTTTATGTGTCTTACTGGCAAGAGCTGAAATCTAAGTATAATTTTCGCACATACGAGATGAGAATTAAGAGATATTAGTAGTAGAAATATAACTGGAGTGCTAAGAGCATTTCCAACGCCAACCCGCAAATTTACTCCTGTATCCGTCTACGGACAAGGGGGGACTAGTCCGCGGACAGGAATACGGGAGGCGTTCATCCAATGCCGCCCGCATACATTTCAAACAACTTATCGACAAACCGGACGAAGATCATGCAAACACGAAGGATATCATATAAACCGGAAGAGATTCATGCAAACACGTGGATTTTTATTACATTTCAAACACTTTGAAAAAAACCCTGATCCTAAACCTATCCTACGGCGGCCGGCCATCGTCCACTTTCTTTCTGTTCCACGTCGGCGAGCACCTCCTCCATCCTCCGTTTCCATGAGCACCGTTGGTAAGACCCGTGAAGTGAAGGTACGGTCTCCGGCGAGAAAGAGTAGAACGCGGTAGACAGACTAGCCCACATGGGACACAAGGCCCTGCCTCCTCCCATGCCTTACTCATTCTCGGAGGGGTCCACGACCTGTCCGTAGCTGGTGGATGTGAGGTCCACAATGGAGATGGTGGCGCTGGCATTGTCCAACCAGGCCGCCCACTAGTTCGTCTGCTCTGTGGCTGGCTGCAATGGGGAGCGGCCGCTCTACAATGGCATGAATGGGGACAACTGGCGCCGATAGGGAACGCGCGTGGGCGAGGGATGGTGGTTTTGGTTGGCCATGCTGGTCAGAAGCGGGCGTGACTACTGTCCGGAAGCCCGTAAAGTCCCCACATTTGTCTATGATTTGTGAGAGAAAGTGCATCCGAACCGTCTTACGGACCAACGCAGGAAGCACAATATGTTCGAATCATACGGTCTAGACGATTACATATAATTTAAGAGTCAGCGTAGTAGATGCCCTAACAACTGCAATATGCGGGATCGATGTCGCGTGGCCGATGCTTCCACTTGATATAGTCTGAATCTAGTCGCGAGGAAGAAGGGCAGGAGGTAGCAGGCCACAACCGGCAACACAAATCGCAGTCATACGCTAATCACGGGAGATCTTCATCAAGCCTGGGACTAGGAGCCAAGGAGGAAGGATCCGGCTTGCCTGCTTCCTCCCCGTGCTCCCATCCATGCTCCCACCTCATCCTACGGCTGTCTTTTTTCCTTTTTCCTTTCTAATCTAATCATCTCCCCCTGATTTCAAGGGGGTGGGGTCGGGCCTTATTTCGTTCCAATCAAATCAAGCCACGTATGCCGGAGCACGGATGGGCGCACGCGAGGGGAGCATGCAAGTCTCGTCCGAGGAGGAATGGGCTTTCTCGTGGACCTTCTCTTTTTTCAGATACTCCCACATTTTCACAATGTAGTGCATATTTGGTTTTTTAGAAAGCTAAACATATCTATGTTTGATCACGTTTATAGAATAAACTATCAACGTCTATAATATTAACTATAAAATAAATAAATATAAACTTACTGATGAATCTAATAATGCTAGTTTTGGATTTTGAATGTTTATTGTTTCCTACAATCTTGGTCATACATAGACTTGTTTTACTTTCTAAAACCAACAAAAATACTAAAGCTTATGTTGTTTCTTGCTTGAACAGTCCGAGGGGGGGGGGGGATGCCCACGTGAATTTGATCACATTCAAAGAAAATATTGATCAAGTTTATAAGGGAAACCGACTGAAAATCTTTATACCCTTTGAGGAAAACAAATCGAAAACAATACAGCCTGAGGGGCAATACAACCTGCTGAAGTAAGAAGAAAGGAAACAGAAAACTCAACCCCCCACCCCTATAGTTATAGCACACCGCAAAACCTAACTACCACAGAATAGGTGGAAGGGTGCGCAACCCAACTTATGACATAACCATGAATAAAGCATAACTAGTATGACAACAAAGGGGCTCTCTCAAAGGTCGCCGAGAGAGAACACCACCAACAACAATGACGAATTTGTTGATAAAGGGTAACACAAGCTTCCAGCAACAATGAGTTGCACCGTTACCCATCCCAAGCCATCCAATGCGCAACATTAGGGGCATTCCCCTGGCGGGGTGAGACTAACAAAGGGGAAGTCACGGGCTCGGCCAACATGCACAGAGAGAGTGACAATACGTCGTTGAGAGGAAGGGTTAGTTGGTAGGAAGAGCGCAGTAATGAGCTAACAGAGGGTGTGTGCAAGAAGAAAAATTTCTCGACCAAGGCGACATATTTTAAATGGAGGGTCCACACAACCAAAGTTGATGAGAATAAAGGATCCAAATAGAAGCTAGACATAGTGTTGTAAAGCTCAATGACGAGAAAATGAGATCACACTAGTAGAGAAAATGGCTAGTCACAACTTTAATTGGTGGCACGCCATTTCCCAATCAACGCCATCACTATTTTTTCAAATAGTGGTGGAGTTGACATATTTGGTATGCCAGCTTTATAATGTTAGTGCTATCTGAAAGGATCGAGAAGGGGTGTCTAGAGGGGGGGGGGGGTGAATACAGTCTTAACAAAGAAAAGTAGCAGTTTTTAATTTCTTCAAGTTAAGGTGGAGTTTTATCACAAGTTTAAACATTCACAATACATTCAAGCAAGCATGACAAGAGTATATGAGCAGCAGAAAGTAAAGCATGCAATTTGTAAGAAAGTAAAGGAATGGGATTGGAGTGTGCAAATGCAATTGGAGACACAGAGATTTTTGGCGTGGTTCCGATAGGTGGTGCTATCATACATCCACGTTGATGGAGACTTCAACCCATGAAGGGTAAAGGTTGCGCGAGTCCACGAAGGGCTCCACCCACGAAGGGTCCCCGAAAAAGCAACCTTGTCTATCCCATCATGGCCATCGCCCACGAAGGACTTTCCTCTCTAGGGTAGATCTTCACGAAGTAGGCGATCTCCTTGCCCGTACAAACTCCTTGGTTCAACTCCACAATCTTGTCGGAGGCTCCCAAGTGACACCTAACCAATCTAGGAGACACCACTCTCCAAAAGGTAATAGACGGTGTGTTGATGATGAACTCCTTGCTCTTGTGCTTCAAATGATAGTCTCCCCAACACTCAACTCTCTCTCACTGATTTGGATTTGGTGGAAAGATGATTTGAGTGGAAAGCAACTTGGAGAAGGCTAGAGATCAAGATTCATATGGTTGGAATGGAGTATCTTGGTCTCAACACATGAGTAGGTGGTTCTCTCTCAGAAAATGTATGCTGGAAGTGTAGGCACATTTTGATGGCTCTCTCCACAAATGACGAGTGGGTGGAGGGGTATATATAGCCTCCACACAAAATCTAACCGTTGCACACAAATCACCAAACTCGGTGGGACCGAATAATGAAACTCGGTCATACCGTTTTAGTTCAAAATGTGAACGTTAGGCTTTTTCGGTGGGACCGATATGATCAACTCGGTGGGACCGATGTGCTAGGGTTAGGGTAAAACCTCATCTTGATTTGACCAATTACACCAACTCGGTGGGACCGATTTTGGTAATAAGAAAAACAGAGAGTTGGTCAAGAAAACTCGGTGGGACCGATTGCATATCTTGGTGGGACCGAAATTATTGCAGTAGGTAATAGAGAGTTTGCAAGCCCATCTCGGTGGGACCGAGATCCCATCGGTGAGACCAAATCGATTAGGGTTTCTGGCAGTGTCTATGTCAAGTGAACTCGGTGGCGCTGGTTAGATCAAATCGGTGGGGCCGAGTTTGAATTTTGGTTTGGGACATATGTGGATATGATAAAGTGGTTGAGGGCTTTGGAGCATATCACTAAGCACTATGAGCAAGCAAGCCATTACGCAGCACCTCATCCCCTTTTAGTAGTATTGGCTTTCCTATGGACTCAATGTGATCTTGGATCACTAAAATGAAAATGTAGATTCTTGATATTTTGAGCTTGAGCCAATCCTTTGTTCTTAGCATCATGCAGGGGTTCCACACTAGTAGAAAAAGGGCCATTTGTCCCGGTTCATAAGGCCCATCTGTCCCGGTTGCGGAACCGAGACTAAAGGGTCGTTACTAATGCCCTTGGCCTTTAGTCCCGGTTCTTATACGAACCGGGGCAGATGGGCCTCCACGTGGCCGCTGTGGCGAGCCCAGGCAGGAGGGCCTTTAGTCCTGGTTGGTGGCACTAACCGGGACCAATAGGCATCCACACGTCAGCTGTTCAGGGGCTAGGGTTTTTGTTTTTTTTTTCTGAAAGGGGGGGGGGTGGATTTGGGGTTTTTGTATGGTTAATTAAGGTGTTTCATATATTGTGTTAGGTAGCTAATTAATTAATAGAGAGAAGTGTCCTCTCTTATCTCTGTGCTTGGTCGACGCTACGTACTATACGTATAGAGAGGCCCTCGACACGCTAGCTAGTAAGAAAATGAAGGAAACCATTAAGTATAGAAGTTCGTCATGCATACCGAGAGAAGTGATCGACCTCTCCTTCTCCGAGAGATTAGTTGAACAACAAGTTTTCGTATTATCTATCCGACGCTACTGACTACATACATATACAATATGTAAGATCTGTTACAATCCCCTAGCATCTGAAATCAAGTTCCACATGGTATTCTCCAGCTTTATTGATGACGTGGTCAAGAAATAATCCCGCTAATTCCTCTTGAATTGCTTTCATGCGATCTTCTAGTAGGAGTTCATTCCGCATCTCCCACGTCTAATTTGAAGAAGGGGGTTAATACATATATATGAATGAAACTCAACAGAAATGATGGTGTAATAAAATGAAATTGTAAATATTATTGCTTACGAACATCAAATTGTCTTTTAGAGTAGCCCCGCTTATCTTTGCAAGTCGCGTTGTAGATGAACTCGCACACGTAGTATCCACCGTAATCATTCCCTTGTTCCTGCCACAAGCACTTTACGAGAAATAGAGGTCAATCAAACTAATAATGAAGCATTATAAATGACATTGATGAATGTAGCTAGAATCAACGGGAGCGAGATGCGCGGAACTAGCTAGCTAGTACTACTTACTTTCGGGTATGTCCATCGCAGCTCCCCCGGCAGTCCTGGAGCTTGTGCGGTGAATACTTTCCAAACCCTGCGAGACAAAGAAAACAACTACTTGATATCTGGAAATGAACAAAAAGTTGTCGATATGGTGCGATAATGATCGATTGAACTTACTTCTCGAGCATTTTAGTCATGTGCGCATAGGTCTCGGGAGATTTTCGTCTCGAGTCTAAGACGGTTACTAGTCTCTACTCAAGCTTAATCTCCAGGAGAATATAGTTGAAGCTGCGCACGCATGCATAACTCATCAATTACATTACTATAACCTCGCTCGAGTAATAAGGGAAACCGAATATGCACAAGACAGTAACACTCACTCGAAGTTGTAAGGAAAGAGTATTTTATCTTTGTTTTGATTTATTATCAATGATTTGAGAAAGTTGGCCTCAACATCATCGGTGTTCTTTTCAACCTCAAATTGATCTATGAGATTTGTGTTAATGAACCCAATATCATACATTTCTGCTTTTCTGCACTCGACGATCTTCAATCTGCATAATATAGTGAGGATAATCATATATACATGCAATGAAAGAGCTGAGCTATATATAGCGACTTAATGACAGAAGTAGTACTTACAGATAGTAGCAAGTGACCGTTAATTTATGGAGGGACTTTTGATTGAACCACTGGAAGAACTCCTCAAATGGAACAGTCAACAAATCAATTCCAACGAGGTTGTGCTCCTCTTTAACTCTCAGATACAAAGTATCTGCCCCCAGACTCTCTGCAGGTTTTCATGTACCAATCATGGAATCTTCGCATAATCGTTGTTAGAGATTTTTCATCCTTGGCAAGAGGCTTCCCGTAATGGTATTGGTGTTCTTCCACCTCCAAGAAATCATAATGTACATCATCGGGCAGGTAATCTTCAAGATTGCTATAACCGGGCACCATCCCCGGATCAGTAGCGATGATATCGCTAGACACCTTGAGCGGGAGGGGGGGGGGAGGGGGGAGGGGGCACGATTGGTCCGCTTGTTCGCCGAGCTGGGCAATTTTTTCCCAACTCATCGTTCTGCTAACCTTCGATCATTGATAGTATTTCCCGACCGCTCCGCTTTGATATATACCTTCGCAGTAATACACTCATAGTTGTTTTTCAACAGAGACTTTGGTGGTTTCCTCATGGCATCAATAGTGCGCTTTGCTTTCACCCGGTCTACCTTCTCCTCCGGAGGTGGATGTCTCTTTGCTTTCACCCATTCAAAGAAGTCCTTCACTTATTTTTCCACGATCTTCGCATTTTCTTCCACGGTCCTCTCGTATGGTAACTTCTCTAGAGGCTTGAGAGGTGGACCAAATCTGTATTGCCTCCCTCCTCTGGATGTACTGCTAGACGTCGGAGCAGACGGAGCGGATGCGGCTGTCTTCTTTCGTGCTTTCTTATGAGGCAGAGGAGAAGGACTACGACGTGCCAGAGCAGCCGGGGCGGCGGCGGGTCTCTTCCGCCCTTGCTGGCGAGGCGGAGAAGGAGGAGGCTAGTGGCTGCTCGGGCGCGCCGGCGCAGGCGGAGTGCCGCCACGCGCCGGAGGAGGAGGCTGGTGGCTGCTCAGGCGCGTCGGCGTAGGCGGAGAAGGAGGCGGAGTGCCGCCACACGCCGGAGAAGGAGGCTGAGTGCCCCGATCACTCGCCAGAGGAGGAGGCGGTGGAGGAGGCGGAGTGCCCTGACTCGCCTGAGGAGCAGGAGGAGGTGGAGGCGTCCAGTTCGGAAGGTTGATGAGCTCCTTTCACCATAGGCATGGAGTCTTCAGACAAGAACCCAGCCGAGTCTCCCCGTCACCCGTAGGGTGGTCAAGCTGGAGGTCCTCAAATACTTCTGTGATTCCATCCACCATCACCCTAGCATATCCTTCTGGAATCGGCCGACAGTGAAAAGTTGCGCCAGGTTCAGGAGGTGCAACAGAGCCAACAGCCGCCTTGACTTTAAATTCCACCCACTGCGTCATAAGGTGGCAATTCAGAAACTCCGTGATAGCATCCATGTGGTAGCTAGCAGGAGCCGTGAAGACAGGCTCCTGAAGCAGCTCTATGGAAGCCACGCTGCTTCTCCGCTGAGATGGCGGGATAGCTTCGGGTGTAGCAGCTTCGGCAGGTCACGTGTTGCAGCCTTGTCTCATTCCTCTAGCGCTTGTACCCTTGTGTGCTGCGCCTGTAGTTGGGTCAACTCCTTTTTCTTCTTCCTCTCCCGGCGTTTGTAACCGCCTGCGTCGGGAAATCCAGCCTTCCACGAAAGGGAGCCTGGCGTGCCTCGTGTCCGTTCGGGGTGCTCAGGATTCCCGAGGGCCTCTATGAGCTCGTCGTTCTCTCTATCCGGAACGAATGTCACTTGCTGCGCCTTTTCGATATACTGCTGAAGCTTCTCGATGGGTGTGTTCAGCTGCTCGTTGGTCCAAACGCACTTCCCTGTTACAGGGTCCAATTTTCCCCCAACCCCAAAGAACCAAGTCCTGCAACGGTCTGGCCAGCGTCGCGTCTCTGGTTCAATCGCTTTATCAATGAGGTTATTCTCAGCCTTGTCCCACAACGGCCGGGCTTTCAGGTAGCCACCTGACCCCGTGCGATGGTGATGCTTCTTCTTTGCATCATTTTTCTTGTTTGTCGCTGACATCTTCGCTGCTCTCTCAGATTTCTTTTTGGTGACAAATGCGGGCCACTGATCTTTCATGTTCTCAAATCGGCCGATGAATTCTGGAGTCTTGTCTTGGTCGACAAACGATGATTTCAGCTCATTCTTCCACGTCCCGAATAGCTCAGCCATCTTCTTAAGAGCATAAGCCTTGATCATTGGCTTTTTAACTAGATTCTCCAGATCCTCCTCTGGCGGGAAGGTGAAATTTTCCTGCAGCGCGGTCCATAGATCAGCTTTCTGCCTATCGCTGACATAACACCCCCGAGAGTCTTTGTCCTTAGGCTTCAACCATTTCTCGATGCTGATCAGGATCATGTCCCTAACTAGAACCCCGCATTGAGCATTAAATTTTTGCTTGGTCCGGAGGGGTTCAATTGGTTGGCCAGTGCGATCAATTTCGATGATCGTGTACCTTTCATCCGAGTGCAACTTTCTCTTCGGGCCTCGTCTCGTTACCGAAGTGTTGCTCGATCCGAAGGGCTAGAAAAGAAGAAAAAGAAGAGAGTTAATATGTGTACATACCAAAAACAATTAATGCATCAATTAGCGATAGTCAACACATGCTTAATTAATTAATATATATACCTGGCAGGACTCCGTTCGGTCACCGGAGCCGTCATCACGTGTCCTCCCCCCTCCATTCGGTCACCGGAGCCGCCATGACGGTGTCCTTCCCCCTCCATTCGGTCACCGGAGCCATCATCACGGTGTCCTTCCTCCTCCATTGTTTGATCATCGTCGTAGACTGCTTCTTCATCCTGTCTTTCCAGACCATCGGGCATGTGTCATTGAGAAACGACAATACGACATCACTTCCGTGTGCGATTATCTCCCCCAACACCGTTTCTTCTGCTTTGTCTCGGGGGTGCGGATCCATAGTTTCTACAAATATTTACAACATGGCAATTATTATTCAAACATGATTGATGGATATATTAGTGGAAAATGTTGAACTAGCTAGATAAGCACAATAAGGAATCATATTAGTGGCCTGGCCTCGACGCTTTTCTAGGGTTTGGGGTGGCCTCGACGACAATGCTCTTTTAACTTGGTAAATTTGGGTGGCCTCAAGATAGTTTGTCGGGTAGGGGCGCGGCGGGAGGGGGTAGGAGACCGACATCGTTTTCCCCTAGGGTTTGGGTGTCCTCGAGAGTTTTGGTCGAGCAAGAGGGCTGGGGGGGGGGGGTGTGCTCCCATGGTATAAGTTATCACGGTCGAGGGGGGGGGTATATATATCGACCGTCCCTCAGGTCGAAGTTATCCGGAAGGGGGTTATATCGACAACGATGACATACATACATGGGAAAATAATGTTATCGGGGAGGGGGTATATCGACCCGCCCCTCGTGTTGAAGTTATCGGGAGAGGGTATATCGACAACGACATACCCGATAAAAAAAAGAAGACGAAGAGGAAATAAAAAGAGGAGAAGAAGAAAGGAATAGAGGAGAAGATCGAAGAAAAAAAAGAAGAAGAAAAAAGAGGAGATGAAGAAAGGAATAGAGGAGTCTTCTTTTTCTTCTTTGTTCCTCTTCTTGTTTATTTCTCCTCTTCTTCCTCTCCTCTTTTTCTCCTTTCTTCCTCTTCTTATTTTCCTTTTTTCTCTCATTCTTTCTCTTCTTCTTCCTTTCCTAGATAGATATATAAAACTTTTCTAAAAATGTAACTTTTGCATATATAAAACTTTTTCTTCTTCTTCTTCCTGTTAGAATACATATTGGGTTTAAGTTAGAGATTAGGAGATAGAGATAGAATATGTTTAAACAACATGTAACTTGTCTTGTACTCCAAGCCTCTATTCCTCATGTACTCTATATATATCCCCACGAGGGTCACATCAATACAACAACAAAATATTACCCATCCTACAATTTCTACATGGTATCAGAGCGGTTTGTCCAACGACGCCGATCCTAGGACCTTCCTTCACTTCCGCAGCGCGCCGCCCCCGGGGAGATTAGTCTCCTCTTCCCGGGGGCGCGGCATTCGATCGATTCTGTAGATTAGATCAACTTTTTTTAGATCAATTCCAATTTCCAAAATTCTTGTAGATTGATTCGTCTTTCTTTTAGCCACCAATAAATCCACCAACCCTCAAAATCCGGTTAGAATATCATATAGAAATCCTCGTCCAGATCACTTCATGCCGTGTGCGCGGCTTCTACGGCGGCGATTCAAGGCGGCGCTCCCTCGGCGCCAACGGAGACGGCTATGGTGGCACTCTTCTCGTCGACCAAGATCGACCAGCAACCCTCGCGCGAACCAGGCTCCATGCGCAGGACTCCAGCCCAGGCACAAGTCGGCTTCATCGATCCGCAGTACGTCATCGACGGAGGACGGCACGACGGCAACCAATCAGTACGTGTACGTCATCGACGCAGCCGGCACGACCATGGCGGCAACCTCGGTTGGATCGGTCCGGCCGTGCGCGTCAGCTTCTTCGCACACGCATACACGGGAGCAGCATCGGTCTTCCGAACGAGCCGACATCTTCACAACCCTGGTCCAGATCAAGGGGGGGCTGTTTCCTCCGCTCCGTCGACCGCGCATCCTACTACGCCGACCGCGACACCGAAAACTACATCACGCAGATGCACCAGCTTCACATACATGCACGGCACGACCAAGTCCATGGGCATGCTACGGTCGAGCTCTAACCAGATTTGCATCGGCATTGAGCTTCATCGGGACCCGGCTCCACGCGTCTCCAGCTTCATCGTCGACCGGCGCGATCTTCAACATCGGCATCTCATGGACGCGCCGTCAAGCAGCAGCAGTTCTGCGGCACATCTACTCCAACACGGAGAGGTGCAGCCAGTCGAACATATCTACACCGAGCTGGCCTGATGCAACCGCATGAACATCTACACCACCGATCGACACCTCTGCATCGACCCTGTGCGCCACATCATCCAGCTGTACGACTACATCATGCCCAAGAAAAAAAAATCTTTGTCGAGCACATCTACAGAAGCGATCACGACATGTACCATCCACACGCCAGGACGGTGTGGAAAGCGTGCAATTCTTCATCGACTTCTTCCGCAGAACACGACATCGACACATCGTCGCCGCGAGGGACGCCTTCAAGCGACATCATCGTCGACGCGCCGCTGCAATGTCATCACCGATACTTCATCGCCAAGGTCTTCATCAACGTGGTCTTCACCAACATCTTCATCAACACACCGTCGCCGCCGCCTCGTCCACAAGATGGACACCTAGCGTCCTCTGACAGACTTTTCTGCAAGACCTGACCTCGACGACGGCAATGACCGCGTCACGACGACGGCATCGACCGCGTCATCCACGACGGCACGACTGCATCGACACGGTGTCACTACAGTGACGACCCTACACGGCCACACGGTTCAGGCAAAACCGATGTGTGCTCGATGGGCTTCCTCCGGTCTTGGAAAAATCGGTGGACTCATCGCCGACGGCACCCTCTGACATGAGTAAGGTGCATCGTCCACGTCTGCAGCTCCGTCATAGCGCATTTTTTTGCGCCTCCGGCTCTGTGCGGCTTCATCATCCACGACGACCACACCATCGACCACGACTACCTCGACCACGGCTACATCATCATGATCGGCAACAACTCCAGTCAACAGCGTCCGCCTCGTCACTTGTGTCCATGACACTCCTGCTGTGACTGCAGGAGGGAATAGAGGAGAAGGCAGGAAGGCACCAGAAGGGGACGCAGTCACCGCCTTAACTGCCGACCCATCAGAGACGTAGTGGATGATGGTGCAGCGGAGAAGACGACAAAAGAGCAAGACTTCAAATTCAGTCGTAATCGTCCGCTTCACTCCCGCTATGACTGAGGGGGAATGTTAGAATACATATTGGGTTTAAGTTAGAGATTAGGAGATAGAGATAGAATATGTTTAAACAACATGTAACTCGTCTTGTACTCCAAGCCTCTATTCCTCATGTACTCTATATATATCCCCACGAGGGTCACATCAATACAACAACAAAATATTACCCATCCTACAATTTCTACACTTCCTTCTTCCTTCTCTTCCTTCTTCCTAAATATATAAGACTTTTCAAAAAATGAAACTAACCTAAAATGTACTAAATCAGAGAACATATATAGATAAAACTTTTCTAAAAATCTAACTTTTGCATATATGTATTTTTAAAACATCATGCATATTACAATTGAAAAAATACATACATACATACAAAAAAACATGTAAAAAATACATACATACATATGTGCACATACATAAAAAATACATATATCTAAAAAATACATACATACATACATACATACATATATGAAAATATAAAAACATGTAAAAAATAGCATGTATAACTAAAAAAGCACGGCGGCGGCGGCGGGGCCGGCAGGGGTGCGATGCTCACAGAGGGACGCGTCGGAGCAGGAGCGCGCGGCGGGCGGCGTCGGGGCGAGCAGGGGCGCGGGGAGTGGCGCGGCAACGGCGTCAGGACAGGGGCGACATTCATCGGGGCAGGGGCGGCGTGCGGCGATGGCATCGGGCGAGGGCGCGGGCGACGACGACAACGTGCGAGGGCGACGGCGACGCTGACGGTGGGGGTGGCGGGTGGCGTCGGGGCAGCCTGGCGGCGTCGATGTCGTCGAGGGGTCGTCGGGGGCAACTGCAAGATGAAGATGAAAATTTTCACAAGTGTTGGTTATATACCCAGAGCTTTGGTCCAAAGGGCGGGAAGCAGAGGCCTTTGGTCTCGGTTGGTGACACCAACCGGGACTAATGGGGGGGCATTGGTTCCGGTTGGTGCCACGAACCGGTACCAATGCATCCCTTTAGTCCCGGTTCGTGGCACCAATCGGGACCAAAGGCCTCTTGCTGCGCGTTGCGGCCAAAAGTTTAGTCCCACCTCGCTAGTTGAGAGGGATCGAGAGTGATTTATAAGCGCTGCTGCCCCCACCCTCTCGAGCTCCTCTCAACTATAGGCTTTCGGGCCTAATCTATCAGTATGTGCCTGTGGGCCTACTGGGCCTCCCGCGGGCCTGAAACCTGGCCCATGGTTGGGTTTCTAGTCGTATTCAGGCCATGGGGGCCCAGTAGGTGGCACTTTTTTATTTTTTTGTTTTCTTTGTTGCTTTATTTATTTTATTTTGTTTCTACTTACAACAAAATACTTACTGTTGCTATATTTATTTATTTTATTAAAATTTATTTATTTTACTTTATTAAAGTTTATTTTGTTTCTACTTATTTATTTTATTTTATTTTGTTTCTACTAATTTATTTTACTAAATTTTAATTTAATTTATTTTGTTTCTACTTATTTATTAAAGTTTATTTGTTTCTTTCTGCATTTCATGTTTTGAACAGAAAATAATTATAATACTAGAGGTTTATAAAAGCTTTTTAGTTGATTCCTTTTGCTATTAGGGTTTTATAAAAGTTTTTTAGCTGATTTTACTTTTGCTATTAAAGAATATTATAGTTTTGTTTTAGTTGATCATAACAGAATATTTTAATTGCTTATTTTTGAGCTAAATGATGTGGCCTTTTAGTTGATCAGGGTTTCATACAGAAACTCATCTGCCTCACAGGGATTTCATTTTTTTAAACTTATTTGAACTCCACACTTTTTGTATGCTCCAAATGCACCATTCAAAGCCACATCATCAATTTTCAACCCTTTCTGACTTCATTTGTTATTTTTCATGCATTTACTATTTTTTGAGCTACAAGACCCTGAAATTCAAAAGCATTTCAAATGAACTCTGAAAAGGTTGAAAGTTGGCATGGTATCATCATTTCACCCACATAGCATGTGCTAAAAAGTTGAGAGGGTTACGGCAAGAACTAGATGCACTTCGTGTACAAAATGGACAATCTTTTTCGAAGTATCAGGGTTTCATACGGAAACTCATCTGTTACAAAGGGATTTCATTTTTTTAAACTTATTTGAACTCCAGACTTTTTGTGTGTTCCAAATGCACCATTCAAAGCCAGATCATCAATTTTCAACCCTTTCTGACTTCATTTGTTATTTTTCATGCATTTACTGATTTTTTGAGTTATAAGACCCTGAAATTCAAAAGCATTTCAAATGAACTCTGAAAAAGTTGAAAGTTGGCATGGTATCATCATTTCACCCACATAGCATGTGCTAAAAAGTTGAGAGGGTTGCGGCAAGAACTAGATGCCCTTCGTGTACAAAATGGATAATCTTTTTCGAAGTATCATGGTTTCATACGAAAACTCATCTATTACAAAGGGATTTCATTTTTTAAATTTATTTGAAGTCCAGACTTTTTGTGTGTTCAAAATGCACCATTCAAAGCCACATCATCAATTTTCAACCCTTTCTGACTTCATTTGTTATTTTTCATGCATTTACTGATTTTTTAGCTATAAGACCCTGAAATTCAAAAGCATTTCAAATGAACTCTGAAAAGGTTGAAAGTTGGCATGGTATCATCATTTCACCCACATAGCATGTGCTAAAAAGTTGAGAGGGTTACGGCAAAAACTAGATGCACTTCGTGTACAAAATGTCAATCTCTTTCGAAGTATGAGGGTTCAATACGGAAACTCATCTATTACAAAGGGATTTCATTTTTTCAAACTTATTTGAACTCCAGACTTTTTGTGTGTTCAAAATGCACCATTCAAAGCCACATCATCAATTTTCAACCATTTCTGACTTCATTTGTTATTTTTCATGCATTTACTGATTTTTTAGCTATAAGACCCTGAAACTCAAAAGCATTTCAAATGAACTCTGAAAAGGTTGAAAGTTGGCATGGCATCATCATTTCACCCACATAGCATGTGCTAAAAAGTTGAGAGGGTTAGCCTCAGCCACTTCGAAAAACATAATTATCTGTGTCTGTCACCGTACATCCATTGCCAGTTCATCTGCGTGCATTATATATAATTATGTGTGTAAAAAACCATTACATGTTCACATGGATAGATAAGTGACAAAATTAATAGAAGTTCATCATCATATTAAAAACAAAGTACATACATAGTTCTCATTGAACAACATATAGCTCTCCAGAGCATCTAGTTAAACCATACATTGAAACTATGTAAAACCTTTCAATGCAACAACAAATGCGATCATAATCACAACCAAGGTAAAAATTGATCCAACGGCATAATGATACCAAGCCTCGGTATGAATGGCATATTTTCTAATCTTCATCCGCATTGCATCCATCTTGATCTTGTGATCATCGACGACATTCACAACATGCAACTCCAATATCATCTTCTCCTCCTCATTTTTTTATTTTTTCCTTCAAGTAATTGTTTTCTTCTTCAACTAAATTTAACCTCTCGATAATAGGGTCTATTGGAATTTCCGGTTCAACTACCTCCTACATAAATAAAATCTATGTCAACTTGATGGGCATAATTGTCATAAACAATAAATGAACCAAATAGTTATAAAAGATTATATATATATATACCACATCCGAATCATAGCCAGGACAAGGGTCGACGGGGGCGGATGCCAAAACCATCGCACTATATAATAACAAGCAATAATGAAAATAAGAAAATTAGACAGGTATCTATGTAAAGTAAGAATTTTTTTCTTTCAGAAGAAGATAAGAGGCTCACCACACTGGTCTAGGCGACGAGATCGGTGCGGGCGATCGATGGCGGTGAGACAGGGACGGGACGTGACGGACCGCCAAACCTAGACAAATCTCGGGGAAAATGGAGCTTGGAGGTCGAGCTTCGAGAGGAGAAAGCTTAACTAGCGTGGCTTGGGCATTTTCATCAAACACCTCGTGTGCATAGGAGGTGAGCTAGAGCACCCAAATGGCCTCTCCTCGCCTGCCAGAAAAAGCAGAGCACTGTGGAGTGCTCTGCTACGGCGACGGGGTATACATAGGCAACTCATTTGTCCCGGTTCATGGCTGGAACCGGGACTAAAGCCCAGCCTTCTGTCCCAGTTCGAGCCAAGAACCGGGACCAATGTTTGTGGGCGAGGAGCGAGGCCCATTGGTCCTGGTTCGTGCCTGGAACCGGGACAAATGGGTCCATACGAACTTGGACCAATGCCCACGAGGCCCCGGCCGGCCCCCTGGGCTCACGAACCGGGACGAATGCATCCATTGGTCCTGGTTCGTGGAAGAACCATGACTAATGGGCTGGCCAGGCCCGAACGAAAGCCCCTTTTTCTACTAGTGCCATATCCTCTTGTCCACGCCACTCCATTTGTTGAACTTGTCTAAAATATACTAGATAAAAATATTAGTCCAACAAGAGATATGTTGACATTAATTACCAAAACCACCCATGGAGCACTTGTGCTTTCAATATCCCCCTTTTTGGTAATTCATGATAACATACATCAAAGCTTTAGATAAAGATATATAGAATAACAAGTAAAGATTTGGAAGAACATGTAACACTCATAGGCTCCCCCTACATGTATGCATCCATGTAACACTACTGGAATCTGGTAATTTGCCGTATGCCAACTCTTTGCCGTTCGCTTCGACATAGCGGACAACCATGAATGGGCAGATGGCAAAAAGTCTATTTGCCGTCAGTTGGATGACGACAAACAGCTAGAAGGCAGACGGCAAAGGGCCAGGTGGGCCCCACATGGCATGACATGGCTAGGTCAGATTCTTTGCCGTCTGCCTGGTCTTTGCCGTCTGGCTTCTGGACCTTTGCGGTCCGCTGGCGGACGGCAAAGAAATGGCCCAGCTAACGGCCGTCTCCCCCCTCCTGTACTTGCTCTCTGTCTCTCCGGCCCCACCCCCTCTCTCCCCTCTCTCCCAACTCAACCGCGCCCGCGCCCACAACGCCGCCGTCGAACACCGCTGACGCCCGGACGCAGCCGCCACCCCACCACAGCACCACCCCGCCGCCCCGGAGCCCTGTCGCCACCACCGTCCGGCCAGCGCCGCCCCACCGCCGCCCCCACGCTGCCATCGCCCCACCCCGCCGCAGCACCACCCGCCACCCCGGAGTCCCGCGGCCTTGTCGCCACCACCGCCCGGCGCCCCCTCCGCCCGGCCAGCGCCACCCCGCCGCCCCGAAGCCCTGCAGCCTCGTCACCACCGCCGCCCGGCGCCTGATACATCTCCAACGTATCTACTTTTCCAAACACTATTGCCCTTGTTTTGGACTCTAACTTGCATGATTTGAATGGAACTAACTCGGACTAACGCTGTTTTCAGCAGAATTACCATGGTGTTATTTGTGTGTAGGAGCAAACGTTCTCGGAATGACCTGAAACTTCACGGAGCCACTTTTCAGAAAATAAGAAAAATACCTGCAAAAGATGAAGTCCAGGGGGCCCACCACCTTGCCACGAGGATGGGGGCACGCCTGCCCCCCTAGGGCGCGCCCCCTACCTCGTGGGCCCCCTATTGCCTCTCCGACTCCAACTCCACCTCCATATATTGAGTTTCGATGAGAAAAAAAATCAAGGAGAAGAAATCATCGCATTTTACGATACGGAGCCGCCGCCAAGCCCTAAAACCTCTCCGGAGGGCTGATCTGGAGTCCATTTGGGGCTCCGGAGAGGAGAATCGTTCGCCATCGTCATCATCAACCATCCTCCATCACCAATTTCATGATGCTCACCGCCGTGCGTGAGTAATTCCATCATAGCTTGCTGGAAGGTGATGGGTTGGATGTGATCTATCATGTAATCGAGTTAGTTTTGTTAGGGTTTGATCCCTAGTGTCCACTATGTTCTGAGATTGATGTTTCTATGACTTTGCTATGCTTAATGCTTGTCACTAGGGCCCGAGTGCCATGATTTCAGATATGAACCTATTATGTTTTCATCAATATATGAGTGTTCTTGATCCTATCTTGCAAGTCTATAGTCACCTATTATGTGTTATGATCCGTTAACCCCAAAGTGACAATAATCGGGATACTTACCGGTGATGACCGTAGTTTGAGGAGTTCATGTATTCACTATGTGTTAATGCTTTGTTCCGGTTCTCTATTAAAAGGAGGCCTTAATGTCCCTTAGTTTCCGTAAGGACCCCACTGCTACGGGAGGGTAGGACAAAAGATGTCATGCAAGTTCTTTTCCATAAGCACGTATGACTATGTTTGGAATACATGCCTACATATCAATGAACTGGAGCTAGTTCTGTGTCACCCTAGGTTATGACTGTTACATGATGAACCACATCTGGCATAATTCTCCATCATTGATCCATTGCCTACGAGCTTTCCATATATTGTTTTCCGCTTATTTACTTTTCCGTTGCTATTGCTATCATCACTAAAAAATACCAAAAACATTGCTTTTACTACTGTTACCTTTTGCTACCATTATCACTACTATCATATTACTTTGCTACTAAACACTTTGCTGTAGATATTAAGTTTCTAGGCGTGGTTGAATTGACAACTCAGCTGCTAATACTTGAGAATATTCTTTGGCTCCCCTTGTGTCGAATCAATAAATTTGGGTTGAATACTTTACCCTCGAAAACTATTGCGATCCCCTATACTTGTGGGTTATCAAGACTATTTTCTGGCGCCGTTGCCGGGGAGTATAGCTCTATTCTTTGAGTCACTTGGGATATATATATATATATATATATATATATATATATATATATATCTGCTTATGAGTTTGAAGAACTTAAGAGATCCAAAAACCAAGATCTATCCCTCAACTATGAGGGGAGGTAAGGAACTGCCATCTAGCTCTGCACTTGATTCACCTTCTGTTATGAGTAAAGTTGCGACACCTACACCTGCTTCTGCTATTTGTTCTGATATGTCGCATGTTATTGATGATGCCACTTCTGCTATGCATGATACTTATGATGAAACTACCTCTATGCCTGATACTACTGTGCCACTTAGTGATTTTCTTGATGAACAACTTGCTAGGGCTAGTGAAATTGAAAATATTGAATCTGATGATATTGATGAAAGTGATGATGAAGAACCACCTGTTATTCCTAAGGGTTACGTTTTTGATCAAGAAGCTTATTTCGCTATATTAGCTTGCGAAAATAGAAATGAACTAAAAAGGTTATTAGCTAAATGGAGTAAGCAATCTCTAAGTGCTAGAATGAAACCTGACCCTGCTTTTGCTACTTCACCTATCTGTGTTATTGATAAGGATTATGAATTCTCTGTTGATCCTGATATAATTACTTTGGTTGAATCTGATCCTTTTCATGGTTATGAATCTGAAATTGTTGTGGCACATCTTACTAAATTAAATTATATAGCCACCCTGTTCACTAAAGATGAGAGAACCCGTTACTTTTACATTCTTAAAATATTTCCGTTCTCATTAAAGGGTGATGCTAAGATATTGTTTAATTCTCTTGATCCTGGTTGTGTGCGTAGTCCCCAAGATATGATTTATTACTTCTGTGCTAAATATTTCCCTGCTCATAAGAAACAAACCGCTTTAAGGGATATATATAATTTTATGCAAATTGAAGAAGAGAGTCTCCCACAAGCTTGGGGGAGGCTTCTCCAATTACTTAATGCTTTGCCTGATCATCCTCTTAAGAAAATTAAAATACTTGATATCTTCTATAATGGACTAACCGATGCCTCCAGAGATTACCTGGATAGTTGTGCTGGTTCTGTTTTCAGGGAAATAACACCGGATGAAGCTGAAATTCTATTGAATAATATGTTGACAAATGAAAATAATTGGACACCTCCGGAGCCAATTCCTGAGCCTATTCCTAAACCAACTCCGAAGAAGAGGGGTATTCTTCTCAGTCCTGAAGATATGCAAGAGGCAAAGAAATCTATGAAAGAAAAGGGTATTAAAGCTGAAGATGTTAAGAATTTACCTCCTATTGAAGAAATACATGGTCTTAATTTACCGCCTGTTGAAGAAACATATGATCTTAATCCATTACCTATTGAAGAAACTCATGGTCTTGATAACCCGACACAGGTAGTAAAGGTAAATTCTCTTTATAGATATGATAAAGCTGAAATCCCATTTAATAAATTTGCTAGCCCATGCTTAGATGAGTTTGATAAATTTATGGCTAAGCAAGAAGATTTTAGTTCTTATTTTGGTAGACAATTGAAAAATAATTCAAATATGCGAACACTTGGGTGATTATATGGCTAATGTTAAAGGTGAACTTAAACTTATTAGTAAACATGCTTCTATGGTTACCACTCAAGTAGAACAAGTACTTAAAGCTAAAAATGACTTGCTCAATGAATTAAATAGTAAAAATAATGATTATGCTGTTAGAGTGGCTACTATAACTGGTAGAATGACTCAGGAACCTTTGTATCCTGAAGGCCACCCTAAGAGAATTGAGCAAGATTCTCAGAGAAATAATATAGATGCACCTAGTTCTTCTAAAAAGAAGAAAAAGAAAAATGATAGGACTTTGCATGCTTCTAGTGATCCTATTATTGAAAAACCTGAGAATCCAAATGATATTTCTATTTATGATGCTGGAACACAATCTGGTAATGAACCTGAAACTAGTGATAATGTTAATGATAATGTTCATAATGATGCTCAACCTAGTAATGATAATGATATAGAAATTGAACCTGCTGTTGATCTTGATAACCCATAATCAAAGAATCAACGTTATGATAAGAAAGACTTTGTTGCTAGGAAACACGGTAAAGAAAGAGAGCCTTGGGTTGAGAAACCCATGCCTTTTCCTCCCAAACCATCCAAGAAAAAGGATGATGAGGATTTAAAGTGCTTTGCTAAATGATTAGACCTATCTTTTTGCGTATGCGATTAACTGATATGCTCAAAACCAATCCTTGGGCTAAGTACATGAAAGATACCATTACAAATAAAAGAAAGATACCGGAAGCTGAAATTTCCACCATGCTTGCTAATTATACTTTTAAGGGTGGAATACCAAAGAAACTTGGAGATCGAGGAGTACCCACTATACTATGCTCCATTAAAAGAAATTATGTTAAAACTGCTTTATGTGATCTTGGAGCCGGTGTTAGTGTTATGCCTCTCTCCTTATATCGTAGACTTGATTTGAATAAGTTGGCACCTACTGAAATATCTTTGCAAATGGCTGATAAATCAACTGCTATACCTGTCGGTATTTGTGAGGATGTGCCTGTTGTAGTTGCAAATGTTACTATTTTAACAGACTTTGTTATTCTTGATATTCCTGAGGACGAAAGTATGTCTATTGTTCTTGGAAAACCCTTTTTGAATATTGCAGGGGCTGTTATTGATTGCACTGAAGGCAATGTCACTTTTCATGTTAATGGCAATGAGCATACGGTACACTTTCCGAGGAAACAACCTCAAGTTCATAGTATCAAGTCTATTGGAAAAATTCCATCGATTATATTTGGAGGTTTTGAATTTCCTCTTCCTACTGTCAAGAAGAAATATGATATTCTTATTATTGGGGATGTGCATATCCCCGTTGAGGTAACATAGTGTTATTCGAAATTTCTCTGGTTCCATGATTATTCGGAATGAGTTCGTTAACAAGACTTGATCAACCTTGTTAGAGGATTCCTTTTGATGACCATGAGATGGATGAAATTTCTCTGGTTCCATGATTTTTCTGTCTATTATCTGATTATCCATGCAATATAAAAATACTTCGAAAATAAAAGTTCTCCAAATGCCCTGAAATTTAAATATGATTTTTCTAGAATATTTGAGGATTTATGGAACTGAGAACACACCAGGGGGTCAACCACCTGGCCACGAGGGTGGAGGGCGCGCCCACCCCTCTAGGGCGCGCACCCTGCCCGTGGGCCCACGGTGGCCCTCCTCCACTTATTCCTGCACCCACACACTTCATCTTCCTCCCACAAACACGAATATCCAGCTCAAGCACGAGCTCAAGCTCATTTTGCTGCCATTTTCGATCTCCTTGCTCAAAGCACCTCTCACAAAACTGTTTGGGGAGATTGTTCCTTGCTATGTGACTCCTCCATTGGTCCAGTTAGTTTTTGTTCTAGTGATTTATTCCTTGCAAATTTTTGCTGCTTAGGTGACCCTGTTCTTGAGCTTGCATGTCAAATTTATATGGTCAAAAGTAGTTTTGATGCATGATATAGGCCCTAGGCACTTGTAGGAGTAGTTGCTATCAATATTATTGAGTTTGGTTTACTTTTATTTTCAAGTTACTAAAAATTTTCAGAATTTTTTAGAGGAAGAAAAATGCTTAGGAAAAAGTTCCAAGGTGGTTCCTCAAGGAAGCAAGGACCCAGGCTTGCAATGCGTGATGCTGACGAAGAGCCACCAAGAAACGCTCCAGTGCGTCCTTGTGAATGGCCTTCTGAGAACTTTATGGATCGAGCAGGAATTAAAGAAGAATTTAACGCATATTTGCGTAACGCTGATCTTGTGAGCTTCGAGGAAGAGAAGTGCAGCCAGTATCACAATCTCACTAGTTCCTTTGTGAGGAGGTTTGAATTTTCAACTTCATGTAATTCTCCAACTGTCCTATTTGATCTTTATGATAAATATTACACTATGGACTTAGAGGATTTTACCACTGCATGCAAACTTCCACAATGGGATAGTATAAGGGATCCTCGCAAATCTGAATTTAGAGATTTTCTTGCTAGCGTAACTGTGGGAGAATCTAGAGATATTACACAAGCTACCATAGGGAGCATTCACTTTCCTGCTATACATTATTTTGCTCTCTTCATAGGTAGATGCATTAATGGTAAAGATGAGGCATGCCACATGTGTGTCCTCGATCTCAGTATTCTTAGGAGTGCTGTGTTAGGAGACCAATCATATAATTTGGGAGCCATTGTTGCACGTAGGTTGCACCTTAGTACATATAATGGAGATTTCTTTGGAGGAATTTATGCAACCCGCATAGCTCATTTTCTTGGTATAGACATACGCGAAGATGATATTGAATTACCACCTTCTTACCTAGACTTTAATGCTATGGTTCATCACCAGTTTGTTGAGAGGAATGAATCACCTCTCCAGTACCGACTAATCTTTGACAGATGCCGTGCTATCCGTATTACTTTCCCAGCCCCTGCCTTCTTTGATTATCAGTTAAGAGGAAGATATACTATTACCAGAGAGGAGGCAGATGAGTACGAGAGGAGAGAGGAGGCCGCTCGTCGCCATGCTGCAGGTCAGCAGGCGATAGTCGCTGCATCATAGTACGACCCCAGCTACTATTATGGATATCTGCCAGGCTAGCCGTGGCCATAGACCAACTTAGGCCAAAAGCCTAAGCTTGGGGGAGTACGTATTTCCCACCGACATTACATTTGTGTTCACACACTTATTGCTAGATGTCGGTGCTCATACTTTTTCATTGTATCATCCATGCTAGTTTAATTTCCTTTTTATGATTTCTTCTTATGTGTTTAATAAACCTTAAGAAAAACCAAAAAAATTAGTAGTAGCTTTTAGCTAGTTTTAATTTCCATGCTTGCAGTAGTAATTAAAAGAAAACCCAAAAATATTTCCTGTTCTTCTTTTGCTTGTTGGGAGCTTTCCCGTGTAAATAGTTTTATTTCTTTTCTTTTCTTTGGGGGTCGATAGGAGAAGACCATAATTAAATTGTTGAAGTGGCTCTTATATGCATTATTGTTGATCTGACAAAAGAGCCCATATTTCCTTGTCTTCTCCTGTTTATTGAATGCTTGCAGATTCCAGCTTAGTCCAATGCATGTGCACTATTATTATCATTCACATTATTCGGTCGTGCAAGTGAAAGGCAATTATGACGATATATGATGGACTAGCTGAGATGAGAGAAGCTGGTATGAACTCGACCTCTTTTGTTTTTGTAACTATGATTAGTTCATCGTTCCTGATTCAGCCTATTATGAATAAACATGTTTGCAATGACAACTAGAGATCATAGTTTCTTGTGCCATGCTTGATTAGCTATGAGTTATAATGGTTTACCTTGTGTGCCAACATGCTATTGAGATGGTTATGATGTGGTATGATAGGGTGGTATCCTCCTCTGAATGATTTAAGTGACTTGACTTGGCACATGTTCACGCATGTAGTTGAAACAAAATCAACATAGTCTTCACGATATTTATGTTCATGGTGGATTATATCCTACTCATGCTTGCATTCGGTGTTGATTAATTTTAATGCATGTTCATGACTATTGTCGCTCTCTAGCTGGTCACTTCCCAGTCTTTTGCTAGCCTTCACATGTACTAAGCAGGAATACTGCTTGTGCATCCAAACTACATAAACCCCAAAGTTATTCCATATGAGTCCACCATACCTACCTATATACGGTATCTACCTGCCGTTCCAAGTAAATTTGTATGTACCAAACTCTAAACCTTCAAATAAATATCCTGTTTTGTATGCTCGAATAGCTCATGTATCAACTAGGGCTGTCTGTATCTTCCATGTTAGGCGGGTTATTCTCAAGAGGAGTGGATTCCGCTCCTCATTCGCAAGATAAATGGCTGGTCACCGGGATGCCCAGTCCCATGCTTTATGCAAACTAAATCAAAATAATTGCAAACAAAAATCCCCTGGGACTCTTGTTAGTTGGAGGCACTCGTTGTTTCGAGCAAGCCATGGATTGATGCTTGTTGGTGGAAGGGGGAGTATAAACTTTACCATTCTGTTTGGGAACCACCTATAATGTGTGTAGCATGGAAGATATTGCCATCTCTTGGTTGTTATGTTGACAATGAAAGTATACCGCTCAAAATATTATTCACCTCTGTTTCAAAACCGAGCTCTGGCACCTCTACAAATCTCTGCTTCCCTCTACGAAGGGCCTATCTATTTACTTTTATGCTGAGTCATCATCCTCTCATTAAAAAGCACCAGTTGGAGAGCACCACTGTCATTTGCATTCATTATTGTTAATTTACATTGAGTATGACTTTATTGGATCTCTTTTACCATGAATTACAATGTCTAGTCAGTCCTTGGTCTTTAAAGGTGCTCTGCATTTATGTTTTGTGGTCTCAGAAAGGGCTAGCGAGATACCATCCTGTTATATCATATTATGATTGTTTTGAGAAAGTGTTGTCATCCGAGAATTATTATTATGGCTCGCTAGTTGATTATGCTATTGATATGAATAAACTTGAGACCTATGCGTTATTGCAAATGTGGTTAGTTATAATCTTTGCTGAAAACTTGAATGCTGGCTTTACATATTTACAACAACAAGCGCAAACAGAGTTTTTAAAAGTTTTTCTTTATCACTTTCAGTTTGTCAACTGAATTGCTTGAGGACAAGCAAAGGTTTAAGCTTGGGGGAGTTGATACGTCTCCAACGTATCTACTTTTCCAAACACTTTTGCCCTTGTATTGGGCTCTAACTTGCATGATTTGAATGGAACTAACTCGGACTGACGTTATTTCAACAGAATTACCATGGTGTTATTTATGTGCAGGAGCAAATGTTCTCGGAATGACCTAAAACTTCATGGAGCCACTTTTCAGAAAATAAGAAAAATACCTGCAAAAGATAAAGGCCAGGGGGCCCACCACCTTGCCACGAGGGTGGGGACGCGCATGCTCCCCTAGGGCGCGCCCCCTACCTCATGGGCTGCCTGTTGCCTCTTCGACTCCAAGTCCACCTCCATATATTGAGTTTCGTTGAGAAAAAAATCAAGGAGAAGAAATCATCATGATTTACGATACGGAGCCGCCGCCAAGCCCTAAAACCTCTCGGGAGGGCTGATCTGGAGTCCGTTCGGGGCTCCGGAGAGGGGAATCCATCACCATCGTCATCATCAACCATCCTCCATCACCAATTTCATGATGCTCACCGCCGTGCATGAGTAATTCCATCGTAGGCTTGCTGGACAGTGATGGGTTGGATGGGATCTATCATGTAATCGAGTTAGTTTTGTTAGGGTTTGATCCCTAGTGTCCACTATGTTCCGAGATTGATGTTGCTATGACTTTGCTATGCTTAATGCTTGTCACTAGGGCCCGAGTGCCATGATTTCAGATCTGAACCTATTATGTTTTCATCAATATATGAGTGTTCTTGATCCTATCTTGCAAGTCTATAGTCACCTATTATGTGTTATGATCCGTTAACCCCGAAGTGACAATAATCGAGATACTTACCGGTGATGACCGTAGTTTGAGGAGTTCATGTATTCACTATGTGTTAATGCTTTGTTCCGACTCTCTATTAAAAGGAGGCCTTAATATACCTTATTTCCGTAAGGACCCCGCTGCCACGGGAGGGTAGGACAAAAGATGTCATGCAAGTTCTTTTCCATAAGCACGTATGACTATATTCGGAATACATGCCTACATTATATCAATGAACTGGAGCTAGTTCTGTGTCACCCTAGGTTATGACTGTTACATGATGAACCGCATCCGACATAATTCTCCGTCACTGATCCATTGCCTACGAGCTTTCCATATATTGTTTTCTGCTTATTTACTTTTCCGTTGCTATTGCTATCATCACTACAAAATACCAAAAACATTGCTTTTACTACTGTTACCTTTTGCTACCGTTATCACTACTATCATATTACTTTGCTACTAAACACTTTGCTATAGATATTAAGTTTCCAGGTGTGGTTGAATTGACAACTCAGCTGCTAATACTTTAGAATATTCTTTGGCTCCCCTTGTGTCGAATCAATAAATTTGGGTTGAATACTTTACCCTCGAAAATTGTTGCGATCCCCTATACTTGTGGGTTATCGGCGCCCCCTTCGCCCGTCCAGCGCCGCTCCGCTGCCGAGCAACCCCGCCGCCCGGCGTCCCTGGGCTTGCCCCAGGTGAGCTCCGTCCGCACCCCTCTTCTCCTCTTTTTTTATTTTTTTGTTTAGATTACTTTTAGTTTTGTTTTAGATCTAGTTTAGTTTAGATTGCTGTTAGTTTGGTTCTTAATTTAGTTTAGTTTAGATTACTTTTAGTTTGGTCTTAGGTTTAGTTTAGTTTTAGGTTTATGTTTAGTCATGAAAAAAACTAAGAATAATTAGAAGAAGAGGAGGAGAAGAAGAATAGCTAGGTTTAGGTGTAGTTTTTTCCTGTTTTGTTTTAGGTTAATTAGTGCTAGGTTTAAGAAGAGGAAAAAGGAGAAGAAGAAGAACAAGAAGAAGAAGAAGAAGAAGAGGAGGAGGAGGAGGAGGAGGAGGAGGAGGAGGAGAAAGAAGAAGAATAAGAAGAAGAAGAAGAAAGAGAAGAGGAGGAGGAGGAGGAGAAGAAGAAGAGGAAGAAGAAGAAGAAGAAGAAGAAGAAGAAAGAGGAGAGGAGGAGGAGAAGAAGAATAGAAGAAGAAAAGGAAAAAAGAGACCCCGAGCCGACCCCCGACACCCGACAACCTGACACCTCGGCACGACACCCCGACCCCCGACACCCTGACACCACACCCTGACCCCGACACCACGACACCCTGACACCATACCCCGACCCCGACCACCGACACCCCGACACTTGACACCCTGACCACCGACACCCTGACACCACACCCACCCTTAATTACCCCGGCCCCCGACACCCTGACACCACACCCCGACCCCGACCCTGACACCCTGACAACCCGACCTGACACCCTGACACCCTGACACAACACCCATCCAAATTTTCTATGTTGTACTAATTTCGTTTACTTTTTGTCATTGCAGGTGTTGACAGGATGGTGGGCAAGGGTCCAGAGCGCCCCGATCCTCCCGCGAGCGCTACTAGGAGGGGTGGTTCCATTATTCCAGCCCAGCCCCTCCGGAGAGCGCTGCTAGACAGTATGCAGGCAACTGCGGCGAGTGCTTCTTCTTCGGCTGGGAGAGGTCGGGGGAGGACGAAGATGCCTGCTAGAGGTGGATGTGGCAGCAGGAGAGGTAGGAAGGCTGTTACGCCTTCCTCGCCGCCACCCTCAGCTGATTCACCCGACCACAGGAGTGCTCCGTCTGACATGGACCCGTCTCAGACTCCGGTCCATGAGCCTCCAGTCGCTGATCCTTCCCCCGACCAGACTCGGGTCGCCGATCCTTCGCGCCACGTGAGTCCGGTCCCAGAGTCTTTGTCTCAGAAGACTCCGGTCACGGGGTCTTCGTCCCAGAAGACTCCGGTCACGGGGTCTTCAGCCCACGAGACTCCGGAGGCTAGCGACTCAGAGGATGGTAGCGAGGACACCTTTTCAAATGATAGCTACAGCGACGATGAGCTGGTTGAGAAGGGCAAGAAGGTCCACAAGCATGGCACTACAAAGCTCCCGCCTGTGCCGACGACCCCCGACCAGAGGTGGTTGATTGCGCCTAAAGGGTTGAAGTAAGTGCTTTTACTATTTTTTAACCTTTTGCCTTCATGTTCCTTCAAATTAATATCTAATGCGTTGGCCTTGTCATACTACAGGGGATGGGTACGACCCAGTGGTTCCCGTAGGCCCAACTAGGTCCTTGGTGTGCTTTGCCGGTAGCACTTCCCTGGGTGGGCCACGTTGCCCGGTGAGGGTCAGGTTCCACAGCAGCACTGACCCGGGAGCTGTATTCGGTTGCCCCGGCCCCGCCAGAGGAGAGGGTCGACGGTGTCTTGTGCAAGACGGTGGCCGACACTGTGTTCCGTCGGTTTTGGGTAATTTCTCCTTTAGGGAATTAAAAATCAACACTACCTAGTGATTGTACTAATCAGTGTTGTCTTGTTTGATTGCAGACCTTCTACAGGGTTTCAGAGGGAGAGCAGGAGACCGCGTGTATGGTTGTCGAAAACGAGTGCAAGCGCCTACTTCAGAACTTAAGGCACGAGGCTCGGGTGCAGGCCGTTCGAGACTACTACGCTTCGAAGGGTATTAGGAGGGGCAAGCAGAAGTGTCGCGGCAAGTTTCTAAGTAAGTTGAAGTACATGCAGGTAATTACCTATTCTTAAGGCCTTGAACTTAGTTTTCTTGATTTGATTCGTAGGTGTAGCGCCAAAATTTCTCTTGACTCACTTAGGCGCCCCCGAGATGGTGTGTGGATAAGATGGACTGTTGGGAGGCGTTGGTGGATGCATGGTGCTCTCCCCAATGGAAAGTCGAACACCAAAGGGCCAAGGATAAGCGCGACCAAATGGAAGGTGTGCCACACCATCAAGGGAGCTCCGACCTGTTTGAGTACGGGGATAACTGGGTATGTGGTTTGCTACATGATTCATGCAATTCATTCTTCATGCTAGCATTTATCCCTTCCAAAATGACTTAATATTCTATAGTTAGCTCTAAAATGACATAATGACCTTGGATAGCTCAATAATGACATAATTAGCATAACTTGGTCAAAAATGGCATAATAATCTTGGTTACCTCGAAAATGACATAATAACCTTTCTTGGCTCCAAAATGACCTATTTGCATAGCAATATCATTCTTCATGCTAGCTTGAGCCCTTAAATAATATTTTGTTCGTCTCTCTTAGGCGCGCTACGACAAGAAGCCTGTGCCAGGTCTGTTCGACCTTTATGGCATGACCCATATGGCCCCGTACAAGAAGGCCAAGCCATTCACGGAGTCTGACCTAGATGATCCTGAGAGCATCACCAACAAGACCTCCCACCACAAGCTTGTGAGGTACATAGACGAGGGGAAGGCGAGGAAAGGGGAGGACTTTAACCCGAGCCAGGATCCTTTTGATACAGAGCTGGTGATGATATCTGGTGACGGGAGGTCCCATGGCTCTCAAGCCATTGGTGATGGACTGATACGTTGTCCTAAGACTCTCCCGCTGATCAAGAAGCGCCTAAGTAGCTCTGATCCTGAGATAATGCCTCGTGCATGGCCCACGGAGATCGCCATGGCGGTTAGTTATACAGACTCTCTCACCTTTCCTCCCATTACATTGTGTGTGCGTTTGTCGATGATTACAATGCTAATGAGGAGTGGTGTGTTGCAGGCTATTGTTGAGAAAGAGAGATCGAAGACGAAGGAGCTTGTGGAGGAGGCAAAAAGGAGATGGAGGAGAAGACGGCTAAGCTGTTGGAGGAGGAGAGGTACATTGCTAACCGGGCCCTATACGAGCTCATCGTGGTACATTTCTCGTGCATATTAGCCCAATCATGCATGTAATGTTCGCATTACTATCTAATATGACTGAATCGTGAGAACCAAATGTGCAGACCCTATGCGAGAAAAATGGTCAGGCCCCTCCGCCGATGCCCCAGATTGCTCCGGCGAACACGGTGAGTTTGATTTGAATGGTCGTTGCTTACTACTATTCACATTTCAGTTTGCGAACTTGCTAACGAGACATTATTGGAAATGATCTTTGGTGCAGCATGGCTCCCGACAAGCATCGACCACTCCTTCTGCCAATGCTGGAACCCCGACCGGTCCTTCACCTCCGTCTGGCACTGGCGCAGCCCCGACCATTCCTACACCTCCGTCATAACTGTATTTTTCTTCCTATTTAGCGTGTTTAGTCCATTTATGACATAATTTAGCCTATTTAGTCCACAAATGACATAATAAGATGAAGAAAATCAAGGACGAGGAAGAAAAGAAGGAACTTCTTCTTCTTCTTCTTCTAGTCTACTTCTAGTCATCTTCTTCTTCTTCTTCTTCTTCTTCTTCTAGTTTTCTTCTTCTTCTCCAAAATAAAGTAAGCTCTAAGTTATATCTCATAATATGCTAAGTTAGGTCAAAAATGGCATAATTAGCCAGGTAAGCTCAAAAATGGCATTTTTCTTCTTATTTAGCCTATTTAGTCCATTTATGACATAATTTAGCCTATTTAGTCCACAAATGACATAATAAGATGAAGAAAATCCAGGAAGAGGAAGAAAAGAAGGAATAGGAAGAAAAGAAGAAGAAGAAAAAGAAGAAGAAGAATCTTCTTCTTCCTCTTCTAGTTTTCTTCTTCTTCTTCTTGTAGTTTTCTTCTTCTTCTCCAAAATGAAGTTAGCTCTAAGTTATATCAAAAATGGCATAATATGCTTAGTTCACTCAAAAATGGCACAATTAGCTAGGTTAGCTCCATTTTACCTAAGTATGCTTACTTCTTCTTTTTCATTTTCTTCTTCTTCTTCTTCTTCTTCTTCTAGTCTTCTTCTTCTCACTTTCTTGTTTCCCATTTTACAGATTTAATTCACTATATGGAAGCTTGCATGGATGGAGTGCTTGTTTCCCTTTTCTTTTTTTCGTTTGTATCGATACAAAATGTGGAACCTTGTTATATGGATGCATGCATGGAACAATGTGTTGCATGAACATTGTGATGTTACTGTAATATGTATGGATGGAACTCTGTTTCTTATTATGTATGTATGTTGTCATGGATGGAGCTATGTGTTGGATACATCATATGTCTGCTGTGCATGTGAAATAAAAATATATGTATATCTGTGTGTGAATTCCTGTGAAATTAAATGGATTCAAATAAAAACTGGGGGTATGAAGCCTCTTTGCCGTCTGCTAGCAGACGGCGAAGCTCTTTGCCGTCTGCTAGCGGATGGAAAAGAGGACACGTGGCAGCTACCTGTAAAACCTGGGAAACACTGGCTGCCTATTTGGTCACTTTGCCGTCTGCTGGCAGACGGCAAAGATTCAAATCACTTTGCCGTCCGCTGGCCACGTGGCAGCTCCCCAGTACTGCCTAGCTGAGCTCTTCACCATTTGTCAGCGGACAGCAAAGAGCTTTGATTCTTTGCCGTCCGCTGGCAGACGGCAAAGAGCGCCGTCAACCCCCTAACGGCACTCACGCCACCGCGCTGCCTTCCGTTGTCGTTGCCGTCTGCTGGCCTCGGATGGCCGAGGAAAAAAAATCCTTTGTCGTCCGTTTCTAGGAAGCGGACAACAAAGAAGGCCTTTGCTGGCACGTGTTCAGACGGACAGTTTGTCGTCTGATGGCGAATGACAAAGACGTTTGGCGTCCGTGATCTATGCCTTTGCCGCCCGCCATGGCGGACGACAAAGAAGCTGATTCCAGTAGTGTAACTATGGAATATGAGAGCATGTGAATGCATAGACATGACAGAGAAAGCAATGAGTTACATGTATCTTGGCTATATGCATCAGAGCAAATGATGTGAATATAGGAAGTTGTAACTTCATGCTCAAGATTCCTTCTTGCAAACAATATGTACCTTAGCAAGAGATCCTCATGCACATGAGTGTGATGCATATACTTACCTTGTGGTCTTGAGCTGGCTTAGGAAGAGATGAACCTGGGTAAACAAGGTTAGATAACACAGATACATCTACTAGACTGAGTAAGCAAAAGAACCACAAGAGTACCAAGACTGGGATGACATGTAGAGAATGAGTACTAGGCACTCCCATTGGATATAGACATGTTCCCAAGGATAAAGATATGCAATGAATTCAACATTTCCTTCCGTTAGATGTCTTTCTCCCCCTGAATCTTATATTTGATAATGGGAGAATATAGGGAACAGAAAATCAGAGCAAAACAGATCAGAGAACAGAAACATAAAACATAAAACAAACTAACATGTCTTTCCCCTCTTAAAGACATGTGACTTCTCTCCTCTTGAATACCAAGCATCTGGGTCTCTCTCCATTTGAAATGATTAAGCATTCCCCACCTTTGAAGTAGTCTCCCCCTTTTTAAGTGAGTAAGCTTTGATGTGATCTCTCTCTCCCCTTTGACATCAATTTCCAAGAAGGGATCTTCTGGATTGTGAGTCAAAATAGGTTTGGTCCTTGAGCCACAGAGCAAAGTAGCATATAGAGTGTGATGCTGGTAGAGGACAAGAATCATTGAGTGGAGCTGGAGTAAAAATGCAGGATACAAGTGGCAAACTGTCTTCTCTGCAGTGAAATCGGTAACACCGAGTTGTATTCTTTGGTGGCACCGAAATGGTTCGGTTTATCCGAAAGCTACAGACCGGTGTGACCGAGTTCAACATAGAGAGAACATTTGTCACCTCAGCTCACTAGGCAAATAAGATCTCACAAAGATGTGCAATGAATTAACTGAAGGATTTGCAATTAATTGGATGCAGGGAATGCAGAACAAAACAAAGAAAAGAAAATCTAGATGAAGTTTTTTTTGATTAAATAAAGGGGAACAAAAATGCAAGGGACAAATGCAAAAACTCAGAAACACTAGAGAACTTCATCTAGAATTGGGCGGTGACAAAGTCACCTATGTTAGAGTATATTGACTAAGGAGTCAAGTGAGAACACTTGATTGTAGGTCATACTCAATGTTTAAGCTCAAAATGGGGTTACCATTTTTCGTTTAAGCATCTTGATGTATTCGCATCTTGTTGAGTTGCTTTGACCCATGACTTGGGGTAAAGCTTCTCTAAGATGGAATAACATACCTTGGGTGGTGGTGTTGTACTTGATCATGTAGTTGAACTTGTGTGGGATGCTCAAGGTTGATGTAGCTCATTGGGAGCACCGCTTGTAATTGGAGTTCATCTACCTACATGGGTTAGTCTTGCAAGGAGGAGCACTTGTGTATCCAAAATGACAATCATGAACTTTGATACCAAATGAAATTTGATATAGAACTTGTCAAAAGGATATGTTGAAAGCTTTCATGCTTCCTTGTCTTCAACCATCATATTGTAGAGACTTGGTGATGTAGAGGTTGCTCAAGATGTGAGTGAGTTGCAATCTCATAGAATTAGATTCACTCAAGTACTTAAAAGGGTTAGATAGCATGCAAGGGTACAAATATATCCAAGACACATGATCATCATCATAAGAGAAAAGTCAAGGATTAGTCATAGGCTCATGCCTTGCATGTATCCACATGGAGTTCCTACTCCAAGTTTGAAGCATCAATGATGTTCAATTCACCTCTCAAACGACAAAATACTTTCTCATCAAGCGGTTTGGTGAAGATATCCGCCAATTTCTTATCGGTACGAACATGCTTAAGATCAATGTCCCCTTTGTCAACATGATCTCGAACGAAATGATGACGAACTTCAATATGCTTAGTACGAGAATGTTGCACGAGATTGTGAGAAATCTTAATAGCACTTTCATTGTCACAAAGCAATGGAACATGTTTCAGATAGATCCCAGAATCTTTAAGAGTTTGGGTCATCCAAAGTAATTGAGCACAACAGGAACCGACGGCAATGTATTCCGCTTCGGTGATGGATAAGGATACCGAGTTTTGTTTCTTGGAGGACCAAGATACAAGGGATCTACCAATAAATTGACAAGTACCCGAAGTGGACTTTCTATCAACCTTGTCACCAGCATAGTCTGAATTGGAGTAGCCAACAAGATTTGGTGTATGTATTAGGTATCTCACTATCCTTTTCACAGCCTTAAGATGACATTCTTTGGGGGCCGCTTGATATCGTGCACACATGCATACACTTAACATGATATCAGTACGAGAGGCACATAGATATAATAATGAACCAATCATAGATCGGTAAACCTTTTGGTCAACTAGTTTGCCATCCTTGGTCAAGTCAAGATGTCCACTAGTAGGCATGGGAGTTTTCATACCTTTGCTTTCTTGCATGTTGAATTTCTTGAATAAGTCCTTGGTGTACTTTGTTTGAGAAGCAAAGGTGCCTTCCTTAGTTTCCTTGATTTGTAAGCCAAGAAAGAACTTGAGTTCACTCATCATAGACATCTCAAACTTCTCTGACATTAGCTTCCCAATTTTTTCACTGAAATGAGGGTTAGTCAAACCAAATATGATATCATCAACATAAATTTGGCACAAATAATTCACCATTAACCCTTTTTGTAAAAAGAGCAGAATCTATCTTTCGAATCTCGAAGCCTTATTCAATAAGGATCTTGGTCAAGCATTTATACCACGCTCTAGGAGCTTGTTTAAGACCATAAAGAGCTTTGTGAAGTTTGTAAACATGATCGGGTTTCTTAGGATTAACAAAGCCGAGAGGTTGTTTAACATAAACTTCCTCCTCAATTTCACCATTTAGGAAAGCACTTTTAATGTCCATTTGGTACAAGGTGATATCATGGTGATTAGCATAGGCAAGTAAGATGCGGATGGACTCAAGTCTAGCAACGGGGGCATATGTCTCACCATAGTCCATACCTTCAACTTGAGTGTAGCTTTGGGCCACGAGACGTGCTTTGTTGCAGACGACTTGACCATCTTCTTCTTGCTTGTTGCAAAACATCCATTTGGTACCAATGATGTTGTGGTTGTTGTCGGGCTTCTCGACCAATGTCCACATATGATTTCTCTCAAAGTTGTGTAGCTCTTCATGCATGGCATTTATCCAATCTGGATCTTCCAATGCTTCTTCAACCTTCATAGGTTCAATGCTAGAGATGAATGAATAATGTTCACAAAAATTAGCCAAACGAGTTTTAGAGCGAGTGATTCTCTTGGTGTGAATATCTTTGAAGATTTTTTCAACGGGATGGTCTCGTGAAACTCTTGCGAGCTTTCGTTTGGTTCGGGGTGGAGCATCTTCTTCATCATCTCGTTCTTCTTGGCGTTCTTCATCGTTGGCGTTGTCGTTCTCTTGTCTAGGTTGATGAGGTTCATCTTGGTGTACTTCCTCGTTTTCTTCATCTTGGCGTGCCCCACTTGTGGATGCTTCCATCTCAACTCTTGGTTCACCTTGTCGTGAGGTAGAAACTTCCACTTGGACGGACAAGGTACTCTCCTTCACCTTCGTTGGACGAATCTTGCCAATAGAAAAGTCTTGGATTGCTTCTGAAGGGTCTTTGTCTCCTACATCAATTGGCAATTGCTCTACTTGCGAGCGGTTAGATTCATCAAACGTTACATCTACCGTCTCTTCAACCTTTTAGATTAAATTGTTGTAGACACGGTAAGTGTGAGAGTTTGAGCCATAACCGAGTAGCAAATCCTCATGAAATTTAGGAGCAAATTTAGAATGATGATGCTTATCAAGAATGTAGCACTTTGAGCCTAATACTCAAAAGTATCCAACTTGGGGTTTATTACCGGTGAGGAGCTCGTATGCCGTCTTGCCTAGTAGCTTTTGAAGATACAAGTGATTTGTTGCATGACAAGCCGTCTCAACCGCTTCCGCCCAAAAGTGTTTTGGAGTCTTGTACTCATCAAGCATCATTCTTTCCATCTCAATAAGAGTTCGGTTCTTCCTCTCAACAACTCCATTTTGTTGAGGCGTGTACGTAGCCGAGAACTCGTGTGAAATCCCTTCTTTGTCAAGAAAGGTATCCACATTTGAGTTCTTGAACTCCGTTCCATATTTGCTGCGAACCTTCTTGATCTTCACTTCAAATTGATTTTGGGCCTTCCTAGCGAAGTTCTTGAAGATCTTTTGGACCTACGATTTATCATCAAGAAAGAACACCCACGTAAATCTTGAAAAATCATCGACTATAACTAGACCAAATGAGTTACCACCGAGACTTTTATAGGCATTGGGACCAAAGAGATCCATATGAAGTAGCTCGAGCGGTCTTCTCGTGGTCATGATGTTCTTCACGGGGTGGCTTCCTCCAACTTGTTTTCCTGCTTGACAAGCACTACAAAGTCTATCCTTGTCAAATATAAGGTCTTTTACTCCAAGGATATGATCACCTTTTATAAGCTTATCAAGATTTCGCATGCCCACATGACCTAATCTTCTATGCCACAACTAGCCTTTAGAGGATTTAGCAATTAAGCAAGTTCTAGGTTGAGCCTTTTTAGTGAAATCAACAATATACAGATCACCTCTACGTATACCAGTAAAGACCATTTTATGATTATCTCTACGAAACACTTGGCAATCTACTTCAGTAAATAGGACATTGAAACCAAAATCAGCAAGTCTAGATACAGAAAGTAAATTGTACCCAAGAGATTCAACGAGCATACCATTTTGTATGTAGCTATCATGTGAGATGGCCACCTTACCACCTTACCCTTTGAGTTGTCATCAAAAGTGACATACTTTCAAGGGCCATTTTTTCGCAAGCTCACGAAACACATCCTTGTCTCTGGTCATATGATCGGTACATCCACTATCAAGGACCCATTCCTTTCCTCCAGCCATGTAGCCGCGAAGATTAGCCATAAGACCAAAGTGTCTCATAGACTCATCGAGATCAAAGTCACTATCGTCATCCTCATCACAGTATCCATGTTCAACATCGTCTTGTGATGGATCAATTCCTAGAGAAAGTGATTCATTAGAAGTATGACCATAACAATGTTCATCTCTATGGATTCTAATGACTTCGGAAATGATATTAATAATGATTCCAACATCTCCTTTGGCACGCGTAATATTAGTAAGCTCAAATAGACAGTCACCAAAATTGGGGTCATTGGAACTCATCTTACTCAACGCAATAGACTTATGAAGGATCTCATCTAAGTTTTTCAAGGAATAGTTTGGAAACCATTCATCAAGAAATCTCCATATAGTGTGGGCACAATCAAGAGTAGGTAAGGAATCAATCAAGTTTCTAGGTAAACCTCTAGTGATAAGATTAACAGTTCTAAGGTTGCGAATCATGTCAATAGATTCATCAAGGGTAGGATGCAAAGGATCAACATGAGGTGCACACGGGCTAGTAATGTACTTGTTCAAATGATATTCATTGAAAATCTCAAACATCTCAATTTTCCACTCATGAAAGAACTCTCCATCAAGAATGGGCACTCTATGTCTAAGACTCCCCAACGTAGACTCATCCATCTTCCTCCAATGGTGATTAAACCAAAGCAATGGAGACCAAGGCTCCGATACCAATTGAAAGGATCGAGAAGAGGTGTCTAGAGGGGGGGTGTGAATAGACTCTTAACAAAGAAAAGTAGCAGTTTTTAATTTCTTCAAGTTAACGTGGAGTTTTATCACAAGTTTAAACACTCACAATACATTCAAGCAAGCTTGACAAGAGTATATGAGCAGCGGAAAGTAAAGCATGCAATTTGCAAGAAAGTAAAGGGATGGGATTGGAGTGTGCAGACGCAATTGGTGACACGGAGATTTTTGGCGTGGTTCCGATAGGTGGTGCTATCGTACATCCACATTGATGGAGACTTCAACCCACAAAGGGTCCATGAAGAAGCAATCTTGTCTATCCTCACTAGGGTATATCTTCACGAAGTAGGTGATCTCATTGCCCGTACAAACTTCTTGGTTCAACTCCACAATCTTGTCGGAGGCTCCAACTGACACTGCTACCTCTTGAGCACTGGGTTGGTTTTCCCTTGAAGAGGAATGGGTGGTGCAGTAAAGCAGCGTAAGTATTTCCCTTAGTTTTTGAGAACCAAGGTATCAATCCAGTAGGAGACCATGTGCAAGTCACCTCGTACCTACACAAACAAATAAGAACCTCGCAACCAACGCGATAAAGGGGTTGTCAATCCCTTCAAGACCACTTGCAAGAGTGAGATCTGATAGAGATGATAATAATAAGGTAAGTATTTTTGGTATTTTTATGATATAGATTGAAAGTAAAAGATAGCAAAATAAAGTAGATGGGAAACTTATATGATGGAGAATAGACCCGGGGCCATAGGTTTCACTAGTGACTTCTCTCAAGAGGATAAGTATTACGGTGGGTGAACAAATTACTGTCGAGCAATTGATAGAAAAGCGAATAATTATGAGAATATCTAGGTATGATCATGTATATAGGCATCACATCCGCGACAAGTAGACCAACTCCTGCCTGCATCTACTACTATTACTCCACACATCGACCGCTCCAGCATGCATCTAGAGTATTAAGTTCATAAGAACAGAGTAACGCCTTAAGCAAGATGACATGTTGTAGAGGGATAAACTCATGCAATATGATATAAACCCCATCTTGTTATCCTCGATGGAAACAATACAATATGTGTTGTTTCCCTTTCTGTCACTGGGATCGAGCACCGCTAGATTGAACCCAAAGCTAAGCACTTCTCCCATTGCAAGAAAGATCAATCAAGTAGGCCAAACCAAACTGATAATTCGAAGAGACTTGCAAAGATAAACCAATCATACATAAAATAATTCAGAGAAGATTCAAATATTGTTCATAGATAAACTTGATCATAAACCCACAATTCATCGGATCTCGACAAACACACCGCAAAAAGAAGAGTTACATCGAATAGATCTCCAAGAGAATCAAGGAGAACTTTGTATTGAGATCCAAAGAGAGAGAAGAAGCCATCTTGCTACTAGCTATGGACCCGAAGGTCTGAAGTAAACTACTCACACATCATCGGAGGGGCCATGGAGTTGATGTAGAGGCCCTCCGTGATCAATGCCCCCTCTGGTGGAGCTCCGGAAAAGGCCCCAATATGGGATCTATTGGGTACAGAAGGTTGCGGTGGTGGAAATATGGTTTTGTGGTGCTCCTGGATGTTTGCGGGGTATGTGAACATATATAGGAGGAAGAAGTAGGTCGGTGGAGCAACGAGGGGCCCACAAGGGGGAGGGCGCGCCGCCCTGCCTCGTGGCCGCCCCGTTGATTGCTTGACGTCCACTCCATGTCCCATGGATCACGTTTGTTCCAAAAATCACGTTCCCGAAGGTTTCATTCTGATTGGACTCCGTTTGATATTCCTTTTCTACGAAACACTGAAATAGGCAAAAAACAGAATTTGGGCTGGGCCTCCGGTTAATAGGTTAGTCCCAAAAATAATATAAAAGTGTAAAATAAAGCCCATTAACATCCAAAACAGATAATATAATAGCATGGAACAATAAAAAATTATAGATACGTTGGAGACGTATCAGCATCCCCAAGCTTAATTCCTGCTCGTCCTCGAGTAGGTAAATGATAAAAACAGGATTGTTGATGTGGAATGCTTTCTAGAATATTCTTCAATGTATTTTTCTCTATTGTGGCATGAATGTTCACATCTGAAAGATTCAAGCTAAAAGTTTATTGTTGACATAAAAATAGTAATACTCCAAATATGCTAATCAAGCAATTATGTCTTATCAAAATACCATAGCCAAAGAAAACTTATCCCTACAAGGTCATATAGTTTGGCCATGCTTCATTTTCGTCACACAAAATGCTCTCATCATGCACAACCCCGATGACAAGCCAAGTAATTCTTTCATACTTAGCTTTTTCTAACTCTTTCAACTTTTATGCAATATATGAGCGCGAGCCATGGACATAGCACTATGGGTGGAATAGAATATGATGATTGAGGTTGTGTGAGAAAACAAAAGGGAGAAAGTCTCACATTGATGCTAATAATCAATGGGCTATGGAGATGCCCACCGATTGATGTCAATGCAAGGAGTAGGGATTGCCATGCAACAAATGCACTAGAGTTGTAAATATATGAAAGCTCATCAAAGAAACTAAGTGGGTGTGCATCCAACTCGCTTGCTCACGAAGACCTAGGGCATTTGAGGAAGCCCATCATTGGAATATACAAGCCAAGTTCTATAATGAAAAATTCCCACTAGTATATGAAAGTGACAAAATAAGAGACTCTCTATCATGAAGATCATGTTGCTACTTTGAATCACAAGTGTGCAAAAAGGATAGTAACATTGTCCCTTCTCTCTTTTTCTCTCATTTATTTATTTATTGATTTATTTATTTTATTTGGGCCTTCTTTTTTTTGGCTGCTTTTCTTTCTTTTTTTTCTCTTTTTTCGTCCAGAGTCTCATCCCGATTTGTGGGGGAATCTTAGTCTCCATCATCCTTTCCTCACATGGGACAATGCTCTAATGATGATCATCACACTTTTATTTTCTTACAACTCAAGAATTACAACACAATACTTAGAACAAAATATGACTCAATGTGAATGCCTCCGGTGGTGTACCGGGATTGCGATGAATCAAGAGTGACAACAATGATGATGTGTGTCATAATAAATGGAACGGTGGAAAGTTGCATGGCAATATATCTCGGAATGGCTATGGAAATGCCATAATAGGTAGGTATGGTGGCTGTTTTGAGGAAGATATAAGGCGGCTTATGTGTGATAGAGCGTATCATATCACAGGGTTTGGACGCACCGGCGAAGTTTGCACCAACTCTCAAGGTGAGAAAGGGCAATGCACGGTACCGAAGAGGCTAGCAATGGTGGAAGGGTGAGAGTGCGTATAATCCATGGACTGAACATTAGTCATAAAGAACTCACATACTTATTGCAAAAATCTACAAGTCATCAAAACCAAGCACTACGCGCATGCTCCAAGGGGGATAGATTAGTAGGAAAAGACCATCGCTCCTCCCGTGATACGTCTCCATCGTATCTACTTTTCCAAACACTTTTACCCTTGTTTTGGAATCTAACTTGCATGATTTGAATGGAACTAACCCGGACTGACGCTGTTTTCAGCAGAATTACCATGGTGTTATTTATGTGCAGAAACAAACGTTCTCGGAATGACCTGAAACTTCATGGAGCAACTTTTCGGAAAATATAAAAAATACATGCAAAAGATGAAGGCCAGGGGGCCCACCACCTGTCCACGAGGGTGGGGGGCGCGCCCCCAACCTCGTGGCCCCCCTGGAGCTCCTCCGACTCGAACTCCAACTCTATATATTGTGTTTTAGGGACAAAAAAATTAGAGAGAAGAATTCATCGCGTTTTACGATACGGAGCTGCCGCCAAGCCCTAAAACCTCTCGGGAGGGCTGATCTGGAGTCTGTTCGGGGTTCCGGAGAGGGGAATCCATCGCCATCGTCATCATCAACCATCCTCCATCCCCAATTTCATGATGCTCACCGCCATGCGTGAGTAATTCCATCATAGGCTTGCTGGACGGTGATGGGTTGCATGGGATCTATCATGTAATCGAGTTAGTTTTGTTAGGGTTTGATCCCTAGTATCCACTATGTTCTGAGATTGATGCTGCTACGACTTTGCTATGTATAATGCTTGTCACTAGGGCCCGAGTGCCATGATTTCAGATCTGAACCTATTATGTTTTCATCAATATATGAGTGTTCTTGATCCTATCTTGCAAGTCTATAGTCACCTATTATGTGTTATGATCTGTTAACCCCGAAGTGACAATAATCGGGATACTTACCGGTGATAACCGTAGTTTGAGGAGTTCATGTATTCACTATGTGTTAATGCTTTGTTCCGACTCTCTATTAAAAGGAGGCCTTAATATCCCTTAGTTTCCGTAAGGACCCCGCTGCCATGAGAGGGTAGGACAAAAGATGTCATGCAAGTTCTTTTCCATAAGCACGTATGACTATATTCGGAATACATGCCTACATTACATTGATGAACTGGAGCTAGTTCTGTGTCACCCTAGGTTATGACTGTTACATGATGAACCACATCTGGCATAATTCTCCATCACTGATCCATTACCTACGAGCTTTCCATATATTGTTCTTCGCTTATTTACTTTCCCGTTGCTATTGCTATCATCACTACAAAATACCAAAAACATACTTTTACTACTGTTACCTTTTGCTACCGTTACCACTACTATCATATTATTTTGCTACTAAACACTTTGCTGTAGATATTAAGTTTCCAGGTGTGGTTGAATTGACAACTCAGCTGCTAATACTTGAGAGTATTCTTTGGGTCCCTTTGTGTCGAATCAATAAATTTGGGTTGAATACTTTACCCTCAAAAACTGTTGCGATCCCCTATACTTGCGGGTTATCAAGACCATTTTCTGGCGCCGTTGCTGAGGAGCATAGCTCTATTCTTTGAGTCACTTGGGATTTAAATCTGCTTATCATTATGAAGAACTTGAAAGATCCAAGAACCAAGATTTATCCCTCAACTACGAGGGGAGGTAAGGAACTGCCATCTAGCTCTGCACTTGATTCACCTTCTGTTTTCAGTAAGCTTGCGACACCTAAACCTACTTCTGCTATTCGTTCTGATATGTCGCATGTTATTGACGATGCCACTTCTGTTATACATGATACTTATGATGAAACTACTTCTATGCTTGATACTACTATGCCACTTGGTGAATTTCTTGATGAACAACTTGCTAGGGCTAGAGAGATTGAAAATATTGAATGTGATAATAGTGATGAAATTGATGATGAAGACTTGCCTGTTATTCCTGAGGGTTATGTTTTTGATAAAGAAGCTTCTTTAGCTATTTTAGCTTGCAAAGATAGATACGAACTTAAGAGGTTATTAGCTAAATGGAATAAGCAATCTATAAATGCTAGGATGAAACCTGACCCTGCTTTCGCTACTTCACCTATCTGTGTTACCGATAAGGATTATGAATTCTCTGTTGATCCTCATATAATTACTTTGGTTGAATCTGATCCTTTTCATGGCTATGAATCTGAAACTGTTGTGGCACATCTTACTAAATTAAATGATATAGCCACCCTGTTCACTATTGATGAGAGAACACGTTACTTTTATATCCTTAAAATATTTCCGTTCTCATTAAAGGGTGATGCTAAGATATGGTTTAATTCTCTTGATCCTGGTTGTGTGCGTAGTCCCAGGATATGATTTATTACTTCTCTGCTAAATATTTCCCTGCTCATAAGAAACAAGCTGCTTTACGGGATATATATAATTTTGTGCAAATTAAAGAAGAGAGTTTCCCACAAGCTTGGGGGAGGGTTCTCCAATTACTTAATGCTTTGCCTGATCATCCTCTTAAGAAAAATGAAATACTTGATATCTTTTATAATGGACTAACCGATGCTTCCAGAGATTACCTGGATAGTTGTGCTGGTTCTGTTTTCAGGGAAAGAACACCGGATGAAGCTGAAATTCTATTGAATAATATGTTGACAAATGAAAATAATTGGACACCTCCGGAGCCAATTCCTGAGCCAATTCCTAAGCCAACTCCGAAGAAGAGGGGTATTCTATTTCTCAGTCCTGAAGATGTGCAAGAGGCAAAGAAATCTATGAAAGAAAAAGGTATTAAAGCTGAAGATGTTAAGAATTTACCTCCTATTGAAGAAATACACGGTCTTAATTTACCGCCTGTTGAAGAAACATATGATCTTAATCCATTACCTATTGAAGAAATTCATAGTCTTGATAACCCGATAGAGGTAGTAAAGGTAAATTCTCTCTATAGATATGATAAAGCTGAAATCTCGTTTACTAAATTTGCTAGCCCATGCTTAGATGAGTTTGATAAATTTATGGCTAAGCAAGAAGATTTTAATGCTTATTTTGGTAGACAATTGAAATATAATTCAAATATGCTTGAACACTTGGGTGATTATATGGCTAATGTTAAAGGTGAACTTAAACTTATTAGTAAACATGCTTCTATGGTTATCACTCAAGTAGAACAAGTACTTAAAGCTCAAAATGATTTGCTCAATGAATTGAATAGTAAGAATAATGATAATGCTGTTAGAGTGGCTACTGGAACTGGTAGAATGACTCAGGAACCTTTGTATCCTGAAGGCCACCGTAAGAGAATTAAGCAAGATTCTCAGAGAAATAATATAGATGCACCTAGTCCTTCTAAAAGGAAGAAAAAGAAAAATGATAGGACTTTGCATGCTTCTAGTGAACCTTTTACTGAAACACCTGAGAATCCAAATGATATTTCTATTTCTGATGCTGAAACTCAATCTGGTAATGAACCTGAAACTAGTGATAATGTTAATAATAATGTTCATGATGATGCTCATCCTAGCAATGATAATGGTATAGAAATCGAACCTGCTGTTGATCTTGATAACCCACAATCAAAGAATCAACGTTATGATAAGAAAGATTTTGTTGCTAGAAAACATGGTAAGGAAAGAGAGCCTTGGGTTCAGAAACCCATGTCTTTTCCTCCCAAATCATCCAAGAAAAAGGATGATGAGGATTTTGAGCGCTTTGCTGAAATGATTAGACCTATCTTTTTGTGTATGCGATTAATTGATATGCTCAAAATAAATCCTTGTGCTAAGTATATGAAAGATATTGTTACAAATAAGAGAAAGATACCGGAAGCTGAAATTTCCACCATGCTTGCTAATTATACTTTTAAGGGTGGAATACCAAAGAAACTAGGAGATCCCGGTGTACCCACTATACCATGCTCTATTAAAAGAAACTATGTTAAAACTGCTTTATGTGATCTTGGAGCCGGTGTTAGTGTTATGCCTCTCTCTTTATATCGTAGACTTGATTTGAATAAGTTGACACCTACTGAAATATCTTTGCAAATGGCTGATAAATCAACTGCTATACCTGTCGGTATTTGTGAGGATGTGCCTGTTGTAGTTGCAAACATTACTATTTTAACGGACTTTGTTATTCTTGATATTCCCAAGGACGATAGTATGTCTATTATTCTTGGAAGACCCTTTTTGAATACTGCAGGGGTTGTTATTGATTGCACTAAAGGCAATGTCACTTTTCATGTTAATAGTAATGAGCATATGATCCACTTTCTGAGGAAACATCCTCAAGTCCACAGTATCAATTCTATTGGAAAAATTCCATCGATTATATTTGGAGGTTTTGAATTTCCTCTTCCTACTGTCAAGAAGAAATATGATATTCTTATTATTGGGGATGTGCATATGCCCGTTGTGTAACATAGTGTTATTCAAAATCTCTCCGGTTCCATGTTATTCAGAATGAGTTCGTTAACAAGACTTGATCAACCTTGTTAGTGGATTCCTTTTGATGACCATGAGATGGATGAAACTAGAAAGCACAACCTTCTGTACCCCACTTTTACTTTCTGTTATTTATATTAAATAAAATAAAAATAGTATTTTTCTGTCTGTTATCTGATTATCCGTGCAATATAAAAATATCCTGAAAATAAAAGTTCTCCAAATGCCCTGAAATTTAATATGATTTTTTATAGAATATTTGGCACTAAGAACACAGCAGGGGGGTCAACCACCTGCCCACGAGGGTGGAGGGCGCGCCCTACCCCCTGGGCGCGCCCCCCACCTCGTGGGCCCACGGTGGCCCTCCTCCACTTATCCTTTCACCCACACACTCCTTCTGCCTCCCAAAAACACGAATATCCAGCTCAAACCCGAGTCCAAGCTCATTTTGCTGCCATTTTCGATCTCCTTGCTCAAAGCACCTCTCACAAAACTGCTTGGGGAGATTGTTCCTTGGTATGTGACTCCTCCATTGGTCCAATTAGTTTTTTTCCTAGTGCTTTATTCATTGCAAAATTTTGCTGCTTAGGTGACCCTGTTCTTGAGCTTGCATGTCAAATTTATATGGTCAAAAGTAGTTTTGATGCATGATATAGGCCCTAGGCACTTGTAGGAGTAGTTGCCATCAATATTATTTAGTTTGGTTCACTTTTATTTTTAAGTTACTAAAAAATTACAGAATTTTTCAGAGGAAGAAAAATGCTTAGGAAATTGGTCCAAGGTGGTTCCTCAAGGAAGCATGGACCCAGGCTTGCAATGCGTGATGCTGATGAAGAGCCACCAAGAGACGCTCCAGTGCGTCCTTGTGAGTGGCCTTCTGAAAACTTTATGGATCGAGTAGGTATTAAGGAAGAATTCAACGCATATTTCCGTAACCCCGATCTTGTGAGCTTCGAGGAAGAGAAGTGCAGCCAATATCACAATCTCACCAGTACCTTTGTGAGGAGGTTTGAATTTTCATCTTCACGTAATTCTCCAACTGTCCTATTTGATCTTTATTAAAATTCTTATACTATGGACTTAGAGGATTTTACCACTGCTTGCAAACTTCCACAATGGGGTAGTATAAGGGATCCTCGCAAATCTGAATTTAGAGATTTTCTTGCTAGCATAACTGTGGGAGAATCTAGAGATATAACACAAGCCACCATAGGGACCATTCACTTTCCTGCTATACATTATTTTGCTCTCTCCATAGGTAGATGCATTAATGGTAAAGATGAGGCATGTCACATGTGTGTCCCTGACCTCAGTATTCTTAGGAGTGCTGTGTTAGGAGATAAATCTTATAATTTGGGAGCCATTGTTGCACGTAGGTTGCATCTTAATAGATTTAATGGAGATTTCTTTGGAGGAATTTATGCAACTCGCATAGCTAATTTTCTTGGTATAGCCATACGCGAAGATGATATTGAATTACCTCCTGCTTACCTAGACTTTAATGCTATGGTTCACCACCAGTTTGTCGAGAGGAATGAATCACCTCTCCAGTATCGACTAATCTTTGACAGACGCCGTGCTGTCCATATTACTCTCCCTGCTCCTGCCTTCTTTGATCATCAGGCAAAAGGAAGACATACTATTACCAGAGAGGAGGCAGATGAGTACGAGAGGAGAGCGGAGGCCACTCATCACCATGCTGCAGCTCAGGAGGCGATAGCCGCTGCATCTCAGTACGACCCCAACTACTATTATGGATATCCGCCAGGCCAGCCGTGGCCATAGACCAACTTAGGACAAAAGCCTAAGCTTGGGGGAGTACGTATTTCCCACCGACATTACATTTATGTTCACACACTCATTGCAAGATATCTGTGCTCATACATTTTCATTGTATCATCCATGCTAGTTTATTTCCTTTTTATGCTTTCTTCTTGTGTGTTTAATAAACCTTAAGAAAAACCAAAAAAATAGTTGTAGCTTTTAATTAGTTTACTTTCCATGCTTGTAGTAGTAATTAAAAAGAAAACCCAAAAATATTTCCTTTTCTTCTTTTGCCTGTTGGGAGCTTTCCCGTGTAAATAGTTTTATTTATTTTCTTTCCTTTGGGGGTCGATAGGAGAAGACCATGATTAAATTGTTGAAGTGGCTCTTTTATACATTATTGTTGATCTGACAAAAGAGCCCATATTGCCTTGTCTTCTCCTGTTTATTGAATGCTTGCAGATTCCAGCTTAGTCCAATGCACGCGCACTATTATTATTATTATTATTATTATTATTATTATTATTATTATTATTCACATCGTTCGGTCGTGCAAGTGAAAGGCAATTATGACGATATATGATGGACTGACTGAGATGAGAAAAGCTGGTATGAACTCGACCTCTTTTGTTTTTGTAAATATGATTAGTTCATCATTCCTGATTCAGCCTATTATGAATAAACATGTTTGCAATGACAACTAGAGATCATAGTTTCTTGTGCCATGCTTGATTAGCTATGAGTTATAATGGTTTACCTTGTGTGCCGACATGCTATTGAAATGGTTATGATGTGGTATGATAGGGTGGTATCCTCCTCTGAATGATTTAAGTGACTTGACTTGGCACATGTTTACGCATATAGTTGAAACAAAATCAACATAGCCTTCACGATATTTATGTTCATGGTGGATTATATCCTACTCATGCTTGCATTCGGTGTTGATTAATTTTAATGCATGTTTATGACTGTTGTCACTCTCTAGCTGGTCGCCTCCCAGTCTTTTGCTAGTCTTCACCTGTACTAAGCAGGAATACTGCTTGTGCATCCAATCCCTTAAACCACAAAGTTATTCCACATGAGTCCACTATACCTACCCATATACGGTATCTACCTGCCGTTCCAAGTAAATTTTTATGTGCCAAACTCTAAACCTTCAAATAAATATCATGTTTTGTATGCTCGGATAGCTCATGTATCAACTAGGGCTGTCCATAGCTTCCATGTTAGGCGGGTTATTCTCAAGAGGAGTGGACTCCGCTCCTCACTCACGAGATAAATGGTTGATGCACTCGTTAGAGGCACTCGTTGTTTCGAGCAAGCCATGATTGATGCTTGTTGGTGGAAGGGGGAGTATAAACTTTACCATTCTGTTTGGGAACCGCCTATAACGTGTGTAGCATGGAAGATATCGCCATCTCTTGGTTGTTATGTTGACAATGAAAGTATACCGCTCAAAATATTATTCACCTCTGTTTCAAAACCGAGCTTTGGCACCTCTACAAATCCATGCTTCCCTCTGTGAAGGGCCTATCTATTTATTTTTATGCTGAGTCATCATCCTCTTATTAAAAAGCACCAGTTGGAGAGCACCGCTGTCATTTGCATTCATTACTGTTAGTTTACATTGAGCATGACTTGACTGGATCTCTTTTACCATGAATTACAATGTCTAGTCAGTCCTTGGTCTTTAAAGGTGCTTTGCATTTATGTTTTGCGGTCTCAGAAAGGGCTAGCGAGATACCATCTTGTTATATCATATTATGATTGTTTTGAGAAAGTGTTGTCATCCGAGATTTATTATTATTGCTCGCTAGTTGATTATGCTATTGATATGAGTAAACTTGAGACCTAAGCGTTATTGCGAATGTGGTTAGTTATAATCTTTGCTGAAAACTTGAATGCTGGCTTTACATATTTACAACAAGAAGAGCAAACAGAGTTTGTAAAAGTTTTTCTTTATCACTTTCAGTTTGTCAACTGAATTGCTTGAGGACAAGCAAAGCTTTAAGCTTGGGGGAGTTGATACGTCTCCATCGTATCTACTTTCCCAAACACTTTTGCCCTTGTTTTGGACTCCAACTTACATGATTTGAATGGAACTAACACAGACTGGCACTGTTTTCAGCAGAATTACCATGGTGTTATTTATGTGCAGAAACAAACGTTCTCGGAATGACCTGAAACTTCACGGAGCAACTTTTTGGAAAATATAAAAAATACCTGCAAAAGATGGAGGCCAGGGGCCCACCACCTGTCCACAAGGGTGGGGGGCGCGCCCCTACCTCGTGGGCCCCCTGGAGCTCCTCTGACTCCAACTCCAACTCTATATATTGTGTTTCGGGGAGAAAAAATCAGAGAGAAGAATTCATCATGTTTTACGATACGAAGCCGCCGTCAAGCCCTAAAATCTCTCGGGAGGGCTGATCTGGAGTCCGTTCGGGGCTCCGGAGAGGGGAATCCGTCGCCATCGTCATCATCAACCATCCTCCACCACCAATTTCATGATGCTCACCGCCGTGCATGAGTAATTCCATCGTAGGCTTGCTGGACGGTGATGGGTTGGATGGGATCTATCATGTAATCGAGTTAGTTTTGTTAGGGTTTGATCCCTAGTATCCACTATGTTCTGAGATTGATGTTGCTATGACTTTCTTATGCTTAATGCTTGTCACTAGGGCCCGAGTGCCATGATTTCAGATCTGAACCTATTCTGTTTTCATCAATATATGAGTGTTCTTGATCCTATTTTGCAAGTCTATAGTCACCTATTATGTGTTATGATCCGTTAACCCCGAAGTGACAATAATCGGGATACTTACCGGTGATGACCGTAGTTTGAGGAGTTCATGTATTCACTATGTGTTAATGCTTTGTTTCGGTACTCTATTAAAAGGAGGCCTTAATATCCCTTAGTTTTCGTAAGGACCCCACTGCCACGGGAGGGTAGGACAAAAGATATCATGCAAGTTCTTTTCCATAAGCACGTATGACTATATTCGGAATACATGCCTACATTACATTGATGAACTGGAGCTAGTTCTGTGTCACCCTAGGTTATGACGGTTACATGATGAACCGCATCCGGCATAATTCTCCATCACTGATCCATTGCCTACGAGCTTTCCATATATTGTTCCTCTCTTATTTACTTTCCCGTTGCTATTGCTATCGTCACTACAAAATACCAAAAACATTACTTTTACTACTGTTACCTTTTGCTACCGTTACCACTACTATCATATTACTTTGCTACTAAACACTTTGCTGCAGATATTAAGTTTCCAGGTGTGGTTGAATTGACAACTCATCTGCTAACACTTGAGAGTATTCTTTGGCTCCCCTTGTGTCGAATCAATAAATTTGGGTTGAATACTTTACCCTCGAAAACTGTTGCGACCCGCTATACTTGTGGGTTATCATCCCCGACCGCCACTCATAAGGAAAGCAATCAAAGAACACCCCACGCTTCAAATTTGTCACATAATGTTCACCATACATGCATGCTACGAGACTTGCCAACTTCAACACAAATATTCATCAATTTCACAATTACTCAGCTAGCACACTTCCAATATTACCACCTTTATATCTCAAAACCATCTATCAAGCATCCAACTTCTCTTAGCATTTAATATTTATAACCAAATTGAATTACCATGCTGTTCTAAAGGACTCTCAAAATGATATAAGTGAAGCATGAGAGATCAATTATTTCTATAAAATAGAACCACCGCCGTGCTAAGATATAAGCGAAGCACTAGAGCAAAAACTATATAGCTGAAAAGATATAAGTGAAGCACATAGAGTATTCTAATAAATTCCAATTCATGCGTGTCTCTCCCAAAAGGTGTGTATAGAAAGGATGATTATGATAAACTAGAAAGAAAAGAATCAAATCATAGAAGACGCTCCAAGCAAAACACATATCATGTGGCGAATAAAAATATAGCTCCAAGTAAAGTTACCGATAGACGAAGACGAAAGAGGGGATGCCTTCCGGGGCATCCCCAAGCTTAGGCTTTTTGGTGTCCTTGGATTTTACCTTGGGGTGCCTTGGGCATCCCCAAGCTTAGGCTCTTGCCACTCCTTGTTCCATAATCCATCAAATCCCTACCCAAAACTTGAAAACTTCACAACACAAAACTTAAAAGAAAATCTTCATGAGCTCCGTTAGTAAAAGAAAAAACCCACCACTTCAAGGTAATGTAATGAACTAATTCTTGATTTATATTGGTGTTAAACCTACTGTATTCCTACTTTTCTATGGTTCATAAACTCTACTACTAGCCATAGATTCATCAAAATAAGCAAACAACACACGAAAAACAGAATCTGTCAAAAACAGAATAGTTTGTAGTAATATGTAGGTTTCGAATACTTCTAGAACCAAAAAATTCTAAAATAAATTGCTGGACGTGAGTAATTTATCTATTAATCATCTTCAAAAATAATTAAATAAATAGTACTCTCCAGTAAAAAAATGGCAGCAATTCTCGCGAGCGCTAAAGTTTCTGTTTTTTACAGCAAGATCAAAAAGACTTTTCCCAAGTCTTCCCAATGGTTCTACTTGGTACAAACACTAATTAAACACAAAAAACACAACCAAAACAGAGGCTAAATAAATTATTTATTGAATAACAGCAAGGAAAAATATTGGGCTGTCTCCCAACAAGCGCTTTTCTTTAAAGCCTTATAGCTAGGCATAAGATTTCAACGATGCTCACATGAAAGACAAGAATTGAAGCACAAAGAGAGCAACATAAAACACGTGACAAACGCATCTAAGTCTAACATACTTCCTATGCATAGGCATCTTATAGGAAAAAAATTACCAAGGCAAGCAAAAACTAGCATATGCAAGGAAGCGGAAAGAAACAATAGCAATCTCAACATAAATAGAGGTAATTTAGTAACATAGAAATTTCTATAACCACATTTTCCTCCCTCATAATAATTACATGTAGGATCATAAGCAAATTCAACAACATAGCTATCACAAAACATATTCTTAACAAGATCCACATGTATGCAAAGTTGACACTCTTCCAAAATAGTGGGATTAACATTAACTAAAGTCATGACCTCTCCAAACCCACTTTTATCAAAAACTTCATAAGATTGAACATTCTCCAAATATGTGGGATCTAAAGTTGACACTGTTCCAAATCTGTCATGGAATTGTCATGGCACATGTCTTAGTGAAAGGACTTAGTCGTAGAGCCATCGCAACTAGGAAGCTTAAAGGTGTTAATTGTGACAAAGGACACGAGAAGTTTATACTAGTTCGGCCCCTTATGGTGAAGGTAAAGCCTAGTCCAGTTGATGTGGTATTGCTAGGTTTCGATACCAAGGAGCGAATACGCTAGCTTGGCTCTCGATCTGTTGTTTTCCTGCCCTAAGCCTCTGCCGGGTCGGCCCCTTATATACACGGGTTAATGCCTGGCGGCCTACAGAGTCCCGGCCGGCTCATATAACATGTCCGGATCGGTGACTCCTTTTACATGCCTTACTTTATAAGTCTTACTCATACATGGCGGTTTACAATTACGGGCCTTAAGACGCCTCTAGGCTTGGGCCTACTACAAGCCTTATAATGAATCATCGACTTGTATATCCACTGGGCTTCTTTTAGTAACCCGCCATTAGGATTGACCCGACCCCTCCTGGGCGGGCCATACCTGGTAGTCATATTCCCAACATTAGGCCCCAGGTTGATTTGAACTTTGTTCTTGTCAATCTCCAACAGTTAGACAAAATCCATCTTCTTCTGTTTGAAAAAACTCTATAACCCGCCATGACGTCATCTTCAGAAAATATGAAATTCTGCCATGATGTCATCTTCAACGGATCTTTATATTTAAATGTATTCCGAGAATCGAGGTGTCCGTTTGGTCTTCCTCGATTTTCGCACCTGCCTGTTCACCTGTTTCCTTATAAATAGGCACGGCCGGTCCTTCCTCCTTCTTCTTCTTCCTTCCTTCGCCACCACTCTACCTCTGAAGCTCCGCCGCCGCTGCAACACTCACCGTCGTCCTCAACGTTGGCCGCTGCATCACCCTGAGCTCGTCCAGAGAACAGCGGTGATCCTCCGCAGTAGCTCCGCATCCGTAAGTTCTTGCTTTTTCACCCCTTAAATATGTGTTTAGGGTTCATGAGTTCTCTTTCCTGTGTTCTTTGCTATTCGTCATAGATTCCTTGCAACTTCTCCACAACACCCTCTTTTGACCTAAAAGAAGTGTAGAAGTTATGCGGTAGTTGTTTTGTATCCATTTTAGATGCTAGCAGATCCCTTTCTCTTGTAAAAATACCTCTTTAGAGCTGATGAACTCCCCTGCGCTGGTTTTTAGGTTTAAATTTATTTTTATTTTCTGAACCATCTTGATCCAAAATAATAGCAATAGCTTGTAAACTTGTTTGTCTCAGCACTTAGCCAATTCTGTTTCCGACAACCTTCGAATATCTTTAGTCATGATGGCTTATCATGCCGACTCACTTTTACTTTACATGCCATTAGCCCTTACTTAAGCCGCCATTACTCCTCTGTACTACCATCATTTAACCTGTAATTCCACCAATAAAGTGAGTCGGCACATTATTTTCTTTTCAGTTTGTCCTTTTCTCATCATGCCATCAAAAGCGCCAACAGTCTGCAACTGGGTTGCTTCCATAGTCATTGAGGATACCTTGACGGACTTTGTCTCTATTGGATGTTATGTCCTATCGTGCTCCTGACCCGGCCGAAGAATGACCTCAGCCAAAAGACGGAGAAGTCATCATATTTACTGATCACATGAACCGGGGCTTTTCACCACCCGGCTCAAAGTTCTTCAGAGACGTTTTGCATTTTTTCAAACTTCATCCCCAAGATCTAGGACCCAACTCCATATCCAACATCTGCAACTTTCAAGTTCTTTGAGAGGTTTATCTGCAAGAAGAACCTACTGTGGAACTCTTCAGAGAGTACTTCTATCTGAACCGCCAGAATGAATGCACCAATGGCCTTAGCTTGGATCTTGGTGGAATCTCAATTCAGCGCCGTCAGGGTGCTGTCTTTCCCTTGATAGTCTTACCAAGCCACCCCAAGGATTGGAATGAAACTTGGTTCTATTGCAAGACACGTCACCAGCTAATGAAAGACCCCTGCCGGGTTACCACGCGGAGCACTTGGATTCTAAGTTTGTGCTCCCTGACAGGCTTACTGCTGCTGAACGCAAGAAGCTTATCCCATCTATCAAAAGGATTGAAGCTTTACAAGGAAACGGCCTCACTGGAGTCGATTTGACACGTTGCTGGGTCGCATGGCGGGTCATCCCTCTAAGCCATCATTCCGCCTTGATGCATACTTATGCTGGAGGACTAGATGACCCTCTGCATCACAGCCCTCTGCAATTGACTGAAGAAGCTATTGTAGAGATGTCAACCACCCTCGTAAACGGCAAATACGAGGACTACAGTATGGTTGGATTAAACCCCTTCTGCAAACTTAACCCGGCACCAGAGGTGAAGCCCCTTGACCTCCTTTTTTCTTCGGTAGTTAAGTACTTGCATGACTTTTAACCTGTTATTTGCCTACAGGCCAAATCTGACTTCTGGAAAGCCAAATATGATCATGAAGCTGCCAAGAAGGCTAGAGCCGCCGCCATAGCCGCCAGGAAGACGACCCGGAAGCCCAAGAAGAAGAAGCTTGCATCTGACATATTCCAGCTGGATGATGTTTCTGAGTCGGAGGTAGCCCTTGACTCCCTTGGCTAGTTTTTAACAACCTTATTGACACTGACTATTGCCAGGATGACACGGGGGCCAGCCAGGCTGTAGAAGAAGAGGTAACTATTTCCTTCGACTCAGCCTCTTTGCCAAGACAGAAACTTTGACTGGTAACCCGGAAAGTAAGGTTTTCACACCATTTGGCTTATTTGGATCCTCATTTTCTTTTGAAAAAACAGCAACATGAGAGCCGCCGTCAGGCCCGGACTAATGACGACAATGAACTGCTCTCTGACTTACAAAAAACTCCTCGAAAACGCCAGAATGAGGTTTCTTTAACCTTTGTCTTTTGCTTTTATCCATGAATCTATTTCCTTACTCTCTTAACTTCATTTTACCTTTGCGGGAGGTTTCTCGCTCTTCTGGTGATTCGTCACAAACTCAATTTCCGGCTTTCAAGACTGCCCTTGGGTAAGGAAAATCATCTTTCTTCTGCATTTCAAAAACTGCATCATTATACTAACTGTCTCATAAAATCTTTCTTAGTGGTCAAGCAAAGTCTAAGAAAGCCAAGGTGACTAAACCAGCAGAAGACCCAACAGAACCTGCACCTGAACCGGCAATACCAACTCCTCCTGAACAATCAGAAGCTGTAGAAGACCCTGTTGTCAACATTCAATCCGACCTCCCTAAGCCATTAACTGATGAAACCATTGTCGATCCATCCACCGTCAGGCCGTCCAGTTCAGCTAACCCGCCAGCATCTCCTGACCATGACATTTTAATCACTGGCAGCATGTTCGTTGAGCCGGGCAACCCAACCGTACTCGCCCGACACTCTGCTAAGCAAGAGGCTTTAGAGAAGTAGAAGGTGCGGTTTGATGTCTCTCATTATGCTCACTTGAATTTTAGTGATGTGCTATTTGGCTACCTCAGTCATGTGCATTCCAGCCGTGACTCGAAAATTGAGATGGTCAAGCAACGGCAGCTGAAATACGAGGTATGTTCACCGGCTGTCACCATCTTATATATGCTCTGCCAGCCCCCAAGTCTCTGGATTATGATGAACCTAAATGATCTGTAGACTTGTGATATAGGTTGATGCTCTGTTTTAAATTTTCCTTAAGTCTATCATAAACTTCACCTGTAGTCCCCAAGGGCCAGCTCAATTTATCATGAATGAGCCGGTAGAGATTGCCTTGAATTGGTTCAAACAAATAATACGATCCGGCTCAACATGAAAAAAGATTCTTAATGTCATGCATTAGCCCCCAAGTGCCAAGCGTTGTTACTTGTAAAACACTTGGGACTTTAATCATAGAAGAGCCATTTCGCATTAAAAAATTGCTTTGGCAGATATTAGCCCCCAAGTGCCGAGTGGTGTTGCGGTGCAAAGCACTTGGGACTTTAATCATGATAACCTTTATTGAAATACATTGTAACATACCTGTGCATGTTTGCAGACCGCCCTAACTGAATTGGGCTCTCAATTGACTGATGCCAAGACCCGGCCGGCGGATCAAGAGGCTGAAATAAAGAACACTAACTCCAAACTCCAGTTTTGATGAAGCTAAAAAACTGAAGACCAGATTTGATGCGAAGAAGAAATCCTGGGTCGATGAGAAAACCTTGCTGATACAGCGTGCTGAGACAGCAGAGGCAGCTCTCACGGAGGTTACTGCGGAGCTCACCGGCTTAACAAACCGTGTGTCTCAGATGGTCTCCGCAATCTTTGGTAAGTCATCTGCATTAGTTACTTACATTCTATTGTTGCCAGAAATATAAGCCACCTGCCTAACCTTTTGTAAAATACTCATAGGTCCACAGAGTAATAATCTGAGTCAAAACAACGTGACAAAACTGAAGGCGGTTTATACCTTGGTGGAGCAACTGTACACTGGGGCTCAACGGGTGCTTGCTGCTATCTCCCCTGCCAACCAAGGACCCAACCGTTTAAGTGATGTTTTGAAGAAGTTGTCTATCTTACCCGCCAGATTCCAAGAGGTCAAACGGTCTTGCACAAGAGCCGGCGCCCTGACTGCCCTGAGCCGCTCCAAGTGGTACCCTCCTTTAAAGGAAGACGGGTCTCCATTTGAGTAAGATGATTTTATTGCCTGTGTGAGGGGAGTTCATCCTCTAGCTACCATTCTTGGTGAGGAGACCAACATCGAAAAATATCAGCCGGGTTTTCATATGGAGAATAAGAAGATGGCGACTACCTCTTATAAAGTGATAGATCTTATCCCGCCGGTTCGCCAACACACTTTTGCCCCGGAAGTTGACCCGGCCGGCCTAATTGACGATGAAGCTGAGTTCATTGCTCTGAACGGCTTTGAATGGTCCAATCCCAGCTTCCAACCAGTGGGGGGAGGTGAACCGGCGAGGGAGGAGTCATAACCGTCTGAATAATCCATCCTTTAGCTTAAGATCTGCTTAAGGGAGAAAATAGTATAACCTTTTGGGCTCTCAAAGCCTTGTAATAGGTTAGTTTGAAAACTGCATGTTTTGCCTATGCCATCGTGCATAAGATGTTGCATATAACTCTTTGCCCATGATGTCAATATATATGCATTACATTCGTGATCACATCTGTAGTGTTTAAATCTGTTCCTGTATACAAAAGATGAAAAAACTGTCCTGGCGCTTTATCGCTGGACGGGCAAAACACCCGATACATAACTATGAAATCATCATAGTGAAAAAACAGTACCAGATGTAAGATAAACAAGGCTTGAAAAAACCTTGATTAACGAAAAGATACAGATAAGTCTGTTTATGAACGATAATGTCATACCTATGCCCTTTGAATCTGGATTGCCGGCTTACATGACCTGGATAGTAAGGTTGATAACACAATTTTTTAGAAGTCGATACTTCCATATGCCTGATGACTGTTATGCCTTGGCAACTCATTGTCAAATAACTGAGCCAGTTTAATTTGAAACCATACTTACAGTTAGGTTTGAGACAACAAAAAGCTAGTAAAACAAAACAATAGGCTTCAAACAATGTAAATCAAACCTTTAAATAAAATTTGGAGGCTTCTGATTCCAATACGATCAGTAAACCGGACCAAAGGGGTTAAGCTAAGATTCGAATACGATCATATAGCCCCCAGTGGCTTTGGCGTTGCGCCGATTAAGAGGGTACCGACAACTATGTTCTCTTTGGTTCGAATACGACCTATGTTTGAACAGGATGCCCCCAAATGACCTTGAGAGTTTTTTAACGACGATGATTCGAATACGATCAATGTGGACCCAAAAGGGGTTGAGCTATGATTAGAATACGATCAAGAAACCTCCAAGTGAGTTTGGTAGTGTGCCGATCAAAAGGGTACCGACAACTATGTTCTCTTTGGTTCGAATACGACCTATGTTTGAAGGAAGCCCCCTAGTGACCATAAGGTTTACGGCTAGATTCGAATACGATCATGAGCCGAACCAAAAGGGTTAAGCTAGATTCAGATACGATCAGCCCCCTAATGGTCGTTTGAATAAGGAGAATAATAAAGATATATGATCATTGAGGAGGAAAAGGACAGAGGTCCTGCTTTATTACTTATCATAATATATACAACGTCAAAGTATGTACATGATGAGAGCCGGTGGCTAAAGTATAGTATGGCCGAAGTTGAGCAATATTCCATGGCCGGCGGGTCTCCTCCTCCGACTTACGTGAGTCTTTGTGCTCTTGAACGTCGATAAGGTAATATGACCCGTTGTTTAAGTTCTTGCTCACCGCAAAGGGCCCTTCCCAAGGAGGGGATAGCTTGTGTGCATCAGACTGGTCCTGGATGAGCCGTAGCACCAGGTCACCTTCTTGAAAGGTTCTGGACTTGACCCGGCGGCTGTGATAACGGCGCAGGTCCTGTTGGTAAATTGCTGATCGGGCCGCCGCCAAATCTCGCTCCTCATCTAACGAGTCAAGTGCATCCTGTCAAGCTTGTTCATTATAAGCTTCAATGTAAGCCTCCACACGGGGTGAGTCATGACGGATGTCACTAGGCAGGACTGCTTCTGCTCCATAAACCATGAAGAAAGGTGTATAACCTATAGATCTGTTAGGAGTGATATTGATGCTCCATAGCACCGAAGGTAATTGCTCTACCCAACAACTCGGCGTCTGTTGTAAAGGAACCATAAGCCGGGGCTTGAGACCTTTTAAAATTTCCTGATTTGCTCTTTCAGCTTGACCATTGGATTGGGGGTGAGCTACTGATGAAACATCAAGCCGAATATGCTCACGTTGACAAAATTCCTCCATAGCACCTTGGGACAGATTAGTACCATTGTCAGTTATAATGCTGTGTGGAAAGCCAAAACGAAAGATCACCTTTTTCATGAACTGAACCGCCGTGGCTGCATCACACTTTCTAACTCGCTCTGCCTCAAGCAATTTTGTGAATTTGTCAACTGCCACCAAAAGGTGTGTCTTTTTATCCTTGGATCTTTTGAAAGGTCCAACCATATCAAGCCCCCAAACTGTAAACGGCCAAGTGATTGGAATCATCTGCAATTCTTGAGCCGGCACATGCGCTTGTCGTGCGAACTTTTGACACCCATCGCACCTACTGACCAGATCCTCCGCATCAGCGTGAGCCGTTAGCCAGTAAAAACCATGACGAAAAGCTTTGGCCACAAGAGACTTTGAGCCGGCATGATGGCCACAATCTCCTTCATGGATCTCGCAAAGAATTTCTTGACCTTCTTTAGGAGAGACACAACGTTGAAACGCTCCGGTGACGCTGTGATGATACAACTCACCACCTAACACCTTTTTAGATGTTTTTTCTGCGGTCAATGTGCTCCACTTGATAACCTTTGAAGTGTCCAGCCACAGCGTCAACCTCACGACGATAAGCCGCCATGAGATGATCCTTGGAATCCCACTTGCCTGATACTTGCCGAGCCACTAAATCTAAGTCACCAAGGCACCGTACCCTGCTTAAACTCATTTCTTTAGCCATTTGAAGACCATGGAGCAAAGCCTCATATTCTACTGCGTTGTTAGTACAAGGAAACATCAATCGCAACACATAACAAAACTTGTTACCTCGAGGAGAAGTTAAAACAACTCCAGCCCCCGAGCCTTCCAACTGTCTGGACCCATCAAAATGAAGCGTCCAATATGTGTTGTCTGGCTTCTCTTCAGGTGTCTGCAACTCCATCCAATCGCTAATGAAATCAACTAGCGCTTGAGATTTGATCGCAGTACATGGCATATACTTTAAACCATGAGACCCAAGCTCAATGGCCCACTTGGCGGCTCGTCCTGTTGCTTCTCTATTTTGAAAAATATCTCCTAACGGAGCAGAGCTAACCACAGTGATAGGGTGACCCTGAAAGTAATGCTTGAGCTTCCGGCTTGCCATGAGCACCCCATAAACAAGCTTCTGCCAATGTGGATACCTTTGCTTAGATTCAATGAGCACCTCACTGACGTAGTAAACCGGCCGCTGAACCGGATGTTCCTTGCCAACCTGCTTGCGCTCCACAACAATGGCCAGACTGACAACAAGTGAGTTAGCAGCCACATATAACAACAACGGTTCTTTCTCAATGGGAGCAGCCAGAACCGGCGGCTCAGCGAGCTGCCTCTTCAGATCTTCAAAGGCGGAACCAGGAGCATCAGTCCATACAAAATCATCCGTGTTTTTCATCATTTGATACAATGGCATAGCCTTCTCACTTAACCGGCTTATGACCGGCTTAAAGCTGAAACACAACACACCAGCCGCTGAACGTCATTGATGCACGTCAGGTTAGCCAAAGATGTGATTGCCTTAATTTTCTCCGGGTTAGCCTCAATGCCTCTATTAGACACCAAAAAACCCAAAAGCTTGCCAGCTGGGACTCCAAAAATGCACTTGGCCGGGTTAAGCATCATCTTGTAGACCCGGAGGTTATCAAAGGTTTCCTTTAGATCAGCTACCAAGGTTTCCTTGTCTCTAGATTTCACCACTATATCATCCACATAAGCATGAACATTACGCCCAATCTGATTATGAAGGCAATTCTGTACACACCATTGATAAGTCGCCTGGGCACTCTTAAGCCCAAAAGGCATAGACACATAGCAGAAGGCTCCAAACGGAGTAATGAAAGCCGTCTTCTCCTGGTCTTTAACCGCCATTTTGATATGATGATAACCAAAATAAGCATCCAGAAAACTCAGACGCTCACAACCCGCCGTCGCATCAATAATTTGATCAATACGAGGGAGAGCAAAAGGATCAGCCGGGCAAGCTTTGTTTAAATCCGTGTAATCCACACACATATGCCAAGTGCCGTTCTTTCTGAGAACGAGCACCAGGTTAGCCAACCACTCTGGGTGAAAAACTTCAACAATAAACCCAGCTGCTAAAAGCCGGGCCACCTCTTCTCCAATAGCCCTGCGCCTTTCCTCATTAAACCACCGAAGAAACTGCCTGACCGGCTTAAACTTTGGATCAATATTAAGAGTGTGCTCAGCGAGTTCTCTAGGTACACCCGGCATGTTAGAAGGCTTCCATGCAATGATGTCCCGGTTCTCATGGATGAACTCGATGAGTGCGCCTTCCTATTTCGGATCCAAATTAGCACTGATAATGAACTGCTTGGATGAGTCACTAGGCACAAAGTCAATCATCTTGGTGTCATCCGCTGACTTAAATTTCAGCGACAGCTCATGCTCTATAGTTGGCTTCTTTAAAGATGTCATGTCTGCCGGGTCAACATTATCTTTATAAAACTTCAATTCCTCGGTCGCGCAAATAGACTCGGCATAAGCGGCATCACCTTCTTCACATTCTAGGGCTATGTTCCGGCTTCCATGCACTGTGATGGTGCCCTTATAACCTGGCATTTTGAGTTGTAGATAAACATAACGCAGTCGTGCCATGAATTTAGCATAAGTCGGCCGTCCAAACAGAGCGTGATATGGGCTTTTGATCTTGACTACTTCAAAAGTTAGCTTTTCAGCCCTGGAATCATACTCATCTTCAAAGGCTACTTCTAGCTAATCTTACCAATTGGATATACCGACTTACCAGGCACCACTCCATGAAAAACTATAACGCCCTGGATGCGGCTATATCTCCCACCTGTCGAAGCACGACTTAGAGGCATAACCGCATTGGAAGAAATGTCGCAAGTGAGGTAATCTTCACACAACCCATGTAATACATAAGGGAAAAGATACATAGTTGGCTTACACTCGCCACTTCACACAATACATGAATAAGGCATTACATCAACCAGATACAATCAGGGTCCGACTACGGAACCAAAATGAAAGAAGACTACCCCAAATGCTACATAGATCCGCGATCGACCCCAACTGGGCTCCACTACTGATCAACTAGAACGAAACAACATAAAGGACAAGATCTTCAATGAGCTCCTCCTTGAGCTTGGTTGCATCACCTGCTCGGTAGCATCGGTACCTGCAAACTGGTTTTGGAAGTATCTGTGAGTCACGGGGACTCAACAAAAACACCCTCGCGATCAAGACAATTTAAGCTTATGGGTAAGGTAAAGGTAGGAGGTGGAGCTGCAGAAAGCGACTAGCATATTTGGTGGCTAACATATACACAAAAGAGAGCAAGAAGAGAAGGCAAAAGCACGGTCGAACAACTATGATCAAGAAGCGATCCTAGAACAACCTACGTCAAGCATTACTCCAACACCGTGTTCACTTCCCGGACTCCGCCGAGAAGAGACCATCACAGTTAGACACGCAGTTGATGTATTTTAATTAAGATCAACTTCAGGTTTTCTACAACCAGACATTAACAAATTCCCATCTGCCCATATACGCGGGCACGGCTTTCGAAAGTTCAAATCCCTGCAGGGGTGTCCCAACTTAGCCAATCACAAGCTCTCACGGTCAACAAAGGATATTCCTTCTAGCGGGAAGACCCGATCAGGCTCGGAATCCCGGTTACAAGACATCCTCGACAATGGTAAAACAAGACCAGAAAGGCATGGTTAGAGCATGAAAACTACAAGCTATAGGAAGCAATGGTTAGAGCATGAAAACTACAAGCTACAGGAACATATCATGGCAAAGCAAGGCATGACATGAAGCTACTCTAAGCATATAACAAAAGTCCCTTAGTGACCTTGAGCCAAAAGGGATCAGAAAATACAATTGCAAGCATGTGAGCATAGCAAAAACATAAACAAATTCAGACTTGGTGAAAAACTGGAGCATGCAAAACAGTTAATGAGTAGGCATGTTTACGAGCTCGTTGCACTCACTACAGAGCATGGCATGACAATCTAAGCATACACCCATCAAGAAGACATGGCATATAAGCTATACATGGCAAGAACAACAACATAGCATGCACGGATCAATAACAACATACTCGGCAAAATCGCTAAACAAGTCAACAATCTGCCAGGATCATTTTATAGCAAAAGTAGAGCTTGATTGACTCAAGCTAGGGTGCTCCATAAATGCAAACAAAGACATGGATGGATAGAGCACCACAATATTAACAAAACATCCTTACTGATCATCGTCAAAAGAGGCACAGATCACTAGAAAACAACATGAACATATGGCATAAAAACAAAAACAGGACAAGGACTTTGTGAAATTCTAAGTCTCTGAAATCAACATCAACGATTACGCTAATTTGCAAGCTTATGCTAGTCACCACAAAGATCACAAAAATACATGGCATACACCCCTTTAAATATGGCATGGCATATAACAAAACACACGTGGAGCTCAGGGTCATAGCATGCACACATTAATCATGGCAAAAATGATAAAATGCCATTTGCTGAAATAGATCTGACAAATTCATCACATAGCCCCCTTCCAACAGCATTTCGGGCATCAGGATGAGCTCAAATGAAAATGATGCAATGAGATGAAATGATGTACTCGTCGAGACGAACATTTTGATATTCTGCACGCATGAATCGGAGTCACGATGAGGGAGTTATGACATGACGAAGATTGCATAAAAATTAGGGTTCGGAGGGAAAAAGTCAACCCAAGGGGATCCAGATCCAGATCGACCCGAATGGTTACTGTAGCACGCATGCGGTCCGAGGTTTGCTGGCCGGAGCTGTTCACCGGAGAGAAGTCGACGAGGAGGCCGGAGCTTGCGGGCGTCGCCGGACTTGGCGTGTCCGGCCGGAGGAGGACGGGGGTGGCAGACGGCGGCGGTGGGCGGCGCTGGAGCGAGGCGGGCGGCAGCCGGAGCGGCAAAGCGCGGCGGGGTCGCCGGCGAGGTGGCGGCCGCCGGCGCGGAGGTGGACCGAGGCAGCTCGGCGAGGAGGGGCGGGGCGCTTGGGCCCAGATCAGCGGCTGGGAGGGCCGCGCGCAGGCCAGGCGCGCCAGTGCGGGCGAGGCGGCGAAGTGGGGCGGGGGGGGGGGTGCCACTTGGCACGACGGGAGTGGCCCGGGGCGGCGGCGCTGCTGATGTGGCATGACCCGATTGGTCGGAGTGAGGTGGAGGGCGTAGTGGACACGTCCGGTGCGGCGCGGACATGTCCGGTGGCGCGAGGAGGACGACACTAGGGTTAGACTTCGCGGAAATTTCGGGGGAGGCCACATATTTATAGGTAGAGGGAGCTAGGAGAGTCCAAATGAGGTGCGGTTTGCGGCCACGCGATCGTGAACGAATGACCGAGATGATGGAGGAGATTTAGGTGGGTTTTGGGCCACTTTGGAGGGGTGTTGGGCTGCAACACATACGAGGCCTTTTCGATCCCTCGGTTAACCGTTGGAGTATCAAACGAAGTCCAAATGGCACGAAACTTGATAGGCGGTCTACCGGTAGTAAACCAAGGCCACATGACAAGTCTCGGTCCAATCCGAAAACGTTTAACACCCGCACATGAAAAGAGGTAGAACGTGACACCGGGTGACATAGTAACGCCGAATTGCAAAACGGACAACAGGGAAAATGCTCGGATGCATGAGACGAACATGCATGCAAATGAAATGCACATGATGACATGATATGAGATGCATGACATGCAAGCAATGACAAGGCAACAACAGCGAATAACTGGAGGACACCTAGCACATCGGTCTTGGGGTGTTACAAAAACGGTGTTGGATGTCTTAAGACTTTTGTCAGTTAACCCCATGCGACGGAACGTCTCATAATAGAGGATGTTGATGCTACTTCCTCCGTCCACGAGCACTTTAGTGAACTTATATCCACCAACTTGAGGCACTACCACCAAATCCTGGTGACCCGGATTATCCCGGGGAGGGTGATCTTCCCTACACCACACAATAGGCTGCTCAGACCATCTCAAATAACGTGGAACTGTTGGTTCAACAGCATTCACAACCGTCTTATGGAGCTTTTGGTCCCTTTTGCACAAACTGGTGGTGAATACGTGATACTGCCCACTGTTTAACTGCTTTGGGTTACTCTGATACATGGACTGCTGTTGCTGCTGATTACCTTGGTCGGATTGCTGATTATAGCCTCCCTGGCTGCCTTGAGGGCCCTGGCCGTGAAAGCCGCCACCGCCTGAGCCGGCTCCCGGTCCATGAAAGCCACCACCACCTGAGCCGCCGCCGGGTCCATGGTTACCATCAAACATGTTGGAATTTTTAAAAGCCTTCATGATCGTACAGTCCTTCCACAGATGGGTGACTGGCTTCTCCCGAGTGTCGTGTCTTGGACAAGGTTCATTTAGCAGCTGCTCAAGGGTGGGACCTGACCCGCCTGACCGAGGAGGTGGCCTCCCCTTGCGCCGTTGATTGTTTCCCTGTGCATTGGCATTAGCCAAAAACTCCAAACTACTGTCAGCCTTATGTTTATTATCTCCTTGATTCGCCGGGTTGTGCTGGTGACCCTTACCGTTGTCGTTTTTCTTTCCCTTTCCTGCCTTCTCTTCATCAGACACAGGTCCTTGGTATTGTCAGAATCGGCGTACTTGACCAGAGCCGCCATCAGCTGGCCCATGTCATTACAATCACGCTTGAGCCGCCCCAGCTTCTGTTTTAGAGGTTCAAAATGGCAATTTTTCTCCAACATTAAGACCGCGGAACCGGCATCCATCTTGTCAGATGAATGTATTATTTCCTTGACCCAGTGCACCCAATGGGTCGTGGATTCGCCTTCCTCCTGCTTAGAGTTAGTCAAGTCCACAATCGACATGGGTTGCTTACATGTACCTTTGATGTTCTGAATGATCCGGGCCTTTAGCTCCACCCAAGAGCCGATGGAATTGGGTGGCAACCCCTTCAACCAAGTGCGAGCTGTTCCATCCAACATCATAGTGAAGTACTTGGCCATCGGTGCATCACTGACCTCCAATAACTCCATGGCCATCTCATAACTTTCAAACCATGCCCCGGGCTGCAAGTCGGCTGTGTAATTACGCACCTTACAAGGCCCCTTAAAGTCCTTTGGCAAACACTCATTACGCAGAGCCGACACTAGACAAGGGACACCTCCTGTCCTTGTGGCCACGCCTGCCTCAACAGAGGTCGCTCGATAAACCGGAAATGTCTGGTGAGCCGCCAGCTCAGCTGCCTATTGAACCGCCCGCTCGGCGTCTTGGCGGATCCTCTCCTGGAACACCAAGTTAAGACCTCCACCCTGGTCCAGGCCATGCCCGCGTGGTTGGTTACGGCACTGGGCGTTGGTTGACATGGCCGCTGAGTCCATATGCCTGCCATAGCTCGGGCTCCGTCTTGGGCGAGGGGTTGAATGGATTCTGTCTCGACTATAAGAGTATGCATCCTGTTGTGCCAGAGCCATCTGAAGAAGTTCTCTGACCCTTCGTGTTTCGATCGCTGCTGGAGAGTCGCCTTCCATTGGGAGATCCGCCAAATGAGCCGACGCAGCGATAAGATTCTCCAAAGGGTTAGAATAGTGACCTAGTGGTATTGGTGTGTAATGAGGCAGAGCAGTATTCACGCGCGGGGGGGGGGGGGGGGGGGGTCCATGGCCCACGGTTGAACCGGCGCCCCGGTCCCGGTTGTCGTGATCCGGTTTGCCTCCGATGGGTTACTGGGCCAGCCCAAGGTGTGTGGAAGAGGTTCCTAGGATCATAAGTTAGAGGTAGACGTGACTTAGCCTTTTGGTGCCTTCTCCTCATGACCTCATTTGATGCGTTTAGATCCACTGAGAGTCGGAAAGTCTCTGCTTGAAGCTGCTGAGCACGAGCATCCAGAGTTGCCCGCTCTGCAGCCATCCTTACGTCCTCCGCTGCCAAATTTTCCTTGGCTTGTGCTACCTCCCCATGTAACCGTGCCACCTGTGCATCATGTTGAGCCTTGTCTGCCGGTTCAACCGCGGCGGTCAACAAGGTCGTCATCCTATCCACCAGATCCATCAGCACCTGAGCCGGCAGGCGTACGAGGTCTCTTGACCCGGCTGACGCCGATCCGGTAGTTACTGCTGCCGCGGCCGTAGAATTCTGACTGGTTTGAGTACCAGCCATGAAAACTCCGGCTCGATTCGGCGGCTCAAAGGGGTCCAGAATACTGCCTCCATCGGAACAGCCCCCAAGCCCACCATCTTGTAGTTGATACAAAGAATCTATCTCGCCTATGGACGACTCACCATGAGAGTAGATGGCCGTCTCACCGCCGTCCACTGACTCTTCCGGAAGTTCCCCTCCATGGATGCAACCCACGAAGGCACGCCTTGCGGTGGGTTGAGCCCGGGCGGGTCTCGCGCGCTGAGCCGTCTCGATGAGATCAGTGCAGATGTCCAGCTCAGGGCCCTGCTCGCTGGTCCGGTCGTTGAAAACGTGTATTCCGCCGAAGGGGACCCGGTACCCGTACTCGATTGAGCCGGTGTCAGGGCCCCCGCCTGCATCATCGATGTAGAGCTTGCCGCGACGACTCTTGGTCATCCGGCCCACAGCGTATCTGATAGGTGGGAACCCAATGAACGAGTTCACGCCCGAGGGTGGCCCGATCTTCATGTCGTAGGATCGAATCGGGAGGGATAACTAGCTGCAAGTAGCCGGGATAACTAGCTTTATACCTGCCAAGGTTGGATGTAACTCGTACGTTGGGGATGGCTGACCAAAGCTACAAGAACTCCAACCCGCTGTCCGAACAATCGCAGAACCACAAACCGGGACTAATCCACACAAAACGGCCGAAACCGTAGAGCATGAAATAGGGGGAACCAGAGGCTCCTTCTTGCGAATCCGAATGAACTCACGAGAGCAAAGGTAGCAAGATCTCGCAGATCTCTCTAGCAGTCTTGCTGCATAAGCTTGTAGCTGAATGGTTTGATAAAAAGGTTTCCTAGAGGATGGGGGAGATGGGGTTTTATAGCGGGGACAACCCCCCGTAGCTAGGTGTGAAAATGGTTTCAAAAGTAAGCAGGTTTGCATGGCTTCCTTGGGTGAATAAGCAGTCAACTTTGGGATTTGTTGCAGAGCTCCTCGGAAATTCGCGAAGTCTTAACAGTCTGGACAGCTTCCACGAGAATGACTAGTACTTTTGACTCACAACTCCAAATGATGTGATGTTTTTTTGCATAGGAAAGATAATTTGATGTAGCTTCTGTTGATGTACCCCTATGGCCCCGTCTCTCCATCATACGGGTGTGCCACACGAAAACATCAGAGGTAAAAACTGACAGCATCATCTTCACTTGAAACTTGTTTTCTCCAAACTTGTTCCTCCAAAGCGGTTGCTTCAAGAGCTCATAGGTTGTTGGATTTATTCCATGTTATACCTAAGTTCAACCAACAACAATGGAGATGAAAGCATAGTTGTGTCATCAAGGTTACAAGGTGAACTTAAGTTAGCGTTCACCTGGTCACTTATTTGTTTGGCGCGACTTCTTGTGATTAGACCTATAATTGTTGGAGACTTGTCGATGGTTGTGGTGTCCTCATCATCCTCCCCCTCTTGAAGAGGATTCGTCCTCCAATCTGATGGTCCAAAGTATGGAGAGAGGTCGGACACATCGAAAGTTGGACTAACACCATAATCCATCGAAATGTCAATCTTGTAGGCACTGTCATTGATCTTCGCAAGAACTTTGAATGGACCATCTCCACGTGGCTGCAACTTGCATTTGCGTTGATCTGGGAAATGATCCTTCCGCAGGTGTACCCACACAAGATCACCTTCTTCAAACAACACCTTCTTTCTTCCCTTGTTTGCTCGTTTTGCATATTGTTCAGTCATCTTCTCAATATTTTCCTTGGTCTTCTCATGAATTTCCTTCACGAATTCAGCACGCTTACTTGCATCAAGATTGGTTCGCTCCTGCAATGGTAAAGGCAAAAGAACTATGGGAGCAGCAGGTTTGAAACCATAAACAATTTCAAAAGGACAAAATTTAGTGGTCGAATGTACTGCCCTGTTATATGCAAACTCCACGTGGGGGAGACATTCTTCCCACATCTTCAAATGTTTCTTTAAAACTGCTCTCAGCATCATGGATAGCATGCGGTTGACAACTTCAGTTTGTCCATCCGTGTGTGGGTGACATGTAGTGGAAAAGAGAAGCTTTGTCCCTAGCTTTGCCCACAATGTTTTCCAAAAATAGCTCAGAAACTTGGTGTCACGATCTGAAACAATAGTGCGTGGTACTCCATGTAGCCGCACGATTTCCTTGAAAAACAAATCAGCAATGCGTGAAGCATCATCGCTCTTATGACACGGGATAAAATGAGCCATCTTGCTAAACCTATCAACCACCACAAAAACTAAATCACTCCCCCTCTTAGTGTGTGGTAGTCCAAGAACAAAATCCATAGAAATATCTTCCCAAGGTATACTAGGAATGGATAAGGGCGTATAAAGTCCATGAGGGTTTAAACATGACTTAGCTTTGCGGCAAATCTCACAATGTAGTATGTAGCACTCAACATCACGCCTCATCCTTGGCCAAAAGAAATGGTCAATCAACACACTCTCAGTTTTCTTTGCTCCAAAATGTCCCATGAGACCACCAGCATGAGCCTCCTGCAAAAACAACAAACGAACAGAGCAATCTGGGATGCACAATTTGTTAGCTCGAAATAAGAATCCATCATGCAAGTGAAACTTTTCCCAACCTTTCCCCTCACTACACTTTGAGTGTGGTTCAGCAAAATATGGGTCATTGGCATACAATTCTTTGATGCTTTGCAGCCCAAGAATTTTAGTATCAAGTTGTGAGAGTAAAATATGGCGTCTAGACAAAGCATTGGCAAGAACATTATCTTTTCCTTTCTTGTACTTGACAATATAGGGAAAAGATTCTATGAATTCACTCCATTGTGCATGTCTACGGTTCAGTTTTTGTTGACCCGTAAGGTGCTTTAAAGATTCATGGTCGGAATGTATCACAAATTCTTTAGGCCACAAATAATGTTGCCATGTTTCTAAAGATCTCACAAATGCATATAATTCTTTGTCATAAACTGAATAATTTAGAGTTGGACCACTTAGCTTCTCACTAAAAAATGCAATAGGCCTACCTTCTTGCATTAGTATGCCTCCAATACCCACACCACTTGCATCACATTCAATCTCAAAAGTCTTACCAAAGTTGGGTAGTGCAAGCAATGGTGTAGATGTCAATTTTTCTTTCAGCTCTTGGAAGGCGTTCTCTTGTGCATTTTTCCACTTGAAGGGAACATCTTTCTTGGTTAGCTCATTCATTGGGGCAGCAATGGTGCTGAAGTCCTTCACAAACCGATGGTAGAAACCAGCAAGGCCAAGAAAGCTTCGTACTTGGCTTACATTTTGTGGAGGCATCCACTCACGGATGGCATTGACCTTCTCCTCATCTACCTCCGCACCTTGACCTGAAACAACAAAGCCAAGAAACACAACTTTTTCTATGCAAAATGTGCACTTCTCCTTGTTAGCATATAATTTCTCCTCTCTTAGAACAACAAGCACACACCGAATGTGTTCAACATGTTCATCCAAAGTTTTGCTATAAATCAGGATGTCATCAAAGTAAACACTTGCCAATGAACATTCTAAGCACATGATTCATCAATCTCATGAAGGTACTAGGTGCATTTGTCAATCCAAATGGCATAACTAGCCACTCATACAAACCCGATTTTCTTTTGAAAGCAGTTTGCCATTCATCACCCTCGCTCATTCTTATTTGGTGGTAGCCACTTCGCAAGTCAATTTTAGAAAAGATGGTGGCACCACTAAGTTCATCAAGCATATCATCAAGCCTAGGTATTGGGTGCCTATACCTCACAGTGATGTTGTTAATAGGCCTACAATCACAACACATTCAGGAAGATCCATCTTTCTTTGGTACTAAAAGAACGGGTACAGCACAAGGCGAGAGACTTTCCCTTACATAACCTTTGTTTAGTAGGCCTTCAACTTGTCGTTGAATCTCCTTGGTTTCCTTCGGGTTTGTGCGGTATGGTGGTCGGTTCGGCAATGGGGCTCCTGGTACCAAATCAATTTGGTGCTCAATGCCTCTTTGTGGTGGCAGCCCTAGTGGTATCTCCTCGGGGAACACATCTTCATACCCCTACAACATTTCAACAACAACACTAGGAGTGGCGGAGGTTAATTCATTAGTAGAAAGAAAATTGTCCTTGTAAAAAAGTATAAAGAACACGGAACTGGGTTCTCTCAACTCTCTTATGTCCCTTTTCCTAGCCATCATAACTAATCCCTGTTTTCCCATGTCTTGGTCAATTTAAGCTGTGGGGTTTTATTTGGCTTTGGATTCTCTCGCTCACTATGTGGATGTCACTTGAGTGTTTCTCGCTCACTCTCTCTTTCTTTTTCAGATCATCCATCAATATTTCTTCGGGTGTCAAAGGGAGCAAAGATATGCGCTCTCCCTCGTATTGGAATGATAGATGATTAGTACGGTCGCTGATTTGCACATCATGATCATACAACCAAGGTCTTCCCAATAGCAATTGGCATGCTTGCATTGGCACCACGTCACATTCCACTTGATCTTGGTACTTCCCAATGGAAAACTGAACGGTGACAATGTTGCTTACTCGAAGTGTACCACAATCATTGAGCCATTGCATCTTATATGAACTTGGGTGCCTTCTTTGTTTCAGTCCCAACTTCTCTACCAAATCTGAACTTGCAATGTTGTTGCAACTGCCATTGTCAACAATAATTCTACAAACCTTGTCCTTGATGGTGCCACGAGTGTGAAAAATATTATGTCGCTGCCCTTTCTCTTCTCTAGCTGCATTAACACTAAGCACGCGACGAGAAACAAAGCAATCTCCCATGTCGGCCTGAATATCACAACCACTCTTCTCGCCCTCTTCATCCTCATGATCACCTAATGCTCCATTGTCTTCATGCTCACTCTCAGATTCCCATTCACCTTGTTCATTCACAAAGAGAACTCTCTTGTTTCAACATTCAGAAGAAATGTGACCATGCCCTTTGCACTTCCAACATTCAATATCTCGGCTTCGAGATGATGGTACATCCGTGGGGTTAGAAGTACTTCCAGCAGCAGAAGGAGCATGCTTGTCAACATTCCTAGGAGATGGTGATGATGCCGATGAAGCCGTTGTTCGCTGGGTGGTGGTAGGGTGTGAAGTATGCTGAAACTGAGAACCACCATGAGAGGCACTTGGCTGCAACCTTTGCCATGGTGTGGTGATGCGGCTATGAGATATCCGTCCATGACCACCCCGCTGCACCTTCCTCTCCATGCGCTTTGCTTACTCCAAAATATGTTGTAGAGTGTTACAGGGAAACATCTCCACAAAATCTGAAATTTCATTGTTGAGACCATGCAGAAATCTTGCCATCTTTAACTCCTCATCTTCATGAATACGAGCACGAACCATCAACAATTCCATCTCTTTGTAGTACTCATCCACCGTGCGCGTACCTTGGCTGAGGCGCTGCAATCTATTTCGGAGATCTCTTTGATATTGCGAAGGGACAAACCTTTGCCTCATGGCTTGTTTCATCTCTTCCCAAGTGTCAATGTGGTCACGGCCTAGCGGCAGCTGATTTTCTTGGAGTTGGTTCCACCAAGTGAGTTCGTAACCAGAAAACTCAACACAAGCAAGGTTGTCTCTCTTTGGATCAGCAAGGTTATGGATATGAAAAATCTGATCACACTGCTCTTCCCAATCAAAATATGCATTGGGGTCTTCCTTTCCTATGAACTTGGGGACGTGCAACTTGATTCTTGCCATGTCATCTCGATCATGACGTTCTGTACGACGCCCATCTTCAGCAGCACGATGTTATGGGACACCATCATAATCATCAAAATCATCTCCATGACCACGAGCAAGACGTTCATGAGGGTCATAGTAGTGCCCACGAGGACCATGGCCTCGCCCTCGAAGTTGTCCTCCTCGGTGCCCTCCATGAGCAGCAGCACCACGCCCACGAGCAGCAGACACATGTCCACCATGGCTGTTGTTATCATCCTCCAAGTCACCGTCAACAGCAGTATGCACAGAATTCTCATCGCCAACTTCCTCAAGTGGATCAATAGGGTGTTATCGGTGTCGAACCCTATCACCACCTACTAGAGGACGCTCATGAAGCATCCTTTTCATGGCTTGGAGTAAGTTGTTCTCGAGTCGCTGCAGCTTGACACGTGTGACCAGGGCATCTTCTTCCCCATGGTTTTCTCCATGAACACTCGATCTAGACCCTGCCATGTTAGTAAGGCCAAAAGTGGAATAGGATAATTTTGTGGAATCATACAACCTCACCTCTTACTCACGAAAGTTCTTATGAGTTCACATCAGATTGTGCTTCTCCCGGATGTGTTAAAGCGATTGAAAGACAGGGATCAAAGAACTAGCTTCGGTTTTTGGTGGAGCTCGGTGGGGTAAACAAAAAGGGGCTTGTGCTGAAATCAAGTTAATGCAGCGATCTTCACGTCCGAGGGTGGCCCGATCTTCACGTCGTAGGATCGAATCGGGAGGGATAACTAGCTGCAAGCAGCCGGGATAACTAGCTTTACACCTGCCAAGGTTGGATGTAACTCGTACACTACTACAAAAACAGTTATAGCCAATATGGACACTAATGGCGCACTGTACATGTGGTGCGCCATTACTAAATACTAATGGCGCACCATGTGTTGCTGCGCCATTAGTGTGCAAATACTAATGGCGCACCACATCCACGGTGCGCCATTAGTAATTTTCTAATTTTTTTCAAAACTACTAATGGCGCACCGTGGGATGGTGCACCATTACTAGTTCAAAACTAGTAATGGTGCACCACTCCCACGATGCGCCATTAGTAATTATGTTTCAAAAAAATTTCAATTTTTTTTATTTTTATTTTTTAGACTACTAATGGCGCACCGTGGGAGTGGTGCGCCATTACTACTTGAACTAGTAATGGCGCACCATCCCACGGTGCGCCATTAGTAACTTGGCCACCACTTCCACCGAATGCACTCCCCTCCCCCCATGGACCGCCTTTTCAGTTTTTTAAAAAATGATGGAAATGTCAAAAAAATAAAAGAAAATAAGTTTCCCATGTGATATATGGTCTACTTGTTGTAAAAATTTACAAATATGAATTTCGACTTTATTTGCGAAATCCCTCGAGAATTTGTAAAATGGGCATAACTTTTGCGTACGAACTCAGATGAAAAAGTTTTTTATATGAAAAATCACCTACTCAAAAAGTTACATCCAAATTTAACGGGGGGAACCCCGCTAAACATTTTCAAAATCCTCAAAAACCTAACAGAAAAAAGATACGAGGCTTTTAAAATCTGGAGAGGCAAAAAAATTCAAAAAAATTCAAACTTACTAATGGCGCACCTGCCAATGGTGCGCCATTACTATCTTCCCGCCTTCAAAATGTAAAATAAGTCAAAAAAATAAGAAAAAGTTACTAATGGCGCAGCTGCCCATGGTGCGCCATTAGTATCTTCCCGCCTTCAAAATTCAAAATAAATAAAAAAATAAAATAAAAAAGTTAGTAATGGCGCACCTGCCCGTGGTGCGCCATTACTATGCCGTATATATGGCTGGGCGTGCTCCTCTCCTCCGTACCTCTTCATTCTTCTCCTCCACTCCACCTCTCCTCCACTCCATCTCCTCCTCTCCTCCACTCCATCTTCCCTTCTGTCCCCCACCATACTACCCTCCTCCTCTCTAGCGACCTCCTCCTCCTCTCCGGCGACCTCCTCCTCCTCTCGGGTGACCTCCTCCTTGTTGGGGAACGCAGTAATTTCGAAAATTTTCCTACGCACACGCAAGATCATGGTGATGCATAGCAACGAGAGGGGAGAGTGTTGTCTACGTACCAACGCAGACCGACTGCGGAAGCGATCACACAACATAGAGGAAGTAGTCGTACGTCTTCTTCCCGATCCGACCGATCCAAGCACCGTTACTCCGGCACCTCCGAGTTCTTAGCACACGTTCAGCTCGATGACGTTCCTCGGGCTCCGATCCAGCAAAGCATCGAGGAAGAGTTCCGTCAGCACGACGGCGTGATGACGATCTTGATGTACTACCGACGCAGGGCTTCGCCTAAGCACTACAACGGTACGATCGAGGTGGAATTTGGTGGCAGGGGGCACCGCACACGGCTAAGGAACGATCTCAAGGATCAAGTTGTGTGTCTTGGGGTGCCCCCTGCCCCCGTATATAAAGGTTGGAGGAGGGGAGCCGGCCGGCCAAGGGAGAGGAGGCGCAGGGGAGTCCTACTCCCACCGGGAGTAGGACTCCTCCCCCCAATCCTAATCCTATTAGGACTCCCGGGGGGAAAAGGAGAGAGAAGGGGGGCCGGCCCCTATCCTAGTCCTACTAGGACTTTGGGAAGGGGGGCGCCAGCCAGCTTGTGGGCTTTCCCTTTTTCTCCTTTTCCACTAAGGCCCAATAGGCCCATTAGTCTCCCGGGGGGTTCCGGTAACCCTCCCGGTATTCTGGTAAAATCCCGATTTCACCCGGAACACTTCCTATGTCCAAACATAGGCTTCCAATATATAAATCTTTACATCTCGACCATTTCGAGACTCCTCGTCATGTCCGTGATCTTATCCGGGACTCCGAACAACCTTCGGTACATCAAAATGCATAAACTCATAATAACTGTCATCGTAACGTTAAGTGTGCGGACCCTACGGTTCGAGAACAATGTAGACATGACCGAGACACGTCTCCGGTCAATAACCAATAGCGGGACCTGGATGCCCATATTGGCTCCTACATATTCTACGAAGATCTTTATCGGTCAGACCGCATAACAACATACGTTGTTCCCTTTGTCATCGGTATGCTACTTGCCCGAGATTCGATCGTCGGTATCCAATACCTAGTTCAATCTCGTTACCGGCAAGTCTCTTTACTCGTTCTGTAATACATCATCTCACAACTAACATATTAGTTGCAGTGCTTGCAAGGCTTATGTGATGTGCATTACCGAGAGGGCCCAGAGATACCTCTCCGACAATCGGAGTGACAAACCCTAATCTCGAAATACGCCAACCCAACATCTACCATTGGAGACACCTGTAGTACTCCTTTATAATCACCCAGTTACGTTGTGACGTTTGGTAGTACCCAAAGTGTTCCTCCGGTAAACGGGAGTTGCATAATCTCATAGTTATAGGAACATGTATAAGTCATGAAGAAAGCAATAGCAACATACTAAACGATCGGGTGCTATGCTAATGGAATGGGTCATGTCAATCAGATCATTCTACTAATGATGTGACCTCGTTAATCAAATAACAATTCTTTGTTTATGGTTAGGAAACATAACCATCTTTGATTAACGAGCTAGTCTAGTAGAGGCATACTAGTGACACTCTGTTGGTCTATGTATTCACACATGTATTATGTTTCCGGTTAATACAATTCTAGCATGAATAATAAACATTTATCATGATGTAAGGAAATAAATAATAACTTTATTATTGCCTCTAGGGCATATTTCCTTCAGTCTCCCACTTGCACTAGAGTCAATAATCTAGATTACACAGTAATGATTCTAACACCCATGGAGCCTTGGTGCTGATCATGTTTTGCTCGTGGAAGAGGCTTAGTCAACGGGTCTGCAACATTCAGATCCGTATGTATCTTGCAAATCTCTATGTCTCCCACCTGGACTAAATCCCGGATGGAGTTGAAGCGTCTCTTGATGTGCTTGGTCCTCTTGTGAAATCTGGATTCCTTTGCCAAGGCAATTGCACCAGTATTGTCACAGAAGATTTTCATTGGACCCGATGCACTAGGTATGACACCTAGATCGGATATGAACTCCTTCATCCAGACTCCTTCGTTTGCTGCTTCCGAAGCAGCTATGTACTCCGCTTCACATGTAGATCCCGCTACGACGCTTTGTTTAGAACTGCACCAACTGACAGCTCCACCGTTTAAAGTAAACACGTATCCGGTTTGCGATTTAGAATCATCCGGATCAGTGTCAAAGCTTGCATCAATGTAACCTCTTACGGTGAGCTCTTTGTCACCTCCATATACGAGAAACATATCCTTAGTCCTTTTCAGGTATTTCAGGATGTTCTTGACCGCTGTCCAGTGATCCATTCCAGGATTACTTTGGTACCTCCCTGCTAAACTTATAGCAAGGCACACATCAGGTCTGGTACACAGCATTGCATACATGATAGAGCCTATGGCTGAAGCATAGGGAACATCTTTCATTTTCTCTCTATCTTCTGCAGTGGTCGGGCATTGAGTCTTACTCAATTTCATACCTTGTAACACAGGCAAGAACCCTTTCTTTGTTTGATCCATTTTGAATTTCTTCAAAATCTTGTCAAGGTATGTGCTTTGTGAAAGTCCAATTAAGCGTCTTGATCTATCTCTATAGATCTTTATTCCTAATATGTAAGCAGCTTCCCCGAGGTCTTTCATCGAAAAACTTTTATTCAAGTATCCCTTTATGCTGTCCAGAAATTCTATATCATTTCCAATTAGCAATATGTCATCCACATATAATATCAGAAATGCTACAGAGCTCCCACTCACTTTCTTGTAAATACAGGCTTCTCCAAAAGTCTGTATAAAGCCAAATGCTTTGATCACACTATCAAAGCGTTTATTCCAACTCCGAGATGCTTGCACCAGTCCATAAATGGATCGCTGGAGTTTGCATACTTTGTTAGCTCCTTTTGGATCGACAAAACCTTCTGGTTGTACCATATACAACTCTTCTTCCAGAAATCCATTCAGGAATGCAGTTTTGACATCCATCTGCCATATTTCATAATCATAAAATGCGGCAATTGCTAACATAATTCTGACGGACTTAAGCATCGCTACGGGTGAGAAGGTCTCATCGTAGTCAACTCCTTGAACTTGTTGAAAACCTTTCGCGACAAGTCGAGCTTTATAGACAGTAATATTACCGTCAGCGTCAGTCTTTTTCTTGAAGATCCATTTATTCTCAATTGCTCTCCGATCATCGGGCAAGTCAACCAAAGTCCATACTTTGTTTTCATACATGGATCCCATCTCAGATTTCATGGCCTCAAGCCACTTTGCGGAATCTGGGCTCACCATCGCTTCTTCATAGTTCGTAGGTTCATCATGATCTAGCATCATGACTTCCAGAACTGGATTACCGTACCACTCTGGTGCGGATCTCACTCTGGTTGATCTACGTGGTTCAGTAGTATCTTGTTCTGAAGCTTCATGATCATCATCATTAGCTTCCTCACTGATTGGCATAGGTGTCGCAGAAACAGTTTTCTGTGATGTACTAATTTCCAATAAGGGAGCAGGTACAGTTACCTCGTCAAGTTCTACTTTCCTCCCACTCACTTCTTTCGAGAGAAACTCCTTCTCTAGAAATGATCCATTCTTAGCAACGAATGTCTCGCCTTCGGATCTGTGATAGAAGGTATACCCAACAGTTTCCTTTGGGTATCCTATGAAGACACATTTCTCCGCTTTGGGTTCGAGCTTATCAGGTTGAAGCTTTTTCACATAAGCATCGCAGCCCCAAACTTTAAGAAACGACAACTTTGGTTTCTTGCCAAACCATAGTTCATAAGGCGTCGTCTCAACGGATTTTGATGGTGCCCTATTTAACGTGAATGCGGCCGTCTCTAAAGCATAACCCCAAAACGATAGCGTTAAATCAGTGAGAGACATCATAGATCGCACCATATCTAGTAAAGTACGATTACGACGTTCGGACACACCATTACGCTGTGGTGTTCCGGGTGGCGTGAGTTGCGAAACTATTCCACAATTTTTCAAATGTACACCAAACTCGTAACTCAAATATTCTCCTCCACGATCAGATCGTAGAAACTTTATTTTCTTGTTACGATGATTTTCAACTTCACTCTGAAATTCTTTGAACCTTTCAAATGTTTCAGACTTATGTTTCATTAAGTAGATATACCCATATCTGCTTAAATCATCTGTGAAGGTGAGAAAATAACGATATCCGCCAAGAGCCTCAATATTCATCGGACCACATACATCGGTATGTATGATTTCCAACAAATCTGTTGCTCTCTCCATAGTACCGGAGAACGGTGTTTTAGTCATCTTGCCTATGAGGCACGGTTCGCAAGTACCAAGTGATTCATAATCAAGTGGTTCCAAAAGCCCATCAGTATGGAGTTTCTTCATGCGCTTTACACCGATATGACCTAAACGGCAGTGCCACAAATAAGTTGCACTATCATTATTAACTTTGCATCTTTTGGCTTCTACATTATGAATATGTGTATTACTATCTTCGAGATTCAACAAGAATAGACCACTCTTCAAAGGTGCATGACCATAAAAGATATTATTCATATAAATAGAACAACCATTATTCTCTGATTTAAATGAATAACCGTCTCGCATTAAACAAGATCCAGATATAATGTTCATGCTCAACGCTGGCACCAAATAACAATTATTTAGGTCTAATATTAATCCCGAAGGTAGATGTAGAGGTAGCGTGCCGACCGCGATCACATCGACTTTGGAACCGTTTCCCACGCGCATCGTCACCTCGTCCTTTGCTAGCGTCCGCTTATTCTGTAGTCCCTGTTTCGAGTTGCATATATTAGCAACAGAACCAGTATCAAATACCCAGGTGCTACTGCGAGCTCTAGTAAGGTACACATCAATAACATGTATATCACATATACCTTTGCTCACTTTGCCATCCTTCTTATCCGCCAAATACTTGGGGCAGTTCCGCTTCCAGTGACCAGTCTGCTTGCAGTAGAAGCACTCAGTTTCAGGCTTAGGTCCAGACTTGGGTTTCTTCTCTTGAGCAGCAACTTGCTTGCTGTTCTTCTTGAAGTTTCCCTTCTTCTTCCCTTTGCCCTTTTTCTTGAAACTAGTGGTTTGCTAACCATCAACACTTGATGCTCCTTCTTGATTTCTACCTCCGCAGCTTTCAGCATTGCGAAGAGCTCGGGAATAGTCTTGTTCATCCCTTGCATATTATAGTTCATCACGAAGCTCTTGTAGCTTGGTGGCAGTGATTGGAGAATTCTGGCAATGACGCAGTCATCTGGAAGATTAACTCCCATCTGAATCAAGTGATTATTATACCCAGACATCTTGAGTATATGCTCACTGACAGAACTGTTCTCCTCCATCTTACAGCTATAGAACTTATTGGAGACTTGATATCTCTCAATTCGGGCATTTGCTTGAAATATTAACTTCAACTCCTGGAACATCTCATATGCTCCATGACGTTCAAAACGTCGTTGAAGTCCCGATTCTAAGCCGTAAAGCATGGCACACTGAACTATCGAGTAGTCATCAGCTTTGCTCTGCCAGACGTTCATAACATCTGGCGTTGCTCCAGCAGCAGGCCTGGCACCCAGCGGTGCTTCCAGGACGTAATTCTTCTGTGCAGCAATGAGGATAATCCTCAGGTTACGGACCCAGTCCGTGTAATTGCTACCATCATCTTTCAACTTCGCTTTCTCAAGGAACGCATTAAAATTCAACGGAACAACAGCACGAGCCATCTATCTACAATCAACATAAACAAGCAAGATACTATCAGGTACTAAGTTCATGATAAGTTTAAGTTCAGTTAATCAAATTACTTAGGAACTCCCACTTAGATAGACATCCCTCTAATCCTGTAAGTGATCACGTGATCCAAATCAACTAAACCATAACCGATCATCACGTGAGATGGAGTAGTTTTCAATGGTGAACATCGTCATGTTGATCATATCTACTATATGATTCACGCTCGACCTTTCGGTCTCTGTGTTCCGAGGCCATATCTGCATATGCTAGGCTCGTCAAGTATAACCTGAGTATTCTGCGTGTGCAAAACTGGCTTGTACCCGTTGTAGATGGACGTAGAGCTTATCACACCCGATCATCACGTGGTGTCTGGGCACGACGAACTTTGGCAACAGTGCATACTCAGGGAGAACACTTCTTGATAATTTAGTGAGAGATCATCTTATAATGCTACCGTCAATCAAAGCAAGATAAGATGCATAAAAGGATAAACATCACATGCAATCAATATAAGTGATATGATATGGCCATCATCATCTTGTGCTTGTGATCTCCATCTCCGAAGCACCGTCATGATCACCATCGTCACCGGCGCGACACCTTGATCTCCATCGTAGCATCGTTGTCGTCTCGCCAATCTTATGCTTCCACGACTATCACTACCGTTTAGTAATAAAGTAAAGCATTACATCGCGATTGCATTGCATACAATAAAGCGACAACCATATGGCTCCTGCCGGTTGCCGATAACTCGGTTACAAAACATGATCATCTCATACAATAAAATCAGCATCATGTCTTAACCATATCACATCACAACATACCCTGCAAAAACAAGTTAGACGTCCTCTACTTTGTTGTTGCAAGTTTTACGTGGCTGCTACGGGCTTAAGTAAGAACTCATCTCACCTACGCATCAAAACCACAACGATAGTTCGTCAAATAGACTCCGTTTTAACCTTCTCAAGGACCGGGCGTAGTCACACTTGGTTCAACTAAAGTTGGAGAGGCAGTCTTCCGCAAGCCATCTGTGTGCAAAGCACGTCGAGGGAACCGGTCTCGCGTAAGAGTACGTGTAAGGTTGGTCCGGATCGTCTCAAGCAACAATACCGCCGAACAAAAGTATGACATGCTGGTAGGCAGTATGACTTGTATCGCCCACAACTCACTTGTGTTCTACTCGTGCATATAACATCAAACCATAAAACCTAGGCTCTGATACCACTGTTGGGGAACGCAGTAATTTCGAAAATTTTCCTACGCACATGCAAGTTCATGGTGATGCATAGCAACGAGAGGGGAGAGTGTTGTCTACGTACCAACGCAGACCGACTGCGGAAGCGATCACACAACGTAGAGGAAGTAGTCGTACGTCTTCTTCACGATCCGACCGATCCAAGCACCGTTACTCCGGCACCTCCGAGTTCTTAGCACACGTTCAGCTCGATGATGTTCCTCGGGCTCCGATCCAGCAAAGCGTCGAGGAAGAGTTCCGTCAGCACGACGGCGTGATGACGATCTTGATGTACTACCGACGCAGGGCTTCGCCTAAGCACTACAACGGTACGATCGAGGTGGAATTTGGTGGCAGGGGGCACCGCACACGGCTAAGGAACGATCTCAAGGATCAAGTTGTGTGTCTTGGGGTGCCCCCTGCCCCCGTATATAAAGGTTGGAGGAGGGGAGCCGGCCGGCCAAGGGAGAGGAGGCGCAGGGGAGTCCTACTCCCACCGGGAGTAGGACTCCTCCCCCCAATCCTAATCCTATTAGGACTCCCGGGGGGAAAAGGAGAGAGAAGGGGGGCCGGCCCCTATCCTAGTCCTACTAGGACTTTGGGAAGGGGGGCGCCGGCCAGCTTGTGGGCTTTCCCTTTTTCTCCTTTTCCACTAAGGCCCAATAGGCCCATTAGTCTCCCGGGGGGTTCCGGTAACCCTCCCGGTATTCCGGTAAAATCCCGATTTCACCCGGAACACTTCCTATGTCCAAACATAGGCTTCCAATATATCAATCTTTACGTCTCGACCATTTCGAGACTCCTCGTCATGTCCGTGATCTCATCCGGGACTCCGAACAACCTTCGGTACATCAAAATGCATAAACTCATAATAACTGTCATCGTAACGTTAAGCGTGCGGACCCTACGGTTCGAGAACAATGTAGACATGACCGAGACACGTCTCCGGTCAATAACCAATAGCGGGACCTGGATGCCCATATTGGCTCCTACATATTCTACGAAGATCTTTATCGGTCAGACCGCATAACAACATACGTTGTTCCCTTTGTCATCGGTATGCTACTTGCCCGAGATTCGATCGTCGGTATCCAATACCTAGTTCAATCTCGTTACCGGCAAGTCTCTTTACTCGTTCCGTAATACATCATCTCACAACTAACATAATAGTTGCAGTGCTTGCAAGGCTTATGTGATGTGCATTACCGAGAGGGCCCAGAGATACCTCTCCGACAATCGGAGTGACAAACCCTAATCTCGAAATACGCCAACCCAACATCTACCATTGGAGACACCTGTAGTACTCCTTTATAATCACCCAGTTACGTTGTGACGTTTGGTAGTACCCAAAGTGTTCCTCCGGTAAACGGGAGTTGCATAATCTCATAGTTATAGGAACATGTATAAGTCATGAAGAAAGCAATAGCAACATACTAAACGATCGGGTGCTATGCTAATGGAATGGGTCATGTCAATAAGATCATTCTACTAATGATGTGACCTCGTTAATCAAATAACAACTCTTTGTTTATGGTTAGGAAACATAACCATCTTTGATTAACGAGCTAGTCTAGTAGAGGCATACTAGTGACACTCTATTGGTCTATGTATTCACACATGTATTATGTTTCCGGTTAATACAATTCTAGCATGAATAATAAACATTTATCATGATGTAAGGAAATAAATAATAACTTTATTATTGCCTCTAGGGCATATTTCCTTCACTCCTCCGTCCTCCTCCTCTCCGGCGACCTCCTCCTCCCTCCTCTCCTCCCCTCCCCTCCCCTCACGGTTTCTCCTCCCTCCTCTCTGGTGAGCTCCTCCTCCCTCCTCTCCGGTGAGCTCGTCCCTCCTCTCCTGTGAGCTCCTCCCTCCTCTTCGGTGAGCTCCTCCTCCCTCCTCTCTGGTGAGCTCCTCCTCCCTACTCTCCGGTGAGCTCCTCCTCCCTCCTCTCCTCCCATCCCCTCATGGTTTCTCCTTCCTCCTCTCTGATGCTCCGGTGAACTCCTCTCCGGCGATGTAGGCGAGCGCCTCTTCGGTGACCTCCTCCTCCTCTCGGGCGAAATCCTCTCCGGCAAAAGAACACGGCAAAAGAACGTACAAGACCAAAAACAGGAACAAAATTTGAAATAATATCAATGCAAAAAACGAGCAAAAAATGGGCAAAAAAATCACGATCCAGATCCAAATTCAAAATTCTAAAATAGCAATGGCGCACGGTGGGGGTTAGACGGTGCGCCACTACTATTTTCCTGCCTTCAAAATTCAAAAATACTAATGGCGCATCGTGGCCTATACTAATGGCGCACCAGTGGCCAATACTAATGGCGCATAGTGACCTATACTAATGGCGCACCAGTGGTGTGCCATTAGTATACCAGATACTAATGGCGCACCAGTGGTGCGCCATTAGTAAAAAATACTAGTGCTGTGGTACTAGTGGCGCACCAGTAGTGCGCCATTAGTAGGCAAAACTGGTGCGCCACTAGTAGGCCTTTTCCTAGTGGTGGTACGTTGGGGATGGCTGACCGAAGCTACAAGAACTCCAACCCGCTGTCCGAACAATCGCAGAACCACAAACCGGGACTAATCCACACAAAATGGCTGAACCCGTAGAGCACGAACGAGGGGGAACCAGAGGCTCCTTCTCGCGAATCTGAATGAACTCACAAGAGCAAAGGTAGCAAGATCTCTCAGATCTCTCTAGCAGTCTTGCTGCATAAGCTTGTAGCTGAATGGTTTGATAAAAAGGTTTCCTAGAGGATGGGGGAGATGCGGTTTTATAGCAGGGACAACCCCCCTTAGCTAGGTGTGAAAATGGTTTCAAAAGTAAGTAGGTTTGCATGGCTTCCTTGGGTGAATAGGCAGTCAACTTTGGGAGTTGTTGTAGAGCTCCTCGGAAATTCGCGAAGTCTTAACAACCTACACACCTTCCACGAGAATGACTAGAACTGTTGACTCACAACTCCAAATGATGTGAGGTTTTTTGCATTGGAAAGATAATTTGATGTAGCTTCTATTGATGTACCCCTATGGCCCCGTCTCTCCATCATATGGGTGTGCCACACAAAAACATCAGAGGTAAAAACTGACAGCATCAGCTTCACTTGAAACTTGTTTTCTCCAAACTTGTTCCTTCAAAGCGGTTGCTTCAAGAGCTCATAGGTTGTTGGATTGCTTCCATGTTATACCTAAGTTCAACCAACAACTATGGAGATGCGAGCATAGTTGTGTCATCAAGGTTACAAGGTAAACTTAAGTTAGCGTTCACCTGGTCACTTATTTGTTTGGCGCGACTTCTTGTGATTGGACCTATAATTGTTGGAGACATGTCGATGGTTGTGGTGTCCTCATCAGTATCCCTTGAGCCCTTCGAAGCTGCCCTTCGAGAACTCAAATGCACCGTGCGCTGGCCCCATGGTGGGCACCAAATGTCAAGGAAATTGTCACGTCAGATGTCCTAGTGAAAGGACTTAGTCATAGAGCCATCGCAACTAGAAAGCTTAAAGGGGTTAATTGGGACAAAGGACACGAGAAGTTTATAATGGTTCGGCCCCTTACGGTGAAGGTAAAGCCTAGTCCAGTTGATGTGGTATTGCTAGGTTTCGATGACCAAGGAGCAAATACGCTAGCTTGGCTCTCAATCTGTTGTTTTCCTGCCCTAAGCCGCCGCCGGGTCATCCCCTTATATACACGGGTTAACGCCTGGCGGCCTACAGAGTCCCGACCGGCTCATATAACATGTCCGGCTCGATGACTCCTTTTACATGCCTTACTTTACAAGTCTTACTCATACATGGCGGTTTATAATTACGGGCCTTAAGCCGCCTCTGGGCTTGGGCCTACTACAAGCCTTATAATGAATCATAGCCTTGTATATCCACTGGGCTTCTTTTAGTAACCCGCCATTAGGATTGACCCGGCCCCTCCTGGGCGGGTCATACCTGGTAGTCATATTCCCAACAAAACCCACTTGCAATAATATTGCAAACACTATTATCAATCTCATATTCATCATGGGGCTTAAATAAATTTTCAAGATCAAAAGAAGAATCACCCCAATCATGATCATTGCAACAAATAGTAGTCACAGAAAAACTAGCATCCCCAAGCTTGAGGTTTTGCATATCATTGACATAATTGACATTAAGAGAATTTATAATAACATCATTGCAATCATGCTTTTCATCGAAGGAACTATCAAGTATGGGTGCAACAGCAACGATCTCATGTTTAACATAAGGAACTATAGCAAATTCATCTTCATAAATATTGGCATCATGGCCATAAGAATAGAAAGCATCATGTTCATCAAGGGATATTTCAATCAAATCATCAGAATCATAATTATCTATAGATTCATGCATATCATTGTTTTCTCCCGAAGCAATGGTAATTCTTTCAATAAATTCTTTGACATAGACATTATGAGCATAGTTTTCATAACAATATTTAAGTATGTCAAAATTTTCAGATTTGTAGAGAGTAATATCATACTTTTGAATCAAAGAAGCTACTTCATAAGCACCCTTTAAAGCAACAAATTCTTCAATTTGTTCGATATCATAGTAACTATAAACACCCTTTGCATAATAAGATAAGATTTCATTATCATTAAACTCACATAGGTAGGGGAGGTGTTTTTTAGGGTCCTTAGAGCAACAAGTAAAATCACAAATTTCACAAAGATTCCAAGCATAACATAGCAATCTTTTTATTTGATCCCATAAGAGTCTCCCTTTTTCAGGCAAACGGTGACGCACAAAATGAGCATGCTCATCTAAAGATTTCCCATCAACTAGGCTAGTTGGGGTTTTAGCACGAGCGCATAAGGATCGAAGATGATCCAAGTAGAACACTTTAAGTGGATCCATATCAATAGATTTTTAGCAAGAAAAGATGCAAGCAAATAGAAGGCACATGGAAACACAAACAAAGATACATACGGGAAGAAGGCGAACGAAAAAGGGTGAATAAAATGGCAAAGGTGAAGTGGGGGAGAGGAAAACGAGAGGCAAATGGCAAATAATGTAATGCAAAGGATAAGAGTTGTGATGGGTACTTGGTATGTCTTGACTTGGCGTAGATCTCCCCGGCAACGGTGCCAGAAATCCTTCTTGCTACCTCTTGAGCACTGTGTTGGTTTTCCCTTGAAGAGGAAAGGGTGATGCAGTAAAGTAGCGTAAGTATTTCATTCAGTTTTTGAGAACCAAGGTATCAATCCAGTAGGAGACCACGTGCGAGTCACCTCGTACCTACAAAAACAAATAAGAACCTCGCAACCAACGTGATAAAGGGGTTGTCAATCCCTTCACGGCCACTTGTAAGAGTGAGGTGTGATAGAGATGATAATAATAAGGTAATTATTTTTTGGTATTTTTATGATATATATTGAAAGTAAAATATAGCAAAATAAAGTAGATGGGAAACTTATATGATGGAGAATAGACCCGGGGGGCATAGGTTTCACTAGTGGCGTCTCTCAAGAGCATAAGTATTACGGTGGGTGAACAAATTACTGTTGAGCAATTGATAGAAAAGCGAATAATTATGAGAATATCTAGGTATGATCATGTATATAGGCATCACGTCCGCGACAAGTAGACCGACTCCTGCCTGCATCTACTACTATTACTCCACGCATCGATCGCTATCCAGCATGCATCTAGAGTATTAAGTTCATAAGAATAGAGTAACGCCTTAAGCAAGATGACGTGTTGTAGAGGGATAAACTCATGCAGTATGATATAAACCCCATCTTGTTATCCTCGATGGAAACAATACAATACGTGTTGTTTCCCTTTCTATCACTGGGATCGAGCACCGCTAGATTGAACCCAAAGCTAAGCACTTCTCCCATTGCAAGAAAGATCAATCCAGTAGGCCAAACCAAACTGATAATTCGAAGAGACTTGCAAAGATAAACCAATCATACATAAAATAATTCAGAGAAGATTCAAATATTTTTCATAGATAAACTTGATCATAAACCCACAATTCATCGGATCTCGACAAACACACCGCAAAAGGAAGAGTTACATCGAATAGATCTCCAAGAGAATCAAGGAGAACTTTGTATTGAGATCCAAAGAGAGAGAAGAAGCCATCTTGCTACTAGCTATGGACCCGAAGGTCTGAAGTAAATTACTCACACATCATCGGAGGGGCCATGGAGTTGATGTAGAGGCCCATCCGTGATCAATGCCCCCTCCGGCGGAGCTCCGAAAAAGGACCCAAGATGGGATCTCTTGGGTACAGAAGGTTGCGGCGGTGGAAATAGGGTTTCATGGTGCTCCTGGATGTTTGCGGGGTATGTTAACATATATAGGAGGAAGAAGTAGGTTGGTGGAGCAACGAGGGGCCCACGAGGGGGGAGGGCGCGCCTCCTGCCTCGTGGCCGCCTTGTTGATTGCTTGACGTCCACTCCAAGTCCTATGGATCACGTTTGTTCCAAAAATCACGTTCCCGGAGGTTTCATTCCGTCTGGACTCCGTTTGATATTCCTTTTCTATGAAACACTGAAATAGGAAAAAATAGCAATTTGGGCTGGGCCTCCGGTTAATAGGTTAGTCCCAAAAATAATATAAAAGTGTAAAATAAAGCCCATTAACATCCAAAACAGATAATATACTAGCATGGAACAATCAAAAATTATAGATACGTTGGAGACGTATAAGACACCTAACCAATCTAGGAGACACCACTCTCCAAAAGGTAATAGATGGTGTGTTGATGATCAACTCCTCGCTCTTGTTCTTCAAAGATAGTCTCCCCAACACTCAACTCTCTCTCTCACCGATTTTGATTTGGTGCAAAGATGATTTGAGTGGAAAGAAACTTGGAGAAGGCTAGAGATCAAGATTCATATGGTTGGAATGGAGTATCTTGGTCTCAACACTTGAGTAGGTGGTTCTCTCCCAGAAAATGTATGCTGGAAGTGTAGGCACGTTCTGATGGATCTCTTCACAAATGTAGAGTGGGCGGAGGGGTATATATAGCCTCCACACAAAATCTAACCATTGCACACAAATCACCAAACTCCATGGGTCTGAATAATGAAACTCGGTCAGACCGATTTAGTTCAAAATGTGAACATTAGGCTTTTTCGGTGGGACCGATATGATCAACTCGGTGAGAACGATGTACTAGGGTTAGGGTAAAACCACATCTCGGTTTGACCGATTACACAAACTCGGTGGGACCGATTTCGGTAATAAGCAAAATAGAGAGTTGGTCAAGCAAACTCGGTGGGACCGATTGCATATCTCGGTGGGACTGAAATTATTGCAATAGGTAATAGGGAGTTTGCAAGCCTATCTCGGTGAGACCGAGATCCCATCGGTGAGACCGAATCGATTAAGGTTTATGGCAGTGGCTATGTCAAGTGAACTCGGTGGCGCCGGATAGATCAAATTGGTGCGGCCGAGTTTGAATTTTGGTTTGGGACATATGTGGATATGAGAAAGTCGTTGAGGGCTTTGGAGCATATCACTAAGCACTTTGAGCAAGCAAGCCATTAAGCAACACCTCATCCCCTTTTAATAGTATTGGCTTTCATATGGACTCGATGTGATCTTGGATCACGAAAATGAAAATGTAGAGTCTTGAGCTTTTGAGCTTGAACCAATCCTTTGTTCTTAGCATCTTACAGGGGTTCCATATCCTCTTGTCCACGCCACTCCATTTGTTGAACTTGTCTGAAATATACTAGATAAAAATATTAGTCCAACAAGAGATATGTTGACATTAATTACCAAAACCACCCAGGGAGCACTTGTGCTTTCACTTTTGTTGCTTTTCTTAAGATGACAAAAAATTCTCGGCCCAGCTGTACTAACCAGTCACAAGTTAGTGGTGGCATTAGATTTTTCATGCACGTCGTAGGTGATAATTCTAGTGCCAACGTGCCTTGTCCTGGAACGCCTTCAGTAACTTTTGTCTATATATATAGGAGTGTTGGCAACCCTTATTTCTCAAACAATTTCACTTCCTTTCTCCATTAAAATCTTCTCCCCAACTAGTTAGCTCATCATAGTTTTTTGTTCCCCTTTAGCTAGCTACGTGGCTGGTAATGGACCCACCGGAGCTTGTCAAATTAGAACGATCCTCATGTGCAAGACCACGTTGGCGGAGGGTGTCGAAATGTCAGGACTCCACCGCCTTGGCCGAGCTCCCCTTGGCACTGTTGGGTACGCCGTGAGCTCGCCACGACCAATGTAGCCGACCCTGTTCGGCGAATCATCCTGTTGTAGCAGCTCGACTTCCATACGATCCGGCGGCTACACCCACTAGTAGAAAAGAAGGCTTTTGTTGAGGCCTAGCTAGCCAATTAGTCCTGGTTCAGCCACGAACCGGGACCAATGGAGGCATACATCCCGGTTCAAGAGCCCAGGGGGACGCTCGGGCCTCATGGGGCATTGGTCCTGGTTCGTCTGGACCCATTTGTCCCGGTTCCAGGCACGAACCAGGACCAATGAGGTGGCTATATATACCCCTCGCCCGCAAGCAGAGCACTCCACTGCTCTGTTTATCTAGCTGACGAGGAGAGAACTTTGTGGTGCTCTAGCTCACCTCCTATGCACATGAGGTGTTTGATGAAATGCCCGAGCCACACTAGTTAAGCTTTCTCCTCTCGAAGCTCGAGAAGCTCCATTTTGCTCGAGATTTGTCTAGGTTTAGCGGTCCATTAAGTCCCGTCCCCGTCTTCACCGCTGTCGATCGCCCGTGCCGATCTCGTCACCAGCACCACCGTGGTGAGCTCCTTTTCTTATCTTCTTTCTGAATGAAAAAAATTCTTACTTGTATGATTAGATAGATACTTGTCTATTTTCTTACTTTTATTATTGCTTGTTATTATATAGTGAGATGGTTTTGGTATCCGCCCCCGTCGGCCCTCGTCCTGTCTATGATTCGGATGTGGTATATATATTATATTTTATAACCATCTGGTTCATTTATTGTTTATGACAATTATGCTGACCAACGTGACATATATTTTATTTATCTAGGAGGTATGTGAACCGGAAATTCCAACCGACCCTATTGCAGGAAACAATTACTTGAAGGAAAAAATAAAAAAAATTGAGGAGGAGAAGATGATATTGAAGTTGCAGATGTCGTCGATGATCACAAGATCAAGATGGATGCAATACGGTTGAAGATTAGACAGATTAGAAAATATGCCATTCATACCGAGGCTTGGTATCATTATGCCATTGGATCAATTGTTACCTTGGTTGCGATTGTGATCACATTTGTTGTTGCATTAAAATGTTTTACATAGTTTCAATGTATGGTTTAGTTAGATGCTCTAGAGAGCTATATGTTGTTCAATGAGAACTATGTATGTACTTTGGTTTTAATGTGATGATGAACATATATTAATTTGGTCACTTATCTATCCATGATGTTCTGGATGTACGGTGACAGACACACCTCTGAGTACATTAAGGGCGTGTATAATTTTCTCGAAGTGGCTAAGGCAAACAAGTAGAACGGTTTTATGTGTTGTCCATGCCCTATATGTGGGAATACGAAGTCTTACTCGGACCAGAAAATCCTTCACAGCCACCTGCTTTATAAGGGTTTCAAGCCACACTATAATGTTTGGACCAAGCACGAAGAAATATGGGGTTATGATGGAAGATAGCGAGGAATATGAGGACGACGACAACTATGTGCCCCCTGGATACGGTGATGCTGCAACGGGGGAAGCTGCTGAGATCAAGAGGAACCAGATGATGTGCCCGATGATGATCTCCGCCGAGTCATTGTTGATGCAAGGAGACAGTGCAAAACTCAAAAGGAGAAGCTGAAGTTTGATCGCATGTTAGAGGATCACAAAAAAGGGTTGTACCCAAATTGTGACGATGGCTACACAAAGCTCGGTACCGTACTAAAATTGCTGCAGTGGAAGGCAGAGAATGTTGCGCCTGACAAAGGATTTGAGAAGCTACTAAAAATATTGAAGAAGAAGCTTCCAAAGGATAACGAATTGCCCGACAATACGTACGCAACAAAGAAGGTCGGCTGCCCTCTAGGGTTGGAGGTGCAGAAGATACATGCATGCCCTAATGACTGCATCCTCTACCGCGGTGCATATGAGGATTTGAACACATGCCCGGTATGCGGTGCATTGCGGTATAAGATGAGACGAGATGACCCTGGTGATGTTGACGGCGAGGCCCCCAGGAAGAGTGTTCCTGCCAAGATGATGTGGTATGCTCCTATAGTACCATGGTTGAAACGTCTATTCCGAAACGAAGAGCATGCCAAGTTGATGTGATGGCATAGAGAGGACCATAAGAAAGACGGGAAGTTGAGAGCACCCGTTGACGGGTCGTAGTGGAGAAAAATCGAGAGAAAGTACCGGGATGAGTTTGCAGGTGACCCAAGGAACATATGGTTTGGTTTAAGCGTGAATGGCATTAATCCTTTAGGGGAGCAGAGCAGCAATCACAGCATCTGGACCGTGACTCTATGTATGTATAACCTTCCTCCTTGGATGTGCATGAAGCGTAAGTTCATTATGATGCCAGTTCTCATCCAACGCCCTAAGAAACCCGGCAATGACATTGATGTGTACCTAAGGCCATTAGTTGAAGAACTTTTAGAGTTGTGGAATGAAAACGGTGTACACGTGTGGGCTGAGCACAAACATGAGGAATTTAACATGCACGCATTGCTCTTTGTAACCATCAATGATTGGCCCGCTCTTAGTAACCTTTCAGGACAGAGAAACAAGGGATACCACGCATGCACGCATTGTTTAGCTGACACCAAAAGTATATACCTAGACAAATGCAGGAAGAATGTGTACCTGGGCCATCATCGATTTCTTCCGACCAACCATCAATGTCGAAAGAAAGGCTAGCATTTCAAAGGCGAGGCAGATCACGGGAAGAATCCCGCCATGTGTACCGGTGATCACGTACTTGCTATGGTCAATGATTTACACGTAATCTTTAGAAAGGGTCCCGGCGGACTATCTATTCCGAATGACGCTGAGGGACACGCACCCATGTGGAAGAACAAATCTATATTTTGGAACCTACCCTACTGGAAATACCTAGAGGTCCCCTCTTGAATCACGTGATGCACATGACGAAGAACCTTTGTGTGAACCTGCTAGGCTTCTTGGGCGTGTATGGGAAGACAAAAGATACATCGGAGGCACGGGAGGACCTGCAACATTTGCATGAAAAAGACAGCATGCCTCCAAAGCAGTATGAAAGTCCTGCCAGCTACGCTCTTACCAATGAAGAGAAGGAAATCTTCTTTGAATGCCTGCTCAGTATGAAGGTCCTGTCTGGCTTCTCATCGAATATAAAGGGAATAATAAATATGCCAGAGAAAAAGTTCCAAAACCTAAAGTTTCATGATTGCCACGTGATTATGACGCAACTGCTTCCTGTTGCGTTGAGGGGGCTTCTACCGGAAAACCGCCGATTAGCCATTGTGAAGCTATGTGCATTCCTCAATGCAATCTCTCAGAAGGTGATCGATCCAGAAAACATACCAAGGCTAAGGAGTGATGTGACGCAATGTCTTTTCAGTCTCGAGCTGGTGTTCCCACCATCCTTCTTCAATATCATGACGCACGTCCTAGTTCATCTAGTCGAGGAGATTGTCGTTCTGGGGCCCATATGTCTACACAATACGTTCCGCTTTGAGAGGTTCATGGGAGTACTAAAGAAATATGTCCATAACCGTGCTAGGCCAGAAGGAAGCATCTCCATGGGCCATCAAATAGAGGATGTCATTGGGTTTTGTGTTGACTTCATTCCTGGCCTTAAGAAGATTGGTCTCCCTAAATCACGGTATGAGGGGAGACTGACTGGAAAAGGCACGCTAGGAGGGGACTCAATAATATGCAGGGACGTGCATTCTTGGTCTCAAGCACACTACACATTTCTATAGAACTCTACATTGGTGACCCCGTATGTCGATGAACAAAAGAACAGTCTGCGCTCGGAACACCCGGAGTAGTGTGACGACTGGATTACATATGAACACATCGGGACTTTCGGCAGTTGGTTGTAAAATACATTTTACACGATCGCCCAAGATCAGAAGAGCACCAACCAAAACATCGGTGTCCGCTTTGATGCAGCAACCAAGAGGGGAAAGGACACATATTATGGTTACATAGTGGACATATGGGAACTTGACTATGGACATGATTTTAAGGTCCCTTTGTTTAAGTGCAAATGGGTAAATCTGTTAGGAGGCAGGGTACATGTAGACCCACAGTATAGAATGACAACAGTTGATCTGAACAATATTGGGTACACAGACGAACCATTCATCCTAGCCAATGATGTGGCGCAGGTTTTCTATGTGAAGGTGATACGTCTCCAATGAATCTATAATTTTTTATTGTTCCATGCTATTACATTATCTATTTTGGATGTTTAATGGGCTTTAATATGCTCTTTTATAGTATTTTTGGGACTAACCTATTAACCAGAGGCCTAGTGCCAGTTTCTGTTTTTTTTGCCTATTTCAGTGTTTCGTAGAAAAGGAATATCAAACGGAATGAAACCTTCACGAGGATCTTTCTTGGAACAAATGCAAACCATGAGACTTAGAGTGGAAGTCTGGAACTCGGTGATGCATCCACGAGATAGGAGGGCGCGCCCAGGGGGGTAGCCGCGCCCCCACCCTCGTGGGCCCCACAGAACTCCACCGACGTACTTCTTTCACCTATATATACTATTATACCCTAAAAACATCAGGGGAGCCACGAAACCACTTTTCCACCGCCGCAACCTTCTGTACCCGTGTGATCCCATCTGGGGCCTTTTCAGTCGATCTGCCAGAGGGGGATTCGATCACGGACGGCTTCTACATCAACACCATAGCCTCTCTGATGATGTGTGAGTAGTTTACCACAAACCTTCAGGTCCATAGGTTTTAGCTAGATGGATTCTTCTCTCTTTGGTTCTCAGTACAAAGTTCTCCTCGATGTTCTTGGAGATCTATTTGATGTAATACTTTTTGCGGTGTGTTTGCCGAGATTCGATGAATTGTGGATTTATGATCAAGTTTATCTATGAACAATATTTGGTTCTTCTCTGAATTCTTATATGCATGATTTGATATCTTTGCAAGTCTCTTTGAATTATCAGTTTAGTTTGGCCTACTAGATTGATCTTTCTTACAATGAGAGAAGTGCTTAGCTTTGGGTTCAATCTTGCGGTGTCCTTTCCCAGTGACAGTAGGGGCAACAAGGCAAGTATTGTATTGTTACCATCGAGGATAAAAGCACGGGGTTTATATCATATTGCTTGAGTTTATCCCTCTACATCATGCCATCTTGCTTAAAGCGTTACTCTGTTCTTATGAACTTAATACACTAGATGCATGCTGGATAGCGGTCGATGTGTGGAGTAATAGTAGTAGATACAGAATTGTTTCGGTCTACTTAACACGGACATGATGCCTATATTTCATAATAATTGCCTAGATATTCTCATAACTATGCGCTCTTCTATCAATTGCTCGACAGTAATTTGTTCACCCATCGTAATACATGCTATCATGAGAGAAGCCACCAGCGAAACCTATGGCCCCCGGGTCTCTTCCTTATCATATTGCATCTCTTTTTATTTACCTCGCATCTTGTTTACTATTTTGCAATCTTTACTTTCCAATCTATACAACAAGAATACCAAAAATATTTATCTTATTATCTTTATCTTTATCAGATCTGACTTTCACAAGTGACCGTGAAGGGATTGACAACCCCTTTATCGCATTGGTTGCGAGGTTCTTAATTGTTTGTGCAGGTACTTGCTGACTTGCGTGTTATCTCCTACTGGATTGATACCTTGGTTCTCAAAAACTGAGGGAAATACATACACTACTTTTCTACATCACCCTTTCCTCTTCAAGGGAAAACCAACGCATGCTCAAGAGGTAGCAGAAGGACATGTCTACCAAACCGAGAAAAAGAAAAGTTAAGGAAGTGAACGCATCATACGATGAGCCAAAGCGCCACATAGTTCTTTCAGAAAAAAGAGAGATCGTGGGGGTGGAGGGCAAGACAGACATGTCCGATTATTATGAAAAGTTTCATGAAATTCCTCCCTTCAAAGTCAAGGCTGACCCAAGCACCCTGATAAACGATGAAGATTATACATGGTTACGGCGCAATAAGCAAAGGACACAAGCGAAGAAAAAGTGAATACTTTCTCTCCACAACTATTATGATGATGCCTTTGATCTAGAATATCCATGTGACAGACGAGTTTCCGTATGAAACCATGATACTTCGAAAGAGATTATCCGTTTTGTACACGAAGTGTATCCAGTTTTTGCCGCAAACCTCTCAACTTTTTAGCGCATGCTATGTGGGTGAAATGATGATACCATGCCAACTTTCAACCTTTTCAGAGTTCATTTGTAATACTTTTCATTTTCATGGTCATATAGCTCAAAAAATCAATAAATGCATGAAAAATAACAAATGAAGTCAGAAAGGGTTGAAAATTGATGATGCGGCTTTGAATGGAGCATTTTGAACACACAAAAAGTCTGGAGTTCAAATAAATTCAAAAAAATGAAATCACATTGTAACAGACGAGTTTTCATCTGAAATCCTAATACTTCGAAAGAGATTGTCCGTCTTGTATACGAAGTGCATCCAGTTTTTGCCGTATCCCTCTCAACTTTTTAGCACATGCTATGTGGGTGAAATGATGATACCATGCCAACTTTCAACCTTTTCAGAGTTCATTTGTAGTGCCTTTTATTTTTAGGGTCATATAGCTCAAAAAACTAGTAAATGCATGAAAAATAACAAATGAAGTCAGAAAGGGTTGAAAATTGATGATGTGGCTTTGAATGGTGCATTTTGAATACACAAAAAGCCTCGAGTTCAAAATAAGTTCAAAAAATGAAATCCCTTTGTAATAGACGAGTTTCCGTATGAAACCCTGATACTTCAAAAGAGATTATCCGTTTTGTACACGAAGTGCATCCAGTTTTTGACATAACCCTCTCAACTTTTTAGCACATGATATTTGGGTGAAATTATGATACCATGCCAACTTTCTACCTTTTCAGAGTTCATTTGTAATGCTTTTCATTTTCAGGGTCATATAGCTTAAAAAATCAGTAGATGAATGAAAAATAACAAATGAAGTCAGAAAGGGTTAAAAGTTGATGATGTGGCTTTGAATGGTGCATTTTGAACACACAAAAAGTATGGATTTCAAATAAGGTCAAAAAAATGAAATCCCATTGTAACAGATGAGTTTTCGTCTCAAACCCTAATACTTCGAAAGAGATTGTCCGCCTTGTACACGAAGTGCATCTAGTTTTTGCCGTAACCCTCTTAACTTTTTAGCACATGCTATTTGGGTGAAATGATGATAGCATGCTAATTTTCAACATTTTCAGAGTTCATTCGTAGTACTTTTCATTTTCAGGGTCATATAGCTCAAAAAAAATCAGTAAATGCATGAAAAATAACAAATGAAGTCAGAAAGGGTTGAAAATTGATGATGTAGCTTTGAATGGTGCATTTTGAACACACAAAAAGTCTGGAGTTCAAATAAATTCAAAAAATGAAAGCCCTTTGTAACAAATGAGTTTTCGTCCGAAACCCTGATACTTTGAAAGAGATTGTCCATTTTGTACACGAAGTGCATCCAGTTTTTGCCGTAACTCTCTCAACTTTTTAGCACATGCTATGTGTGTGAAATTATGATACCATGCCAATTTTCAACCTCTAACAGAAAAAAGAATGAACTAGAAAACTTTAATGAAACCCTAATAGCAAAAAGAATCAACTAAAAAGCTTTTATGAACCTCTAGTATTATTGAAACTAAAATTATATAAAATTTATGCAACTAAAATTATCAATCTTTTTAAAAAAATATAAGCAAAAAGAATTTTCATAAAATAAATAAAAAAGCAAAAAATAAAATAAAATAAATAAGTAGAAACAAAATAAACTTTAATAAATAACTAGAAACAAAATAAAACAAAATAAACTTTAATAAAATAAATAAGTAGAAACAAAACAAAATAAAATAAACTTTAATAAAATAAAATAAACTTTAATAAAATAAATAAACTTTAATAAAAAATGAATAAACTTTAATAAAATAAATAAACATAGCAACAATAAGTATTTTGTTATAAGTAGAAACAAAATAAAATAAATAAAGCAGCAAAGAAAATAAAAATAAAAATAAAAAAGTGCCACCTACTGGGCCACCACGGCCTGAATACGACTAGAAACCCAAACATGGGCCATGATTCAGGCCCGCAGCAGGCCTAGTAGGCTCACAGGCACAGAGTGACAGATTAGGACTGAAAGCCTGCAATTGAGAGGAGCTCGAGAGGGTGGGTGCAACAGCGCTTATAAACCACTCTCGAGCTCTCTCAAGTAGCGAGGTGGGACTAAACTTTTGGCCATGACGCGGGCAGCACAAGGCCTTTGGTCCCGGTTGGTGGCACCAACTGGGACTAAAGGGGTGCATTGGTCCCAGTTGGTGCCACGAACTGGGACCAATGCACCCCTTTAGTCCCGGTTGGTGCCACCAACCAGGACCAAAAGGCCTCTGCTTCCCGCCCTTTGGGCTGCTGAAAAGAGACCTTTAGTCCCGGTTGGTGCCACCAACCAGGACCAAAAGGCCTCTGCTTCCCGCCCTTTGGGCTGCTGAAAAGAGACCTTTGGTCCCAGTTGGTGGCACCAACCGGGACTAAAGGAGGGCATTGGTCCCGGTTGGTGCCATGAACCAGGACTAATGCTTCGCCTATATAAACAGCACTTGTGAATTTTTTTGTTTCAGTTCTTCGATCCCTCCGACGACGCTGGCCGGCTGCCCCTCTACCCCGCCGTTGCCGCGTGCCGCCCCTGCCCCGATGCAGTCGCCGCGCCGCCCCGCGCTGTCACCGCCCTGCGCCGCCCCGACGCCGTCGCTGCGCACCACCCCACGCCATCACCGCCCCGACGTCATCGCCGTCGCCGCCCCATGCCGCCCCGACGCTGTCATCGCCCCGTGCCGCCCCGGCACCGTCGCCGCGCCGCCCCCCGCTACGGTCCGGCGGTCTTCTATGATGTTTTTTGTTCATATGATGTGCATATGATATTTTTTTTTGTTCATATGATGTTTTTTGTGCATATGACGTTTTTTTTCATATATGTATTAATTTTTTTTATTTAAATTGTTAGTAGATATCGATTTTAGGTTAGTGCATTTTAGGTTAGTGTAGAGGAAAACATAAAATAAGATAAAGTAAGAAAAGAGGAAGAAGGAAGAAGGAAGAAGAAGAACAAAAATAAGGAGAGGAAAAGGGAAAATAAGAAGAGGAAGAAAGAGAAGAAGAAGGAGAAGAAGAGGAGAGGAAGAAGAGGAGAAATAAATAAGAAGAGGAAAAATGAAGAAGAAAAAGAGGAGAAGAAGAAAGTAATAGAGAAGAATATAAAATAGAATTCTATTTTTTCTTCTTCTCCTCTATTCCCTTCTTCTTCTCCTCTTTTTTCTTTTTTTTTATTCTTCGGTCTTCTCCTCTATTCCTTTCTTTTTCTCCTCTTTTCTTCTTCTTCTTCTTCTTCTTCTTCTTCTTCTTCTTCTTCTTCTTCTTCTTCTTCTTCTTCTTCTTCTTCTTCTTCTTCTTCTTCTTCTTCTTCTTTCTCTTCTTATTTTTATCGGGTATGTCATTGTTGATATACCCCCTCCCTGGTAACTTCGAGATGCTGGGGGGTCGATATACCCCCTCCCCGATAACTTCGACATGGGGGGGGGGGGTCGCCGAGGGTTCGAGGGGCGAGGGTCGGGAACTAAGGTAGAGTGCCGGTGTCAAAACCGGCGGATCTCGGATAGGTGGTCCAGAACTGTGCGTCTAAGGCGAATGGTAACAGGAGGCAGGGGACATGATGTTTTACCCAGGTTCGGGCCCTCTTGATGGAGGTAAAACCATACGTCCTGCTTGATTTATTCTTGATGATATGAGTATTACAAGAGTTGATCTACCACGAGACCGGAGAGGCTAAACCCTAGAAGCTAGCCTATGGTATGATTGTATGTTGTCCTACGGACTAAAACCCTCTTGTTTATATAGACACCGGAGGGGGCTAGGGTTACACAAGGTCGGTTACAAAGGAGGAGACATACATATCCGTATTGCCTAGTTTGCCTTCCACGCCAAGTAGAGTCCCATCTGAACACGAGGCGAAGTCTTCAATCTTGTATCTTCAGAATCTAACAGTCTGGCCAAAGGAAATAGTCCGGCTATCCAGAGACTCCCTAATCCAGGACATCCTCAGTAGCCTCTGAACCAGGCTTCAATGACGATGAGTCCGGCGCGCAGTCTTGTCTTCGGCATTGCAAGGTGGGTTCCTCCTCCGAATACACCACGGAAGAATTTTGAATACAAGGATAGTGTCCGACCCTGCAAAATAAGTTCCACATACCACCGTAGAGAGAATAATATTTCCACAAATCTAATCTGCTGACACATTTTGGCAACATGACATTATGCCATGGCCCAGTGATTATTCGAACCATTTCCTTTAACTAGCCCCGCACATAACGCGAGGCAGTTTCTTGACATGTCTTGTCAAAGCAGAGATCGTGTCCCCCTTATTACAGGATTCTCATCAATACGGGTGTGGGTAACCCAACCGCGCCATCGATTACGGCACTTGGGGGATAAGCGAGTTTTACCAGGCCAGTGGGGGCGCATAGTTTCGGCCGCCCTTATAAAGGGATAAGGTTTAACCTTTTTCTACCCACGCCTTCTTCCTCCTTGCTCATCCACTCTTGCGCATTCGAGCTCCAACGCCCAAGTCCGCATCTTTCTCCTCAACCTTCTCCAAACATGTCTGGAGCGGGAGGCAAGTGGATGACGTCCTCCGTCACGGAGGGACACATCAAAAAGCTACACGGGGCCGGATACCTAGCCGCGAACATCGCGCATCGGCTTCCCGCTGCGGGGAAGATCGTCCCTACCCCGAAACCTCACAAGAGGGTAGTTTTCCTCCACCACTTCCTCCGTGGACTGGGGTTTCCCCTCCATCCATTCGTCCGCGGTCTCATGTTCTACTATGGGATGGTCTTCCATGATCTGGCCCCGAACTTCATCCTCAACATTCGGCGTTCATCGTCGTGGGTGAGGCTTTCCTCCACTTCCGGCACCACTTCGGCCCGTGTTTAAAGACCTTCAATATCAAGCCGAAGGTGGTGGGAGGCCAACAAGCAGAATGCGGCGGAGCCATGGTGCGCAAGATGCCCAATGTTATATGGCTTGAAGGCTCCTTCGTTGAGACCATAAAGGGGTGGCAATTGGCGTGGTTCTACATCACCGAGCCGCGCGACACCAACTGGGTGGCGGCCCCCGAGTTTCGATTCGGAATCCCCACGCAGCTCACCTCCTGGAAAGAGAAGGGCCGATCCTGGGGTTCATCGGTGGAGCTGGACGGACTCCAAAAATGTATCCAGAATATGGCAAGCAAGAAGCTCAAGCTTGTCAACATAGTGCAGGTCATGCTCATCCGCCGGATCCTCCCGTGTCAACAACAGGATTTCAACTTGTGGGAGTTCGACCCGTCCCAGCACTAGACTCTGAGCGAGCTCTTCGACATGACGCACAAGGACGTCTAGAGGGTGCTGTTCAAGGGCGCCGAGGTCCGTCCCTCTCTCACCGAGGACTGCGGGCTAAGCGTGAAGCGCCAAGCACATTCGGTGAGTTCTATACATCCAGTAGGATATTTATTTCCCCTAGCTTAACCATGTGCGGGGTCTGAGCTCCATGCATTTGATAGGACTGGGTGGAGACGTCGGGGCAGATTAACTGTCCGGCCCCTCTGCCCGAAGACATTGCGGATGCTCTCCTGACGGAGATGGTGACTCCGGCTCCTTACAAGGTGCCGGAGAAGACCAAGAAGGCCAAGGGAACCCGAAAGAGTTCCCGACGCCAGGTGTTATCGGACTCATCGTCCGATAACTCCATGACGCACTCCTCACCCGAAGACGAGGAGGAAGATGAAGATGCTCCCCCTCTAGTCGGGGGAGACAAGAAAAGGAAGGCCGCCCCAACCGGGGGGGGGGGCGAAGGGTCCAAGAAGGGAAGGACTCTCCTTCCGCACTACTCCACCACCGCCGCCGAAGGCGAAGACGAGTGGCTGCTCAGGGCCATGCCCCTGGCGAAGTCGTAAGTATTCGGATGCCAGAGTAACTCATAGCATAACTTTGTCACACTGCTTCTCCTAACGTGAATTATGATTATGCAGACTGCCACGAGCCCGTATCGACGTATCGTCGGACGGCTCCCTGGGCTTGTCGGATATGGATAGTGATCCACTTCCGACCGCCACCTCCCCTTGCCCTACGGACGACACCGAGGGGAGACAGTCCCGGAGGCACCCCGAGGTGACCTTCCGGATTCCAGGAGTAGAGGGAGCAAGGCTCCCGAGGGCTCCGAGTTCGGCCCTTAGCCGAACACAGTGCCGGAACATCCAGTGGTTCCGGACTCAGGCAGGCGGCCTCCTTCCAAAAGGGGCAAGACGCCTATGCCGGTGACCTCTGTCCATCCAGAGGCACCGGACAATCTGCTGGGAGCGCTTCGTAGCGCTTCCATCGACGAAGAGCACCACACTATTATGAGTGTGGTGATCCAGAAGGTTCAGTTCGCCAAGAGCGGACTGACTGAAGCCTGTGCCAGCCTTCTGACAGGCTTTGAGGTAAGTATTTGAAATATAGGAAAAATATTATCACATAGACAGTAGCCCCTGATGCTCTATTCGGTGTTCACAAAGAAAAGCCGAACAGAGGATCAAACAATATCGCAGGAGTCTAATATAAGTATGTCTATATGCGTATGCAGGCTTCGCTGCTGGCCTCTGCTGCACTGACTGCGGAGGTCGCCGCACTGAAGCAGGACCTCGAAGGGTCCAAGAGCTCGGCCTTGCCAAGAGGCAACTTGAGGAGAACAAAGGTAAGTAGTACCTAGTCTATGGAAATATATAAAAAGAATGCGATTGCAGAAGGACAGGATCATCATAAATTTGCCAGGGGCCACGACCGAGGTGGTGACCCTGAAGCAAGCGCTATCCGAGGCCGAAAAGAAAGCGGCCAAGGAGCGCACCGAGCGGGAAAGGCATGAGGCACGGGTGGGCGAGGTGCTGCAAGAGCTCCATGCTCTCGTGACGAAGCACGAGGCGTTGGGGCTTGACTTGAAGACGCGTGAGTCCGAGCTTGCCACGGCCCTTGAGAGTGGAAAGAATGCCAAGGCCGAAGCCCAAAAGGCCCTCCAGGAGATTGATGCGATGAAGAAGATAGTGGCGGGTAAGGCATTCTATATGCAAAGCAAGCATGTGAAAGTGAATAACTTGTTGCTTACCCGAATCCGGTGCTCTCCAGGAGCATTCACAGATTTGCCCCGCGGCGTGTCGGATGCCGCATAGTTTTACCAGGCCGAGGAGGGAAGCTACGGAGAAGCTGTTCTGGTCTTAGTATACTGGGACCGAACACCCGATGCCTATGAGCGACCAGCTGAAGCAACTGGTCGAGCCGCACAAGGCGGCCGAACAGGCCATGAAGGGCTTTATAGTCCGGATGTGGCCTGGCGACGCCCTTCCCAATAGCTACTGCGTTCCAGTGAGGCAGCTTGTGGATGCCTGCCCATGGCTGGAAGTCATCAAGCGGTCCGTCTGCATCGAAGGTGCACGCCAGGCTTTCGCCCGTGTGAAGGTGCAACGGGCCAAGATGGACGCCGTGAACCTGGTGAAGGAAGGGCCGCCGCAGGGCAAGGAGCATCGCCACCCCGACATGTACTATGATGGTGTCCTGAAGGGTGCCCGTCTCGTAGTGGACGAGTGTGCAAAAGATGTAATATTTGAATGAACTTGCTCATGTCATCCTGTATTATGAAAACTTGTTCATATGTGCTATGCAACGCTTGTCTGAATTTAAAATATTACCTTCTGTTCGGCTATTTATCAAATCTGAGAGATGGCTAGTCGTCGGCTTCTGCCCCACGGCACGAGTGCTGGGGTGTTCGGGATAAACCTGAGCACTCTTGTTCCCATTGTTGGGTCCTTCGAGGGAGGTGCTCAGCACAACGAACAAGGAAATCTGACTATAATGCGTTATCACTCTCACTTAGCCATAGAATTCTATAATTTTAAATTTCGGTGAAGCCCCTAGTATTCGGAAGGCTGAATTCGGGGCGCGATACACGCCTTAAGCCGGACAGGGCCGACTCCTCGCTCTAAGCGGCATAAGTCTTTAGGGACTTGAAACCTCTCGAATAGCGACCAGTCTCTCGCCTTATCATGACAGTCAGTTTTAGCTTTCTCTAATGAGGTGCTTAGCCCAGCAGAACCGGGGCACAATCGAAGTAGTTCTCCCAGTGCTACCTTAGCCGATATAGCGGAACGTAAGGTACCAAAACATGGGAGCCGGGCAAACCCAACTATTTACCCATGACATGATTCAGAGTTGATGCATATAATGCTATAAGTTCGGGGTGTCGCACTGTCGAAAGTGTTCGGACTTCTCACACTGTATTATGGGGTGTGCTTAAGCCCCTAGCGTATTGGCCATACCAGAGTGTACGGGTGCTAGATGTCGTGAATGAACATATATATAAAAAGAAAGAATGCAATAATAGTCTTAATGCTATGCATTGTTTATTCAAAAAGGTGCGTTAAAGCAGAATGATACAAGTAGTGCGATAAGCAAAAAGTAGGACTGTTTGACATGTCCCTTCAAAGGGCAAGCAGAGGAATAGTACTAAAGCAAATATTTCACTCGTTCTCGTAATCCACCTAGGAGTTCCGTGGTGTGACGTAGCTTTCTGCCTCCTTGGTTGCTGCATCATGTGTTCGGCAATCATGCTGCCGGACAGGGTTTCCAGAGATTAAAGTCTTGAAAGAGAAAAATAACAAAGCGGGAAGCCCCTAGTGCGGTTTAAGCCGCGACTTGGGGTGTCCCGCAGTCGTGCCCCCCTCCCCGCCTGTGCCCATGGTATTTTTAATGCGTAATTATGTACGCGTGGCACGGATTTTGCCGTTTGGCTGGGACCGGGGTAGGGGCCGCATTACTATGCGAGCTCGGAACGTGCTAGGCAATCGTGTTGCCGATTAATCCGGGCGCGCTTGAAGGTGTCCGGGTCCTTAATCGCCAAACTAGTGGATTTCCTTGAGAGGCCACTTTGTGCTTCTTGTTGGGGATATACCTCGCGGCATAAACCGGCCGGAAGTTAACCCGACCGGACTTGGCGGTTTATCTGAAGACCCCCTGACACTTGGCGAGTTACTGGCGACCTGCCCTGACCTGGCGGTTTACAAGCAACCCTCCTGGTCATTATGACTCACTGGTAACCTGGCGGGCGGGTCAGACGGATGACAAGGCCCAAGGCTTAGAAGGCCGGTTCATACTATGGTGGGCCGGTTTAAGAGGAAAGGCATGAGGAACATTTATCTTACAAGGAGCTAAGACCTGGACTTGTATCCGGTTTGTATTAGAGATAGACTAGTCCTAATCCTAATAGGACTCTACATGTAACCCGCCCCTCCAACATATATAAGGAGGGGCAGGGCACCCCAAGAGGGACAAGATTGACAAGTTCCATGAGTTGGACAAGTTAGGTTTAGACAATAACTCTCAAGATAGAGCACTCTTGTGACCGTGATCATCATCATCATCATCATCATCATCAATATCAATGAAGCAGGATGTAGGCTTTTACCTCCACCGTGAGGGGCCGAATCTGGGTAAAACCTCGCGTCTCTCGTCCCGTTCAACCCCTCTCAAGCTACCACATAGATGCGTTGGCCTCGCGACTAAGTCCTGACACTAAGGACATCTGCCGTGACAATTCCACGACAGTTGGCGCCCACCGTGGGGCCTGCGCACGGTGGTGTTGAGTTCTTGGAGGGCGCTATCTCAGGGATCGAGAAGCTCCGTCCGGCTCAATGAAAAAGTTCCGGTCGGTTTGTCGGAGAGTTCCAGCCGGTTCGTTGCTCATCGAAACGTTCCGCCGGTTCGTCGGAAATTTCCGGCCGCATCATTGAAAAGTTCTGACCGTCTCGACGAAAGGTTCTGTCAGAATCATCAAAAAGTTCCGATCGCCTCAACGAAAAGTTCAGTCCGAAGCGCCGAAGGGTTCCAGCCGCATCGCCGAAAGGTTCTGTCCGAGTCATTAAAGGGTTCCGACTTCAGCTACAGAAAAGTTCCGAATTATCAAATACTTCCAGATTAGCAAAAAGTTCCGACCGGATTATCAAGAGGTTCCAGCTCAAAAGATTCTGGATTATAAAAAATTCCGATTGGATTATCAAGAGGTTCCGGTTCAAAGGTTCCGGATTATCAAAAGTTTCGGCCGGATTATCAAGAAGTTCCAGCTCAAAAGATTCTGGATTATCAAAAATTCCGGTTGGATTATCAAGAGGTTCCTGTTCAAAAGTTCCGGATTATCAAAAGTTCCGGCCAGATTATCAAGAAACTCCGGTTTCAGAAATTCCGGTTCAAAAAATTCCGGCCAGGTTGTGTGGAGACCTCAGGCATTACAAGACACAGAACCAATCAACTCTTTTGTTAAAACAAAAGCAGCACTATGCATTATCCGGCGCCAGCGTCTGGCAAAAAATACCAGGTGCTATCGTTTCTATGTATTTTATCAGTACATGTTAATTCATCCGACAACAATTACTCTGGCCTGTAATATTTTTATACAGGGCAACTATTAAAATAAAAAGGGGTGGTGTTATACCACGGATGCATATTCGGCTGTATCGAGCGGCTTCACGGACAGGGTGTCGCGGTCCGGTTTACGTCAATGTACCGGCTGACTCGCCCGTCTGCACCACCTTACAACACCACGGACGACTCGCCTGTCCGCCATGGCCACCGGTTCATGCGTCCACGCCGGCTTACAACATGGAGGACAACTTGCTCGGCCGTACCGGCTTACAACGCTGGGCCGACTCATCTGTCTGCTCCTACGGTTAACTCGGCCGTGATTAATTTTAGCATCACTATGGTGATCAACAACTCGATGGCGGATAATTTCCGGCCTAGCACATCAGGTGATATCCATCTAAAATATATTTTATTAGCACATATTATTTTTTTCAAAGAACAGTTTACCTTTGCCTTGGTCTGCAATATTGTTTATGCAGGACAATTGTTCATTGCAAAAGCTATGGCTGTGTCATGGATGTATAAACTCACGCAACCATTATGAATGCGCTAGTATCTTACCATGACATCAAGCTCGGTGAATATATGTGCAAACCGCCATTCTGCAGACCAGTTTACATCAATATGACGTGGCTACGTCGCCCGTCCACGCCGGTTTAGAATGCCGCGGTCGACTCATCTGTCTGTGCTGCCTTTGAAAGCCGCGGTCGTCTTTGCTGTCCGTCTCTCACGGCCTGGTCTACATCAACATACCGGGCCGCACCTGTCTGCATGAGCTGTTTATTGGGTCTGAGCAAGTCACAGCTTGGGTAGCCAGGTTTTCTTTCAAATTGGAGACAAATTATCATCAACTGCCGTTTGCACTGGATGGTTCAATGGGCAGGCACACAAGTCGCCACCAGTACAGTTTTGATTAACTTCAAATCGCCAGTTGGAAGGAATCATTGGCCGAGTTGCTGACACGGCTCATATGGGATCATTTACAACCCGCTGTAGTCACCTCAACCTTCTATGGATTCACATCGTGCTATCAACGCCAATGATATAACAAGTTATGCCGGTTTATATCACGGTCAAATATGGAGAGCCTCAAGCCAACTCCTCGAGTCACCTTTGAGACTCGGGGGCTACGATGATATGACTCAGCGAATCTTGCCAGTTTCAGCAAATTTAAGAACCCCAGGACGATGGAGGGAAGGATAACCCGGTCCCGGAGGCTACTGTTATATTGATGAAAGTTTAAAGGCCGTCAAAAAATTTCTGGCTTAGAAAGTATATGATAGTTATAAAATCCCGGCTCGGTGAAGAAGTTCCAGGTCATCAGAAATGACTCCGGTTTACAATTTGGTTCAAGAAAAATCTATTCTCCTACAAAGCTCTAAAGCGCTCAAATCCGGTTTAACAATGTCCGGTTCAAAAGGGAATTAACTTCTCGCAAGTTTGAGTTTAAAGGCCGTCAAAAAATTTCTGGCTAAAAATAAAGATTCCGGTTTAAAATCCGGTTCAACGGAAAGATATCTCCCACAAAGCTTTGAAGCTCTCAATATCCGGTTTAAGATCCTGGTTCAAGAAGAATTTATCTCTTGCAAAAAGTTAAAAATTGCCAAAGAGGACCTGCTGCCATGATGCGCGGTTCAAACATGGGTATCCCGCCTTACTAGCCTGACATATTATTGATCACATGGGGGCTTCTGCTTCATAAAGCAAGGTCTCTGTTCTTTTACATCATGCATGGTTACACGGAGCTGTTCTGTCTTAAAGCGGCCTCCGGTTTACCCCTTGAAAATTTTACAAACATCACTTGGGGGCTTGGTCGTGTCCGAACCAATGCAACACCTCTTGATAGACGAGAGCCACCAGATCACTTGGGGACTTGGTCATGTCTGAACCAGTCACGCCTCTTGATCGGCCTAAGGCCACAGAATCACTTGGGGGCTTGGTCGAACCCGAACTATTGCCACGCCTCTTGATCGGCATAAATGCCACGGTTTCATTTGGGGACCTGGCTGACTTGAACCATAGCTACACCTATCAGGAGCTTGGTCATGTCCGACCATGGTAACGCCATCTGATCGGCTCAAATAAGCCTCTTTATTGCAAACGGTTTTTTTCATTGCCTTTGCTTCACAACCTTCTTTGATAGATATTTCTTTCTTTTTGTTGTGTTTTTCAAACCGACAAAGTTTTAAACCGGTTCAAACTATCAATCGACGGAACACGGTCCATTTTTGATCCGGAGGCTATCTGCCAGGTTTGATTTTCTGTTACCATCCTATTATGGAGTAAACCGGTGTTTATCAACCCGGCTCGGCTTTCAACTACAAGTCGTCAGTACACGATCAAGTTATAATCCGGAGACTATCAGCCCGGTCTGGTTTGACTACGAGTCGCAAGTATTATATGTGGTTAAACCAGCGTTTATCACAACCCGGCACGGTTTTATCATAAACCGGCACAATATGGAAGGAGTTACCAGTACTCAAGATTTGGGTTATCACCCTTACTACAAAAAGTTGGTAAAACCAACAATGTGATTCAATGTCACAGGTATGATATATTTCATATTTGATTATTCTTAAGTGCAGCCTTGGTTATAAACCCGGGTTATATGTTGGGCATTATGCCCCGTCCGGCGGTAAACCGCCAGGACACTTTAAACTTGTTGTATGCAGAAATAGGTTTGTTAAACCGGCCTGGCTTTGGACTATAAGTCGCCAGTATATATTTGGATTGCGCCATTGGAATCATGCGCTTATTGGGTTATATTATTCAAATAGCCAAACTTGGCTGAATTTTCATTATGATATTGAATGAATAAGGTTTTCATACCGGATTATATTATCTTGAATAGCCAACACGTCTGGATTTTATTATGATCATTAATAACCGGTATTATTGAGGTTTTCAAAGTCGCTTTAGCGCAATGGCTATTATTTTATCAAAGGATATGATTTATTTTACAATGGAAGGAGTAGTCCCGAGTCGCTGCAGGCTTACGACCCGGCACTTGGGGGCTACATTATTCAAATTGAGATTACATGCAAGTCTCATGTCGCTGCAAGCATGCACCATGACACTTGGGGGCTAATGCAAAGTCATTTTTACTAGTCTTATTGAAGACCCGACTCATCATATTATAAAGAGACGGCCCTTGGGGACTACCAATTGCTCCTGTCAACAATTCAAGGTACACAAGTTTTTGTCCATAATATTGAAGGATCCATTGCTTAGTTGGTAAAGCACAAAGCTCTTAACGTTGTGGACGTGGGTTCAAGCCCTGCGATGGAAGCTACATTATAAGATGTTATTTTCATTGAAGTATATATCAAGTCCCGGTTCAGTATTATCCTACTAAGCCGACCCTTGGGGGCTACACATCACTACTCAATTCTACATGATTATATTTACAAAGTCCCTGCTCATTATTGCATAATGACCCGGCCCTTGGGGGATACAGTGATTGAAGTTTTTATAAGCAATTACAAGTCCCAGGTTGCTGCAAGCATGATAACCCGGTATTTGGGGGATACATAATATGGAGTATTCAGTTTTTACTACTGACTGGATGAACAACATGGATTTCTTCAAAATTGGTAGTCTTTATATTGAAGCAAGTCTTAAGCCATCACTTTGTTCTGCTCAAGACTTGGGGGCTACAGGTATTATATTATTATCGAAGAAATATTTTCAAATTCTCTGTTTGAGCAAACCAGATTGACCCGGCGTCACCAATTATTATGACCCTGTGTCTACAACCCGGCATCATCAATAATCATGAACCAGCGTTGGCAACAATCATGAACCGGCGTTGGCCACAATCATGAACCGGCGTTAGCAACAATCATGACCCGGAATTATCAGTTTTTATAACTCGGCAATTTTGGTAATGATAAACCGGTAAGTTCTACATCTTCAAACCGGCCGAATATCAGATGAGTATTTCAAGACCAAAATTTCTTAAACCGGCGCTTTGGAAGCCAACTCAAGTGGATTATTCTTCACAATATTTTCCTATGAGAAACCAACGTCAGCAGTTTGAGTATGAAGCTGGTTTATTGACTCGGATTTTCTAGAAGGAAATGACAAGGACTTCAGAATGATCAGATGCCGGTTTACAAGAATTCTTAACCCGGAGCATAGTTTGTCAAATTTGTTCTTGTACTTGTTTCACAGGAGTAGTTTAACATGGATTAATCCAAATTAAACTGGGGGCTAATGTCGGGGATATACCCCGCGGCATAAACCGGCCGGAAGTTAACCCGGCCGGACTTGGCGGTTTATCTGAAGACCCCGCTGACACTTGGCGAGTTATTGGCGACCTTCCCTGACCTGGCGGTTTACAAGCAACCCTCCTGGTCCTTATGTCTTACTGGTAACCCGGCGGGCGGGTCAGACGGATGACAAGGCCCAAGGCTCAGAAGGCCGGTTTATACTATGGTGGGCCGGTTTAAGAGGAAAGGCATGAGGAACATTTATCTTACAAGATTTAAGACCTGGACTTGTATCCGGTTTGTATTAGAGATAGACTAGTCCTAATCCTAATAGGACTCTACATGTAAACCGCCCCTCCAACATATATAAGGAGGGGCAGGGCACCCCAAGAGGGACAAGATTGACAAGTTCCACGAGTTGGACAAGTTAGGTTTAGACAATAACTCTCAAGATAGAGCACTCTTGTAACCGTGATCATCATCATCATCATCAATATCAATGAAGCAGGACGTAGGCTTTTACCTCCACCGTGAGGGGCCGAACCTGGGTAAAACCTCACGTCTCTCGTCCCGCTCAACCCCTCTCAAGCTACCACATAGATGCGTTGGCCTCGCGACTAAGTCCTGACACTAAGGACATCTGCCGTGACAATTCCACGACACTTCTGCTACGAGGGCCGCAGTGTGCTCCTCCATGCGGAGAGAGCGCTCTTTGTTTCCATTGACTGCGATGACCCCCCGAGGTCCTGGCGTTTTGAGCTTGAGATATGCATAATGCGGTACTGCATTGAATCTTGCAAATGCGGTTCGCCCGAGCAGTCCATGGTAGTCACTGTGGAACAGGACTATGTCGAAGATTAACTCTTCGCTTCGGAAGTTATCCGGGGATCCGAAGACCACTTCCAATGTGACTGAGCCTATGCAATGGGCCTCTACACCTGGTATGACGCCTTTAAAGGTCGTTTTTGTGTGTTTGATCCTTGAGGGATCAATACCCATTTTGCGCATTGTGTCCTGATAAAGCAGGTTCAGGCTGCTGCCGCCATTCATAAGGACTCGAGTGAGGTGAAATCCGTCAATGATTGTGTCTAGGACCAATGCGGCGAATCCGCCATGACGGATACTAGTGGGGTGGTCCTTGTGGTCGAAGGTGATCGGACAGGAAGACCATGGGTTGAATTTTGGGGCGACTAGCTCCAACGCATATACGTCCCTGAGCGCACACTTCCGTTCCCTATTGGGGATGTGGGTTGCGCATATCATGTTCACCGTCCACACTTGAGGGGGGAACCTCTTCTGTCCTCCGGTGTTCGGCTGCCGGGGCTCCTCCTCGTCATCGCTATGTGACCCCTTATCTTTGTTTTCGACATTTAACTTGCCGGCATGCTTGAACACCCAACAATCCCTGTTGGTGTGGTTGGCTGGCTTGTCGGGGGTGCCGAGTATTTGACACGAGCGATCGAGTATATGGTCCAAACTAGACGGGCCCGGAGTGCTTCTTTTGAATGGCTTTTTCCGCTGACCGGGTTTAGAGCCTTTGAATCCGGCATTGACTGCTGTATCCTCGGTATTGTCGCTGTTAATGCGGCGCTTATGTTTGTTGCGACGTGACCTGCCATTGCCGTCCTTGGTATCCGAAGTACCATGGTTTTTTGATATGTTATTACTGCAAGCTAGCTAGCTGTCTTCTCCCGCGCAAAGGCGGGTCATGAGTGTCGTAAGGGCTGCCATAGATTTCGGCTTTTCCTGACAAAGGTGCCGGGCTAGCCACTCGTCGTGGATGTTGTGCTTTAAAGTTGCTAGGGCCTCTGCATCCAGACACTCGACGATTTGATTTTTCTTTGTTAGGAACCGTGTCCAGAATTGCCTGGCCGATTCTTCTGGCTGCTGAATTATGTGGCTCAAGTCATCGGCATCCGGTGGTCACACATAAGTGCCCTGAAAGTTGTCGAGGAATGCGGCTTCCAGATCTTCCCAACAGCCAATGGACTCTGCTGGCAAGCTGTTGAGCCAATGCCGAGCTGGTCCTTTGAGTTTTAGTGGGAGGTATTAGATGGCGTGTAGGTCATCACCGTGGGCCATGTGGATGTGCAGGAGGAAATCCTCGATCCTTACCGCAGGATCTGTTGTGCCGTCGTATGATTCAATATTTACGGGTTTGAAACCCTTTGGGATTTGATGATCCATTACTTTGTCTGTGAAGCATAGGGGGTGTGCGGCGCCTCTGTACTGGGCTATGTCGCGATGCAGCTCGAATGAGTCTTGCCCGCTTTGTTCGGCCCGGCCGGACTTACTTTTACTGTATCCGGCGTGATGATTATCGTCTCGCATAGTGGCGCGCCATCGTGATCCGTAGATCGATCTTGCATGTTTTGCTTTGTCCTCCAATACATCTCGCAGGTCTGGTATATTTCCCCATGCCTTTTTGTTTGAATGGCGTCGGGGTGCGGGCTGAGCTTTTGGCTGGAATGTTTCTCTGTCACGGCCACGAGGAGGCTGATCAGCCGCGTCATACGCCGGGGATGTCGGTTTCGGTGCTTCCTCCTCCAGTCGGGGTAGCAACGTGCACTTTGGGTAACTCTTGGAGGGGCATTCGAGTTTATGTTCCTCGGCCACCAGGACTTCAGTCCATCTGTCAGCTAGCAAATCTTGATCAGCTTGAAGCTGCTGCTGCTTTTTCATAAGGCTATGTGCCATGGCTATAAGCCTGCGCTTGAAGCGCTCTTGTTCGACGGGATCCTCTGGCATGACGAATTCATCATCGTCGAGGCTTGCCTCATCTTCGGAGGGAGGCACGTAATTATCATCCTCCACCTCTCCATCTGCCGCTCTCTCAGGAGGGCTGGCTCCTCCATCCTCCTGCTCTAAATCTTGCTGGAGGGGATTGTTGTTGTCTTCGGCACTATCCGGAGTGCTAATATCTCCGGTGCCGGTATCACCACTTTTGCCTTGGTGGGACGTAGAGCGGTGCCGCTGACACCGGCGCTTGGGTTGCTTCCTGGAGGGGTCATCCTCCATTGTCTCGTCGCCATTACCTTCTTTGGGTGTGTCCACTATGTATATATCATATGATGAGGTGGCTGTCCAGTGCCCTGTGGGTAGTGGTTCCTCTTCGTCTCCCGCATCGTCATCCATATCGTCGATGTCTTAAGAGTCGAAGTCGAGCATGTCGGTTAAGTCATCGACAGTGGCTACTAAGTGGGTGGTGGGTGGGCGGCAAATTTCTTTGTCATCCGCATCCCAATCCTGCCGGACATAGTTCAGTCAGGATCCTCCTGACAAGGAGAGAGACCTTAATGAGTTCAGTATGTCGCCGAAGGGCGTGTGCTGAAAAATATCCGCTTAGGTAAACTCCATGATCAGTACCCAAACGGATTCGATAGGAATGGGTGCTGGCAGTTCGAAGTCTGTGGCCGAAGAAGGATCCGACAGTTTGGCAACATGGCTCTCGTGAAGGGTAAGGTCGATATTCGGCTCGATCGCCACAAAGGATATGGCCTCTACGACGGGGTCTATCCACCCATCCATGGGTGGCGCAACCGGCTCCGAATTGAGGGTCGGAGCGGCTGCCGGTGCGATTTCTGGAACACTGTCCGATGGTAGAGCCAGATCGTACTCATCGTGACCGTGTGGCGCACAAGGCAAGGGCTCGAATCCTTCGAAGATCAAGTCTTCGCGGATATCGGCCGTGTATTTTAAGTTTCCAAACCTGACCGGGTGGTCAGGGGCGTAACTTTCGATCTGCTCCGGATGGCCAAGCGAGTTGGCCCGCAGTGCGAAGCCGCCGAACACAAAGATCTATTCGGGGAGAAAAGTCTCACCCTGGACTACATCGCTATCGATGATAGTAGGAGCCATCAAGCCTAACAGCGACGACACAGAGGATCTCTCAATGAAAGCACCAATGTCGGTGTCAAAACCGGCGGATCTCGGATAGGGGGTCCCGAACTGTGCGTCTAAGGCGGATGGTAACAGGAGGCAGGGACACGATGTTTTACCCAGGTTCGGGCCCTCTTGATGGAGGTAAAACCCTATGTCCTGCTTGATTTATTCTTGATGATATGAGTATTACAAGAGTTGATCTACCACGAGATCGGAGAGGCTAAACCCTAGAAGCTAGCCTATGGTATGATTGTACGTTGTCCTACGGACTAAAACCCTCTGGTTTATATAGACACCGGAGGGGGCTAGGGTTACACAAGGTCGGTTATAAAGGAGGAGATATACATATCCGTATTGCCTAGCTTGCCTTCCACGCCAAGTAGAGTCCCATCCGGACATGAGGCGAAGTCTTCAATCTTGTATCTTCATAGTCTAAAAGTCCGGCCAAAGGAAATAGTCCGGCTGTCCGGAGACCCCCTAATCCAGGACTCCCTCATAGAGGGTCGAGGGTCACCAATGGGTCGAGGGTCACCGAGGGTTCGAGGGTGGTCGAGGGGCCGAGGGTTCGAGGGTCGTCAAGGGGTCGAGGGTCGAGGATCGCGGAGGGGTCGAGAGGTTGCCTAGTGTCAATGTATTGAAGAAATCCATGGCTTCATCATAACTGGAAGTAACCGGGGCATGATGGTACGAAGTTCTCCAAAGTTATTCTGGAACGGAGTCCCGGATAGGATAATACGTCTTTTGGTACGAATTTTAGCAAAGGCCTTCCAAATAGCAATATTCGAAAGGCTCTTGCTAAACTTTGTACCAAAAGGCGAATTATCCTATCTGAGACTCCGTTACAAAATAACTTTGGAGAGCTTCGTACCATCATGGGCCTGTTACTTTTGCCTAATGATGAAGACATGGTTTTGTTGAATACTTTGACACTATACAAACGTGACATGAGGGGCTTGAGGGTCGGGAACTAGGCTAGAGGGTCATGGATCGCTGAGCGGTCGAGGGTCGAGGGTCGTCGAGGGATCGAGGGTTGAGGATTGCCGAGGGGTCGATAGGTTGCCTTCTATCAAAGTATTGAAGAAATCCATTGCTTCATCATTAGGCGAAAGTAACGGGTGCATGATGGTACAAAGTTCTCCAAAGTTGTTCTAGAACGGAGTCCCGGATAGGATAATTCATCTTTTTTATGAATTTCAGCAAAGGCCTTTGGCATACAGAAAGACGAATTATCCTATCCGGGACTCCGTTCCAGAACAACTTTGGAGAACTTCGTACCATCATGCGCCTGTTACTTTCGCCTAATGATGAAGACATGGTTTTGTTGAATCCTTTGACACTAGAAAAACGTGACATATAGAAGGGTATATGTAATCAGGAAAAATATGGAACATTTTCTGCACATCCAGAATGGCACCGTTTTGTTAAGTCCCTTGTCGGTCCGGACGTCGAACAATCATGAGAGAGGCGGTCCGGCCCAAACCCTAGAAGCGCTGCCGAGGCCATCCAAATTTACCAAGTTAAAAGAGCGTTGTCGTCGAGGCCACCCCGAACCCTAGAAGCGTTGCGGAGGCCACCCCAAACCCTAGAGAAGCATCGAGGCCACCAATACGATTCCTTGTTGTGATTAGATAGCTAGGTCTATGTTTGCCACTAATATATCCATCTGTCATGTTTTGTATAATAATTGCCATGTTGTAGTATTTACAGAAATTATGGAGCACCGAGACTTGGAAGCAGAATAGGTGTTGGGGGACATAATCGCAGCCAGAGGTGATGTCTCATACTATCTCAATGACACCGATGGTATGGAAGGAGAGGGTGAAGCAGGCTACGGTTATCGAAGACTGCAGGAGGAAGGACATGATTATGATGGCTCCGGTGACCGAATGCCGGTGGAAGAAGGAGACCGTGATGACGGCTGCGGTGACCGAACGGAGTCCGGCCAGGTATATAAATTAATTAAGCCTGTGTTGACTATAGATAATTGATGCATTAATTGTTTTGGTATGTACACATGTTAACTCTCTTCTTTCTTCTATTCTAGCCATCCGGATCGAGCAAAACTTCGGTAACGAGACGAGGCCCAAAGAAAAGTTGCACCAAGATGAAAGGTTCACAATCACAGCAATCACGCGCGATGGCCAACCGATTGAACCCATCCGGACCAAGGAAGCATTTTCTGCTTAGTGCGGGGTTCTTGTTAGGGACATGATCCCGACCAGCATCCACCAATTGTATAGGCCTAAGAACGAAGACCCTGAGGTGTCTTATGTCAACGATAGGCAGAAAGATGATCTTTGGACCGCGCTGAAGGCAAATTTCACCCTACCGCCAAAGGAGGATCCGGAGAAGCCAACTATAGAGCCATTGGTCAAGGATCATGCTCTTAATAAGATGGCAGATCTATTCAGGAGGTGGAAGAATGAGTTGAAAACAATGTTTGTCCACAAAGAAAAGACTCCAGTATTCACCAGCCGATTTGAGAAGATAAGAGATCATTGGGACGCATTTGTGACCCACAAGACATCGAAGAAGAGCAAGAAGATGTCAGTAACAAACAAGAAAAATGTTGCAAAGAAGGAGCTTCACCATCGCACGGGGTCAGGTGGATACCTCAAAGCCCGGCCATTTGTGGGACAAGGCTGAGAATGAACTGCTTCATAAAGGGGTCGAACCAGAGACATTGCACTAGCCAGACCGTTCAAGGACTTGTTTCTTCGGGGTTGCGGGAAACTTGGACCCTGAAACAGGGAAGTGTCGTTGGACGAACCAGCAACTGAATATACCGGTCATGAAGCTTCAGGAGTATATCGCCGCAGCGCAGCAAGGGACGTTCATTCCCGACAGAGAGAACAACAAGCTCACACTGGCCCTTTGGAATCCCGAGCACCCTAGAAGGACACGAGGCATGCCAGGCTCTGTTTCGTGGAAGGCTGGGTTTCCTGAGGCCGGCGGTTACAAAACTTGGGAGAGGAAGAGGAAAGTGGAGCAGACCGAGCTACAGAAGCTACATGCAAGGGTACAAGCGCTAGAGGAAATAAGGACAGCCAGCGACATGTCCGAGCTACCCCAGAAGCTACCCCGACATCTTAGCGGAGAAGCAGCGTGGCTTGCACCGAGCTCCTTCAGCAGCCTGACTTCATGGCTCTTGCTAGCTACACCGTGGATGCTGTCACGGAGGCTCAACCTTGCAACCTTATGATGCAATGGCAGAACTTCAGCGTCAAGGTGGCCGTCGGCTCTGTTGCACCTCCTGAACCCAGCACAACTTTTCAATGGCAGAACTTCAGCGTCAAGGCGGCCGTCGGCTCTGTTGCACCTCCTGAACCCAGCACAACTTTTCACTGCCGTGCCGAGCCCATCCCAGGCTGAGGCCTCTTTTGATAAAATGATAAATGATATGGTCGATGAAATTGTTACATGTCAGACTTGCTTTAAGCGGGGGCATTTTTCTTCTTCATGCACGTCAACTTTAAAGTGCTTGGGTTGTTCTCGGGTCAGCCATACTAGGCGCGATTGCGCCCATTTTGCTATAAGATTGGGTTTGGTTTGGAAAGCCAAGCCCGCTAACGATTCAGTTTCCGAGGCTATAGCTACAGGGAGCGAGAATATCTCTCTGACAGGAATTTTACCTAATGTGGACTCCTCGGTTTTGATTGCACCGTCCACATCGACCAACTCTGTTCATCTTGGTCCAAGGACGCCTCCAGGCTCTCCGCAAGCACAACCACCGCCGCCTTCCGAGCCACCCTCGCCACCGCCGGCCATGGCAAACTTCTCCATTGACCCAATGCAGTATGTCCCGGCAGGACATCACATCATCGATGCGGGGGATGCAAGATGGCCGCGTATCTTTGTCACGCCGCATGTTCCCATCGTGCGCCGCCACGAGGACTACATGCTTGCTGAATTCATGCCCATGCCTGCTGCCAATGAGATTGGTGTTGCTCGTGAGGAGGTTGCTGAATGGCTGGAAGCTCATGGCTATCAGGTTCGTTCTGTTCAGCCACGAATCAATGCTGTAGGGCTGTTTCGTGTCAGGGATCCCGCAGTGCGTTTATCTCTTATAAATCTCCCTCCGCAACACCTTGGCAATGATCGGTTTGTCCGCTTTATGAAACATGATGAGGGGGAGGGTTTTCGTGGAGCTCAGGGCTTTCGTTAGGGTTTGATTATGATGCTGGGCATCCCTCTGGATCTTCGCAATACTGACAATATTAGAGCAGCAGTGAATACTTTTGGCAAATTCCATCATTGGAACAGTGAGGATCCATACCTAGTCGGATCCCTTGTGTTTGCTTCTTTTCCTGAGGACGTCCTGGTGCCTCGTGATGTCGTTTTCAATGACTACGCTGCATGGGGTAGGGCAAGAGTGTCTTGGACAGCGCCCATATACATTCTTGGTGCCAACTTTGCAGAGCAGATACCGCAAGATGAGGATTGGATGCCAATAAATGGAAATCCTCACCCCCTTCCTGGAGTGCCCTTTCCTGATCTTCCCCAGTTTGTCCTACCTAATTACCCTGCTTTAGGTTGGAATGAGGTGCCACCACCTCCTCCAGAGCAACCTGACATGGATGACAATTGGGGCAATGCAGTTTGGGGGGATGATGAACAGGGGCAGAATGATGTGGAAGTGGAGCAAGAGTCTATGATTCTTGATAACTCTGAGGATCAATCTCTGTCAGTGGAACATCATATCCAACCAAATTTTGTGCTCATTCATGATGTGGATCAACCTGTGGAGCCAGAAGTGGGACTAGAGCAGCCAGTTGTTGGGGAAAACAATGTTGCTCCAGTTTATAATCCCGATGACTGGGCTTTAGTGGTCTATCAGGCACCTGCATATTGTCCTGCAAATATTTCTTCTATGGAGGAATCTTCTGAGTTGGAGATGGTCATGACTGCTCCCCTTCTCCATGTCTCAGTTGTCACTGCTGCTAAAATGTTTGGACCTGAGTTGCCACCTGAGATGATCCTCAAAAGGAACTTTGAGGCCATCCTGTATTCACAGATCTGCTATGAAATCCCTAAGCCAATACAGGTGTTGCCCTTGCAGTCTGATCTGCTCTCTAAAAGAAGCTGGGACTTGGCCTTTGAGGTGCCAAGACTGACCTATTATAACACAAATCTGGAGCATAGGCCTGTGGCTAGGGTTCTTTTTCCAGCTCAGCAACCCGAGTCATCTTCTATTGGTGAGGCAGTGCAGGAACCACCTAAGCAACCTAAAGTTGAGCAGAAAAAGGTTAGAAGGCCTAGGAAAACCATGGCCCGCACTCCAGTTGTGGAAACCTCAGTAAGAAGGTGCACTCGAGGATCTTTGTAGAGAGATGGCTTCAAGCCAACTTTTCAGGAGCTTCTAATGCAGGCAAAAAGGAGGAAACCCAAGGCCAAGCCCTTCTCAGCTACAGTGTCTCAGAACATGCAAGATGAGCAAGTTGAAGATCTTCCACCACCTACTCCCATATCCAAGCTGCAGCAGATTGGACAGGAGCTGGGAATTGCTGATGATCTGATTACAGTGGAACAGCTTATGGCTGATCCCTCAACTCCAAAGACCAGTACTGCAAATGTTTAGTTGTCAAATGGCTAGTTGGAGGTGGTAGTTGTCCTGTTTATTAGGGTTCTTCTCTTTTGCTACTGTTTGTAATAATTTAAAAGACTCATGTTGGACATGTGTGCTTGTTGTGGGTGGTGGCATTAGGTGTCACCAGACTGCTCTATCTGCTACTTTTGGTTTAAATGACTAATTCCTGTAAGAACTGGGGTGTTTTATGCTGGAATGTTAGGGGGCTAAATTCTGAAACTAGGCAAAGAGTTGTCAGACAAAAGTTGGATGAAAGTCAGTGTGTTATTGCCTGCTTCCAAGAAACCAAATGTGCTTCTTTTTATTTCAGAGCTATTAGATCCTTTTGCCCTAAAAGATTTGATAGCTTTGCTTTCTCCCCTTCTGTGGGTGTTTCTGGGGGCATTTTGATGGTGTGGAATTCCTCTGTCTTCTGGGGGACTGTGGTTGAAATTCAACAGTTTGCAGTTGTAATTCAGTTTGTCTCTAAGCAAAATAATGAGCACTGGTCTCTTGTTTCTGTGTATGGTCCATGCCAAGGGGTAGCCAGGGACAATTTTGTCAACTGGTTATATAACCTTCAAATTCCAATGGGAGATAACTGGCTATTGGTGGGAGATTTTAACTTCATGAGATCTGTGGAGAATAGAAACCTACCTGGTGGTGATCTGAATGATATTTTCATTTTCAATGAAATAATTGCACATCTTGGCCTGCTGGAGCTTCCACTTAAGGGGAGATCTTATACATGGTCCAATATGCAGGATAATCCCTTGCTAGAGCAGTTAGATTGGTTTTTTTCTTCTGCTGATTGGATCTCCTCATATCCCATGACTGAAGTGTTACCCTTGGCCGGAACTGCATCTGACCATGTGCCATGTGTGGTCAATATTAAGACTTCTATTCCTAAATCTTCTATATTTAGGTTTGAGAACTACTGGGTTGAGCTTGAGGGGTTTATGCAATGTGTCCAACAGGCCTAGCAGAAGCCATCCCACAAATTTCATATCACTACTAGAATTGCAGACAAGTTCAAAACCCTGAGAGGGGCCCTTAAGAGATGGCACATGAGTATCTCTAAGATAAAAGTGCTGATCTCAAAATGCAATGAGGTCATTCTGTGTTTAGATGACCTTGAGGAGGTTAGACCATTATATAGACCTGAATTTAACTTCAGGAAGGTGGTGAAACTGCATGTGGAAAAACTTTTACATATCCAGTTTGTATATTGGAAGAAGAGGTGTACAATCAGGTATATTAAACTTGGTGGAGAGAATACCAAATTCTTTCATGCTATGGCCACTGAGAGGCATAGAAGAAATTCCATAGCTTCTCTAACAGATATTGATGGGACTGTGGTCTCTAGTCATGCTCAGATGGAGGGCATCATATGGAATTGTTTCAAAAATAGAATGGGAGTTTCTGCTGGTATAGTAATGGGTTTTGACCTGAATGCTTTGCTCAAGCCAGTAGATGGACTAGACTTCTTCACTGAACCATTTACAAAAGAGGAAATGGATGATACTGTCAAGCATATGCCCATTGATAAAGCCCCTGGCCCAGATGGTTTTAATGGGTTATTCTTCAAGAAATGTTGGCACATTATTCGTCAGGATTTTTATGAGCTGGCTGAAGCTTTCCATAATGGTACTGCAAACCTGGAGAATATAAATGGTTCTTTCATTACACTCATCCCCAAAAAATTGACCCCTGAAGGTGTTGGAGATTATAGGCCAATCTCTTTGACTGGGATGGGCCTCAAATTCCTGTCTAAAATGGCTGCTAACAGGTTTGAGAGGATCATTATGGAATGTATACATAAGAATCAATATGGGTTTATTAAAAGCAGGACAATTCAGGATTGTATTGGCTGGACACTTGAATATCTGCACCAATGTCATCAGTCAAAGAGACCTATTGTTATTCTTAAGTTGGACTTTGAGAAAGCCTTTGACTCCATTGAGCATGAAGCTATTCTGCTAATTCTCAAGCACAAGGGATTTAACCAAAAATGGGTTTCTTGGGTCAAGCAACTGCTATCAACTGGAACTTCATCTGTCTTCTTAAATGGAGTACCTGGTAGACAATTCCTTTATAAAAAGGGAGTTAGGCAAGGTGACTGTCTTTCACCCTTACTTTTTGTAATTGCTACTGACCTCTTGCAATCAGTAGTAAATGATATGTTCAAAAGGGGAATCTTAAAGCTGCCAATTCCATGCCATGACCAAGACTATCCTATAGTTCAGTATGCTGATGATACCCTAATCATCCTGCCAGCAGACAAAACTCAAATTTTGGCTCTCAAGGACATGCTCCATGTGTTCTCCACCTCTACAGGACTAGTGGTGAACTACCACAAATCTTCCATGGTTCCCATTAACATGGATGAGAACACTACCACCAGTTTGGCTGTTTCCTTTGGTTGTCAGATTGGCAAGATGCCCTTTACATATCTTGGGCTACCTGTTGGTACAACCAGACCAACAATGGTGGATTTTATGCCCCTTGTGGATTGCATAGAGAGAAGAATGTCAGCTAGTTCTTCTTTCCTAAACCAGGGGAAAGGCTACAGTTCTTAAATTCTGCACTGTCTTTCATGCCCATTTTCTATCTGGGCAGCCTCCTTGTCCCTGCAGGGATTTTAAAACAATTGGAGAGAATACAAAGGCAATGCTTGTGGAGAAAACACAGAGATGAGCCTTCACCATCCCTGGCAGCCTGAGACCTAATTTGCAGGCCCAAAAACAAAGGAGGGCTGGGCATTTTAAATCTGGGTGTGCAGACAATGGCCCTCTTGCTGAAACATCTGCACAAATTCCTGAATAGATTGGACTTGCCATGGGTTTCACTTATATGGGATACATATTACCACTCTTTTGTACCACAGGGGACTAATATTTGTGGTTCTTATTGGTGGAAGGATATATGTAAATTGCTGGATCATTTCAGGAGCACAACTTGGGTTCAGATCAACTCTGGGACTTCTGCTTTGTTTTGGTCTGATAAGTGGAAGATAGATGACACATCCATCACTTTGCAAACCAGATTTCCAAGGCTCTTCTCATATGTCAAAGATCCCTGGATTACTGTCTCTGAGGCTTTCCATTCACAGAGTCTCACAGAATTGTTCCATTTACCTTTATCTGCACAGGCTTACCAGGAGTATATGACTGTGCAAAACATGATGGCCAATTGTAATAGGGAAGTGGAAGCAAATGACATCTGGTTCTGGCAGGGTTCTAGCCAACCTTTTAAGCCCAAGCTGTTCTACTCCTTATTGCATTCCCAAATGTCTTTCAATCCTCTCCTTATGGATTCGGAGATCTTCCTGCACAATGAAAATCAAGGTGTTTGCTTGGATGTTAATCATGGATAGATTGAACACCAAAGATATGGTTGAAAGAAGACACTGGCATCTGGAGGATGGGGTAAAATGTGTTCTTTGTCCTTTGGGGACACGTAAGACCAGGAACCACTTATTTTTTGAGTGTAACTTCAGTGTGAGAATATGGAATTACCTTCAAATACCATGGCCACCTGGAGAGGATATGTCCACAATTGTCATGCAAGCTAAGCAAGATTTTGCTAAACCTTTCTTTACTGAGGTTGTCTTTGTTGCTTGCTGGAATATTTGGATAATGAGAAATGCTAGAGTCTTCAGACATGAGAGGCAAAGCTTTAATAGATGGAGATGTGCTTTCATCCATGATATTACACTCATGCAACATAGAATCAAGCAAAGATATAAGGAGGAGATGCTTAGATGGATTTCTTTTTTACCTCCTTGAGGTTCTGTAATCTAGTCCCTTAGTGTAGTCTTTAATATTTTTGTATAGATTACCCCTTGTAATCCATGTATTGTACTATCCCTTGCTTTTTTAATAAATTCTATATGCTGTGGGGGGTTTTCCCTACAATTACCAGTCAAAAAAAAACTTTTCACTGATGTCTGATTCCAGAAGGATATGCTGTTGTGATGGTGAATGAAATAATGGAGGATTTGAGGACATCGAGCTTGATCACCCTACCGCTGAAGGGGAGACTCAGCTGGGTCTTGCTCTGAAGACTCCATGTCTATGGCGGAGGGAGCTCATCAACCTTCCGAACTGGACGCCTCCGCCTCCTCCTCCTCCCCCGGCGAGTCATGGAACTCCGCCTCCTCCTCTGGCGAGTCATCAGGGCACTCCGCCTCCTCCTCCGCCTCCTCCTCCAGCGAGTGATCATGGCACTCCGCCTCCTTCCCCGGCGCGTAGCGGCACTCCGCTTCCTTCTCCGCCTGTGTTGGCACGCCCGAGCAGCCCGCCTCATCAGCAAAAGCGGAAGATAGACACCGCCGCTCCAGCTGCTCCGGCGCGTCGTAGCACTCCTCCTCCTTCTTCTTCGCCTCGTAAGCAACGAAAGAAGACAGCTGCAGTCGCTCCGGTTGCTCCGGCGTCTAGCAGTACAGCCAAAGGCGGTAGGCAATAGAGATTCAGTCCATCTCTCAAGCATGTGGAGAAGTTACCATATGAGACGACCGTGGAGGAAAACACGGAGGTCGTTCAAGCCTATGTGCAGGACTTCTTTGAAACGCGAAGAGCTAAGAAACATCCACCTCCGGAGGAGAAGATAGATTCGGTGAAATTGAAGCGCACTTTGGATGCCCTAACGCGCCCACCACTGCCTCCACCGGATGACAACCATGTCCGCGCTCTTAAAAAGGCAGCGCAAGAAACGCGCCGGTCGGGAACTACTTCAAGTGACAAAAGGTTACAAGAACGGACAAGTGGGAAAAAATTCCCCAGCTCGGCGAATAGGCGAACCAATCGTGCCCCCCACTGAAGGAGTGTAGCGATATTGTTGCAAATCTGCTGCCCGGTACCAGTCTTGGTGATTACCCGCCCGACGATGCACATTTTGATACAATGGAGGTGGACGAACACAAATACCGGTACGGGAAGCCTCTCGTCAAACCTAGAGCTCCTCCTCTAACAACGATGATGCGAAGATTCCATAAGTGGTACATGGACACCTGCAAGTCTAGGAAGGATATTTTGATGCTGAGAGTTAAAGAGGAGCACGACCTCGTTGGAATTGATCTGTTGTTTGTTCCATTTGAGGAGCTCTTCCATTTTCAATCAGAAGGCCCTCAATAAAATAATCACCACTTGCTACTATCTGTAAGTACTACTTCTGTAATTAAGTCTCTATATATAGCTCAGCTCTTTCATTGTATGTATATATAATTATCCTCACTATATTATGCAGATTGAAGATCGTCGAATGCAAGAAAAGACAAATATATGATATTGGGTTCATTAACACAAATATCATAGATGATTGGACGGTTAAACATGATCCCAAAGAAGCCGAGGCCAACTTGCTAAAATCATTGCTTCAAAATCAAAACAAAGATAAAATACTCTTTCCTTACAACTTCAAGTGAGTGTTACTGTCTTGTGCATATTCAGTTTCCCTTATTACTCTAGGTTATAGTAATGTAATTGATGAGTTATGCATATGTGCATAGCTTCCACTTTATTCTCCTAGAGATTAAGTTTGAGCAGGGACTAGTAACCGTCTTAGACTCAAGACGAAAAAAATCCCAAAGAGTATGCGGCCATGACTGAAATGCTCGAGAAGTAAGTTCAATCGATCATTATCTCACCTTATCGGCAACTTTGTTCATTTCCTGATATCAAGTAATAATTATTATCTTTGTCTCGCAGGGTTTGGAAAGTGTTCACTTCAGAAGCTCCGGGACTGCCGGGGAAGGTGCAATTTACACACCCGAAAGTAAGTACTACTAGCTAGTTCCACGCATTACCCATTGATTCTAGCTAGCTAGTTTCATCAATACCATTTATAATTCTTGATTATCAGTTTGATTGACATCTATTTCTCGTAAAGTGGTTATGGCAGGAAGGCGGGAATAATTATTGTGGATACTACATTTGCAAGTACATCTACAACGCGACGACCTCTAAGCGGGGCAACTGTAAAAAAATTATGAAGTGCGTAAGCAATAATATTCACAATTTTATTTTATTACCATCATTTGTGTTGAGTTTCATTCATATATATGTATTGACCCCTTTCTTCAAATTAGCTTTGGTAGCTGCGGGATGAACTCCTACCACAAGATCGCATAAAAGCAATTCAAGAGGAATTGGCAGGATTATTTCTTGACCACGTCATAGATAAAAAGACGGAGAATACCATGTGGAAGTTGAGTTCAAATATTAGGGGATTGTAAGAGATCTTATATTGTATTTATGTAGCCAGTAGCATCGGTTAGATATACAAAAACTTGTTGTTCTACCAATCTCTCGGAGAAGGAGAGGTCGATCACTTCTCTCTCTCTCTCTCTATATATATATATATATATATATATATATGTTCATGACGATCTTCTGTACTTAATGGTTTCCTTCATTTGCTTACTAGTTAGCATGTCGAGTCCTCTCTATACGTATAGTACGTAGCGTCGACCAGGCACGGAGATAAGAGAGGACACTTCTCTATATTAGCTAGCTAACACAATATATGAAACCCCTAAATTAACCCTACAAAACCCCCAAACCCCCCTTAAAAAAACAAAAACCCCAGCCCTTGAACTGCTGACACGTGGATGCTTATTGGTCACGGTTGGTGCTACCAACCGGGACAAAAGACCCCCCTACCTGGGCAAGCCGCAACGGCCACGATGAGCCCCATCTATCCCGATTCATGTATGAAACATGACTAAAGGTATTGGGATTTAGTACCGACCCTTTAGTCCCGGTTGCCGAACCGGGACAAATGGGCCTTATGAACTGGGACAAATGGGCCTTTTTCTACTAGTGACCACCGATGTTGAAGTTGTCGGAAATCGGGCGAGGGCACCCATGCTGCTTTGCGGCTATCCCCTCTTGATAAGAATATATCACACACAACATGGAATCCAGATCGAGAGTTCTATATTTGTGCTAGCCGTGAAAAGGTATATGACAAAAATACCTCGGTCTATTTCAGCAAATTGTTGAAATCAAATCTAACGGCACTCACATCATTATGTGTATACTGTGATCTGCTAGAAGAATCAAAGTTTTGGTACATTCGATATGGGTCAATCTCCTGTAGAAATACGTAAGTGAGTCTCTCAAGTACTCCAGTGGAGAACTAAGACAACAGATAGAGATGAGGTGCAAGTCAAGAATGATGCGAAGCGAAAGCAAATCAGAAAATTTACGAAGCTTCGATATGCATGTTTGGCCAGTGTTATGATTGGGCTTGTTCTCCTAGCTGGATTGATGCTAGAATTTCTTCTGGTGGGACTCATTACACTAGTGATGTTCTTAGTCTAGGCAAATTAACTAGACCGAGTAGTGACTATTATATTTGCTATTCTTTATCCATCAATTACTTATCTAGGCCAGATTAATTAAATTGATGTTGTTCTAATTATGTTCTTCAACTATTTTATTATATACATCACACAAAAGAAATTACAATAAACATAATTATAAATATAGACAATGTGTATAAAAATTAAACTAAAATAAAGAAAATTATAAAGTTAAAGAAAAAGGTAAAAATACATATGGTGTGGGCCACATTAGCCCACGCGAACAACTACCTGGCCGGACACCCCCACAACCACCCAACCATCCATTTCTCCATCCTGCGTCGGCGCCCCGCCCCAACACCGTCACTGCTACCCCTACCCACGACGTCACCACCCCACTGCTTGACTTCTCCACCGTCGGCATAGTCGTCTCTGTCGTCGTCATCTCTACTGCCTCCAACGCCCCCGCCTCCCTGTCTCCACTGCCACTGTCGCCGACGCTAACGCCCCCGGTGAGCCATACCCAAAGGCTAGTGTAGTAGTAGTTGTTGTATTTTTAGAATGTTTAGGGTAGTTGTAGTCGTAGATTTTAGTGTAGTTGCAGATGTAGGTTTCAATGTAGAATTTTTATTGTAGTTTTTTTGAAGCAAAAACTATAGAACAATCGTTCTATAGTGTGTGTATAAATTAAAAAAGGAGTTCAGTATGTACAATTAAAAGCCCTACAAGGAGTCAACCAACTCCAGTTTTATGAAACCCAAGCGACATCATCATACACTAAGCTAGGAACTGATCAACCCAATTCGAAAGTAATGCTTCAAATTTATTCTTGATGCGGTGCTTGAGTAGGAGGAGATCTGTCTTAAGTGCCCTTCTCCAAGTTTGAATAGCATGAAGCTGTGCTTTGAAGATTTTCCCATTAGGCTGCATCCAAATATTCCAGCAACCCATGATCGACATTTCCATTGCAAGGTTTGGGGCAAGTGCTTCAGTAAGTAGCATGATCTCATCAAAGTGAAATTCCTATTCTTCGTTGAGCCAAGATGGAACTCCAGTAGTCGAGAGCAAAGTCACAGTCCCAGAATAAGTGTAAACTTGTTTCTTAGTGTGTTGTTGACATAGCTCACAATTATAGGAGGGAAGGTGAAAAGATTTTCTATGAAGAATCTTCCTGGAATTCACTCTGTCATGGAGGAGTAGCCAAAAGAACATTTGTGTCTTAACATAGCAGCATTCTTCCAAATTTAGCTCTTTGAATATAGGAGGGGGTGAGGGGTCTTTCTTGGATAAGCATTTGTATATCTAGATGGATGACAATGTTGGTTCCTAAGGGTACACCCAATTATCAGTATTATTAGAGAGTTGTGTATTCTGGGTGATGAGCTGTAGATCTTAAAATTGATGTAGGGCTTGGACCGAAAGAGGTGTGTGGAAATTGTCTAGAGGATCTCCAACCTGAAGAAATTCTTGCGCTGTCAGCTTTGCTCAGATAGAGAAGGAAAATAGCTCTGGGTATTTATGCTGAAGAGATTCATGACCCTAATTGTCTTGGCAGAAGCAGATTGTATTGCCTCTCCCAATCACTCCCCTAGAGCATTGTTTGTACAAAGGGAGAAGTTTGAGAGTTCCTTTCCACCATAAGGAAGCCACTGGTCTAGGCGTGAAATTGCCATTGGGATAGTAGGAGTCCCAAATGAGCTTTATCCAAGGTAGATCTACATATTTCAAAAAAATTATGAATGTGCTTCATGCGGAGATATTTGTTATGAGTGGCAATATCTAAAATTCCTAGTCATCCTTGTTCCTTGGGGATGGAGGTTTTCTTCCAAGCAATCAAAGCAGTTCGTTTATCTTCCATTGAGGGAAATATGCCCTAGCGGCAATAATAAAGTTGTTATTTATATTTCCTTATATCACGATAAATGTTTATTATTCATGCTAGAATTGTAATAATTGGTAACTTAGTACATGTGTGAATACATAGACAAACAGAGTGTCCCTAGTATGCCTCTACTAGACTAGCTCGTTAATCAAAGATGATTAAGTTTCCTGATCATAGACATGTGTTGTCATTTGATGAACGGGATCACATCATTAGAGAATGATGTGATGGACAAGACCCACCCGTTAGCTTAGCATAATGATCGTTTAGTTTTATTGCTATTGCTTTCTTCATGACTTATACATGTTCCTCTGACCATGAGATTATGCAACTCCCGAATACCGGAGGAACACCTTGCGTGCTATCAAACATCACAACGTAACTAGGTGATTATAAAGATGCTCTACATGTGTCTCCGATGGTGTTTTTGACTTGGCATAGATCAAGATTATGATTTGTCACTCCGTGTATCGGAGAGGTATCTCTGGGCCCTCTCGGTAATGCACATCACTATGAGCCTTGCAAGCAATGTGTCTAATGAGTTAGTCACGCGATGATGTATTACGAGTAAAGAGACTTGCCGGTAATGAATTGAACTAGGTATGATGATACCGACGATCGAATCTCGGGCAAGTAACATACCGATGACAAATGGAACAACATATGCTGTTATGCGGTTTGACCGATAAAGATCTTCGTAGAATATGTAGGAGCCAATATGAGCATCCAGGTTCCGCTATTGGTTATTGACCGGAGATGTGTCTCGGTCATGTTTACATAGTTCTCGAACCCGTACGGTCCGCATGCTTAATGTTTGATGACTATTTGTATTATGAGTTATGTGATTTGATGAACCGAAGTTTGTTCGGAGTGCTTGATGAGACCACGGACATGACGAGGAGTCTCGAAATGGTTGAGACATAAAGATTGATATATTGGAAGGTTATGTTTGGACACCGGAATGGTTTCCGAAAGGTTCGGGCATTTTCTGCAGTATCGGGGGTTACCGGACCCCCCCCTGGGGAGTTAATGGGCCTTCATGGACCCTAGTGGAGAGAGGAGGTGGCGGCCAGGTGGTGGCGCACGCCCCCAAGCCCAAACCGAATTGGACTAGGGTTGGGGGGGGGGCCGGCCCCCTTTTCTCATAGATATATCTTGCGTGATCGCAGGAAATTTTTGAAATACGTAGATGTTATATGCACGAGTAGAACACAAAGAGTTGTGGGCAATAATTTTCATACTGCTTGCCAGTAGCGTCTTACTTTGATTCGGCGGTATTGTTGGATGAAGCGGCCCGAACCGACATTACATGATCGCGTTCATGAGAATGGTTCTACCAACGTGCTTCGCACACAGGTGGCTAGCGGGTGTCTGTTTCTCCAACTTTAGTTGGATCGAGTTTGACTACGTCCGGTCCTTGTTGATGGTTAAAACAACACACTTGACGAAAATCGTTGTGGTTTTGATGCCTAGGTAAGAACGGTTCTTGCTAGAAGCCCATTAGAGCCACGTAAAACTTACAACAAAAAATTAGAGGATGTCTAACTTGTTTTTGCAGGGCATGTTGTGATGTGATATGGTCAAGACGTGATGAGATATAAATTGTTGTATGAGATGATCATGTTTTGTAATAGTTATCGGCAACTGGCAGGAGCCTTATGGTTGTCGCTTTATTATATGAAATGCAATCGCCATGTAATTGCTTTACTTTATCACTGAGTGGTAGAGATACTCGTATAAGCAATAGTTGGCGAGACGACAACGATGCTATGATGGAGATCAAGGTGTCAAGCTAGTGACGATGGTGATCATGACGGTGCTTTGCACATGGAGATCAAAGGCACAAGATGATGATGGCCATATCATATCACTTATTTTGATTGCATGTGATGTTTATCTTTTATGCATCTTATTTTTCTTAGTACGGTGGTAGCATTATAAGATGATCTATCACTAACTTTCAAGGTATCAGTGTTCTCCCTGAGTATGCACCATTGCTACAGTCATGCCGAGACACCACATGATGATCAGGTGTGATAAGTTCTACATTCACATACAACGGTTGCAAGACAATTTTGCACACGCAGAATACTCGGGTTAAACTTGACGAGCCTAGCATATGCATATATGGCCTTGGAACACAGAGACCGAAAGGTCGAGCGTGAATCATATAGTAGATATGATCAACATAGTGATGTTCACCATTGAAAACTACTCCATCTCACGTGATGATCGGACATGCTTTAGTTGATTTGGATCACGTGATCATTTAGATGACTAGAGGGATGTATATCTAAGTGGGAGTTCTTAAGTAATATGATTAATTGAACTTTAATTTATCATGAACTTAGTACCTGATAGTATTTTGCATGTCTATGTTGTTGTAGATCAATGGCCCATGCTACCGTTCCCTTCAATTTTAATGCGTTTCTAGAGAAAGCTAAGTTGAAAGATGATGGTAGCAACTACACGGACTAGGTCCGTAACTTGAGGATTATCCTCATTGCTGCACAGAAGAATTACGTCCTGGAAGCACCTCTAGGTGCAAGACTCGCTGTAGGAGCAACTCTGGACGTTATGAACGTCTGTGAGAGCAAAGCTGATGACTACTCGATAGTTCAGTGTGCCATGCTTTACGGCTTAGGACCGGGACTTCAACGACGTTTTGAACGTCAAGGAGCATATTAGACGTTCCAGGAGTTGAAGATAATATTTCAAGCAAATGCCCGGATTGAGAGATATGAAGTGTCCAATAAGTTCTATAGCTTGCAAGATGGAGGAGAATAGTTCTGTCAGTGAACATATGCTCAGAATGTCTGGGTACCACAATCACTTGACTTAGCCGGGAGTTAATCTTCCTGATGATAATGTCATTGACAGAGTTCTTGAATAACTGCCATCAAGCTACAAAAGCTTCGTGATGAACTATAATATGCAAGGGATGGATAAGACAATTCCCCAGCTCTTCGCAATGCTAAAGGCTGCGGAGCTAGAAATCAAGAAGGAGCATCAAGTGTTGATGGTTAAAAAGACCACTACTTTCAAGAAGAAGGGCAAAGGGAAGAAGGGGAACTTCACACGGCAAGCAAGTTGCTGCTCAATTGAAGAAGCCCAAATCTGGACCTAAGCCTGAGACTGAGTGCTTCTATTGCAAAGGGACTGGTCACTGGAAATGCCCCGAGTATTTGGCGAATAAGAAGAATGACAAAGTGAAAGGTATATTTGATATACATGTTATTGATCAGTACTTTACGAATGCTCGTAGTAGCGCCTGGGTATTTGATACTGGTTCTGTTGCTCATATTTGCAACTTGAAACAGGGGCTACGGATTAAACGAAGATTGGCTAAGGATGAGGTGACGATGCGCGTGGGAAATGGTTCCAAAGTCGATGTGATCGCCGTCGGCATGCTACCTCTACATCTACCTTTGGGATTAGTTTTAGACCTGAATAATTGTTATTTGGCGCCAGTGTTAAACATGAACGTTATATCTGGATCTTGTTTGATGCGAGACGGTTATTCATTTAAATTAGAGAATAATGATTGTTCTATTTATATGAGTAATATCTTTTATGGTCACGCACCCTTGATGAGTGGTCCATTTTTGTTGAATCTCGATAGTAGTGATACACATATTCATATTATTGAAGCCAAAACATACAAGTTTAATAATGATAGTGCAAATTATTTGTGGCACTACTATTTAGGTAATTTAAAGACATTATAACCGAGCACTTTTCCAGCCCTCTCACGCCTTCATTGATTTTGGCCGTCTGATGGCATACATCGGTCGTTATTGGCCGTGCGATGCACTTCCTGTGTGGCTGTGTGGGCCGCTATTCTGCGAACAAAATCAGAGGTCCCTTGGTTATTAATGTGGGTTGAGGTCTAATGCCAAACGGATAGTCGCGATACGGCTCTCTATTCACCATCGCGCCCCGACCCCTCCCCTCCACACCGCGACCCGCATCCCACCTCTCTCCATGCCAACATCTCCCAATCTCGGCCTAGGCCTTGAGATGTGGATCACTGGGTGAGGTCACCGCCGTACAGAGAGAGACGATGGAAAATGGCAAGCATGTGCTTGCCGCTGGAGTGAGTCGCCAATTAGCACATCTCTAGCGAAGTCGAGCCGCCCGGATCGCTACAAATTCCAAATCTCGCACCAAAAAAATAGATATCATGGCAAGGCATAAAATCTCACCAGAGATGTTAGGTCTATCATCTACAGGTATGTGTCTCTCCCCCTTCCATGCATCCCTATTTTTTGATAGGTTCACTTACTCGATCTGGTATCCGTGTTGGTGGAAGAGGAGATGAGAGGGTCGGATTTCAGAAATTGGTCGGATTTCAGAAGAGGAGAAGAGGAGATGAGAGGATATGGTATGCTAGTTGCAATCTATTGCTCCAAATCACGCAGGCATTAGGGCTCCCTTGATCTTGTCCTTGAGGAACAGGGACCTTGCACGACCTCGACCTCGAGTGACGCAACTGGTCAGCTTGCCGGTTACATGACGATTCAACCCGTGTCTCAGGCACGCTGCTGTTCAAGACAGCCTCTGCGCTTCCGCCCTACATGAACGATATCATCCCCTAGATTCATGAGAAGGAGAAAGTAGGAGGACAGGAGGAGAACGCCTCTATCATGTAGAGTATTACTTAGGTATTTTTGCTTCATGATTTCCAACATAGGTTGCACCGCAAGGTCAGTACTACAGATTGGTTTTCAAAGTCTTTTTTAGCTTGATTTGTTGCATCAGGCATCTAATTGTAATTCTAAATGTTTTTCTTGATTTCATGTTCAATTATAACTTGGTTTGATCTGTTGTATCAGGCGAAACGAGTTAAGCTCGTTCGTGTGTAAAAAAGATCAGTTTAAATGTACATGATTAGATGGCGGAGCTATACAGAGTGTGGACAAGATGGGGACAACAAGTTTCAAGATGGCAAAAAGGAACCTTCAGAAGATGTATCAGGGAGATTGCAACGAATCATGACCTGCCGATTGGAGTCGACTAGCTGAATGTTGAGAAAATAAATCGCCGTTGCTACACACCTTTAACGGTGATCGATATGCACTAACTCACCGATGGCTGATTATTGCAAGTTAGTTACCATGTCGCTTTGTATTCCTACTTCACTCCGTGAGCGTTTATATCTTCTCTCCCGTGTGTTGTCTCACTGTTCGTTCCCCACTACCCTCCTTGACTCCTTAATTTTGTGACAGTCTCTGACAGACATAGTTGATGCTAAGGTCACCACTCCATCTTGTGAGCTATGCAAGTCTCCCCTCCCTTCTACCTACCCTTTTAACTCAATTTTTTCTCTATGGAATTTAGAAACACTTCTACTCTGTAAAATAAAGAATTTAGGAACACTTCTACCCCCAATTATTTGATTCCTGGTTTTTTACTAAGTTCACTGTGACTTGCTGCTACAGGCTTGTGATTACATACACAAATTTGGATGCTCTGAGGCAGATATACCCCGGGTTGTCATGGGGGTTGCATTGGTCGCCCAAGATTTGTTTATGATACAACAATTGTATGTGTGGAAGTAGTGGCATGTTTAAGTAAAGATGGTTGACCGGAATTGAGTATGGCTACGTGTAGTTTTGTGGTTCATATTATGTACTAAGTTTCCAGATCGCTTCTGTTTGGGTGTAACTGTGGACACAGAAGTTTTGGTTTCAGTTGTAGGCTTGTAGCTGATGCTTATCAACTCAATTACCCATGGCCACATGTACATACGGAATCAATGCCTTAGATATTGTTATTATTCATGCCCAGTTCAATTTGGTTGGCTTCTCCCTTGCTTCAGATTCTCCCTTCTTCCTATGTTCCTTACATCTTTCGCCCAGTTAATTATGGGTTCTGACTTTTGTTATAGTTTCTTCCCAATTTGATGCAGGTGGTGTTTCTGTACGAAGTGGCAACTGGTTCTACTCCATTGGCTGAAGGAATCCTATAGTTTTCGATCTCCAATAGCTAATGGCTAGGTCACTTAATGTACCTATACTCCTATTGGTTTTGTGCTTGCTACCTGGCACTGGTTTGAAGACATAATGGATGTATGCCTAACTATTTTATTCAACTCCATGGATGTCTTGGGCATGTATATGTTAAAATATTCATCCGAGAAAAAATGACATACATGGAAATTTACTTAGTTAGATTTTCAAAATTTAATTTAATTTTTGAAATTATTATTTTTCATACCATATCTCAATTTTTGATGTGGCAAAAAATGAAATTATGTGGTGGTTCTGGTGTAGCCAACCAAAGGCATGAACTTTGTATGCGGACACAAGGAGATAGAGTCCATCGGAGGTGCCTTGGAGTCGCCCAGCCACCAATGGTGAAAGCAAGCTAGAATACCAGCCTGCTCCGCCTATCCATGGAGCGGCGATCGTTGGATAATTTCACAAAAGTTCCTATGCTTCAGCCCTGAGTTCTCTCCTGTCACAACTTTAGCTTAGGACTGGCCGGAGAATCTGCTGTGCATACATGGTAGGAGATACTGATTCATGGAGGACCTTCTTTGTTTGTTAATCTTGAAATTGGCTTATGAGGCTCACCTGTTATAGATCTTGGGTTTCATCAAAGCCCATGGTCGCGCCTTCCATTTCCTCGGGACTATGAGTGATCAATCCAATTATGTAGTGAACAGGGATCAATAGTTATATTATTTTTGATATGTTCAGCAACTCCGAAGGAATTTCTTCTCTTTTGGGGAATATTTCTTAGCTATCCACCGAAACATTTTGGTTGTTTCTTGGATGATTCATATGTGAATCTAAGTTATTTTCATAGGTTCTGAACCTTATGTTCATCTAACCTTTATAATACCTCCAATTTTGGTAGTAAGATGTGATGTTTGCTTAAGATTGATAGTACAATCCTTTCCTCAAAGTTCATCTCAAATCTGAGTGATATACGCTTTCTTTCAATTCAAAATCCATGGAGTTTGCTTCAGAAGGTATTGACAATGTCTATTAATTGTTTCTACAACTCACTCCAGGTAAACCTCATGATTCAGTTACATCAACATCCGACATGCTCACTTTTTCTTGAAGGGATTTCCCCATTTTATACATGTGGCAATCCATGTATAATCAATGCTCACTTTTCAAAAATGGCCAGGTGCATGACGCTTGCCTAATTCTTCTTGGTTGTCGCGCATTATGTTACATTTGGAGATCTGAAGATTTCATCAATGTGCCATGTATAAAATCTACTATGCCAATTTAAGTTAATAACTACATGTTTGTTTGTACTGCTGCTTATTATTTGTCTTGACAATACTCTATATTTACTAAGTGTATGTTGTTTTATCTGTTGTCATACCAAAGCCAGTTTGTACCTGTGATATTTTCCTTGATTACTAACTAATATTGATATATGTTTATGCAAAATTTAATATGTTTCTTGGGGTCATATATTTCTTGTACAAATATACGGGCGCGGCAACGCGCGCCATCATTGATCTAGTATTGGTGTAAAGCGCATGAAGAAACTCCATGCTGATGGAATTTTGGAATCACTTGATGATGAATCACTAGATGCTTGCGAACCATGCTTCATGGGCAAGATGACTAAAACTCCATTCTCCGGAACAATGGAGCGAGCAACATAGTTGTTAGAAATAATACATATTGATGTATGCGGTCCAATGAGTGTTGAGGCTCGCGGCGCGTATCGTTATTTTCTGACCTTCATAGATGATTTGAGTAGATATGGGTATATCTACTTGATGAAACATAAGTCTGAAACATTTGAAAAGTTCAAAGAATTTCAGAGTGAAGTGGAAAATCATCGAAATAAGAAAATAAAGTTTCTACGATATGATCGTGGAGGTGAATATTTGAGTTACGAGTTTGGTCTACATTTGAAACAATCTGGAATAGTTTCGCAACTCACGCCACATGGAACACCACAGCGTAATGGTGTGTCCAAACATCGTAACCGCACTTTATTAGATATGGTGCGATCTATGATGTCTCTTGCTGATTTATCGCTGTCGTTTTGGGGTTATGCTTTAGAGAAGGCTGCATTCATGTTAAATAGGGCACCATCTAAATCACTTGAGACGACACCATCTGAATTGTGGTTTGCAAGAAACCGAAGTTGTCGTTTCTTAAAGTTTGGGGCTGCGATGCTTATGTGAAAAAGCTTCAACCTGATAAGCTCGAACCCAAATCGGAGAAATGTGTCTTCATAGGATACCAAAAGGAAACTGTTGGGTACACCTTCTATCACAGATCCGAAGGCAAGATATTCGTTGCTAAGAATGGATCCTTTCTAGAGAAGGAGTTTCTCTCGAAAGACGTGAGTGGGAGGAAGTAGAACTTGATAATGTAATTGTACCTTCTCCTAAATTGGAAAGTAGTTCATCACAGAAATCAGTTCCAGTGATACCTACACAAATTAGTTAGGAAGCTAATGATGATGATCATGAAACTTTTGATCAAGTTACTACCGAACCTCGTAGGTCAACCAGAGTAAGATCCACACCAGAGTGGTACGGTAATCCTGTTCTGGAGGTCATGTTACGTGACCATGACGAACCTACGAACTATGAGGAGGCGATGATGAGCCCAGATTCCGTGAAATGGCTTGAGGCCATGAAATCTGAGATGGGATCCATGTATGAGAACAAAGTATGGACTTTGGTTGACTTGCCCGATGATCGGCAAGCAATAGAGAATAAATTTATCTTCTAGAAGAAGACTGGCGCTGATGGTAATGTTACTATTTACAAAGCTCAACTTGTTGCGAAAGGTTTTCGAGAAGTTCAAGGAGTTGACTACGATAAGACCTTCTCACTCGTAGCGATGCTTAAGTCTGTCCGAATCATGTTAGCAATTGCCGCATTTTATGATTATGAAATTTGGCAAATGGACGTCAAAACTACATTCGTTAATGGATATCTTAAAGAAGAGTTGTATATGATGCAACCAGAAGGTTTTGTCGATCCAAAAGGTGCTAACAAAGTGTGCAAGCTCTAGCGATTGATTTATGGACCGGTGCAAGCCTCTCGGAGTTGGAATATACACTTTGATAGTGTGATCAAAGCATATGGTTTTATACAGACTTTTGGAGAATCCTGTATTTACAAGAAAGTGAGTGGGAGCTGTGTAGCATTTCTGATATTATATGTGGATGACATATTTTTGATCAGAAATGATACTGAATTTCTGAATAGCATAAAAGGATACTTGAATAAGAACTTTTCAATGAAAGACCTCGGTGAAGCTCCTTATATATTGGGCATCAAGATCCATAGAGATAGTACTACAAAAGAAAGGCACATCCGTGACATTTTGGGCCGAACGAATTTTTTTCTGTCATTCTTATGACACTTCTATGACGATAATTGTGACAAAACCCGGTATCATCATAGATGTGGTGGGCTCCTACTTCTATGACAAAAAATCTTGACAAAAAATGGGCTTTTCGTCCTGGGCGGTCCAGAGACGCAGCTGCATGACATTCTTTGGGCCGTCCATGACAGAGAAAACCGTGGTAGAAGCGAGGGCGTGGAAACTATCAAGGGCGTTCCCGGTTACGGTGGTTGGTCGGGGGCCGAGGAGATGTGCATTTCTCTCGTACGTATGCAAGTGTGTGCGAGGCGTTGCGCTCTAACTAAACCCGAGCGAGGCGTTGGGCTCTAACTGAACCTGAGCGATTGCACTGCAGGCTACGCGTTATTGAACCCGAGTGATCTATCGATCCCTTGCTGTTAACTGAACCCGAGTGATTCCTTCGCTACTGCTGCTAACTGAAGCCAATCGAACACTGCTGCCTCCTTCCCTGGATGAATAGTGAGCGTCGTTGAGGGGGTTTGGATGAACAGTTCCTAGTGGGGGGTTGGATGAACATGAACCCGTGGTAGTAGAGGCCGTTGCCGCTGGATGAACAGTACCCCAATCGATCGAGCTGGTGGATGAACAGGACCCCGCGGAGGGCTGGATGAATAGGACCCCGTGGAGGGCTGGTTGAACAGTAGCCGATGGAGTGCTGGTTATCAGTAGCCGGTGGAGGGCTGGATGAACAGTAGCTCGTGGAGGGGTGGTTGAACAGGACCCCGTGGAGAGGGTTGGATGAATAGTAGCCGGTGGAGGAGTGCGCGGTGGAGGCTAGATGAACAGTCGCAGGTGGAGGATGGAGGAGGTTGACGGTAGATGAACAGTAGCCCGTGGAGGCAGTCGACGGTGGAGATGAACAGTATCTGTGGAGTCCCGTTTTGCGGTACGCCACACCCCTCCGATGAGCAGGACCCCTGCTTCGACCGTAGCGCTCCAACACAAGTCCGTTTCATCCGTTTTGCGGTACGCCACACCCCTCCCGAAACAAGACCCCGTTTCGACCATAGGAGGTCCATTTCCTCCGTTTGGCGGTACACCAGACCCCTCTCGATGAACAGGACCCCGTTCCACAATGGCCGGTCGAACATAAGGACGCTTCCTCCGTTCTGCAGTACGCTCGGCCTCGTTTCCATCGCCTGTTCCATCCAAGCCAGTTGGCTCTTGATGAACAACACACGTTCTGTTGCCTCCCGATGAACATGACGCATTCCGTTGCCTCCCCATGAACACGACGACGACGCAGTTTCTCCGTTCCGACCCTGCCATAGCCATGTACACGAGCCCTGGCCGTACGTATGCGCGAGTAGGCGTTCAAGACCCCGCCCGTATGTGCGTACATGGCCGTATTTACTTTCTTGCACCCTGGTCGTTGTACGTACGTGTACATGGTATGTATGCGCCTCTACTACGACACGTGCGCGCCTCTACTACGACACGTGCCCTTCATTGCACACCCATGCTTCATCACTGCAGCCTGCAGACAGACCGGTCGTGTCAGGACCCCGATTCTAAGCCACATCGATCTAGCCCGTAACACCTCATATCACTTTGCGGCCTCACGCACGGTATCCCACGGGTGTCGCCTTACCATGGCCCGGGACCGTTTGCGCCTTTTGGCTCGCGCATATGACAATGTCGCTAGCATCCATATGACCGAGAACCCGGGCCGACATGGCTAGTCGTGAACCCAAAGCGGCACAGACCTATGGAGACAGGCATACATGAATCACATCGAACATGTCGGTCATCAACGAGTGATTCCGAGCTGTAGCACTGGGCTAACAGGACTCCGGGGATCCCGGGCTGTAGCAGGCTAGACAGGACTCCGGAGATCACTGCGTGACATTTCCCCGAAGGGACAGACATAGGGACGAAGTGAAACACATGCCGGCCAGTCAAGTGTCCTGAACAGTAGTGCTGGGCTAGCAGGACTCCGGTGAACCGGGCTGTAGCGGACTACTATGGCTCGAGGAACACTAGACTACATTTCCCCATAAGAAAGGCTGCGAAGGACAAACAACTAGATTGTCGGATCCCACTCATACCAAGCATTTCAATCATACACACAATATGCCCGATATGAGTACATACAACATGGCATCACAACAAAACTCTACAACTCAAGTACTTTATTTAAAGGCTCCAGGGAGCCATGCATAACATATTCATACAGGTAGGGGTCACATGACCCGACACTCAAGTCATACAGTCATACAAGCACATGCGGAAGCAACTAGTCTGAGTACAGACTCTAGAAAGAAAGAAGGCTTCTCGAAGCCTGTCTATCTACATAGGGCCCTCCATGGCCTGGATCACCACCTGGGTGGCTAGTCACTCGTCGACGTCAAGGTCTACGTAAAACCCATCGGAGGGGGCAGTGTTGTCGTCTGAAAATAATAAATAAGCAAACATGAGTACAAAGGTACTCAGCAAGTCTTACATCAGAACCTACTATACATGCTCATTCTCAAGAAGGTGGTGGGGTTTATGCAGCAAGCCAGCTTTGACTCTTGGCTAGGCTATCCTACGGAACCTTTTAGCAAAATAGTTTTCGCACTCGAGTCCACTACTCACCATCACAATACTCCACCGTGGATTCTCCCTCGTATCCTGCGAGAGGGCATCCTCGGTACTCACACTTATCTTGAGTCTTTTAGTACTATCCATTAACTTGTCTATGAACTGTATAGGCAACCAAGTAGTCCTTTACTGCAGACGCGGCTATTCGAATAGTTTTATACCCTGCAGGGGTGTACTTCGTCACACATGTTTCCACCACTTAGCGTCTGCACACGAAATGTGCTCGGCAGACTTCAAGCGAAAACCGACGTGGGTGTAGACCACGACCTGACTAACCTCACAAGTCTCTAGTCCAGGGTCATCGCCTATTCAGGTTCCATCCGCAAGGAAATCCGGCCGGGGTGTCCTCAACGGCCCCGAACGATGTGAACAGGGTTCCCGAGACACCAAACGGGTGACTCGGTACACCGTGCCACGGTGTATCTACCGCAACATAGCCCACCCCTAGGGTCAGCGCTACACACGGCCGCCAACACATATCCTACAAACACCAAAAACTAGTTGCAACTCCTGGACTGAGGCGAGAGGGGTCAGTAAGTCGAGCGGGGTCATATTTCAGGGCCCAATGTGTGGTAGTAGCTGAATCTTAAATCACGCATACAGAACTCAGTTCTTAGGGACGGCCTCAATGAAACAACCCACCATGTACTCCTACATGGCCTCTCATCGATACCTTTACCAAAACATGTTCAACACATCCCACATATTACTGACACAAGCATTTCACTCTAGCCCATCACCCAGATGAACCAGACCTGACACAACTCTAAGCATAGCAGGCATAGCAAGGTAGGAATCACAAAACATGGCTCAATCAACTCCTACACATGCTAGTGGGTTTCATCTAGTTACTGTGGCAATGACAGGTCATGCAGAGGATAAGGGTTCAACTACCGTAGCACACAGCAGTTTGAATCGTGTTGTCTTAATGCAGTAAACAAGAGCAGGAGCGAGAACATGGGTTTGTATCGGAATGATCAATGGTTGCTTGCCTGATGGAGTGGTAACGGGATACTGCCCTTCAGTTGGATACTCGTGAATATCCTCGGAGGCAGAACCTACCACGAAGAACACAACCGAGCACAATCAACACATGACGCTATGCAACAATATGATGCATGCTATGACATGGCAGTATGAATGTGTTTTGGCCTAATGCAAGCTAAAACAGAAGGGTAATTGCTTATTTGAACCAAAGGTTCAAGTGTTAGCTCATTTGACTTGATCATATTAGTGCATCACCTTATATTGCATAAACAGCAGGTTTAACTTGTTCTAACATGCATGAAACTAGTACCAATGGATAGCTTGGATTTTTCTGATAATTTTTCATATATAATTTGTCTCATTTGGAGTTATGGTTGAATTTCTATGAATTTTTGAAGTTTAGGCAATTTTCTGGAATTTTCTATATAAAATTAAATCCAGAAGAGAGTTATTGCGTCAGCCTTGCGTCAGCATGACGTCAGCAAGTCAACAGGCCCGGTACAGGTCAAACCTGACCTGTCGGACCCGTGTGTCAGTGGCTCATCTAGTTAATTAACTAATTAATTTAGATTAACACTAAACAGGTTTAGTTAGCAGGGGGGCCCGCTTGTCATTGACTCAGGGGAGTCAACTGGGCCCACCCAGTCAATGGTCAAGGTCAACACTCGCCGGCGTCTAGCCGCCGGCGAGGCCAGACGCGGCGGAGGAAGTGCATTTGCACATTTCGGCCACCAAACGGGAGGCGGAGAGCATCTACGAGCTCCTGGGAACGAGCCGCAGCTCTTGGTGGTGATGGTTGAGCTCGGGGTGGCCGGAGACGTCGCCGGTGACGACTTTGGCGGTCGCCGGAGTTCGGGCGCCGATGGAAACGGCGACGCCGTGCACGGGAGGATCAACGGGTAGCACCTACGCGTTCTGCAGGCTCCCACAAAGCCAACGGGCATATGCACGGGGCCGATTGGCCACCGGAGCCTCGTCGGCGACGAGTTTGTGCGGCGGTGTGCTTCGGGCGTCATGGGAAGTGGTGCTACAACGAGCGCTAGGCCGTGGGGTTAGGGGGAAACGATGGAGGAGCTCACTGGGAGGTCGAAGCGCAGCTCAGTGGGCCTGGGGACGACCTAGACGGCGCGAATCGAAGACGAGGTCGCCGGTGGCCGAAGGTTGAAGAAGAGCTCGAAGTCGACGCTGCAGGGCTTCCAGCGGGGCGTGGTTCGGTGAGGGGGGTCGAGGACGACGTCGCGGAGCTCATGGGCACAACCGAGGGGCGAGGGGGTGGCTGTGGCCGTGGTGGTTCTCGTCGGCGGCGGCGGCCGCGTTCTGTGGAAGTGAGGGGGAGCTAGAGGAGGGGATGAGCACGGGGGGGAGAGGAATGAGAGTGCCTGGGGGTGCGTGGCCGTCTCCGTGGCATTGGAATGGAGTCCGGGGAAGCAGGAGGTGGCCAGCAGGGGAGAGGTGGCGCGTGCGCGTGCCGGCAAGCGTCGGGCACACGCCCGCGTCCTTCTGTCCGAGGAGGGGGGCGACAGGAGGCAGCGGGGGTGGGCTGGGCTGCCAGCTGGAGATGGGCCAGGTAAGTGGCCCAGTGGCCTTTCCCTCTTTATTTATTTGTGTTTTTCTATTTCTGTTATTTTGTTTTGATTTAGTTTAAATACTAAATCATTTTATAAAATCCTGAAAATATTTATGGACACTTGCTGAATTATTTCAGTGGCCCAAAAAATAGTTCCAACATTATTTGAGCATTTGAATTATTTAATAGCATTTAAATGCCCAAATTCAAATACTTATGATTTAAATCAATGCCCTTTTGTTGACCTAAAATTATGTGCACCATTTTTCCCAAGGGTTCTAGCCCTAGGCAAAGAGGGTGAACATTTTTGAAGGGCATTTCAGGTGCATTGAATTTATTTTTAGTAAACCCTAGTTGATTTCAGGGGGGGTGCTGGGGGTTCTGCTTTCCCCATTTCAATTTTCTGACGAAGGTAAACATGATGCACACTCTAATGCATGGTCTAGCTAGGGTGTGACAACTCACCCCCACTCAATAGAATCTCGTCCCGAGATTTAGGATCATCTGGGAAGAAGGTGGGGTACTCGAGTCGAAGACGATCCTCCCTTTCCCAAGTGGCTTCTTCCTCGGAATGGTGTGACCATTGAACCTTGAGAAACTTGATATTATGACGTCGAGTGGTACGCTCGGCTTGATCAAGGATACGAACGGGGTATTCCCGATAAGAAAGGTTATCTTGTAAATCAAGCGTTTCGTGGTCCACCCCACGGATAGGATCCGCGAAGCAACGCCTGAGTTGCGAAACGTGGAAGACGTCGTGAACTCTGGAGAGATGCGGAGGTAGTTCCAATTGGTAGGCAACTTCTCCTCGTTTGGCAAGAATGGGAAAGGGTCCAATGTAACGAGGAGCCAATTTGCCTTTGATACCGAAGCGATGGGTTCCCTTTAACGGGGTAACCCGAAGGTAAGCCTTCTCGTCAATTTCAAATGTCATAGGCTTATGTTTACGATCATATTGACTCTTTTGGCGAGATTGGGCTGTTTTCAATTTCTCACGAATAACGCGAACCTGCTCTTCTGCTTCCTGAATCATATCCGGGCCAAAGAGTTGTCTTTCCCCGGTTTCTGACCAGTTAAGAGGCGTTCGACATTTTCGTCCATAGAGAACTTCGAAGGGAGCTTTGCCCAAACTAGCTTGATAGCTATTGTTATAAGCAAACTCCGCGAATGGAAGGCATTTCTCCCAACTCATTTCGAACGAGATAACAGAAGCTTGGAGCATATCTTCCAGAATTTGATTGACTCGCTCTACTTGACCACTTGATTGAGGATGGAAGGCGGTGCTAAAGGAGAGATGAGTTCCCATAGCATTTTGGAAACTTTCCCAAAATCAAGAGGTGAAGAGACTTCCACGGTCTGAGTTAATTTCCAATGGGACACCATGAAGAGACACTATTCGGGAGATGTATAAGTCAGCTAGCTGGCTAGCGGTGATACTCTCACGAACAGGTAGAAAACGGGCTACTTTGGAAAGATGGTCGATCACGACGAAGATGGCATTATTCCCCCTCTTGGTCCTGGGAAACCCAGTGATGAAATCCATACTGATTTTGTCCCATTTCCATTCAGGAATAGCCAAAGGTTGAAGGGTGCCAGCAGGCCGTTGATGCTCTGCTTTAACACAACGACAAACATCGCAATTGGCAATGTATTGAGCGATTTGTCTCTTCATCCTAGTCCACCAAAACCTCTGGCGTAGGACTTGATACATTTTAGTACTACCGGGATGAATGGTGAGAGGGGATTCATGAGCTTCCTTAAGGATCATCTGGCGTAGATGTTGTTTCTTGGGAACCACCAGGCGGTTCTCGAAGAAGACAGCACCTTGTTCATCCATGGAAAAGCATTTAGCTACTCCGCTAGCAATGTTTTCCTTAATCTGGGATATGCCCTTATCACGCTTTTGGGCAGCTATGATTTGATCCAGAAGGGTAGGTTTCGCCACCAGGGTAGATAGGAATCCTTGAGGAACAATGTGAAGATTAAGCTTGCGAAATTCCTCATGGAGAAGTGGTTGACTTTGTTGTAACATCAGGTTGTTACAGTAGGACTTACGACTTAGTGCATCAGCCATGACATTGGCTTTGCCGGGGGTGTAAGTTATTCCTAAGTCATAATCCGAGATCAACTCGACCCAACGTCTTTGCCTGAGATTCAAATCTGGTTGGCTGAAGATGTATTTCAAGCTTTGGTGATCGGTGAAGATCTCGCAACGATTACCGAGAAGGTAATGTCGCCAGGTTTTGAGTGCATGGACTACAGCTGCAAGCTCTAGATCATGTGTGGGATAATTTTCCTCATGTGGGTGTAATTGCCGTGAAGCATAGGCAATTACCTGACGATCTTGCATGAGTATGCAACCTAGTCCTTGTCGCGAGGCGTCGCAATAGATAATAAAGTCCTTGGAGAAATGTGGTGGTACCAGTACGGGAGCAGATGTCAGGCGTCTTTTCAGTTCCTGAAAACTGAACTCGCACTGTGGAGTCCACTCGAACTTTTTATCTTTCTTGAGGAGTTCAGTTAGAGGTTTAGCAACCTTGGAGAAATTCTCGACGAAGCGGCGGCAATAGCTCGCTAGGCCAAGGAAACTCCAAACTTGCTTGACCGTTTCAGGTGGAGTCCAATCAAGGACGGCTTGAACTCGCTCGGGATTGACAGCAATACCCTTACCAGAGATTACATGGCCTAGATAGGTCACTTCTGACAACCAAAATTCACACTTGGAGAATTTGGCATAAAGGCGATGCTCTCGAAGTTTCATCAATACCAGCCTTAGATGTTCGGCATGTTCCTCTTCATTCTTGGAGTAGATGAGTATGTCATCGAGGTATACTACGACGAATTTGTCCAAGTACTCCATGAAAACCGAGTTCATTAACCGGGAGAAGGTGGCCGGGGCATTGGTTAAACCGAAGGACATGACGGTGTACTCGTATTGGCCATAACTAGTAACAAAGGCCGTTTTGGGAATGTCCCCGTTTCTGATTTTGATTTGATGGTAGCCCAACCTCAAATCCATCTTGGAGAAGACTGAGGATCCAGCGAGCTGGTCATACAGGTCGTTGATCCTGGGAAGCGGGTATTTGTTCTTGATGGTGACCCGATTGACAGGTCGGTAATCCACTACCATTCGATCCGTTCCATCCTTCTTCTTGACGAAGAGGACGGGGCAAGCCCAAGGAGAGGAGCTAGGACGGATGAACCCTTTGTTCAAGGACTCATCGAGTTGGTTCTTAAGCTCGGCTAGTTCTAAGGGTGCCATCTTGTAGGGTCTTCTAGCAATTGGAACGGTTCCTGGAATAAGGTCTATCACAAACTCGACATCCCTGTTAGGTGGAACACCTGGCAGTTCTTCCAGAAACACATCCGGGAAGTCTCGGACTACCGGAACGTCCTCAAGGTCTGGAAGAGGGTTGTCATTGAGAGAGTAAAGTTGGCGCTTGGCCACTCGAGTTAAGACATTAACTGTCTTGCCCGAGGGATGAGTAAGTTGAACGGTTCTAGTGGCACAATCGATCTTGGCATAATGAGCCGACATCCAGTCCATACCCAAGATGATGTTTATGTCGGAGGACTTGAGAGCTATTAAAGATGCAAGGAAGACAAGCCTATCGACAAGAATTTCGTTCCCATGGCTTACCTAGAAGTTTGCCATTTGGAACCCGGAGTTTGAATTACCATGGAAGTGGGCATGTCATAGAATGTCGTGTTATGCAACCGAGCATAATTCTCAGATATGAATGAATGAGATGCTCCAGTATCGAAAAGAACAGATGCCGGATGGCAGTTAACAAGGAGCATACCAAGGACGACGTTGGGATCCTCATGAGCCTCTTCGGCTGAAACATAGTTGACATGGCCACGTGCAGTGGTGGCCGGCTTGGCGTAGAAAGTCTTTCCCGCGGGCTTACCACGGCCAACGGACTTTCCAGCTTGATTGGGGTTGTTCTGGGGACACTCTCGACTATAGTGACCCGGTTCTCCACACTTGAAGCATGTTACCACAGTGGGGCGTGGAGTAACATTAGCAGCAGGGCCACCATAGGGCTTGGGCGGTGCAAATTGCTGGTTGGGACGAGGCGCCTCAAAAGATGGCCTCGGGGTGAATCTGGGTGGCAGTGCGGTGCTTGGAATCCACACCCGGCGCTTCTGAGCTCCAGAGCCGGATGAAGACCCAAAATCACGGGAGTGCTTGCGTGAAGCGTCATAATCAGTCTGGCCTGTCTCAGCACTGATAGCTTTATTGACCAGCTTCTGGAAGGATGTGCACTTGTGCAGACGGAGATCGCGGCGAAGCTCAGGGCTAAGTCCCTTGCGGAACCTTGCCTGCTTCTTCGCGTTAGTAGAAACCTCTTCAGGAGCATAGCGTGCCAGGTTCCCAAATTCTCGGCTATATGCATCCACAGTCAGCCTTCCTTGGGTGAAGTTGCAGAACCCCTCCCTCTTGCGATCCATGAGACCTTCCGGAATGTGATGCTCATGGAAAGCCTCGCTGAACTCAGCCCAGGTAGTAATTTGGCCGACCGGGCGCATAGCTTCGTAATTTTCCCACCAATGGCTAGCGGGGCCCTCGAGATGATAAGCAGCATAGGTAACCTTGTCGGCTTCGGCTACGTTGGCAGAACGTAGCTTGTGGGTGATGCTGCGAAGCCAATCATCCGCGTCGAGGGGCTCGACGGAATGGTTAAACTTTGGTGGGTACAGCTTGATAAAGTCGTTGATTGACACCAAGTCATTTCGTGGGTGGCGTGCAGTGTTCTGCTCAATCCGCTCCAGCAGGCGGTTGGTCTCACGCTTGTTTCTTTCCGCCTCCAGCATCACTTTGGCCAGAGAAGGCGGGTGAGGCAAATTTTCACATCTAGCTGCACTGGCTTCCCCCCGCTCCGGGACAGCAGGGTTGCCGCGGGTATTGACCATCCTAGGAGGAAACAAGACAACGGTTTAGACAGGGGTGGCTCAAACTTAACAAGGAAGTGCAGAATGTAAAGGATAACACGGAATGCAGAGATGCTCATTCGTATGCCATGGTAATATAAAACTGCCACATATACACCAACGGTCATACTCGTCATACATAGTTTAGTACAAGCCCATGCTACAGTACAACTATGAAGGTAGACGTTACATCTCATCGGAGGCATTCCGAGTTCCTATACATTATTTGTCTACACCTCCGGAATCGATTACACACCAAGTCGTATTCCACAAGTCACGCAGGACAATGGGGATACAACTACTACAATACTAGTGGTACTACTACTAACTCAGAGAGCTCCGTAGTAGTCCTCATAGAAGTCACCTCCATAGCCTGGAAGTTCAACGTGATCATCCGGAAACAGACGGTCCTGAGGAGCCTGTGGACCATAGGGGCTAGGATGAGGTCTTGGACCAACAAACGGTGGCCTGCGGGGACAACGGGGTGGGGTTATGCCTCCCACATCACGCCAATCCACCATGTTTGGTAGAGCTGCTCTCACAGGATACAGATCCCTGGTATCCATACATCCAGCTTGCACCGCAGGTGCAAACAGAGTCAATGTGGCCCAATGATCAGCACGGGTATTAAAAAGCTCCAGCCTCAAGGCCCGATTCTCTCGGTCCTTATCTTCGAGCATCTCAGTGGTGGTACGAGTTAATGAGTCCTCCTGAGTGGAGTCAGCATAGATAGCCTGAAGATACCCCTGCGCTCCCGGAAGTGAAGATGGCATGTAACGGAAGTCAGTGTTCCGAAGCAGGCCAGTCCGGACTCGCAAGATGGTCATCATGGAATAGGCAGCATCCTGCACAGCCATCTCAACGGTAACTCCGAGTCCATAGGAACAGTGAAGGGGCTCGGTAGATCCAGGATAGGAAGGAAATATCCTGACGGTGCAGAAATACTGGCTTTGATTAAAGTCGCGGAACTGCTCTTCAACAGTGTATTCGGGATACCAATGGTATCCTGTCTCGATCATGACCCGGACCAACATAGCAGTATGACCGGGCACGTCGAGGCACCTGGTCAGGCGAACCACTTGATTTTGAGAATGGTTGGCCATCTGAAAGCACAACCACAAGACAAAGACATCAGAATTCCTAGGGAAAATTGGACAGCATAACGACTGTAAATGCTCAGAAAAAGATTTGAGACATCCACAACAGTTCACAATACCGCTCAACAGCATCATATCAAGGTTCTGATTCAAATAGCAACGTACTAAAATAGTAGAAACTGGACTGGAACTCGTAGCAATAATCCTATAAACTACTACGGATTTGTAACACGTGAACCTGATAGAAGAAGAGATCCTAGTCCTTAACCCACGTTGAATGAGAAGAGAATGACTCAGATCAGAAGCATAGGGTAAAGGAGTAAAAGAACCTTACGTTCCCTCCCACAATCAATTCCCTTACATATAACTAAAGCATTTCTAGTCTCGACATCGACCAGTTTGGCTGAACGAACCTACAGGCAGTCCGGCTCTGATGCCAACGCTGTCAGGACCCCGATTCTAAGCCACATCGATCTAGCCGGTAACACCTCATATCACTTTGCGGCCTCACGCACGGTATCCCATGGGTGTCGCCTTACCATGGCCCGGGACCGTTTGCGCCTTTTGGCTCGCGTATATGACAATGTCGCTAGCATCCATATGACCGAGAACCCGGGCCGACATGGCTAGTCGTGAACCCAAAGCGGCACAGACCTATGGAGACAGGCATACATGAATCACATCGAACATGTCGGTAATCAACGAGTGATTCCGGGCTGTAGCACTGGGCTAACAGGACTCCAGGGATCCCGGGCTGTAGCAGGCTAGACAGGACTCCGGAGATCACTGCGTGACATTTCCTCGAAGGGACAGACATAGGGACGAAGTGAAACACATGCCGGCCAGTCAAGTGTCCTGAACAGTAGTGCTGGGCTAGCAGGACTCCGGTGAACCGGGCTGTAGCGGACTACTATGGCTCGAGGAACACTAGACTACATTTCCCCATAAGAAAGGCTGCGAAGGACAAACAACTAGATTGTCGGATCCCACTCATACCAAGCATTTCAATCATACACACAATATGCCCGATATGAGTACATACAACATGGCATCACAACAAAACTCTACAACTCAAGTACTTTATTTAAAGGCTCCAGGGAGCCATACATAACATATTCATACAGGTAGGGGTCACATGACCCGACACTCAAGTCATACAGTCATACAAGCACATGCGGAAGCAACTAGTCTGAGTATAGACTCTAGAAAGAAAGAAGGCTTCTCGAAGCCTGTCTATCTACATAGGGCCCTCCATGGCCTGGATCACCACCTGGGTGGCTAGTCAACTCGTCGATGTCAACGTCTACGTAAAACCCATCGGAGGGGGCAGTGTTGTCGTCTGAAAACAATAAATAAGCAAACATGAGTACAAAGGTACTCAGCAAGTCTTACATCAGAACCTACTATACATGCTCATTCTCAAGAAGGTGGTGGGGTTTATGCAGCAAGCCAGCTTTGACTCTTGGCTAGGCTATCCTACGGAACCTTTTAGCAAAATAGTTTTCGCACTCGAGTCCACTACTCACCATCACAATACTCCACCGTGGATTCTCCCTCGTATCCTGTGAGAGGGCCATCCTCCGTACTCACACTTATCTTGAGTCTTTTAGTAGTATCCATTAACTTGTCTATGAACTGTATAGGCAACCAAGTAGTCCTTTACTGCGGACGCGGCTATTCGAATAGTTTTATACCCTGCAGGGGTGTACTTCGTCACACATGTTTCCACCACTTAGCGTCTGCACACGAAATGTGCTCGGCAGACTTCAAACGAAAACCGACGTGGGTGTAGACCACGACCTGACTAACCTCACAAGTCTCTAGTCCAGGGTCATCGCCTATTCAGGTTCCATCCGCAAGGAAATCCGGCCGGGGTGTCCTCAACGGCCCCGAACAATGTGAACAGGGTTCCCGAGACACCAAACGGGTGACTCGGTACACCGTGCCACGGTGTATCTACCGCAACATAGCCCACCCCTAGGGTCAGCACTACGCACGGCCGCCAACACATATCCTACAAACACCAGAAACTAGTTGCAACTCCTGGACTGAGGCGAGAGGGGTCAGTAAGTCGAGCGGGGTCATATTTCAGGGCCCAATGTGTGGTAGTAGCTGAATCTTAAATCACGCATACAGAACTCAGTTCTTAGGGACGGCCTCAATGAAACAACCCACCATGTACTCCTACATGGCCTCTCATCGATACCTTTACCAAAACATGTTCAACACATCCCACATATTACTGACACAAGCATTTCACTCTAGCCCATCACCCAGATGAACCAGACCTGACACAACTCTAAGCATAGCAGGCATAGCAAGGTAGGAATCACAAAACATGGCTCAATCAACTCCTACACATGCTAGTGGGTTTCATCTAGTTACTATGGCAATGACAGGTCATGCAGAGGATAAGGGTTCAACTACCGTAGCACACAGCAGTTTGAATCGTGTTGTCTTAATGCAGTAAACAAGAGCAGGAGCGAGAACATGGGTTTGTATCGGAATGATCAATGGTTGCTTGCCTGATGGAGTGGTAACGGGATACTGCCCTTCAGTTGGATACTCGTGAATATCCTCGGAGGCAGAACCTACCACGAAGAACACAACCGAGCACAATCAACACATGACGATATGCAACAATATGATGCATGCTATGACATGGCAGTATGAATGTGTTTTGGCCTAATGCAAGCTAAAACAGAAGGGTAATTGCTTATTTGAACCAAAGGTTCAAGTGTTAGCTCATTTGACTTGATCATATTAGTGCATCACCTTATATTGCATAAACAGCAGGTTTAACTTGTTCTGACATGCATGAAACCAGTACCAATGGATAGCTTGGATTTTTCTGATAATTTTTCATATATAATTTGTCTCATTTGGAGTTATGGTTGAATTTCTATGAATTTTTGAAGTTTAGGCAATTTTCTAGAATTTTCTATATAAAATTAAATCCAGAAAAGAGTTATTGCGTCAGCCTTGCGTCAGCATGACGTCAGCAAGTCAATAGGCCCGGTACAGGTCAAACCTGACCTGTGGGACCCGTGTGTCAGTGGCTCATCTAGTTAATTAACTAATTAATTTAGATTAACACTAAACAGGTTTAGTTAGCAGGGGGGCCCGCTTGTCATTGACTCAGGGGAGTCAACTGGGCCCACCCAGTCAATGGTCAAGGTCAACACTCGCCGGCGTCTAGCCGCCGGCGAGGCCAGACGCGGCGGAGGAAGTGCATTTGCACGTTCCGGCCACCAAACGGGAGGCGGGGAGCATCTACGAGCTCCTGGGAACGAGCCGCAGCTCTTGGTGGTGATGGTTGAGCTCGGGGTGGCCGGAGACGTAGCCGGCGACGACTTTGGCAGTCGCCGGAGTTCGGGCGCCGATGGAAACGGCGACGCCGTGCACGGGAGGATCAACGGGTAGCACCTACGCGTTCTGCAGGCTCCCACAAAGCCAACGGGCATATGCACGGGGCCGATTGGCCACCGGAGCCTCGTCGGCGACGAGTTCTTGCGGCGGTGTGCTTCGGGCGTCATGGGAAATGGTGCTACAACGAGCGCTAGGCCGTGGGGTTAGGGGGAAACGACGGAGGAGCTCACTGGGAGGTCGAAGCGCAGCTCAGTGGGCCTGCGGACGACCTAGACGGCGCGAATCGAAGACGAGGTCGCCGGTGGCCGAAGGTTGAAGAAGAGCTCGAAGTCGACGCTGCAGGGCTTCCGGCGGGGTGTGGTTCGGTGAGGGGGGTCGAGGACGACGTCGCGGAGCTCGTGGGCACAACCGAGGGGCGAGGGGGTGGCTGTGGCCGTGGTCGTTCTCGTCGGCGGCGGCGGCCGCGTTCTGTGGAAGTGAGGGGGAGCTAGAGGAGGGGATGAGCACGGGGGGGGGGGGGGGGGGGAGGAATGAGAGGGCCTGGGGGTGCGTGGCCGTCTCCGTGGCATTGGAAGGGAGTTCGGGGAAGCAGGAGGTGGCCAGCAGGGGAGAGGTGGTGCGCGCGCGTGCCGGCGAGCGTCGGGCACACGCCCGCGTCCTTCTGTCCGAGGAGGGGGACGACAGGAGGCAGCGGGGGTGGGCTGGGCCGCCAGCTGGAGATGGGCCAGGTAAGTGGCCCAGTGGCCTTTCCCTCTTTATTTATTTGTGTTTTTCTATTTCTGTTATTTTTTGATTTAGTTTAAATACTAAATCATTTTATAAAATCCTGAAAATATTTATGGACACTTGCTGAATTATTTTAGTGGCCCAAAAAATAGTTCCAACATTATTTGAGCATTTGAATTATTTAATAGCATTTAAATGCCCAAATTCAAATACTTATGATTTAAATCAATGCCCTTTTGTTGACCTAAAATTATGTGCACCATTTTTCCCAAGGGTTCTAGCCCTAGGCAAAGAGGGTGAACATTTTTGAAGGGCATTTCAGGTTCATTGAATTTATTTTTAGTAAACCCTAGTTGATTTCAGGGGGGGGGGTGTTGGGGGTTCTGCTTTCCCCATTTCAATTTTCTGACGAAGGTAAACATGATGCACACTCTAATGCATGGTCTAGCTAGGGTGTGACAGATCGTATGTACGTACACGTTCCCGACCAGAATGATAACGCTACGTATGCTTTAACCAGGTGGGTCCCGGCTGTCAGGCTCTTCCTTGCGTGTGTAGATGTAGCCGGTGGGTCCCAGCAGTCAGGGGGAGAAAACATTATTTTTCAGGGTAAAAAGGATACAGTTGCATGCATGCGTCCATGGGCGTGGTGCGTCCCCACTGTCAGCCTCTCACGTACAGTCATCTTCCGACGACTCTCGGCTGTTGACCATGTTGACCACACCGTGCCGAGCGCACCAAGGCCGGTGGACGACAACGAGGCCCTAGACTGGAATGACCCGGAGATGGGGAAGACGCGGCTGTGGAGTCGCAGATGGAGAAGAGTGGGAAACTTGACTGGTAAGGGTGCGCGGAAGCATTGCCGCGGTGCCGCCTCGGGAGACAGGAGCAAGAACAGAGGTTGAAGAAGGAGCACGGCTGTTGGATTAACATCGAACGGTCCAGCTGCTAGAATCATTTCTTGATTAAGTTGACAAAGCCCTTCGTACATGTCTGCTTAGTAGGCCCACAAGTCAGCCACCAAATTTGACGGGTCCTAGCTGTCAATGGGAGGAATAATTTTTTCGAATAACAAGGAGGCACTTCATTCTGTGCGAAGATACAGCCAGTGGGTCCCAGCTATCAGGGGGAGGAAATATTTTTTTCAGCTTAGTTAGGAGGAACTTTCCTCGCATGCGACCATGGACCTCATGGGTTCCAGCCGTCAGGCTCTCCACGTACTGTCCTCTTCCGATGACTCTCGTTTGTTGAACACGCCGCACCGAGCGCATCGAGGCGGTGGACGATGGCGAGGCCCAGGACGGGAACGACCCAGAGATGGGAAGATGCAGCAGTAGAGTCGCAGATTGAGACGAGGAGAAGGGTTATAACTGGTTCTGGTGTGGCGTGGGGCTGCAGTCGGTGGAGAATAACAGGAGGCGTGGAGTGGTGGAAGGATAGCCCGGCCGGCGGTGGGGTAGCGCTTCGCAGCGATGCGTGCTAAGCACAGCCGCTAGCCGCCGGAGGCTGGACCAGGCAGTCCCGGCGATGCTGCAGTAAGAAGACGAGAGATTGAAGGTGCATGTCGGCCGTTGGATATAATTCCAGTGGATGTGGATGTCATAATCATTTTTTGACCAAGTCGACAATGCCCTGCGTAGGCTTCGACTTATTGGCCCACATGTCAGCCTGCAAAAATGTGGCATAGATTTAACCCATGTTTTGTCCATTTGCTGGGCTGGGTGAACAAATAATTTCGCGTCAATGTGGCCCATTTATATTTTCTTAGAAATCCCAGCCCATTTTCACTTTCTTGAAATACACGAATTAGCTGGGCTCGTTCTATATATAATGTTAGGTTACGAGGAGCAATTAATATCAAAAAATAAACCGGAGCGACACATTATATATATATATATAATTAACAAATTAGATAGTTATTGCTCAAAATAAAAATGAGCGCGTTATTATTACATTGGTCCTAAAAATCTTCGCAAGCTTTTGTACGCAATCACCAGGATTTTCCTTGCCTGTGAGTCAAAAACAATCAGGATTTTCCTTCCCAACTTCTGTTAAACATTTACTTTTATAAGTGAATAACACGTGGGATGTTTTTATAATGTATATATAAGTCTCTATAAAATATACAATAGTAGAAATAATATAAATATATATAATGTGGTTAGAAGGGAAAACATAAATTGGAGACAGCATTATTATTCTTATATATAGATAAATAGAACAGAGATACGCGTTTTACTAAGAAAAGTACATTGGGCGGCTGATCTTTAAGAAAAAACTCATAGGCCGGTATGGACCTCAAAAAATAAGATCAAACCACTGTCTCCGTATGTCGCGGGCTACGCATGTTAAAAACAAAACATAGGCCTAGCTGATACTTGTTCGCCCTCTGGAAAAAATGATAGAAGCTAGATCCCCGAGCGAACTGGATTAAAGAGGGGGCCGGCGGCGCGACTGAAGAAGCACATCAGGAGCGATTTTTTTCTTCAGTGGATGGCTCTCGATGGCGTTTTTTTACTTGCTTCTGCACTATACAACTTGTATTTTTAGCCTCCCAGTTCATTGTGGACCAGCAACCCATTTGCTGGGCTGGCCAACCTACCGAAACCAGCACTCGATTTTTCATCAAGCCCCCAAAACAACTCAGTACTGTGTTTGTTTTGAGGCCAAAAACATTACGGCAGGGGTTGAGCGAGGGAGGGGGGCAGACAGAGCAAAAGGATTAAAAAGAGCTAATGCGTCGTTGCTACCCCAACAAAGCAGGTGCAATTCTTCTCGGGAAAAAGATGTGCCGTTTACACCCACACGTCACAAATACCACAGTAGGCATACTAACAAGTTCTCACACAAATACAATAGAAACGGTAAACATTTGTATCAAACTCGGGTTCACAGGACACGTTCATATTCATAGCCAACATTCACAATCAACAACTCAAAAGATTCGTATATACACAAGTTCAGCATGTATATGCATCCAAATGATTGATAGATCACACGACAATATTCATAGATAATTCACAAAAATATTCAGATATACACATATTTAGTATGTTTATGCATCCAAATGATTGAGATCACAGCAAATATCATCCATGGACGAACTTTAATTACCTAGGGTACAGACTGGTAAATGGTGTTCAGTCAGAGGTACTTCTTGCTAAAATTAATGCTTGTACGAGTAAACTTTCGAGTACATAAGAGGCAACACAGACAATCTAAACTTTGCTTGTAGGTTTATCCTCAAATAGTGGCCTCATGCCGAGGGAGGTTTGAGCAACTTGGCCACTACTTTCATCCAACTAGTTTACTCGCTCATCTTGGTCCTGTAGCTCGCCAAAATTTTACATTGCACACAACAAAGGAGGCGGTCGAGAAAATGAACCACCCATTTTTTTGTGCAGTTCAACTGAAATGGAGCATCCCTGGCATGCAGACTGATTAAGTGCCAGATGAATATACGTGTCAACCAACTTGTCTGAAATCTTTAGACTCCATGCCATATAGTTCGCTACCATATGTGCCGATAACCAAAAGGCACAAGTTGGGACCAAAGACTGGATTGCATTTTTCTGGGCTATGCGCCAAGCAATATTTTTGGCGTTCACTCTCCTAATACTTGGAGTTTGACAACTGGTTGACGCTGGTTGATACTAGAATGAATTTAGGCACTTCTTCTTGTCAACATTGATGCGTGTCTGAGTGAACTTTGGCATACATTGCAGTAGCATAAGTACCTGTCCATCTGATCTTTTTGTGCAGTTCTACTGAAATCACCCAATGTAATGATTTGCGTGCGAGTTCAGGCTCCAGGTTACTCCTTTATGAAATCGGCAAATAGTAGCACAATACCAAATTACCAATACATATGACAAGCACAATAATCAGGATAAAGACCAGTACCAACCTATGTGAGGTAGCATATCAATTACTATTTCCTTTCACTGGAAGCCGAGATGAGCCAAGCGACTGACAGCAAAGGAATAATGCAAGACGAGATTAGCGACCGACATGAAAGGAAGGAAGCTGTCGAGGCAATGAAGCACCCAAAGTTTTTGTGCAGTTCCACCAAAATCGAGCATCCTTGTTGGCACATATATTGAGAGAGTGAGATTACTGTAATAGTGGGACTAGTTGATGAAACATACACTAACAAATATAAGCACCCTCATTATCTTAATGGGTAAAGTTACCAACACAGTAGTCTTGCTTAAAGAGAGGTATTTCTTTATTTAATCACTGCCAATTAGTTCAAAACTCAAAGCATTGCCATGTATCATATGTTGCAAAACTTTAACGTGCAAAGATAAAGGAGTTTCTCATGACAGTAGCACGATACAAATAGAGATGACAACAAACTAATATGGATGAAGGCCATAGGCCGGTACCAACCGGAGCAAAAAAGCTTATTCATGTAGTCCCAGAAGAAATGATAAAGCACTCACTGGAATCACTCAATAGTATATATTTTTGTGCCCTTCAAATGTATGGTTGAAATCACTCTTGTTTACCAGTGCTGAGATTATATCGAAAGATTATCAAGAACTTGCAGAAGAGTTAAAGCACCGGCTGGGATACAGTTCATTGTATTGTCTTGTGTAGTTCCACTAAAATGTATGATTGGCACAACATGATCCCTATTTGCACAAGTAGGAGCAAGGTGAAACCTTCATTAGCTTAGTGAGAAAGGATAGAAAGACATTAGCATATTACTCTAACAGTAGCATCAAATTCATCATGGACAATACGCAGAAGTGGAAGGGCTCCCTAGAGGATCGTCTCACATGTAACATAGATGTTGCCAGAGCCCTTGAATGGCCTCGACTGAGGCCTCGGCTTCAGCAATATCACCTTGGCACTCTTTATTTTTCTTCTTCTTCCTCTTCATGCTCTGTTTCTCTTTCTCCTCACTAGTTGGTGAAACCAAGTACATGATTGGCCTTCTATTTCAGAATTGGTTTTGTCAATGAGGGACTAAAAGTGTACTAGTAAACAATAGCATTATTTTCTCATGGCAGTCGCAAAATAGAGATGAACACATGCATTAAATATCATTCTTACCTAAACGAAGGTTATGGTGCCAATATGGATGATGAGGATGGGAACACACATCTCCCTTTGTGCAGTTCCACCGAAATGAACCAACTGTTCCATTCTGACATTCTAGTTAAACAGCACGAAAGTTACGTCTTTTAAGAAGTGTTTTGTGCAGTGCACCAAAACTTCAGCAACCAGGTGAAAATAGATATCCTTGTTTGCACAAATAGCTACAGAGGAAACAGTCAGAGTCTCAAACAATTACAGGCAAAAACATTTGGCTAAACTTGGCATAGCTTATAATAGTGGCATGGCTTCATTTTACCAGGGGCATTAGATTAATAACAGCTAAATATTTGGTATAAGGGCATGGGATAGTGGGTGCACCAGCAGTCCAGCACCATGTTCCTAAACCGGGGCATAAAGTGGTGATTCAGAGTTTGTTGCCTCGAGAAACAAACATCCAAGAAACATATCTGGGTTGGTCCCATTTTTGTTCACTCTAGCCACCTACTCCTATGTTTTTTTGGAAATGGAGGCGTGCCCCAGCCATCTTATGTGTGGATATCAAATCTAGTCCTGGTCATACCACCGTGTACAATGTTTCCCCTATATTTCCCTTTTCGACCAAGAGACTGGTTGGATGACCAGTCTATACTACTTTCACCCCCTATCCTTCCTGTTTGTACCGAGTCGTATGCACATGCTAAATTCCCCCACCCCCACTTTATTTCTTGTTTGAACCAAGTACAAGATCCGACTCCATGAAGTAGTTTTACCACTGATAATAGAAGAAGAAAATAGGTGACGTTGGACCATATGATCGAGAGGGGCTGAGAGGCAGAAAATGATGCACATGCAACGATGTAGCGACATGGGGAAGTAGAGCTACGGCGGTTTCGAAGGAAGATATACCTGGAGGTCGTCGGGATGTGGATAAGTGGGCGGCAGGAGGCCGGGTCCGCCCACACTAGGGCAACGACGAAGGGATCGGAGGACCTCCTGCGCTGGCCCTCAGTCAGAGATAATGGTGCAGCCGGCAGTGGGTCTCCTCCCTCACTGTTGACGATGGCCTAAATGCTGCCCCTCCTCCCCTTCACCGGCAGAGGGGGATACGTCCAGATCTGTAACCAATGGTGAGGATAGAAAGACAATGTTTTTGAAGAGAGAAAGACATTGTTACCCCCGCTATCTTGTTTAGATCTGGAGAGGACGAGAGTGTGTGAATAGAGAAACCCTAGCAAGCAAGCACGGAGGCTCTGGCCTATATATACGTAGTGGGGTAGTCTTCCTTTTTCAGTCCATCAAAACAATCGTTTAAAATTGTGTACGTGCCAGGTCGCCATTTTTTTAGTTGTTGATTGTTTTTTGAGATAGCTACCCGCTTATTCTAAGTGGTGTTATGGTGTGCCAAGTCGCGCTTTGTATCTTTCAAGTCTCGTACAAGACCCTCCATTAAATGAACAATCACCCCCTCGTAAAATTGTGAACAAGCCCATGGCTAAAATTATCGGAAACGTGGGCTGCCCCAACATGCATTATTATTTATATTTTCTACTCCCTCCGTTCCTAAATATAAGTCTTTTTAGACATTTCAAATGGACTACAACATACGGATGTATGTAGACATATTCTAAAGTATGGATTCGTTCATTTTGCTCCGTATGTAGTCACTTGTTAGAATCTCTAAAAAGACTTATATTTGGGAACGGATGGAGTGTGTGGGAGTATCCTCAAAACAAAATGTGAGAGTACTATATTTATTGGGCCCCTTTGTAATTGGTGCTAAATTTTGACCAAAGATTTAACTGACAAAATGTAATTGGATGTTAACAAAAAGTATATCGTTTGATTCGTATTTGAACATAGTTTTCAATGATGTAGGGGCTGTTTGGTTTCCAGCCACATATTGCCACACTTTGGCACACCTCACCTTAGACAAATTTGATCAAGTTAGGTGGGTGTTTGGTTCTAGCCACACCCAAGACAAGAATTTTTTTTATTAGCAGTGAACCCAACATGTCATAGACACAAAAAGTGTGGCAAGATTCCCTTAGGCAAGCCAAAGTGGGTCTAACAATTTGAGCAACTCAAGTTAGGCAAGTGTGGAAAGCGTGGCAAAAATAATGTGGCAACATAAGACAAACATAGTCACAATCCAAACAGCCCCGTAATTTTTCGTGACATGCACGAACATTTGGTTAGTAAATTTATAGTCAAAATTTGGCAAGGTGCATCAAATCAACACATGAAAGTATCAAAAGGAAAGTCATGGCATGCGTGCATGCATGCGGTGTACTCCCTCCGTTTCAAAATATAAGTCGTTTTAGAGATTCCAACAAGTGACTACATACGAAGCAAAATGAGTGGATCTACACTCTACAATATGTCTACATACATCCGTATGTTGTAGTCCATTTGAAATGTCTAAATAGACTTATATTTAGGAACGGAGGGAGTAACTAATGCATCGGTAAACGCAAATTATTGAATTATATCGAGTGCAGTGCTTTGATGTGTCACATCAACTCGTACAAGACCGAGAAGTTTGATTACTACAATGCCCTCTCGCCTTAACAACACCTACCTTTGGCTGCATGACAGGTGGGCCACCAACCTGTTGGGCCCACCTATCATAGACGCAAAGGCAGGAGCAGAAGTCAATGAAGGTGCGTCCCTCTCTCGCCAATGAGCATGGTGGCTGGCAAGACTAGGAGAAGCTTTCGTTCGCTACATGCTCTCCCTCCCACACGCGGTGGACATGCAACAGTTCAATCGGTGTCAGATGGCCAGAAGCATACTGTAGTACTCCTCCAGTGCAGTAGTACTCCATCATTGTTCGATTTCCCGAAGAGGCGAAGAGCCAAGCGCAGCCCAGACACTTGTCTGGCAGTTTCATGTGTAGAGTAGTCTAGGATATCGTGTACCTTGCCTGTAAGCTTAAAATCGTTGGGGCCAGCTCCATGTTTTTTTATTAAAATAATCTTGTGGCCCTGCCTATCATCCTGGTGATTCTAGTTTGCATGCTCATCTGGTCAAGACAGGAATATATATTTTAATTTGTGGTGGGGTAAATGTTAGAGGTTGCTGCAAATAGTATTGTACATTGCGGGTCTTTCAGGCAAGTTTAGAGGCAACCATGTGGGGCCAGTGCTATGATGTTTTGCGTCAACTCGTACAATGAGGAGAAGCTTCATTTTACTACTACACACCTTCTCCCTCGCCCATGCGCGTAGTGGCTATCCCTCCCACATGCAGTGGGCGGACATGCAGCAATGGATACGATAATGTAGAAGCAATAGTAGTAACATCGTTGTTCGTCTTCTCAAAGAGGCGAAGAGCCAAGCGGAAGCCGAACATGGTAGTTTCGAACCTTGGAGCACGCATATAGCCAGGCTCTTGCATGAGACAAAATTGCTATTTGAGCCCACTATTGTAGTACTAGTACTTGCTAGTATAGCCCTGTAAACCGGAAAGGAGTATTTCCCTTTCTAGAGATTTCACCGCATGCAGTACTGGCTCAAATCTTGAATCTCATCAACCAAGGCATTTTGTGACTGGAGGAATCTATCTCATACTTTACAAAGAGTTGCCGGCGGTGTGGCTGTCATGACCCATCATATCACAAAACCCACCTTTACCAGCAGCGGTAAAGTGGCCTCGAAGTTGGACTGGACGAAGCAACCATCATTTCACTGGAACGCTCGTTGAAGCCATTTCTCTCCTTTCTTGAAGAAAACCTCACCCTAGGCTACTCACTTCTGCCATTTTTCTCTTGTACCGATGAAGGAAAGGTGGGCAAATCAGTGATGCTACTATATTTTCATTCCAAGAATCTTCTTTTTGCGGAGCACCGAACGATTCTCATAGCCTATTCTTTTCCCGTTTACATTGCGATTGTGGTTTCCTTTTGATTGCTTTTTCTTGTCAGTTCATTGATGGATCATGGAGCACTAGCCAAAGAGTTGCCGGCGGACAACCCACTGGAGACAGCAATCTCCAGGAAGCGAGCACCGACCAACGAGTTGACCATGTTCGCGGGCCAACCCATGGAGAGGAAGAACTCCAAGAAACAAGCACTAGCCAAATATTTGATGACTTTGGCGGACAAACTCCTCAAAGAAAGTTGGAAGAACAGGAAGGCCCCATCGTGCCTACCCCAGAAACTCTAATGGCCACCTATGCGAGGATCAAGGCCGAGTTTGAGGAGATAGTCGCCGTTGAGAAGCAGTATTCCCCCGGAAAGGTGATGGCCTCCATCGAGGACGAGGAGATGGCCCTCGGAGGGATTGGATCCCCCGGTGAGCTGCACAAGGTAAAAAAACCATGGCTTACCATAGTTGTGGTTTTTGATTATTTGCAATGTGCTTTCTAATATGTTAGGGTTGTTCAGGTGCCGGTGGGCATCCTTGATGATTCCGATGTCGCGGCCAGTCCTGTGGACAATGCCTCAGAGATCGTTTTCGATGTCGCGGTCCGCCCTGTTGACTTCGCCCCGGAGATCGATTCCGATGCCGCTGTCCATCCTGTGGACAGCGCCCCAGAGATCAATTCCGATGTCGCGGTCAATCATGTGGACATCGCCCCAGAGATCGATTCCCATGCTGTTGTCCGTGCTGTGGCCATTGGCCGAGAGATCATTGACAAGAAATAGTTGGTCGCGCTAATCCTTCAGGGTAGTTTGCATTGCCCTGTGTTTAATTACCAGAACTATGCGTGTTATCAAACCATCTTAGAGCTAGTGCACTATCTTTTGTGGCGGTACTTGCAACTTTTGTTTGATAGTGAATCATGTGAACCCTCTCCGAGTTATCGAAATAGATGTATCCTCACCAGCTTTTTATGTAATATATCGCTTGCTTAGATGTAAGTTCGAACTATTTATCATATCAGCAGGGCTTGTTTGATGATTCTTGGTGTTAGTAGGCTAGCTACTGTGCCAGCTATAGAACTTGCAAAACAATCACCAAAGAGAAACGTTGGGGCTGATGAGCTCGTGGTACGCTTATACTTATCCGTCGTCGGTCGGCCAATAGCCCAAGCTCCTAAAATTGCAGGCTTAGCGATCGATCAGACAATAGTCGACACAGATACATTCAGGCCTCATTTGGTTCATAGGGTAGGAAAATCATAGCAAAAGTACAGAGACGTACAACACAAAATCATAGCAGTATAGAGACGTACTCCCTCCTTTCCAAAATAGATGACTCAACTTTGTACTACTAACTTTGAAACAGAGGGTGTACAAATCCTAGGCGGGCTAGTTTGGCCTAGTGGATTTTAGTGATATGACGTGGTACAGTGCCGTCCAGTCTTCACGTGTGGTAGCAGTATTGCGGGTACAGTAAGTTTTCTTGAAGAAGTGGAATTCAACGAAGTCATGATGGTTCCTTTGTCCGACCAACAGTGGGAAAGGTTGGGCCTGCGCTACGACCGACGTTGACCAGGATATTTTTGGGCAAGGCAAGTGGAACAGGATGGTCGACGTCCCACATGTCGGCGAATGGAAAGTATGCTTTTCCGATATAGAGGACGAGCAACGAGTATTCATTGTTTATTTTTTATGAAAGCTATTGTCTGCACTGTTATGACAGAGGAGTGTGAAACACGGCAGCCCAATGAACTTGGCATGTGCACCACTCCCTCCTTCCTCATGTAATACTACCATAGTGTTGACTATAAGGTTGGCTATAAAGGTTACAACTTTTTCTCACTTTCTCTCTATCTATTTCCTCTCAAATGTTTTTTACCTTTCTTTTTTTAGACACAATTATTTTTTACGCCTCTTTTTTTAGAATTAGTTTTTTTATACCTAGGAGCACGTGTAGAGACGGGCTCTTGCAGATCCCACTCCTTGACTTTGTCAATGCCTCTCTCTCCTCCACATAAGCGGGCTTATAGGCCAGTATTTTACTGGTACTACTTCCTATGAATGCGGGCAGCTGGCGTCTGAGGGGAGAGGGCTTGGAAGCGGTCCGGACTCCCATGGCCCACCTCACATTATCACCATATATTTCTTGGAGTCCGTGTGCAGTGGGCGGGCGATCTCTTCTCCCTCCCCCGTCTCTCTCTTCTCAGCCGACACCCGCCAAGCGATTAGATTTCAGCTATTGACGGTTTATTCAATTGCAGTCCCGCATGTCAGTGAAATTGCAAGACAACGCGTGTCCCTTCTGGTGAGCGGCGTGCGAGCCGGACTGTCGGGGGTGCGACGCATATGAGTCGTAAGTGTGCCACCTTTTCTTTTGAACTTCCAAAGCGAAACATTTTTGTGCGATCGATCGATAGAAATCCAGAACAAAATAACGAAGGTGGTCCTTTCTCGCGCGTTAGGCGGGCTAGTTTGAGTGATATGACGTGCTACAGTGCCGTCGACTTGCTCCATTTTTATGTAAGCAAGAGTTTACACTCTTACGTGGGAGGAGTGCGAAACACAGCGGATCTGATTCTGATCGAGGGATAACTGTTCCCTACCAAATAATGGAGCATTGTTAATCTCCAGCGCTGGCCCACAAATTAACACCGGCGTCTATCCGAGGACATGATGGATGCCATCCAATGCTGCTTGCATACCTTTTGACAACTATATGAACTAACTGGACGAAATTCGTGCAAACAGAGCAAATTTCAAATTAACCGGATGAAATTCATTACATTTCAAAAACTTTTCCTACAAACTGGACGAAATTCATTACATATTTCACACAAATGGTACTAAAACCTACTGTAAACCTAATCTAAACGACCACCGGCGCCAGACCACCAAGTCCGGCCATGAACCCGACAAAGTCGGCCATTGCCTTTGCCTCCTCCTCATCCGCCTCAATAACCTCCTCCTCTGGAGCACAAGGTTCTGAAGATTTCCGCCTCCACGTCGCGGTCAAGCGGCTAATCAGCCGCCGATGTTTATCCCACCAAGCCTGGCATCGACTGAGTGGAGGAGTGGTGGCCTTCCTGGGACCAGAGCGGCGGCGACCTAACGTGTACTACTCTTCCTTGTTACCGGCTGTGCCCGCACACGCGTGCCAGCTTCGTGGTAGTGGCGGCGGAGGGCGGCTGGGGGAGGGAGCCGACAAGCTCCTTCGTATGCTCTTGCGATAGTACGTCCAAGAGAGGTTTGGAGCATGCCCAGAGCGGAGCCGCCAATGTCCGTTAAGGGAGTCCTGGATTAGGGGGTGTTCGGATAGCCGGACTATACCTTCAGCCGGACTCCTGGACTATGAAGATACAAGATTGAAGACTCCGTCCCGTGTCCGGAAGGGACTTTCCTTGGCGTGGAAGGCAAGCTTGGTGATACGGATATGAAGATCTCCTACCATTGTAACCGACTTTGTGTAACCCTAACCCTATCTGGTGTCTATATAAACCGGAGGGTTTTAGTCCGTAGGACAACATACACATCAACAATCATACCATAGGCTAGCTTCTAGGGTTTAGCCTCCTCGATCTCGTGGTAGATCTACTCTTGTACTACCCATATCATCAATATTAATCAAGCAGGACATAGGGTTTTACCTCCATCGAGAGGGCCCGAACCTGGGTAAAACTTCGTGTCCCTTGCCTCCTGTTACCATCCGGCCTAGACGCACAGTTCGGGACCCCCTACCCGAGATCCACCGGTTTTGACACGGGGGCAGAAGCCGACGACTTGCCATCTCTCAGAATTGATAAGCAGTCGCACAGAAGGTAATATTTTAAATTCCAAACAGCATTGCTTAGCGCATATGAACAAGTTTTCAGCGCACAGGACAAAACGAGCAAGTTTTAATCAAAAATTACATCCCTAGAACATTCATCCGCCACAAGGCAGGCACCCTTCAAAACATTCTTATAGTAATTCTCGGGCTTGCGATGCTCTTTCCCCGGCGGTGGCCCGTCCTTCACCAGCTTCTCAGCATCCAGCTTGCCCCAGTGCACCTTTGCACGGGCAAGGGCCCTACGGGCACCTTCAATGCAGACGGAGCGCTTGATGACTTCGAACCTTGGACAGGCCTCCACCAACCGCCGCACCAGCCCAAAATAGCTCCCAGGCAGAGCCCCTCCAGGCCACAGCCGAACAATGAGGCCCTTCATGGCCAATAAGGCCGCCTTGTGGAGCTCGACCAGTTGTTTCAGCTGGTCGCTCAGGGGCACGGGGTGGCCGGCCTCAGCATACTGAGACCAGAACACCTTCTCTGTCGAGCTACCCTCCTCGGCTCGATAGAATGCGGCGGCATCGGATACACTCCGTGGAAGATCTGCGAACGCTCCTGGAGAGCTCCAGATTCGGGTAAGTAACAAGTAACTCACGTTTATGTGTTTGCTTTGCATAAAGAATGCCTTACCCGCCGCTATCTTCTTCACCTCATCCAACTCCTGGAGGGTCTTCTGGGATTCGGCCTTGGCAGACTTGGCATTTTCAATAGCCACCGCGAGCTCGGACGCTCGCGTCTTTGAGTCAAGCTCCAAACTATCATGTTTTTCCATGAGAGCCTAGAGCTCTTGCCGCACCTTCCCAACCTCGGCCTCATACTTCTCCCGCTCGGTGTGCTCCGAGGCCGCCCTCTTCTCGTGCTCGACGAGCGCTTGCTTAAGGGTCGCCACTTTAGACGTGGCCCCTAAAATAGCCAGGATAATCCTGTCATTCTTTGCAATTGCAGCTTTTTATATATATATTTAAAAACAAGGTATTTCTTACCTTCATTGTCCTCGAGCTGCTTCTTGGCATGCTCGAGCTCTTGCTCGGACCGATCGAGGTTTTGCTTTAGCGTGTCCACTTCCTGAGTCAGTGCGGCGGACGCAAGCAGGCAAGCCTGCATATGCATATTGACTCATTTTTGTTAGACTCCTGTGAATTCTATTTGATCCTCTATTCGGCTTTTCTTCCCGAACGCCAAACAGAGCATCAGGGGCTACTGTCTATGCGGTACTACTATTTACACATTCTTTACTTACCTCCAAGCCTATCAACAGGCTAGTACAAGCTTCAGTCAGTCTGCTCTTGGCGGACTGAACCTTCTGGACCACCGCACTCATAATAGTGCGATGTCCCTCGTCGATGGAGGCGCCTTGGAGCGCCTCCAACATATTGTCTGGCACCTCTGGCTGGACGGGGGCCGCCGGCACGGTGGACTTGCTCCTCTTGGAAGGAGGTCCCCCGCCGGACTCTGGAACCTTTGAAGGTTCCGGAGCGGTGTCCGGCCTAGAGCCGGACTTGGAGCCCTGGGGGGTTTCATCCCCTTTACTCCTGGAGTCTGGGAGGTCGCCTTGCGACGCCTCCAGGACCACCTCCTCCCGGCTTGGAACCTGTTGGGACAACACTTCGGTGTCGTCCGAGGGGCGGGGGGAGGAAGCCGTCGGAAGCAAGTTCACATCCGACGAGTCCAGTGAGCCGCTCGACGACGCGTCGAGCCGGTCTTTGGGTGGCCTGCATAAACATATTTGACGTAAGGGAAAGCTGTGCAATAAATGAATACTATGAATTACTCTGGTATCCAGATACTTACAATTTTGGCAGGGGCTTGGCCCTGGGCTGCCACTCCTCTCCGCCATCGGCGTCGGTGGAGTAGTCCGGAGGAAGGGTTTTCCCCTTCTTGGACCCTCCGGCCTCCCTAGAGAGGGCGGCCTTCCTTTTCTTCTCTCCTCCCGCTGGAGGGGGAGAGTTCTCCTTTTCTTCCTCCTCGTTTTCACGGGAGGAATGCACCTTGGAACCGTCGGATGATGGATCTGACGCCTCCTGGTGCCGGCACTCTTTCGAGTCCCCGTGGCCTTTTTCGTGGCCTTCTTCTCCGGCACCACATAGGGTGCCGGAACCAGCAGCTTCGCTAAGCGAGCGTCTGCTGGGCCTTCGGGGAAAGGAGCCGGACAGTTGATCACCTGCCAATCCTATCAAAGGTAAGGGAGCTTAAAATCCCGGATGGAGTCAAACTATGAAAAACTGATACCCTGTAAAAGGAAAAAAACAGCTTACCGCGAGAGCGTGACGCTGCGCACTGAATCCGCGATCCTTGGTAGCGGATGCGGGAGCCTCGGTGCCCTTGAAAAGCACCTTCCAGGCATCTTCGTACGTCGCGTCGAAGAGCCTGCTCAGAGTTTGGTGCCGCGCCAGGTCGAACTCCCACAGGTTGAAAGCCCGTTGTTGACACGGGAGGATCAAGCGGATGGGCATCACCTGGACTATGTTGACAAGTTTGAGCTTCTTCTCCACCAGGGTTTGGATGCATGTTTGGAGTCAGGCCAGCTCTCATTTTTTACCCCAAGACAAGCCCGTCTCCTTCCAGGAGGTGAGCCACGTGGGGGGTCCGGATCGAAACTCGGGGGGTACGACCCATTCGGCGTCGCACGGCTCGGTGATGTAAAACCACCCCGATTGCCACCCCTTCAGGGTCTCCACAAAGGAGCCCTCGAGCCATAGGACGTTGGCCATCTTACCCACCATGGCGCCTCCGCAGTCCACCTGGTTGCGCGCACCACCTTCGGCTTGACGTTGAAAGTCTTGAGCCATAGGCCGAAATGGGGGCGGATGCGAAGGAAGGCCTCGCACACGACGATAAACGCCGAGATGTTGAGGACGAAGTTCGGGGCCAGATCGTGGAAATCCAGGCCATAGTAGAACATGAGCCCCCGGACAAATGGGTGGAGAGGGAAGCCCAGTCCGTGGAGGAAATGGGGGAGGAACACCACCCTCTCATGGGGCCTAAGGGTGGGGATGAGCTGCCCCTTTTCGGGGAGCCGGTATGCGATGTCATTAGACAGGTATCCGGCTTTCCTCAGCTTTTTGATATGTCCCTCCGTGACGGAGGAGACCATCCACTTGCCTCCTGCTCCGGACATGGTTGGAGAAGGTTGAGGTGTGGAGTGCGGACTTGGGCGCCGGTGCTCGAGTGCGCAAGAATGGATAGGCGAAGGAGGAAGAAGGCATAGGTAAAAAGGTGGATCCTTATCCCCTTATATGGGCGGACGCAACTACATGTCCCCACCAGCCTGGTAAAACTCGCTTATCTCCAAGCGCCGTGATCAATGGCGCGGTTGGGTTACCCACGCCCGTATTGATGAGAATCCCGGAATAAGGGGACACGATCTATGCTTTAACAAGACGTGCCAAGGAAACCGCCTCACATGACGCGCTGAGGTGGGATAGTGAAACGACTCCGATAAAGGCTTGGCCGTGGTGTGTCGCGCTACGGAATACGTCAGCAGATTAGATTGGTGTAAATATTATTCTCTCTATGGAAATATGTGGAAACTTATTTTGCAGAGCCGGACACTATCTTTGTGTTCAAAATCTTCTATGAAGTACTTGGAGGAGGAACCCGCCTTGCAATGCCGAAGACAATCTGCGCGCCGGACTCGTCGTCATCGAAGCCTCCGTCCCGTGTTCGGATAGCCAGACTATACCTTCAGCCGGACTCCTGGACTATGAAGATACAAGATTGAAGACTCCGTCCCGTGTCCGGAAGGGACTTTCCTTGGCGTGGAAGGCAAGCTTGGCGATACAGATATGAATATCTCCTACCATTGTAACCGACTTTGTGTAACCCTAACCCTATCCGGTGTATATATAAACCGGAGGGTTTTAGTCTGTAGGACAACATCCACATCAACAATCATACCATAGGATAGCTTCTAGGGTTTAGCCTCCTCGATCTCGTGGTAGATCTACTCTTGTACTACCCATATCATCAATATTAATCAAGCAGGACGTAGGGTTTTACCTCCATCGAGAGGGCCCGAACCTGGGTAAAACTTCGTGTCCCTTGCCTCTTGTTACCATCCGGCCTAGACGCACAGTTCGGGACCCCCTACCCGAGATCCGCCGGTTTTGACACCGACATCCGTCGTCTGCTCCTGCGACAGTACATCCAAGAGAGCTTTGGAGCGCTAGGAGGCCATGTTTGGAGTGGTGCCGACAGAAGGAAGGGAGCTGTGGCTATGGTTGGGAGCTGGGGCTATGAGGAGAATGAGTGTGGTTCTTTGGCTATGGCTGGGAGCTGGGGCTCAAGTTATTACTAGCAATGTGCCCATACGTTGCAACAGATCCAAAGTAGAATAGTACTTGTTCACAAACTTTAAAGAAAACACTCTTTTTTGTGTCAGGACCCTGATTCCATGTCACATCGATCTAGCCGGTAACACCTCATATCACATTGCGGCCTCACGCACGGTATCCCACGGGTGTCGCCTTACCATGGCCCGGGACCGTTTGCGCCTTTTGGCTCACGTATATGATAGTGTCGCTAGCATCCATATGACAGAGAACCCGGGCCGACATGGCTAGTCGTGAACCCAAAGCGGCACAGCCCTATGGAGACAGGCATACATGAATCACATTGAGCATGTCGGTCATCAGCGAGTGATTCCGGGCTGTAGCACTAGGCTAACAGGACTCCGAGGAACCCGGGCTGTAGCAGGCTAGACAGGACTCCGGATGTCACCGCGTGACATTTCACCGAAGGGACAGACATAGGAATGAAGTGAAACACATGCCGGCCAGTCAAGTGTCCTGAGAAGTAGTGCTGGGCTAGGAGGACTCCGGTGAACTGGGCTGTAGCGGACTACTATGGCTCGAGGAATACTAGACTACATTTCCCCATAAGAAAGGCTGCCAAGGATAAACAACTAGATTGTCGGATCCCACTCATACCAAGCATTTCAATCATACACACAATATGCCCGATATGAGTACATACAACATGGTATCACAACAAAACTCTATAACTCAAGTACTTTATTTCAAGACTCCAGAGAGCCATACATAACATGTTCATATAGATAGGGGTCACATGACCCGACACTCAAGTCATACAATCATACAAGCACAAGCGGAAGTAAATAGTCTGGGTACAGACACTAGAAAGCAAGAAGGCTTTCGAAGCCTGTCTATCTACATAGGGCCCTCCATGGCCAGGATCACCACCTGGGTGGCTAGTCACTCGTCGACGTCAAGGTCTACGTAGAACCCATCGGAGGGGGCGGTGTTGTCGTCTGAAAACAGTAATTAAGAAAACATGAGTACAAAGGTACTTAGCAAGTCTTACAACAGAACCTACCATACATGCTTATTCTCAAGAAGGTGGTGGGGTTATTGCAGCAAGCCAGCTTTGACTCTTGGCTAAGCTATCCTATGGAACTCCACTAGTAAAATAGTTTTCACACACGAGTCCACTACTCACCAACACAATATTCCACCGGGGATCCTCCCTCGACATCCTACGAGAGGGCCATCCTCGGTACTCACACTTATCTTGAGTCTTTTAGTAGTATCCATTAACTTGTCTATGAACTGTATAGGCAACCAAGTAGTCCTTTACCGCGGACGCGGCTATTTGAATCGTTTTATTCCCTGCAGGGGTGTACTTTGTCACACATGTTTCCACCACTTAGCGTCTGCACACTCCATGTGCTCGGCAGACTTCAAGCGAAAACCGGCATGGGTGTAGACCATGACCTGACTAACCTCACAAGTCTCTAGTCTAGGTTTATCGCCTATTCAGGTTCCATCCGCAAGGAAATCCGGCCGGGGTGTCCTCAATGGCCCCAAACGATGTGTACAGGGTCCTGAGACGCCAAACAGGCACCCGGCATACCCGGCCATAGTGTATCTATCGCATCATAGCCCACCCCTAGGGTCAGCGCTACGCACGGCCGCCAACACATAACCTACAAACACCAAAAACTAGTTGCAACTCCTGGACGGAGGGCGAGAGGGGTCAGTAAGTCGAGCGGGGTCCTATTTCAGGGCCCAATGTGTGGTAGTAGCTGAATCTTAAATTACGCATACAGATCTCAGTTCTTATGGACGGCCTCAATGAAACAACCCACCATGTACTCCTACATGGCCTCTCATCGATACCTTTACCAAAACATGTTCAACACATCCCTCACATTACCGACATAAACATTTCACTCTAGCCCATCACCCAGATGGACCAGACCTGACACAACCCTATGCATAGCAGCCATAGCAAGGTAGGAATCACATACATGGCTCAATCAACTCCTACACATGCTAGTGGGTTTCATCTAGTTACTGTGGCAATGACAGGTCATGCAGAGGATAAGGGTTCAACTACTGTAGCACATAGTAGTTTGAATCGCGTTGTCTTAATGCAGTAAACAAGAGCAGAAGCGAGAACATGGGTTTGTATCGGAATGATCAATGGGTTGCTTGCCGTTGTAGTGGTAATAGGGTACTGCCCTTCAGACGGATACTCGGGGTTATCCTCGGAGGCAGAACCTACCACGAAAATCACACTGAACATAATCAACACGTGGCAATCTGCAACAATATGATGCATGCTATGACATGGCCAGATGAAATTGTCTTGGCCTAATGCAAGCTAAAACAGAAGGGGATGAACTCATTTGAATCAAAGATTCAAATATTAGCTCATTAAACATGGCCTTATTAGTGCATTACCTTATTCTGCTTAAACAGCAAGGTTAACTTGATTTGTCATGCATGAAACCATTACAGATGGATAGATTGAATTTTTCTGATCATTTTTCATATATAAATCTTTGCATTTGGAGCTATGGTTGATTTTCTATGATTTTTAGAAGTTTTGACTATTTTCTGGAATTTCCTATTAAAGAATAAATCCAGTAATTGAATTAATGCGTCAGCATGATATAGGTGTGACGTCAGCGGGTCAACTGGGTCGGCCAGGTCAAACCTGACTTGTGGGCCCTCTTTGTCAGTGTCACAACTAATTAACAGAATTATGTTAGTGCTAATTGACTGTCAGTGGGGCCTGGGCCCACTTGTCAGTGACTAAACTAAATTAAATTAGTTAAAACTAATCTTAAACTAATTAGCAGACCGGCGCCACCTGTCATAGACTCAAGGGGGGTCTACCTGGGCCCACACGGGGGTCAAACAGGGTCAACTCGCCGGCGGCTTGACGCCGGCAACGACAGCCGTGGCGGAGGGGCTCGGGTTTGCGTCTCCGGCGACCAAATCGACGACGGAGAGCAGCTACGTGACGCGGGGAGCGAGCCGCGTCGTTTGGTGGAGAAAGTGGAGCTCGAGGAGGCCAGGAACGACGCCGGCGACGACCTTGGCGGTCGCCAGAGTTCGGGCGAGGATGAAACCAAAGGTACGGGGCACGGCGAGGCACGGGGAGTGGTGCGTTGAGCTCCTGGAGGTGCGGTAGGACTAGTGGACACGGTGGCATGGCCATTGGGTGGCCGGAGTCTCGTCGGCGACGAGCTCCGCGGCGGTGTGTGCGGGTGATCTACATGCAGTCGCTGCGGGGCGAGAGAGAGAGAGAGAACGGAGAGGTTGGGGAGGTGGCTGAGCTCACGGGGGTCTCGTCGAGGCAGTCGGAGAGGTCGGGGATGAGCTGATACGGCGGGGGTGGCGAAGGGGATCTCCGGTGGCCGGAGTTGAGGACGAGCTCGGTGCAGCGTCTCCGGGGCGAGCGAGCGCTCGGGGCTCGACCCACTTGATGTAATCGACGACAGCGGAGCTCGTGGACACGATGACGCGGTGCGAGGACGACGGAGGGCACGGCTACGATGACGGTGCGGCGACAGGAGCATCGACCATGGTGGGGAACGGCGAAGGGAGAGAGATAGGGGGAATGGCGTGTCCAGGGGCTGCGGGGTGCGACGTGGAGGCGTCCAGGGGTGCGGGCGGCAAGCAGGTGACGCCGTGGCGAGCTCGGGCATGCCGGCGTCACCTGCCTGCCTGCCTGGCGGGGAAGAAGCAGCTGGCTGGCGCGGGCCAGCATAGTGCTGGGCCGCCAGGTGGGCCAGCGGGTGAGATAGCTGGGCCGCGCCGGGTAAGCTTCTCTCTCTCTTTTTCTGATTTGTTTTCTTTTTCTATTTTTCTGCAACTGTTGGGCTTTATTAAAAATACCAGGGCATTACCATAAATCATAAAATTAATCATGGCCACTGCTTAGAATATATCCAACAGCAAACATTTTAGTTTATGATTATTTGAGCATTTAAAATATTTTATAGCATTTAATGCCCAAATGCAAATACCATAAGAATTAATCCAATAACCTTTGATGTCCTAGAAAAATGTGCACCATTTTTGTCAAAGGTTTTAATCCAAAACAAAAAAGGTGGGCTTTTTAGAAGGGCATTTCAGGTTCATTGGTAAAGTTTTTAGTAAACCCTAGTTGTTTCAGGGGGTGCTGGGGGTTCTGTCATCCCCATTTCAAATTTAAAAGGAATTTAAACATGATGCACACTCTAATGCTTGAACTAACTAGGGTGTGACAACTCACCCCCACTCAAAAGAATCTCCTCCCAAGATTTAGGATCCTCTGGAAAGAAGGTGGGGTACTCGAGTCGAAGACGATCCTCCCTTTCCCAAGTGGCTTCGTTCTCGGAATGGTGTGACCATTGAACCTTGAGAAACTTGATATTATGACGTCGAGTGGTACGCTCGGCTTGATCAAGGATACGAACGGGATATTCCCGATATGAGAGGTTATCTTGTAGATCAAGCGTTTCGTGGTCCACTCCACGGATAGGATCCGTGAAGCAACGCCTGAGTTGAGAAATGTGGAAGACATCGTGAACTCTGGAAAGATGCGAAGGTAGTTCCAATTGGTAGGCAACTTCTCCTCGTTTGGCAAGAATGCGAAAAGGTCCAATGTAACGACGAGCCAATTTGCCTTTGATACCGAAACGATGGGTTCCCTTTAACGGAGTAACCCGAAGGTAAGCCTTCTCGCCGACTTCATAAGTCATAGGCTTATGTTTACGATCATATTGACTCTTTTGACGAGATTGGGCTGTTTTCAATTTCTCACGAATAATGCGAACCTGTTCTTCTGCTTCCTGAATCATATCCGGGCCAAAGAGTTGTCTTTCCCCGGTTTCTGACCAGTTAAGAGGCGTTCGAAATTTTCGTCCATAGAGAACTTCGAAAGGAGCCTTGCCCAAGCTAGCTTGATAACTATTGTTGTAAGCAAACTCCGCAAATGGAAGGCATTTCTCCCAACCCATTCCGAACGAGATGACAGAGGCTCGGAGCATATCTTCTAGAATTTGATTGACTCGTTCTACTTGACCACTTGATTAAGGGTGGAAGGGGGTGCTAAAAGAAAGACAAGTTCCCATAGCATTTTGGAAACTTTCCCAAAATCGAGAGGTGAAGAGACCCCCACGGTCTGAGTTAATTTCCAATGGAACACCATGAAGAGACACTATTCGGGAGATGTATAAATCGGCTAGCTGGCTAGCGGTTATACTCTCACGAACGGGTAGAAAGTGGTCTACTTTGGAAAGACGGTCGATCACGACGAAGAAGGCATTATTCCCTCTCTTGGTCCTGGGAAACCCAGTGATGAAATCCATACTGATTTGATCCCATTTCCACTCGGGAATAGCCAAAGGTTGAAGGGTGCCAACAGGACGTTGATGCTCTTCTTTAACACGACGACAAACGTCGCAATTAGCAATGTATTGAGCGATTTCTCTCTTCATCCTAGTCCACCAAAACCTCTGGCGTAGGTCTTGATACATTTTAGTACTGCCGGGATGAATGGTGAGAGGGGAATCATGAGCTTCCTTAAGGATCAACTAGCGTAGATGTTGTTTCTTGGGAACCACCAAACGGTTCTTGAAGAAGACAGCACCTCGCTCATCCATGGAAAAACATTTAGCAACTCCGCTAGCAATGTTTTCCTCAATCCGGAATATGCCCTTATCACGCTTCTGGGCAGCTATGATTTGATCAATAAGGGTAGGTTTCGCCACCAGGGTGGATAGAAAACCTCGAGGAACAATGTGAAGATTAAGCTTACGAAATTCCTCATGGAGAAGTGGTTGACTTTGTTGTAACACCAGGTTGTTACAATAGGACTTACGACTTAGTGCATCAGCCATGACATTGGCTTTGCCCGGGGTGTAAGTTATTCCTAAGTCGTAATCCGAGATCAACTCGACCCAACGTCTTTGCCTGAGATTCAAATCCGGTTGGGTGAAGATATATTTCAAACCTTCGTGATCGGTGAAGATCTCGCAACGATTACCGAGGAGGTAATGTCGCCAAGTTTTAAGTGCATGGACTACAGCTGCAAGCTCTAGATCAGGTGTGGGATAATTTTCCTCATGTGGGTGTAATTGCCGTGAAGCATAGGCAATTACCTGACGATCTTGCATGTGTATGCAACCTAGTCCTTGTCGCGAGGCGTCGCAATAGATAATAAAGTCCTTGGAGAAATCTGGTGGTACCAGTACGGGAGCAGATGTCAGGCGTCTTTTCAGTTCCTGAAAGCTGAAGTTGCACTGTGGGGTCCACTCAAACTTTTTATCTTTCTTGAGGAGTTCAGTTAGAGGTTTAGCAACCTTGGAGAAATTCTCGACGAAGCAGCGGCAATAGCTCGCTAAGCCAAGGAAGCTCCAAACTTGCTTGACCGTCTCAGGTGGAGTCCAATCAAGGATGGCTTGAACTCGCTCGGGATTGACAGCAATACCCTTACCAGAGATTACATGGCCTAGATAGGTTACTTCTGGCAACCAAAATTCACACTTGGAGAATTTGGCATAAAGGCGATGCTCTCGAAGTTTCGTCAATACCAGCCTTAGATGTTCGGCATGTTCCTCTTCATTCTTGGAGTAGATGAGTATGTCATCGAGGTATACTACGATGAATTTATCCAAGTACTCCATGAAGACCGAGTTCATTAACCGGGAGAAGGTGGCTGGGGCATTGGTTAAACCGAAGGACATAATGGTATATTCGTATTGGCCATAACGAGTAACAAAGGCCGTTTTGGGAATGTCCCCGTTTCTGATTTTGATTTGATGGTTGCCCAACCTCAAATCCATCTTGGAAAAGACTGAGGATCCAGCGAGCTGATCATACAGATCATTGATCCTAGGAAGCGGATACTTGTTCTTGATGTTGACCAAGTTGACAGGTCGGTAATCTACAACCATTCGATCCGTTCCATCCTTCTTCTTGACGAAGAGGACGGGGCAAGCCCAAGGAGAGGAACTAGGACGGATGAAACCCTTTTTCAAGGACTCATCGAGTTGGTTCTTAAGCTCGGCTAGTTCTAAGGGTGCCATCTTGTAGGGTTCTCTAGAAATTGGAACAGTTCCTGGAACAAGGTCTATCACAAACTCGACATCCCTGTCAGGTGGAACACCTGGCAGTTCTTCTGGAAAGACATCCGGAAAGTCTCGGACTACCGGAACATCCTCAAGGTCTGGAAGGGGGTTGGCATTTAGGGATTAAAGTTGGCGCTTGGCCACTCGAGTTAAAACATTGACTGTCTTGCCCGAGGGGTGAGTAAGTTGAATGGTTCTAGTGGCACAATCAATCTTAGCATAATGAGCTGACATCCAGTCCATACCCGAAATGATGTTTATGTCCGAGGACTTGAGAGCTATTAAGGATGCAAGGAAGACAAGTCTATCGACAAGAATTTCGTTCCCATGGCTTACTCTAGAAGTTTGCCATCTAGAGCCAGGGGTTTGATTTTCCATGGTAGAGGGCATGTCACAGAATGTCGTGTTATGCAATCGAGCATAGTTCTCGGATATGAATGAATGAGATGCTCCAGTATCGAAAAGAACAGATGCCGGATGGCAATTAACAAGGAGCGTACCAAGGACGATGTTAGGATCCTCATGAGCCTCCTCGGCTGAAACATAGTTGACATGGCCACGGGCAGTGGTGACCGGCTTGGCGTAAAATGTCTTTCCCGCTGGCTTACCACAGCCAACGGACTTTCCAGTTTGATTGGGGTTGTTGTTCTGGGGACACTCTCGGATATAGTGACCCGGCTCTCCACACTTGAAGCATGTCACCACATTGGGGCGTGGAGCAGCATTAGCAGCGGGGCCACCATACGGCTTGGGCGGTGCAAACTGCTGGTTGGGACGAGGCGCCTCAAAGGATGGCCTGGGGATGAACCTGGGTGGCGGTGCCATGCTTGGGATCCACACCCGGCGCTTCTGAGCTCCAGAGCCGGATGAAGAACCAAAATCACGTGAGTGCTTGCGTGAAGCGTCATAATCAGTCTGGCCTGTCTCAGAACTGATGGCTTTATTGACCAACTTCTAAAAGGAGGTGCACTCGTGTTGACGAAGATCACGGCGAAGCTCAGGGCTGAGTCCCTTGCGGAACCTTGCCTGCTTCTTAGCATCGATAGATACCTCTTCGGGAGCATAACATGCCAGATTCCCAAATTCAGGACTATATGCATCCACAACTAGTCTTCCTTGGGTGAAATTGCAGAACTCCTCCCTCTTGCGATCCATGAGACCTTCCGGAATGTGATGCTCACGGAAAGCCTCACTGAATTCAGCCCAAGTAGTGATTTGGCCGACCGGGCGCATAGATTCAAAATTTTCCCACCAAAGGCTAGCAGGGCCTTCGAGATGGTAGGCAGCGTAAGTAACCTTATCAGCTTTGGCTACGTTGGCAGAACGTAGCTTGTGGGTGATGCTGCGAAGCCAGTCATCCGCGTCGAGGGGCTCGACGGAATGGTTAAACTTTGGTGGGTACAGCTTGATAAAGTCATTGATTGACACCAAGTCATTTCGCGGATGTCGTGCAGTGTTCTGCTCAATCCGCTCCAGTAAGCGGTTAGTCTCATGCTTGTTTCTTTCTGCCTCCAGCATCACTTCGGCCAGAGAAGGCGGGTAGGGCAGATTTTCACCCCTGGCTGCACTGGCTTCCCCCTGCTCCGGGGCAGCAGGGTTGCTGCGGGTGTTGACCATCCTAGAAGAAAACAAGACAACGGTTTAGATAAGGATGGCTCAAACTTAGCAAGGAGTGCAGAATGTAATGGATAACACCGAATGCAGAGATGTTCATCCGTATGTCATGGTAATATAGAACTGCCATATATATACCAACGGTCATACACACCATACATAGTTTAGTACAAGCCCAGGCTACAGTACAACTATGATGAAAGACGTTACATCTCATCGGAGGCATTCCAAGCTCCTATACATTATTTGTCTACACCTCCGGAATTGATTACACACAAAGTCATATTCCACAAGTCACGCAGGGCAGTGAAGATACAACTATTACAATACTAGTGGTACTACTACTAACTCAGACAGCTCCATAGTAGTCCTCATAGAATTCACCTCCATAGCATGGAAGTTCAACATGATCATCCGGGAACAGACGTTCCTGAGGAGCTTGTGGACCAAAGGGGCTAGGATGAGGTCTTGGACCAAGAAACGGTGGCCTGCGGGGACCATGGGGTGGGGTGATGCCTCCCACATCACGCCAATCCACCATGTCTGGCAGAGCAGATCTCACATGATACAGATCCCTTGTATCCATACATCCAGCTTGCACCGCAGGTGCAAACCGAGTCAATGTGGCCCAATGATCAGCACGGGTATTGAAAAGCTCCAGCCTCAAGGCCCGATTCTCTTGGTCCTTATCTTCGAGCATCTCGGCAGTGGTACGAGTTAATGAGTCCTCCTGAGTGGAGTCAGCATAGATAGCCTGAAGATACCGTTGCGCTCCTGGAAGTGAAGCTGGCATGTAACGGAAGTCGGTGTTCTGAAGCAGGCCAATCCGGACTCGCATGATAGTCATCATGGAATAGGCAGCATCCTGCACAGCCATCTCAACAGTAACCCCGAGTCCATAGGAACAGTGAAGGGGCTCGGTAGATCCAGGATAAGAAGGAAATATCCTGACGGTGCAAAAATATTGGCTTTGATTAAAGTCTCGAAACTGCTCTTCGATAGTGTATTTGGGATACCAACGGTAACCCGTCTCGATCATTACCCGGACTAACATAGCTGTATGACCGGGAACGTCGAGGCATCGGGTCAGGCGAACCACTTGGTTTTGAGCACGAGTGGCCATCTGAAAGCACAACCACAATGCAAAGTCATTAGAATTTCTAGGGAAAATTGGACAACATAACGGCTGTAAATGCTTAGAAAAAGATTTGAGACATCCACAACAGTTTGCAATACCACTCAACGACATCGTATCAAGGTTCTCATTCAACTGGCAATATACTAAAAGTAGTAGAAACTGTACTGAGGCTTGTAATAACAATCCTATAAGCTACTGCGGATTAGTAACACGTGAACCTGATAGAAGAAGAGAGCCTAGTCCTTAACCCCGTTGAATGAGAAGAGAATGACTCGGATTAAAGGACATAAGGTAAAGGAGTAAAAGAGCCTTACATTCCCTCCCACAATCAATTCCCCTACATATAACTAAAGCATTTCTAGACTCGACATCGACCAATTTGTCTCAACGAACCTACAGGCAGTCCGGCTCTGATGCCAACGCTGTCAGGACGCCGATTCCAAGTCACATCAATCTAGCCGGTAACACCTCATATCACATTACGGCCTCACGCACGGTATCCCACGGGTGTCGCCTTACCATGGCCCGGGACCGTTTGCGCCTTTTGGCTCACGTATATGATAGTGTCGCTAGTATCCATATGACAGAGAACTCGGGCCGACATGGCTAGTCGTGAACCCAAAGCGGCACAGGCCTATGGAGACAGGCATAAATCACATCGAGCATGTCGCTCATCAGCGAGTGATTCCGGGTTGTAGCACTGGGCTAACAGGACTACGGATGTCACCGCGTGACATTTCCCCGAAGGGACAGACATAGGAACGAAGTGAAACACATGCCGGCCAGTCAAGTGTCCTGAGCAGTAGTGCTGGGCTAGCAGGACTCCGGTGAACCGGGCTGTAGCGGACTACTATGGCTCGAGGAACACTAGACTACATTTCCCCATAAGAAAGGCTGCCAAGGATAAACACAAGCATTTCAATCATACACACAATATGCCCGATATGAGTACATACAACATGGCACCACAACAAAACTCTACAACTCAAGTACTGTATTTAAAGGCTCCAGAGAGCCATACATAACATGTTCATACAGATAGGGGTCACATGACCCGACACTCAAGTCATACAATCATACAAGCACAAGCGGAAGTAAATAGTCTGGGTACAGACACTAGAAAGCAAGAAGGCTTTCGAAGCCTGTCTATCTACATAGGGCCCTCCATGGCCAGGATCACCACCTGGGTGGCTAGTCACTCGTCGACGTCAAGGTCTACGTAGAACCCATCGAAGGGGGCGGTGTTGTCGTCTGAAAACAGTAATTAAGCAAACATGAGTACGAAGGTACTCAGCAAGTCTTACAACAGAACCTACCATACATGCTTATTCTCAAGAAGGTGGTGGGGTTATTGCAGCAAGCCAGCTTTGACTCTTGGCTAAGCTATCCTACGGAACTCCACTAGTAAAATAGTTTTCGCACACGAGTCCACTACTCACCAACACAATATTCCACCGGGGATCCTCCCTCGACATCCTACGAGAGGGCCATCCTCGGTACTCACACTTATCTTGAATCTTTTAGTAGTATCCATTAACTTGTCTACGAACTGTATAGGCAACCAAGTAGTCCTTTACCGCGGACGCGGCTATTCGAATAGTTTTATACCCTGCAGGGGTGTACTTCGTCACACATGTTTCCACCACTTAGTGTCTGCACACACGACATGTGCTCAACAGACTTCAAGCGAAAACCGCCGTGGGTGTAGACCACGACCTGACTAACCTCACAAGTCTCTAGTCCAGGTTTATCGCCTATTCAGGTTCCATCCGCAAGGAAATCCGGCCGGGGTGTCCTCAACGACCCTAACCGATGTGTACAGGGTCCCGAGACGCCAAACGGGCGCCCGGCATACCCGGCCACAGTGTATCTACCGCATCATAGCCCACCCCTAGGGTCAGCGCTATGCACGGCCGCCAACACATAACCTACAAACACCAGAAACTAGTTGCAACTCCTGGACGGAGGGCGAGAGGGGTCAGTAAGTCGAGCGGGGTCATATTTCAGGGCCCAATGTGTGGTAGTAGCTGAATCTTAAATCACGCATACAGATCTCAGTTCTTATGGACGGCCTCAATGAAACAACCCACCATATACTCCTACATGGCCTCTCATCGATACCTTTACCAAAACATGTTCAATACATCCCTCACATCACCGACATAAACATTTCACTCTAGCCCATCACCCAAATGAACCAGACCTGACACAAAATCTAAGCATAGCAGGCATAGCAAGGTAGGAATCACATACATGGCTCAATCAACTCCTACACATGCTAGTGGGTTTCATCTAGTTACTATGGCAATGACAGGTCATGTTGAGGATAAGGGTTCAACTACCGTAGCACATAGCAGTTTGAATCGCGTTGTCTTAATGCAGTAAACAAGAGCAGAAGCGAGAACATGGGTTTGTATCAGAATGATCAATGGGTTGCTTGCCTGTTGTAGTGGTAGTAGGGTACTGCCCTTCAGATGGATACTCAGGGTTATCCTCGGAGGCAGAACCTACCACGAAAATCACACCGAACATAATCAACACATGGCAATATGCAACAATATGATGCATGCTATGACATGGCAAGATGAAAGTGTCTTGGCCTAATGCAAGCTAAAACCGAAGGGGATGAACTCATTTGAATCAAAGATTCAAATATTAGCTCATTAAACATGGCCTTATTAGTGCATTACCTTATTCTGCTTAAACAGCAAGGTTAACTTGTTTTGTCATGCATGAAACCATTACAGATGGATAGATTGAATTTTTTCGATCATTTTTCATATATAAATCTTTGCATTTCGAGCTATGGTTGATTTTCTATGATTTTTAGAAGTTTTGACTATTTTCTGGAATTTCCTATTAAAGAATAAATCTAGTAATTGAATTAATGCGTCAGCATGACATAGGTGTGATGTCAGCGGGACAACTGGGTCGGCCAGGGCAAACCTAATTGGTGGGCCCTCTCTGTCAGTGTCACAACTAATTAACAGAATTATGTTAGTGCTAATTGACTGTCAGTGGGGCCTGGGCCCACATGTCAGTGACTAAACTAAATTAAATTAGTTAAAACTAATCTTAAACTGATTAGCAGACCGGCCCCACCTGTCATAGACTCAGGGGGTCAACCTGGGCCCACATGGGGGTCAAACAGGGTCAACTCGCCGGCGGCTTGACGCCGGCGACGACAGACGCGGCGGAGGGGCTCAGGTTTGCGTCTCCAGCGACCAAATCGACGGCGGAGAGCAGCTACGTGACGCGGGGGGCGAGCCGCGTCGTTTGGTTGAGACAGTGGAGCTCGGGGAGGCCGGGAACGATGCCGGCGATGACCTTGGCGGTCGCCGGAGTTCGGGCGAGGATGAAACCAAAACTACAGGGCACGGCGAGGCGCGGGGAGTGGTGCGTTGAGCTCCTGGAGGTGCGGTAGGACTAGTGGACGGGGTGGCATGGCCATTGGGTGGACGGAGTCTCGTCGGCGACGAGCTCCGCGGCGGTGCGTGCGGGTGATCTACATGCAGTCGCTACGAGGCTCGAGAGAGAGAACGGAGAGGGTGGGGAGGTGGCTGAGCTCACGGGGGTCTCGTCAAGGCAGTCGGAGAGGTCGGGGATGAGCTGATGCGGCGGGGGCGGCGAAGGGGATCTCCGGTGGCCGGAGTTGACGACGAGCTCGGTGCAGCGTCTCCGGGGCGAGTGAGCGCTCGGGGCTCGACCCACTCGATGTAATCGACGACGACGGAGCTCGTGGACACGATGACGCGGCGCGAGGACGACAGAGGGCACGGCTACGACGACCGTGCGGCGACAGGAGCGTCGGCCATGGTGGGGAACGGCGAAGGGAGAGAGATAGAGGGAATGGCGTGTCCAGGGGCTGCGGGGTGCGACGTGGAAGCGTCCAGGCATCCAGGGGCGCGGGTGGCAAGCAGATGACGCCGTGGCGAGCTCGGGCACGCCGGTGTCACCTCCCTGCCTGCCTGGCAGGGAAGAAGCAGCTGGCTGGCGCGGGCCAGCACAGTACTGGGCCGCCAGGTGGGCCTGCGGGTGAGATAACTGGGCCGCGCCGGGTAAGCTTCTCTCTCTCTTTTTTCTGATTTGTTTTATTTTTCTATTTTTCTGCAACTGTTGGGCTTTATTAAAAATACCAGGGCATTACTATAAATCATAAAATTAATCATGGCCACTGCTTAGAATATATCCAACAGCAAACATTTTAGTTTATGATTATTTGAGCATTTAAAATATTTTATAACATTTAAATGCCCAAATGCAAATACCATAAGGATTAATCCAATGACCTTTGATGTCCTAGAAAAATGTGCACCATTTTTTTCAAAGGTTTTAACCCAAAACAAAAAAGGTGGGCTTTTTAGAAGGGCATTTCAGGTTCATTGGTAAAGTTTTTAGTAAACCCTAGTTGTTCCAGGGGGGTGCTGGGGGTTCTGTCATCCCCATTTCAAATTTAAAAGGAATTTAAACATGATGCACACTCTAATGCTTGAACTAACTAGGGTGTGACATTTTGATATACATATATACCACTAAAAATATATTATGTTTCACTCAAAATATATTTCTCAGGTTGTTTTGATGAGGCGAGGGAGGGATGTGGTTGCTTTCAAGATAATAAGGGTTTTTCTTCAAATTAGAGCAGAGAAGTGAGCTATTGTTCAAAAATGCCACAACTTACCTCGCAGCCATTAGATGTAGATCTAATGGCCAGAACTGACGGATGACAGACACACCATCATCACCGACTGAGTCTTTTACAGGAGTTGATATAGCGGGCGAATGGCAATGAGCTGCGGCAGACGGATGGATGGCTGGCGCCGGAGTAGGTTTGTTGGGCGTGAATGCGAACGTTGCTTCAGTGACTTAACTGCAGGTGCGTTGGGTGACTGAAATGCGGGCCCAACGGGCATCTGGCCCGCATGTCAGTGACACACCAACTGCACCTGCAGTTAAGTTCGGTGAATGCGGCATTGACGTTCTGGAGAGACGGTGACCGTTTCAGGCGGGAATCACGCGCTAGCGATGGAAGTCTATGCGGTAGTATTGACAACCAGGCGTCCATGCAACCGCTCTTGTCGCCAGCTAGCCTTCAACGACCACGACACCACACAACCACGCATAACTTACGAATAATGGACGAATCGATCAGACACACACTCGTGTGCAGTGGCACTATGATCGGTCGCTCACCATAGTACATACTCCATACCATAGTACCCTCTCTAGCTAGGTAGTTTTATATATTGTCGTTGTGATGGACAATATACATGAGCAAGGCGCCGAGTCCCGAGTATGACCATTGGTGTTGAGCCAGGTGAATACATGCTCGGCGTTCACGGAGGCCTCCATCAAACGTCTAAACATTAATGTCAGGCACCGTCGGGGCGCGCAGGTGACGGGCTCGCCGGTTGCGTTGCGCCATGAGCAGGACTTTGATTGAGAGGGCGACATGCATGCATTAGCATGGTTTGACAGCGTGAGCGTGAATGTCTGAACGCGTACATGCTACTTGCCTCTATGGACGGTGTGCGCTAATGTGTGCATCACGTATAATATAATGATCAAAGTGAGCTATCAACACAAGTTTGAGGACCGCCAATGCATTTAACTCGGTAATAAATAACCAGGATTGAAGGGGAATCCAAATTTCCTTCGTCTTCTGTCCTTAAGCTATTGACAAACCAATGCACTATACGGTTGTCCGGCCACTCCACCCCAGAGCTGTCACCAAGCGTCATTCATGCCACCGCGCCGCACACTAACCGGTAAGGAAGCGATGGCATCCCTCCGCGCCAAGTTCCTCGCCGCCCATGACCGCACAAAAAATGGTAGGGAAGCGATGGCATCCCGCTGTGCCGAGTTCATCGCCGCTCGCGACCTCACACCTATGTGGGCGGGATTTGAAGCTGCCATGGCCGAATGGGCGGTAGAGCAAGAGGCGTCCAAAGCCGCACAGAGGGAGCGGAGAAGTCAGAAAGCACTCAAGAAAAGAGAGGCCCGCCGCCGCAAGAAACAAGAGGACGCATGTGCTGCTGCGGAGAGGTCGGCGGAGATCCAAGCACGGTGGGGTGTCACCGACAAAGCCGGGGAGGAGAACAGCGGCGTCTGGCCAGCATGTGAGAAGTAGTAGTACTTGTAGTAGTTAGTGTGTGTGTATGTGTCTGAGTACGAGCATCTACTGGTACAACTATTTACTACTGTAATTTTTAGAGCAAATTACCAGTACATTAGCCTAGACTCAATGGAAAATTCCTATCCTATGCATCAAATGGCATCTCTTTCTCTATAGGAATTGAGATGCATGTCATCTCGCTTCCTATGATTTTCATATTCCTATAAAATTCCTATCCTAAGAATGAAAGGAGGCCTCTGCTGAAGTAACTATTGTAGCTAGTAGTACTGCTGTTACAGTAGTTTTCTTCAAGAAGCGGAATTCAACGAAGTCATGATGGTTCCTTCGTCCGAGTAACTTCACAGTGGGAAAGGTTGGGCCTATGATTTGACGGCTCATTAGTCATTATTACTGTGGTGCAATGACCTAGGTGACTGTCCCTTGGAGTTCTGCGTGCATGGCAAGTGGACCAGCATGGTCGACGTCCCACATGTTGGCAAACAAAAGTACTATTCTTTCCGATATCGAGGAGCAAGGAAACCGCGTGGTATAGTATCACTGCTGATTTTATTTTTTTCTAATGAATGCTAGCGTTTCAACTCTTACGACGAAGGAGTGCCAAACATGGCACGTGCTGGATGTCCCACACATCAGCAAAAGGAGTGGGACATGAACAACATGGTAGAGCGTCTCCACTTCTTCCACTTCTGGGTTGCATACCACACGTAGTAGTACTGGTGGTATGAACGATACAAAGTGCGACCTAAAGAGAAAGACACGTCTAGTTGGAAGGTCTCGGGGCATACACGTAAGCAAATATAAAACCTAATATGTGCCTCCAATTAATATAGTAGCAGTAGAGTACTTAGGCACGTACTCCATAACATCACCGTGCAGTCCACGCATAACATTTAGTGGTACGTACTAGAAAAATGCCTATATGCCACGCATGTTCATACTATTTGTGCCTTTCTACTTCACTTACTGTGCTACATTACTTAGGTTCGTACGCCCACTCCTGGGTACATGTCCGTCTCGTAGTTCCAATCCCACGTGTTCTTCATCGATGGAATGATCCATATCATCGTAGTTAGTGTGGTTCCCCACGATGGAGACTCATACAACTATGGCCGGCCTCGACGCAGAGCAGTCGCGTGCACCGGGAAGAGGCGCTCTCTCGACCGTCACGCTGCTTCAAAGCCAGTGCCAGTGAGAGGTCGCCCCCGCTCTGGCCAAGCATTAATGCGGCACTGACGCTCTAGGGCGACGCTGACCGTTTCATGCGGGAAGCGGGCGCTGGCAAGGGAGTATTGGTTTTGAACCGTTTCAGGTGTAGTACTGGTAGTTTGCAAAACTACTCAATTATTGCACTCAGTTTCATAAGAAATTGTGGTAAAAAATGTTACTCCACAGCCCGCTTAATTTGTCCTTCCTCTTCCCCCGCCCACGCACGTCTGCAGGAAGAGGCCGGTCAACCCTTATATATATTTTCTGAAACAAGGTCTACCCTTATATAGGACTGCTAGCACAAAAAGATGCATGCATGGACAATAAAATTTCCAGATTAAAGCGCCGCTTCAGTGGGAGTATGGCGTATGTCATTACCTTTGGCCGGGCCATGGCTACCGCCTATCGGGCGACGGCGACTAGAGAAGAGGCGGCGGGAGGGGAATGAATGCAGCTACTATTTGGGTTCGCCGTCCGACTTAAATAAATGCGCACCATCACATGTACGCGCGGGTGCACAAATTGTAACATACATGTCTGCTTGAGTGGGCGTCATGTAACTGGTGTGTGTCTGTGAGATTATGAGAGATAGAGTGCGTGTGTGCGATTCTACTCTTCGGACATGTACTCAACCTTTTGCATCGGGATATAAGTATAATGGTACTACACTTTGGCTAGTGATTTAAGTGGCCATGTTAACGTGGTTGTGTAAAAAAATGTCACTTCCTACTCGTGATTTGCGTTATATAATTACAAGCAAGATGGTCGTGCATTGCACGGAACATCAATATGCATTTTTTTACAAAACACCTATTGTGATTGATCCATGCAGGAGTAATCCCATGTGTAAAAACTAATGATATCTCAAGAATTTTATCGGAAAACTGGTATCTTGAGAATTTCATCGAAAAAATGAAAGATGAGAGGTAAAGTGAGGAGGAGAGGAGCATGGTGGTGACTGGTGGTCGGACTGGGCGGAGGCATGGGGATGGACGGCGCCGGCAGGCGGCAGCGGCCACCATGCTAGATTGTTCTAGAGACTTCCTTTTTTAATTGCTTAGCAATAAGGTTGTGGAGAGAGGTGCGGGTATCTTTTGTAAAATTATCATAGTTTGCTTTCTATCCGTCAAATATAGATCAGACAGTCTATATTACAAGATGACAGGCACACCATCATCACCAACTCGGTTTTTTATAAGAGTAGAGATGATAAGTTTGCTAACTACTAAAGTAAAGTGGAATTTGTCCATGTTGTACAAGTAAATTAAGTTGATCGTTTATCATATGGGTAAGGTTGGACGAAGGGTGGTAGGAACAAATGCTCCGCCTAGAGCATGTGTGTGTCAGATGGAGTCTTAGTGTGTGCGTGTGTGTCTGGGGGGTGTATACATGTGTGTGAGAGATGGAGTCTTGGTGTGTGTGGGGGGTGGGTGGGTGTGTGTGTGTGGGGGGGGTGCGCGCGCTCCCATGTGTGTGTGTGACGCGGGGTCCTCGGTGGCGGATGTAATTTAAGTGTGCGTGGCTTCATCACAGAGAGGTGATGTGTATGGCAGAGGCCACCAACGATGGGGTGCGAGAGAGAAAAGGCACGTAGAGAGGGAGGAGAAGGTGTGTGCGCGTGAGAGGAGTAGACATCGAGAGAATGTGTTTGTTCGAGAGACACCGAGGAAGACTACTATATATCGATGGTGCATGTAGGCAGGAATTAAACGAAGGGATGGTCTTATTAGTTTTGGGGATATAGGGGAAGAGTGAGAGGGGGTAGCTAGAAGGAGATTGTTAAGTGTGAGTGTGTGTTTACCCATCTAGATGAAAGTTATGTGCACACAAGAAGAGAACAATTCGATGTGGAGTTAGGGTTGAGGGTAATTAACTACATATGCAGACATAGAGACCTTGAATGTGCATGTGCAGGAGGTATACATGTATACGTGGATGTGTGTGTGTGCGCACGTGCATGATCGAGATAAAAGAAAGAAGACATAAGTCATAAGATCAATGACATGGGAGAGACGGATCGGTATGACAATATGCATGCATGTGAGAGTGCAGGGAAGAAGGACCGACAATTGAGCATGTGTTTTTGTCTTTAAGAGATAGTGGCATGGGCTGGAGCATGCATCTATGGTGAGCAGAGGGAGTGAGACACAATGATTGTGCAAAAGAGATCAACCTATAATTGCATGTATGGAGAGACATATATAGTGTGGGTGATAGGAAGCAAGAGTGCGTGCGAGAAAGAAATGTTGATGGAGAAACTACAGATAGATACAGAGATGGAAATGCTAGCTAGAGGGACATCGGCTAGTTTGAGTGTTGGAGATGACTGCCGGGTGGTTGAGAGGGTGAAGTTATGTGTGTGTGTGAGAGAAAGATAAAAAGAGGGCACTTGACTGCATGTAGAGAGAAACATACATAGTGTGCGTGATAGGAAGCAAGAGTGAGGGCGAGAAAGAAGGTTGATGGAGAAACAGATAAACAGAAAGATAAATATGCTAGCTAGTGTGCGATAGAGATAGGATTCGAGTGGATCAGAAGGCTGAGTTATGTGTGTGGGTGTGAGAGAGATGAAGAAAGGGTGAATGTGACTCACATACAAACAAATATCGGAGAGAAATGATATCCCAAGAGACAGAGTTTTGTGTCTGTGGGAGAGAAAGATATTTCACAACGAGTAATAGCTAGAGAGACATATGAGGGAACGCAAGATATCTCTAGGGAGAGAGAGTGTGTGTGAGCGACATACAAGAGAATGGGGGAGAGATATGAGACCCTGGGAGACAGAGTTTGTGTTTGTGCGTGAGAAAGAGATATTTAAGAGGAAGAGTCGTAGCTTCTCATACCTAAGGACCAAAAGACATCTCTGTGTGAGAGGGTGTGTGCTAGTGGCACACAGGGGAATAGTAGAGAGAAATGAGACGCCGGGAGACGAAGTTTGTGTTTGTGTGAGAGAAAGAGATTTCACATGGAGAGTCATAGTTAGAGACACATTACAGGGAGTGAGATATACTTAGAGAGAAATAGAGTGATGGAGGTCGAGGGAGAGAGTACCGTCAGTGTGTTACGAAGATAAAAGATCATTGTCGACATACAGGTAGCATGAGAGATAACCGAGAAACGATGAACATGTATAGGTCTAGAGAGATACTCCTATATAAGCATGAGTGATAGCTATATGAGACGAATATCTAGATTAAAGGGGATTCAAATATTTAAACTAGACATCACGACATCGATAATATCATAACGCAAATTGGTTTATCAAACATGCATATTCATTTGAATTTGGGGACACATGTAATGTTATATAGTTTATCAATATTAGTGATCCATATATTATTTAATTAGAGACAATGCATGGTTTACATGCAATTAATGTCTAAACGGGATTACACTATATGTTGCGTGTGTGAAACACGTTATACATGTTTGAGAAGTAAAAAAATTAAAAACCCGCATGAAACACACATTAATTGGAGACAGTTAGCGAGGAATGCATACATTGGATTTCAACATAAAGTGGTTTCAAATATTTGAAAATCCAAATTAAGATGGATACAGCCTAAAGAATCTGAGATCATGCCATTTGTAAACCATATTTATGTGTAAAGGGTGTTGTGCTTTTGAAAGTATATATATAAAATATGATGTATATAGAATTTTATTCCAATCGAAAATAGATCCTGCCCAAACAAAAATAGAATACAAACTGGATTTGAATTCAGTTGGCACCGTAAACATGCACTCTTGCTCTGCAAAAATTTGAATGAAGCGCAGAAAGTCGCAGTAATCGCCCGAAACCAAAATCTGCGAGATGGGAATTACTGCCTATCCCTGCCACGCAAAGCCTATTGGCTCGATTTCTATAGGTTTCGATAGGGGTAGGTTTGTAATTTCACTCAAACGTGACATAACCGCCTCTCACCCGGATTCATACACGATGGGCGCCAAAAACAAACTCTTGTCGACAAATATTTGGTGTATGGGAGATTACCGTCCTATCCCCAATTGACTAATATTGCTGTGATGTAGGAAATTTTAAACGGGGGCTAAGTTTGTAAATTTCCTCGCATTTGAGACAAGCGCACCCTGAAGACATGGTTCCCCCATTCCTCTCTCCCTCCATTTCCCCATTCGTACTCCGTGGGCGCCAAAGCACCCTCTCCACCCCAGCCTCCTCCGTCCGCTACCCCATCCACCGCCATCCTCCTCCACCATGACGGAGCTGATACCTCGACGCCGTCGGCCATTACAAGAGATCAACCTCTCTCATCCATGGCTTCAGACCGGGATCCTTGCATCACGTCCTCTCGCTTCATCCCCGCCGTCGTCCACCTTGCCAGCGCCACTCCCACGACCGTCTCATCCACCGCGCCCCGCCGCCACCATCTACCCTCCTAGATCTGCTTCCACACCGCCGACAGCCATCGCTACCGCAACACCTTCAAATTCTCAGTAGATGCATACACGGCGCCGCACCAGAGGCGGTACTCTTTTGTATCTGCTCAACTTATTTATCGCAGCAAGAAAATAGATCGCCACTGCTTTACTCTGATTTCTTGTCCATCACTTACTTGTTAGTTGAAAGAAAACATTGGTTGCGAAATTGCCTTTGTCCGGTTTGCACCTTCATATCCGCCATGGCACGCTCAACACTATACTCGCAGTGGTTATTGTTTTCCCCTTTTATATTCCACAGTAGTTAAGTGACAGTAGACTAAATTTCAAAATTGGGTCAGTCGATTTTTGAGAGCTCGCCGGAGTTCGCCGATGGGAACGAAGGGGCTCGGGTGGGGACGATGGTTGTGGGGGGGCGGTGGTGGGGCCTTGCCGAACAAAGAAACTGAACAGGGGTGGGGGCGGGGCTGGGGGGTGGTGGTGGCAGAGGAACACAGGCGGTGGGGGCCGGTGGTTCGGCCGGCAGCCCATGCGGTGTCCTGTATGGGAAGCACAATATGTTCCTTGTCAAGAAGGGGAGCATGGACATCTGCAGTCGACACCTCTATTGGGTCGGTTCTGCTAAATGATTTCGCACTTCGAGTTGGTCTGCCATAATACCCCAGAAATGGCGGGGGCCGAGCGGTCTTTGATAGACTAAACTGATAGTAACAGCTATGTGCCTTCAGATGAATAGAGCTGGCCTGTAGGTGATCGATAGGATCCATATTACTAGCGGCAAAACCCTATGTTTTCCAGCTAGTTCGCTTTCCTGATTTATTTATGGTGGTTATGGTGTACCCCTATTATCTACACTATGATATGCCTACTGGCACTGCGCTCTCGTTATCATGGTTTCGCAATAAACTTTCTATATGGTATATTATGAACCTATCATCTGCCAACTATCCTTACATCTGGGGCCACCAACAGGGAGCCTATTTTTTGTGTAGTTGTGCCAGATTATATTAATCTACTCACCATATTACAGCACACATGGGCTCTCTCATCAGAATCTAGTGATAGCACACAAGGGTTTATAGGGAGCCTCTATTATATTACAATATCCTCTGCATTACAAAGATAATCTCACTACTATTTGTGTTTTCATGCTTTACAGATATTTTACATAATCATAATGAATATAAGAATGCGCACATCAGAAGAATATTGCAGAACAGTTCAATGGGTAACAAACTTGGCAACAAGGGATTGAGGTCCATTGTGGATGCAATGAAACCCACATGCTCGCGACCTATAGATTCGTATTCAGAATATGATCCTAATGACTATTCTGACCTCGAGGAGTCAAAGGCAGATGGCCTATCCTGTTCACCCAATAAGGTGCATGTTCTAATTTGGCAAGGTTTTATTGGTTGCAGATATCTTTCATAAGGTGTCTTGCATTTCTTTTGCTTCGTTGCGCCGCCATATGATAGATGTGAAGATGCCATGCCATCCATTATCAACACCTATTCCATTTGTCGTCATACCATGTTTTTCCATTCAAATGTTGTTCTTATGTTTCAGACATCCAAAAGGAAGAGGGTGATTGCAGAACCTGAAGGAGTACAAGCAAAATCCTTAAAAATGGTGGTGCTACCGGAGAAATCACATAGCACTGATGACCCACAAGTATAAGGGATCTATCGTAGTCCTTTCGATAAGTAAAAGTGTCGAACCCAACGAGGAGCAGAAGGAAATGATAAGCGGTTTTCAGCAAGGTATTCTCTGCAAGTACTGAAATAAGTGGTAACAGATAGTTTTGTGATAAGATAGATTGTAACGAGCAACAAGTAACAAAAGTCAATAAAGTGCAGCAAGGTGGCCCAATCCTTTTGTAGCAAAGGACAAGCCAGAACAAACTCTTATAATAGGAAAAGCGCTCCCGAGGACACATGGGAATATCATCAAGCTAGTTTTAATCACGTTCATATGATTCGCGTTCGATACTTTGATAATTTGATATGTGGGTGGACCGGTGCTTGGGTGCTATCCTTACTTGAACAAGCATCCCACTTATGATTAACCTCTATTGCAAGCATCTGCAACTACAACAAAAGTATTAAGGTAAACCTAACCACAGCATGAAGCATATGGATCCAAATCAGCCCCTTACGAAGCAACGCATAAACTAGGGTTTAAGCTTCTGTCACTCTAGGAACCCATCATCTACTTATTACTTCCCAATGCCTTCCTCTAGGCCCAAATAATGGTGAAGTGTTATGTAGTCGACGTTCACATAACACCACTAGAGGCTAGACAACATACATCTTATCAAAATATCAAACGAATACCAAATTCACATGACTACTAATAGCAAGACTTCTCCCTTGTCCTCAGGAACGAACGTAATTACTCACGAAGCATATTCATGTTCATAATCAGAGGGCTAATAATATGCATATAGGATCTGAACATATGATCTTCCACCAAATAAACCAACTAGCATCAACTACAAGGAGTAATCAACACTACTAGCAACCTACTAGCACCAATCCTGGACTTTGAGACAAGAATTGGATACAAGAGATGAACTAGGGTTTGGAGATGAGATGGTGCTGGTGAAGATGTTGATGGAGATTGCCCTCTCCCGATGATAGGAGCGTTGGTAATGACGATGGTGGTGATTTCCCCCTCTCGGAGGGAAGTTTCCCCGGCAGAACAGCTCTGCCGGAGCTCTAGATTGGATCCGCCAAGGTTCTGCCTCGTGGCGGCGGAGTCTCGTCCCGAAAAGTTCCTCCCTATTTTTTCTCATCGAAAGACCTCATATAGGAGAAGATGGACGTCGGAGAGCCACCAGGGGGCCCACGAGGTAGGGGGCGTGCCCCCACCCTCGTGAGCAGGGTGTGGCCCCCCTGGCCTTCATCTTTGGCGAGGATTTTTCTTTATTTATTTTAAGACGTTTCGTGGAGTTTTAGGACTTTTGGAGTTGCGCAGAATAGGTCTCTAATATCTGCTCCTTTTCTAGCCTAGAATTCCAGCTGCCGGCATTCTCCCTCCTTATGTAAACCTTGTAAAATAAGAGAGAATAGCCATAAGTATTGTGACATAAAGTGAAATAACAGTCCATAATGCGATAAATATTGATATAAAAGCATGATGCAAAATGGACGTATTAACTCCCCCAAGCTTAGACCTCGCTTGTCCTCAAGCGAAAAGCCGATAACAATAAATATGTCCTCATGTTTAGAGGTAGAGGCGTCAATAAAAATAAAATATGGACATGAAGGCATCATGATTATTCTCATAGCAGCAACATATATAGCTTTTGTCATATGATTACTTATGTTGAAGTGATGATCTATTCACAATGCAAAAGTATAAATCATAAACCTTATTGGGCTCCGACAAACTATAATCTTAGTCATTGAAGCAATTGCAATTTATCATAACATCGGAAAGAGTCTATGTCAGAGCTAAAAAGCAAGTCCACATACTCAACTATCATTTAGTCCTCCATAATTGCTAACACTCATGCGATACTTGTGGTTACGGAGTTTTAATCGGACACAGAGAAAGATAGGGGCTTATAGTTTTGCCCCACAACCTTTTACCTCAAGGGTAATGTCAACAATAATGGTTCATGCTCCCCTACATCCAATTATATATATATATATATATATATATATATATCATGTTCTTTCCAACATGCTGAGCTTGCCAAAGGATAAAGTGAAAAAGAAAAGGTGAAGATCACCATGACTCTTGCATAAGGTAGAAGATAATAATAAAGGATAGGCCCTTCGCAGAGGTAAGCAGAGGTTGCCATGCGCTTTTATTGTTGGATGTATAAAATCTCAATGCGAAAGAACGTCACTTTATATTGCCCCTTGTGATATGAACCTTTATTATGCAGCCCATCGCTTTTATTACTTCCACATCACAAGATCGTATAAAGCTTATTTCTCCCACACCAATCAATCATACATATTTATAGCAATTTTTATTGCCTTGCACCGATGACAACTTACTTGAAGGATCTTACTCAATCCATAGGTAGATATGGTGGACTCTCATGGCAAAACTGGTTTAAGGGTATTTGGAAGCACAAGTAGTATTTCTACTTGGTGCTGAGAATTTGGCTAGCATGAGGGGGAAAGGCAAGCTCAACAAGTTAGAGGATCCATGACAACATACTTTATCTCGGATATAAGAAAGACATAACTCATTACGTTGTCTTCCTTGTCCAACATCAACTCTTTAGCATGTCATATTTTAATGAGTGCTCCCAATCATAAAAGATGTCAATGATAATGTATCTATATGTGAAAACCTCTCTTTCCTTATTACTTCCTATTAATTGCAACAATGACCAAAGCTATGATTGCCAACTCCCAACAACTTTTATTCATCATACTCTTTCTATGTGAAGTCATTACTCTCAATAAGATCAATATGAACCTTTTTGTTTCTTTTTATTCTTTTTATCTTTTCTTTTATTCACCCAAGATCATGGCAAAATAATCAAGCCCTTGACTCAACACTAATCTTTATTATATATAGCTCACGGACTCGATTACATAGAGAGATCATAAAGCAAAACTCAAAACTAGATCATGCCATAAACTTTATTCTACTGGATCAAGATACTACTAATAGGATCGAACTAAGAAAAACGGTAAAGATAGGAGTTGTGATGGTGATATGATACCGGGGCACCTCCCCCAATCTTGGCAGTTGCCAAGGGGAGAGCCCATACCCATGTGATTATATCTCCTTTGTCGGTGAAGAAGGTGGAGGTAACGGATAATAGCACATCGATTGTAAGAGGTCCTCCAGCTTGCGAATAATTCCCTTAAGTGCGACAATATGATCCTTCACAAAATATTTTCTTGTGTGAGATACTTGTTTTGTATACGAGCTAACTCAGTCATCTTGAAAGCTTCGATCTTAGTTGGGGTAAGAAGGTTATGATCAATTTGAAGGATATCTTTTGCTGCTAGAGCTTGATCCTCCGTGGCCTTCTTGATCCTTTCATCCTTGTTGACCCTCGTGGGTTCTTCCCTCTTCAGATCTATCTTCATTAATTAGCCAAGCATCATTGTCACCAATGTTGGAGGAGGGAGACGACATGATGTCTAGCCTGGAAAACCCTGACAAAAAACAGCTCGAAACAAGAACAGAGAAGGTTTGCGTGATACGGGAGTCAAAACCTTTGGGAGAATATATAATGAATTTTTACCGATCAAAATATGTATCATGCAAGAAAACAGAGTCCGGAAGGCACATGAGGTGCTCACGAGGTAGGGGGCACGCCCACCACCCTCGTGGAGCCCTCGTGTCCTTCCCGGACTGCTACATATTTTTCTATTTTTCTAAATATTCCAAAACGGAGAAATATTGCCTTAAAATTGTTTTGGAGTCGGTTTACTTACCGTACCACATACCTATTCCTTTTCGGGGTTTGAAACGCTCCGGAAAGTGTCCCTTATGTATTCCTCCAGGGTTACGGTTTCAATAATCTTGGTTTCAACATTTATGGGATTACTTGAGATATAATGTTTGATTCTTTGACCGTTTACCACCTTCGGATTTGTGCCCTCGAAGTTGTTGATTTTTATGGCACCGGAACGATAGACCTCCTCGATAACATAGGGGCCTTCCCATTTAGAGAGAAGTTTGCCTGCAAAAAACCTTAAACGAGAGTTGTATAGCAATACATAATCACCTACATTAAACTCACGCTTTTGTATCCTTTTGTCATGCCATCTTTTAACGTTTTCTTTAAACAACTTGGCATTTTCATAAGCTTGGGCTCTCCATTCATCAAGTGAGCTAATATCAAATAACCTCTTCTCACCGGCAAGTTTAAAATCATAGTTAAGCTCTTTAATAGCCCAATATGCCTTATGTTCTAGTTCGAGAGGTAAGTGACATGCTTTTCCATAAACCATTTTATATGGAGACATGCCCATAGGATTTTTATATGCAGTTCTATAAGCCCATAATGCATCATCAAGTTTCTTGGACCAATTCTTTCTAGACCTATTAACAGTCTTTTGCAAAATTAATTTGAGCTCTTTATTTCTCAACTCTACTTGACCACTAGACTGAGGGTGATAAGGAGATGCAATTCTATGATTAACATCATATTTAGCAAGCATTTTACGGAAAGCACCATGAAAAAGTGTGAACCACCATCAGTCATTAAATATCTAGGGACTCCAAACCTCGGGAAAATAACTTCTTTAAGCATTTTAATAGAAGTGTTATGATCAGCACTACTAGTTGGAATAGCTTCTACCCACTTAGTAACGTAATCAACAACAACCAAAATATGTGTGTATCCATTAGAGGTAGGAAAAGGTCCCATATAATCAAAGCCCCAAACATCAAACGGTTCAATAACAAGTGAATAATTCATAGGCGTTTCTTGACGTCTACTAATATTACCAATTCTTTGACATTCATCACAAGACAAGACAAACTTACGGGCATCCTTGAAGAGAGTAGGCCAATAAAAACCAGATTGCAATACCTTATGTGCAGTTCTATCTCCAGCGTGGTGTCCTCCATAAGCTCGGAATGACACTTGCGTAGGATCTGTTCCTGTTCATGCTCAGGTACACAACGTCTAATAACACCATCTACTCCTTCTTTATAAAGATGTGGGTCATCCCAAAAGTAATGTCTTAAATCATAGAAAAACTTTTTCTTTTGCTGGTATGTGAAGCTAGGTGGTATAAACTTAGCAACAATATAATTAGCATAATCAGCATACCATGGAGTACTACGAGAAGTACTTATAACATTTAATTGTTCATCGGGAAAGCTATCATTAATAGGTAGTGGTTCATCAAGAATATTTTCTAACCTAGACAAGTTGTCTGCAACGGGGTTCTCAGCTCCCTTTCTATCAACAATATGCAAATCAAATTCTTGTAGCAAGAGAACCCATCTAATAAGTCTAGGCTTAGCATCTTTCTTTTCCATAAGGTATTTAATAGCAGCACGATCAGTTTGAATAGTTACTTTAGAATCAACAATATAAGATGTGAACTTATCACAAGCAAATACAACTGCTAAAAGCTCTTTTTTAGTAGTAGCATAATTTCTTTGAGCATTGTCTAGAGTCTTACTAGCATAATGAATAACATTTAATTTCTCATCAACTCTTTGCCCTAGAACAGCACCTACAACATAATCACTAGCATCACACATAATTTCAAAGGGTAGGTTCCAATCAGGTGGCTGAACAACAGGTGCAGTGACTAATGCTTTCTTAAGTATTTCAAATGCTTCTACACAATCATCATCAAAGACAAATGGTATATCTTTTTGCAATAAATTAGTCAGGGGCCGAGAAATTTTTGAGAAGTCCTTGATGAACCTCCTGTAAAATCCGGCGTGATCAAGGAAACTTCTTATATCTTTGATGTCCTTGGGAGATGGCATCTTTTCAATAGCATCAACCTTGGCTTTATCAACTTCAATACCTCTTTTAGAAACTTTGTGCCCCAAGACAATACCTTCATCAACCATAAAGTGGCACTTTTCCCAATTCAATACAAGATTAGTTTCTTCACATCTCTGCAAAACTCAACCAAGATTGCTCAAGCAATCATCAAAAGAGGAACCATAGACGGAAAAGTCGTCCATGAAAACCTCACAAATCTTTTCACAGAAGTCAGAGAATATAGCCATCATGCATCTTTGAAAGGTAGCAGGTGCATTACATAAACCAAAAGGCATACGTCTATAAGCAAAAGTACCAAAAGGGCATGTAAAAGTAGTCTTTGATTGATCTCTAGCCGACACAGGTATTTGAGAGAAACCAGAATAACCATCTAGAAAGCAATAGTGTGTATGTTTGCATAATCTTTCTAGCATTTGATCAATAAAAGGTAAGGGGTAATGATCTTTCTTAGTAGCTTTATTTAATTTGCGGAAATCAATTACCATCCTATAACCTGTGATAATTCTTTGTGGAATCAATTCATCTTTATCATTAGGAACAACAGTAATACCTCCCTTCTTAGGGACACAATGGATAGGACTTACCCACTCACTATCAGCAACGGGAGAGATTATACCTGCCTCCAGAAGCTTTAGTATTTCTTTTCTTACCACTTCTTTCATTTTAGGATTCAGACGTCGTTGAGGATCACGAACTGGTTTGGCATCTGCTTCCAAATTTATTTTATGTTGACATAGAGTGGGACTAATGCCCTTAAGATCATCAAGAGTATATCCAATAGCACCACGATGCTTTTTTAGAGTTTTCAATAACCTTTCTTCTTCATGCTCTGAAAGGTTAGCACTAATAATAACAGGATATATCTTCTTTTCATCAAGATAAGCATATTTAAGATTATCAGGCAACGGTTTAAGCTCAAACACGGGATCACCCTTGGGTGGAGGTGGATCCCCTAAAATTTCAACAGGCAAATTATGTTGCAGAATAGGTTCCTATTTAAAGAATACTTCATCTATTTCCCTTCTTTCATTCATGAATATATCATTTTCATGGTCTAGCAGATAGTGTTCTAAAGGATCACTAGGAGGTACGGCAATAGAAGCAAGACCAATAATCCATCCTTACTATGTAATTCTTCCTCACGATGTTTTTTTACTAAATTTAGAGAAATTAAACTCATGAACCATATCATCCAAGCCAACAGTAACAACATTCTTTGTGCAATCTATGGTAGCATTGACAGTATTTAAGAAGGGTCTACCAGATATAATGGGACAAATACTATCTTGTGGGGAACCAAGGACAAGAAAATCAGCAGGATATTTAGTTTTCCCACACAATACTTCAACATCTCTAACAATTCCAATTGGTGCAATAGTATCTCTATTAGCAAGTTTAATAGTAACATCAATATCTTCTAACTCAGCAGGTGCAATTTCATTCTTAATTTCTTCATATAAATCAATAGGTATTACACTAGCACAAGCAGCTATATCACATAATCCATGATAACAATGATCTCCTATTTTAACAGAAATAACAGGCACGCCTACCACAGGTCTATGTTTATCTTTATCACAAGGTTTAGCAATTCTAGCAGTTTCACCTTCGAACCAAATAACATGCCCATCAATATTATCGGACAAGAGATCTTTAACAATAGAAATATTAGGTTCTACTTTAAATTTCTCAGGAGGTGTATAAGTTCTAATATTGCTTTTACGAACAACAGTTGAAGCTTTAGCATGATCCTTTATTCTAACAGGGAAAGGTGGTTTCTCAATATAAGAAGTAGGAACAATAGGATCATTATAGGTGATAGTCTTTTCTTCAACTTTAATAGGTGCAGCTACTTTTACTTCTATGGGAGGATGATATTTAAACCACTTCTCCTTAGGGAGATCAACATAAGTAGCAAAAGATTCACAGAAAGAAGCTACTATCTCAGAGTCAAGTCCATATTTAGTGCTAAACTTACGGAAAATATCGGTATCCATAAAAGATTTAACACGATCAAACTTAGGTGTCATACCTAACTCCTTACCTTCATCGAGGTCTCAATCTTCAGAGTTGCATTTAATTCTATCCAATAAATTCCATCTGAATTCAATAGTCTTCATCATAAAAGAGCCAGCACAAGAAGTATCGAGCATGATGCGATTGTTATCAGAAAGCCGAGCATAAAAACTTTGCATAATTATTTCTCTCGGGAGCTCATGATTGGGGCATGAATATAACATTGATTTAAGCCTCCCCCAAACTTGAGCGATGCTTTCTCCTTCGCGAGGCCAGAAATTATATATATATAATTGCGATCACGATGAACAAGATGCATAGCGTAATACTTTTGATGAAATTCCAACTTCAATCTTTTATAGTCCCATGATTTCATATCATCACATAGCCTATACCATATCAATATGTCTCCCTTCAAAGATAAAGGGAAGAGCTTCTTCTTAGCAACATCATCGGGCATACCTGCAAGCTTAAATAATCCACAAACTTCATCCACATATATTAAGTGCTCATCAGGATGCTTTGTTCCATCTCCTGTAAAAGGGTTAGCTAGCAGTTTTTCCATCATACCCGAAGGAAATTAAAAAGGAGTTTCATTTTCAATAGGTTCAATAGGTTGAGGAGCAACTCTTTGCTCTACTGAACGGGGTGAAGATACCCCGAACAAGCCCCTCGGAGAATTACTTTCCATAGTAACAAGTGATAGTAAATTTCAGCACACTATATAAATTTTTCGTTACCAAATTTCACCTACCAAAGGCGCTACACTCCCTGGCAACGGCGCCAGAAAAGAGTCTTGATGACCCACAAGTATAGGGGATCTATCGTAGTCCTTTCGATGAGTAACAATGTCGAACCCAACGAGGAGCAGAAGGAAATGATAAGCGGTTTTCAGCAAGGTATTCTCTGCAAGTACTGAAATAAGTGGTAACAAATAGTTTTGTGATAAGATAGATTGTAACGAGCAACAAGTAACAAAAGTAAATAAAGTGCAGCAAGGTGGCCCAATCCTTTTGTAGCAAAGGACAAGCCGGAACAAACTCTTATAATAGGAAAATCGCTCCCGAGGACACATGGGAATATCGTCAAGCTAGTTTTCATCACGTTCATATGATTCATGTTCGATACTTTGATAATTTGATATGTGGGTGGACAGGTGCTTGGGTGCTGTCCTTACTTGAACAAGCATTCCACTTATGATTAACCTCTATTGCAAGCATACGCAACTACAACAAAAGTATTAAGGTAAACCTAACCACAACATGAAGCATATGGATCCAAATCAGCCCCTTACGAAGCAACGGATAAACTAGGGTTTAAGCTTCTATCACTCTAGCAACCCATCATCTACTTATTACTTCCCAATGCCTTCCTCTAGGCCCAAATAATGGTGAAGTGTTATGTAGTCGACGTTCACATAACACCACTAGAGGCTAGACAACATACATCTTATCAAAATATCAAACGAATACCAAATTCACATGACTACTAATAGCAAGACTTCTCCCTTGTCCTCAGGAACGAACGTAATTACTCACGAAGCATATTCATGTTCATAATTAGAGGGGTAATAATATGCATATAGGATCTGAACATATGATCTTCCACCAAATAAACCAACTAGCATCAACTACAAGGAGTAATCAACACTAGTAGCAACCTACTAGCACCCATCCCGGACTTTGACCCAAGAATTGGATACAAGAGATGAACTAGGGTTTGGAGATGAGATGGTGCTGGTGAAGATGTTAATGAAGATTACCCTCTCCCGATGAGAGGAGCGTTGGTGATGACGATGGTGGTGATTTCCCCCTCACGGAGGGAAGTTTCCCCGGCAGAACAGCTCTGCCGGAGCTCTAGATTGGATCCGCCAAGGTTCCGCCTCGTGGCGGCGGAGTCTCGTCCCGAAAAGTTCCTCCCTATTTTTTTCTCATCGAAAGACCTCATATAGGAGAAGATGGACGTCGGAGAGCCACCAGGGGGCCCACGAGTTAGGGGGGCCCTAGGGGGGCGCCCCCCACCCTCGTGAGCAGGGTGTGGGCCCCCTGGCCTTCATCTTTGGCGAGGATTTTTCTTTATTTATTTTAAGACGTTCCGTGGAGTTTCAGGACTTTTGGAGTTGCGCAGAATAGGTCTCTAATATTTGCTCCTTTTCAGCCCAGAATTCCAGCTGCCGGCATTCTCCCTCCTTATGTAAACCTTGTAAAATAAGAGAGAATAGCCATAAGTATATGACATAAAGTGAAATAACAATCCATAATGCGATAAATATCGATATAAAAGCATGATGCAAAATGGACGTATCAAGCACCCGACGTATATTGGCGATAGAACCAGCGCCGCAAAACCTAGGATATCGCAACTATGCTGGTCACTGCTTTGCTCTTGTGAGTACCTATTGTCCTATCGCTGTCCTTACATTCATACCTGGTGGATTATGTGACATCATTGTGCATTATAGCTTGCTTATCCACTGTTCTCTCCAAATTATCAGATGTATATTAATGCTTAAATTAATGTAGAATAAACCCAATGCCTATGAAGAAATTTAGTTCTACATTGTTCTTGTAACTATCTGTTGTCCTTATATTTGTCAGCTAGTTCTTCATGTACACTTTGCAGCTTATTTTCCCTTGTCCTCCATTTTTCTACACATTAGATCTACATTTACTCTTGCCAAAATATTGAATAAAACCAATGTTACTGAAGAAGTTTAGCTCCGCATTGCTCTTGTTAGTGCCTTCTGCATGTATGCTGTATTTACATTTGTACTCTGCATCTTAAGTTAAATAATCGCCATTTGTTCCTATATTGTCACATCTATATTTACTTGTAACAAAATGTAGAATAAAGGCAATACTCTTGAAGAAGTGTGTGAGGTAAACTTCTTGAATTGCCCCCCCCCCCCATCAATATGGACAAGGCCTTTATAGAGCCTGTCTTCACTACTAATGTAAGTTTGTCCTCCTCGAGCATTCAAACTTTGTTGTTTAAATTTGGATAGCTATGAGTGAAAATGCTCTTTATTTTTGTCGTCTGCATCAAATTGCTTGTTCAAATTTTATAAAGTAGAAGTACATAAACATAAGTTTGTCGTTCTCAATTTCAGTCTTTAGTTGTACAATCTAGTTCCTTATTCGTACCATGTAAATTAAACTAAACATAGCAAGTTATCTTCTTTAGCACTATGTGTATGCTTGTGTTCTTGATTTGTAATCCAGTGGTGTGGTTTAGACTACTAACAATAGCACAATGTCATATCCTCCTATGTCTCAACTATGAACAATACCATATTATATTAATGTAATTTAAATCGTGTCTCTTGATTTACCAATCTAAAATGGTACAGATTGACACTACACTCACCATTCATGCTTATACGTTGTTTAGAACTATGTCTATGCTTGTGTTCTTGATCTATAATCCAGTGGTCTGGTGAAGCTGGCCGCTCCTGCACAATGCCATTTCATGCCGTCTTAACTATGAGCAATGCCTATTATGTTAATGCTATTTTAAACCGTGTATCTTTATTTCTGACAAAGAAATGAGATGAATTGACAGCGCTGATGCTTATACGTGCAAAACCTGTTATCTACCTACTTGTTTCTCATTCAGGGTGTCAACAGTGCTGCTAGGAAGAACTGCCAGAATGATAGTGAGACAAACCCATTGTTTGTCCCTCTAACACATATTCTAGAGGAGAAGGCAAAACATATTGAGGTTAGGGATACAACCACGAAGTCACATCTTGATGTAGTGTCAAACTTACTCAGTGACACGAGCTCGATGAAGTCACCGCTTGAATCTGTTCGAGTTCTTCAGTCTGAAATTCAAGCAAAAATACATGCTTCCGCTCAAATACAACTGGAAATCCAATCTATATGCAAGATTAACCATAAGTATAGGACGTTTATTGATGCCATGCAGCTTAAGTTGGTGGATATGAGTGCCAAAGAAGCGCAATCTCATCAGGTTGCTAAGCTGCTTGCACTGCAGCTGCTGGGCCAGACTAACCTTGCTTGAACTGTGTTGAAGTGCTGTCGGTTCTATCTATTATTTTGTCCGCCTGTTAACCTCCACTGGTGGCGACCTGCCCAATTTATGTAATTTGATGTCTGGTTGCCCTTTATTATCACTGGCGGCAAACTTTGATGCCGAGGGGATATAATATGCTGTAATTTCTTTGTTGTATAGTCTAGGTTTATTCTTGGTCGGTATGCTGTAATTTAGACCGGAAGGTTCAGTGTATCTCAGTGTTGTCGGTCTTCAGGGCAGCCCGTTACTCACATGGGCTAAAACGTGGTCCTATAATCATCTTGGGCCATTAGCAGGTCTAAACCTTATGGTTGTTTCCCGCCTTTAACAGGCCGAGTAAAGTTCTGGCCAGCTGGGCCAAATAATACAATGGGCTTTTAGCAAGCTAAAACCTAAATTGGGCTAGCATTGAGCCGAAAAATTGACGGTCCAATACAGGCCGAAACTGCCTAAGGCCCATGTTTGGCCCAAATAGGATGAGCAGTTAATAGGCCAAAATATATCTCGGGCCCGTTTGGCCCAATAAAATTATGGGCTTTAAGCAGGCCGGTATCCACGCGGGCCATAGGCCCAAAAGTGTCACGGTCCATTATCAGATGGGCTATAAGCAGGTCGGCTTCAACGTGGGCTGTAATTAGGCCCAACTGTTACACGGGCCATTAACAGGCCGATAGGCCAGTTGGGCTGAAATTTATCCATGAAGACTACGGGCCATTAAGAGGCCTAAATTTACTTTGGACAAGAAATAGCCCAGTTTATGCGTGGGCTGTTAAATGGCCTAAAGTTAAACCAGGCCGACAACGTCCCAGATACTCCACGGCCCGCTAACAGGCTGAAACTATTATCGGGCCGAACTAGTATACGGGCATTTAACTGGCTGAAATACAAACCTGTCTTAGAATGGGCCCAAAGCTACAGTGGCCTGTTAACGGGCCTGATCCGATATGGCCGGTATTTGGTCCAAAACCCGGCAGGCTATGAACGGGCCTGATCTGATATATATATATGGGCCTCAATTTGACCCAAAACATGGCAGGCTGTTAACAGGCCAGCCCACTAGTGTCTGAAAAAACATGGTGGGCCTTTAGCTGGGCCGACCTTTTCACCGGAATGGGCCTCTATTGGGCCGGCCACATGTTGACGTATCATAGGCACCTCCTGTCCAATGAGTGGATGACATTTGTCCCAACGAGGAGCTGACACGTGGTTCCGTCAGCCAATGAGAATTTTACACGTGGAAAATCCTCATTGGTCCGGGCTGTTAATGGGTTATCGAATCCAAAATTGGACCCGATAGCTTAACAGTGAGCCGTTACGGTCGATGCCACGAGTCGGTCACCCTTGATGAAAGCACTTCTATGACGCGCGATTTATCGTCATGGAAGTGGACACTTCTGTGATGATAATTTTGGTAATGTCATGGAACACATCTACGACATCACAGGTATGACTATCTTGATCCTGTCATAAAATCGTCATGGATGTACATGCATGACAGAAAACGTGACCTGCTATGACAAACACGTATCATCACGGAAGTGTATTTTTTTTGTAGTGTAGATCAAGACGCTTAATTGGACTTTCACAAAGCACATACCTTGGTATAGTTTTGAAGAAGTTCAAAATTGATCAGTCAAAGAAAGGGTTCTTGCCTGTGTTACAAGGTGTGAAGTTGATTCAGACTCAATGCCCGACCACTGCAGAAGATAGAGAGAAAATGAAAGTCATTCCCTATGCCTCGGCCATAGATTCTATCATGTATGCAATGTTGTGTACCAGACCTGATGCGTGCCTTGCTATTAGTTTAGCAGGGAGGTACCAAAGTAATCCAGGAGTGGATCACTGGACAGCAATCAAGAACATCCTGAAATACCTGAAAAGGACTAAGGATATGTTTCTCGTTTATGTAGGTGACAAAGAGCTCATCGTAAATGGTTACGTCGATGCAAGCTTTGACACTGATCTGGATGACTCGAAGTCACAAACCGGATACGTATTTATACTGAATGGTGGAGCTGTCAGTTGGTGCAGTTCCAAACATAGCGCCATGGAGGGATCTACGTGTGAAGCGAAGTACATAGCTGCTTGGGAAGCAGCAAATGAAGGAGTCTGGATGAAGGAGTTCATATCTGATCTAGGTGTTATACCTAGTGCATCGGGTCCAATTAAAAACTTTTGTGACAATACTGGAGCAATTGCCTTGGCGAAGGAATCAAGATTTCACAAGAGAGCCAAACACATCAAGAGACGATTCAATTCCATCTGTGATCAAGTGAAGGAGGGATACATAGAGATTTGCAATATACATACGGATCTGAATGTTGCAGACCCGTTGACTAAGCCTCTCTCACGAGCAAAACATGATCAGAACCAAGACTCCATGGGTGTTAGAATCATTACTATCTAATCTAGATTATTGACTCTAGTGCAAGTGGGAGACTGAAGGAAATATGCCCTAGAGGCAATAATGAAGTTGTTGTTTATATTTCCTTATATCATGATAAATGTTTATTATTCATGCTAGAATTGTATTAACCGGAAACTTAGTACATGTGTGAATACACCGACAAACAGAGTGTCCCTAGTATGCCTCTACTAGACTAGCTCGTTAATCAAAGATGGTTAAGTTTCCTGACCATAGACATGTGTTGTCATTTGATGAACGGGGTCACATCATTAGAGAATGATGTGATGGACAAGACCCATTTGTTAGCTTAGCATAATAATCGTTTAGTTTTATGGCTATTGCTTTCTTCATGACTTATACATGTTCCTCTAACTATGAGATTATGCAACTCCCGAATACCGGAGGAACACCTTGTGTGCTATCAAATGTCACAACGTAACTGGGTGATTATAAAGATGCTCTACAGGTGTCTCTGATTGTGTTTGTTGAGTTGGCATAGATCGAGAATAGGATTTGTCTCCGTGTATCGGAGAGGTATCTTTCGGCCCTCTCAGTAATGCACATCACTATGCGCCTTGCAAGCAATGTGTCTAATGAGTTAGCCACGGGATGATGTATTACAAAACAAGTAAAGAAACTTGCCGGTAACAAGATTGAACTAGGTATGATGATAGCGACGATCGAATCTCGGGCAAGTAACATACCGATGACAAAGGGAACAAAGTACGTTGTTATGCGGTTTGACCGATAAAGATCTTCGTAGAATATGTACGAGCCAATATGAGCATCTATGTTCCACTATTGGTTATTGACCGGAGATGTGTCTCGGGCATGTCTACATAGTTCTCAGACCCGTAGGGTCCGCACGCTTAACGTTCGATGACGATTTGTATTATGAGTTATGTGATTCGATGAACCAAAGTTTGTTTGGAGTCCCGTAACATGACGAGGAGTCTCGAAATGGTCCAGACATAAAGTTTGATACATTGGAAGGTTATGTTTGGACACCGGAATGGTTTCGGAAAGGTTCAGGCATTTTCCGGAGTACCGGGGGTTAACGGAACCCCCCCCCCCCCCGGGGGGGAGTTAATGGGCCTTCATGTGCCCTAGTAGAGAGAGGAGGCGGCAGCTAGCTGGTGGCGCACGCCCCCACAAGCCCAAACCAAATTGGACTAGGGTTGCGGGGGCCGGCCCCCCTTTCCTTCCCTCCTCCTCCTTCCCTCCTTCAACTAGTGGGAATAGGAAAGGGGGCGAATCCTACTTAGACCGGGAGTCCAAGTAGGACTCCCCCCATGGCGCCCCCCTTGGGGCCGCCAGCTCTCCTCCCCCCTTTATATACGTGGGAGGGGGGCACCCCAAAGACACACCAAGTCTTCTCTTAGTCGTGTGCGGTGCCCCCCTCCACAGTTACACACCTCGATCATATCGTTGTAGTGCTTAGGCGAAGCTCTGCGCCGGTAACTTCATCATCACCGTCACCACACTGTTGTGCTGACAGAACTCTCCCTCCTCCTGAACTGGATCAAGAGATCGAGGGACGTCATCGAGCTGAACGTGTGCTGAACACGGAGGTATCGTACGTTCGGTGTTTGGATCGGTTGGATCGCGAAGACGTCCGACTAAATGAACCACGTTGCTAAACGCTTCCGCTTTCGGTCTACGAGGGTACGTGGACCCACTCTCCCCACTCCTTGCTATGCTTCTCCTAGATAGATCTTGCGTGATCGTGGGAAAATTTTGAACTACTACGTTCCCCAACATCCATACCATACTTCCTCTAGAAACAAAGTCTGTGGTACTTATTGATTTGATCCAGTATGCCAGCAGGCAGAGAAAGCGTGCTGATGAAAAAGGTTGGCAGGCTAGTGAAGATGGACTTAATGAGTGTAAGCTTGTCTCCATAGGACAAGAATGTGGAGCAGCCTGCAAGTCTTTTATCAATTCTTTTAATAACAAGACCAACATCTTCTAGCTTGGGTTTGAGCAGACTGAGGGGCAGGCTAAGGTAAGTGAAAGGGAGGCTGCCAATGATGCATCCGAAGCTGCTGGCTAAAATATGCATCTTTTGTTGACTAGTGTTGATTGGAATCATTGCAGATTTTCAAAATTGACACCTAAGCTAGTGTAGGTAGTGAAATGCATAAAAAGACTCTTGAGTTGCTCTAATTCAGTCTGCATAAGAAGACTCTTGAGTTGCTCTAATTGAGTCTGCATGTAGGCATAATAAGGACAGTATCATCTGCATACTGTATACCTGAGAAATCGGGGCAGGGGTGCAGATCCAGGGGTTTTGATATGAGGCTGTTCTCCATTGCTTTATTCAGAATTGTTTGGAGTAGATCAACAACTAGCACAAATAGAAGTGGAGAAATTGGGTCTCCCTGTCTGACACCTCTTTTATAGAGAAATTGTTTGCCAGGAACACCATTGAGAAGTGCTAAAGAGAAGTCAGATGTAAAGATCATAACCATCTACATGAGCCATCTAGGCCCAAAACCTCTTGCGATTAGGATTTCTCTGAAGGTTTGATGTTCAATCAGATCAAAAGCTTTCACAAATTCTAGCTTGAGGATGATCAAGTCTTTATTAGAATTTTACACTCATGGATGTACACATAAGCCCAAGCCAAACAATCTTGAATGGATCTTGATTTTAAGAAACCATGCTGATTTGTATGTACCAGTTTTAGTATCACTTTCTGCAGTCTGTTGGCAAGAAGCTTAGTAATAATCTTGATAGAGCAATTGAGAAGTGAGATGGGCCTGAAATCATTGGGGGAAATTGATGCATCTTTTTTGGGATGAGTATGATGAAAGAGTTGTTAATGCTCTGCAAGTTGATGCATCATGTGAAGAAATCCTCTATCAATGCATAAAAATTAGGTGCCATAATATCCCAGTAGAATTTCACAAAATCTGTGTTGAAACCATCTGGCCCAGGAGCCTTATCTGAGGGAAGCTCTTGCATAACTTCATCAGTCTCTTCTTTAGAAAAAGGCTACTATAACATTGAGAGATCAGCGTTTCTTTCAACCAAAATATCCGGATTGAGAAGATTAAAAGTAGGAATAGAGGTGCTGAGTGATTTCCTAAAATCATTCAGGAGGATGCCAGCCTTCGCATTTTGATCTCTGAAGATTTCACCAGCATCATATTGTAGACTTTCAATGTGATTAACTATGTACCTTATGGTGGCCTTAGCTTGAAAGTATTTTGAGCTGGCCTCACCGAACTTGTCCCATCTAATAGTGGCCCTTTGTTGCGAGTAAATCTTCTGCAGTTCCAGTAGATGAAGAAGATGATCTTTAGGCAAATTCGTGCCATTCCTCTCTGGGATAGATAGCGGTCTGAACTCCTCCATGGTATCAAGAAAGAGGATCATTTAATTTGTGGCTCTGATTGAATTTCTCAACTGGGAAATTGTCTTTGACCAAAATTTTAGGCATTTCCTCAACCTCTTAAACTTAGCGGAGATTTTCTTAGTAGTATTAATTATGTGAATATCTTGCTCCCAGCTCTGTTTGACAACTTCTTTGAATCCCTATATTTTCATCCAGAAGTTTTCAAACGTAAAAAATCTTAGCCTTGGGGATGTGGGTGCCAATTTGAATCAAGCAAGGAGTGTGATCAGAAATTGGTTTAGCAAGGTGCAGAACCATAGTATTAGGGAACTCAATAGCCCATGTTTCTGACGTAAACACACAATCCAGCATCTCCAAAAGAGGGGCATCTTGCACATTGCTCCAAGTGTAGCTTCTCCCTTTTAGGGGTATTTCTACCAAAGCTAAAGAATTGATGGTCTCATTGAAATTTATCATCTTTGAGTAATTACCACCTACCCTGTTTCTGTTCCTGGGATACCTGATATAATTCTCCCATTATAATCCATTTAGTGTCATCTAGCATTTGAATGTCTTTGAGCCAATCCAGAAATTGTGATCTTGCCTCCCCTTGGCTGGGACCATATATATTAGGTAGAATTCGTCATACTCCACACACGGATGAGGTGGATCTAATAGGAAATGGATAATCATTTTGGAATAAGTTTTCTCCTGCTAATAAAGAGCCATGCTAAGCAATTAAGAGGCATCTCGAGGCACCAACTGAAGGTAGATACTCAAATTGATTAATTCTCCTGGGACAAAAGTTCTTGAGATATCTAGCATCAAATAATTCCCTCTTGGTGTCCTGAAGGCAGATAATATCAGCATTAGACTCTGCAATCTTATATTTCAAAGCCAGCCATTTATTACTATAATTTATGCCTCTATTTTTCCAGTGCAAGATGTTCCAATTTATGATCATTAGACTCTGTGATTTTTAGTGTAGTAGTTGTTGTAGATTTTAGTGTAATTGTAGAATTTTAGTCTAGTTTATTTCTAATTTTAGTGTAGTGTACTGTACTTTTAGGGCCGAATTTTTAGTGTAGTTGTAGTTGTAGATTTTAGTGTAATGTGGTTGTAGGATCTTAGTGTAGTGTTGCGTAGCTATAAAATTTTAGTGTAGTCGTAGAATTTTAGTGTAATGTAGTGTAGTTGTACATTATAGATTGTAGTTTTGTGGTTACTCGTGTTGTCAATATGCCCAATTTATAGGCCACGTCATGGTGAATTTTTTTGGTAACTATATATAGAATTTTTTACTAACTTGTGAGGTATGAACCGTCACAAATGGCTCCAAAGTTTTGTGGTGTCCGGCAGTAGGGAAACAAGTGGTATGCGACTATTAGGAAGCCTGATGTGGTCCCCGAGATTGGCGGGACATCCCGGAGCTAGCGATGCGCGCCTATGATGCCAAAGGGCTCGAGTTCTATACGAAAGGGGCGCTTCTAAACTTCCCTAAGCATCGTGAGTACGCGGAGTTCCTCGCGCAAAGAACACGAGGATATGCATGAAGACTAAGGAGAAGGAGAACCTCTAGGTCGAGATGCAGTTCTTCGACCCCATGGTGAGGCAGCTTGTGACTCATGAGCAACTTGTGGAGATCAATAAAATTATGGCCCTTCAGTATTAAGCCAGGAAGATGGCAGAAGATGATCCCATAGAATTGGATGACCGAAAGGGTGAGAACGGGGTGGTAGGTCCACGAGGGGCAACCACGAGGCCATTGGCTCCGGCCACTAGCTTGCTAGATGGTTAGTGCTAGTTCGTGTGAACCGTTTAACTTTATGCATATTTTATGTTTGAACTATGTGCATGGTTTGTATAATTGCTTAATTATAGGTATGTGTACAATGTCTAATAATGAACCTAGCTAGTTATATATTGTTTTATATTGAATTATATCTATGCACGTTTTCTATGTTGGTCATTTTGTTAAATGATGTATATTTGTTTTGCCAACATGATGAAAGTAATAAATGGATGCCCTTGTGCAACCTGTGGTGCAGTGAGATGCCAAAAGGAAATGAAGTTACTCACAAATCTTCGGATTAACTTGCTGACTAGGTGATACGTCTCCAACGTATCTATAATTTTTGATTGCTCCATGCTATATTATCTACTGTTTTGGACATTATTGGGCTTTATTATCCAATTTTATATTATTTTTGGGACTAACCTATTAACCAGAGGCCCAGCCCAGAATTGCTGTTTTTCCCCTGTTTTAGGGTTTCGAAGAAAAGGAATATCAAAGGGAGTCCAAACGGAATGAAACCTTTGGGAACGTGGTTGTCTCAACGAATAAGACCCAGGAGACTTCAACCCTACGTCAAGGCACAAGAGAGGAGGCCACGAGGTAGGGGGCGCGCCTGCCTACCCCAAGCGCGCCCTCCACCCTCGTGGGCCCCCTGTTGCTCCATCGACGTACTCCTTCCTCCTATATATATCCACGTACCCCCAAATGATCAGATATGGAGCCAAAACCCTAATTCCACCATCGTAACTTTCTGTATCCACGAGATCCCATCTTGGGGCCTGTTCCGGAGTTCCGCCGGAAGGGGCATCGATCACGGAGGGCTTCTACATCAACACCATAGCCCCTCTGATGAAGTGTGAGTAGTTTACCTCAGACCTACGGGTCCATAGTTAGTAGCTAGATGGCTTCTTCTCTCTTTTTGGATCTCAATACAATGTTCTCCCCCTCTCTTGTGGAGATCTATTCGATGTAATCTTCTTCTTGCGGTGTGTTTGTTGAGACCGATGAATTGTGGGTTTATGATCAAGTCTATTTATGAATAATATTTGAATCTTCTCTGAATTCTTTTATGTATGATTGGTTATCTTTGCAAGTCTCTTCGAATTATTAGTTTGGTTTGGCCTACTAGATTGATCTTTCTTGCAATGGGAGAAGTGCTTAGCTTTGGTTCAATCTTGCAGTGTCCTTTCCCAGTGACAGTTGGGGCAGTAAGGCACATATTGTATTGTTGCCATCGAGGATAACAAGATGGGGTTTTCTTCATGCTGCATGAGTCTATCCCTCTACATCATGTTATCTTGCTTAAGGCGTTACTCTATTTTTAACTTAATACTCTAGATGCATGCTGGATAGCGGTCGATGAGTGGAGTAATAGTAGTAGATGCAGGTAGGAGTCGGTCTACTTGTCTCGGACGTGATGCCTATATACATGATCATGCCTAGATATTCTCATAACTATGCTCAATTCTGTCAATTGCTCAACAGTAATTTGTTCACCCACCATAGAATAATTATGCTCTCGAGAGAAGCCACTAGTGAAACATATGCCACCCGCGTCTATCTTTATCATATTGATCTCCTACTACTTAGTTATTTCCTTTGCTATTTATTTTGCCTTTATTTTACTTTGCATCTTTATCACAAAAATACCAAAAATATTATCTTTATCATATATATCAGATCTCACTCTCATAAGTGGCCTTATAGGGATTGACAACCCCTATTTGCGTTGGTTGCGAGGATTTATTTGTTTTGTGCAGGTACGAGGGACTCGCACGTACCCTCCTACTGGATTGATACCTTGGTTCTCAAAAAACTGAGGGAAATACTTACGCTACTTTGCTTCATCATCCCTTCCTCTTCGGGGAAATCCAACGCAGTGCTCGAGAGGTAGCAAGAAGAATTTCTGGCGCTGTTGCCGGGGAGTCTGCGCAAAAGTCAACATACCAAGTACCCATCACAGTCCCTATCTCTCTCTCTCTCTATCCTCCCTCTCTTTCTCTATTTGCCTCTTTTTGCCTGCTTGCTTTTTGTTTGCTAGTTTGCTTGCTTGTCACGATGGCTCTACCTAAATTTGGTGACCTTCACCTTAAAAGATTAGAAGAAATCGAAAGCAATGTCAGGAGTTTTATGGTTTTGCAATTTGAACATAATAGTTTCCTTAGAAACGAGCTTAAAGAACAGAAAAGTTTTATGGGTTTTATGAATAAAGAGCTTGATGATATGTCTAAAGAATTCGATGGTTCGAGATCCCAAATTTCTCATCTTGAGAAATTAACTGCTGAAATTTTGGATAAGCAGGCTACCTTAGTTAATAAGATGGCCTCTAAACCGGATTGCTATGAAAATAATGATGAAGATCTAAAAGTTATTGATGTGTCCCCTATTAAATCTTTTTTTTGTAATATGAATCTTGATAATGATGGTACCGAATATGATCCACCTTTACCTAGAAGGCGTTCTAAGAATTCGGAATTTGTTGATCTTGATGCTAAATTTGATAAAAGTGGGATTGAAGAAATTAAAACCCTAGATGTTGCTAAACCCACTATTATAGATTTCAAGGAATTTAACTATGAAAATTGCTCTTTGATTGATTGTATTTCCTTGTTGCAATCCGTGCTAAATTCTCCTCACGCTTATAGTCAAAATAAAGCGTTTACTAAACATATCATTGATGCCTTGATGCAATCTTATGAAGAAAAACTTGAATTGGAAGTTTCTATCCCTAGAAAACTTTACGATGAGTGGGAACCAACTATTAAAATTAAAATTAAAGATCATGAATGCTATGCTTTATGTGATTTGGGTGCTAGTGTTTCCACGATTCCAAAGACTTTGTGTGATTTGTTAGATTTCCGTGATTTTGATGATTGCTCTTTAAACTTGCACCTTGCGGATTCCACTATTGAGAAACCTATGGGAAGAATTAATGATGTTATTATTGTTGCAAATAGGAATTATGTGCCCATAGATTTTATTGTTCTTGACATAGATTGCAATCCTTCATGTCCTATTATTCTTGGTAGACCTTTCCTTAGATGGATTGGTGCAATTATTGATATGAAGGAAGGAAATATTAGATTCCAACTTCCATTAAGGAAAGGCATGGAACACTTTCCTAGAAATAAAATTAAATTACCTTATGAATCTATTATGAGAGCCACTTATGGATTGCCTACCAAAGATGGCAATAGCTAGATCTATTCTTGCTTGTTATGCCTAGCTAAGGGCGTTAAACGATAGCGCTTGTTGGGAGGCAACCCAATTTTATTTTTATTCCTTGATTTTTGATCCTGTTTAGTAATAAATAATTTATCTAGACTCTGTTTTTGTTGTGTTTTTTGTGTTTAATTAGTGTTTGTGCCAAGTAGAACCGTTTGGAAGACTTGGGGAATGTCTTGTTGAACTTGCTGTAAAAAACAGAAACTTTAGCGCTCACGAGAACTGCTGCCATTTTTATTTGGAAAGCGATATTTAGTTAATTATTTTTGCATATGATTAATAGATAAATTCCTCACGTCTAGAAATTTATTTTAGAATTTTGGGGTTCCAGATCTTGCGCTAGCTACAGATTACTACAGACTGATCTGTTTTTGACAGATTCTGTTTTTCATGTGTTGTGTGCTTATTTTGATGAATCTATGTCTAGTAAAATAGTTTATAAACCATAGAGAAGTTGGAATACAGTAGTTATAACACCAATATAAATAAATAATGAGTTCATTACAGTAACTTGAAGTGGTCTTTTGTTTTCTTTCACTAACGGAGCTCACAAGATTTTCTACTTTAAGTTTTGTGTTGTGAAGTTTTCAAGTTTTGGGTAAAGATTTGATGGATTATGGAACAAGGAGTGGCAAGAGCCTAAGCTTGGGGATTCCCATGGCACCCCCAAGATAATCTAAGGACACCTAAAAGCCAAAGCTTGGGGATGCCCCGGAAGGCATCCCCTCTTTCGTCTACTTCTATCGGTAACTTTACTTGGAGCTATATTTTTATTCGCCACATGATATGTGTTTTGCTTGGAGCGTCTTGTATGATTTGAGTCTTTGCTTGTTATTTTACCACAATCATCCTTGCTGTACACACCTTTTGAGAGAGCCATACATGATTTGGAATTTGTTAGAATACTCTATGTGCTTCGCTTATATCTTTTGAGTTATGTAGTTTTGCTCTAGTACTTCACTTATATCTTTTAGAGCACGGTGGTGGATTTTGAGAGTCTTAAATATCATGGAAATTTTCTTAAAATCCTAATATGCTAGGTATTCAAAGTTAGTAAAATTTTCTTAAGAGTGTTTTGAATACTAAGAGAAGTTTGATGCTTGATGATTGTTTTGAGATATGGAGGTAATAATATCAAAGTCGTGCTAGTTGAGTAGTTGTGAAATTGAGAAATACTTGTGTTGAGGTTTGCAAGTCCTGTAGCATGCACGTATGGTAAATGTTATGCAAGAAATTTGAAACATGAGGTGTTATTTAATTGTCTTCCTTATGAGTGGCGGTCGGGGACGAGCGATTGTCTTTTCCTACCAATCTATCCCCCTAGGAGCATGCGCGTAGTACCGAGGTTTTTGATGACTTGTAGATTTTTGCAATAAGCATGTGAGTTCTGTATGACTAATGTTGAGTCCATGGATTATACGCACTCTCACCCTTCCATCCTTGCTAGCCTCTTCGGTACCGTGCATTGCCCTTTCTCACATTGAGAGTTGGCGCAAACTTCGCCGGTGCATCCAAACCTCGTGATATGATACGCTCTTTCACACATAAACCTCCTTATATCTTCCTCAAAACAGTCACCATACCTACCTATTATGGCATTTCCATAGCCATTCCGAGATATATTGCCATGCAACTTTCCATCATGACACATTCATTATTGTCATATTGCTTAGCATGATCATGTAGTTGACATAGTATTTGTGGCAAAGCCACCGTTCATAGTTCTTTCATACATGTCACTCTTGGTCCATTGCACATCCCGGTACACCGCCGGAGGCATTCATATAGAGTCATCTTTTGTTCTAGTATTGAGTTGTAATCATCGAGTTGTAAATAAATAGAAGTGTGATGATCATCATTTTCTAGAGCATTGTCCCAAGTGAGGAATATAAAAAAAGGCCATAAAAAGGGAAGGCCCAAAAATGAGAGAAAAAGAGAGAAGGGACAATGTTACTATCCTTTGCCACACTTGTGCTTCAAAGTAGCACCATAATCTTCACGACAGAGAGTCTCTTGGCTTGCCACTTTCATATGCTAGTGGAATTTTTCATTATAGAACTTGGCTTGTATATTACAACAATGGGCCTCCTCAAGTGCCCTAGGTCTTCGTGAGCAAGCAAGTTGGATACACACCCACTAGTTTCTTTTGTTGAGCTTTCATACATTTATAGCTCTAGTGCATCCGTTGCATGGCAATCCCTACTCCTTGCATTAACATCAATCGGTGGGCATCTCCATTGCCCATTGATTAGCTTCGTTGATGTGAGACTTTGTCCTTTTTTGTCTTCTCCACATAACCCCCCTCATTATATTCTATTCCACCCATAGTGCTATGTCCATGGCTCGCGCTCATATATTGCGTGAAAGTTTATAGGTTTGAGATTCCTAAAGTATGAAACAATTGCTTGGCTTGTCATCAGGGTTGTGCATGATGAGGGCATTCTTGTGTGACGAAAATGAAACATGACTAAACCATATGATTTTGTAGGGATGAACTTTCTTTGGCCATGTTATTTTGAGAAGACATGATTGCTTAGTTAGTATGCTTGAAGTATTATTATTTTTATGTCAATATGAACTTTTGTCTTGAATCTTTCGGATCTGAATATTCATACCACAATTAAGAAGAATTACATTAAAATTATGCCAAGTAGGACTTCGCATCAAAACTTCTGTTTTTATCATTTACCTACTCGAGGACGAGCAGGAATTAAGCTTGGGGATGCTTGATACGTCTCCAACGTATCTATAATTTTTGATTTCTCCATGCTATATTATCTACTGTTTTGGACATTATTGCGCTTTATTATCCACTTTTATATTATTTTTGGGACTAACCTATTAACCGGAGGCCTAGCCCAGAATTGATGTTTTTTGCCTGTTTTAGGGTTTCAAAGAAAAGGAATATCAAACGGAGTCCAAACGGAATGAAACCTTCGGGAACGTGATTTTCTCAACGAATAAAACCCATGAGACTTGGACCCTATGTCAAGGCACAAGAGAGGAGGCCACAAGGTAGGGGGCGCGCCTGCCTACCCCAGGCACGCCCTCCACCCTCGTGGGCGCCCTGTTGCTCCACCGATGTACTCCTTCCTCCTATATATATCCACGTACCCCCAAACGATCAGATACGGAGCCAAAACCCTAATTCCACCACCGTAACTTTCTGTATCCACAAGATCCCATCTTGGGGCCTGTTCCGGAGCTCCGCTGGAGGGGGCATCGATCACGGAGGGCTTCTACATCAACACCACAGCCCCTCCGATGAAGTGTGAGTAGTTTACCTCAGATCTACGGGTCCATAGTTAGTAGCTAGATGGCTTCTTCTCTCTTTTTGGATCTCAATACAATGTTCTCCCCCTCTCTTGTGGAGATCTATTTGATGTAATCTTCATTTTGCAGTGTGTTTGTTGAGACCGATGAATTGTGGGTTTATGATCAAGTCTATTTATGAATAATATTTGAATCTTCTCTGAATTCTTTTATGTATGATTGGTTATCTTTGCAAGTCTCATCGAATTATCAGTTTGGTTTGGCCTACTAGATTGATCTTTCTTGCAATGGGAGAAGTGCTTAGCTTTGGGTTCAATCTTGTGGTGTGCTTTCCCAGTAACAGTAGGGGCATCAAGGCACGTATTGTATTGTTGCCATCGAGGATAACAAGATGGGGGTTTCTTCATATTGCATGAGTCTATCCCTCTACATCATGTCATCTTGCTTAAGGCATTACTCTGTTTTTAACTTAATACTCTAGATGCATGCTGGATAGCGGTCGATGAGTGGAGTAATAGTAGCAGATGCAGGCAAGAGTCGGTCTACTTGTCTCGGACGTGATGTCTATATACATGATCATGCCTAGATATTCTCATAATTATGCTCAATTTTGTCAATTGCTCAACAGTAATTTGCTCACCCATCGTAGAATACTTATGCTCTCGAGAGAAGCCACTAGTGAAACCTATGGCCCCCGGGTCTATCTTTATCATATTGATCTCCTACTACTTAGTTATTTCCTTTGCTATTTATTTTGCCTTTATTTTACTATGCATCTTTATCACAAAAATACCAAAAATATTATCTTTATCATATATATCAGATCTCACTCTCGTAAGTGGCCTTATAGGTATTGACAACCCCTTTTTTTGTTGGTTGCGAGGATTTATTTGTTTTGTGCAGGTACGAGGGACTCGAGCATAGCCTCCTACTGGATTGATACCTTGGTTCTCAAAAACTGAGGGAAATACTTACGCTACTTTGCTGCATCATCCCTTCCTCTTCGGGGAAAACCAACGCAGTGCTCAAAAGGAAGCACTAGGACAATATATTTTAGTTCAACATTTTCTGATTGAGTTTCATATGGTTGTGCCCAAAATTGTCTAACTACTACTTTATTTTAATTTTGCTAAGGACATCCTTTGCAGATCAAGGCATGAATCCTGAGAGAGGTTTCACGTTCCGCTTGATGCAAGCATCACATTCCAGTGCACCCTCATGAAGATGTTGATGGCCCAGGACTTAAATTGCCTTGTCATCAACGAGCCACACCATACCATTCTCGGGTGCCCTGGTAGGAGAGCTCTTGCACATGCTTATGGGATGGAACCTGGGGAGAGGGCCATGTTCTACCTCGAATATGATAGTACGACCCTGAGTTTGCTTGCCGAAGAGTCTTGATAGTACACATGCATGGCAGATCATATTATGTTATTAGCACCTCTATTTAGGTGAAGATGTATGCTACTTGCCTCTTTTTAGTACTCTGTTGGACTTTGTTAATTATTACATTGTTGAACTTAAATGTTGTTATTTGCCTCTATTTAGTACTATCAAAACTTGATTTTATTTATGTTGGTAAACTCGATTATGCTATCATTTGGTTGGGAAAGGGATACTCTACAACTTTATCTCAATTATGAAAACCAAATTGATTGCACGGTGCCAATATGACATGTCACTACTGATGAATATTGCCGGTGGTGTTGCCACGTGGCACACCATCAAGACCTATAATACTGTTGACATGGGCTCCAACACCACTACTATTTTCAAACAGCGACGCCATATTGGTGGCGCACGGTGTCCACGCCAACAAGGCCTATTTTATCACGCCATAGCTAGACATTTCTGTACTAGTGTCACGGTTGTTGAGAGAATAAGCATTGTCATGGAGGGAAACATAGGGAGAGGGTCGGGCATCAAACAAGAAGAAGGATGATCATGAGCCGTTTCGCATCACCTTCAAGAAGGAACAAGGCACCCAAAGTTGTCATTGTTGTGAGTGTTGAAGCAGTGCAAGAATTTCTCCTATAGCCAGAGTAGAGCCACATCTTATAGAAGCGACAACAGCACACACTCACATGGTACGAATAACATCGACGACAAGACGTAAATCACCAAATGGCAATGGGTGAAAGAATGGTGCAACTACTGAGGCGGATGGGGCACGATAAACCTATGCTGAACAGGGCCTACGGGGACCTTGTGTGGGACGAGCAGAAGATGGGTAGACCAATGAAAGATCTGTCTAACACAGAGGTTTTTCGTCCATGTCTAGAGCTGGTAGATTCTAGTGCTGAACGACCCAAACAACAGTTGAGGGTGAGAGTAGCTCGCTGTGACACAACCGATGGTGACCACACACACGGGTCGGAGGTAGAGGCCTGGTAGGCCACACGCCGCATGGGGGCACACAAAGCAGGTGGGCGACATTGTGGCACCCGATGGTGGTGTAGACATCCGGGGGCGACTTTGTGGCGCCCTGTGGTGCCAGAGACATCAAGAGTGCGGAGAGGCAGTGTAGGTTGAAGCCAATGCTCACATTGGGGCTCAGCCGGTGCCACATCCACTGAGGACAAGGAGGAGGCAACCCTGCACGCCATGGCGCAGACCACCATAGGTGGATTGCGAAGGCTAGACACCTAGATCCGGCAAGGATCGGGTACAACCGGGTGCGGCTAGTGCGGGATGGATGGTGGAGAGAAGCAGCATTGTTGGAGAACCATCTGAGAAGGTGGAGGAGTGAATGGGAGGAGTGAAGTTAGGCGAGTAGTGGTCGCAGCGTCCGTGTGTGGTATAGCCGTGGGAAGATGCAACGAGGCAGAGACGATGGGTGAGCAAACATGGGAGCGCGTTGGAGGTAGGGGATGGATGGGTGTGCATGGGGAGTGTGCCACACATGGGCGTTGGGGCGAGATGAGGTAAGTCTGGATTTGTGTCGAAAGTAGAGAACGAAGTTGTGATCTAAAGGAGGGCGGCGAGCGTGGATTGTGCGCATCTTGGCCATCGCCATTGGGCTTTGCCCTTGGCCTCCTGCAGGGATGATGATTGCAGGGTTGGCGATGGTGAAGGGCTTTGTGGGTGGCGGCGTAGGGGCCACCGAGGTAGCGAGAACGACCCAAGAGGCAGGGGAAACTTTTCACAAAGTTTGAGTTAGGGGGGGAGTACTTGTGATCACACATATTGTGGTTGATTAGTTACTAAACATACCTCTGCCTCGTTTGTCTTCATGTCTAGAGTAGAGGAACAATCCCAACCACCGCCTCCAAAATTCACCCCCACGCCTCTGCATCGGTCCCCCTCCACTTTCTCGCCTGGCGGTAAGAGAGGAGTGAGACCCGTTCGTATGTTCCTTTTTTTCTTCTTAGGTTTTGTTCCCCCGACGATGTCATCAAGGTGATGGTGGTCTCTCCCTACCTCAATGACGCCCGATCCGGCACTAGCAAAGGGCATGTGTGAGTTTTTGTCCTCGGATCTAATGGCTCTCTTCAGATTTTTGGCCTTTCTTTTATTTTTGTCCCTGGATCTAGTAGTTATCTTCGGATCTTGGTCTTCCATGGGCAGTGTTGAGTATATGTGCTAGGTGTATATTGTGTATTGGGCCCGCCTCCTATTTCTTTGTATAGCTGAGGTCCGTGGCCCAACTATGTACATCATATATACATGCCTATGCACAAGAGCAATATATCGTGCAATCATAATCTCATACATGGTATTAGTTTTTAGGTTCTAACCTAGTCTTCCGCTCCGCCACCGCGCACCTCCTCACGCGCCACTGCCGCTGCCAGTCTTCTCCTCGGCCACCGCAGTTTTCCTCCCACCCGGTCCCGCCACTAGCCTCGCGCGTGACCCCACCCGCTCCCAATCGCTGCGATCCACATCGCTGCTGCCCACGCCGATTGCCAGCAGACTCACGTTGCCTTTTGCCGCCAGCTGCCAGACGCCATGCGACGTGCCGTTTGCTGCCAGAAGCCACGCGACGTGCTCGCCAGCTCGACCCGCATCGCTATAGCCCCTCCACCCCCTCGCTAGCTCGCCACCCCATCGCTAGCCCGATCCAGCCATCTGCCGCCGTATCTCTCGAGCCGCTGCACTCGCATCGCCTGCTCGCCTCGCAAGCCGCTGCTGCCGCCGACCCATCCCGTTTGTGCCGTGTCGTCTGTCATCTCCTCCGCGTCCACCAACTCCAACCCGTTCGCCGATGCCAATCCTCCCGACGTCAACGACATCCGCAACCTTAACATCTTCGAGCAGGTGCTGGTTCGTCTCTCGCAGGCGGAATCCTCCTACTACATGTGGAAGACGTACTTTTCCCTCGTGTTCCGGGAGTATCACCTCATCGACCACGTGGACGGCACCGTCGACTCTAGCCCCGTCCCCGAGTTTCATGACTGGTCCACCATTGACACCATGATCATCTGTTGGTTCTTCCTCACCATCTCGCCAGACCTTTTCTAGACGGTCGTGGCGGACGGTGACGATGCATGTGTCGTGTGGACCAAGCTGAACGGGCTCTTCACCGACAACCAGCTTGAGCGTCACGTTTTTTTGCAGCAAGATTTTTTTTGGTGTCACCGAGACAACACCTCCGTCGCTGACTATTGTAGCCGCCTGAAGACTCTCGCTGACGAGCTCCGCCGCGATATTGGCGCGAAGATCGATGGTGACCTCCTCCTCAGCACGCTCACCGCTGGGCTCAACGAGGACTTCGGCAACCGCGGCAAACCTCAGCCTCATCCCCAACCCGTCCTTCGCCAAGTTCGTTGCGTACCTCCGCTTGGAGGAGCGGCGGATGAAATAGGTGAAGGCGCGGGCCATCCACACCGTTCTCGCTGCCGGCACCACCCTCGGCGCCTCCCGCTGCTCCGGCCGCGCCCCCGCTACCGCACCACCCGGCGCCCCAGCAGCCGGGGCTGCTTCCACTGCCCTATGGACCGCCTGCCCCTCCCTCCCCTCCTACTGAACGACACGGTGGGGGCCGACGCGGTGGGGGCCACCGCGGTAGTCAGCAGCAGCAGTCGCAGGGCACCGGCCTGCCCCGTCAGCAGCAGTCACATCAACAACAGTTCTAGGTGCCCCCTCCGTGGGCCTCCGGCTACAACCTGTGGACCGGTGTTGTTCATGCCTACACCATGCCGGTTCCACGGGCTCCTGCACCGACTCTTCCCGTGCCGCACCCGCCGGTGCACCAGGTGTACTACGCAGCTCCACAGCTGAACGGCACCTACGGTGTCCCTACGGCCCCGCCGGTCCTGCTGCCGGCACCTTGGGATCCGGCGCTCCTCGCCGCGCTGCACACCGCGGCTACCCCGAACAACTACACTGGACACGGTGATTGGTACATGGACACCGGGGCTATGGCTCACATGTTTGCTCATCCTAGTAATCTTGCCTCCTTCACTCCCGTCACCACCGACCGCCACATCATTGTTGGTGACGGTTCCACACTTCCTATTACACATGTCGGGCACACTTCTTTTCCATCCAGTTCCATGCCTATTACTTTGTCTAACATACTTGTGTCTCCTCATCTTATTAAGAACCTTGTTTCCATTCCTTGTTTAACTCGTCAAAATCATGTTACTGTTAAATTTGACGAGCTTGGTTTTTGTGTCAAGGACGCTCGAACCAGGATGGTACTTCACCATTGTGACAGCCTCGATGAGCTCTATCTGGTGCATCTGTCGTCCACCTCCACCACCGCACCGGTTGCTCTCTCCGCTGGCGTCGATCTCTGGCACACTCATTTGGGTGATCCCAACCCCATCACACTTCATCATATTCTTAGGAGCTTCAGTGTCAGTTGTAATAAGATAGAGGATCACACCTGTCATGCATGTCGTGTCGGCAAACATGTTTGCCTCCCGTTTAATAACTCCGCCACCATAGCTTCTTTTCCTTTTCAGTTGATTCATAGCGATGTGCGTACCTCTCCGGTTCCTAGTAATTCAAGCTATTTATATTATCTGGTTATCCTTGATGATTATTCTCACTATGTGTGGACGTTTCCTTTACGACGAAAGTCGAATGCACTCTCCACTTTGACGGCTTTTTACTCCTATGTCAGCACGCAGTTTGGGCGTCCCATCCTTGCTCTTCAGACTGACAATGAAAAGAGTTCGACAACCTTGCTTTTCGCACTTTTCTGTCGCACCACGGCACACTTTATCATCTCATATGCCCGTATACTTCACAGCAGAATGGTCGAGCCGAACGCGTCCTTCGCACTCTGAACGATTGTGTTCGCACGCTCCTGCTCCATGCTAATGTGCCGCCTCGTTTCTGGCCGGACGCACTCGCTACTGCTTCACTTCTCCTTAACCTTCGCCCCTGCCGCCCACGGTGGGACTATGCACCTCACCATCTTCTCTTCGGTACGACCCATCTTATAATGGCTTGCGTATTTTTGGGTGCCTTTGCTATCCTAGCACTGCCGACTCCGCTCCTCACAAACTCGCACCTCGTTCTGTCGCTTGTATCTTCATCAGTTATCCCTCTAACTCCAAGGGGTATCGGTGCTACGATCCCGTCTCCCGGCATGTGTTCACTTCCCGACACGTTTACTTTGATTAGAATGTGTTTCCGTTTCAGCAGGTACCCCCGGCTGTTCCTCCCACCACCGGTGACGCGGACTCCTCGACACCTCTCCCAGGGTAGTCGCGCGCCTCTCTTGGCCCTGGCTTTGAGGCGTGCCTCCCGCATGCGGCTCCTCCTACAACCACGGCGATGGCGCCTGCGGCGCCCTCGGCGCCTGCAGAGCCCTTGGAGCCCCGGTGCCCGCGGCCCTCCCGACACCCGCGGCCCCCCCGGCGCCCGTGTCGGGTCCGGTCACCCGCGCCCGTACGGGTGTTTTTCGCCCGAGCTCGCGCTACGCCGCAGATGACTACGTCCATGCGGGGTCCACCTCTGAGCCATCACCCTTGCCGTCCCCCGTTCGAGCCGCTCTTCGTGACCCGCTCTGGATGGCTGCGATGCAAGAGGAGTTTGACGCCCTGTTGCGCAACCAGACGGGGTAGCTTGTTCCCCGTCGCCAACGTGATTACCGGGAACTGGGTCTTCAAATACAAGCTCCGTCCCGATGGTACCCTTGATCGCTATAAAGCATGTTGGGTCGTTCGTGGCTTCTGACAGCGTGCTGGCATCGACTTCACCGACACCTTCGCTCCGGTCGTCAAGCCCGGTACGATACGCACGGTTCTCCACCTTGCGCTCTCCCGGGGTTGGCCGGTGCACCAGATGGACCTCTCCAACGCCTTCCATCATGATCATCTCGAGGAGCAGGTCTTCTGCCAGCAGCCCACTTGGTTTCTTGACCCGGTGCTTCCCGATCACGTGTGCCTGCTTTCGCGGTCCTTGTACGGACTCAAGCAGGCTCCGCGTGCCTGGTACCAGCGCATCGTGGCGTTTCTCCACCAGCTTGGGTTCAGCTCTACCCGCTCGGACGCCTCGCTGTTCGTCTATCATTAGGGCTCTGACACGGCCTACTTGCTGCTCTATGTCGACGACATCTTCTTAACGGCATGTACGGCTGGTCTCCTCAGTCAACTCAAGGCTCGTCTTCGTGCTGAGTTCGCCATCAAGGACTTGGCTTCTTTGCACTACTTCCTCGGTGTCGAGGTAGTGCGCCGTCCGGATGGCTTCTTCCTTCATCAACGAAAGTACGCTCATGAGCTCCTGGAGCGCACCGGCATGCTTAACTGCAAGCCCGCCGCCACGCCTGTTGATACGAAGGCCAAGCTTTCTGCCACGGATGGTTATCCTGCTTCAGATGCTGCTTTCTATCGGTCTATCGTTTGTGCTCTCTAGTACCTCACCTTGACTCGACCGGAGATCCAGTACGCCGTGCAGGAGATGTATCTTCATATGCATGCTCCTCGAGATGTTCACTGGGCTGTCGTCAAGCGGATTCTCTGCTATGTCTGTGGCACTATGGATCTTGGCGTCACGCTTCACGCCTGCGCCGACACCGACCTATGGGAGTGTATGATGATTTGCTAATTGATGAAATTGATTTCTTACCAATAAAAACATAAAAACCATTGGAGATGATTCAACTGTTGATGGTTATGGTATAGTCCACTTTTTTTGGAGAAAGAAGGGTCTGTCTAGTAGCACATCTCATGACTCAATTAAACTAGAAAAAAAAAGATAGAAGAAAACACAATCATGAATTTTAGCGTAAAATTAATGTCATAGGACTTAGATGTGCAATGCTTAGAGCATATCTAGGTGTGCTCTAGCAAACTCGACAAAAAAAAAACAACAACGCGTCCTTGATTTGTTAGTCTATCTAGAATCAGTTCCCGTGGCTCACACACCTGGAAGGCCACCGCAAATCCCTCCGATATACAAGTACGATATGCAAAAAGGTTGTTCTCGCACGATTACAACTTTTGATTGGAGAAAAATGATGTGTTCCCGAAAAGAAAAGTAGGGAACAAAGATATAGTGTGCTCATCCATGGATTACGGCGTCGAAACGTCTAGAAGGGCACCACAGCCTTCAAACCCTTCCGAGATGAACAATCTTGGGGTGAACAAACAAACACCGGAGCATCTCATGGCAAACCAGAAAAAAAAATGTAACAAAAGTAGCACCGTGGTCGTACGTCCAAGCAAGAGCTACAGGCTACAGCTAGCTACCTCTATGGAGCAACGTAACGGATCAGATTGATCGCAAACTGGACATGTAATAAAACGCGCGCCATGAAACCAGTCTGTCGAGAGAGAGTCCATTTCCACCCGAGCGTCCACGTCGTGGCGGGTATCCAACCCGTTGCCAATAGCCCCTAACAACTCTTCTCCTGCATACTATATACTCACCTGCTTGATTCCCCGCTTCTAGTTCTCATCGGAGCTGCAATCCATCGACCCTCAGCACAACGGCTTAACGCGCGCCACCCCCCGCGCTACGCTGCACACTCCGGTGCTATACGGTCTCCACAGATGGACGCCGACGCTGCCTCCCCGTCGGACCACCACAGGACGGTGTGGACGGAGCCGTCCAAGAGGCCGGCGGGGCGGATCAAGTACAAGGAGACGCGCCACCCGCTGTACCGCGGCGTGCGGCGTCGGGGGCGGCACGGGCGGTGGGTGTGCGAGGTGCGCGTGCGCGGCACCAAGGAGACAAGGCTCTGGCTCGGCACCTTCCGCACCGCCGAGATGGCGGCGCGAGCGCACGACTCCGCCTCGCTCGCTCTCTCCGGAAGCGCCGCCTGCCTCAACTTCGCCGACTCCGCCTGGCGGATGCTGCCCGTCCTCGCCGCTGGGTCTTCCAGCTTCAGCAGCGCGCGGGAGATCAAGGACGCCGTCGCCGTCGCTGTCGTAGCGTTCCAGCGGCAGCGCTCCGTCGCGTCCACGGCCGACGGCGAGAAGGACGTCCAAGGCTCGCCGACGCCGAGCGAGCTGTCCACGTCCAGCGATTTGCTGGACGAGCACTGGTTTGGCGGCACGGATGCCGGATCGTACTACTCGCCGGGCATGTTCCTGGAGCCGCCGTAGCGGCCTGAAAACCGCGAGCCCGGTGCCGGCGACGTGTAAAGTTTATAGTTGGTTCTGTACTTCTGTCCCACCAAATATGGGAAGAAACAGAGGGGAATATTTTCCCTCATATGGTCCATGTGTGTTCGTTCATATTGAAAGCCTCCGGTTTCTACTTTGAGAAAGGGCATATTTGCACTTGCGTGTTCTGTGAATAAAGAATACAGTAGTACTTCAGTTATTGTGGACCTGAAGCACTCACGATCTTATATAAGGTACTATATTTTATGTTAGTGTAGAAACAAGAAAAAAAATTAAAATATAAGACCGTATTTTATGGCAATTCGACTTTGTCTTATAGGAGAACCGAAAAAAAATTGTATTTTGGTAGGGAGGGATCGAGAGTGCACATTAGGGAAGTGACCACAATGGAGTTAGTAGACGGCTTTGAAAGAGAAATTCAACTGCATGTACTATTCGTGGAGGTGTGGTGACCAGAAATATCTGAACATCAGGGCAGGGATAACCGTTTAACAACTAACAAATTGCATTAATTAGCTGATGTAGTTAACGTCAATCCAGATGATGTGTTGGATTCACTTTGGGTCATGGGGCCGGCTGGCTAAGTTATTGGAAACTTAACCTCTTCCAGATCCCCTTTATTTGCATTATTCTCAAAAACACAGAGTTTCTGCACTCAGGTGCGTATGCACCTACATGATCAGTGAAATAAGAAGTAAAAAATAGAGAAAATATACAAACAATTCTGATTTCTTTGTGATAAACAAATTGAATATTTTTACCAACATGCAAAGTTTTGTACTGAATGTTTCCATGAAAGTCTGAAAAAATGATGTTCCAAAAGGACAATATTTAGAGCACATTGAAACTTTCCATGTTGCTAAAACATTCAGTACTGTTTGTAAAAAAAATCAGATTTATTGAAAACTATTTATATTTTTTCAGAATTTGGTGTTCATCATGGCATGGTTGCATATGCACCCACTACTAGAACATCACTTCAGAAATGTCATGTCATATTGAATAGTATTACATATTCGAAACAATATTTTATTGTACACATAAAAAAAATAAAAGATTCTGCTAAGAGGTTGGAGTGGATGAATTTGTTATAATATGTATGAGAAAGTAATTCCAAATATATTTTTCTATGAATTTCACTCCTAAAAATAAAAGAACGCAGGTAGAAAAATATTGTATAATTATAATCCTCTAAAAACCATTTGAATAAAATATGCCACAATTTCATGTCCAATTCCTTGGAGCGCTAAGCGAGTTATAGCTTTCACTCATTTTCATTAGGGGCCCATAAGGAAGTTATAACGTCCATCTCTTATAACAAAAAAAAAACGTCCATCACACAATGAGACAGTCGCGTGCTGCTTTTTTTGTTGAAGAAACTAAGGTCCAAAATGTCCCCGAAGATGCATTGACTAGGAAGAAGATATCCCATATACAAGAGGTACCAACTTCATGCATTCCTTCCACGCAGCGGAGGGGGCATTATTATAACACCTCGTTTGTCTCGCAATAATTAAATTCGACTCATTCAGTTGAATTCCAAAGCCAATTCCGTTTAATTTTGAGTTTTCTATACAATTATATGAATTATAATATTTATGTTTGGATGTCACATGCAAATGAAGGTCACTACTATATGGAATTTAGCTTTTTAGAATTCCAACCTCGTGTTCACACATCAAATTTACTAGGAACCAATTAAATTAGCCCAACATTAACCACATAAAGAGCATCCACTTTGAGTTTATTAGCAGACCAATCCATACAATTATGTGTAATGTAGGCTTCCATAAAACTTTGACATTTAAAATTTGAACCATGTGTTCATAGGTAAATTTCCATTTTTTTTCTTTTGGAATTTTTATAGACAATGACATTGTGATGAACAAATTTGAGCTTATTGGCAGATTAATTCATGCAAGTGTGTCTCATGTAGCTGTAAAGATGCCCTTGTAAATCTATGGTATTTACTTCCTCTGTAAAGAAATATAAAAGCGTTTAGATGTTTTTGCGGGATATTAAAGTGTTTAGATTACAAGAGTAGTGATCTGAATGCTCTTATAGTTCTTTACGGAGGGAGTACTATTTTTATCTCATGTTCACACTCTTTTTTTTGAAATTACAGTAATTTTTTATTCAAGCAAAAAAAGAAACTAAAACGGCAGGCCAACGGACACCACTAACGACAACGCTGCAGTACGTATACTTACGAAATGGTTCTAAAAATAGGCGCTATTCGTTCACGAACGGTGACTATATCGGGGATCTGGCAGCTTAATCCACTCCACTAGCTGGTCTAGACGTACGCTACGCTAATTAATCCAGAAGATGTGGTAGGGAAGCCATCTACTAGTCACTAGTCGGCCGATTGAGGCCAAGTTGGGGCCCTGGATCAGAGATCTTTTCACTGCTTCACGTCGTGATCACGAGCTGTCGCTTCCCCTCCGTCCTCTAAATCCTATGGCCAACTGGCACGATGCCAAGATGTGATGCGTTTGTCCTCACTTGGTTAGATATGTGGCTCCATTCACTAAAAAGAAGAAAGATATGTGGCTCCATTATGCTAGTTATTCTTCGGATGACTTGTAGCAAGGACGGGTAAAACGTACTACAAGCAAACAAAAGTGATCCCTATGGCACATAATGGCAGCACCACATGACATCAAATCATCCGGCCGTGTCTGTTTTGGGGTAAACAAATACAAAGCGCGACCCAACGCGTATGAGTAAACGAATTCGTTCGCTTTCGTCCCAGTCCCGACCTAACTTTGGGTTGCGTCGTGTTCGTGTCGAAACAGACACACACGGACGGCCGCGACGCGTGCCCATGGCTTTCCCCGACCCTTCCGCCGGGGACACAGACGCCCCCTTTTCCCTCTATCCTCCCAGCCACCCCCAAACCCCCGAACCCTACCCGCGAACGCCACCTCCATTTTCTCGGCTTTCCCCCTGCCCGACGCACCTCCTCCTCCCGCCAACCCCCCCCCCCCTCCCCCCTTGTTGTCCCTGCACACATGGACTCCGCTTCTAGCCGCTCGGATCTACCCCGCCAGAATGGCCGACAAACATACGCCCGGCCGTCGTCCGGGGTCGGCGTTGCCCTAGCGGCTGGTCGGCTCATCGTTGCCGCTCATAAAGTGCGACAACTGCCCGCGTCAAGTCGTTCTCCGTGTTTCTACCACGCTGAAACATCGGAGGTGGGTGTTCATCAAGTGCATAAAAGATAAGGTATATGCTTGTTTTTCTTCGGTTGTGCTTCTGGTTTGGGTGTAATTTTAATAGCTCTTGGCTCATATGTAAATTTGTGTGTATAGTATGGATGCAAGTTTTGGTATTGGAAAAAAGAATACATCGATCTATGGAAAGCAATGTCTACTTCTTTAGAATCGAAGAACAAAGAGGTATAAAAGATCAAGAATTTGCAGGTCAACAATGAAGGCATCAAAAAGATATTAATCCAACTTGTGGGAGCAGTTATGGCAGTTGGATTTCTTATAAAATGTCTAATTATGGTTTTTTTTATCAAATGTACTACCATGTATCAAAATGTCGTTGATGAAATAAATTGTGTTGGCAAAAAAGTGCATACAGCCGGACAAGATGCGGCCGAAATGCAACTGCGCGTTGGACGCATGACCGACATATCCACAAATCTGAGTGGACACCGCCTTATTGCCATCCTTAAACAGACCAAATTCAGATTAAACGAACGTCGGTTGCGCCGTGTGTTGGAGTTGCCCTGAGCAGAAGGAAGGAGATAGATATCGAGGGTGTGACCCTACCGCTTCGTTCGTCTCCTTCCGTGGCGCGCCGCTGCCACAACCCGAGCGCCCCGCCGGGTAACCACTAGACCATCTTCTCTATTTATTCTTCCCCGCCTCGGTTCTCTTCTTCTCATCCCAACTCCACCGCTCAAACCAACCTGCAACTCTCAACGCAGCGACTTTCCACTAGTTTTTGACGCTGCAACCGATGGACACCGCCGCCCCCGGCTCCCCGCGTGAGGGGCACAGGACGGTGTGCTCCGAGCCGCCCAAGAGGCCGGCAGGGCGGACCAAGTTCAAGGAGACGCGCCACCCGCTGTACCGCGGCGTGCGGCGGCGGGGCCGGCTCGGGCAGTGGGTGTGCGAGGTGCGCGTGCGCGGCGCGCAAGGGTACAGGCTCTGGCTCGGCACCTTCACCACCGCCGAGATGGCGGCGCGCGCGCACGACTCCGCCGTCCTCGCGCTCCTCGACCGCGCCGCCTGCCTCAACTTCGCCGACTCCGCCTGGCGGATGCTGCCCGTCCTCGCGGCTGGCTCGTCCCGCTTCAGCAGCGCGCGGGAGATCAAGGACGCCGTCGCCGTCGCCGTCGTGGAGTTCCAGCGGCAGCGGCCCGTCGTGTCCACGTCGGAGACGCACGACGGCGAAAAGGACGTCCAAGGCTCGCCGACGCCGAGCGAGCTGTCCATGTCCAGCGACTTGTTGGACGAGCACTGGTTTGGCGGCATGAACGCCGGCTCGTACTATGCGAGCTTGGCGCAGGGCATGCTCATGGAGCCGCCGGCCGCCAGAGCGCGGAGCGAGGATGGCGGCGAATACAGCGGCGTCCAGACGCCGTTTTGGAACACTTATCCGACTAATTAAGCCATGTACACTTTTAGAAACTACTCCTAGACTACTAGTGGTTGTGTTCGTCCAAATATGGGAAGATACAGAGTAAGCATCAGGAGCAATTTTTCTTCCCGTATTTGAGAGCTTCCGGTTTCTATTTGCAGGGATGAAGGACTGAATTTGTCTATAAACTATAAAGACCAAAGAAAAATGACCATATCTGGTAGCCTGTACTCACAGGTGCACTGAATCTCCATGGACCGGAATCAAAATATCTTATGGCAACATGGGGAAGAAAACGACAAATGAAAAGGACGTCGCTGTTGAGTGCTACAACTAGACAAAAATAATGGTTGTTGGACAGATTCTATGCCAAAGCATACTATTCATTCTGTGTGTGAGTCTAAAATATCTGGACTGTTAGAGTTGTGTCGACTATGGTATGTCCTTCGTCTTTGAAAAAATGCACTTCCAACTTTTTTAGAAAGTCAAATCTTTTTATGTTTGCTTGTATTTATACAATAATGCACCAATATTTATGCCATCAAATTAGTAGTATTCGATTCATGATATAATATATTTTCATCATATACCTATTTGGTTTCACAAACAATGATATATTTTTGCACAAACTCGGTCAAACTTTCAAATAGTTTGACTCTCCAACAAAGTTGGAAGTACACTCTTTCAAGAACGAAGGGAGTATGCAAATTAGATTACAGTTGAACTTTTGTAGTATTGTGTTTAGATAGGATATGGAGTCATGTCCTAATAGGACAGTTGTATCCTAGACGTCTTGTATATAGGGGGTAGACACATGATGTAACCTATGCCAACATTTTTTTTTGCGGATAGAGAGCTCTTATTACTCAATCACAGAGTTCTTACAATCATCAACCACCAACTCAAGGACCTTAGGAAGACCTGAACCGATCCAAGTCATAGTTCTACCTTCTAATCTAGCAAAAGTAGCAAGACTATCATTAACTTTATTTTGACTGCGAATAACATGAGTAATACAAGTTTCTCGAAGACTTCTCGAATGCCTAATTTCCTTCACCAGTGAAGCATAGACTGATCTATTTTATCTCCAGCTTCTGAATCATTGCGACCACCATAAGCGAGTCCATCTCGATGGCTATAGGACGATCACTTCTTTGGATAGCTAGGGAAATCCCTTCCATACATGCACAGAGCTCCGCCTCCAAAGCATCCCGGCAAGCGAACAATTGCCTGCAGGGTGAAACAATAACAGAACCGGCCTCATCACGCAAGACCATACCCGCGCCGGCTGATCCATTTTGTCCAAATGAGCCATCAGTGTTCAACTTAACCCATCCATGCACAGGTGGCCTCGACTCCATAGTACTGTCCATAATAGCAATACATACTGTAATTGTTTCATATGATATGAATGATTTCCCTTTGCAAGGATCTGCATGCTTATTCAGCTTAGTCCCAATCAGCGAGTCAAGGTAACTCTAGAGAAACCTGCAAGAAGCATCAACAAGAGGCGCTCATTTCTGGTGACATAATAGCACACGAACGCAAAGAAAGCCTGCGGTATGTGCCGACGTCCAGGGCGACCGGGTGTGGTATTATAGCGGTGTCATGGGGAGGAGCGTCCATAGTTAATCCCCGGGGATATAGTCATATCGGTGAACCTCGTTAACAAATCTCGATGTCGTGTTTGTGTGATTGCTTGGTCCTCGGATGATCGACAGTATGCCTCAAATTTATTCTAACAAGTGGTATCATGAGCTAGGTTGTCTTGAGGTCGTGGAAGGTTGATCTTAGGCTAGTCATAGTGAGGAGTAACTTAGACTAGTGTCATGCATATGACACTAGTCTTTTTTACTACATTCATAGTGCAAAGTAATATGCAAGTAGTATCATAGGTGATAGCATTTATTACATTATAGACTCATTTTGCTTTGGGTTGTGTTATCTTACAGTAACATATTATGTTACTCCAAACACCTCTCTCCTCATTAACTCTATGCCACATAAGCAAAACTGTCTTGAAATGCGCTATGTTATTTGCTAAATTTTTTTTGAGAGGGTTACTTGCTAAGTTACTCCCTCTATGATCAGCCTTAGAAGAGGAAGCGGTCTGAACTCTGAAGGCGACGTCAGGCGAGTGCCTTGAGACTTCTTGTCGATCAGATCGGTACCAGATGTCCACATCAATCTATTTCGGCGAGACGGACGTGTAGGCAGTGGCTCGATCGAAGCGGCATGGACCTAAGTCACAGGGAGCCGAAGCCGAGGAGGCTCGTGGGCAGCCTAGGGCGTGGCAGGCTGGCCTAGTGGGGCTAGCTGGTTGCGTGCTTGATGGGCTAGGCCCTTGAGTCTTTGGGCAAGGCCTGGTGGGGTCTAACTTACGAGGTGCTGCTGATACATGCGACACAACCAACATGGAAGCCGAAGGCGGTGTAATAGTCTCCCCTCTAGTTAGGGTTTTCTCTCCTCCTGGCGGCGCCTGGCCCTCCCGCCCGCGGAAATCTTCTTCTCGGGCAAGAGATCTGATGGAAGGCTCAACGTCGGCTTCTGCCGCTGCGATGAGCGAGATGGAAGCTATGATGATGGAATTAGGCCTGAAAGAAGGTGATCTGGAGGATATTGTGGTTCAGGATGGTGATTAACCAAAGGAAGTGGCGCGGTGGATGGCGATCGCGCGGGTTCATATGGATAAGCCGTGCAGCCAGTACTGGTTTTTCCGCAACATGCATGTTGCGTGGGATCTAGCGCAAGAAGTTAAGTTTCGCCCTCTAGAAGAAAACCTCTATACCCTGCAATTCTCCTGACTGGGTGATTGGGAGAGAGTCATGGAGGACGGCCCCTGGACCTACAAAGGAAAAGCGGTCGTGATTGAGCCCTCTGATGGTTTCACTAGGCCATCGTCTATTGTTCTTAATAAGATTGAGATGTGGATTCAGATTCATGATCTCCCTAAATTGTTCTTCCACTTGATTAAATCGCTAGTAGCTACTGTTGGTGACTTCATATTTGTGGAGCCTAAATCCCAGGATTTTGAGGGTAACTTTTCAGGATTCGGGTGAAAGTGGATGTCACAAAGCCGCTCAAGAACGTTGTATCGCTGGTGATCAAGAAGAGGAGAGAGATATTTAGGGTGAAGTACGAGAGGCTTCTAGATTGGTGTTCTTTCTGTGGTATGCTAGGCCATCAGTTCAAAGAGTGCAGCGATGGGATTCATCCCCCATCTGTGCTAGTGTTCAAAAACCTGAAAGTGGACTGGTTCAGGGGTCTAGGTCGCGGACGAGGTGCGGCAAGAGGCTTTGAAGGTGGACAAGGGCGAGGCAATGGCCGTGCAGGACGTGGATGGCGTGGCTCCGTTCGAACACAATAAGATAAATTTGACCCTACTGCTGATCTGGATACATATATGGAAGAAGGAGAAGGGGATCACAAGAGAGGTGCATGTGCAAGTACACTCTTGCTTACTGCTCCAGGAATGAGTCCATCATCTTCGATGGAGCCCCAAACCCTTGCTATAGCGACTGTTCCACAGAGCCCTTCGTCGAAGCAAGATCCCAAAAGAACAAAGACCAACCCCCTTAGCTGGAAAAGAACCAAGGGAAGAACAAACCCTCAAACACCCAAAACAATGCGCAAATGGCGGGCCCTGTCAGCGGGTCGCGCCCGGCGCAATGAGTTGCCTAGTTTTGAACTGTCACGGGGCTGGCAAGCCTGTGACATTTCGAGAGCTTCGAGATCTATCGAAGCTACTTGCCCCCTCTATTGTATGCATTCTTGAAACTCAGTTAGTGGGCTCGTGTGTTGAGAATCTAGTAGGAACTTTAGGCTACAATAAAAGCTTTGTTGTAAGCAGCTCCGGCAGGAGCGGTGGACTAGGCATTTTTTCGAATGAGGAAATAAAGCTCGAAGTTAATGGGTTTTCTGAGTACCACATAGACATTGTTGTTGAGCAGATGGTAGAAATTAAAACCAGAATCACCTTTATTTATGGTGAGGCCCAAACAAGTGAGAGGTACAAAACTTGGGACATGTTGCGCGGAATTGCAGGAATGAGCAACGATCCATGGGTAGTGATTGGAGACTTTAACGAAGTACTTCATGCCCATGAGCACGATGGAATCGGCCAACGAAGCCAAGCACAGATGGACGCCTTTCGAGACGCTATTGACACATGTGGTTTATCAGACATTGGTTACAAGGGACAGAGCTGGACTTTTGAGAAGAAGGTGGTGGGCAGCACGTACACCAGGGTGCATTTGGACCGGAGCGTGGCTAACCCTGCATGGGCTTTGGCCTTCCCAAATGCATCTCTGGAGCATCTTACTACCGCTACGTCCGACCACGTCCCGTTGTTACTTAGGCTCCGAGTAGTGCATGCATGCAGAAGGGGACCACGACCATTTAAATATGAGTTATGCTGGGAGTGCGACCCAACGCTGGAGAGAGTGGCGCATGCGGGTTGGAATCAGGTGCCTGGGGATTCAGTGGGCCAAGTGAAAACAAAACTCCAAACAATGTCGGGCGACCTAGCAACTTGGGATCGGCTACACTATGGCAGCGTTCATAGGGAGATTGCCGAATTAAAAAAGGAGCTACAGGTGATGCGCGAACTCCCAGGAAGATCTGGTCTCTCAAGGCAGGAGACAAAAATATGCGACTGCCTGATCGAGCTGTTTCACCGCGAAGAGATTTTGTGGAGGCAACAAGCTAGGATTGATTGGCTCATGCATGGCGACAATAACACCTATTTCTTCCACATGAGAGCGAGCAGGCAACAGCGGAAAAACCAAATTAAATCATTGCAGCATGCTGATGGTCAGGTTACAGAGAACGTGCTGGAGATGGAAAATATGACAATCTCCTTCTATAAGGACTTGTACACAACAGAAGGGGTGGGTGACATGGCACAGGTCCTAGAAACAGTACCATGCAAGGGTACGCAGGCAATGAACGCGACGTTGAATGCCCCATACAACGCAGAAGAAGTTAAGACAACCCTTTTTCAAATGTTTCCCACCAAGGCAATGGGACCATATGGCTTTCCCGCTCATTTCTTTCGGCGGCACTGGGAGACATGGGGAGAAGAAATCACAAAAGTCATGCTTATAATTGTTGAAGCCACAGAATCTGTGGCATGGATCAATGAGACAGTCTTAGTGTTAATTCCCAAGGTAAAAAATCCAACCTTATTGAGCCAGTTTTGTCCCATCAGTTTATGTAATGTTCTCTACAAAATTGTGTCCAAAGTGATCTCTAACCGGCTGAAGGTGATACTTCCTGACATTATATCTGAGGAACAATCTGCTTTTGTCCCTGGTAGACTTATCACCGACAACATCATCATTGCCTACGAGTGCCTACACTTTATGAAGAGAAATAAAGCTAAAAAGCACCAGTCATTTGCTTTGAAGCTTGACATGATGAAGGCCTATGATAGGATGGAGTGGCCATACTTGAGAGCAATTATGGTAAAGTTGGGGTTCACTGAGAGATGGGTGGACATAGTTATGGGACTAGTCACAACTGTTAAGTTTTCTGTCATTTTTAATGGGAAGAGATTGGAGGAATTCGAACCTTCAAGAGAATCAGACAAGGGGACCCAATATCTCCGTACTTGTTCTTGCTAGCAGTAGAGGGCATGTCGTGCCTTTTAAAATCAAAGAGTAGGTCATCCAATTTGGGTGGTGTACAAGTGGCTCCTATAGCGCCACCAGTTAGCCATCTATTAGTCGCTGAGGACAGCCTGCTGTTCAATAAGGCAAACAGTGCGGGATCTAATGAGGTGAACCTAGTACTGAATACATACTGCCAAGTATCAGGTCAGCGAGTGAACTTTGCAAAATCATCAATCTTCTTTAGCAAGGGAGTGCCAGAAGCTAACAAAACTGAAATAAAAGGCCTACTCAATATACCCAATGAAACTTTAAATGAGAAGTATCTAGGGATGCCATCAGATATTGGGAGTTCGAAGAATGGGGCCTTTAAATATCTCAAAGGTCATTTATGGAGTAAGGTGCAGGGCTGGGTGGAAAACACCATGTCATCGGAAGGCAAGGAAGTTCTAGTCAAATTAGTTGCCCAGTCCATACCGGTATTCTTCATGTCATGTTTTAAACTCCCAAGGGGATTATGTGAGCATCTTAATATGCTTATCAGGAAGTTCTGGTGGGGAAGCACTAGTAGAAAAAGGGTCAAACGTGAAGCACATTAGTGCCGGTTTGAATTTGAGCCGGTACTAATTGTACCATTAGTGCCGGTTCGAACGGCTATGCATTAATGCCGGTTCGTGTTGAACCTTTAGTACCGATTCGTGCCACGAACCGGTACTAAAGGGGTGATGGCAGGCTGGCGTCAGGCCGGGGCCCCACGATCACCTTTAGTACCGGTTCGTGTCACAAACCGGTACTAAAGGGCTAACCTTTAGTACCGGTTTGTGCGACGAACCAGTACTGAAGGGGTCTGACCTATAGTACCAGTTTGTGACACAAACCGGCACTATAGGGCAATTTTCAAACTCTACCCCCCCCGGTGTGTCGCCATTTCAGTTATGAAAAAATCAAAAGAAAATGATAAAAACTTTAAAAAATAAAATCCTTCGAGAGGTAGTTATATTACTACATCTACTAGTTAGGAAAATTTGAAAACTTAAATTTGGACATGTTTTGCAAAAAGTGTAGGGAAAATGTAAAATGGCTATAACTTTTGCATACGATGTCGGAAAAAAACGTATAATATATCAAAAAATTTAGCACGAAAATCCGCATCCGATGGAGACCGCCTACGGCCTGTTTGGAATTTTTTAGAATCCTCAAATTCAAAAGGAAAAAAAGATATGGTCAAATTGAAGTTTTTTTTAAAAAAATTTGGTTAAATCTGGTCAAACTACTTATTCAAGAAGTAATAATGTTACTACATAATTATTCAAGAATATTAGTGTTACTAAATAATTATTTCAATTTTTTGAATTTTGGTCAAATCTGGTCAAACTATGGTCAAACTTATTCAAGAAATATTAGCGTTACTAAATAATTACTGTTTTTCTAGAATAATAGTTTCAAACTCAAACGGTGAAATGTGTGACTTCATGCTCAAGCTAAACTCCTGAGGGTTAATAGGATTAACATCTTACTATTGTCAGGAAAACAACAAGTGCAGACTTGGAAACGAAGGAGAATAGAACTCGAAAGTTAAGCGTGCTCGGGCTGGAGTAGTGAGAGGGATGGGTGACCGGTTGGGAAGTTAGATGATTTGGAATAGTGATCCACACTTAAGCAGTTAAGAGAGGTGATTCAGAAAAAATAAAAATCGAAAAAAAAATCAAATTTTTTTCCAAAATTTTCAAAAAAAACCATTAGTACCGGTTGGTAACACCAACCGGTACTAAAGGTCCCCCATACCAGGGAGTGAGCTCACGCCACGTGGTGGCACTTTACCGCCGGTTCGTGCCGAACCGGTACTAAAGGGGGGGGGGGCTTTAGTGCCCACACTTTAGTGCTGGTTTCATAACCGGCACTAAAGGCCCTTACAAACCGGTTTTAAAGCTCCGTTTTCTACTAGTGAAGCAAAGATGAAAAAGGAAACCTCATTGGGTATCTTGGAAAAGTATGATGCGGCCGAAGGGAATGGGAGGCCTAGGGTTCAAAGATTTTGAACTTTTCAATATGGCGATGTCGGCACGGCAGGCTTGGAGATTACTCCAAACACCAGAGTCCCTTAGTGCTTGCTTATTGAAGAGCATATATTTCCCTGACTCCACCATCTTGGAGGTGACTTTGGGCAACCATCCCAGTCAGATATGGCGAGCCATTACCAAAGGCAAAGACACACTCAAACAAGGTCTCATCCATAGAATTGGCAATGATCAATCTACTCGTATTTGGGAGATCCGTGGCTACCAAGAGATGAGATGTTACGGCCATACGGGAGTATTCATCCTAATCTACCAAATCTGGTTTCGGAACTGATCGATCACACAAGTGCTTCGTGGAATAGCCAGCTAATCAACCAAGTATTTATGCCCATGGATGCATGCATCATTATGGGGATTCCGGTGTGCACTCGTAACCTGGAGGACTTATGGAGCTGCAATTTTGAGACTAGCGGAAACTTCACCGTCAAATCTGCTTATCGCATGCTTGTAGCGACAAGACAGCGCCGGGAGGCATGGCGTGAGGGCACGGCTGGAACATCAAATAGTGCGTCGGAGGAGGGATCGTAGAAAACGTTGTGGAAGACCCAGGTTCCGGCAAAGGTCAGGATGTTCCTATGGTGTTTATCACGGCACTCTCTCCCCACGAAGGACATTAGGGCTCATCGACACATGGCAGATAATGCTTATTGCGGATTGTGTGGCTCTCCTGATTCACGGAGACATTCTTTGGTACACTGCACTAGCTCGAGATGTGTGTGGGCATTGGTTGAGGAGGAGCTAGCACAAAGTCTGGTCTCAAACACGGAACCCAACGCCAAGCAGTGGCTCTTCACCTTCATGCATTCACTACTGCATGACCAGTTTGTATTGCTTGCGGTCACACTCTGGGCGATCTAGACAGCGCGGCGCAAGGCTATTCATGAAGGAATTTTCCAATCACCGCAAGCAACTAACTCCTTTCTCAGGTGCTTCATAGATGAACTCAGCATGATTAATGTGAGAAGCCCTACGACGAGGGGAGGAGCTCAAGCTGCCAGACACGGGCTGCACGCCCCAAAGCTTCCCCGGCTGGCTATGCCAAGATCCATGTAGATGCTGGAGTAAGAGCAAGGAAGGGTGGATCAGCAACAACAGTTTGTCAGGATAGGCAAGGCAATTTCCTAGGCATCCCCGCTTTGGTGGTAGCTGGCCTAGAGGATCCAACAATACTTGAGACTATCGCTTGGAGAGAGGCTTTGGCGCTAGCGGAAGATCTCAATCTGCATAATTTCGTTGTGGCATCTGATTCCAAGCAAACAATGGCTGATATTTCATGTGGAGGCAGAGGCAAGAGTGGTTCTATTGTCCAAGAGATCAACACTAGAGCAACTTTATTTTAGTGTAAATTTTCTTTTGAAGGTCGTGCTGCTAATGTCGAAGCACATAGATTAGCCAAATATTCGCTTAGTCTCGGTCCGGGGCGCCACCTTTGGTTAGGCCAACCCCATGATCCGAGGTGTATCCCACCCATTGTGGTCTTTGATGAATAAAATTTGGCTTTCCCCTAAAAAACCAACACGGAAGCTAAGACGTGAGATTTGTTTGAGAAAAAAAGGTGTCAAAGCCATGTGTGTGTACATGGGCAGTTTTGGATTTGATCTTTTTCTGCCAAGGTGCATGGAGAAGCTACAACAACAAACAGAGACAAGGAAAATTATGCAGGTTGCACGGAAGTTTTTTCTGGGTCGGTTTGTTGAGATGGCTTGAAACACGTGGATAGGATTCGGAAGTGCGCGGGAAAGCATGCCATGAGGATCATGCAAACACAGAGCGTCCAAGACATGCACTGATTTGCAAGCGGTCGTGGTGCAGGGTGGAGCATGATTGCAGTCGAACAAGTTCGGCTGGGTCGGACTAGACATTCTGACGGATTGACGCAAGTCGGTTGGTGCAGAAGATGGAGGTTGGATCGGCGACAACGACATATGAGCATGATGTTGATGGTGATCGACTTCTGAGATGTGGAAACACGTGGCACATCCCCGAGGGCCCGTGTGGCTTCGACAAGACTATGGCGCGGGGTTGATTCAAGACGGTGCATGTCGGTGTCAAAACCGGCGGATCTCGGGTAGGGTGTCCTGAACTGTGCGTCTAAGGCGGATGGTAACATGAGGCAGGGGACACGATGTTTTACCCAGGTTCGGGCCCTCTTGATGGAGGTAAAACCCAACGTCCTGCTTGATTACTCTTGATAATATGAGCAGTACAAGAGTTGATCTACCACGAGATCAGAGGCTAAACCCTAGAAGCTAGCCTATGGTATGATTGTTGTTGTCCTACGGACTAAAACCCTCTGGTTTATATAGACACCGGAGAAGGCTAGGATTACAAAAGGTCGGTTACAAAGGAGGAGATATGCATATCCGTATTGCCTAGCTTGCCTTCCACGCCAAGTAGAGTCCCATCCGGACACGGGACGCAGTCTTCAATCTTGTGTCTTCATAGTCCAACAGTCCGGCCAAAGGATATAATCCGGCTGTCCGGAGACCCCCTAATCCAGGACTCCCTCAGTAGCCCCTGAACCAGGCTTCAATGATGATGAGTCCGGCGCGTAGTGTTGTCTTTGGCATTGCAAGGCGGGTTCCTCCTCCGAATACACCACGGAAGAGTTTGAATACAAGGATAGTGTCCGACCCTGCAAAATAAGTTCCACATACCACCGTAGAGGGAATAATATTTACACAAATCTAATCTGCTGACATACCCCATAGTGTGACATCACACCATAGCCAGGTCTTTATTCGAATCGTTTTTCATAACAAATCTCAGCGTGTTTCGCGAGGCGGTTTCCTTGGCACGTCTTGTCGAAGCAGAGATCGTGTCCCCTTATTACGGGATTCCCATCAATACGGACGTGGGTAACCCAACCGCGCCATCAATTACGGCGCTTGGGGGATAAGCGAGTTTTACCAGGCTAGTGGGGGCGCATAGTTTAGTCTGCCCTTATAAAGGGATAAGGTTTCACCTTTTTCTACCCACACATTCTTCCTCCTTGCTCATCCATTCTTGCGTACTCGAGCTCCAGCGCCCAAGTCCACATTCCTCTCCTCAACTCTCTCCAAACATGTCCGGAGCGGGAGGCAAGTGGATGGTCTCCTCCGTCACGGAGGGACACATCAAAAAACTACGTGGAGCCGGATACTTAGCCGCGGACATCACGCACCGGCTGCCAGCCGCGGGGCAGATCGTCCCTACCCCGGAACCTCATGAATGGGTGGTTTTCCTCCCCCCACTTCGTCCGCGGACTGGGGTTTCCCCTCCATCTATTCATCCGCGGCCTTTATGTTCTATTATGGGCTGGACTTTCATGATCTGGCCCCGAATTTCATCCTGAACATCTCAGCTTTTATCATCGTGTGCGAGGCTTTCCTCCGCATCCGGCCCCACTTCGGCATGTGGCTGAAGACCTTCAATATCAAGCCAAAGGTAGTAGGCGGCCAACAAGCGGAATGCGGCGGAGCCATGGTGGGCAAAATTCCCAACGTTATGTGGCTCGAGGGCTCCTTTGTGGAGACCATAAAGGGGTGGCAATCGGGGTGGTTCTACATCACTGAGCCGCGCGACACCGAATGGGTGGTGGTCCCGAGTTTCGATGAGGAATCCCCACGCGGCTCACTTCCTGGAAGGAGAAGGGCCTGTCCTGGGGTTCATTGGTGGAGCTGGACGGACTCCAGAAGTGTATCCGGAACATGATAAGCAAGAAACTTAAGCTTGTCATCATAGTCCAGGTCATGCTCTTCCACCGGATCCTTCCGTGTCAACAACGGGCTTTCAACTTATGGGAGTTCGACCCAGCCCAGCACTAGACTCTACACGAGCTCTTCGACACGACGCATAAGGACGTGTGGAAGGTGCTATTCAAGGGCGCCGAGGTCCCTCCTTCTCCTACCGAAGACCGCGGGCTAAGCGCAAAGCGCCCTGCGAATCTGGTAAGTTCTGTACATCTGGTAGGGTATTTCCCATAGCTTAACCATGCCTTTGACAGGACTGGGTGGAGACATCGGAGCCGATTAATTGTTCGGCCCCTCTTCCCGAAGACCCTGCAGACGCTCTCCTGACGGAGATGCAGACTCCGGCTCCTTATGGGGTGCCGGAGAAGACCAAGAAGAAGGCCAAGGGAACCAGAAAGAGTTCCCGGCGCCAGGTGGTATCGGACTCATCGTCCAATAACTCCGCGACGCACTCCTCCCGTGAAGATGAGGAAGAGGAAGGGGAAGATGCTCCCCCTCTAGCCGGGGGAGACAAGAAAAGGAAGGCCGCCCCAACCGGGGAGGCTGAAGGGTCCAAGAAGGGAAGGACTCTCCTTCCGGACTGCTCCACCACCGCCACCGACGGCGAAGACGAGTGGCTACTCAGGGCCAAGCCCCTGGCGAAGTCGTAAGTATTCGGATACCAGAGTAACTCATAGCATACTTTTATTGCACTGCTTCTCCTAATGTCTAATATGATCATGCAGACCACCCCGAGCCCGTATGGACGTATCCTCGTCGGACGGTTCCTTGGACTTGTCGGATATGGATAGCGATCCATTTCCATCCGCCTCCTCTCCTCGCCCTACAGACAATGTCGAGGTATTGTCTCAAGGGGCACCGAGCCGGGGGGAGACTGTCCCGGAGGCGCCTCAAGGCGACCTTCCGGACTCCAGGAGCAAAGGGAGGAAGGCTCTCGAGGGCTCCAAGTTCGGCCCTCGGCCAAACACCGCGCCGGAACCTCCAGTGGTTCCAGACTCGGGCAGGCGGCCCCCTTCCAAGAGGGGCAAGCCATCTGTGCCGGTGACCTCTGTCCATCCAGAGGCACCGGACGACCTGCTGGGAGCGCTTCGCAGCGCTTCCATCGATGAAGAGCACCGCACTATCATGAGTGCAGTGATCGAAAAGGTTCAGTCTGTCAAGAGCGGGCTGACTAAAGCCTGTGCCAGCCTTCTAACAGGCTTTGAGGTAAGTATTTAAAATATAGGAAAAATATTAGTGCATAGACAGTAGCCCCTAATGCTCTGTTTGGTGTTCACAAAGAAAAGCCGAATAGAGGATCAAATAATATCTGCATGAGTCTAGTATAAGTATGTCTGTATGCAGGCTTCGCTGCTGACCTCTGCCGCACTGACTGCGGAGGTCGCCGCACTGAAGCAGAACCTCGAGCGGTCCGAGAAAGAGCTCGGCCTTGCCAAGAGGCAGCTCAAGGAGAACAAAGGTAAGTAATGCCTATATATATATATATATATATATATATATATATATATATATATATATATATATATATATATATGGACAAGGGGCCACGACCAAAGTGGCGACCCTGAAGCAAGCGCTGTCCGAGGCCAAAAATAGAGCGGCCAAGGAGCGCACCGAGCGGGAAAAACAAGAGGCACGGGTGGGCGAGGTGCAGCAAGAGCTCCAGGCTCTCGTGAAGAAGCACGAGGCTTTGGAGCTTGACTCGAAGACGCGAGAGTCCGAACTTGCCGCGGCCCTCGAGAGCACAAAGCATGCCAAGGCTGAAGCCCAAAAGTCCCTCCAGGAAATTGAGGCGATGAGGAAGATAGCGGGGGGTAAGGCCTTCAATATGCAAAGCAAGCATGTGAAAGTAAATTACTTGTTACTTACCCGAGTCCGGAGCTCTCCAGGAGCATTCGCAGATTTGCCCCGCAGCGTGTCGGATGCCGCGAAATATTACCAGGCCGAGGAGGGAAGCTCGACGGAGAAGTTGTTCTGGTCTCAGTATACTGGGACCGAACATCCGATGCCTACGAGCGACCAGCTGAAGCAACTGGTCGAGCTGCACAAGGCGGCCGAACAGGCCATGAGGGGAGTTATAGTCCGGATGTGGCCTGGCGACTCCCTTCCCAACAGCTACTTCGGCCTGGTGAGGCGGCTTGTGGATGCCTTCCCACGGCTGGAGGTCATAAAGCGGTCCGTCTGCATCGAAGGTGCATGCCGGGCCTTTGCCCGTGCGAAGGTGCACTGGGCCAGGATGGACACCGAGAAGCTGGTGAAGGAGGGGCCGCCGCGGGGCAAGGAGCATCGCCACCCTGAGATGTATTATGAGGGTGTCCTGAAGGGTGCCCGTCTTGTGGCGGACGAGTGTGCGAAGGATGTAATTTTTGAATGAACTTGCTCATGTGATCCTGTATTATGAAAACTTGTTCATATGCGCTATGCAACGCTTGTTTGAGTTTAAAATATTACCTTCTGTGCGGCTGTTTATTAAATCTGAGAGATGGCTAGTCGTCGGCTTCTGCCCCCATGCCACGAGTGCTGGGGTGTATGGGATGAATCTGAGAACTCTTGTTCCCATTGTTGGGTCCTACGCGGGAGGTGCTCAGCGCAACGAAGAAGAAGGCAATCAGACTATAATGCTTTATCACTCTCACTTAGCCATAGAAGTCTACAATTTTAAATTTTGGTGAAGCCCCTTGTATTCAGAAGGCCGAATTCGGGGCGCTATACACGCCTTAAGCCGGACAAAGCCGACTCCTCGCTCTAAGCGGCATAAGTCTTTAGGGACTCAAGACATCTTGAACAGCGACCAGCTCTTGCCTTATCATGACAGTCAGTTTTAGCTTTCTCTACCGAGGTGCTTAGCCCAGATGAACCGGGGCACAATCGCAGTAGTTCTCCCAGTGCTACCATAGCCGATATAGCGGAACATAAGGTACCAAAACATGGGAGCCGGGCAAACCCAACTATTGACCCAAGACTTGATTCGGAGCTGATGCATATAATGCTATAAGTTCGGGGTGCCGCACTGTTGAAAGTGTTCGAACTTCTCACGCCATATTAGGGGATACGCTTAAGCCCCTGGCTTATGGGCCGTACCAGAGTGTACGGGTGCTGAATGTCATGAATGAACATATATATATAAAGGAATATCGAATGCGGTAATAGTCTAGTGCTATGCATTGTTTATTCAAAAAGGTGCGTCAAAGCAAAATGATACAATTAGTGCGATAAGAAAAAAAGTAGGACTATTTGACATGTCCCCTCCAAGGGCAAGCTGAGGAATGGTATTTAAAGCATGTATTTCACTCATTATCAGAGACCACCTGAGAGTTCCATGGTGCGACGTAACTTTCTGTCTCCTTGGTTGTTGTATCGTGTGTCCGGTAATCGTACGGCCGGACGGGGTTTCCAAAGAGTTAAGTCCTGAAAGAGAGAAAAAATAACAAAGCGAGAACCCCCTAGTGCGGTTGAGCCGTGTTTCGGGCGTGCTGTAGTCATGCCCCCCTCCCCACCTGTGCCCATGGTATTTTCAATGTGTAATTATGTATGCGTGGCACGGATTTCGCCGTTTGGCTAGGACTGGGGTGGGGGCCGCATTGCTATGCGAGCTCGGAACGTGCCAGGTGGTCTTGTTGCCGATTACTCCGGGAGCATTTGAAGGTGTCCGGGTCTTTAATCGCCGAGCTGGTGGATTGCCTTAGGAGGCTGCATTGCGCTTCTGCTGCGAGGGCTGCAGTGTGCTCTTCCATACGGAGAGAGAGCTCTGTGTTTCCATTGACTGTGATGACCCCCCGAGGTCCTGGCATCTTGAGCTTGAGATATGCATAGTGCGGTACCACGTTGAATCTCGCAAATGTGGTTCGCCCGGGTAGTGCATGATAGCCACTGCCGAACGGGACTATATCGAAGATTAACTCCTCGCTTCGGAAGTTATTCGGGGATCTAAAGACCACTTCCAGTGTGACTGGGCCTGTACAATGGGCCTCTACACCTGGTATGACGCCTTTGAAGGTCGTTTTTGTGGGTTTGATCCTTGAGGGGTCTATACCCATTTTGTGCACTGTGTCCTGATAAAGCAGGTTCAACCTGCTGCCGCCGTCCATAAGGCCTCGAGTGAGGTGAAATCCGTCGATGATTGGGTAGGACAAGTGCGGCAAATCCGCCATGACAGATACTAGTGGGGTGGTCCCTGCGATCGAAGGTGATCGGACAGGAGGACCATGGGTTCAACTTTGGGGTGACTGGCTCCAACGCATATATGTCCCTTAGCGCACGCTTCCGCTCCCTCTTGGGGATGTGGGTTGCGTATATCATGTTCACCGTCCGCACTTGTGGGGGGAACCTCTTCTGCCCTACGGTGTTCAGCTGTTGGGGCTCCTCCTCGTCATCGCTATGTAGCCCCTTATCTTTGTTTTCAGCGTTTATCTTGCCGGTCTGCTTGAACACCCAACATTCCCTGTTGGTGTGGTTAGCTGGCTTCTCGGGGGTGCCATGTATTTGGCAGGAGCGATCGAGTATACGGTCCAAACTAGACGGGCCCGGAGTGCTTCTTTTGAATGGCTTTTTCCGCTGACCGGGTTTAGAGCCTCTGAATCCGGCATTGACTGCCGTATCCTCGGTATTGTCGCTATTGATGCGGTGATTATGTTTGTTGCGACGTGACCTGCCATTGCTATCCTTGGTATCTGAAGTACCACAGTTCTTTGATATGTTATTGTTGCGAACCAGCCAGCTGTCTTCTCCCATGCAAAAGTGGGTCATGAGTGTCGTGAGGGCTGCCATGGATTTCGGCTTTTCCTGGCCAAGGTGCCGGGCGAGCCACTCGTCGCGGATGTTGTGCTTAAAAGCTGCTAGGGCCTCTACATCCGGACAGTCAACGATTTGATTTTTCTTTGTCAGGAACCGTGTCCAGAATTGCCTGGCCGATTCCTCTGGCTGGTGAATTATGTGGCTCAAGTCATCGACATCTGATGGTCGCACATAAGTGCCCTGGAAGTTGTCAAGGAATGCGGCTTCCAGATCTTCCCAATAGCCAATGGATTCTGCTGGCAGGCAGTTGAGCCAATGCCGAGCTGGTCCTTTGAGTTTAAGTGGGAGGTATTTGATGGCGTGTAGATCGTCACCGCGGGCCATGTGGATGTGCAGCAGGAAGTCCCCGATCCATGCCGCAGGATCTGTTGTGCCGTCGTATGATTCGATATTTACGGGTTTGAAACCCTCTGTGATTTGGTGATCCATTACTTCGTCCGTGAAGCATAGGGGGTGTGCGGGGCCTCCGTACTGGGCTATGTCGCGCCGCAGCTCAAATGAGTCTTGTCCGCTGTGTTCGGCCCGGCCGGATTTACTTTTACTGTATCCGGCGTGACGGTTATCGTCTCGCGTAGTGGCGCGCCCTCGTGATCCGTAGATCGATCTTGCGTGTTTTGCTTTGTCCTCCAATACGTCTCGTAGGTCTAGCATGTTTCCCCGTGCCTTGACATTTTTATTTGAGTGGTGTCGGGGTGCGGCCTGAGCTTTTGGCTGAAATGCCTCTCTGTCGCGGCCATGAAGTGGCCGATCAGCCGCGTCATACGCTGGAGATGTAGGTTTTAATGATTCCTCCTCCAGTCAGGGTAGCAACCTACGCTTTGGGTAACTCTTGGAGGGGCGTTCGAGTTCATATTCCTCGGCCGCAAGGACTTCAGTCCATCTATCAGCTAGCAAATCTTGATCAGCTTGAAGCTGTTGTTGCTTTTTCTTAAGGCTATTTGCCGTGGCTATAAGCCGGTGCTTGAAGCGCTCTTGCTCGGCGGGATCCTCCGGCACGACAAATTCGTCGTCGTCGAGGCTTGCCTCGTCTTCGGAGGGAGGTATGTAATTATCATCCCCACCTCTCCCTCTACCGCTCTCTCGGGAGGGCTGGCTTTTCCATCCTCCTGCTCTAAATCTTGCCGAAGGGGATTGTTGTCATCTTCGGCACTGTCCGGAGTGCTATTATCTCCTATGCCGGTGTCACCACTTTTGCTTTGGCGAGACTTAGAGCGGCGCCGCTGACGCCGGCGCTTGGGTTGCTTCTTGGAGGGGTCATCCTCCGCTGTCTCGTCGCCATTGCCTTCTTTGGGTGTGTCCACCATGTATATATCATATGATGAGGTGGCTGTCCAGTGCCCTGTGGGCAGTGGTTCCTCATCGTCTCCCACATCGTCATCCATACCGTCGATGTCTTCGGAGTCAAAGTCGAGCATGTCGATTAAATTGTCAACAGTGGCTACTAAGTGGGTGGTGGGTGGGCGGCAAATTTCTTCATCATCCGCATCCCAATCCTGCCGAACATAGTTCGGCCGGGACTCTCTTGACAAGGAGAGAGACCTTAATGAGTTCAGTATGTCGCCGAAGGGCGAGTGCTGAAAGATATCCGCGGAGGTGAACTCCATGATTGGTGCCCTGTCGGATTCGATAGGCACGGGCGCAGGCGGTTCGGAGTCCGTGGCCGGGGAAGAATCCGGCAGTTCGGCGTCACGGCTCCCATGAAGGGTAAGGTCGATACTCGGCTTGATCACCGCTGAGAATAAGGCCTCCGTGGCGGGGTCTATCCACCCGTCCATGGATGGCGCAATTGGCTCCGAATTGAGGGTCGGAGCGGTTGCCGGTGCAGTCTCCTGAACATTTTCTGATGGTAGAGCTAAATCATGCTCATCGTGACCGTGCGGCGCACTCAGCAGGGGCTTGAATCCGTCAAAGATCAAGTCTCCGTGGATGTCGGCCGTGTAGTTTAAGCTTCCAAACCTGACCTGATGGCCAGGGGCGTAACTCTCGATCTGCTCCAGATGGCCAAGCGAGTTGGCCCGCAGTGCGAAGCCACCGAATACAAAGATCTGTTCGGGGAGAAAAGTCTCACCCTAGACTGCATCGCTATCGATGATCGAAGGAGCCGTCAAGCCTAACGGTGATAACACAGAGGAACTCTCAATGAAATCACCAATGTCAGTGTCAAAACCGTCGGATCTCGGGTAGGGGGTCCTGAACTGTGTGTCTAAGGCGGATGGTAACAGGAGGCAGGGGACACGATGTTTTACCCAAGTTCGGGCCCTCTTGATGGAGGTAAAACCCTACGTCCTGCTTGATTATTCTTGATAATATGAGTAGTACAAGAGTTGATCTACCACGAGATCAGAGACGCTAAACCCTAGAAGCTAGCCTATGGTATGATTGTTGTTGTCCTATGGACTAAAACCCTCTGGTTTATATAGACACTGGAGAAGGCTAGGGTTACACAAGGTCGGTTACAAAGGAGGAGATATGCATATCCGTATTACCTAGCTTGCCTTCCACGCCAAGTAGAATCCCATCCGAACACGGGACGAAGTCTTCAATCTCGTGTCTTCATAGTCCAACAGTCCGACCAAAGGATATAATCCAGCTGTCCAGAGACCCCCTAATCCAGGACTCCCTCAGTGCACATGAGAGCTTAAAGTCGACGAGCCGTGGGGTGGACTGATCATCTACCATGGAGTCATGTTGAAGGTGGAGCTAAGGTCTGGCGGAAGACTTCACTCGGTGCTGATTGAGGGGCTACAGTGTAAGTAGAAAAAGAGTCGAAGCCTATTCAGCGAGAAAAAAGCGAGTGACACATAGTTCGGACTGGAGCCCAGTGGTCTGATCGAAGCGTAAAAATCGTCATCGATCGGTGATGATCGGTGGTACTCTGCAGTGGGGGTTGAGTGGTGTGGGTTCGCGACCCTTGAGACTCGACCAGGACAACGGAGACTCGACGCGGTAATAGCGATGAGTCGTGCGGTATGCACGGGACATGGAGACGGACCATGGCTCTGGTGGTCATACATGTGGTAATACAACTGCGAATTTGATTCGGGATGACTACAAGCAACAATGAAATTCTTTCAAGTTTCAGACAGATGATCAAGAAAGGAGCGGTGGTGTTGAGTTCGGGTAACTCTTATGTGTGACGCCCAATATGTGAGTTGTTCATTTTCACGCAGGTCAGTGACCAGTGTGTGATGGCATTGGATTGATACTTTGGAAGTTGGGGAGCACAGACTAGAGTAACAAGGAACTTAATTTTGGTCGAGTGTTGACTGTGGTCAAGAAAAGAAGGGACTACAAGTTGCAGGTGGAGTCATATGGAGTCTTTGGAGTAGCAGCGGTGCTCATGGGATAACCTCAAGTCTAGTGTACATGGAAGTATGACACATTGACAAATTCAGGGTGGTGGAGAATATTCGCCAAGGTGGAGTTTGTTAGAGTTCTGTCGAATATGGTGTACAAGGTAGGTTACAATTGGACTGGTAGTAGTATTGTGTTTAGATAGGATGTGGGGTCGTGTCCTAATAGGACACTTGTATCCCAGGCCTCTCATATATTGTGGGGGTAGACACATGATGTAACATATGCCAACATAATAGCATAGGAACACAAGGGAAGCTGGTGGTATGCCGGCGTCTAGGGCGACCGAGTCCGGTATTGTAGCGGTGTCATGGGGAGGAGCACCCATAGTCAAGCCCCGGGGATGTAGTCATATCATTGAACCTCGTTAACAAATCTCGGCGTCGTGCTCCTGTAGTTGCTTGGTCCTCGGATGATCGACGGTATGCCTCAGATTTATTCTAACATCGACGAAGATAGAGGTAGGAACATTCACAGCCGGGATCCTCAAACCAGCTCAAACAGGCTGAACAGAAGGGCTCGATTACTGATCGGTAGAAAAAACCATTCCAAACGGATGTCTCATACATGAACCAAATGCCTCGGTTCACAGGCATTCCACATATTCAGCTCAACTTTAGGACGGACCGGGAGTGTCCGCCACATTCAATCTTGCCCATGTTAGCCCACACAATCCCACATATGTCCATCCTTATCAGCTTCCCGGACCAAACTTTAGCCACTCCACTTCATCCCCAAGCTCCCTTGCAGCGATCTCTGGCTTTCTCCGGCATGGGGGCCAGCGGATTTGAGTCTTCCGTCACCTGATTGGCGGATTGGGAGCTCATCCCATGCGAGCCAATGGAGGATATGGTCGTCCGCATTACGCTCTGCCGCGACCATGAGAAAAATGCACGACGACAGTCTTACTCGATCCGGCGGGAATCCATAGCGTCCACCCAAATGGGCTTGGATCCGGCGCGAGGCTCATCGCCGCTGCCTCTCCGAAGGCAGTGCGGTATGTCTGACATCGAAGCCGTGGCAGAGGCGCAAGCATTTCATCGGCGTGCCGATTCGGAGGCCATTTGTGGCCCTCCCGCTGAGGGTATGGAGCAGCGTGCCCACCGGGGGGGGGGGGTATCTAGAGTAATAGAGATAAAAAACACTCTATTGTTTCCCTCACACACCAAACCAACTACGACGTAAATAATTTTCATAACTTTGAAAAAACTACCAAGTAAAAATATAGCATGTACAACCCTAAAAACATAAGGGCGTCTCCAATGCTTACCCCTAAACGGACATCATAGATGTCTTTTTTTTATGTCTGGACATGGACCGCGGACATGATGCCATAGGTAGTAATCCAAAGCGTATTGACAAGTTAATCCTTATTTGTCCGGTTGAGAGGAGATAAAAGAGAGAAGGACCATGCATGTGGTTGCTTTTGGTGGGATATAGTGGTGTGAAGTATGGTTGAAAGGAGAGAGAGAAAAGGAGTACTGAAAGTGCGTTATATCGACTAGAGGGGGGGTGAATAGGCGATTTTTATGAAAGTCTTCAAATTGTGGAAGTTTCGAAGACAAACAATAGAAATAAACCTATTACCATGAGCGGAAGGTAGACTACACTAGGCAAACCATAGTCAAGTATTCAATCAAGTGAAAGCATAATGACTAATAGCAGCTAGGTAGTAAGGATCAGGTAGGAAGATATTATGAAGCCAATCAGAACAAGCAGTCACTCAGTGAAGACAAGAGATAGTGCAATCATACAATGACTTCACAAGGACCAATAGTAAGTAAAGGGAAGGGAAGGATGAAACTAGTGACTCGTTGAAGACAATGATTTGTTGGACCAGTTCCAGTTGCTGTGACAACTGTACGTCTGGTTAGGGCGGCTAGGTATTTAAACCTGAGGACACACAGTCCCGGACACCCAGTCCTGAACACGCAGCTCAGGACACCCAGTCCTCACTGTATTCCCCTTGAGCTAAGGTCACACAGACCTCACCCAATCACTCTGGTAAGTCTTCAAGGTAGACTCTCAAACCTTTGCAGACTTCGTTCACCGGCAATCCACAATGGCTCTTGGATGCTCAGAACGCGATGCCTAACCGGCTGGAGGATTCACAGTCCTAAAGTGTAATAAGTCTTGAGATCACACAGACAGGAAGACTTAAGTTATGCCTAACACTCTTTGGCTCTGGGTGGTTAGGGCTTTATCCTCGCAAGGAATTCTCTCTCAAAGGCTTTGAGGTGGGTTGCTCTCAAACGACAAAAGCTGTACTCTAACTCTGAGAAGCCAACCGTTTATGGTTGTAGGGGGTGGGCTATTTATAGCCACTAGGAAACCCAACCTGATTTGTCCGAAATGACCCTGGGTCACTAAGGAACTGACACGTGTTCCAACAGTCAGATTTCAAACACACACGGCAACTTTACTTGGGCTACAAGCAAAGCTGACTTGTCCGACTCTAGAAAAGATTTGCTCTCATAGTCTGCACTCGAAGACATAGGTTTTGGTTAAGCATCACTTCAGTCATTCTGACTGGTTCTCTTGGACCCCACTTAACAGTACGGTGGTTCCTATGACTCAACAAAGAAGAAAAAGAACTACGAAAGATCTAAGTCTTCGAGCTCCATATGCTTCATGCGACGTCTTCTCGTGTCATAGTCTTCAATGTGAATATCTTCACATACCACCTTTGACATCAATGTCTTCATACATTTTTAGGGGTCATCTCTGGTAGGAAAACTGAATCAATGAGGGACTTCTACCTGTGTTATCCTGCAATTCTCACAAACACATTAGTCCCTCAACTAGGTTTGTCGTCAATACTCCAAAACCAACTAGGGGTGGCACTAGATGCACTTACAATCTCCCCCTTTTTGGTGATTGATGACAAACTAGTTGAAGTTTTCAACGGGGAATATAATATGTGAAATTGTAAAAAGATAAGGAATTGTCTTCATAAGCTGCAAGGGCTCCCCCTGAAGATGTGCATATAAGTAACTTGCTTTTGGAATGCAAATGCACATGGCAGGTTGTACTTGTGGAGATCCTCTTCAACTTATGATGACAATTCATTATGCATGTGATGGTATGTGAAGATAATGACATGCATAATGGAAAATGGACGCCTGCAAAATGACCTAAGTGCGGAATTTATCGTCGCACATGCGGAATTTATCATCGCATCACAAAGTAGCAAATAAGTAGTAGACGACCATCGAGTTTAAGTGTTACGACTCAAAGAACCAAATGTATCAAAACGAGAGTTGTAAACACTAGGCAAAAGATAAAGCAACCGCCCATAGGGACCCGCTTGAAGACTATCAAACTCATATGCTTCTCCCCCTTTTGTGAGTAAGGACCAAAAAGGTTTGAAGACATAGAGCATCTACTCATTCCCAAGATGAGTAGGTGATGCAGCAGGGTCGTCGGTGGTGTTCGGCAGTGCAGAAGAACTAGGAGCAGTGTTGAAGCATGCTGAAGGAGGGGGCGGTGAAGTAGCATCGTCTTCGTCCTCGATCACTCTGGCATTCATAGTTGCCGCAGAGGAAGAGAACTCAGAGTCTTCAAGAGATGGAGTTCGTCGCAACACTACCCTTCGAGGAGGTATGGAGTCAACTTGAAGCGTTCGGAGAAGCCATCCTCTTGAAGATCATCTTCAGAGCACATAAGCGCAGCCCTTTCCATGTGCGTTGAGAGGTTTCATGTGCAACAAAGGCATTCTTGGTGGCAAGATTGCGAATGCGGTTGACATCCACCAAGAGGCTTTGCATTTGGTGCTTCAGCCAGTCATGATGCCTATCCTGTTTCTGATGAAGAGCCACCAGAAGCTCTCGGTCATTGAGAACACGAGTGCGCTTCTTGGGTCGTTGGGCAATTGTGCTTTCGGTGGCTTCAGTAAGGGCCGGGATGTGGTGCACGTGTAGTTCCAGCCAAAGGATAAACACGAGTGACTGCTTCAACTCCTTCAATGTTCTGAGAGAAACTTTGATGCTCCGCATTCTGACGACTAAGTGGTTCCTTGGCAGGCTCAGGATAAATGGCTTCAACGGACATATCCACATCAGGCAAAAAGATCCGATGATTGCGAGCAGATGGCTGATATGAGATAACGGAGTGGAGTTTAATCAGCCGCATTATCCATGGAGCGTAGAACTTCAAGCCAAAAAGATCGGAGCCTGATGCAGCAAGTTGGCGAATGAAGAAGTCTTGTGCATTGAAGCATTTGCCATGAAGAATATAGAAGACCAAAGTCTTCATTGCACCTTCCAGCTTGGCATGGGGAGAATGTCCTTTGAAAGGCCAGAGAGTTCGCCTTATGATGTGATAAATAGTCCATGGCAGATACCCAAGGTCTTCAACAAAGAACTCCTTGGGATATGCAGCATCTTGTGGCAAGGGCTTCATCATACTGAGCATCTGGCTCATGTTTGGTTCAGGCTTCTGAAAGATGCTCTCAATAGCTTCACTGTGAAGCTGACAGCCAGGTTCATAGAGATCGCCAGGAGTGGGCAGACCAGTGAGCTCAATGATGTCAAAGGCTTTGGCTTCATGATGAACATTTCCTGTCATCCACTCCAGGACCCAAGTCTTCGGATCTCTGTTGTACCCACGGATGTGAAGTGTGGCATAGAATTGGAGCAGCAACTCTTCATTCCAGTGCTCTTGGTCAGTGAAAAACGGCAACAATCCAACCTCTTTGAAGCAATCCAGAGCTTCTTCCAGACAGGGCAGACCAGCTATGGCTTCTGTGTCAAGACGCTTATGTGGGAAGATGCGACCTTGATTGTACAGAATACAGGAGTAATAGCTTCGCTGCGGATAGCTCCAGAACCGATCAGAAGATATTCTTTCCCTTGAGTATGGGTTCTTGGAGCTATTGAAGAAAGTTTTGTTTGTGTTGAAGCCGTTGACATTGAAGGATCCAGGTGCCGATGCAGGACCTGGAAACCTAGGCAACCGTGGAATGGGCTTCTGTACCTGGGGCCTATGCTCAACATGATAGTCAAACTGAGGACCAGCAGTAGGCGAAGGAACAGGAGCAGTAGCATTTGCTTCACTGACTTCTGGTTCTTGGGTTGGTGGAGGCTCCACATTTGCTTCAGCCATGACAGCGTCAGTGGCTTCATTGGTGTTGGTGGTGGTAGCCTCAAGATTTTCTACCTCCACTTGATGAGCTGGAGGGTCGGGCACAGACACGTTCTCCTCGAGAACAGCTTCTTGGTGAGGCGGGGGTGTAGCAACTCTTGGGGTTTCTTGTTCATCGGATGATGCAGCCGGAATGTCTTCAGCAGCTTTAGCTTCAGACTCGGAGACTGGAGGCCTTGGTCCTTTGCGAAGCCTGCGTAACGCTGGCGACGCATGTGGAGTTGGAGTTGGCTGGGCCTCAAATTCATCTTCCTCTTGCGCTTGTGGGTGATCAGCCCATGATGCATCCTGAGCAATTGGCGTCAGAGGACGACCAATGCTGATGAGTTCGCTGTGCGTAAGCACAGACGATGATACCTGTTGGTGCTCGATCTAAGGAAGAGCTGCATCATCTTCAACATGGTCATGGTGACCAATGTCTTCAACAGCGGTGGGATCAGCTGCTGGAAAGTGTTCAGCTTTATGAGCCTCTGTGGAAGCCGGCTCATGGACATTTAGCTGGCGCTCTTGGTGTTCAGCGGTAGCACAAACCATGGAGATGGGTTCAACAATTAAGGGCTCTGTGGGAGCAACTCGTTCCTTCTTGGTCTTCCTCTTCTTCTTGGAGGGAGCAGCATCATAGGCTTCAGAATGTTTCCTCTTTCGGGCTTCAGCCTCAGCAGTCCTTGTCTTCTTCAGTTCTGAAGCGGTAGACCTGGCTTTTGGCTTTGAGCCAGTCATGCTAGTTGGGAAGACAATGGGATCTGCTTCCTGCCTTGGTGCGTCGGGTTCGGCCATAGTGGGCTTCTTCTTCTGTTGCTTTGCAGCCATCCTGGGGTCGATGCCAGGACAACCAAGGGCCTTGCGCTTCTCAGCCTCATTGTAGGCTTGCACACTCTTATCAGCCAGGACCTTCATGCGCTCACGAGAACCCTGAGCTTCTGCACGTTTCTTGAGAAAGGCTTCTTTGAGCTCGTGCAGCATGATCTTGAAGTTCTTCACCTCTTGTACGCTGAGCTTGGCCATATGCTTCTTGAACTAAGCTTTCTCAAAGTCAATCTTCTGCTTCAGTTCAACAATGCGTTGGGCGATAGCTAACTCTGAAGCAATGGCGCCATGGAAGGCGACACTGAGGCCAATTGGGAGTTGCAGATCTTCGAAGCTGAGGTTGGGCGTGTCAAACCACTCATCAATGAAGTTGTGTATGAGTGCCACGTCAAAGAGAGCCAGATCATTGAAGATTTCTGCTTCTTCCTTGCTCTTGATTAGTTGCTCAAGAGCGTCATCTGCAAGATCTTCATCACTGGACAGATCGATGGCATCGTTGCACAGAATAGCAGTAGCTGTCAGTTCTTGGTCGGTGTGTGGCAGAGGCATCTTGACTTTCCGGGGCTTGGAGATGCGTGAAAAATCTTCAGACTGCACCCTGTCTTCAGGAGGTGCCGTAGCCAGTGGCTTTGCCCGTGAGATTTTTGGTGCAGAGGCAGGCTTTAAAGCTTTAGGTTGCTTCTTTGGCTTCGGCGCTGCAGGCGCTTCATCTGATTCAGCGTCATCTGCAGGCTCATGCACGGCTGTCCCTTGAACCACGATATGAGTGATGAGACCTTCTAAGTTGTAGAAGGGCCCAACAAGATTGGGTTCAACTTCGCGGGTCCCATCGGCACAGGGAGTAGAGGGACCAGGGTTGAAGTCTAATCCCAAAGACTTCTTGTTCTGCTTCGCCGAATTCTGGGCAAACTGGAAGTTGCGCTTGAACAGATTGTCGTCATGACACCATAGCAGTGACGATGGGTCAGCATTCGCAGGCTGTGGTCCACAGACCATGCAGGGATAGAAGCCTTTGTCGGGGTCTCTAACTGATCCACGAACACCTATGGGACCGGCGGACCGAGCCCCTTTCGGTTCGGCAGGGGGACGGAGATCGCACGAAGAGCAGATCGAGGCGAAGCACGTGAGCAGTTTACCCAGGTTCGGGGCGCATGGATGCATAAAACCCTACTCCTGCTTTGTGGATTGTATCGAGTTCTTGCTCGGGAGCGCCGAGTGCTACAGTACGCACCAGCAGCTAACGAGACCGAGCGTGAGTGTTCTGTTTTGCCGACCTCCCTCTACGTTGCGCATGGGCCTCCTTTTATATGCTCAAGGGGTCACCGACAGGTGGCAACGTAGACAAGGGTAAAAATGGAAAGGCGTTGCGGTTGGCACCGCCGCCTACTATAGTGTATCATACCTAACTCTGACGGCAGGGGACAAGGGCATTAAATGCCCGTCTGTGTCGCCCAAATAGTGCAAAAGGGACCGCCAGGGACGCCACCGCTCGCCACGATGGCAATCTTGTCAGTGCCGCTTGCCACCGTGTACTGCTGGCTGCAGAGCCTCCCGCCACGTATGCCTGGGAGGGTCCCAGAGCGACACGTTGGTGGATGCGCTGGAGCGCAGGTACAGAGTGGAGGCTTGCCGCGGCAAACGCCTTGCCGCGGTCGTTGTCTTGTTGCGTCCGGGAGCTTGCCGCTCACCGGGCCTTGCCAGGACGCGTGGCGCATCGCGGCAAGTTCCTTGAGATGCCTTGGTTGGCCTTCCCGGCAAGCTCCTCTTGCCGGGGTCTTGTCTCCTTGGCTTGGATACTTTGTTCTTGAATGGCTCCAAAGGAACCACGGAGGACCTTGGCGGCCACCCGGCAAGCCTTGCCGCGGGACGCTGCGACTGCCCGTGCACAAGTTCGGGATACTAGGGTACCCCTACTCTAGTACACCGACAGGAGCCCCCGGGCCTGGGCCATACACGGTGCCAAGCGCTGTTGGGCCAGGCCCAAAACAGGGCACGGGCAGGCGCGGCCTGGGTTATGCCGCATCTCTCTCCGTATCCACCGCGCCCTCCCCGAACGGCACGCGTCGAATGCGGCGTCGTAGGAGAGATCGTGGGTGGTTTCTTTATTCGGAAAGGCGGAACGTCCGCCCCCTCCCTCTTTATAAGCAGAGGAAACAGGGGTACTGCGCCCATTCGCCCCTTTCCATTCCAATCTTAGTAACCTCCGCCGCTCCTCCGTCTTCCCAAAGCTGAGAGGGAGGAGCGCCTTGCCCCCCATCGCCACCAGCACCACCAACGCCGTCGACCTCCTCCACCACTTCCGCCATGGCTCCGAAAGCCGACAAGGGGAAGGCTGTGAAGTCGTCCGAGGCACAGCGGCTTGCGGCGCTGCAAAAGGAGCGGGCAATCTCCCCCCCCCCAAGCTAGCCGCGAAGGAGCTGAGGGAGTACTACTACCTCTTATGGTCGACGGAGACACTAGCGCATCCGAGCACGAAGGTACTTCCAGCCTCCGCTTGGAAAATGGCTCCAAATGGATATCCCTTCTTCGCCGTGTTCTTCTACTGCGGGCTCTGCCCGCCCTTCTCGGAGTTTTTCTGCGATATCATGAACACCTACGGGTTCTGCCTCCTTGATTTCACCCCCAATGCTGTTCTGACCATGGCAGTTTTTGCACATCTTTGCGAAAACTTTGTCAGAGTCCACCCCAATGTAGCCCTGTTTCGCCACTTCTTTATGCCCCGAGTAGAGAGAGGAGAGCCTTTATCTGGCGGAATCGCCTGAATCTCGAGGGCCGTCAAGAAGGACTCTTATCTGGAGGGAGAGTTCCGCGGCAAGTGGGAAGAATGGAGAGCAGACTGGTGCTAGATCGTCGAGGAGAATCTGCAGCCGTTTACCGCCCGGCGCCAAACCCCAGCAGTACGTGGCAGCGATTGGAGCGACGTGGCCCCGGAAGACGATAGGCTGAAGATTGCCGTCACCCGGATCCAACGCCTCAGGCTTGCCGGGCTTACTATAGGCGCCGTTGGCATAGATTTTCTTCGCCGCCGCATCGCCCCCCTGCAGGAACGGAGGAGGCCCACCTGGGAGTTCAAGAATGCGGCGGATATCATGAGGCTGCGCCCGAGCCTCAACTACAACTTCACTGTACTGGAGCTCAACGCGATGCTCCAGGAGCTGTTCAAGTATGACCCTGAGCATCCCGAAGTGTTCAGGTTGCCGCAGGGCGTCGTTCCGTTGTGCAACAACTCCGCGCTCGACCGCATCCGGGCAATGATGCCGCTATGCGACTCGCATGGAATTGTCCGAACTTGGCAAGAGCCTGCAGACGATGTCGTGCAGGAGTTCTTTGACGGCCTGGTAGAAGTGCCGGTCCGTCCCGACGAGAAGAATGGCCTCACTCGCGACACCACCGATGCAGAGGTGAAGCGCATCGCCACCAGGTTGGAAGAGGCGGCGGAGCCACAGCTGCGGGCGAGTTTGGATTCACCGTGGAGGAGGCAGAGGCAGCAGAGGCGGCAAGCCGTGCCGAGCGAGAGGAGCTTGCCGGTAAGAAAGAGCTTGCCGGCAAGAAAGAGTTTGCCGGGCGTGACGTCGAGCCGAGCGAGCCCGCCGAGGATACGAGTGGCTCGTTGGAGATCAACTCCTCTTCCTCCTCATCATCAGACAGCTCGCCGCAAGTAGAGCCCCCATCTCCACCAAGAAGGCGTCTCCGCAAGGCCGGGGACGTAGCGAGGCGGCGGGCGAGTCGACAGTCGCCGCGCCGCGCGACACGCTCCACCGCGGAAAGCACTGTTGCCGCGGGAGCGCCTCACGCTGCTGCGGCAACTGGAGCGGGGTCCACCCGGACCACCGCTACTGCTCCTGCCACTTCTCACGCCGCGGTGGCAGCCGGAGCGGGGTCGTCTCAGACTACCGCCACCGTTCCCGCCAAGCGGCCAAGGGAACCTACTCCTCCGCCTTCTCGCGCCGGACGTGAGCCGGACTTCGACTTCTCCGCGTTCAGCTCCGACGAGGAAGAAGAAGAAGAGTAAGATTCTCTTGTTGTACTTGTAGTTCTTCAATCCTTATTGTTTTGTCTTGTATCTCACTTGCTTTACTCTGAACTTAATCCTTTTTAGGACTCTGGCTCAGAGAGCAGCGAAGAGAGCCAAGGCCCCGGTGATTATCATCGAGGACGAACCCACCGCGACAGCAGGGGATGCGCCCGAGACAACCTTGCCGGACCCGGCAACTGTTCTCCAGAGCAGCCCCCAGCGTAAGTATATGGTTCGCTTTCCGCTGTTGGGCGCGCATGGAGATTCTTGCTTTGCTGATATCTGGTTGTTGGTTTGTGTAGGAGCAGAGCAGCCTCACCAGGAGCGCCTGGAGGCCGCCCCTGAAACGCCATGCGAGAGTCCTCCGGCAAGGGAGAGGTCTCCGGCAAGGGAGAGCTCTCTGGCAAGGGAGAAGTCTCCGGCAAGGGAGGGCTCTCCGGCAAGGGACAACACCAGGAGCCCCCCGGCGGCGGAGACCACGACTGCAGAACCCGGCACAGGTAATCTTCTTGCTTCAGAACTTCCCTTGGGTTCTTCTTCTTTTGATCTTCTTTTTTGGATATTTGCTTGACTCTTCTCCCCTTTTTCGGCTGTCAGATCCATCTGCTGCGGAGCCGATGGAGACCGAGGTTGCCGCCGACGACGCCGCTGCCGTCGAGGAAGCAGCCGGCGCTGACGATCCCGCCGGCGAAGAGGCCGCCAAAGCTGCCGCCGCAGAAGCAGGCGGGGGATCTGGCGATCGTACTGACGGCCCTGAGGCCACAGGAGCGCCAGGCACTATGTCGACCACCGATCCCTCCGCCACTGCCGCAGCGTCGGGCTCCGAAGAGCCCCAGCCAGGCGTCTACTTGAAGGCCGGTGACGGCATCTTCATCAACCTCCCCTGGGCGTCAAGCTCTAGGGTGCCGATCGAAGGAGAGAGCTTTGACGGAGAAGTGCTCGCCTCCACTGGGCTGGCGCTGGTTGATGCGCCGAGCAGCAGCGGCAGCGAGCCTGAGGAGGAGCGGTTGCTGCGGAAGTTGGTGTCGCTCTATCGCGCCCGGCAAGCCAAGCTGGAGTCCCGTGAGGCGCTTGTCGCGAAGGCGGGAGTGGACATCGAGAAGCGCGCGGAGGAGCTCCGGGGTCACAACCAGGAAGCTCTCCGCTCCCTGGTAGAGGAGCGGGCGCGACTTGCCGAGGAGCGGGAGGCCTTCCTCCTCGAGCGGGCTGAAGTCGAAGAGCAACAGCGGCTTGCCGCTGTTAAGCTGTCTGTGCAGGAGGGCGAGCTGGTGCAGCGGAAAGTCAACCTCGACAGCCACGAGGAGGAGCTTGCCACGCGTGAGCGAACATTTGGCGGAGCCCTCAAGCAAGCAGAGGATGCTGCCGCAGCTACCGAGGCCGCCAAGAAGGAGTTGGAGGCGAAGGTGGCGCAGCTGGAGGCCGATCTCAAGGCGAGCGGTGAAGAGCTTGCCGCGCTCAAGCGTGAGCGGGAGAAGGACGCCCACATCTACTCGGAACTGCAGGCCTGTCTCGTCGAGAAGGGCCAGCAGCTTAGCTCCGCCAAGGACTCCAACGCAGATCTTGAGTTGAAGCTGACCACTTTGACCAAGATGTTGGACAGCGCCAAGGAGCAGGAGACGGCCATGAAGGAGGAGGTCAAGGCCGGCAAGGCGCTGCTAGCGAGTGCTGCTGCCGCCCAGAGCACTTTCCGGGAGAATGTGGAGCACTGGACGGAGGGTCTCGTGGATGTTGCCGTAGACATTGACAAGGAGCTGGCGCAGCTGGGGATGGAGGATCTCGGGTATACCTCCGACGAGAACCTCCAACCCAGCGCCAAGCTCACCTCATTCTTCAAAGGCGTGGCGACGGCCCTCCGGCGACTCTGAGAGAGGATCCCAAAGCAGCTGGCCGACGAGTCGCGCAAGATCTGCGCGGGAGCTCTTCAAAAGGTGTTGGTGAAGGTGGCCTTCCGCAACCCGGGCCTCAACCTCACCAATGTCCTCAGGACCTTGCCGCCGGATGCCGATCTGGAGGCGCTCAAGACCCTTGTCGCACCCATTGTGGACAAGGTGAGCGGGATCAAGAGGGTTGAGGGCGATCACGTAGACTAGGCCGCCCGTTTTCTTCTTTTCTTGTCGCTGCTGGTCATGTTATGAGAACAATCTGTTAGAGCCGCGACAAGCTATCTTGTATTATAACTCTATTTCGGGTAATGATTGCAACGTTATTTCCTTTACTTGATTCCTTCCTTTGTATGTTTTTGCCCTATGCTTTTAGGGAACTTGCCGGCGCAGGCACCTTAGCCGCGAGCGCTGAGTGCGGGACGTCAGCAGCCTGCTGGCGGTGCCGCTACCGACAAGAAACATTGTCGCAACTAGTCGCAGCTCACTTAAGTTGTTGAGCGGACTCGAAACAAAGTAAGGGCGCAACTAGCTACGAGTTGGTTCCTCCGCGCACAGGTTTTCCATACAAAGAACGGTCGTTCAAGGAAGATAACTTAAAAAAATTAGAAAATCTGATTGCTCAAACTTTGGCAACTTATCTTTTCTGTCGTTTGCTTCCTGGCAAGGTGAAACTTTCTTGAACGACGCCTGGTCCATACCGTTATCTTCTCCTTTCCCCCCGGCAAACTTGTGGGCGAGGGAACCTTCCTTTCCTTGAGAGAAAAGAACGAGGAGAAAAGATATGGAGCATTATGGCTCGTTGTTGCTTACCGGGGGTAAGTGTTGCACAAAGTGTCAGATAACACATGCAAAAAAATAAAAGGCATGAAATTGACAAGATGTGCGGAGCACATGATCTTTATGCACGGGATCTGCGGCCGGCTTTGTACAAAGGATTACATGCAACAGCGGCAAGACTTGTACAAAAGGTGGTTGCTAGAACAGGTTCTGACAACCGCGCCCTACGGGTAAAACTTACGAAGATGCTCAATGTTCCAGGAGTTGCTCACTGGAATGCCATCCTCGGTCTCAAGGCGGACAGTGCCAGGCCTAGTGACTCGTTTTACCCGGTAAGGGCCTTCCCACTTCGGCGTCAACTTGTTGGAATTCTTGGCGGACTGAACACGCCGAAGAACAAGGTTGCCTTCCTCGAGACTTCTGGCGTTAACTTTGCGGCTATGGTAGCGGCGAAAAGCTTGCTGGTAGCGAGCAGCTCATACAGCAGCCTGAAGACGGTCTTCCTCAAGGAGCAGCGCGTCATCTTGTCGCAGCTGCTCTTGCTCAAGCTCATCATAAGCGAGCACTCGAGGTGACCCGTATACGAGTTCCATGGGGAGAACTGCCTCTGCTCCATAGACTAGAGCGAAAGGTGTCTGGCCAGTGGCTCGATTTGGCGTCGTCCTGATCAACCAAAGAACCACCGCAGCTCCTCGATCCAGTTTCTTCCGCACTTGTGTAGCCTGTCGAAAGTTCTGGTCTTGAGCCCATGCAGCACTTCAGCATTTGCCCTCTCCGCTTGACCGTTGCTTCTCGGGTGAGCAACAGAAGCGAAGGAGACCTTGGCGCCAAGATCTTGGACGTACTGCATGAAGGTGCGGCTCGTGAATTGCGTACCGTTGTCGGTGATTATCCTGTTAGGGATCCCGAAGCGGCAAACAATCGACCTGAAGAACTTGACTGCTGACTGTGCTGTCACCTTCCTCACTGCTTCCACTTCCGGCCACTTTGTGAACTTGTCGATTGCAACGTACAAGTACTCAAAGCCCCCGACTGCTCGGGGAAAGGGGCCGAGGATATCCAGCCCCCAGACCGAAAATGGCCAGGATAAAGGGATCGTCTGGAGAGCTTGAGCTGGCTGGTGTATCTGCTTGGAATGGAACTGGCACGCTTCACACTTGGTTACTTGTGCAGTTGCATCCTGGAGGACTGTCGGCCAAAAGAAACCTTGCCGGAATGCTTTGCTGGCAAGTGCTCTTGCGCCAATGTGGTGACCACATATGCCTCCATGTATCTCTGCCAACAGCTTTTGTCCATCTTCCCGGTGAATACACTTCAATTTCACACCGTTGAGTCTTCTTCTGTACAGTGTGCTGTCGACAAACTGGTACATACTTGACTGCCGGGCTACTCTTTCCGCTTCTTCTTGCTCTTCGGGAAGTTCTCCTGTCTGAAGGAAATGGACAATCTGTTGTGCCCATGCTGGAGCTTGTGGCTCGACAACAAGGACTAAAGGCACATCTGCTGCTGCGGGAACATCCGCTTCTACGGCGAGAACCTGCGGCTCAGCCGGAGCTTGACGTTCCCCGGCAACCTTGCCGGAGCAAAACTTGTCGGGAGCGTCTGCTTCAACGGAACAAACCCTAGGGCTTGCCGGAGTAGACTGCTCCTCAGCATTCTTGGTGTTGATCTTGGGGACCTTCTTGGCGGCGGCTTTGGGAAGCTCTACCGGAAAATAGTCACCAAAAATCAACTTCCTCTTCTTGCTCTGTCCAGTTGATGGCGTTACGGACGGTCGAGTCAGCTTGAGCACAAAGATCCCTGGTTCCACTGGTAACTTAAGTGCGGCGCACTTTGACAGGCCATCGGCAATATCGTTCTGAGCTCTTGGGACATGCTCCATCTGTAGGCCGTCAAAGTGCTCTTCTAGCTTTCTCACTTCGTCAACGTAGGCTTCCATCAACGGACTCTGATAACTCTTGTTTACTTGGCGAACGACAAGCTGCGAGTCACCCCTGATAATGAGCTTCTTGATCCCAAGGTCTGCCGCGATCCTGAGACCAGCAAACAAGCCTTCATACTCTGCAGTATTGTTTGTTGCTTGCTCCTTGGGAAAGTGCATCTGGACTACATACTTGAGGTGCTCTCCGGTGGGTGCGACAAGCAGCATGCCAGCGCCGGCGCCTTGCAGCGAGAAGGCACCGTTAAAGTACATGAGCCACTCTTTGCTTGCTTCCTTGACGGGGATGCTCGTTTCTGGAATTTCTTCATCTGGTGTTGGCGTCCACTCTGCTATGAATTCTGCCAATGCTCTGCTTTGGATAGTTGAAGTACTCTCAAACTTGAGGCCAAAGCTCAACAGTTCCAGTGCCCACTCAACAATCCTGCCTGGTACTTCTGGATTCTGCAGTATCCTCTTCGGTGGAAAGCGAGTGACAACTGTGATCTCATGTGCTTGGAAGTAATGGCGCAGCTTTCTCGAGGCCATGAGAAGGCCGAAAAGCAATTTCTGCACACCAGAGTACCTTGACCTAGCCCCCTGCAGGAGGGAACTGACAAAGTAAACTAGGCGCTGCACCATTCTCTTCTGTATCTCCTCGCGCACCTGCGCAGATCCATCTTTGTCGGGACCAAAGCTTGTCGGGGAAGCCCCCTGCTTGTCGCTGGATGCGCCTACCGTGGTTGCTGGCTCGTCATCTGCCTCCCTCTCTGCCACTAACGCAGCACTAACCACTTGATTGGTTGCCGCTATAAACAGCAGCAACTTCTCTTGCGGCTTAGGTGCGACAAGTGTTGGAGTGGAGGACAGGTATCTCTTCAAGTCTTGCAGCGCAGCCTCCGCTTCCGGAGTCCATTTCATTGGACCTACCTTTTTCAAAATTTTGAAAAACGGTAGGGCGTGCTCAGCAGACCGAGAGATAAACCTGCTTAGAGCAGCCACGCAACCGGCAAGTCTTCGTACATCCTTGACGCGCTTTGGTGCTTCGATCTGCTCAATGGCCTTGATCTTGTCGGGATTGGCTTCAATTCCCCGCTGAGACACGAAGAACCCGAGAAGCTTGCCGGAGGGGACTCCAAACACACACTTCTCGGGGTTGAGCTTGAGGTTGATCATGCGCAGATTTGCAAAGGTCTCATCTAAATCTTGAATCAGAGTTGCCCTGTCCTTGCTCTTGACCACTATGTCATCGATGTAGGCTTCCACATTCCTGTGCATTTGTGGCTCAAGAGCGACATGGACTACTCTTGCAAATGTTGAACCAGCATTCTTTAAACCGAAAGGCATCCGTATGAAACAGTACGTGCCACATGGAGTGATGAATGCAGTCTTCTCCTCATCCTCTTCTGCCATGAAGATTTGATGGTATCCTGAGTATGCGTCAAGAAATGAAAGCAAGTCACATCCGGCCGTGGAGTCAACAATCTGGTCAATGCGCGGCAAGGGAAATGGGTCTTTGGGACAAGCTTTATTAACATCGGTAAAGTCGATACAAAGCCTCCATTTCCCGTTTGCCTTGCGCACGACTACAGGATTGGCCAACCACGTAGGATGGAGCACTCCTCTGACAAGGCCTGATGCTTCCAATTTCTTGATCTCTTCTGCGATGAATTCTTGGCGCTCCACTACTTGGTTTCAGACCTTCTGCTTGACGGGCCGCGCATGAGGACAAACGGCAAGATGATGCTCAATTACTTTCCTGGGAACACTGGGGATGTTAGACGGTTGCCACACAAACACGTCGACGTTCGCCCGCAGGAAAGAAAGGAGCGTGCTTTCCTATTTAGGGTCAAGAGTGGCACTGATGGTGAAGGTACCACCAGTGCCGTCCTCCTTGGTGGACACTTTCTTGGTCTCTGGCGGAGCTGCCATTGCCTTTTTACACTTGCCGGTGGAGCTCGATGGTGCGTCATCGACGGTAGCGCAGCACTCCGAAGAGGTGCGCTTGCCGGAGTGGGCATCAGAACTCTTGCCGGACTTGGTCTTCTTCTTCCCCCGGGGAGCTTCAACGGCAAGTGACTTGCGATCCGTTGCGGCTGCCGCTTCCTGGTAGATCTTGTCGGTGCAGATAAGAGCATCCTTCTTGTCGCCAGGGACAGAGATGACGCTTATTGGCCCTGGCATCTTGAGCATGTTGTATGCATAGTGAGAGGCCGCCATGAACTTGGCGAGTGCTGGACGCCCGAGTATCCCATTATAAGGAAATGGAAAATCGGCAACGTCAAAAGTGACCCTCTCAGTCCTGAAGTTCAACTCGCTGCCAAATGTTACCGGCAACATGACCTTCCCTTTCGGCTTGCTCCTTCCCGGGTTGATTCCTTGGAATGTGCCGGTCTCTTCAAGCTCGCTGTCAGGGATCTGGAGTTTCTGGAGTACAGTGGAGGAGATCAGGTTCAAGCCGGCCCCGCCGTCAACTAGCATCTTAGTGACCTTGAGATTGCGGGTAGTTGGTGAAACCAACAACGGCAAGCACCCGACCGCAGTTGTGTGATCAGGGTGGTCCTCAATATCAAAGATGATAGGCGTGCTGGACCATTTCAGAAGCTTGCGTGACTCGACAGGTGGTTCCGCCGCATTAACTTCCCGCACCCACTACTTGAGTTGGCGGTGCGAAGTATGCAGAGAAGCACTGCCGTCAACGCACAAGACCTCTATGGCTTTCTGGAACTCCTGCTCACTGGTCTCGACATCATCCATGTCTTCGTCGTCGTCGTCATCTTCATCCTTATCGCGGCCGCGGGGAGGTCTGTCTCCTTGCCGCTGCTTGGCCTTGCCGCGGCGTCCTCCCCGGCCGGCATGCTTCTTGCCAGATTCTCCAGCGCCTCCATGGGACCTCTCCTTGTCGCGTCGCTCGTATTCAGCCTTTTGCTGCTGGACAAGCTGCTCGACCTTCTTGCAGCTCTGGAGGTCATGGCCCTTGGTGCGGTGGATCTTGCAGTACTGCTTGTCGGTGCCGTCCTACTTGTCGGCGACTGCCACAGCCTGGCAGTTGGTGCATGCGGCAATCTCCTTGCCGGAGCTACCAGCTTTGGCTTTCTTGGCGCCACCGTCATTGCCGGACTGCTCAACGACTAGCACATCTTTGCCTTTCTTCTTCCTATTGTTCCGCCGCCGGTTTTTCTTTGTCAGGGCAGCATCTTCGCTGTCAGATCCTCCTGCTCCTGTATTCTCTCCGGGGAGTTTCCTCCCGTCCTCAGCACGTGCACACTTGTCGGCCAGGGCATACAGCTCACTGACGTCTCTGATCTTGCACATCGCCATCTCCTCCCGCATCCTGCGGTTACGCACGTTCTGATGGAACGCGCTGATGACCGCGGCAGGGTGGACATCTGGGATGTTGTGCTGTACACGGCTGAATCTCTGAATGTACTTGCGCAGGGGCTCTCCTTCCTTCTGGGCGAGCAGGTGAAGGTCACTTTCTTGGCCATGAGGTTTGTGGCCGCCTGTAAAGGCGCCGACAAACTGATGGCACAAGTCTGCCCAGGAGGATATGGAGTTTTCTGGCAAATGCATGAGCCAGGACCTGACGTTGGGCTTGAGCACCAGCGGGAAGTAGTTGGCAAGGATCTTGTCGTCTCGCCCCCGGCAGCTTGCACCGTGATGGTGTAGATGCTGAGGAACTCCGACGGATGCGACTTGCCGTCGTACTTCTCTGGTACGTCTGGCTTGAAATTCTTCTTGCTGGGCCACTGGACTTGCCGCAGCTCAGGATTAAACGGAGGGCAACCTACCGCGTACGGCAAGTCGCCTGGTTCCCCTGGCGCATGCATGTCGACAGAGGGCCCAGCGCGCTGGTCTGATTGACGTCGTGCTTCTCTTCGGCGCTCGATGCGAGTACGAGCGTCTTCTTGCTGTCGTTCGTGAAGAACTTGGCGCTGATCGCGACGAGCTCGTGGATCTGATGACGCGGTAGAGTCGCTGTCGTGGTGGATCCGGCGAGTCGGTGATCTTGGCCTTCGGGGCGGAGAGTGCACGGTGGTTGCACCCCCACCGGTCTTGTCGCCACCGGCTCGTGCCTGGCTGACTTGCCGCGGCTGTGAAGTACTCGGCTGCCGTGGAATGTTGCCGTAGGCAAAGCCGATGAGACTCTGAATGGTGGCCCTCCAGTCGTCGATCTTGTCCGCCGCTGGAGGGTATCTAGGAGCAGTTGAGCTCGCGCCAAAGCTTCTGCTGAAGTGGCGGGCGGCGGCGGCAAACGGTGCGAGGAACGGGATATGCTCGGACTTCTAACCATGTTAGAAGGAGCAGTATCTCGTCCAGGCGACCGTGCCCCGCTCGCGCCAGCATGTTGGCGTTCATGCTGGTCTTGAGCACTCCGAGATCCACCAGCTCGATCTTGGTCCAGCAATCGTATGGTACCGTGAGTATCATGACGATGCCGGTCCCGCGCCTCCTGGGATGGGCGCGGTGCATGTACGGACGCCGAGGACTTGGAGTGCGCCCGGTCGTTGTGGGAGCCGACTGCGCCGCCGATGGGCAACGCAGCCTTGTCCTTGGACATGGCAGCACCGTGAGCTCCCTCGTCGACGCCCGTTCTTCCGCCGGCGTCTACCCCACCAGCCGTTTGCTCCGGTGATGGTGGGTTTAGTGCGGACGGAGCAGCCGCCTCCGAAGCCTTCTTCTTCGGCGGCATGTCGATGAAGACGATGAAGATTTAGCTCGTGCAAACGCTGGATCAGGTTCACACAACCTTGACGCGCCCCCTACCTGGCGCGCCAAAGACGTCAGGGTCTCTAACTGATCCACGAACACCTATGGGACCAGCGGACCGAGCCCCTTTCGGTTCGGCAGGGGGGCGGAGATCGCGCGAAGAGCAGATCGAGGCGAAGCACGCGAGCAGTTTACCCAGGTTCGGGCCGCACGGATGCGTAAAAGCCTACTCCTGCTTTGTGGATTGTATTGAGTTCTTGCTCGGGAGCGCCGAGTGCTATAGTACGCACCAGCAGCTAACGAGACCGAGCGTGAGTGTTCTATTTTGCCGACCTCCCTCTACGTTGCGCATGGGCCTCCTTTTATATGCTCAAGGGGTCACCGACAGGTGGCAACGTAGACAAGGGTAAAAATGGAAAGGCGTTGCGGTTGGCACCGCCGCCTACTACAGTGTATCATACCTAACTCTGACGGCAGGGGACAAGGGCATTAAATGCCCGTCTGCGTCGCCCAAATAGTGCAAAAGGGACCGCCAGGGACGCCACCGCTCGCCACGATGGCAATCTTGTCAGTGCCGCTTGCCACCGTGTACCGCTGGCTGCACAGCCTCCCGCCACGTATGCCTGGGAGGGTCCCAGAGCGACATGTTGGTGGATGCGCTGGAGCGCAGGTACAGAGTGGAGGCTTGCCGCGGCAAGCGCCTTGCCGCGGTCATTGTCTTGTCACGTCCGGGAGCTTGCCGCTCACCGGGCCTTGCCGGGACGCGTGGCGCATCGCGGCAAGTTCCTTGAGATGCCTTGGTTGGCCTTCCCGGCAAGCTCCTCTTGCCGGGGTCTTGTCTCCTTGGCTTGGATATTTTGTTCTTGAATGGCTCCAAAGGAACCACGGAGGACCTTGGCGGCCACCCGGCAAGCCTTGCCGCGGAACGCTACGACTGCCCGTGCACAAGTTCAGGATACTAGGGTACCCCTACTCTAGTACACCGACAGCCTTGTTCAATGGCTTCATCTCTGGACCTGGGTTGAAGATTTTTGTAGAGGATGTCTCCCCATGGTCGCTTGATGGCATTCTTCTCAGCATATTCCTTTGTCACAAACCTGTACTTGAACCACTGTTCTACCTAATATCGTCGAATCCATTGGATTCGTGTCTTGCGCTGATTGTAATCCTCTTCAGGATCTGTCTTGTACAGCTCTGAGAGATCATCGGGCAGATCTCTTGATGTTTCTCCGCGACGCTTTCTTCCACCCTTCCTTGCTGATTTCTCTGAAGCCATGAACTTTAAACTGAATGGCTTCAACACGTTCAAAGGCTTCAAAGGCTTTCGCTTGCTGGACAAACAGGAACTGGCTTCGGGAGAATTTATGTGATACTATAAGAATTCTGCAAATGAATGCAGACTATGAGAACCAAGGGACTCTCCCACAGACATGTACCTATGACAGCATTAAGGTGCAAGGGAAGGGGAAGAGGTCATATGCATTCTCAGAAGATTTTGAAGATAAATCAGTTTAGAAGACATTGACCTCATCGTGCGAAGACATTCACTCATAGATAAGGAGTTGGTTCCAGATTTGTACGAATCCACAGATCAGTACAAGTGAGGAATCTAACTACTTTGTGAAGCATAAGTGAATATACTAGGCATATTATGAGAGGCAGTAAGAAGTGGATCCAACATGTGTGAACAAAAACCACTTGTGGTAGAAAGTGATGAATCTATAGGATCAAAGGGGCCGTAAAAAGGAAGTTTTATTTACCACACGTAGAACTGCTCGAGGGAGTGGAAGAGGAGGCCGAGTAGTCTGATCGTCCGTGCCCTAACTTGGTGACGGAGAACACCTATGGCGACGGCGGAGAAGACGATGTCCGCGGTCGGCGTGAAGATGGCCTCGGAGAGGTTGCGGCAGCTAAGCGCTTCATCGCCAGCGCCGTCGAGGGCTAGCGGTGGCGCTAGGGTTCGTGCGAGAGTGGAAGAAGAGATAATGACTGTGGTGTGGCGTGTATTTATAGGGACAGGGGCGGCTCAGTGTTATTACACAGGTGCCCCTGGCGATTCACATCTGTGGAACACGTGGCCATCATGCAGCATGTCGGAGGTTGTTCCACTTCTCCGGCTTTCAGGTGAAGGAATTAGCATTGAAAGCGGACTTAATGTTTGTCTCTGTATCTTCTGCTGACAAGGACGCAGAGAAGACATTTGACAGTTTCAAAAGAATGCATATGACTTGGAGAGATAGAGTTTGAGATAGAAAGCATAGAGAGGTTAGGGTCCGATCACATTCACTTAGTTCACAAGATTCAACAAGAAGACATAGCTATAAGTGAATGCTGTAGAGGACAAAACACTAGTATACATTTATAATCATTGTAGTGAAGATAATCATGAAGACATGTTGAGATTGAAGCCAAACCAAATTTGAAGACATAGCAAATGTAATGCCATGAGTGAAACACTTCAAACAGAACATTTGGTGGTGGCGTGACCCACCGTATAGGAAGTATTAGACCCAGTCACGGCACACAATTATCGTGGCGCTCCGAAGTCAAATTCCTCATTAATGTATTCACACTTAGAATGCATGTCTTCATTGATTGAAGATATACTTTACTTCGTGTGTTGCACATCTAAGTCATCAATATGCATAATTGTTAGGATGTGTGCCTGATCACAGGACATTTGAGGATTCCAAGATATTTAGCTCACATCGTAACTTGCAAAATCTTTTCTCATCCAAGGGCTTGGTGAAGATATCTGCCAATTGCTCTTCAGTGTTGACGTGTATGATATCAATATCTTCCTTCACAACATGATCTCTGAGAAAGTGATGACGAATCTCAATGTGCTTTGTCTTCGAGTGCTGAACTGGGTTGTTGGCAATCTTGATGGCGCTTTCATTGTCGCAGTAGAGTGGCACTTGCTTCAGATGAATGCCATAGTCTTTGAGTGTTTGCTTCATCCACAGAAGCTGAGCGCAGCAAGATCCAGCAGCAATGTATTCAGATTCAGCAGTGGAGAGAGATACACAGTTCTGCTTCTTTGAAGACCAACATACAAGTGATCGTCCCAGAAAATGACATGTGCCTGATGTAGACTTGCGATCCACCTTGTCACCAGCATAGTTAGCATCCTAGAATACAACCAGATCAAACTCTGAGCCCTTAGGATACCATAATCCTAGAGTTGGGGTGTAAGCCAAATATCGAAGAATTCGCTTCACAACTAGGTGATGCGATTCCTTTGGTGCCGCTTGGAATCGAGCACACATGCAAACACTAAGCATAATATCTGGCCTAGATGCACATAAATAAAGTAAAGAACCAATCATGGAGCGGTATACCTTTTGATCGAACTCTTTACCATTGTCATCGGGACCCAGATGATGTTTGGCTGGCATTGGCGTCATGAAGCCTTTGCAGTCTTGCATACCGAACTTCTTCAGGCAATCCTTGAGATACTTCTCTTGAGATATAAAGATGTCGTTGCGTTACTGTCATATTTAAAGACCAAGGAAGAACTTCAGCTCTCCCATCATGGACATCTGGTATTGCTCTTGCATCATATATCCAAATTCTTCACTATATTTCTGATTGGTGCAGCCAAAGATAATGTCATCCACATATATTTGGCACACAAACAGTTCACCATCATATGTCTTCGTGAAGAGCGTAGGGTCGAGGGAACCAGGTGTGAAGCCTTTGCTCTTCAGGAAGTATTTGAGTGTGTCATACCAAGCCCGAGGGGCCTGTTTGAGGCCATACAGTGCCTTGTTGAGCTTGTATACCATGTCAGGATGTTTTGGATCTTCAAAGCCAGGCGGTTGTGCAACATACACTTCTTCTTCAATCTTGCCATTGAGAAAAGCACTCTTCACATCCATTTGATATAGAAGTATGTTATGATGATTTGCATAGGCCAGCAGTATGCGTATGGCTTCAAGTCGAGCCACAGGAGCAAATGTTTCAAAGAAGTCAATGCCTTCAACTTGAGTATATCCTTGAGCAATGAGGCGAAATTTGTTTCTGACAACTTGACCATGCTCATCTTGCTTGTTGTGATATATCCATTTGGTGCCTATTATATTGTGCTTCCGAGGATCAGGACGCTTAACCAGTTCCCATACATTATTCAGCTCAAACTGTTGAAGCTCTTCTTGCATAGCTTGAATCCATTCTGGCTCCATGAAGGCTTCTTCAACTTTCTTGGGTTCTGTTATTGAGACGAATGCGAAGTGCCCACAGAAATTTGCTAGCTGTGTTGCCCTTGAAAGAGTGAGCGGACCGAGTGCATTTATGCTATCAATTATTCTCTCAATCTGCACTTCACTGGCAACACGAGGATGTACAGGGCGAAGATTTTGCTCTTGCTGATCATTGTCATTGTTAGAGGGATTGTCTTCAGGCTGAGCATTGTCTTCAGGTTGATCAGGTGCAGAGATGATAAGTTCCTCTTCAGGTTGAGCTTCAGAGGGTATGATTTCTCCAGTTCCCATAAGTTTGATTGATTCACTGGATGGAACTTCATCTAGCACATTTGGCAGGTGCTCTCTTTGTGAACCGTTAGTCTCATCGAATCGCACATCCACTGTTTCAACCACTTTATAGTGAAAGAGATTGAAGACTCTGTAGAGTGCGAATCCTTTCCATATCCAAGCATAAAACCCTCATGTGCTTTTGGTGCAAATTTTGAAGTGTGATGTGGATCCTTGATCTAGCACCTGGCGCCAAATACTCTGAAGTAACTGACATTTGGCTTCTTGACAGTAAGGAGCTCATAAGATGTCTTGTTCAGAAGCTTGTGAAGATAAACACGATTGATTGTATGGCATGCAGTATCAATGGCTTCATGCCAGAATTTTCTTGGAGTATTGTATTCATCAAGCATCATCCGGGCCATCTCAATGAGTGTTCTGTTCTTGCATTCGACGACGCCATTCTGCTGTGGCGTGTACGGAGCTGAGAATTCATGTGTGATGCCCAAAGTATCAAGATATGTGTCAAGGCCAGTGTTCTTGAATTCAGTGCCATTGTCACTTCGGATGTTCTTTATCTTGGCACCATAGTTGTTCATTGCTCGATTGGCGAAGCGTCTGAAGACATCCTGCACTTCAGTCTTGTAGAGGATTATGTGCACCCAAGTATATCTAGAATAATCATCAACAATGACAAAGCCATAGAGACAAGCAGTAGTAGTAAGAGTTGAGTAATGAGTGGGACCGAAAATATCCATGTGGAGCAGTTCGAAGGGTCGAGTTGTTGTCATGATTGTCTTCGAGGGATGTTTGGCCCTCGTCATCTTTCCTGCTTCACAGGCACCGCATAAGTGATCTTTCTTGAACTTGACGCCCTCGATGCCTATGACATGCTTCTTCTTTGCAAGGGTGTGGAGGTTCCTCATGCCAGCATGCCCTAGCCTCCGATGCCAGAGCCGGCATTCTGAAGCTTTTGCCAGAAGACATACGGCAAGCTGTGGTCCTGCTGAGAAATCTACCATGTACAAATCATCCTTCCTATACCCTTCAAACACTAGAGACTTGTCAGATTCCATTAGAACAAGACAATGATATTTTCCAAATATCACAATCATGTTTAAATCGCAAAGCATTGAGACAGACATTAAGTTGAAGCCAAGGGATTCAACAAGCATGACTTTATCCATGTGTTGATCCTTTGAGATTGCAACTCTACCTAGACCCAATACCTTACTTTTACCAGTGTCAGTAAATGTGATGTGACTCTTGTCGGATGGACGTAAGGTTGAGTCCATAAGAAGGCCTCTCTTGCCAGTCATGTGATTGGTACACCCACTATCAATAATCCATTCTGAAGCAGCTGGTGTCGTACCCTACAGTGCAGTTAGGGGGATAGGCTTCACGAAGAGAATTGTGAAGCAAAAACATTTGACGAACCAGTGGGTTATGAAAGCTTAGATCGAGATTTGGACTGATAGGGAGAGTAGCAAGCGATTCAGGAACGAAGTACATAATAAGACCATTCGGGCATTTGATCTTTCGCCCTACAAGATGTTTAAGGTCCCCAGCAATAGCGTCAGACGATTTTGTTTTTCTGCTGGAGACCCTTCCCTGCAAAAGAGAGTTAAGATTTCTTAACCACTCACATCTTCAAGGGTGGCTTAGAAGCAATAAGTCTAAGTGCAGCAACTGAGAACTTTGGCTTTGGAGCCCTAGCAAAAAGTCTTGCAGGAGGACAATAGTACTCATAAGAATAATCAGAATAGTTCTTGGTCTTATGAACATGGTGGTTTGATGAACCGCGGTCATATTCATAGCCTGAGTATGGCTTCCCTGCAAAACATTTGCGTTAGTGCGACTCAGGTGAGTCCTCTGTCTGTATGATGCCTTTGGACTGTATGAAGCCTTTGGTCTGGGGTTTGTCTTCTTCACCTGTGGTGTCATGATGACATTCACAGGAAGATTCTCCAAACACTTTTTCGGCACCCAGATCTTCTTCATAGGCGGTCCATTCCTGCAGTTAGTACCAATATACCTGGCAAACACTTCACCATTTTGATTCTTAAACAGTTTATAGTTTACATCAAAGGATTCATCAATGACAATGGGGTTAGCACAAGTGAAGCCAGATAGAGTGGATGGATCTACTGAAGGTTTCTTTGCAGCAACCCATGTGGTTTTGGGGTACTGCTCAGGTTTCCAGTAAGAGCCATCAGCATTCATTTTGCTTACGAACCCAACACCCTCTTTCCTAGGGTTTCGGTTCAGGATCTGCCTTTTGAGGACATCACATAGTGTATGATGCCCATTGAGACTTTTGTACATCCCTGTTTCAAGCAATGTCTTCAACCTAGCATTCTCATCAGCAATAGCATTGGTGTCCTCAACAGATGGGTTAGTTCCCACATCAACAGTTGAAGATATTGCAACAGTAGTAGCAGTAGAACATTCAGCAACAGAAGTAGCATTATCACGCTCAATGCATTTAAGACATGGTGGTTCAAATCCTTCCTGAGCGGAACTGATCTGTTTGGCGCGAAGTGACTCATTTTCCTTTTGAAGATCTTCATGAGCCGCTCTCAATTTCTCAAGATCTTGCTTCCTTTGAAGATAATCATAGGAAAGCCTTTCATGAGTTGTTGAGAGCGTTTCATGACGACTTTCAAGTTCCTCATACTTAACATGAAGACTTTTTATGTCTTCAATTAAGGACTGAGATCGAGTCATTTCAGCGTCTAGCAGATCATTGCTTTTGTCTAATAGTTTTTGAATATGTTACATAGCTTTCTGTTGTTCAGTTGCAATTTTAGCAAGTGTTTTGTAGCTGGGTTTGGAATCACAATCAGAGTCATCTTCACTAGATGTTTGATAGTGAGTAGTGCGTGTGTTTACCTTGGCACCACGTGCCATGAAGCAGTAGGTAGGAGCGGAGTAGTCCTTGTCATTTGCGTCGGTGTCGGTGATGAGGTCGTTGTCTTCAGTGTTGAAGATGGACTTGGCAACGTATGCTGTAGCCAGACTCGCAACGCCAGAATCGGACTCCTCCTCAGACTCCACCTCCGCCTCCTCAGAAGCAGACTCCTCCTCTGAATCCATTTCCTTGCCAACAAACGCACGGGCCTTGCCAGATGAGCTTTTCTTGTGTGATGAAGACTTGGAGGAAGACTTCGAAGAAGACTTTGAGTATTTCTTCTTCTTCTTGTCGTCAGAGTCATACTCCTTGCTCTTCTTCTTCTTGTTGTTCTCATTGTCCCACTGCGGACACTCAGAGATGTAGTGGCCAGGTTTCTTGCACTTGTGGCATGATCTTTTCTTGTAGTCATAAGCAGAAGCTTCATCATTCCTTGAGCTTGATCGTGAAGACTTTCTGAAGCCTTTCTTCTTGGTGAATTTTTGGAACTTCTTCACAAGCATAGCAAGCTCCTTTCCATTGTCTTCAGGATCATCAGTACTGCTGTCGGATTCTTCTTCAGATGTGGAGACAGCTTTCGCCTTCAAGGCACGAGTTCACCCATAGTTGGGACCGTAGATATCTCTTTTCTCAAAAAGCTGAAACTCATGTGTGTTGAGCCTCTCAAGTATGTCAGACGGATCGAGTGTCTTGAAATCAGGACATTCTTGAATCATCAGGGCTAGGGTGTCAAACGAACTATCAAGTGATCTCAGGAGTGTCTTGACGACTTCATGCTTGGTGATCTCAGTAGCGCCGAGAGCTTGAAGCTCATTTGTGATGTTAGTGATTCGATCAAATGTGAGCTGGACATTCTCATTGTCATTTCTCTTGAAGAGGTTGAAGTGGTTGTGAAGGACACTGATTCTCTTATCTCTCTAGCACTACTAGGAAAAGGCCTACTAATGGCGCACCTAATTTGGCCATTAATGGCGCATTAGTGGTGCGCCATTAGTGCCACGCCATTAGTAATTTTTACAAATGGCGCACCACTGGTGCGCCATTAGTATAGGCCATGGTGCGCCATTAGTATAGGCCACTGGTGCACCATTAGTATAGGCCACAGTGCGCCATTAGTATTTTTGAATTTTGAAGGCGGGAAAATAGTAGTGGCGCACCGTCTAACCCCACCCGGGCGCCATTGCTATTTTTGAATTTTGAATTTGGATCTGGATCGTGATTTTTTGCCCATTTTTTGCTAGTTTTTTTACTTGTTTTTTGGCATGATATTATTTCAAATTTTGTTCCTGTTTTTGGATCTTGTACGTTCTTTTGCCGTGTTCTTTTGCCGGAGAGGAGTTCGCCGGAGAGGAGGAGGAGGAGGTCATCGGAGAGGCGCTCGCCTACATGGCCGGAGAGGAGGAGGAGGTCGCCGGAAAGGAGTTCACCGAAGCATCGGAGAGGAGGAAGGAGAAACCATGAGGGAATGGGAGGAGAGGAGGGAGGAGGAGCTCACCGGAGAGGAGGGAGGAGAAACCGTGAGGGGAGGGGAGGGGAGGAGAGGAGGGAGGAGGAGGTTCCCGAAGAGGAGGAGGTCGCCGGAGAGGAAGAGGAGGTCACCGGAGAGGAGGAGGAGGAGGTCGCCGGAGAGGAGGAGGGTAGTATGGTGGAGGAGAGAAAGGGAAGATGGGGTGGAGGAGAGGAGGAGATGGAGTGGAGGAGAGGAGAGGAGGAGATGGAGTGGAGGAGAGGTGGAGTGGAGGAGGTGCGCCCAGCCATATGTACGACATAGTAATGGCGCACCGTGGGCAGGTGCGCCATTACTTTTTTTTATTTTTTTTGACTTATTTTGAATTTTGAAGGCGGGAAGATACTAATGGCGCACCGTGGGCAGGTGCGCCATTAGTAACTCTTTTTTTTATTTTTTTTACTTATTTTGAATTTTGAAGGCGAGAAGATACTAATGGCGGACTGTGGGCAGGTGCGCCATTAGTAACTTTTTTATTTTGTTGATTTATTTTGAATTTTGAAGGCGGGAAGATACTAATGGCGCACCATGGGCTGGTGCGCCATTAGTAAATTTGAATTTTTTTTGAATTTTTTTACCTCTCCAGATCTTAAAAGCCCCGTATCTTTTTTTTCTGTTAGGTTTTTGAGGATTTTGAAAATGTTTAACGGGTTCCCCCGTTAAATTCGGATGTAACTTTTCGAGTAGATGATTTTTCATATAAAAAACTTTTTCATTCGAGTTAGTATGCAAAAGTTATGCCCATTTTTACAAATTCTCGAGAGATTTTGCAAATGAAGTCGAAATTCATATTTGCAAATTTTCCCATCAACTAGACCACATATCACATGGAAAACTTATTTTCTTTTATTTTTTTGACATTTTCATCATTTTCTTTTATTTTTTTAAAACTGAAAAGGCGATCCACGGGGGGGGGGGGGGTGCATTCGGTGCAAGTGGTGGCCAAGTTACTAATGGCGCACCGTGGCATGGTGCGCCATTACTAGTTCAACTAGTAATGGCGCACCACTCCCACTGTGCGCCATTAGTAGTTTTAAAAAAATAAAAAATAAAAAAAATTTACTAATGGCGCACCGTGGATGTGGTGCACCATTACTAGTTCAACTAGTAATGGCGCACCACTCCCACGGTGCGCCATTAGTAGTTTTGGAAAAAAAATTTAAATTTTTTTTTACTAATGGCGCACCCGGATGTGGTGCGCCATTAGTATTTGGACACTAATGGTGTACCAACACATGGTGCGCCATTAGTATATAGTAATGGCGCACCACATGTCTGGTGCGCCATTAGTGTCAATTCCATCTATAGCCCTTTTCCTAGTAGTGTAGGTTGAGACGCCTTCGTTGACCTTGGAGAGCCAGTCCCAGACTAGCTTAGATGTTTCCAAAGCACTCACGCGGCCATACTGTCCTTTGGTCAGATGATCACAGATGATATTCTTGGCAGTAGAGTCTAGTTGAACGAACTTCTTGACGTCAACAGCAGTGACACCTTCTCCAGCCTTGGGAATGCCGTTCTTGACGACATACCATAGGTCGACGTCAATGGCTTCAAGATCCATGCGCATCTTATTCTTCCAGTAGGGATATACAGTTCCATCAAAGACGGGGCACGCAGCGGAGACTTTAATTATCCCTGCAGTCGACATAGCTAAAACTCCAGATGGTTAAACCGAATCACACAGAACAAGGGAGTACCTTGCTCTAATACCAATTGAAAAGTGCGTTATATCGACTAGAGGGGGGTGAATAGGCGATTTTTATGAAAGTCTTCAAAACGTGGAAGTTTTGAAGACAAACAATAGAAATAAACCTATTACCATGCAGCAGAAGGTAGACTACACTAGGCAAACCATAGTCAAGTATTCAATGAAGTGAAAGCACAATGACTAATAGCAGCTAGGTAGTAAGGATCAGGTAGGAAGATATTAAGAAGCCAATCAGAACAAGCAGTCACTCAGTGAAGACAAGAGATAGTGCAATCATACAATGACTTCACAAGGACCAACAATAAGTAAAGGGAAGGGAAGGATGAAACCAGTGACTCGTTGAAGACAATGATTTGTTGGACCAGTTCCAGTTGCTGTGACAACTGTACGTCTGGTTAGGGCGACTAGGTATTTAAACCTGAGAACACATAGTCCCGGACACCCAGTCCTGAACACGCAGCTTAGGACACCCAGTCCTCACCGTATTCCCCTTGAGCTAAGGTCACACAGACCTCACCCAATCACTCTGGTAAGTCTTCAAGGTAGACTCCCAAACCTTCACAGACTTCGTTCACCGGTGATCCATAATGGCTCTTGGATTCTCAGAATGCGACGCCTAACCAGCTGGAGGATTCACAGTCCTCAAGTGTAATAAGTCTTCAGATCACACAGACAGGAAGACTTAAGTGATGCCTAACACTCTTTGGCTCTGGGTGGTTAGGGCTTTATCCTCGCAAGGAATTCTCTCTCAAAAGCTTCGAGGTGGGTTGCTCTCAAACAACAAAAGCCGTACTCTAACTCTGAGCAGCCAACCGTTTATAGTTGTAGGGGGTGGGCTATTTATAGCCACTAGGCAACCCGGCCTGATTTGTCCAAAATGACCTTGGGTCACTAAGGAACTGACATGTGTTCCAACGGTTAGATTTCAAACACACACGACAACTTTACTTGGGCTACAAGCAAAGCTGACTTGTCCGACTCTGGACAAGATTTGCTCTCATAGTCTTCACTCGAAGACATAGGTTTTGGTTAAGCATCACTTCAGTCATTCTGATTGGTTCTCTTGGACCCCACTTAACAGTACGGTGGTTCATATGACTCAACAAAGAAGAAAAAGAACTATGAAAGATCCAAGTCTTCGAGCTCCATATGCTTCATGTGATGTCTTCTCGTGTCATAGTCTTCAATGTGAATATCTTCACATACCACCTTTGACATCAATGTCTTCATACATTTTTAGGGGTCATCTCTGGTAGGAAAACCGAATCAATGAGGGACTTCTACCTGTGTTATCCTGCAATTCTCACAAACACATTAGTCCCTCAACTAGGTTTGTCGTCAATACTCCAAAACCAACTAGGGGTGGCACTAGATGCACTTACAAGTACCATGCATGTGGAGAGAGAGAGAGAGAGAAAGAGAAAAGAGGAGGATCACGTGGTCGCCTTTTGTTGGTGAGCGCTGATACGTCTTCAATGTATCTATAATTTTTTATTGTTCCATGCTGTTATATTATCAAACTTGGATGTTTTATAATCATTTTATAGCATTTTTTGGTACTAACCTATTGACATAGTGCCAAGTGTCCGTTGCTGTTTTCTGCATGTTTTCTACATCACAGAAAATCAAAATCAAACATAGTCCAAACGCAACGAAACTTTACGGAGATTTTTTTTGGAACAGAAGGAACATAATGGGCCCTGGCTGCGCCTGGGGGTGCTCCGAGGAGAGAACAGGCCCTGGTGGTTTGTGCCCACCTTGGGTGCCCCCCGGACCGTCTCTTTGCTCTATAAATACCCCAATATTCCAGAAACACTAGGGGAGTCGACGAAATGTTGATCCAACCGCCGCAGAGTCCAGAACCACCGGATCCAATCTAGACACCATCTCGGATGGGGTTCACCACCTCCATTGGTGCCTCTCCGATGATGTGTGAGTAGTTCTTTGTAGACCTTCGGGTCCGTAGTTAGTAGCTAGATGGCTTTCTCTCTCGCTGAATTCTCAATACAATGTTCTCTTGGAGATCCATATGATGTAACTCTTTTGCGGTGTGTTTGTTTGGATTGATGAACTTTGAGTTTATGATCAGATCTATCTTTTTATATCCATGAAAGTTATTTGAGTTTCTTTGATCTCTTATATGCATGATTGCTTATAGCCTCGTATTTCTTATTCGATATTTAGGTTTTATTTGGCCAACTTTATCTATTTATCTTGCAATGGGAAGAGGTGCTTTGTAGTGGGTTCGATCTTACGGTGCTTGATCCCAGTGACAGAAGGGGAATCGACACGTATGTATCATTGCTACTAAGGATAAAATGATGGGGTCTATCTCTACATAGATAGGTCTTGTCTACATCATGTCATCGTTCTTATTGCATTACTCCATTTCTCCATGAACTTAATACACTAGATGCATGTTGGATAGCGGTCAATGTGTGGAGAAATAGTAGTAGATGCAGGCAGGAGTCAGTCTACTAATCTTGGATGTGATGCCTATATAATGATCATTGCGTGGATATCGTCATGATTATTTGAAGTTCTATCAATTGCCCAATAGTAATTTGTTCACCCACCGTTTGCTATTTTTCTCGCGAGAAGCCACTAGTGAAACCTACCGCCCCCGGGTCTCTTTCTCATATATTTGCCTTTGCGATCTACTTTTACTTTGCATTTATTTTCAGATCTATTAAACCAAAAATACAAAAATACCTTGCTAAAATTTATTCTTATTTATTTTATTTCGCGTTCGATCTATCAATCTACTACAATTTTATCTCACGTCCGTTTGCCCATCTAGGGCGCCGCTACTCGAAAGAGATTGACAATCCCTTTTACACGTCGGGTTGTGAGAATTTGTTATCTGTGTGCAGGGGTTGTTTACGCTGTGTTGCTTGGTTCTCCTACTGGTTTGATAACCTTGATTTCATATCTGAGGGAAATACCTACCGCTGCTGTGCTGCATCATCCCTTCCTCTTTGGGGAAATACCGACGTAGCTCCAAGCGACATCAAGCGTTGCTATACACACAATCCTTTTCAGCCAATGTTCGCATGATGTAGCAAATCCAACCATCTATGTGTATAACAAAGCAAAATTCGCCCATCAGATTGTCCGTCGTCTCAACGTCGGGCATTTAGTATCGTGCGTCCAGTAGTTCCCTTTGCTGTTCAAGTGCATGTCCGGACATTCCCAAAGAAGCCGCAAGTTTGCTTCCGGTTTTGCGTGACAAAGGATATATAGACCGCTCCACAGACTGATAGAGATCCTCATTAAATGAAAAAAGTGGTCAAGACACCACAATCCAAACAAATGTTGGAGCTTTGAGGGTCTCCAAAGATGCCCAAGCGCACACTACCCTTCTATTATTGTAGACCCCATCATCTCAATTCACGACACCTCTGACCTTTATGTTAGGCTCTAAGGCATCTTCAGATGCATTGGTGCTAAAGTGGGGTGCTAAGTGCATTACAATGATTAACAACTAATGAAGGTGATGAAGAGGTCACCTTAAAGGGTTACATAGATGCTAGCTATCACACAGATCCGGGTGAGTCAATGTCTCATTCCGGATACATATTTATTTTGAATGGTGGAGCAGTCAGCTAGAGTAGCTCCAAGCAGAGCGTTGTAGCAGCATCAGCAACTGAACCGGAGTATACAGCTTCTCCAAAAGTGGCGCGGGAAGAAGTCTGGATGAAGGAGTTCATATCTGAACTAGGTGTGGTTACTAGTGCATCAGAACCCATGACTATCTATTGTGACAACAACGGTGCCATTGCCATTGCCAAGGAGCCAGGGTTTCACAAGAAAGCTAAGCATATCAAACGCCACTTTAACTCCAACCATGAGTACATCAAGGAAGGAAACATAGAGATTTTTAAAGTTCATATGGATCTGAATGTCGCAGACCCGTTGACTAAGCCTCTTCCACGAGCAAACATTGTCGGCACCAGAATTCCATGCGGGTTAGATTCATAACAATGTAAACTAGATTATTGACTCTAGTACTGCAAGTGGGAGACTGTTGGGAATATGCCTTAGAGGCAATAATACAGTTGTTATTATCATATTTTCTTGTTCTTGATAAGTGTTTATTCTCCATGCTATAATTGTATTAACCAGAAACTCAAATACATGTGTGGATACGTAAACAAACATTGTGTCCCAAGTGAGCCTCTACTTGACTAGCTCGTCAATTAAAGATGGTTAAGGTTCACCAATAGACATGAGTTTTCATTTAATAATAAGATGACATCATTAGAAGAATGATGTGATGGACATACCAAATCATAAGCTTACCATATGATCATGTAACTTACTTTAATTTGCTATAGCTTTCTTAATGTCAAGTGTCTCTTCCTTAGACGATCAAATCATGTCACTCCCTAATACCGGAAGAATTCTTTGTGCGCATCAAACGTCACTTTGTAATTGGGAGATCACAAATGTGTTTCTCTGGTATCTTGGAAGGTACTAGTTGGGTTGCATGTATTAAGACTGGGATTTTCACTCCATGTCACAGAGAGATAACTCAAGGCCCTCTTAGTAATACAACATCCTAAGTAGCTTGCAAGCATGTGAAAAATGTGTTTGGTCACGGGGATATTGTACTACAAAACGAATAAAGAGAACTTGCCGGTAAAGAGATTGGACTAGATATGGTGATGCCGATGATCGAATCTCGGGCAAATAAAATATTGTGAGGCAAAGGGAATGGAATACGGGATTGCTTCAATCCTCGACATTGTGGTTCAAAACGATAAAGATATTCATTGAATATGTGGATTCACTATGGGCATTCAGGCCCCGCTAAAGATTATTGATCGGAGAGCTGTCTCGGTGATGTTCGCATGTTCTCTAACCCGTAGGGTCACACACTTAACTTTCGGTAACGCTACAGTAGTAATGGGATTCTCATAATGGTGAGACCGAAGATAGTTCAGAGTCCTGGATGGGTACCGGGACATCATCAGGAGCTTCAGAATAGTTCGGAGATAAAGTTTCATATAAGGAAAGTGGATGTCAGGGTTCCGAAAAGGTTCGGGAATTTTTCGGTATCGTATCGAAGTTTCGTAGAAATGTTCCTGGGGCCCACCTACCTCAATGGGTCCACATGGACCCAAGGGGGTGGCGCACTAGCCCTACATGGGCCAGGCACCACATCCCCACTTGGCCCATGAACCATAGGGGAAACCCTAGCCCCAAAATAAGGAAAGGGGGAGACTTGGAGGCCAAGCCCCTCCCCATTGGGCGCCGGTCCTAGAGATTGGAGGGCAAGCCTCCCAGCCTCCCACACGTATATAAAGGGAGGGAGGCACAGTGGGCAGCGGCCATCCCAAAACTCTAGGCGGCTCCCCTCCTGCTACTCCTCCCAGCTCTCCGCAAAAGATTGGCGAAGCCCTGCGAGAGTTCGACTGTAACTCCATCACCAAACCGTCGTGCTGCTGTCCTAGATCCCATCTACCTCTACCTCTTGCTTGCCGGATCAAGAAGAAGCGGAGACATCACCGAGCCGTATGTGTGCATATCTCGGAGGTGCCGTTTGTGCGGTGCTTGATTGGATTGGATCACGAAGAAAGTACGACTACATCAACCACGTTCGTTAGAACATTTTCGCTCTCGGTCTACAAGGGTGTTCAGAAATTCTCCCGCTCGTTGGTAGCATCTAGTAGATTAGATCTTGGATGAATTTGTTATCTCATAGGAAAAAAGATTGTTTTTCATGCAACGAATCCCTACAGATACAATAATTGTGTTTGCAACTTAATAACAATAAATATGGCATAGAAACCATGGACCATCTAATAAATGCCTATGGCAGTGTACCCGTTTGTGCAATGATCTAGCATAGTAAAGCTATTAAAAATAGACGAACCATGGAAATATCATCCTAGCTGTCTTACCATGAAAATAGACGATCATGCAAGGTGACAATGTCGACCCGTGAGCGTTGTTGCACGATGCGGAGGGCCAGCTCCTCCTCGTCGACCACGTCTGCCTCAAGGACGAACACACACCAGTCATCAGTTCCTGCATCTCTTCCATGTCGGTGTTCAACATTGGGATGGAGAGGGGGAGAGGAACAGACGAGGAGTGGAGGGGAAGCGCCAGAGTGGAGTTTTTTTAGGTTTGCTCCATATGGGGTTCTTAGTGGGAATGAAGTGAGGTCTATGTGGGCCATGCTAGGCCGGATGTGACATTACGGATGTGCCCGGGTGCGTCCGGTCCCCCTGATACCCGTCTCAGATATGTGTTGGCCTTGAGGGGTGCCTATTAGCCCGAACTTCCACGGTCGATTTTGGGAGCTCGATTGGGTTACGTTTTGACTGACATATAGGTGGGTTTGATGTGTTTGATATATTTTTTTTCGGGATGATGTGTTTGATTTTCTTCGTCATAAAATATTTGAGTGAGATTCGTGGAGTGTCGGCACGATAGACGCTCGAGTTCTGTACCAATAATTGAGGAATGACAATAGCAATCTAGGGTCCATTTCTCACAAAAGTAGAAACCGGGAACATGAAACTGCCTACTACAACCTTCAAAAAAAAAAACTGCCTACTCTGTTCGTTCCCAAATTGGGAAGAACACAACGCAACTATCGACAACTTTACAATGCGTGCTGAATTAGTCAAACAAATAGCTCCATAACGGCGTCGGTGTGTCGACGCCGGTCTGCTCGGCGTTCTCCCGCCTCGCTCTGTCGTCCGGCGGCGCCATGAGCATCCCCTGCGCCAAGCTCTCGTAGTACGACCCAGCGTCCATGCCGCCAAACCACTGCTCCTCGTCGAGCTCCAGCAAGTCGACGGACGACATGTAAAACAGAGAGTTGCTCGGGCTGGCGGCCGCCTCCACCGTTGGACACGCGACTGGAAGAATAATCTGCTGCTGCTGCTGGAACGCGACGACGGCAACGGCGACGGCAAGCTTGATCTCCCGCGCGCTGCCGAAGCCGAACGATCCGGCCGCAAGCACGGGCAGCATCCGCCATGCGGAGTCGGCGAAGTTGAGGCAGGCGGCGCGGCCGGAGAGCGCGAGCACCGCGGCGTCGTGCGCGCGCGCCGCCATCTCGGCGGTGGTGAAGGTGCCGAGCCAGACCCTGGAGCCCTTCACCCCGGGCACGCGCACCTCGCACACCCACTGCCCGACCCGGCCACGGCGCCGCACGCCCCGGTACAGCGGGTGGCGCGTCTCGTGGAACTTGGTCCGCCCCGCCGGCCGCTTCGGCGGCTCCGACGACACCGTCCTGTGACCCTGCTCATGCTGGCCGGACATGGAGGCAGCGTCGGCGACGTCCATCTGAGTCGAGAGCTAGTGGAGATGGTTGAGCAGGTTCAGCGATGGTGTTTTTACTGAGAGAATGGGAGTGCGGCGGGGCAAGCATATATAGGCGAGAGCGCGGCGGCTACCCGGCGCGTCACTCGGGTGGAAACTCACTCACGCTGACACACGCGAGCGAGCAGTCAGCACTGGCCACATCTTTTTCTATTTTTAGCAAACGTCCTTTCTTTTTTTATCTTTTAGGGGCCTCTCATTTCTATTTTTAGCAAACGTCCTCCACCAGGACAAAGGTCGTTTTCTGAAGGACAGTCAGCACTGGCCACTGAAATATCTCACTCATTCTTGCCGTGTTGTCACCATGGTCGCCACAAGAAGAGGAAGAAATATCCTGGCATCAACCACACTTGGCCATAGGATTTTTTGAAGGAGGCCCAGAGAGCCACCTACTTCCTCATCACACTCAGCGGCGTCCACTGGGTGATCTTGACATAGATAGGTAGCTTTACTTGGACCATATATTATATCGTGCAATCAAAGTTGTGCCTGCTTGCCTCTTATGGTCACGAAAACGACACGCCAACTGCCACCACTATTGGCTGGAAGAAACTGGAAACCTGTACTGTGTCCACATGTCCACTAGCAGGGGGTTCTTACGCACACAATTTCTAGTTGTCCCCCCCCCCCCCCCCCCCCCCCCCCCCCCCCCCCATGCTCTCATAGGCAAAGGCCCAGCCCACAGTCATGTACGTACACACAGCACCGAAGGCCCAAATATATCAGCAAAAGGGAAAAGGAAACACAGCCCAGTCCACCATGATCCGTGGATGGAAGACAAGGAGTTGGAAGAAATACGCATGACCTACGCAGCGCCGCAGCGGCGTGTACCAGGTCTTCTGGTTCGTTTTCAATCTGCTCGTTCTTGCGATCCGAAAAACTTGCTCGCTGCCGCCAGCCGCCTCCATAGTCTATCCTCTATCTAATCTCTCCATCCGTTCCGTTCAGAAGGGAAGGCCTCCGTCCGACTGTCCCTGAGACTTCCCCTGCGCCCGGCGTATTCCGGCCGGCCACACCTGATGAGCGACCAAACAAGAAAAAAAGGTCAGTTTTTTTGCAGCACCAGCATTAGATTGATTTCTGTCTTGTCTTGGAATGCAATTGTAAGAATATAGACATTAAAAGCTAATTAGAATTTTATTTATTGTCCAATTGTGTTCTATAGACATGAAGAGGAAGAGGGCTCAATCAGAATCAATCCATACTTTTTTCAAGCCAATTGGTTCAAGCTCTCAGCCATGTGAACATGGTGATGGTGCTAATACAAATGATGTGCAACCTAGCGAAGAGAACAACCCTAGTCGTGCTGAAGGTGATGCTCAAGATGTTCCGGTGCCAGAAGTTACAGAAGAAGCTACAGTCATAACCACAAAATATGATCGAGACCCAGGGAGGCGCCCTCAAATTTGGCAACTCCCTCCAGAAAAGCAAGATGATGCTAGGCGTTTTTATATATGTGAGGGGGCCTATCAGCCCGAATTGGATAATTATGAATATAATGAAAGAAGTGCTGTTCGTCGGCGATTCCAAAAAGATTGGTACACAAATTTTTGGTGGTTGGAATATTCGACTGATACAAAATGTGCCTACTGTTTGCCTTGTTTTCTCTTTTTGAAGAAGCCAGTTGGGAAGTGTGGTTCGGACACATTCACTGTCAAAGGATTTGATAAGTGGAAGAAGGTTAACAATGGAAAAGAATGTGCTTTTCTCAAACATATGGGCACTACTCCCAGCTCTGCTCATAACTTTGCAGTTCGGTGTTATGAAAATCTGAAAAATAATCCAACTCATATTGACAAGGTGATGAAAAGGCAAACTAAGCAAATGGTTCTTGATGCAAGACTGAGGCTTAAGACTTCTATTGATGCCATGAGGTAAGCAACACATATTTAATTTAAGACAATTTTCTTAATACATTATATCTGATACTTATTCTCTATTGATTGCATCAGGTGGTTAATGTTCCAAGCATGTCCATTTAGAGGAAACGATGAATCTGAGGATTCCAAGAATCAAGGTAATTTCAAGGAAATGATTAAGATTTTGGCTTCTTATAATAAGGATGTACAAGAAGTTGTACAGAATGCTCCTAGAAATGCAAAGTACACGTCCTCAACTATTCAGAAGGAAATTGCTAGCATAATTTCACGGAAAGTGCAAACCTCAATTAAATAAGAAATGGGTAATAGCAAGTTTGCAATACTGGTTGATGAATGTCGGGATGAGTCTAAAAAAGAGCAGATGGCAGTAGTTGTTCGGTTTGTGAACATAGAAGGGTTGATAAGGGAGCGTTTCCTTGATCTTGTTCATGTTAGTGACACTTGTGCTTTGACTCTCAAGAATAACATCATTGCTGTCCTAGTTGCTAATGGGTTGAATGTGCAAGATATTAGAGGCCAAGGGTACGATGGAGCAAGCAATATGAGAGGGGTGTGGAATGGGCTAAAGGCTCTAATTCTCCAAGAGTGTCCTTATGCTTATTATATCCATTGTCTAGCTCATCAACTCCAATTGGCATTGGTTGCCGCTTCAAGGGAGGTAAATGAGGTTCACAATTTTTTCCAACATGCAAATTTTGTTGTGAATACAGTTAGTGCATCTCCCAAACGTAATGATGAGTTACTAGAAAACCAAGCAGCTGAAATTGCTAGAGAGATTGAATTGGGAGAGCTTGACACTGGAAGAGGGGCTAATCAAATAGGATCTTTACAAAGGGCCGGGGACACGAGATGGAGTTCACACTATAAGTCAATCAAAAGTTTGCTCAAGATGTTTGCTGCAACTATTTCAGTTCTAAGAAGTGTAGCAACTGATCGCTCAGCTACAAGGAATTCAAGAGGAGACGCTGCAGGTGCCATGAAGATATTAAACACATATAATTTTGTCTTCATTCTGCACCTAATGGAAAGAATTATGAAAATCACGGATATCTTGTGTGTTAAACTGCAAAATAAAAGTTTGGATATTGCTAATGCATTAGATTGTGTTTCTAACACAAAGTCGTTGCTTGCTGAACTGAGAGAAGATGGATGGGAAAGTCTTTTTGAAGATGTCAAATCATTTTGTGTGAAACATGAGATTGATATCCCGGACATGGATCAAAGGTATGTCTCTTTCCCTATCTCTATGTTCATTAAATTCCAATGTAGAGATTTAGTCACTTGCCAACTTACTCATTATTGTCTAAATCATGCAACTAATTCATGTTTTTTCATATATATTGCAATTATAGGTATGTTGATGTAACAAAATCAAGAAATAAGCATGACAACACCACCGTTATCCATCATTACAAAGTAGATGTGTTTAATGTTGCAATAGATCAACAAGTGATAGAGTTGAATGATCGATTCAGTTCTCAAGTTACGGAGCTTCTAGATCTTTGTTCATCATTGGACCCTAGACATGATGCCTTCAACAAGTCAAAGATATGCACTCTAGTGGAAAAATTCTATCATGCTGATTTTTCTAGTCAAGAAAGAGATCGGTTGGAGTGTGAATTACCACATTTCCAGCTTGATACATTGAACCATCCAGAGATCAAAAATTGCAAATCACTTGCTGATATGACAAAAGGAATAATTAAAACTGGCAAGTCTTCTGATTATCCTATGGTTGAGAGGTTGTTATGATTAGTAATAACTCTTCCGGTGTCAACTGCAACAGCAGAGCGAGCCTTTTCCGCAATGAAACTTGTCAAGACACGTCTCCGAAGTAAATTGGGAGATGATTTTCTTCGTCATTGCACTATAGTCTACATTGAGAAGGAAATAGTAGCCAAGTTTAGCTCCGACGATATTATTGAGATATTTGATACTGGTGCTCGTAAATCCGACTTCAAATTAATAGATATGTAATTTTTATTCTTATTGTGGAGCAACAGACGTACATTGACTATTTTTTTTCTTCCAATATTTACTAAGTTATGTGACTATGTATCCAAAGATTTTGATGTTTTTAGTTCTTGCCCCCCTATCTCTATTTTCTGGCTTCGTCCCTGTCCACTAGCAGTGAGTTGTCATCTTATAATCTCTACTCTTATAAAAAACCGAGTTGATAAATGATTGTGTGCATGCCATCTTGCAAGATATACCCTCCGATCTATATATGACGGATAGAAAGCAATCTATGATAAGTTTGCAAAAAGATACCCGCACATCTCTCCACATTTGCAGATAAGGTCATCCCTCGTTTATCCTTATCTTCCACAACTTTATTGTTGAACAATTATAAAAGAAAGCCTTTGGAACAATTTGGCATGGTGGCCGCTGCCGGCGTCACCCATCCTCATGCCTCCACTCAATCCGATCACCAATCACCACCATGTCCCACTCCTCACCTTTTCTCTCCTCTTTCTCGAGATATTATTAGTTTTTATATATAGGATTACTCCCACATGGGTCAATCACAACAGATGTTTTATTAAAAAATGCATCTTGATGTTCCATGCAATGCACGGACATTTTTTGACTATAAACATCGTCTTTATTCATTGGAAATAACAGTTACATAGTTAATAAGAAAAGTTACAATCTCATTCATAGGTTCCTCAAAACAATCTCTAGTCATAGAAAATTTAGCTAATCTAGCAAGTTCGTGAGCAACTTTATTTGCTGCCCTATTACAATGCTCAAAACTAATACGCAGAAAATCGGACGCCATAAAATAACAATCATTAAAAACAGTCGCCGCCACTCCCGTTGAATGTCCTTCATTCTTCATTGTGTCAACTACTTCCATATTGTCGGAGTTAACAAGACGATTACATCCCGCCCTCTATGCAAGTGATAAGCCAAATCTTAGAGCCAACGCTTCTGCTGTTAAGACATCTGCACAACAATCCATCCTCCAGTTCCCCCCAATAATCAACCTTCCTTTGTCATCTCTAAGAACAGCCCCTGCTGTATCTCTAAGCTTGTCCTGATCAAAAGAGGCATCGACATTCAATTTCACAGAACCCATGGGAGGTCTTTCCCATCCCCCTGTTCTAATTGTTGCCCTCGAGGAATGAGCTTTAACATGATTTGCCGCTATAGCACGGGCTCCCATTGAGGTTTGGTATGCATCTTGGGACTTTCCCTCATGAACTAGCATCCGTCTATTCCACCATAAATACCAGACTGTTATAGCAATCAATTCGTGTGCATTATGGGTGCCTACTGTAGATAGCTCTTCCTCTGGCATAAGAAGTAAAAACTGAAGATCTGCCTCTCCTGCACGATCAATAACACAAGCTTTACTGATGGCCTCATGTAATCCCAGTTTTCTCCACACATCTTTCGCCTTCTACAAATAAACAACATGTGTTTTGTATCTTCTGTTCCATTCGAACATGATGGGCAGATGGGAGAAACTTTCAAATGTCTATTAGCAAGTGTGGCACGACATGGGAGTGTTCCGTGCAAGTTACGCCATATGAAAATCTTCACCTTTGCTGGACAAGATAATTTCCAAACCTTTCTCCAAATAGGATTGCCATTTTTTTCCTCATACCATTTGTGTAGTTTAATTTCCTCCCATGTTGTTTGGTCCATTCCTCTAAGTAAGCTGACCGAACCGTGAAACACCCATTCTTTGTGTAATTCCAAGCAATGAAATTTGTCATATTATGCACGGACATCTTGCTAGTACTAACAAAAGCAAGCAAATGGAAGTGACGCGTCATACCTAGACTTAGGCATCTTGCCCTGTTGGCGATAGACAGGAATAGTGAGACACATTAATTACGTCGCCGTGCCAGCTTGCGTGGCCATGAGGAATGTTAGAAAACCCTGGAAATGTGAAAACAAACGCCCGTGGGTTCGTTAACGCTAACTGCCTGACCTGGATGGGTTCTAGGCCACATCTTCCAGGTTAGCATATTTGGAACACCTCTGACCGATTTGTTAGATTAGCTTGAATCGTTGCTAGCATCTACTCCCTCCGTAAAAAAATATAAGAGCGTTTAGATCATAAATTGTGATCTAAACACTTTCAGATATCTTTACATAGGGAGTAGTATATTAGATGTTGGATGAATTTGTTCTCTCATAGAAAAAAAAATATTCATGCAATGAATTCTTACAGAGAATAACTCTGTTCATAACTTAATAACCACTAATAGAATGCCCGCGCATTGCCACAGGCTTTAAAAATTGTCTTACCTGACGCACAACTTTTTTTATTGACAATTAACTAACGCACACCATACTACCAAACACAATAATATGTTATTGACAACTCTAAATAAATAGGTATTGAAACCAACCAGTAGTTGAATGGTTAGAATAGTTGTAGTACTCATCCACATAACCGCTATCCGTATTTTCTTAAACTTTTATCAAGACATAGAACAATTTTATTATCTTTCTCTTTTCTTAATTGAAATACAAACACATCATAGAAATCTGTATTCATGTAGCTATTCTCATTCCTTGTCCGGTCGATATTTCGTGCGGAGCATATTTGAGCCACCGCTAATTTCTAATAATCTTTTATACAAATGCGCACTTTCTAGTAACTCAATCTTCCAACCTTCTAGACATGGAGACTACCCAAAGAAAGTATTTTTACCATTACCACCTCTTTATGTGGTAGAAGATGCCATCCTTTTTATATAAGTATGACACAATTTTAAAAACACGCACAATGATATTATTTTCATTATATATAATGCATTTGTTCGTAAGTCATAAAAGTTTGGTTGCACAATCGAGGAACATCCAATTAATTCTTCAGATTCAGTTACAGACAAAGCATGAAAAGAGAAAAACCAACAATGATTTGTGCCTTAGCATCTTTTCACCATGAAAAAACGCATTTTGGGACTCTTGATCATCACTCAAAGTAAGTTGATTGATGCATTGCGGACCCAGACCAATACCAGACAAAGAATTTGAACTGTATGTACCAGTTTCCTAAGTGAGGTCGTGCGTTGCAACGGGGGAAACTTTATTCTCGTGGTTCAATGCAAAAAAATTTGATTGGGTTGAGATTGAGATATGTTGTGGGGAGGGAATAAATAGGCAATGGTTTGAAAAAATATGATGTGATTGAGATTGTGTATGCACAACTATTTGAGTTGATTTTGTTGTTGACTTGGAAGGGATGTCTTGTTATTGGCAATTTATTTGGTTTCTACAGATTGCTTTGCAATGGATTTCTTTCCCAGAAACAAGGACCTAGTGGTTGTTTTGGGAGTACTTATTTTCAAATGTCTCGTGTTATAAATATGGAGGGAGTACTTATTTATAATATCGGAGGAATCATTTCCGATTTGTGTCTAAACACTGTTAATTATGTTGCTTTTTATTTTCAAATTGGATGTTCACGGTCTGAGCATAAAACTGTAGCATCTGACCACGATTCTGATAAATGATGGAGCAACTAATACATAATGCCCCTAGCATTGATGTGGCAGTTGAGGTTCCCATGATAAAATATGCACCGAATGCTCATAGTGAAGTTCCAACTATGGAGAAAAAGGTTCCTACCCCCAGGAGCAAATTTTAGCTGTTGCTCCTAACATACCTTCCCCTGTCACGGAGTATCCAAGCCTTTGAGAAGTTCGTGTGCTACTGCATGAAGAAGCTGCTATTTTGGTACAATCTCCGCCTCTCTCTCTCTCTCACACACACACACACACACAAAGACGAATCTCCTCCCCCTCTAAAACATGAATCTCCTTCCTCTATAAAGGATATCTCCGCAATTACCATTGAACAACTTTCTCCTCTAAAGGAAGAGACTGTTTCTTCGAAGGTGGCTTCTCTCAAAGAAACTGTCACCTTAAGTGATCGAGGATTTTTCAGTGCCCAGAATCATCAATTATCTCATGTAAGTATCCATCTTGTAGTTTTATTAACTTCATAAGACAAAAAAGAACATAAGGCTTTTAAACATGTTCTGTTAGTGTAAATGTTGGGTTGCTGGCCTTTGGGTGGCTTATAGCTAGACAAGATCTTGCACAACCCCCAAGTGGAACCTAATTTAAGACTGGCTAGATTTTGGTAGAAACCTATTGCATTTATAGCTAGATGGTCTCAAGTCTAAAACACTTGGATTTTCAAATATAATTGCAAGAAAGGAACTTAAAAGAATAGCTGGAATCAACTTAATTAATGGCCACAAATCTATCTAACTTGGTATAGTTTGGACAAGTGTTGCCCGTATTATTGGAGCAAGACTTTCCCTAGCTAGAAAATCCTATAGGCTTCTATAAATGAATTTATTCTCCCTGTAAATTAAGCTAGAAACAATTTTGTAAGTTAAGCTTTATAATGCATAATACACTTAACTATGATATACCTAGAGATCTCGACACTCCAAACTATAGTCCAGATCTTTTTATTTTCCAGAGACAGAGGTTATTTTACTTTACTTCTTTCTTGTATCAATATGTAACATGTACCGGAAGATGTTCAGAATCTGAAGCCAAAACTCAACAACCTTGAATCAAAATTGGAAAGGGTAAGATGACCACCATAAAGTGTGTTTGGATTGTTCAAACAACTTTATTGATAAGATCATCATGAGACAATGGAGCTTATGGTTCAACATCAATCTTGTCTGACATATATCAATCATCAACGTGGGCTTACATATAAGTATTTACAGATGAAGGGAGTATATATTTTATTCAGAATACAATAAGTGAGGTATCTCAACATCCATTTTAAGCCCATTTGTTGGCATGAAGAGCATGATACTTATCAATGCACAAGGTCGTAAAGGCTGAGGTTTTACAGTTGCACATTAACAAAAATGATAAACCGAGATATACATATATGTAGTGAAAACACATATATCGATCCTGATGAATATCTATTGAAGGTTCGTCCAATTAATCTTAACTAACAAAAAAACACATAGAAAGACGAAGGATTGCCTAAAAGTTGACGTATAATTAGGTTATGACTTTCACCAAAGGCATAGTAGGAAGAGAACCATGAATCATATATATCTTGAGATTAATAGTTTCATCCAAGAATAAACTCCAATATATTGTTATTGCTGGTATCTTGTACTTACAGAAAGAAAAACTGGAAAGTACACTATGGTCTTGAAGGTAAAAAATATAAGCAATCATTTCTCTACTTCTAACTGCAATACCCTATAAAATTAGTTAATATGGATTAACAACAATAAATAATATAGATTTTAGGATGCATCCTTTCATTACAGTTGATTGATTAAAAAGATCCACCAAACACATGTTGGTAATCTCTTTTGTGAAGTTATGTGCAAGTATGAAGCCAACCAAATCAGTACACCAAACGAACCACAACTGAATTTACTCATGTATCCATGTGAGAACGGGTGGAGAGAGCAAGTGGTTGCCATTTCCAACAACACAAATAGAGAATAAGAGAGGAAGCTTTCATGGAAATATCGTACTTCTTGATCATGCCATTCATGAACATAAAATGATGATTAAAATGAAATAAAGTTGTCCTGGATAAATTCGATCACCTGAGGAAAAGGTTTTGACTGAAAGAGGAGTAGCTCGAGGACACAGAAATCGTACAGTCAGAAACAACACTCTTCATCGCTAGAGTCAGATTAGGTGTGGTTCCGGAGGCCATATAGGAAGGCCCTTGCTCCTACCTCATGGCCAGGTTACGGAGACGGAGCCTGCAGCACCCTAAGCTCCATCTTTATCCACACATGAACGTGGCAGCGTAGAAACTTATGAGATGACAGATTTAGCATCAACTGACATCTATTACCTCTGCACATGTGTTTGAATAAAATATGATTTTCATAATACCAAATAAATGAATGAAAGCATGTTAGAAGCTCCTTTAATTGCATTGCTTTAATCCTGCTACTACAACCGTATGGGAAGAAAACTTTACATGATGACAAAGAATGCATAGCGAACAACACACCAACTGGAAGTACAACAACCAGAGGTAGCAGACAAGTTGCTCCTTGGGATTGACTAATAAAACTAATAAAAAGTCAAATAAGGTGAGAAGCTAAATATGTACTATAGTATTAGAGCTGTGAGATACCTGAAGCAGCTCATATCATGTTTTTGTTCCGTGTTTCTTCTTCTTTCTAGAAGATTCAAACATTTTCAAGGACAAGTCCTACAACCAGGATAAACAATATTTCAATAAAGAACTACTCCCTCCGTTTCAAATTACTCGTCGTAGAAATGGATGTATCTAGAACTAAAATACATCTAGATACATCCATACCTGCAACAAGTAATTCGGAACGGAGGGAGTACCTTTTTTCTTCTCAGTGAAAAATAACCTCTCCGGCCCGCTAGACACTAAAACTACCTCCGCTGCAATTTACACATTGTGGAACCTTTGGAAGGAGCACAACTGAAGAGTTTTTGAATCCTCCAATATGAATGAAGACAACATTGTCACCCTCATCAAGCAGGACATTCTACAACCTAATGTCACTATGCATTTGATCTCAGATTGTGAGTATGAACCTCCACCAGAGCCAGATTAAGACCGCTCCTTCTCTTTATTTTTTGGGCTATAGCAATTGCTTATTTCTTGCAACATTGATTTGTAACAGACTGCTTGCTGCTATTTTCTCCCTCTTAATATATCAGCAGAAAAATGCCATTTCCTCCCAAAAAAACTACCAGATAACTTCGCCTTGTACTCCGAAGAATAGGATGGTTAGCAAGTCAACTGTTCAGTAAAGGTGGTTGTGCAATGTGGGATTACTCCACTAGATATATTGGACTATGCTAGAACTGAAGACCAAGATACCGAATCATTTTTGTCTTTAAACATTTACATGAAAGATAACTTCAAATTTTTGCAGCTTGGGCATGGTTTCTCAGAGGGGGATTTGGTGGGATGGAGAGGGCGGGGGGGGGGGAGCCATGGGAGAGGACAACGATGGGTGTGCCGGTGTGGGAATGCCTGATATAGGGAGAAGATGGGGTGCGAGGGTAAGGGAGATTACCTGGGTCATCGTCTGCCCTCCCGCATCGTTCTCCTCTTGGACTCGATGAAGGAGAGACAAGATAACAAGGGCACGCACCCATCACTCCAATATTTTGGTTGCACCTTGTTTCACGAGGTTGCCGTAGGAGGGAGACGGGCGGCGGTTGAGGGAGTCCTGGATTAGGGGGTGTCCGGATGGCCGGACTATACCTTCAGCCGGACTCCTGGACTATGAAGATACAAGATTGAAGACTTCGTCCCGTGTCTGGAAGGGACTTTCCTTGGCGTGGAAGGCAAGCTTGGCGATACGGATATGTAGATCTCCAACCATTGTAACTGACTTTGTGTAACCCTAACCCTCTCCGGTGTCTATATAAACCGGAGGGTTTTAGTCCGTAGGACAACATACAGAACAATCATACCATAGGCTAGCTTCTAGGGTTTAGCCTCTCCGATCTCGTGCTAGATCTACTCTTGTACTACCCATATCATCAATATTAATCAAGCAGAACGTAGGGTTTTACCTCCATCAGAGGACCCGAACCTGGGTAAAACTTCGTGTCCCTTGCTTCGTGTTACCATCCGGCCTAGACGCACAGTTCGGGACCCCCTACCTGAGATCCGCCGGTTTTGACACCGACATTGGTGCTTTCATTGAGAGTTCCTCTGTGTCGTCGCCGTTAGGCTTGATGGCTCCTACGATCATCAATAGCGATGCAGTCCAGGGTGAGACCTTCCTCCCCAGACAGATCTTCGTCTTCGGCGGCTTTGAACTGCGGGCCAATTCACTTGGCCATCTGGAGTAGATCAAAAGCTATGCCCCTGGCCGTCAGGTCAGATTTGGAAGTTTAAACTACATGGCTGACATCCGCGGGGACTTGATCTTCGACGGATTCGAGCCACTGCCGAGCGCGCCGCACTGTCACGACGAGCATGATATAGCTCTGCCGCCGAACAGTGCCCTGGAGGCCGCACCCGCATCGGCTTCGACCCTTAATTCAGAGCCAACTGCACCGATCGAGGATGGGTAGTTGGACGCCGCCTCGGGGGCTGCAATCCCAACGGCGATCGAGCCGGACACTAGCCCTGCACTCCGCGAGACTCGTGACTCCAAGGAGCCGGACTCCTCTCCGGGCTCCGAACCCTCCGCGCCCCTGCCGATCGAATCCGATTGGGCGCCGATCATGGAGTTTACTACCGCGGACATCTTTCAGCACTCGCCATTCGGCGATATTCTAAAGACACTAAAGTCTCTCTCTTTATCAGGAGACCCCTGGCCGGACTACGGTCAGCAAGGTTGGGATACGGACGATGAAGAAATTCAAAGCCCACCCACCACCCACTTTGTAGCCACTGTCGACGATTTAACCGACATGCTCGACTTCGACTCCGAAGACATCGACGGTATGGACGCCAATGCAGGAGACGATGAAGAACCATCGCCTATTGGGCCCTGGAAAGCCACCTCGTCATATGACATATACATGGTGGACACCCCAAAAGAAGGAGATGACGATGGAACAGCGGAGGATGACCCCTCCAAGAAACAGCCTAAGCGCCGGCGTCAGCGGCGCCGCTCAAAATCCCGCGAAAACAAATACGGTGATTCCAGCACGGGAGATAATAATACTCCGGAGAGTGCCGAAGAAAACCCCCTCTAGCAAGATTCAGCACAGGAGGATGGAGAAGCCAGCCCTCATGAGAGAGCGGCAGACAGAGAGGTCTAGGACGATAATTGCATACCTCCCTCCGAAGATGAGGCAAGCCTCGACGACGATGAATTCGTCGTGCCAGAGGATCTCGTCGAACAAGAGCGTTTCAACGCAGGCTTACGGCCACGGCAAGAGGCCTCAAGAAAAAACAGTAACAACTTAGATCTGATCAAGATTTGCTAGTAGACAGATGGACTAAAGTCCTGGGGGCCTAAGAGCATAAACTCAAACGCCCCTCCAAGAGCTACCCAAAGCGCAGGTTGCTACCCCGATTAGAGGAGGAAGCACTTGATACGGCCGACCAGCCACCTCGTGGCCGCGACAGAGAGGCCTCTCGGCCCTCCACTCAAACCGCACCCCGCACCAAGGTACGGGAAAATATGCTAGACCCGCGAGATATGTTGGAGGACAAGGCAAGGCAAACAAGATCGATCTACGGATTGCGTGGGCGCACCACGACTCGAGACAATAACCGTCACGCCGGACACAAATCCGGTAGGGCCGAACACAGTAGACAAAGCTCATTGGAGCTACGTCGTGATATAGCCCAGTACAGAGGCGCTGCACACCCACTATGCTCCACAGACGAAGTAATGGATTATCAAATCCTCGAGGGTTTCAAACCCGTAAACATCAAATCATATGATGGCACAACGGATCTCGAGGTATGGATCGAGGATTATCTCCTTCATATCCACATGGCCCGCGGTGACGATCTCCACGCCATCAAATACCTCCCACTCAAGCTTAAAGGACCAGCTCGGCATTGGCTTAACAGCTTGCCGGCAAAATCAATCAGTTGTTGGGAGGACCTGAAAGCCGCATTCCTCGACAATTTCCAGGCCACTTATGGGCGACCACCAGACGCCGATGACCTAAGCCACGCAATTCAGTAGCCAGAGGAATCAGCCAGGCAATTTTGGACATGGTTCCTAACAAAGAAAAATCAAATAGTCGACTGTCCGGACGCAGAGGCCCTAGCAGCCTTCAAGCACAATATCCGTGACGAGTGGCTTGCCCGACACCTTGGACAGGAAAAGCCGAAATCTATGGCAGCACTCACAACACTCATGACCCGCTTTTATGCGGGAGAAGACAGCTGGCTTGCTCGTAGCAACAATATAACCAAGAACCCTGGTAATTCGGATACCAGGGACAGTAGTGGCAGGTCGCGTCGCAACAAGCAGAAGCGCCACATTAACGACGACAATGCTGAGGATACGACAGTTAATGCCGGATTCAGAGGCTACAAATCCGGTCAGCGGAAAAATCCATTCAAAAGAAATCCTAGGGGCCCGTCCAGTTTGGACCGAATACTCGACCGCTTGTGCCAAATACATGGCACCCCCGAAAAGCCGGCCAATCACACCAACAGGGATTGTTGGTTGTTCAAGCAGGCAGGCAAGTTAAATGCCGAAAATAAAGACAAGTGGCTGCATAGCGATGACGACGAAGAGCCCCGGCCGCCGAACAACAGTGGACAGAAGGGTTTTCCCCCACAAGTGCGAACGGTGAACATGATATACGCAACCCACATCCCCAAGAGGGAGCGAAAGCGCACGTTAAGGGACGTATACGCGGTAGAGCCAGTCGCCCCAAAGTTCAACCCATGGTCCTCCTGCCCGATCACCTTTGATCGAAGGGACCATCCCACTAACACCCGTCATGGCGGATTCGCCGCATTGGTTCTAGACCCAATTATTGACGGATTTCATCTCACTAGAGTCCTTATGGACGGCGGCAGCAGCCTGAACCTGCTTTACCAGGATACAATGCGGAAAATGGGCATAGATCCCTCGAGGATTAAGCCCACCAAAACGACCTTTAAAGGCATAATACCAGGTGTAGAGGCCAACTGTACAGGCTCAGTCACACTTGAAGTGGTCTTCGGATCTCCGGATAATTTCCGAAGCGAGGAGTTAATCTTCGACATAGTCCCATTCTGCAGTGGCTATCACGCACTGCTCGGGCGAACCGCATTCGCCAAGTTCAATGTGGTACCGCACTACGCATACCTTAAGCTTAAGATGCCAGGCCGTCGAGGAGTAATTACGGTCAATGGAAACACCGAACGCTCCCTCCAAACGGAGGAGCACACGGCGGCCCTCGCAGCAGAAGTACAAAGCAGCCTCTCCAGGCAGTTCTCCAGTCCGGCCATTAAACGTTCGGACACCGTCAAGCGCGCCCGGAGTAACCTACAACAAGACCGCCTGGCACGTTCCGAGTAGGCGTAACAATGCGGTCCCAACCCCAGCCCTCGCAAAAATGCGACACCAGTGCTTCGCGTACATAACTATGCTCTAGAAATACCATGGGTACAAGGGGAGGGGCACCAACACGGCACGCCCGAAACACGGCTTAAACCGCACCAGGGGCTGCCGATTTTTTAAAATTTTCTCTTACTTTCAGGACTCCATTCTTCGGAAGGCATGTTCGGCAGTTCAATTGCCGCATAAACGATGCAAGAACCAGGGAAGCAGACAAACCATGCCGCATTACGGAACTCCCAGGTGGTCTCTATCACGAGCAGTATACCTGTCTCGCATACCATTCCGCAGCCTGCCCCTGGAACGGACATGTTAAATAGTCCAACCTTTTGCTTATCACATTATTTGTATCGTTCTGCTTTGATCGCATCCCTTTTTAATAAACAATGCATAGCTTTTGTCTACTTTTGCATTATTCTTTTTTTTTGCAAATATATGTTCCTTAATGACATGTTGCACCTGTACACTTTGGTACGGCCAAAATACGCCAGGGGCTTTAGTACCCCTCAATATGGTGTGAGAAGTCCGAACACTTTAACAAGTGCGGCACCCCGAACTTATAGCATTATATGCATCGGCTCCGAATCATGTCTTGGGTCAATAGTTGGGTTTGGCTGGCTCCTATGTTCTGGTGCCTTACGTTCCGCTGTGTCGGCTAAGGTGGCACTAGGAGAACTACTGCGATTGTGCCCTAGTTGAGCTGGGTCGAGCAACTCAGTAGAGAAAGCTAAAACTGACTGTCATGATGAAGCGAGAGCTGGTCGCTGTTCGAGAGGTTTTTCGAGTCCCTAAAGACTTATGCCGCTTAGAGCGAGGATTCGGCTCTGTCCGGCCAAAGGCGTGGATAGCGCCCCGAACTCGGTCTTCTGAATACCAGGGGCTTCGCCGAAATTTAAAATTATAGAATTCTATGGCTAAGTGAGAGTGTTCACGCATTATAGTCCGATTGTCTTGTTCGTTGTGCTGAGCGCCTCCCTCGAAGGACCCAAACATGGGAAAAAGAGCGCTCAGGTTTATCCTCGAACACCCCAGCACTAGCGGCACGGGGGTAGAAGCCGACGACTCGCCATCTCTCAGAATTGATAAACAGCCGCACAGAAGGTAATATTTTAAATTCCAACACCATTGCTTAGCGCATATGAACAAGTTTTCAGCGCACAGGACAAAACGGGCGAGTTTTACTCAAAAATTACATCCCTGGAACATTCATCCGCCACAAGGCGGGCACCCTTCAGAACATCCGTATAATAATTCTCGGGCTTGCGATGCTCTTTCCCCGGCGGTAGCCCATCCTTCACAAGCTTCTCAGCATCCAGCTTGCCCCAGTTCACCTTAGCACAAGCAAGGGCCCTACGGGCACCTTCAATGCAGACGGAGCGCTTGATGACTTCGAGCCTTGGACAGGCCCCCACCAGCCGCCGCACCAGCCCGAAATAGCTCCTAGGCAGAACCTCTCTAGGCCACAGCCGAACTATGAGGCCCTTCATGGCCTGTTCGGCCGCCTTATGGAGCTCGACCAGTTGCTTCAGCTGGTCGCTCAGGGGCACGGGGTGTCCGGCCTCAGCATACTGAGACCAGAACATCTTCTCTATCGAGCTGCCCTCCTCGGCTTGATAGAATGCAGCGGCATCAGACACGCTACGGGGAAGATCTGCGAACGCTCCTGGAGAGCTCCGGATTCGGGTAAGTAACAAGTAACTGACGTTTATGTGTTTGCTTTGCATAAAGAATGCCTTACCTGCCGCTATCTTTTTCACCGCATCCAACTCCTGGAGGGTCTTCTGGGATTCGTCCTTGGCAGACTTGGCATTTTCAATAGCCGCCGCGAGCTCGGACGCTCGCGTCTTTGAGTCAAGCTCCAAACTCTCATGTTTTTTCATGAGAACCAGGAGCTCTTGCTGCACCTTGCCAACCTGGGCCTCATACTTCTCCCGCTTAGTGCGCTCCATGGCCGCCCTCTTCTCGGCCTCGAGCAGCGCTTGCTTAAGGGTCGCCACCTCAGACGTGGCCCCTACAATAGCCACGATAATCCTGTCATTTTTTGCAATTGCACCTTTTTTTATATATATTTAAACAAGGTATTTCTTACCTTCCTTGTCCTCGAGCTGCTTCTTGGCACGCCCGAGCTCTTGCTCGGATTGCTCAAGGTTCTGCTTTAGCGTGTCCACTTGCGCAGTCAGTGCGGCGGACGCCAGCAGAGAAGCATGCGTACGCATATTGACTCCTTTTTGTTAGACTCCTGCGAATTTTATTTGATCCTCTCTTCGGCTTTTCTTCCTGAATGCCAAACAGAGCATCAGGGGCTACTGTCTATGCGGTAATATTATTTACACATTCTTTACTTAGCTCAAAGCCTATTAAAAGGCTAGTACAAGCTTCAGTCAGTCCACTCTTGGCGGACTGAACATTCTGGACCACCGCACTCATAATGGTTCGGTGGTCCTCGTCGATGGAGGCGCCTTTGAGCACCTCCAACAGATTGTCCGGCGCCTCCGGTTGGACGGGGGTCACCGGCACAGCGGGCTTGCTCCTCTTGGAAGGAGGTCGCCCGCCGGACTCTGGAACCTTTAAAGGTTTCAGAGCGGTGTCCGGCCTAGAGCCGGACTTGCAGCCCTGGGGGGGTTTTATCCCCTTTACTCCTGGAGTCCAGGAGGTCGCCTTGCGGCGCCTCCAGGACCACCTCCTCCTGGCTTGGAACCTGTTGGGAGAACACTTCGGCGTTATCCGTAGGGCAGGGGGAGGAAGCCGTCGGAAGCGAATTCACATCTGACGAGTCCAGTGAACCGCGCGACGACGCGTCGAGCCGGTCTTTGGGTAGGCTGCATAAACATATTCGACATAAGGGAAAGCTGTGCAATAAAGGAATACTATGAATTACTCTGGTATCCGGATACGTACGATTTCGCCAGGGGCTTGGCCCTGAGCGGCCACTCCTCTTCGCCGTCGTCGGTGTTGGTGGAGTAGTCCGGAGGAAGGGTTTTCCCCATCTTGGACCCTTCGGCCTCCCCAATGAGGATGGCCTTCCTTTTCTTCTCCTCCCCCCTCCCCCCGCTGGAGGGGGAGAGGTCTCTTCTTCCTCCTCCTCGTCTTCACGGGAGGAATGCGCCTTGGAGCCGTCGGATGATGAACCCGACAACTTCTGGCGCCGGGCACTTTTTCGGGTCCCCGTGGCCTTCTTCTCCGGCACCACATAAGGTGCCGGAACCAGCAACTTCGCCAAAGCGGGAATCGGCTGGGTCTTCGGGCAAAGGAGCCGGACAGTCGATCTGTCCGGACTTCGCCTGCCAAACCTGTCAAAGGTAAGGGAGCTTAGATCCCGCATAGAGTTAAACTATGAAAAACTAATACCCTGTAAAAGGCACAAACAACTTACCGCGCTGGCATGACGCTGCGCGCTGAACCCGCGATCCTCGGTAGCGGATGCAGGAGCCTCAGCGCCCTTGAAAAGCACCTTCCAGACATCTTCGTACGTCGTGTCGAAGAGCCTGCTCAGAGTTCGGTGTTGTGCTGGGTTGAACTCCCATAGATTGAAGGCCCGTTGTTGACACGGGAGGATCCGGCGGATGAGCATAACCTGGACTATGTTGACAAGCCTGAGCTGCTTGTCCACCAAGGTTTGGATGCATGTTTGCAGTCCAGTCACCTCTCCTTTCCTGCCCCACGACAGGCCCGTCTCTTTCCAGGTCGTGAGCCGCGTTGGGGGTCCGGACCGGAACTCGGGGGCTACGACCCACTCAGGGTCGCGCGACTCGGTGATGTAAAACCACCCGATTGCCACCCCTTCAGGGTCTCCACAAAGGAGTCCTCGAGCCATAAGACGTTGGGCATCTTGCCCACCATGGCGCCTCCGCACTCCGCCTGGTTGCCGCGCACCACCTTCGGCTTGACATTGAAAGTCTTGAGACATAGGCCGAAATGGGGGCGGATGCAGAGGAAAGCCTCGCACACGACGATAAACGCCGAGATGTTGAGGATGAAGTTCGGGGCCAGATCATGGAAATCCAGGCCGTAGTAGAACATGAGTCCCCAGACGAATGGGTGGATAGGAAAGCCCAGTCCGCGGAGGAAGTGGGGTAGGAACACTATCCTCTCATGGGGCCTTGGGGTGGGGAGGAGCTGCCCCTCTTCGGGAAGCCGATACGCGATGTCGTTAGACAAGTATCCGGCCTTCTTCAGTTTTTTGATGTGTCCCTCCGTGACGGAGGAGACCATCCACTTGCCTCCCGCTCCGGACATGGCTGGAGAAGGTTGAGGTGGGAAGTGCGGACTTGGGCGCTGGAGCTCGAGTGCGCGAAAATGGATAGGCAAAGGAGGAAGAAGGCGTAGGTGAAACGGTGGATCCTTATCCCCTTATATGGGTGGACGCAACTACGTGTCCCCACCAGCCTGGTAAAACTCGCTTATCTCGAAGCGCCGTAATCAATGGCGCAGTTGGGTTACCCACGCCTGTATTGATGAGAATCCCGGAATAAGGGGACACGATCTCTGCTTCGACGAGACGTGCCAAGGAAACCGCCTCGCATGACACGCTGAGGTGGGACAATAAAAAGATTCGAATAAAGGCTTGGCCGTGGTGCGATGACACACTACGGAATACGTCAGCAGATTAGATTTGTGTAAATATTATTCTCTCTATGGCAATATGTGGAACCTTTTTTTGCAGAGCCGGACACTATCTTTTTGTTCAAAATCTTCTATGAAGTACTTGGAGGAGGAACCCGCCTTGCAATGCCGAAGACAATCTGCGCGCTGGACTCGTCGTCATTGAAGCCTGGTTCAGGGGTTACTGAGGGAGTCCTGGATTAGGGGGTGTCCGGATGGCCGGACTATACCTTCAGCCGAACTCCTGGACTATGAAGATACAAGATTGAAGACTTCGTCCCGTGTCCGGAAGGGACTTTCCTTGGCGTGGAAGGCAAGCTTGGCGGTACGGATATGTAGATCTCCAACCATTGTAACCGACTTTGTGTAACCCTAACCCTCTCCGGTGTCTATATAAACCGGAGGGTTTTAGTCCGTAGGACAACATACAGAACAATCATACCATAGGCTAGCTTCTAGCGTTTAGCCTCTCCGATCTCATGGTAGATCTACTCTTGTACTACCCATATCATCAATATTAATCAAGCAGGACGTAGGGTTTTATCTCCATCAAGAGGGCCCAAACCTGGGTAAAACTTCGTGTCCCTTGCCTCCTGTTACCATCCGGCCTAGACGCACAGTTCGGGACCCCCTACCCGAGATCCGCCGGTTTTGACACCGACAACGGTGCTGCAGTTCGAGGTCGCCGTAGGCAGGAGGGCAGCGTCGGCGGCGCTGCAACCCCTCCAATATTTTGTCTGCACTGTGCTGCCGTTCGGGGTCACCATTCACGGGAGGAGGGGCCGGCGGCGGAGATTCCTCTGTGGAGAGACACGAGATCAGGAGCGAGCGATTTTGGGGAATGGGAGTCGGAGGTGGGACATGCGTACGTGGGCTATTTCCTTTTCTTATTTGGTTCTTATTCGTGCGTTCGTTCGGGGAAAGGAGGGAGGAGGTCCCGTTTTTTTGGGAGATGATTATGCATGTGAGTACAAGGGTGTGGGATGTCGAACCATCACGATGATTTGGTCTAGCTTTAATGGTAGAGATTTGGTCTTCCGAAATTAATTAAAAGTTCATGATTTATTTCTTTCCATATAAAAGTACCATATACCATTAAAAATAGATCTTATTGGCAGATAAAATCGGTTTAAATAGATCGTGGCTGAAATCTGGTATAAATGTGTTGGTAGGATAAAAAACGGTGGCAAAAAATTAACCGGGGTGAGGCGAGACTACCAACTCAGACATTAGGAGTAGAGATAAATATGGCGTACAAACCATCTAATGATTGCATATGGCAGTGTGCCTGTTTGTGCAAAGATCTAGCATAGTAAAGCTATTAAAAAATAGATGAATCATGGAAATATTATGCTAGTTGTCTTACAATCATGCAAGATGACAATGTCGACCCATGAGCGTTGTTGCATGATGTAGTGGGCCAGCTCCTCCTCGTCGAGCACATGTGCCTCATTGACGAACATGTACCAGTCGTCATCGTCGCTGGGTTCCTGCATCTCCGCCATGCCGATGCTCAACATTGGGACGAAGAGGGGGAGAGGAACGGACGAGGTGTGGAGGGAAAGCGTCGGAAAGTGAAGTGAGAGCTAGGGTTTGCTCCAAATTGGGTTTTTAGTGGGAATGAAGTGAGGTTCATGTAGGCCATAGTGGGCTGGATCTGACATGACAGACGCTCCTCCTGATACCCGCCATGATATGTGTTAGCCTTGAGGGGTGTCTATTAACCTGAACGTCCACGGTCGATTTTGGGAGCCCTGTTGGGTCACGTTCTCGTGGCATAGGGTTTGAGGTGCCGGACAATAGATGGTCTTATGGACCAAAGTCCAACTAGGACGTCCTTTAATGTGTTTGGTTTTTCTCGTCATAAAATATTTGATTGAGATTCGTGGAGTGCCCGCATGATAGACACTCTGAGTTCAGTATCAATAACTGAGGAATGACAATGATAAGCAATCTAGGGTCCATTTCTCACAAAAGTAGAAACCGGGAAGTTCAGACTGCTTACTACAACCTCCAAAAAAACAAAAACTGCCTACTCTGTTTCTTCCCGAATCGGCATGAACACAACACAACTATACAACTTTACAGTACTGCGTGCTGACTTAGTCAAACAAATAGCTCCATAACGGCGTCGGTGTCTCGACGCCGGTCTGCTCGGCGTCCTCCCGCCTCGCTCTGTCGTCCGGCGGCGCCATGAGCATCCCCTGCGCCAAGCTCTCGTAGTACGACCCAGCGTCCATGCCGCCAAACCACTGCTCCTCGTCGAGCTCCAGCAAGTCGCGGGACGACATGTAAAAAAGAGTGTTGCTCGGGCTGGCGGCCGCCTCCACCGTTGGACACGCGAGTGGAAGAATAATCTGCTGCTGCTGCCGCTGCTGGAACGCGACGACGGCAACGGCGACGGCAAGCTTGATCTCCCGCGCGCTGCCGAAGCCGAACGATCCGGCCGCGAGCACGGGCAGCATCCGCCATGCGGAGTCGGCGAAGTTGAGGCAGGCGGCGCGGGCGGAGAGCGCGAGCACCGCGGCGTCGTGCGCGCGCGCCGCCATCTCGGCGGTGGTGAAGGTGCCGAGCCAGAGCCTGGAGCCCTTCACCCCGGGCACGCGCACCTCGCACACCCACTGCCCGACCCGGCCACGGCGCCGCACGCCCCGGTACAGCGGGTGGCGCGTCTCGTGGAACTTGGTCCGCCCCGCCGGCCGCTTCGGCGGCTCTGACGACACCGTCCTGTGACCCTGCTCATGCTGGCCGGACTTGGAGGCAGCGTCGGCGACGTCCATCTGAGTCGAGAGCTAGTGGAGATGGTTGAGCAGGTTGAGCGATGGTGTTTTTACTGAGAGAATGGGAGTGCGGCGGGGCAAGCATATATAGGCGAGAGCGCGGCGGCTACCCGGCGCGTTACTCGGGTGGAAATGCACTCACGCTGACACACGCGAGCAAACGTCCATTTTTAGCAAACGTCCACTCTGTTTCTATCCTTTAGGGACCTTTCTTTTCTATTTTTAGCAAAACGCCCTTTCTTTAGTACTCCACCAGGACAAAGATTGTTTTCCGAAGGACAGTCGGCACGGGCCACTGAAATATCTCACTCATTCCTGCCGTGATGGCACCATGGTCGCCACAAGAAGGGGAAGAAATATCCTGGCATCAAACCCACTTGGCCATAGGATTTTTTGTAGGAGGCCCAGAGAGCCACCTGCTTCCTCACACTCAGCGGCGTCCACTGGGTGAGCAATGGACGATGTTGACATAGATAAGTAGCTTTACTTGGACCATATATTATACTTCCTCCGTTTTTAAATATAAGTCTTTATAGAGATTTCATTATGAACCACATACGGATGTATATAGATACATTTTAAGTATAGATTCATTCATTTTGCTCCGTATGTGGTCCATAGTAGAATTACTCCAAAGACTTATATTTAGGAACGGAGGGAGTAGTATCGTGCAATCAAAGTTGTGCATGCTTGCCTCTTATGGCCACGAAAAGGACACGCCAACAGCCACCACTATTTGCCGGAAGAAACGACTGCAATGACATGTAAGGGTACACACAAGAATAGTGAGACACGTCACATCGCCGCGTCAGCTTGCGTGGCTACGAGGAATTTGAGGAGACCGTGAAAACGTGAAAACAAACGGCCGTGGGTTCGTTAACGCTAACCGCCTGACCTGGATTCGGTTCTAGGCCACATCTTCTGAATTAGCATATTTGGATCACCTCCGTCTCATTAACAACTTTGGTCTTCGGTTGGAGCTTCATCGATCTATTGAGGACCCAGCAATTACACGAACATGACATCGAGATTTGTTATTAAAGTTTATCATTATGGCTACATCTTCGGGGCCTGACTATGGATGCTCTTCTCCGTGACACCATCACAATACCGCACCCCGGCCACCCTGACGCCGGCTCCCCCTACGCATCTGTGATATTATGTTGACATAGATTACATCGTGTGTCTATTCCTCATATATATGTGACGTCTACGATACAAGTGTCCTAGTTTCAAAAAAAAAGATACAAATATTCTATTAAGACATAATTCATATTCTGTTTTATTAGGGCACAACTTTTATTCTGTCTAAGATATAAATGTTCTATTAAAGCACAACTCCATTGGCGTATAGATCGATTCGATCGATCGGAAGCCGCGGCGGCGTAATGCGGAAGGCTGCCGCGGCGGTGGCGTGCGGCCTGGATGTACGTTCGGCGGTGGCCAAGAGCGGCTGGACACCAGCGATGTGGCCCACTGGATGGGCTTAGGAAGTCTAGCCCAGGTGGAGCACTGGATGGGCTCAGGAGCGAGTCTAGCCCAGGTGGAGCACTGGATGGGCTCAGGAGCGAGTCCAGCCCAGGTGGAGCTGGTTAGCAGGCATGCTATGGCAAATTGATGTGGATGCAAAAGGCTGGTGGCGTTGTGCTGTTCTCGTGCGGAGCTAGCGGCCTGCAGGTTGACGTACGAGCGTTCAAAGGGACCGAGGCTGAGGCGCTTGCTGTACATGAATGACAGGACATCGTGAGGATTTGTTGAGAACAAAAAGAATCTGCAATGTGTGGTATAGACGTGTGGCATGGACATCAATGAGATGAAGAAAAAGGAGCGTTGCGAGTTATGGAAACATGCTTGGTGTACCCACGGAGACTACTATGAAATCCGTTTTTTCTTCTGGATGTGTTGAGAATTGCGCACGGGATTTTACGAGAATGTTGGCAGGTTGGTGGCGTACATATAAGGATTAAAGAAGCTTGGAGGGCGTCATGGGATCATGCATACACAGTGTCGGGGGTTGGGTGCGACATATATTAAAAGATGGCTTATCATGGTGGGAGCGAGTAGAACGCCGCCGGTGCCCGGAAGCGGGATTAGGCGTAGACACGAACGCCGGCATACTTTACCCAGGTTCGGGGCTCTCTTATGAGATAACACCCCTAATCCTGCTCTGCGGGGTCTCCGCATGATCACTAAGGCAAAGTGAGTACAAGGGTGCTCCTCGAGCTGTATGCTGGAGGTAGGAGAAGGCAATGCTAGCTTTCTCCTTCCTATATCTCTGTTCTAGTTCTAATGGGTCCGAACCCTTTGCATGGGTGCCCTGGGGCTTTATATAGGCCTACCCCCAGGGGTACAAGGGTAATATGACCTGGCGCAGGCCCAGTCGTTAGTCTCTTCGGCCGCCGACTTCTCCGCCGACTGCTGGGGCCCGCCGATTGGGGGGCCCCGCCGACTGGTCTGGTACGAAGCCGATAGGCTGTACCCGCCGCTTGGGGGTCTTGTCGGCCGCTGATCAATGGTAGTCGCGTTTCTAATGACGCAGGCTTGGTCGAAGGATCATGGCTACAGCACCGCCGTCATGGCGGGCGATTACTGTAGCCACTCCCCGTCATATCTGGTTAAGGGCGCGTGGGGCCCATGGGATGAGCAGGCCGACTCCTAGGGACCGACTCCCATCGGGTCCGATTGGTAGGGCTCTTCGCCATCTTCTGGACTCTTGCTGACTGGTGGGGCCCGTCGTCCTTGGGCCGTACAGACAGGCCGTCGTGGGAGCAAGACTCCGCCTGCCTGTAATGATGTCAGTGCTGGTATGCCAACATTGCCGCGCCGGGCGGGGCTCCTCGTTGGTACAACCCACTGTGGCCGCGCCAGCCCTTAGGAAGGGGAGGGGATGGGCTGCACTGTAGCTATCCCCTGTCCCGCCCCCCTTGATGTGGGTACGGGCTTCAAAGGGGCCGCGGGCCGACTCCTTGGAGCCGGCTTCTCTAGAAGCCGCCTGGTAGGAGTCGGCTTGTCTCGACCTCGCCTTCTGGACTCGGTCGTCTACGGGCAGCCGGCTATTTCTCGAGCCGGCTTCCAGAAGGCGGCTCTTTACCTTGGCATCCTGAGGGGTGCGGTCAGCCCCGATGTCTCGAAAGGCTATGGGCGTCGGGTTAGCCTACCCGTGGCCCATTACTCCGACAGTAGTCCCCGAAACTGGTGAGGCGCCCCGGGCGACTGGTCGAGGAGCCTCAGCAGTTTCCTTTCTCTGAGTGCTTGAGGCGAAGCTTCGTTCGACTTCTGCCGGGCCGACTGGCAGGAGTCGGACTCGCCCAATCTGACTTGTCCAAAATTTTCGAACGCCTCGGCGGGATCCAAGTGGTGTGCTAGCTAAGCTTCCGGGCCGCCGCCCGTTTCGGGCCTGTCACGTAGCGACGAGCGGCCGGGCCAGTCTGCCCACCCACGCGCGCGACGGGACACGCCTACAGGCGGGGCCCACCACTACCACGCTACGGCACGCGAGCGGATCCGCTGCGGCCGGGGTGGACGATTGAGATTCCCGCGGAGTTACCGCGCGCAGTAACTTTCGCGATAAACATGGGGGCGTGGGGTAGTGGACGCAGTAAATCTCACACCCGCCCCCTCGGCCTCACAACCCACTGGTCTATAAGTAGGGGAAGGAGGGGGAGCGGCAGAGCACGCGAGTCCCTCCTCCTCACTGCGTCCTCCTCTTCTTCCTCTCGCCGCCGCGCCCCAAGCCATGCTGAGCGCCGCGGTGATCCATTCCCGATGAGCTCTTCTTTCACCGCCACGCCCCCCGCGGTGCACTACGGCACCTGGGACGGTTCGGAGGTCCACGATGATCACATAGATTTCCTCCGCATGACACGACGGCTACCTGGAAAGGACTTAGCGAGGATCCGCCTCGCGCCGAAGAAGCAAATCTTGCCGGCGCCAGAGGAGGGCGAGCGAGTCGTCTTCCGCTCGCACTGCCTACGCGGCCTTGGCCTTCCGGTGAGCGGTTTCTTCCGCGCCTTTCTCGAATTCTACGGTCTCCAGCCGCACCACCTCACCCCCAACACGGTGGTGCTGCTGTCCGCCTTCGTCGCCTTGTGCGAAGGCTTCCTCGGCGTTCTCCCCACCATCGAGCTCTGGGGGAAGTTCTTCTACTCCAAGCTTGGCACCCAAGCCGCAGGCGTGCCGGCTCAGTGCGGCGCGTTCATCGCCGTGCGGAGGTCGGGGGCCGACAACCCGTTTCCCCCCATCCGGCTGATAAAGTTGGTGAAGATGTGGTAGCGGTCGTACTTCTACGTGAAGAGCGTCTTCGCGGAGGGCGGCTAGGTCAATTTGCCGGCCTACGTGGCCGGCCTGCCGGCTGGGAGGCAGCCCAACTGGTCGTATCAGGCCAGGACGCTCATGCCCGCAGGAGCCGGCGCCATCGCGCGACTCCGAGTGCTGACGCGGTCGGAGGGCCTAACCGGGCCGGATTTGCTGTCCGCCTTCGTGGCGCGCCGAGTGCTCCCACTCCAAAGTCGCCCCCACATGATTTGCTAGATGAGCGGGCATCGGGACCCGAGTTGTCTGTGCACCAAGGAGATGCCTCACGTGGAGGTAGCCCACATGGTGAACTACCTTGCGAACTGCGAGCTCACGGGAGAGTGGCAGTTCGGCAAGGAGCTGTATTCACGCGCCAACCCTCCGCCCATGGTGAGTTGTTTCTTTTCCTTTTTCTTTGACTCCTTTGCCGCCGAGTCCGTCTTGTCTAATATGACCAATCGGCTTTGGTCAGAACCCCCTCCTCCATCCGGCAGCCGACACCGTGGGGCCGGCCCGCGAATTCCTCCCCGATCGGGCGGAGAGTGACGTCGACGACCCCGACTTGGGGGCGGCAGCCTTGGAGGACGATGCCGAGGGAGGAAGCGGCGAAGTGGGCGGCCCGAGGCTCGTGGCCAGTTTCGAGGACTGGCCTGACGATGACGCGGAGGAGGTCGCCCCACGCCACTAGCCAGGAGTCGGCCATCCCGGCGCGAGCTCTTCTGCCACGCCGGACGCCCAAGGCGGCGCGAAGAAGCGCAGGGCCGCGCCGAGCCTGTTCGGCAGCCGGCCGAAGAAGCCCAAGGGCTCGACCGCGGCGACCAAGCAGGACAAGGCGGCGGCAAAGGCCCACCGCTTCCGCAAGGAAGTGAAGAAGCCGCTGCTGGTCTCCGCGTAAGTGCTACCTTTCTTGCGCTTTCATTTTTTCTTTCTTTGATCTTGTCTGAGTTTGCTTGCTTGTCGCCCTTGGGTCCAGAGCTCCCCTCTCTCTTGATAAGGTCGCTGCCGTGTCCATCGTAGGGTCGGCGGAGACTTCCGCCACCACTCGGCGAATTGACACTGCCGCCGACCTCCGGGAAGCGACAGAGCGGAACGCACGAGAGGTGCGTGAAGAGCAGGAAGCCGATCGCCTGAAGAAGGCGGAGGCCACCGCCAAGAAGAGACTGGCGGAGGCTGAGGCCGCCGATGCGGTGAAGAAGCAAGCTGAAGAAGCCGCGCACCGCCAGTCGGTGATTTTTGTTATTCCTCCGAACTCTGTGCCGCCACCCCTGGAGTTCACGGCGCAGACTGGGGAGGCCGGCGGCAGAACCCGGTCATGGAGAGGGATGGCGACGACACCGCCATGCTGGACGTAATCGTGCCGCCACCGCCTCCATCTGGGAGCGCGCAAGGCGAGCAGCCAGTGGACCCGCCGTTGCCGCCGACTGAAGACAAGGTGGTGGCGGGCCTAGTTCTCCAGGTCGGCATGCCGATGCGTCGCCTCTCGCGAAGGCGGCTTCGGCGCCGCGAGCTCCATGATCCTGGACACCGAAGTGACGAGCGCCGCGCCCACTGGGTGGGTGCGGGGAGGCGGGACGGGCCCATTGAACCGGGCGCTTCTGGACGTCCAAGCCAAGATCCGAGCCGAGGGCGATGCCATCAAGAACTGCACCAAGGCGGATCTGGCATCGCGAGAAGCCATCCGGGTACGTTCCCTTCTTCTTTGTCTCTGTTTTTTGTTCTTCTCGGTGGGGGCGCACCAGCGCACCCACTGGATATAGTCCCCGAGTTTTGGGCCAGCTGCTGAGCAGGCGGCTTGGAACTCTGATCGGCGAGTTCCAAGTACTAACACTTGTCTGAAATTTTGTCACGGGACTACCACAATCTTCGCATGACCACCTTCAACGCCAACGTCGAGGAGCTGGCAAAGCTGACCGCCGACTTGTTGGAAAGCCGGAGTGAGTCTTCTTCCTTCTCTGCGGGGGCGCGCTGGCATGCCCGCGGGTTGTAGTCCCCGAGATTCGGGCTGACTGCCGAGCAGTCGGGCCGGATCTCCCCGGCGACTATTCTTTTTTCTGTTGGTGACTCTTTCTTTGCGGGGGCGCGCTGGCGCGCCCGCGGGCTGTAGTATTCGCGATTCGGGTAGACTGTTGAGCAGTCGGTCCGGATCTCCTCGGCGACTTTTCTTCCTTGTTGGTAAGTAACACCTTGTTCTCCTCTTTCTTCTGCAGAGGCCAACGCCGCCCTGCAGCACCAGCTGGGCGAGGCCAACACTGCCCTGCGCACCAAGGAGGAGGAGTGCGGCCAGCTGGCTGAGGAGTGCGACCGGCTGGTCACGCAGCTGGCGGAGCAGAAGGAGCTGCTCAAGAAGGCCCAGAAAGAGGCGGAGGACAAGGAGACTGCCCTCCTTGCCGAATTCGTGTCCGAGAGCTCCTCCTGGACCGACAAGGAGGCGATGCTGTCCTCCGGCTTCCATGAGATCGAGGATCTCGTCGACGGTGAGCCTCTCCTCACTTTTCTTCTTTGAGCTGCCGGCTGTTGGTCGAGCCGGCTTCTAATATCTAATTTGGCTCTTTGCCTTCCTGTCGTGGAAGACTTCTTCCCTGGCCACTCGGACGCCGCCAACCAGGGCATCAAGGCTGATCGTGAAGGGCAGAGGGCAGATGGCGCGAAGTTCGCCGCTGACTCCCTCCGAACCCTTAACGAGCAGATCCTGAGCATTGAGGCTCGTCTTCAGCCGGCTCATCGGATGCTGCGCCGGCTTCAACATGTCAGCACCCAGGCGATCTCCGCCCTGTGGCCGGACATGCAGGCACCGCGCACCCCAAGTCGGACTGTCGACTGGCTGGAGGTAGCGGCTGGCCGCCTTGAGGCCTGGAAGGGCACTTCGGCCCGGGCTGGAGCGCGCCGGGCCTTAGAGTTCGTTAAGGCTGGTATCCTCGGCTGAGTCTAGCCCAGCTAGCCACGTCCCGGCTAGAAGCTCAGGCGGAGTTGGCGGTCGTGGAAGATGACCTCGTCAAGCGCGCATCGTCGATCGGCGAGTACACCGACACCAGCATCTTCGTCCCGGAGCATGCTGAGAATGGCGACGAGGCGCCGCCGGAATGGTTTGGGATGAATCCGGCTGACGGCGAGGATTCATCGGAGGTGATCGACTCCAGTGGCGAGGAAGAAGGCGGGGCAGAGGAGGAAGGCGAAGGGGATGCGCCGGAGGTCAGAGCGGACGGCCAGCCTCAGCTCGACCGTGCCTACAACAATGAGCCACGCCCAACCGAGCCGGCTACCACTCGAGGCGACCAAGCGGAGACTTCCCAGCCGGCCGCTCCACCAGCCAGCACCGCCGATTCTGCCGTTCCACCAAGCCCGCCTGCTGCTTCCTAGGCTGCCACTTTACCTTTGTTTATACCTGCTTATCGGTCTCAATAAACTTTGTTAATTTTGTGCAATTCCACCCGCGGGGTGTATCTTGGACTGCTATTTGAAGATTGGCCAAAGGCCTTTGCTATGTAAATACATTCTGAGTTCTATCTCTTCTTGCCTGTTGCTCTTTGGCTTTTTTCCTTTGCCGCCTTCCCTTGGTTGCCGTCTTGCCAGTTAGATAGCCGCTCTGCGGACTGTTGCTGGATCAAGTACTGAGCTTCTTTGGGGAAGGCAAGTACTTAGCCGTTTAGAGTTCTTTGGCAAGTTAAGTAGAACATGGCAAGCCGGTTGCTCAACAGTCGGTTGTAAGAGGCGGGAAGCCGGGTTAGACTATGCTCATGCTTGTGTCCTTAGCCATTTTTCATATGGGTACCCTTTCTACCTTACTCCTGCCCACCGTCCAGTCGCTCTACGAGCTGCGGCTTCTGGCAGGAGACGGCTTAGGTGCCACACATTACTTGTCCGGCTGCAGGAAGCATTTCATAGTGCAAGGCGGCAAGTCCCCGGGCCGACTAGTCGGACCCGGTGCCAAGCGACAGAAAAAATAGCATACTTATGGGCATGATTCTTATCATATAGATAAAAGAGGGCAGTCCCTGAGCTCGTCCCGGGGGACCCGGAGTCTTCGTACTTAATACAAAAGATAGCGTGGTACATACTGCTTTAACTGTAAAATCTTCGGAGGAGGTTTGTGTTCCACGGCCGTCGTGGAATTAACACGTCAGATATCCTCAATGTGAGGACTTAGTCGTGTGGCCAACGCATCTATGTGGTAGCTTGAGAGGGGTTGAGTGGAATCGAGAGACGCAACACAAGACAAGGATTTAGACAGCTTCGGGCCCCGGGAAACATCATCCGGTGACAACCCTATATGCTGTTTGAGGCTAGGTCTCATTATCATCACGAGGGAGTCGCCGTAAACCGGCTCTCCTCTTTGCGTCTAGCCCTAAGATTGTTTCTTCTTTCTTCCCCCCTTTGGGGAGCCCTGCCCCTCCTTATATATGTTGAAGGGGCGGGTTACATATGAAGTCCAACTCGGACTTTAACTTAAACTATTTTGACTTCCCTTCCTGGGCTTCTTAACGTCTGCCGGTTTAACATTGTCTGCCGGTTTAACATTGTCGCAGCCGGTTTAACATTGTCGCAGCCGGTTTAACATTGTCGCAGCCGGTTTACCGTCTTTCTCAGCCATCTGTTTTGACTGTCTTAACTGTTCGCCGGTTTACCAAGTCCCAGCCGGGTTACGACTCCGGCCGGGTCATACCGCGGGCTATATCCCCGACATTAGCCCCCAGTTTAATTTGGATTTATCCATTTTAAACTGACTCTGATCATCCTTAAGTCCTTGTCACTTTCTTCTTCTGGAAAATCCGGGTCAATAGGCCAGCTTCATAATCAATTTGCTGACATTGGTTTGTCATAGAGAAATATTGTGAAGAATAACTTCTTTGACTCAGCTCCCAACGCTTAACAAAAATACTGGTCTTTGAAATACTCATATGATCTTCAGCCGGTTCAAGAATGACGAACTTTCCAGTTTACAAATATTGATGGCACCGGATCATAACTGTTCGTTAACATCAGCGTTTGAAAATATACCTCTTATACGCCTATCACTTGTAGCCCCCAAATCTTAAGAAGGTAACATAGTAACGGCTTAAGATTTTCTTCAATATGAATGTCACATGCTTGAAGAAATCCAGGTTGTTCATCTCAATCACTAATCAGAGCTGAGTATTCCATATATGTAGCCCCCAAGTGCCGGGTTGTCATGCTTGCAGCAACCTGGGACTTGTAACTTCCTGATGCTCATAAAAACTTCAACCAGTGTAGCCCCCAAGGGCCGGCTCAGTAAGATAATATTGAGCTGGGACTTTATATATATTTCATTGAGAATAACATCATATGATGTAACCCCCATCATGGGGCTTGAATTCACGTCCACAAGGTTAAGAGCCTTTGTGCTTTACCAACTGAGCAGTGGACCCTTCAATATAATGAATAAAAAGCTGTGTACCTTGAATTGTTGACAGGAGCAATTGGTAGCCCCCAAGGGCCGGTTCATTATAATGTGATGAGTCGGGTCTTCAATAAGGTGAGCAAACAATGACTTTGCATTAGCCCCCAAGTGTCATGGTGCATGCTTGCAGCGACATGAGACTTGCATATTTGATGTAATCCCAACTTGAATAATGTAGCCCCCAAGTGCCGGGTCGTAAGCCCGCAGCGACTCGGGACTATTCCTTCATTGTAGAATAAATCATATCCATTGACAATATGATAGCCATTGCGCTAAAGCGACTTTGAAAACCTTAATCATAATACTGGTTATTGATAACCATAATAAAAATCCAGCCATGTTGGCTATTTGAATAAAATACCCTATGATTTATAAGTGCATAATTCCAATGGCGCAATCCAAATATATACTGGCGACTTATAGTTGAAAGCCAGGCCGGGTCAATAAACACCGGATTATAAGTGATTATGTACTGACAACTTGTATTTGAAAGTCGAGCCGGGTTAATGAACACCGGGTTAATTTGATGACTGATAGTCATGCTGGGTCGAGAGACGCCGGTTCAAAATAAAATTTATCAAAAGAGAGAAATCTTTATAAAGGCAAATAAACCGTGTAGTCGAGGATTTTCAAGGGCTGCCAGGCCCAAATTCGAGGCTTTTCATGGGCTGCCAGGCCGCTGAGTTAAACCATTTGACAAAGACTTTTAAGATGGGCCTCCAACTAACCAATCGTCATTTTAACTTTGACAAGTTCAGGGTCTCAGTGAGAGTAACTGTCAAACATTCGGCGGGTCATGCCAGGATTACCTGGATAGGAGTGGCTTACTTGATGAAGGCAGGTTAACCCGGGGTTTTAGGTGAATACACCAGGCTTCCAAGCCGTGGGTCGATACCCGGTTACAAGGGTCCTTTCAAACTCTTTGGTATTTGACACAAAGAGCCCCCAAGTAACTTTGTGAGCTGTGCTCAATGGGTGCCTATGTTTGAGTTGTGCGTAGCAACAAGACTCTCTTTGGCCCCGTGGGTGTGAAGCTCCCAAGCTTTGTTGTGGCGTGATAGCCAGATTAATGGACAAAACTCCACTTTGTAAGCTGAAGCCCCCATGTAACCAATAATATGATAAGCCAATAAAGCGGGATACTCACGTTTGAACCGTGCATCATGGCATCAGGTCCTCTTCGGCAACCTTTAACTTTTTACAAGAGATAAATTCTTCTTGAACCGGGATTTTGAACTGGATATTGAGAGCTTCAAAGATTTATGGGAGAACAAACTTCCCTTAAATCGGATTGCAAACCGGAATCTTCATTTTCAGCCGGAAATTTTCCGACGGCCTTTCAACTCGAACTTGCGAGAAGTTAATTCCTTTTGTAAACCGGACATTTTGAAACCGGATTTGAGCGCTTCAGAGCTTTGTGGGAGATAGATTTCCCTTTCTGATGACCCAGAACTTCTTCACTGAGCCGGTATTTTTTCATATACCTTTTGAGCCAGAAATTCTCCGACGGCCTTTAAATTTTCATCAATATAGCAGTAGCCTCCGGGACCGGGTTATCTTTCCCTCCATCGTCCTGGGCTGAAACTGGCAAGATTTGTCGAGTTATGTCATCGTAGCCCCCCGAGTCTCAAGGTGACTCGAGGAGTTGGCTTGAGATTCTCCATATTGAACCGTGATATAAACCGACAAATCTTAATGGAGCACCCAACCCTAACCCAAACCGCCTAAACTTTCTGCTAAGCCAGCCCTGTCCAAAACATGGGACGAAGGAGGCGCCAACAAACTATCTTTGGAAAGATTGCTTTATTATGCAGGAGTTCAAGAACTCTAATACTTTCCAGTATGATCACGAATCTGGCGATGGCTTGGGATCCGGGCCGGGTTATGGAGGAGGAAGTTCCGGTTTAGGATTCAATGGTAATCCGGGCGGACATAATGGTCAAAATAGTCAGAGCAACCAGGGTGGATACAACCAATAGCAGCAACAGTCAGGTTACCAGAGCAACCCAAAGCAGTTGAGTAATGGGCAGTACCATGTCTTCACCACTAGCTTGGACAAGCGAGACCAGAAAGTTCAGAGGAGGGCGGTCAACTCTGTTGAACCGGCCATACCCCGTTATCTACGTTGGTCTGAACAACCAATCATATGGAGCAGAGAAGATCATCCTCCCCAGGTCGATAATCCGGGTCAGTTGGCTCTGGTGGTGGCGCCTCAGGTGGGGGGTTACAAGTTCACCAAGGTGCTCATGGATGGAGGGAGCAGCATTAACATCCTGTACTATGAGACCTTCCGTCGTATGGGGCTAACAGATAAGAATCTCAAACCGTCTAATACAGTATTCCACGGTGTAGTGCCTGGCAGATCAGCATATCCCGTTGGTAAGATAGCTCTGCAAGTGGCCTTTGGGGATGATCATGATTCCAGGGCGGAGACATTGATGTTTGAAGTGGTGAAAATCCAAAGTCCATATCATGCCCTGTTTGGCGACCGGCCTACGCCAAGTTTACGGCTCGACCCTATTATGTATATTTGCAACTCAAGATGCCAGGTCACAAGGGGACAATAATGGTTCACGGAAGCCGCAAAATCGCTTTGGAATGCGAGGAAGGAGATGCGGCTTATGCAGAGTCGGTTTGTGCCACCGAGGAGTTGAAGTACTATAAAGACAATGTTGATCCGGCGGACATGACTCCGTTGAAGAAGCCAACTACGGAGCATGATCCGGCCCTGAAGTTCAAATCAGCAGCAGAAACTAAGCTTGTTGACTTCGTGCCTGGTGATTCGTCCAAGCAGTTCAGCATCAGTGCCAACTTGGATCCAAAATAGGAAAGCGCGCTCATCGAGTTCATCCGTGAGAATCGGGACATTTTTGCATGGAAACCCTCTGACATGCTAGGTGTCCCGAGGCAACTCGCTGAGCACACACTTAATGTGGATCCTAAGTATAAACCGGCGAAACAGTTCCTCCGCCGGTTTAACGAAGAAAGACGCAAGGCGATTGGAGAAGAGGTGGCCAGGCTCTTAGCAGCTAGCTTTATTGTTGAAGTTTTTGACCCTGAGTGGCTCGCCAATCCGGTGCTGGTCCTCAAGAAAAACGGCACCTGGCGCATGTGTGTGGATTACACAGATCTTAACAAGGCTTGTCCAGCAGATCCTTTTGCCCTCCCCGTATTGATCAAATTATGGATGCTACGGCGGGTTGTGAGCGTTTAAGTTTTTTGGATGCGTATTCTGGCTATCATCAGATCAAAATGGCAGTGAAGGACCAGGAGAAGATAACATTCATAACTCCCTTTGGAGCCTTCTGCTATGTGTCTATGCCCTTTGGGCTCAAGAGTGCCCAAGCAACTTATCAACGGTGTGTATAAAATTGTCTTCACAAGCAAATCAGCCGTAATGTACATGCTTACGTGGATGATATCGTGGTTAAGTCTAGGGAGAAGGAGACTTTGATTGCTGATTTGAAGGAAACCTTTGATAACCTGAGGACATACAAGATGATCCTTAATCCGGACAAGTGTGTCTTTGGTGTACCGGCGGGCAAGCTATTGGGTTTTCTGGTGTCCAACAGGGGAATTGAGGCTAATCCGGAGAAGATCACGGCCATCACCTCCCTGGCTAAGCCAAAGTGTATCAATGATGTTCAACGACTGGTCGGCCGGATTGCGGCATTAAGCCGGTTTATCAGCCGTCTTGGTGAGAAGGCAATCCCTTTATATCAGATGTTGAAAAAGACGGATCAGTTTGCCTGGAGTTCCGCCGCTGATGAAGCGTTTGAGGACTTAAGGCGGCAATTGGCCAATCCGCCGGTGCTCGCCGCTCCCATTGACAAAGAGCCATTGCTGCTATATATTGCTGCCAATGCTCGGGCGGTCAGCGTGGCTATTGTGGTGGAGCGAAAGGAGGCAGGCAAGGAGCATCCGGTTCAACGACCGGTCTATTATATCAGCGAGGTGCTAATCGAGTCCAAGCAAAGGTATCCGCATTGGCAGAAGCTGGTGTATGGAGTTTTTATGGCAAGCCGGAAGCTTAAACAATATTTCCAGGGGCACCCAAATACAGTGGTCAGTTCTGCTCCTTTGGGAGATATCATCCAGAACAGGGAAGCAACTGGCCGGATTGCAAAGTGGGCCATAGAGCTAGGGCCGTACGGTTTGAAGTATGTGCCTCGGACCGCGGTTAAGTCTCAAGCACTTGTTGATTTCATCAATGATTGGACGGAAATGCAAGCACCTGAAGAAAAGCCGGATCACACGTATTGGACCATCCATTTTGACGGATCCAGGTAGTTGGAAGGCTCGGGGGCTGGAGTTGTATTAACTTCCCCACGAGGTGATAAGTTTTGTTATGTTCTCCGCTTAATGTTCCCTTGTACTAACAATGCAGCTGAGTATGAAGCCTTGCTCCATGGTCTCCGGATGGCTAAGGAGATGAATCTAAGTCGAGTTAAGTGCTTCGGTGACTCGGACCTTGTGGCTCAGCAAGTGTCTGGCACTTGGGACTCCAAGGACCCACTCATGGCAGCATATCGTCGGGAGGTGGATACTGTTGCAAGTTGTTTCAAAGACTATCATGTGGACCACGTGGACCGGCGGAAAAATGAAGCGGCTATTCCTGATCCGGAGGCTCAATTGGTGGCAGGTCTTCATGTTATTCCGGATTGGACGCTTCCTTATCTGGCGTACAAGAACCGGGGCGAGTTGCCAGAGGATGAGATTCTGGCCCGGCAAATAATCTGGCGATCCAAGTCCATGGCCATCATCAACGGCGAGTTGCATCATTGCAGTGTATCAGGAGCTTTTCAACGCTGTGTGTCTCCTGAAGAAGGCCGTGAAATTTTGCGTGAGATCCACGAAGGAGATTGTGGTCACCACGCCGGTTCGAAGTCTCTGGTGGCTAAAGCCTTTCGCCATGGCTTCTATTGGTTAACCGCTCATGCTGATGCGGAGGATCTGGTCAGACAATGTGATGGTTGCCAAAGGTTTTCAAGACGTGCTCATGTACCGGCTCAAGAATTGAGAATGATTCCAATTACTTGGCCGTTTGTGACTTGGGGGCTAGATATGGTTGGGCCTTTCAAAAGGTCCAAAGATAAGAAGACCCACCTCTTGGTGGCCGTTGACAAGTTTACAAAGTGGGTGGAGGCAGAACCTGTTAGTAAGTGTGATGCGGCCACAGCGGTTTAGTTCATCAAAAAGGTGATTTTCCGGTTTGGCTTTCCGCAGAGTATTATCATAGATAATGGTAACAATTTGTCCAAAGGTGCTATGAAGGAGTTCTGCGAACAGGAGCACATCCGGCTCGACGTCTCATTAGTGGCATATCCACAGTCCAATGGTCAAGAAGAAAGAGCTAATCAAGAGATCTCGAGAGGCATCAAGCCCCGGCTCATGGTTCCTTTGCAGAGAACGCCGGGTTGTTGGGTAGAAGAATTACCATCTGTGCTACGGAGCATCAATACAACACCCAACAGATCAACAGGATACACACCATTCTTCATGGTTTATGGAGCGGAGGCGGTTCTCCCCAGTGATATCCGTCATGATTCACCTCGTGTGACGGCTTATATTGAAGCAGACAACGAGACAGCACGGCAAGATGCCTTGCACCGGTTGGATGAAGAGCGTGGTATCGCAGCCGCCCGATCGGCGATGTACCAGCAGGATCTTCGTCGTTATCACAGTCGCCGGGTCAGAACCAGAACTTTTCAGGAGGGAGATTTGGTGCTTCGGCTCATCCAAGATCAGACTGATATGCATAAGTTATCCCCACCTTGGGAGAGGCCTTTCGTGGTCAGCAAGAATCTGCACAACGGGTCATACTATCTGACCGATATTCGAGAACATAAGGACTCACGTACATCAGAAGAGGAGACCAACAGGCCGTGGAACATAGCTCATCTTCGGCCTTATTATACCTGAGCCATTGGTTCTACTTATGTACATATATAAGCGATGTATATATTAACTATAAATAAATCGGAACCTCAACTAAAGCGGGGTATCTGCTCTTTTACATCATGTGTGGTTACACGGAGTTGTTTTAAAGCGGCTTTCGGTTTACCCCTTGAGTTCGCTTTGCTAAAAGCATCGTGTTGTATCACTTGGAGGATTGGTCGTGTCTGAACCAATACCATGGCTCTTGATAGGCGAAAGCCACCAGATCACTTGGGGACTTGGTCATGTCTGAACCAGTCATGCCTCTTGATCGGCCTAAGGCCACAGAATCACTTGGGGGCTTGGTCGAACCCGAACCATGACCATGCCATTTGGTCGGCATAAATGCCACAGAATCACTTGGGGACCTGGCTGACTAGAACCATAGTTACACCTAACGGGAGCTTGGTCGTGTTTGGCCATGGTAACACCATTTGATCAGTTTAAATAAACCTTTTGTGGCAAACGGTTTTTTCATTGCTTTTGCTTCACACTTTTCTTTGGAGGTTTTTTTGCCTTCTATTGCGTTTTTTAAACCAACAAAGTTTTTTTAATCGATTAACGGAACACAGTTCACGTCAATCAGGAGACTATTTGCCCGGTTTGATCCTTGTTGTTAACATCCTCTTATGGAGTAACATGGTGTTTATGATAACCCGGCATGGTTTACATGATAAACCAGCGTCATATATACATACAGGAGCTATTATCTCCTCCAACACTGTGGGTTTGCAAAGACTCCGCTTCAAGCTTGGACAAGCCAACTTCATACTCAACGATGGCAGGTATTATGTATCTCAAAAATTTGATCATATACTTGAAATTTTGTTTTGGATGTTTTGATTTTATATATACAGACATCATATTCCACTGGACGGTACAACCACGGTGGCACTTGATGAATTCATCATTTCAGAAAGTGTTTTGGAAAGTTCATTACCACAGGAAGAACAAATTATGCACGAAGGCATATCAACATCAAAGGTAGCAGCTAGCCTATTACAAGGCAACATGGTGCCCATAATAAGATAATTGTTTTTCACAAAGGAGAGGCAGTTTTGAAACCGGCTTCCGGTTCAAGCTTGGTTACTAGCCTGGCCTGATGGTTGTGGGTCATCCTGCGCCGCTTCAGCCTCCGTTTCTCTACCCAATGGCTGGAAATCCACAGTTGTCTAGTCGATTCCCGTTAATGCTTGAAAAATAGCTTCATCATGGATCAGCAATGACGGATCAATATCGGGAGCGTAAGTATGCTTACGGATTGGAGGGATCAGATTTTCCGATTCATGAATTGGTGCAGCTATTCGCTTGTTCTGACTGTCATATTGTGCTTGATAATGAGACAAATCTGCTTCCTCAGTCAACTGACAAGCTAGCGGACGTACCTCCCGGTTTATTGCTTGCAGATCCGCTTCACCAAACTTTGACCCATCTTCCTTCAAGCTGGGATAGCCCTGAGCCGCTTCAATAGGATCAAAATCTGGCACCCAGGGTTTTGCCCGGATTAAGGCATTGATTGCACCGGTACGAGCAGCAGATTTCTTCAGCTCTTCAACCCAGGCAGGAAGCACTAACAGTTTCATCAGAGTATCTTGAATCAAGGTGGGGGCTGGTTTGTTCTGAGATGCGGTACAGATGATCCGCTGGGCACCAGTATACAATTGTTCAACCAATGTATAGCGGCTTTCAATTTCTTCCGCACATCTGACCCCAAGTGACCAATGCGTGTCCCTGAAATACCATAAAGGGTTAATAAACCGGCGACTCTGTAAGAAGGCAGAGCCAATTCAGAAGGCAAGCTGGCTTACCAAAGATAGCAGTGGTCATGGCATGCACGTGCCGCTTTATGCTAGTCAGTTCATCTGTCACTGGTTTTAATGCAGCCTCGGCATCCTCTGCTCGTTTGATCAAAGCGGATTTTTCAGTGGCCCAATCCGCCCGTTTCTTCTTGAAGTTCTCCTTAAGTTGTTCCATGGCGCTTAAAGCGCTGGCAAATTCCTCTTTGGCTTTGGAGGTTTCAGCTTGTTGGGTTTTCAGGTTTTCTTGGAGGTCGGCGATTTGGTTTTCTTTTGTCTTCAGCTCAGCCTGCATACAGACAATTAGATGCTTCAATAAAACGGTACCAGGATTGAAGTACCAACCACATAACAAGTTATGCACTTGGTACTTGGGGGCTAATGCATATTCGATCTTCATCTTTCAATTGCTTACAAAGTCCCAAGATCAATACAAGTATTCAACTTGGCACTTGGGGGCTAATGGCTATTTTCTCGTATATATTCTGATGCGGCAATCTCAATTACTTAAAGTGCTGGTTTAACTACACTAAGTTGAACCGGCCCTTGGGGGCTACATCAGCGAATTTCAAAGCATCAAGATTTATATTACAAAGTCCTAGTTTGAAAGAATATTACAAACCGTCCCTTAGGGGCTAGGAGAGTCAGCAAGAATGGAAGCATACAAGCAGGAAGGAGCATATGGAAGTTACCTCATATTTCTCTTTCATCATATTTACTAGATCGGCTTCATAGTCGCGACTGGTATACAACCGGTTCAAATAGCCGGAATGGATATCTTGGGCGTTCAGAGCAGCATAAGTCGTCAGATCAGCATTCCACTTGCTTTTGCCAAAGCCAGCAAATTCTTCCTTGGCAGAATGTTTGGACAATGCGACAGGATTGCTTGGCTCAGTATGGCCAGTGCCAGTAATGACAACCTCATCATCCTGAGTACCGCCGGTTTGGACTGGAGCTGTTGGCTTGTTAGTAGGTCTTGCTGGACCGGTGGAGCGTTCAATCCAGATGGAGTCTGTGGGTTGATTGACAGGACCTGAGGCCTCAGCAGGTCTCTCTTCAGCAATAAGATCGTCGTCTTGCTGCGGTGGATCGTTGGGTATATCCTCAGGAATAGCTGTTTCAAGATCTCGTGTCTTGCCTGGCTCAACAATGGCATCTTCTTCGGCCGCTTTGTCTAGGCGGGCTTTCTTGCTTGGCCTAGGTTTAGCCCTGAGAAGAATAACAAAATCAAATACAGCATATTTTCTAAGGCGATGTACTGTAAATATCACAATAAGTGTAGCTTACCCAAGCACCGTTTTGAGCGGTGGCAGCTGAGTAGCCGATGACTCGCCAGAAGATGAGTGGGAAGTAACCTGGTAATCGGAGTCAGACGGATTAAGAGGTTGACGAAAGGAGCCCGCTTTAGGACAAGCACTGACAAGCAAATTAGAGACCTCTGAATGGCGTTTCCGAACCGGACTGTTCGGTAAGCAGGCGGAGGTAACTACCTGGCCGCTGTGCCGGGTGGTGCAGCGGGCTTCGTGTTGTTGGGTCTTCATAAGAAATTTATGATCCAGATGAGAAAGAGGATGAGAAAATTTAACTTTCCAGTTTGCCTGACGGATTTTTTGGGAAGGCAAAGTTTCTGAATTGGAAGAGAGAATAATTACCTCTGCAACATCCGCGTGGCTGGCTTCAGCATCATCCTGAGAAATATCATCATCAATAAGATGCATGAAAAATAAACCAAGTGAGTCAAGATCTACCTTAGAGTCCGGATTATCCACATCATTATCAGGGGCCGGATTAGAAGATGCCGTGGTTCTTTTCCTATAGGTAGTCTTCTTCACAGCTTTAGTCTTTTGCCGAGTTGCTCTTTCCAGTTTGGCTGGTTTTTCTGGTTTCTCCTGCGGAAGTTTTTTGCTCCAAAACGGATCATTGCCCTGATTACACATACACTGATATTAAACAATGACCAGACATATCAATAAATAAATTCAGCAAAGAGAAAAATCAAAGTCTTACAGCTGGCGGTTTATTGGTGGCGCAGAAGGGAAGCGGGCCGGTTTTAGCGCAGATGTGTTCCGGTTCATTCAGCATCTTATTCACAGCCTCTGTGATTTCTTCATCAGAGAGCTAGATTTTTGAATGTCGCAGCAGGTCATCAACACTGTCAGTATACTCGCACATCAAACCGGAGCGCTGACTAAGGGGCAGTATGCTCCATGATATCGAACAGCGAGCAAGGTCAACCCATGTTAAACCGTTGGCCATAAAGGCTCTGAGCTTTGATAGTTGGGGAGCATATTTGCTTCTCTCCTGGGCAGACAATCTTTGAGGAAAAGGGTGTGTATTACTGAGCCGCTCCAGACGAAAGCCAGGCAAGGGATTATCACCAGCAGGGGAGGTATCTTTGCAGTAGAACCATGTCTGATTCCATTCTTTAGGGTGGTTGTGCAGCTTGGCATGAGGGTATGTGAACTCTTTCCTTTTCTGAATCGCCACACCACCCAACTCCGTATTAGAGCCATCAGTAAATTCAGTACGGCGGTTTAAATGGAAAAGGTCTTTGAACAATTCCACTGTGGGCTCCTCTTGAAAGAACACCTCACAGAGCACTTGAAAGTGACACATATTTGTAACAGAGTTGGGGCCAGTATCTTGTGGATGGAGTTGGAAATCGGCTAAAACATCCCGGTAAAATTTAGAACCGTGCGGCTTAAAGCCCCAGGCTAAGTGATCTACGAACACAACAACCTCTCCTTCTCGAGGTGTGGGAGGGCATTCTTTGCCAGGAGCCCTCCAATGGATGGTATCTTTGCTGCCTAAAGCGCCAATCAGGACTAAACCGTCCAGTTCAGCCTCTGTGATGTGAGAAGGAACCCAATTGCACTCATATACTTGCTTGGCCATGATGGAATCTACAAGGTAGAAGATCTCGGTTAAAAAATGTATTTGATCAAGGTACGTTGGTATATGCACTGTTAAACCGGAGACAGAATTATCTGAATCGGAGTTTCATGAAGCAACCAACATCTGGCGGTTCAGCAAGGGGACTAATGGCATATACCAGTTTGGAAAATTTTCCTATAAGGTTAAACCGCCTAATCTAAGCATTGGAAAGCTGAGATTGCGGATGGACAAGTACGCAGAAATAGGTTTTACAGGATTTCTTTACGGCATTGGATCTGAAGCAAGTTCAGAAAAGGGATAAATACTTAGAAGTTCAAAAGGAGCAGTACCGAACCTATAAGCAAAGCGTTCATATAGATCTACAACTTTGAGATGCATAAGTGAAGGCGAAGGTCAAACAACTATCATTGCACAGAATAAAGATTTGCGGATTCATCTAACAGATCTGTCGCAGGAGCAAGAAGCAGATGATGAACACGGAAGAACTATGAAACCCTAAAATAGATCCGCGGGGGAAAGGATAGAAGGTTTACCGGAGCTGCGGAAGACACGGAAGATGGCCGCGATGCTCTGGTGCGCCCAGGTTGATGCAGCGGCCAAGGTTGAGGCAGAGGTCGACGGTGGCGGCGGAGCTCTGAAGTCAGGCGTTGCGAGGAAGACGAAGCAGAAGGGGAAGAAGGGAAAGACGAAAGGAAATGACCTTTTGGTCCTATTTATAAGGCAAAAAGACACGCGTCAGGCGCAACAATCAAGGGGCCATGAAACGGAGCTGTCGTCTCGATTTCCGCAGATATATTAGATAAAGAAGCACAATGGATATCTTCGTCATGACAGGTGGCGTCACTCCAGTTTACAGTAATCAGAGAAGATGACATCATGGCGGTTTACCAATTTATGAGAAGACGTTGAAGATGAAGCTTTTGTTAAAGGATTGACATGAACCCGTTCAAATCAATCTGGGGCCTAATGTTGGGGATATTACTGCTGGGCGTAAACCGGCCTATCTGGGCCGGGTCAACTTCATCAGTAACTCCAGAAGTGATAAAGCCCAAGAAGGCAGATGAGGGCCTAAGGCCCGTAGCCAGTTCAAGACTTGTAGCGGCAAACCGGAATTTGTATATAAACTTGTATTGTAAGTTAGGAATAAAGAGAGACCAACCCGGATACGAATATCGACCGGTGTTGGGACTCTATGAACCGACGGGTGTCACCCATGTATATAAGGGGACGACCCAGCGGCAGTTCAAGGAGGACAGACAACAACTTGAGACATAGGCGAAGTTTGTTTGCTCCCTAGTCATCGAAATCCCATCAATTCCATCACAACTAGACGTAGGCTTTTACCTTCATCGAAGGGGCCGAACTAGTATAAAACTTTCTTGCGTCCTTGTGTCCGCTTTAACCCCTTCAAGCGAACCCGTCGCGATGGCTCCATGACTAAGTCCTTTCTCTAGGACATCTGCCGTGGCAAAACCACGACAACGGACGTTCCGTCTCCTTGTCGGAGTCGTCCCTCTTGCGTGCTTGAGGCTTCTGAGTGTCGATCAGGTAGTAGGAGTCGTTGCCTAGCACTTTGCTGATGACAAAGGGGCCTTCCAAGGCGCTGAGAGCTTGTGTTGACCGGCTGTTCGCTGGATCAGCCGGAGCACAAGGTCTCCCTCTTGGAAATATCTCGGCTTGAACTTCCGGTTATAATATCGGCACAGGCTCTGCTGGTAGATGCTGGACCGATTGAGTGCCAACAGCCGGCCCTCTTCTAGCAGGTCGACACCGTCTTGACGTGCTTCTTCTGCCTCCTCTTCGGTGTACATGGTGACTCGAGGGGAGTCGAACTCGATGTCCGTTGGGATGATGGCTTAGGCACCGTAGATGAGGAAGAAGGGCGTGAAGCCGGTTGACTTGTTTGGAGTTGTGCGCAGGCTCCAGAGGACGGCTGGCAGCTCGTCGAGCCAACAGCCGGCCGAAGGCTTCAGAGGCTCGACCAGTCGAGGCTTGATGCCGGACAAGATGAGGCCATTTGCTCGCTCTACTTGTCCATTTGACTGCGGATGGGAAACGGGCGCTAAGTCCATCTAATGCCCTGCGTTGCACAGAAACGGGCCAAGGCGCCTTTGGCAAAGTTTGTGCCATTGTCGGTGATGATGCTGTGCGGTATGCCGTATCTGATGGTGATGTCGGAAATGAAAGTCACAGCAGTCGGGCCGTTCCGCTTCTTGATTGGTTTGGCCTCTATCCACTTGGTGAACTTGTCCACCGTGACAAGCAGATGGGTCATGCCGCCTCGCGCTGTTTTGAATGGTCCCACCATGTCCAGGCCCCAGACAGCAAAGGGCCAGGCAATGGGAATAGTCTTGAGCGCAGAAGCCGGCTGATGTGGCTTGGAACAAAACTTCTAGCACCCTTTGCATTTTTGGACCAATTCCTTGGCGTCTTCAAGAGCAGTCGGCCAGAAGAAACCATGGCGGAAGGCTTTGGCGACGAGTGCTCTTGAAGTCGCGTGGTGGCCACAGTCGCCTTGATGGATATCTTTGAGAATCGCTTGGCCTTGCTCCGGATCCACGCATCGCTGGTAGACACCAGTGATACTGCGCCTCACGAGCTCTCTGTTGACAATGGTGTAGGCTGCTGCCCGACGTTGCACTTGCCGGGCCGAGATTTCATCAGTTGGTAGCTCTTTGTTCACCAAAAAATTGAGGATGGGCTGGGCCCATGAAGGTGCTGCGACTTCTGCAACTGTCAGGACTACAACTTGGACAAGGGCGGCTGGGCCGGGAGGCGGCGGGTTGGAGTCGGCAGCCGCTTGCTGTGTCGATGAAGTCCCTGGGCCGATTGGTGCAGTCCTCGGGCCGAGTTCTGAAGTCCCCGGGCTAGTCGCTGCAGTCCTCGGGCCGGGTTCACGCAGCCATGCAATTTCTTCTTCGACGACTCTTCTCTTCTCTTCTGACAGGCGGGGCAAGGGCTGCCTACCTGGCTTGGCATCAGACCAGACATGTAATTTGTGCTCAGTGAAATCCGTCGGGACACCTGGCATGTCTTTGGGGGACCATGCGAAGATGTCCCGATTATCACGGAGGAAATAGATGAGATCGCCTTCCTATTTGTTGTCGAGGTTTGTGTTGGAAATATGCCCTAGAGGCAATAATAAATTAGTTATTGTTATATTTCCTTGTTCATGATAATCGTTTATTATCCATGCTAGAATTGTATTGATAGGAAACTCAGATACATGTGTGGATACATAGGCAACACCATGTCCCTATTAAGCCTCTAGTTGACTAGCTCATTGGTCAATAGATGGTTGCGGTTTCTTGACCATGGACATTGGATGTCGTTGATAACGGGATCACATCATTAGGAGAATGATGTGATGGACAAGACCCAATCCTAAGCATAGCACAAGATCGTGTAGTTCGTTTGTTAAAGCTTTTCTAATGTCAAGTATCATTTCCTTAGACCATGAGATTGAGCAACTCCCAGATACCGTAGGAATGCTTTGGGTGTACCAAACGTCACAACGTAACTGGGTGTCTATAAAGGTGCACTGCGGGTATCTCCGAAAGTGTCTGTTGGGTTGGCACGAATCGAGACTGGGATTTGTCACTCTGTGTAAACAGAGAGGTATCTCTGGGCCCACTCGGTAGGACATCATCATAATGTGCACAATGTGACCAAGGAGTTGATCACGGGATGATGTGTTATGGAACGAGTAAAGAGACTTGCCGGTAACGAGATTGAACGAGGTATCGGGATACCGACGATCGAATCTCGGGCAAGTATCGTACCGATAGACAAAGGGAATTGAATACAGGATTGATTGAATCCTCGACATCGTGGTTCATCCGATGAGATCATCATGGAGCATGTGGGAGCCAACATGGGTATCCAGATCCCGTTGTTGGTTATTTACCGGAGAGTCGTCTCGGTCATGTCTGCATGTCTCCCGAACCCGTAGGGTCTACACACTTAAGGTTCGGTGACGCTAGGGTTGTAGAGATATTAGTATGCGGTAACCCGAAAGTTGTTCGGAGTCCCGGATGAGATCCCGGACGTCACGAGGAGTTCCGGAATGGTCCGGAGGTGAAGATTTATATATAGGAAGTCCAGTTTCGGCCATCGGGAAAGTTTCAGGGGTAATCGGTATTGTACCGGGACCACCGGAAGGGTCCCGGGGGTCCATCGGGTGGGGCCACCTATCCCGGAGGGCCCCATGGGCTGAAGTGGGAGGGGAACCAGCCCATGGTGGGCTGGTGCGCCCCCCATGGGCCTCCCCCTGCGCCTAGGGTTGGAAACCCTTGGGGTGGGGGGCGCCCCACCTGACTTGGGGGGCAAGTCCCCCCTTTGGCCGCCGCCCCCCGTGGACATTGGATCTCCTAAGGCCAGCGCCCCCCCTAGGGGTCCTATATATAGTGTGGGGAGGGAGGGCAGCCACACCTGAAGCCTTGGCGCCTCCCTCTCCCTCGTAACACCTATCTCTCTCTCTCTCTCTCTCTCTCCCTCTCTCTCTCTCTCTCTCTCTCTCTCGTTGGAGCTTGGCGAAGCCCCGCCGAGATCACCGCTGCTTCCACCACCACGCCGTCGTGCTGCTGGATCTCCATCATCCTCTCCTTCCCCTTGTTGGATCAAGAAGGACGATACGTCTTCCCAACCGTACGTGTGTTGAACGCGGAGGTGCCGTTCGTTCGGCACTTGGTCATCGGTGATTTGGATCACGACGAGTACGACTCCATCAACCCCGTTCTCTTGAATGCTTCCGCTCGCGATCTACAAGGGTATGTAGATGCACTCCCCTTTCCCTCGTTGCTAGATGACTCCATAGATTGATCTTGGTGATGCGTAGAAAATTTTAAAATTCTACTATGTTCCCCAACAGTGGCATCATGAGCTAGGTCTATGCGTAGTTTCATGCACGAGTAGAACACAAAGCAGTTGTGGGCGATCATTTGTTCAATTTGCTTACCATTACTAGTCTTATCTTGATTCGGAGGCATCGTGGGATGAAGCGGCCCAGACCGACCTTACATGTACAATTACGTGAGACTGGTTCCACCGACTGACATGCACTAGTTGCATAAGGTGGCTGGCGGGTGTCTGTCTCTCCCACTTTAGTCGGATCGGATTCGATGAAAAGGGTCCTTATGAAGGGTAAATAGAAATTGGCATATCACGTTGTGGTTTTGGCGTGGGTAATAAACGTTCTTGCTAGAAACCTATAGCAGCCACATAAAAACTTGCAACAACAATTAGAGGACGTCTAACTTGTTTTTGCAGCATATGCCGTGTGATGTGATATGGCCAAAAGGATGTGATGAATGATATATGTGATGTATGAGATTGATCATGTTCTTGTAATAGGAATCACGACTTGCATGTCGATGAGTATGACAACCGGCAGGAGCCATAGGAGTTGTCTTAATTTATTTATGACTTGCGTGTCAACATAAACGTCATGTAATTACTTTACTTTATTGCTAACCGTTAGCCATAGTAGTAGAAGTAATAGTTGGCGAGACAAGTTCATGAAGACACGATGATGGAGATCATGATGATGGAGGTCATGGTGTCATGGCGGTGACAATGATGATCATGGCGCCCCGAAGATGGAGATCAAAAGGAGCAAAATGATATTGGCCATATCATGTCACTATTTGATTGCATGTGATGTTTATCATGTTTTACATCTTATTTGCTTAGAATGACGGTAGCATAAATAAGATGATCCCTCGCCATAATTTCAAGAAAGTGTTCCCCCTAACTGTGCACCGTTGGTAAGGTGCGTTGTTTCGAAGCACCATGTGATGATCAGTGTGATAGATTCTAATGTTCGCATACAACGGGTGTAAGCCAGATTTACACATGCGAAACACTTAGGTTGACTTGACGAGCCTAGCATGTACAGACATGTCCTCGAAACACGGAAGACCGAAAGGTCGAACATGAGTCGTATACTGGATACGATCAACATGAAGATGTTCACCGATGATGACTAGTCCGTCTCACGTGATGATCGGACACCGCCTAGTTGACTCAGATCATGTATCATTTAGATGACTAGAGGGATGTCTATCTAAGTGGGAGTCCATTGAATAATTTGATGAGATGAACTTAATTATCATGAACGTAGTCAAAAGGTCTTTGCAAATTATGTCGTAGCTCACGCTTTGGTTCTACTGTTTTAGATATGTTCCTAGAGAAAATTTAGTTGAGAGTTTACAGTAGCAATTATGCGGACTGGGTCCGTGAACTGAGGATTGTCCTTGTTGTTGACAGAAGGGCTATGTCCTTAATGCACCGCTCAGTGCGTTGAGCCTCGAGCATCGTCTGTAGATGTTGGGAAACATGTGACATACACGTTTGGATGACTACATGATAGTTCAGTGCGTAATACTAACGGTTTAGAATTGTGGCACCAAAGACGGTTTTGAAACATCGCAGAACATATGAGATGTTCCAAAGACTGAAATTGGAATTTCAGACTAGTGCCCACGTCAAGAGGTATGAGACCTCTGACAAGTTTCTTAAGCCTGCGAACTAAGGGAGAAAAGCTCAATCGTTGAGCATGTGCTCAGATTGTCTGAGTACTACAATCGCTTGAATCGAGTGGGAGTTAATCTTCCAGATGAAATAGTGATGATTCTCCATAGTCACTGCCACCAAGCTATTGGAGCTTCGTGATGAACTATAACATATCAGGGATAGACATGATGATCCTTGAGCAACTCGCGATGTTTGACACCGCGAAAGTAGAAATCAAGAAGGAGCATCAATTGTTGATGGTTAAACCACTAGTTTCAAGAAGGGCAAGGGAAAGAATGGATACTTCATGAGACGGCAAATCAGTTGCTGCTCTAGTGAAGAAACCCAAGGTTGAACCAAACCCGAGACTAAGTGCTTCTGTAATGAGGGAACGGTCACTGAAGCTGAACTACCCTAGATACTTGGTAGATGAGAAGGCTGGCAAGGTCGACAGAAGTATTTTGGAAATACATTATATTAATGCGTACTTTACTAGTACTCCTAGTAGCACCAGGGTATTAAAATACCGGTTTAGTTGCTAAGTGTTAGTACCTCGAAATAAAAGGCTACGGAATAAACGGAGACTAGCTGAAGGTGAGATGACGATATGTGTTGGAAGTGTTTCCAAGGTTGATGTGATCAAGCATCGCATGCTCCCTCTACCATCAAGATTGGTGTTAAACCTAAATAATTGTTATTTGGTGTTTGCGTTGAGCATAGACATGATTGGATTATGTTTATCGCAATACGGTTATTCATTTAAAGAGAATAATGGTTACTCTATTTATTTGAATAATACCTTCAATGGTCTTGCACCTAAAATGAATGGTTTATTGAATCTTGATTGTAGTGATACACATGTTCATGCCAAAAGATATAAGATAGTAATGATAGTACCACATACTTGTGGCACTACCATTTGAGTCATGTTGGTATAAACCGCATGAAGAAGCTCCATGTTGATGGATCTTTGGACTCACTCGTTTTTGAAAAGATCCAGACATGCGAACCATGTCTATTGGTAGATATGCATGAAGAAACTCCATACAGATGGATCATTTGGACTCACTTGATTTTGAATCACTTGAGACATGAAAATCATACCACATGGGCAAGATGACTGAAAGGCCTCGTTTTCAGTAAGATGGAACAAGAAAGCAACTTGTTGGAAGTAATACATTTTGTTGTGTGCAGTCCAATGAGTGCTGAGGCACGCAGTGGATATCGTTATGTTCTTACTTCACAGATGATTTCAGTAGATGTTGAGTATATTTACTTGATGAAACACAAGTCTGAATTATTGAAAGGTTTAAGTAATTTCAGAGTGAAGTTGAAGATCGTCGTGACAAGATGATAAAATGTCTATGATATGATCATAGAGATGAATAGTTTGACATACAATTAAGACATTGTGGAAATTGTTTCACAACTAATACCGCCTGGACCACCATAGTGTGATGGTGTGTCCGAACATCATAATTGCACCCTATTGGATATGGTGCATACCATGATGTCTCTTATCGAATTACCACTATCGTTTATGGGTTAGGCATTAGAGACAACCGCACTCACTTTAAATAGGGCACCACACAATTCCGTTGAAACGACACCGTATGAACTATGGTTTAGAGAAACCTAAGCTGTCGTTTCTTAAAAGTTTGGGGCTGCGATGCTTATGTGAAAAGGTTTTAGGCTGATATGCTCGAACCCAAAGCGGATAAATGCATCTTCATAGAATACCCAAAAAATAGTTGGGTATACCTCCTATTCCAGATCCGGAAGCAAAAGTGATTGTTTCTAGAAACAGGTCCTTTCTGGAGGAAAAGTTTCTCTCGAAAGAATTGAGTGGGAGGATGATGGAGACTTGATGAGGTTATTGAACCGTCACTTCAACTAGTGTGTAGTAGGGCACAGGAAGTTGTTCCTGTGACACCTACACCAATTGAAGTGGAAGCTTATGATAATGATCATGAAACTTCGGATCAAGTCACTACCAAACCTCATAGGTCGACAAGGATGTGTACTACTTCAGAGTGGTATGTAATCCTATCTTGGAAATCATGTTGCTAGACAACAATGAACCTACGAGCTATGGAGAAGAGATGGTGGGCCTGGATTTCGACGAATGGCTCGAGGCCATAAAATCCGAGAGAGGACCCATGTATAAAACAAAGTATAGACTTTGAAAAGAACTACTTGATGGTCGTAAGGCTGTTGGGTGCAGATGGATTTTAAAAGGAAGACGGACAATGATGGTAAGTGTCGCCATTAAGAAAGCTCGACTTGTCGTTAAGATGTTTCCCGACAAGTTCAAGGAGTTGACTACGATGAGACTTTCTCACTCGTAGTGATGCTAAGAGTCTATTGGAATTATGTTAGCAGTTACTGCATTATTTATGAATTCTTGCATATAGGATGTCAAAACATTGTTTCCTCGATGTTTTTCTTAAGGAAAGGTTGTATGTGATACAACCAGAAGGTTTTGTCAATCCTGAAAGATGCTAACAAGTATGCAAAGCTCCAGCAATCCGTCTAAGGACTGGAGTAAGCATCTCGGAATTGGAATGTACGCTTTGATGAGATGATCAAAGATTTTGGGTTTATACAAAGTTTATGAGAAACTTGTATTTCCAAAGAAGTGAGTGGGAGCACTATGTAAATTTTGATGAGTATATGTTGTTAACATATTGTTGATCAGAAATGATGTAGAATTTCTGGAAAGCATACAGGGTTATTTGAAAAGTGTTTTTCAATGGAAAACCTGGATTAAGCTACTTGAACATTGAGCATCAAGATCTATAAGGATAGATCAAAAACGCTTAATAGTACTTTCGAATGAATACATACCGTGACAAGATTTTGAAGGAGTTCAAAATAGATCAGCAAAGAAGGAGTTCTTAGCTGTGTTACAAGGTGTGAATATTGTGTAAGACTCGAGACCTGACCACGGCAGAATAGAGAGAAAGGACGAAGGTCATCCCCTATGCTTTATACATAGGCTCTATAGTATGCTATGTTGTGTACCGCACCTGAAGTGTGCCAAGCCATGAGTCAGTCAAGGGGTACAAGTGTGATCTAGGAATGGATCACACGGCAACGGTCAAGGTTATCCTTAGTAACTAGTGGACTAAGGAATTTTCTCGATTATGGAGGTGGTGAAAGAGTTCGTCCTAAAGGGTTACGCGGATGCAATCTTTGACACTAATCTGGATGATTCTGAGTAGTAAACCGGATTCGTATAGTAGAGCAGTTATTTGGAATAGCTCCAAATAGAGCATGGTAGCTGCATCTACAAGATGACATAAAGATTTGTAAAGCACACACACGGAACTAAAAGGTTCAGATCCGTTGACTATAACATCTCTCACAAGCATAACATGATGAAACGCATAACTCATTGAGTGTTAATCACATGGTAATGTGAACTAGATTATTGACTCTAGTAAACTCTTTGGGTGTTAGTAACATGGGGATGTGACCTTGAGTGTTAATCACATAGTGATGTGGACTGGATTATTGACTCTAGTGCCAGTGGGAGACTGTTGGAAATATGCCCTAGAGGCAATAATAAATTAGTTATTATTATATTTCCTTGTTCATGATAATCGTTTATTATCCATGCTAGAATTGTATTGATAGGAAACTCAGATACATGTGTGCATACATAGACAACACCATGTCCCTAGTAAGCCTCTAGTTGACTAGCTCGTTGATCAATAGATGGTTACAGTTTCCTGACCATGGACATTGGATGTCGTTGATAACGGGATCACATCATTAGGAGAATGATGTGATGGACAAGACCCAATCCTAAGCATAGCACAAGATCGTGTAGTTCGTTTGCTAAAGCTTTTCTAATGTCAAGTATCATTTCCTTAGACCATGAGATTGCGCAACTCCCGGATATCGTAGGAATGCTTTGGGTGTACCAAATGTCACAACGTAACTGGGTGGCTATAAAGGTGCACTGCGGGTATCTCCGAAAGTGTCTGTTGGGTTGGCACGAATCGAGATTGGGATTTGTCACTCCGTGTAAACAGAGAGGTATCTCTGGGCCCACTCGGTAGGACATGATCATAAAGTGCACAATGTGACCAAGGAGTTGATCATGGGATGATGTGTTACGGAACGAGTAGAGAGACTTGTCGGTAACGAGATTGAACGAGGTATCGGGATACTGACGATTGAATCTCGGGCAAGTATCGTACCGATAGACAAAGGGAATTGAATACGGGATTGATTGAATCCTCAACATCGTGGTTCATCCGATGAGATCATCGTGGAGCATGTGGGAGCCAACATGGGTATCCAGATCCCGCTATTGGTTATTGACCGGAGAGTCATCTCGATCATGTGTGCATGTCTTCCGAACTCGTAGGGTCTACACACTTAAGGTTCGGTGATGCTAGGGTTGTAGAGATATTAGTATGCGGTAACCCGAAAGTTGTTCAGAGTCCTGGATGAGATCCCGGACGTCACGAGGAGTTCCGGCATGGTCCGGAGGTGAAGATTTATATATAGGAAGTCCAGTTTCGGCCATAAGGAAAGTTTCGGGGGTAATCGGTATTGTACCGGGACCACCGGAACGGTCCCGGGGGTCCACCGGGTGGGGCCACCTATCTCGGGGGGCCCCATGGGCTGAAGTGGGAGGGGAACCATCCCCTGGTGGGCTGGTACGCCTCCCATGGGCGTCCCCCTGTGCCTAGGGTTGGAAACCCTAGGGGTGGGGGCGCCCCACCTGACTTGGGGGGCAAGTCCCCCCTTTGGCCGCCGCCCCTCTTGGAGAATGGATCTCCTAGGGCCGGCGCCCCCTAGGGGTCCTATATATAGTGGGGGGAGGGAGGGCAGCCACACTTGAAGCCTTGGCGCCTCCCTCTCCCTCGTAACACCTCTCTCTCTCTCTCTCTCTCTCTCTCTCGTTGGAGCTTGGCGAAGCCCTGCCGAGATAACCGCTGCTTCCATCACCATGCCGTCGTGCTGCTGCATCTCCATCAACCTCTCCTTCCCCTTGCTGGATCAAGAAGGAGGAGACATCGTCCCAACCGTACATGTGTTGAACACGGAGGTTCCATCCGTTCGGCACTTGGTCATCGATGATTTGGATCACGACGAGTACGACTCCATCAACCTCGTTCTCTTGAATGCTTCCGCTCGCGATCTACAAGGGTATGTAGATGCACTCCCCTTTCCCTCGTTACTAGATGACTCCATGGATTGATCTTGGTGATGCGTAGAAAATTTTAAAATTCTGCTACGTTCCCCAACAATTTGTACCTATGACAGCGTACCTCTCCGGGTGCTTTGGGTCCAAGGGTATCTTCTTTGTTTCTTTGGCCGGCTTGAACGAGCCCTCAGCTTTTGACTCCTTGGGATCGGGCGACATCTCTGGCTGCTTGCTTGCCATCGCCACAACCTGGTCAAGGAGTCGCTTCTCAGCTGCGATCACGAGGGACTTGACCAATCGACTGCTCTCTGCTGCGCAGGCGGACGACTTCTTCTAGTCACCAGCTATGGTCAGAATCCCCTTGGAACTCGGCATCTTCATCTTGAGGTAGGCATAGTGGGGGACAACCATGAACTTGGCTAGGGCAGGCTGGCCAAGTAACGCATGGTATGGGCTCTCAAGGTCCACCACTTCAAACCATACTGATTCTCGACGGAAATGATCTTTGTCTCCAAAGAGGATGTCTATTAGAATCTTGCCGACTGGTGAGCAGGAAAGGCCAGGAACTATGCCATGGAATACTGTCCGGCTGGGCTGAAGCTGCCTCTGTCTGATTCCTAATTTCTCCATGGTATCCTTGTATAGGATGTTAATGCTGCTGCCGCCATCTATCAGGACTCGGGAGAAGCGAGCTTCTCGCTTGTCCGTGGCAAAGGTGGCGTCCAAAATCAGGGCATAGGAGCCGGGCTTAGGCATCACCTCTGGGTGGTCAGCTATGCTCCAGTTGATGGGCTTTTCAGACCAATGCATGAACTCTGGGGGTCTCTAATGCTACCGCATTTAGTTCTTGTTGCTGCAGCCACCTGCTGCGTCGATCATCGGCCACACTGGTGAAGATGACATAGGCTCCATGCTCTTCTAGGTATTCGTCTTGTATTGCACCGACTGGTCTGACCGCCAGCTGCTAGGGTGGGGGAGGAGGCGGTTGCCCAACAGGCGGGGTAGGCATGAGGCCGTCTCCCTTGACGATCCTGGTGAGCCAGTGGCACTTCCGAGTGGTGTGGTTGGACGGCTTCGCACCACTATGGAATTTGCAGGGAGCATCCAAAGTCTGCTCATATGAGAAGGTCGGCAACCAGTTGGGATTGCTGCCCTTTTGTTGTTTGGGCGGAGGCGGCCCTTCCGGCTGCTGGTCTTCGACTGTTGCCACCTACCGGCTGGTGGAAGCCGGCTGCGTGGCCTTGCGCTTGTGGTCGTTCTATTGTTGACGCCGGCTGGCGTCTCCAGCCGGGGTTCGAGGAGCCTGAGGAGCCACCTTGCCAGTCGCACTAACTTGGATTTCCGCCTTCATGGAGGAGTCGGCCGTGGCATATTTGTCTGATATGATCAGCAGCTCGTCGAGGGTCTCTGGCTCGTCGTAGAGGAGCTTGTGCTTGAGGAGGGTGCCCTCTCGGCACCCGACAGTGAAGTATTCGATGGCCTGCACCTTGTGCACACCCTCGTAGGAGTTACGGAGCTCGGCCCAACGCGTGAGGTAGTCGCGAGTTGACTCGTTGGGGCCTTGCACGCACAAGGAAAGCTGGCGAGGTTTGGGAGGCCGCTTGTACATGCTAGTGAAGTTGCGGATGAAGGCATCGGTGAAGTCGACCCAACTGTTGATGCTGCGGGGCTTCAAGCTGTTCAGCCAAGTCCGGGCCACGCCCTGGAGCATGAGCGGAACATACTTCACGGCAACACGCTTGTTGCCGTTTGCTATGCTGACGGCTGTGTAGTATTCAACCAGCCAATCTTCCGGCTTCATAGAGCCGGTGTATTTGGGCGTGTCTCTTGGGAGTGTGAACCCTCTGGGGAAAGGCTCGTCTCGAATGCGGGGGCCGAGACACGGCGGACCCAGCTCATCTTCTTCTTCAAGCACCAGGGATCGGTGGAGACGGTCGATCCGGTGGCGGGCATCATTCTCTCTGACTCCCTCTCGGCGGCCAAGGCGGTCGCTGAGTGTTGGGTGGTCAACAGGCAGCGGGGACACTCCCTTTTCCCTGCGAGGGGGGAGGCGGACAGTCGTCCCGTCGTTCCACTGCTCTTGGGCGACCGTTTTGGTCGCGCTCTATGGTGATACGAGTCCGACTGCGGCTAGCAGCCGGCTCCTTGTTTTTTCTTCCACGGACGCCACCGGTCAGCGTCCGAGATGTCGCGCCTTGGTCTCGGCGGGGATGCAGGTCGTCATTCTGTCGATGTGGCGGGTCGGTGCGGCAGCCGGCCTCGTTCTGCTCGGCAGCCACGTCGAGGAGCCACTGAACGCGCTCCGCCATCAGGCGACGCTCCTCGCCCTCAAACTTGTCCAGCTCATCTGCTGCCGCTTGGGCAGCTCGGATGTTTTCTGCCGGCATGGCGTAGACGGGGTGATCTGCCCCGAACAGGTTGGCGATGGCCACGCCGCGCTGCTGGACTATGCCAAGGCGGCTGGGCCCGGCTGGAGCCGGCGTGCCGCCCACATCGCGGTCCATCTCACGCTGATAGGCCTCCGACATGAGTCTCATGCTGGCCAGCTTCTTGGCGCCTTCGATAAGCTGAAGGCGGCGCGCCTCCAGCGTCTCGGCGTCGGCGTCTTCGGGAATGGGCGCGGTCAGGTCTTGTAGTGCCGCATCAAGCGGGTCGCGAGCACCTTGTCTAAGTGCTTGCCGTGACCGATAACAAGTACCTCCGTGACGGTGCTTCCGCCGCTCTCCGCGCAAGGGAGTGGCTCGTCGTAGACCACCACGTTGGTGGGGAACGCGTCGAGCGACGCAGTGTCGGAGTTGATCAACATCGCGTCGGTGGAGCCTACAGACTCCAAGTCCACAGCAGGCTCGCTGGTGACGTGGAGTTGGTCGAGGAGGCCCGCGAGGAGGCTCTCGGGGCCGCTTCCGTGTCGGATGCGGGCTCGTCGGAGAGGCGGACCTCGCCGACAAGATCAGCGAGGCAACTGGCCGCGCAGGCGATTTCCGCGCCAAGCAGCACGTCGGCGCAGACTCCGTCTAGCGTGCCGGGCTGGCTGCGCTCGCCAGGGAGAAAAAGGGTTCCCGTCCAGAACAGGTCTCCAGACGACGGTGCACCTGACCCCACGGTGGGCGCCAAATGTTGGGGGTTGGGTGCGACATATGCCAAAGGATGGCTTATCATGGTGGGAGCGACTAGAACGTCGCCGGTGCCCAGAAGCGGGATTAGGCGTAGACACGAACGCCGGCGTACTTTACCCAGGCTCGGGGCTCTCCTAGGAGATAACACCCCTAGTCCTACTCTGCGGGGTCTCCACATGATCACTAAGGCAAAATGAGTACAAGGGTGATCCTCGAGCTGTATGCTGGAGGTAGGAGAAGGCAAGGCTAGCTTTCTCCTTCCTATATCTCTGGTCTAGTTCTAATGGGTCCGAACTCTTTGCAAGGGTTCCCTGGAGGGTTTATATAGGCCTACCCCCCGGGGGTACAAGGGTAATATGACTGGTCGTAGGCCCAGCCGACCGTCTCTTCGGCCGTCGACTTCTCCGCCGATTGCTGGGGCCCGTTGATTGGCGGGCCCCGCCGACTGGTCTGGTACGGAGCTGATAGGCCGTACCCGCCGCTTGGGGGTCTTGCCGGCTGCTGATCACTATAGCCGCGCTTCTAATGACGCAGGCTTGGTCGAAGGATCATGGCTATAGCACCGCCGTCATGGCGGGCGATTACTGTAGCCATGATACGTCTCCGCTGTATCTACTTTTCCAAAGACTTTTGCCCTTGTTTTGGACTCTAACTTGTATGATTTGAATGGAACTAACCTGGACTAACGCTGTTTTCAGTAGAATTGATAACTCAGCTGCTAATACTTGAGAATATTCTTTGGCTCCCCTTGTGTCGAATCAATAAATTTGGGTTGAATACTCTACCCTCGAAAGCTGTTGCGATCCCCTATACTTGTAGGTTATCAAGACTAATTTCTGGCGCCGTTGCCGGGGAGCATATCTCTATTCTTTGAGTCACTCGGGATTTATATCTGCTGGACACTATGAAGAATTTGAAAGACGCTAAGACAACAATTTATCCCTCAACTACGAGGGGAGGTAAGGAACTGCCATCTAGCTCTGCACTTGATTCACCTTCTGTTATGAGTAAGCTTGCGACACCTAAACCTGCTTCTGCTATTAGTTCTGATATGTCGCATGTTATTGATGATGCCACTTCTGCTATACATGATACTTATGATGAAACTACCTCTATGCCTGCTACTACTATGCCACTTAGTGATTTTCTCGAGGAACGACTTGCTAGGGCTAGAGAGATTGAAAATATTGAATCTGATTATGAAGATGAAAGTGATGATGAAGAATCACTTGTTGTTCATGAGGGTTATTTATTTGATCAAGAAGCTTCTTTAGCTATTTTAGCTTGCAAAGATAGATATGAACTCAAAAGGTTATTAGCTAAATGGAATAAACAATCTCTAAATGCTAGGATGAGACCTGACCCTGCTTTTGCTACTTCACCTATCTGTGTTGCTGATAAGGATTATGAATTCTCTGTTGATCCAGATATAATTACTTTGGTTGAATCTGATCCTTTTCATGGCTATGAATCTAAAACTGTTGTGGCACATCTTACTAAATTAAATGATATAGCTACCCTGTTCACTAATGATGAGAGATCTCCCTACTTTTATATCCTTAAAATATTTCCGTTCTCATTAAAGGGTGATGCTAAGATATGGTTTAATTCTCTTGATCCTGGTTGTGTGGGTAGTCCCCAGGATATGATCTATTACTTCTCTGCTAAATATTTCCCTGCTCATAAGAAACAAGCTGCTTTAAAGGAAATATACAACTTTGTGCAAATTAAAGAAGAGAGTCTCCCACAAGCTTGGGGGAGACTTCTCAAGTTACTTAATGCTTTGCCTGATCATCCTCTTAAGAAAAATGAAATACTTGATATCTTTTATAATGGACTAACTGATGCTTCCAGAGATTACCTGGACAGTTGTGCTGGTTCTCTTTTCAGGGAAAGAACACCGGATGAAGCTGAAATCTTATTGAATAATATGTTGACAAATGAAAATAATTGGGCACCTCTTGAGCCAGCTCCGGCGCCAACTCCTGCTCCAATTAATGATCCTATTCCTAAACCAACTCCTAAGAAGAGAGGTATTCTGTTTCTAAGTCCTGAAGATATGCAAGAGGCAAAGAAATCTATGAAAGAAAAAGGTATTAAAACTGAAGATGTTAAGAATTTACCTCCTATTGAAGAAATACATGGTCTTAATTTACCGCCTATTGAAGAAACATATGACCTTGATCCTTTACTTATTGAAGAACCTCCAGACCTCAATAACCCGACACAGGTAGTAAATGTAAATTCTCTCTATAGATATGATAAAGCTAAAATCCCTCCTACTAAAATTACTAGTCAATGCTTGGATGAGTTTAATAATTTTATGTTTAAGGAAGAAGACTTCAATGCTTATTCTTTTAGACAATTAATACAAGATCCTGATATGATTAAATACTTGGGTGATTATATGGCTAATATTAGAGGTGAACTTAAACTTGTTAGCAAACATGCTTCTATGGTTACCACTCAAGTAGAACAAGTACTTAAAGCTCAAAAAGAATTGCACAATGAGATGAATAGTAAGAAAAAGGATTATGTTGTTAAAGTGGCTACTAGAACTGGTAGAATGACTCCTGAACCTTTGTATCCACCAGGCCACCCTAAGAGAATTGAGCAAGATTCTCAGAGAAATAATATTGATGCACCTAGTTCTTCTAAAAGGAAGAAAAATAAAAATGATAGAACTGTGCAAACTTCTAGTGAACCTATTGCTGAACCACCTGATAATCCAAATGGTATATCTATGTATGATGCTGAAACACAATCTGGCAGTGAACATGAACCTAATGAAAATGTTAATGATGATGTTCATAATGATGCCCAACCTAGTAATGATAATGACGTAGAAATTGAACCTGCTGTTGATCTTGATAACCCACAATCAAAGAATCTACTTTATGATAAGAAAGATTTTGTTGCTAGGAAACATGGTAAAGAAATAGAGCCTTGGGTTCAGAAACCCATGCCTTTTCCTCCCAAACCATCCAAGAAAAAGGATGATGAGGATTTTGAGCGCTTTGCTGAAATGATTAGACCTATCTTTTTGCGTATGCGATTAACTGATATACTCAAAACCAATCCTTATGCTAAGTACATGAAAGATATTATTACAAATAAAAGAAAGGTACCGGAAGCTGAAATTTCCACCATGCTTGCTAATTATACTTTTAAGGGTGGAATACCAAAGAAACTTGGAGATCCAGGAGTACCTACTATACCATGCTCCATTAAAGGAAACTATGTTGAAACTGCTTTATGTGATCTTGGAGCCGGTGTTAGTGTTATGCCTCTCTCTTTATATCGTGGACTTGATTTGAATAAGTTGACACCTACTGAAATATCTTTGCAAATGGCTGATAAATCAACTGCTATACCTGTCGGTATTTGTGAGGATGTTCCTCTGGTGTGGTTGCAAACGTTACTTTTTTAACGGACTTCGTTATTCTTGATATTCCCGAGGATGATAGTATGTCTATTATTCTTGGAAGACCTTTTCTTAATACTGCAGGGGCTGTTATTGATTGCAACAAAGGCAATGTCACTTTTCATGTTAATGGTAATGAGCATATGGTACACTTTCCGAGGAAACAACCTCAAGTTCCTAGTATCAATTCTATCGGAAAAATTCCATCTATTATATTTGGAGGTTTTGAATTTCCTCTTCCTACTGTCAAGAAGAAATATGATATACTTATTATTGGGGATGTGCATATCCCTGTTGAGGTAACCTAGTGTTATTCGAAATTTCTCCGGTTTCATGTTAGTCGGAATGAGTTTGTTAACAAGACTTGATCAACCTTGTTAGTGGATTCCTTTTGACGAGCATGAGATGGATGAAACTAGAAGCACAACCTTCTGTACCCCACTTTTACTTTCTGTTATTTAGTTGAAATAAAATAAAAATAAATAATTTCCTGTCTGATATCTGATTATCCATGCAATATAAAAATACCTCGAAAATAAAAGTTCTCCAAATGCCCTGAAAATTAAATATGATTTTTATAGAATATTTGAGGATTTATGTAACAAAGAACACACCAGGGGGGCCAACCACATTGCCACGAGGGTGGAGGGTGCGCCTAGTGCCTCGTGGGCCCACAATGGCCCTCCTCCACTTATTCATGCACCCATCCTCTTCTTCTTCCTCCCACAAACACTAAAAACCAGCTCAAACCCGAGTTCAAGCTCGTTTTGCTGCCATTTTCAATCTCCTTGCTCAAAGCACCTCTAACAAAACTGCTTGGGGAGATTGTTCCTTGGTATGTGACTCCTCCATTGGTCCAATTAGTTTTTGTTCTAGTGCTTTATTCATTGCAAATTTTTGCTACTTAGGTGACCCTGTTCTTGAGCTTGCATGTCAAATTTATATTGTCAAAAGTAGTTTTGATGCATGATATAGGCCCTAGGCACTTGTAGGAATACTTGCTATCAATATTATTGAGTTTGGTTTACTTTTATTTTGAAGTTACTAAAAATTTCAGAATTTTTCAGAAAATGATGAGGAGATTATTGAGGGGCTCATCGAGCCAAAGCTCGAAGGAAAAGGCACCGAAGACTAAGTTTAATTTGGCGCGCACCGCGGATGTTCGGGCGTGTGAATGGCCTTCTGAGGATTTCTTGAGAGCAGCCGGGATTTATGAAGATTTTCATGAATTAGCTCATAATGCAGGCCTCACCACTTTCCTCCACGACCAATGCGATCAGTATCTTTTACTTGTGCAAAACTTTCATTTTCATTCTAGGAACTCACCACCTATGGTGGAGTTTCATTTATATAATGAGCATAAAGAGATGTCACTTTATGATTTCTGTCGGATTTGTTTAGTCCATTTTGAGGGCAAGACAGAAGAACTACATCGTGATGATGTGGAGGGATTTATTAATACTATCACTGTAGGGGAAACTAGAAAGGTTTCGGATGCATGAATCACTAGCATACATTTTCCTGTTTTACGTTACTTTGCATTATTTGCTAGTCGTTGCTTAATTGGACGCAGAAACTGTGGAAACCTTAGTATCCCTGATATAATTATTCTGCTCCATGGTTTATACAGTGATAACACTTTTAGTATGGGTGGCATTATTGTTAGACGGTTAAGTATGAACCGTACTAAGGGTCTCATCTTTGGAGGCATCTATGCTACACGCCTAGCTGCACATTTTAACATACCTATTAGGCATGCTAAGAAGGAAGAAAAAGTGCTGCCTCGTGTTTATTTAGATTATAATAGTATGGTGGCACATTATTTTATTGTTAAGAATAGGGCAGGAGAGATTAAATATCATTGGTCTTTAATAAACATCATCATTAGACTATTACCTTGCCTGCTCCTTCTTTGTTTGATTTGACTGTAGGCACGTACCTTGTTCCTTTGACGGCTATCCACGCCTACCAGAACCCTGCACCAACCGAGGAGCCAGAACCGGAACCACAATTTGATCCTTCATGACAGTCTAACTATCAGTGGGATCCGGAGATGATTGCCAGCCAGTGGCAATCGGAGCCTTCTTCTTCCTCATCGCAGTACGATACCAACTATTATTATGGATATCCGCCAGGCCAGCCATGGCCATAGACCAACTTAGGCCAAAAGCCTAAGCTTGGGGGAGTACGTATTTCTCACTGACATTACATTTATGTTCACACACACTCATTGCTAGATGTCGGTGCTCATACTTTTTTCACTGTATCATCCATGCTAGTTTATTTCCTTTTATGCTTTCTTCTTGTGTGTTTAATAAACCTTAAGAAAAAACGAAAAAAATTAGTTGTAGCTTTTAATTAATTTACTTTCCATGCTTGTAGTAGTAATTAAAAAGAAAACCCAAAAATATTTCCTGTTCTTCTTTTGCTTGTTGGGAGTTTTCCCGTGTAAATAGTTTTATTTCTTTTCTTTTCTTTGGGCGTCAGTAGGAGAAGACCATGATTAAATTGTTGAAGTGGCTCTTATATGCTTTATTTTTGATTTAACCAAGAGCCCATATTGCCTTGTCTTCTCATGTTTATTGAATGCTCGCAGATTCTAGCTTAGTCCAATGCACGTGCACTCTTATTATTATTCACATCGTTCGGTCATGCAAGTGAAAGGCAATTATGATGATATATGATGGACTGACTAAGATGAGAAAAGATGGTACAAACTCGACCTCTTTTGTTTTTCTAAATATGATGAGTTCATCGTTCTTGATTCAGCTTGTTATGAATAAACAATTTCGCAATGACAATTAGAGATCATAGTTTCTTATGCCAGGCTTGATTAGCTATGAGTTATAATGGTTTACCTTGCGTGCCAACATGCTATTAAAATGGTTATGATGTGGTATGATAGGGTGGTATCCTCCTCTGAATGATTTAAGTGACTTGACTTGGCACATGTTCACGCATGTAGTTGAAACAAATCAACATAGCCTTCACGATATTTATGTCCATGCTGTATTATATCCTACTCATGCTTGCATCCAATGTTTATTAATTTTAATGCATGTACATGGCTGTTGTTGCTCTCTAGTTGGTCGCTTCCCAGTCTTTTGCTAGCCTTCACATGTACTAAGCAGGAATACTGCTTGTGCATCCAATCCCTTAAACCCCAAAGTTATTCCACATGAGTCCACTATACCTTCCTATATGCGGTATCTACCTGCCGTTCTAAGTAAATTTGTATGTGCCAAACTCCAAAACTTCAAATAAATATCCTGTTTTGTATGCTACAATAGCTCATGTATCAACTAGGGCTGTCTGTATCTTACATGTTAGGCGGGTTATTCTCAAGAGGAGTGGACTCCGCTCCTCACTCACGAGATAAAGGGCTGGTCACTGGGATGCCCAGTCCCATGCTTTATGCAAACTAAATAAAAATAATTGCAAACAAAACTCCCCCTGGGACCTGATGTATGTTGGAGGCACTCGTTGTTTCGAGCAAGCCATGGATTGATGTTTGTTGGTGGAGGGGGAGTATAAACTTTACCATTCTGTTTGGGAACCGCCTATAATGTGTGTAGCATGGAAGATATCGCCATCTCTTGGTTGTTATGTTGACAATGAAAGTATACCGCTCAAAATGTTAATTACCTCTATTTCAAAACCGAGCTCTGGCACCTCTACAAATCCCCGCTTCCCTCTGTGAAGGGCCTATCTATTTACTTTTATGTTGAGTCATCACCCTCTTATTAAAAGCACTAGCTGGAGAGCGCAACTGTCATTTGCATTCATCACTGTTAATTTATATTGGGTGTAACTATGATTGGATCTCTTTTACCATGAATTACAATGTCTAGTCAGTCCTTGATCTTTAAAGGTGCTCTGCATTTATGTTTTGCGGTCGCAGAAAGGGCTAGCGAGATACCATCTTGTTATATCATATTATGATTGTTTTGAGAAAGTGTTGTCATCCGAGTTTTATTATTATGGCTCGCTAGTTGATTATGCTATTGATATGAGTAAACATGAGACCTGAGAAATATTGCAAATGTGGTTAGTTATAATCTTTGCTGAAAACTTGAATGCTAGCTTGACATATTTACAACAACAAGAGCAAACAGAGTTTGTAAAAGTTTTTCTTTATTTCTTTCAGTTTGTCAACTGAATTGCTTGAGGACAAGCAAGGGTTTAAGCTTGGGGGAGTTGATACGTCTCCGCCGTATCTACTTTTCCAAACACATTTCCCCTTGTTTTGGACTCTAACTTGTATGATTTGAATGGAACTAACCTGGACTGACGCTGTTTTCAGTAGAATTGCCATGATGTTGCTTTATGTGCACAAAACAAAAGTTCTCGAAATGACCTGAAACTCCACGGAATATCTTACAATAACTAATAAAAAATCCTCGCCAAAGATGAAGACCAGGGGGCCCACACCCTTGCCTCGAGGGTGGGTGGCGCCCCCCCATAGGGCGCGCCCCCTACCTCGTGGGCCCCCTGGAGACCCCCCGACTCCAACTCCAACTCTATATAACTCCTTTCGGGGAGAAAAAATTAGGAGAGAAGAAATCATCACGTTTTACGATATGGAGCCCCCGCCAAGCCCTAAAACCTCTCGGGAGGGCTGATCTGGAGTCCGTTCGGGGCTCCGGAGAGGGGGATTCGTCGCCGTCGTCATCATCAACCATCCCCCATCACCAATTTCATGATGCTCACCGCCATGCGTGAGTAATTCCATCATAGGTTTGCTGGACGGTGGTGGGTTGGATGAGATTCACCATGTAATCGAGTTAGTTTTGTTAGGGTTTGATCCCGAGTATCCACTATGTTGTGAGATTGATGTTGCTATGACTTTTCTCTGTTTAATGCTTGTCACTAGGGCCCGAGTGCCATGATTTCAGATCTGAACCTATTATGTTTTCATCAATATATGAGAGTTCTTGATCCTATCTTGAAAGTCTATAGTCACCTATTATCTGTTATGATCCGTTAACCCCGAAGTGACAATAATCGGGATAATTACCGGTGATGACCGTAGTTTGAGGAGTTCATGTATTCACTATGTGCTAATGCTTTGTTCCGGATCTCTATTAAAAGGAGGCCTTAATATCCCTTAGTTTCCATTAGGACCCCGCTACCACGGGAGGGTAGGACAAAAGATGTCATGCAAGTTCTTTTCCATAAGCACGTATGACTATATTCGGAATACATGCCTACATTTCATTGACGAACTGGAGCTAGTTCTGTGTTACCCTATGTTATGACTATTACATGATGAACCGCATCCGGCATAATTATCCATCATTGATCCAATGCATACGAGCTTTCCATATACTGGTTTATGCTTATTTACTTTCCCGTTGCTATTGTTACAATCACTACAAAATACCAAAAACATTACTTTGCTTTCGTTACTCTTTTGTTACCATTACCATCACTATCATATTACTTTGCTACTAAACACTTTGCTGCAGATACTAAGTTTCCAGGTGTGGTTGAATTGACAACTCAGCTGCTAATACTTGAGAATATTCTTTGGCTCCCCTTGTGTTGAATCAGTAAATTTGGGTTGAATACTCTACCCTCGAAAGCTGTTGCGATCCCCTATACTTGTGGGTTATCAGGCCACTCCCCGTCATGTCTTGTTAAGGGCGCGTGGGGCCCGTGGGATGAGCAGGCCGACTCCCATCAGGTCCAATTGGTAGGGCTCTTCGCCGTCTTCTGGACTCTCGCTGACTGGTGGGGCCCATCGTCCTTGAGCCGTACAGACAGGCCGTCGTGGGAGCACGACTCCGCCTGCCTGTAATGATTTCAGGGCTGGCATGGCAACAGTGCCGCGCTGGGCGGGGTTCCTCGTTGGTACAGCGCACTGTGGTCGCGCCAGCCGTTAGGAAGGGGAGGGGATGGGCTGCACTGTAGCCATCCCCTGTCCCGTCCCCCTTGATGTGGGTACGGGCTTCGAAGGGGCCGCGGGCCGACTCCTCGGAGGCGGCTTCCCTAGAAGCCGCCTGGCAGGAGTCGGCTTGTCTCGACCTCGCATTCTGGACTCGGCCGTCTATGGGCAGCCGACTATTTCTCCAGCCGGCTTCCAGAAGGCGGCTCTTTACCTTGGCATCCTGAGGGGCGCGGTCAACCCCAATGTCTCGAAAGGCTATGGGCGTCAGGTTAGCCTACCCATGGCCCATTACTCCGACACACAGTGCGTCAAGCAATGCACGGAGATGTGCAGGGCGGACACGACGCAGGGTGCAGCATGATTGTTGTCGGATACGTTCGGCTGGGTCGAATTAAATTGTCTGATGGACTAACATGGATGTTGGCCAAAGCGGAAGACGGCGGTGATTTCAGCAATGACGACATATGAGCGTGATGCTGATGGTGGCCGACTTCTGGGGCATGGAAACACGTGGTGCAGGCCTTAGGGTTTGTGCGGCTTCGACAGACTATGATGCAGGGTTTATTCAAGGCAGTTTACACATGAGAGTGCTTGAAGTCGACGGGGCGCGGCGTGGCACGTACAAGCACCATGGAGTCATGTTAAAGGTGGAGCTGGAGTCTGATGAATGACTACACTCTATGCTTATGGAGGGGTTATAGCATAAATGCATGGAGGGTCGAAGCCTATTTCAGTGGGATAACGAGAGACATGTGGGTCGAACTGGGTACCAGTGGTCTGATGGAGACGTGATACTTGGCATTGGTTGGTGATGACCGATGGTTCTCTGCAGTAGGGGTTTGAGTGGTGTGGGTCCTCGGCCCTAGAGACTCGACCAGGATAGCAGAGGCTCGACGCGGTGATAGAGGCGAGGCATGTGGTAAGCACGAGACACAGCGACAGGCCAAGGCACTGGTGGTCAGACAATTTGTGCAAAGGGTGCTAAAGCAGTGTTGATGAGTACCAGATTCAAGTTGGTGACTGGGTCTATCGGTGCCGGAAGATGGACATGAGTTGACCATGGAGAATCTGAGAAAGTGACGGAAAATCTGAAATTGTCAAAAGTTGAAAGAGTACATGACCGTATATTCTGTGGTGTTGGGTGCACATGGCAAAGTGTGGGTGACATGTACCGAAGGAGGCGGAGTGCTATAGATATGGGATATGTCAGAGACTATCCAGGAAAATGGTGAGACAATTCTGAATTTGACTCAGGGTGACACAGGGAGACGGTGAAATTCTTTCAAGTTTCAAACAAGCAGTCAAGAAAGAGCGGCAACATTGAGTTTAGATAACTCATATGTGAGTTATCTGAACTCAACATCGCTACTCTTTATTGACTGCTTGTCTGAACATATCTGAGTTATCTAAACTCAATGTCGCCGCTCTTTCTTGACTGCTTGTCTGAAATTTGAAAGAATTTCACCGTCGCCCTGTGTCACCCTGAGTCAAATTCACAATTGTCTCACCATTTTCCTAGATAGTCCAAATTGTTGGGTTTGGTCCCACATTGATTGTGGGGGAAAACATAACATGATTTATAAGGGAGGGGGTGTTTCCTCCTAACAGGCTAGTCTTTTGGGGGAAGAGGGCCTAAGGCCTCTCATAAATTGGTGTTGCTCTCCGGTTGGGCCAGGTTGACGCATTTGGGTCGGAATGCTGGTGGTAGTGGTCCCAGGATTGCTTAACAATTGGTATCAGAGTCCAGGTGCCCGGAAAAATCTCGGTGGACTCATGGATGGTCGGTCATGGTTGGTGGGCTGTAAATGCTGGTGTTAGCGGGTCCATGGGTGACCGATGTGTGAGGGGAAGATTGTTGGGTTTAGTCCCACATCGGTTGTGAGGGGAGACATAACATGATTTATGAGGGCAGGGGTGTCCCCTCCTAACAGGCTAGACCTTTGGGGGAGAGTGCCCAAGGCCTCTCATAAATCGATGTTGTTCTCCAGTTGAGCATGATTGACACATATGAGTCGAAACGCTGGTGGTAGCGGACCCGGGATTGCTTAACAGTAGCTACCTGTGTGCCCGCATCCTTTGTAGGATTACTTTGATGCGTTTAAGGGCTATACAAAGATTTTTCTGCGCTGACCAGAAGAAACTTCAGTGTGTATCACACTATCTACTCTCGATTTACTAGCACCACGGTATTTGGATGGGAGTATACATCTTTCAGCAAGAGAGTACGGAAAAACCAGGAGCCAAGAGATGACGGTTTAGACTACTCACAATGCGGAGTAACTTCGACCAGTAACATGTACATGTCACTAGTCTATGTTACTATATCCATATATGTGTGGTGATGTGCAACACTTCATTTAGTAGTTTGTAGACTCATCTTGTCTTTGTATGTGTGATGTTACTCATAGTATGAGTAGCTACCTATGTTACTCAACTCATTTCTCTCTGCACTAAATCATTGCCACATAAGCAAAATTGCTCCGTTGGACCTTATGTTACTGCTAAAGTTACTCCCACCATGAGTAGTCCTAGGAAGACAGATGTTTTGAATTTTGAGTGTCGATGCCATTATTGCCATCTGAAAGAACATGCGGTGCCCCCATGTTTGGTTTTGGTAATTGATGACAATCTCTATGGACTAATGGTTGCCTTGAGGTATATTTGAAGGTTTTGTCCATAGGCTTTTTTCGGAGTACATGTGTTGGTTTCAAGGAGAGTTTATGTCGACCAAGGTGCTATTCAAGGAATTACCTAAAGATTGGTCTTGTGAGAGGTTGATCAAGACTAAGTCAAAGAGTGAATCAAGTTGATCGACACACAAAGCGTAGAAGATGTACCTAGAGGGATCAAGTGATCCCATGGTATGGTAAGCATTGTCAATTACGCTTTGTGTGCTAACCCATGGTCTTCGTGAGAGTTCTTTGTGGGGTTAGGTTGCCGTGTGCAAGTTCAAGTGATGCATCACAAAGAGATCAAGTGCTTGAAGCTTGGCGTCCATTTTGGTGAAAATGAACTTATGAAGATGTGCCGAAGAGTGGATCACCCATAGTGGAGTATGGGGGAGCAATCTAGTAGTCTTCACTGAGCCAACGCGATCAAGAAAGGTGGTCCAACTTGAGGAAGTTAAGATCGTCTACATCTAGCTCAAGTGGACTTTGTGCAAGGCAAAGGTTTGCCCTTGATAGGTTTTCTATTTTACCGGTCTCATCGTGGTAGTTGGGCGACTGGGTTATAGGATCGATTGCCATACTATCAAGGGGGGCTCTTGATGAGTAGCTTGATCGTATCGTTTGCAGAGAGCTCAAACCATGAGATCCTGGCATCATCTTTCTTGGTTCTTGTCTGGTTCTCTTTGTGAGTCTTAGAGCTTGTGGTCATCTTGATGACAAGCTCAGGTGCATAAAAACGGAGTTTTCATGCTTCTTCTACTGCGTTTTTGGTGTTGGAGGTTTTATCGATCTTATTCGAGGAAGAGTTTTCACCATTTTATTATGGGCCTTTTCTAATTTGCTTTTTATTGTTATTTATAACAAGATTGTGTTATCCCTTATCGCTAGCTTTGCAACAAACTTGGTTTCGTTGAATTCGGAGTTCGTTTGCAGAAGTTGTGTCAGTTTTGGTGTCCTTAAAAAGGCTGCAGCGGTAGTACCGCCAATGGGAGCGGTACTACCGCTTGGAGCGGTACTATCGCGGCTACTTCAGTGGCTACTTCCGCTCCGGACCAAAAACTCATCATAACTCCTTCGGTGATAGGCACGGATGTAATTTTTTAGTACCGCACGCAAGTAGTAGTACCGCTACCCCTAGCGGTAGTACCGTCAGGACGAGCGGTAGTACCGCTCTGTGCGGGCTGTGAGCATAACGGTTGGATTTTCCCCCACCTTTAAAAGGGGGTCTTCTTCCCCAACAAACCTTATCCTTTGAGCTCGTGTTCTCCCCCATTGTTGAACTTGTTCGAGCTTGCTATCTCTCAATCCCTTCATGGATTCTTGCTAGTTTGGGGGGGGAGAGGAGATCTAGATCCACATTTCCACCAATCACTTTCTCCTCTATGTGAGCGGAACCCCCTTGGATCTAGATCTTGGAGTTCTTGGTGTTCTCGTTCTTGTTTTTTCTCTCATTTTCCTCCCTAGCATTAGTTGCTTTGCTGGGATTTGGGAGAGAAGGACTTGGGCACTCCGTGTGCCCTTGCCATTGCATTTGGTGCATCGGTTTGAGTTCTCTATGGTGATACGTGAAAGTTACAAGTTGAGAAGCTTATTACTCTTGGGTGCTTGGTACCCTTGAGCTTGTTCCTCTTGGGTGCTTGGGCGCCCTAGATGGTTGGTGGTGTTCGGAGCTCAATCATTGTGGTGTAAAACTCCGGAAAAGCGTCGGGGTTTCCAATTAGGTTGTGGAGACCGCTGAGGGAGTCCTGGACTCAGGGATCCTCGGGCGCCCATCCTATTATCCATGGGCCGGACTGATGGGTTGTGAAGACATGAAGCCGAAGACTGCACCATGTCCGGATTGGGCTCTAATTGGCGTGGAAGGTGAGCTTGGCGACTGAAGATTCCTTCTTATGTAATCGACTCCGTGTAAACCCTAGATCCCCTAGGTGTCTATATAAACCGAAGGGAATAGTCCGGAAAGGACACCACATATGCTCATTACCATACCCATATAGGCTAGACTTCTAGGGTTTAGCCATTACGATCTCGTGGTAGATCAACTCTTGTAATACTCATATTCATCAAGATCAACCAAGCAGCAAGTAGGGTATTACCTCCATAGAGAGGGCCCGAACCTGGGTAAACATCGTGTCCCCCGTCTCTTGTTACCATCGATCCTAGACGCACAGTTCGGGACCCCCTACCCGAGATCCGCCAGTTTTGACACCAACATTGGTGCTTTCATAGAGAGTTCCACTGTGCCATCGACAAAAGGTTCGATGGCCCCTTCAATCGTCAGTAATGACGCTGTCCAAGGAGGAACACTACAAAAAAATACACTTCCGTGATGATACGTGTTTGTCACAGTAGGTCGCTTTTTTTGTCATGCATGTACATCCATGACAAATTTATGACAGAATCAAGATAGTCATACCTGTGCTGTCGTAGAAGTGTTCCATGACATTACCAAAATTATCATCACGTAAATGTCCACTTCCATGACGATAAATTGCGCATCACAGAAGTGCTTTCGTCAAGGGTGACCGACACGTGGCATACACCGTAACGGAACGCTGTTAAGCTATCGGGTCGGGTTTTGGATCCGATAACCCGTTAATAGCACCGACCAATGGGGATTTTCCACGTGTAAAATCATCATTGGCTAGAGGAAACACGTGTCGGCTCATCGTTGGGACAGATGTCATCCACTCATTGGGCAGGAGCGCCTATGATAGGTCGACACGTGGCACGACCCAACAGTGGCCCATTTCGGTGAAAAAGGCCGGCCCAGTAAAAATTAGTAGGCCGGCCCATATAAGGCCTACTTGTGTCAGGTCCATTTAAGCCCACGGCCCATACTAGATGTGCCAATTCGGCCCATTAAAGATTTGACACCATTGCAACCCATCGTCAGTTCGAGCCCGTTAACAGCCCGCTATATATTTGGGCTCAATATCGGCCCGATGAGATTTCGGCCTGTTAACGGCCCATTTAATGGATGGGCCAATTTTCAGGATGTACATCTTTCGGCCTTTTAGCGACCCATTTAAATGTTGGGCTAATTTCCGGCCCGGTGTGTCTTTCAGCCTGTTGACGGCCCATATATCCGCTAGGCCATTTGTAGTCGGACCTGAGTTTTGGCCTTTTAGCGGCCCATTTAAGTGTTGGGCCAATTTCTGGCCCGGTGTCACTTTCAGCCTGTTGACGGCCCATAAATCAGTTGGGCCCATTGTAGTCGGACCTGAGTTTTGGCCTTTTAGCGACCCATTTAAGTGTTGGGCCAATTCCTAGCCCTGTGTGCCTTTCGACCTGTTAACGGACCATAAATGAGTTGGGCCGTTTGTAGTTGGACCTTAGTTTTGGCCTCTTAACGGCCCATGGCCTTCATCGTCCAATACCAGCCTGGTTTCTCTTTCGGCCTCCTAAAGGCCCACAACACAGTTGGGCCATTTATAATACGACCTGACTTTCAGCCTCTTAGCGGCCCATGCTCTTCATGGTCCAATACAAGCCTGCTGTCTCTTTCGGCCTGCTAAAGGCCTACAGTATAGTTGGGCCATATGTAGCCCAAACTTAGTAACGACCTATTAACGGCCCGTGAAATAAATTGGGGCCACCTGTTGCCCGCTTCGAAGTCGGCCTGTTAACGACCCGGGAGGTAAGAGGGCCGACCATTAACTTTCGGCCTGGTAACGTCCCATTAACTTAATGGGCCCACTAAAGTTCGTTCATGTCTTTAGGCCAAATTAGATAATTTGAGCCCATTACGACGAGCAAAGGTACGACATACAGGGAATAACGTTGCACATCCAGAATATATTACAGGAAATTACATCCACTGGGCAATCAAAGATTGATGTCAGTGCAAATAAATGAGCAGAACCTAACCATCTATAATGTCACAATCTGCAACGTCAGCACAGATGACGCCCATAAGCATGTGGGCAAGTTCTTGCTGCTTTGCCACACTGTCTCTGAAAACATTGATCAGTTGTTGTGTCGCACGACTCTGCACCTCTGATTCATCCACCATTTCCATCATTGCTTCAGCCATTAATTGGTTCACAAACATACATTTATTCCGTCGCATTTGAGACAGAGGATACTGAACAGGTGCAGATGGCGATTTTGGCAGGCTTGTATTATTGATAGTGGAGAGTGTCTTGGCCACTGCATCATAACATAAATTAGGACGGGAACCAAACAAATTAATCATGAGTTATTGCCATATTACCTGGCCTAGATTTACTAGAAAGAAACAGTGGGGTTGCCTTGCTGTTTTCAGAGTTTTTCTTCTTATCTTCACCAGCCTGCACAAAATTAACACACTAGCATTGCTATCATTGGCCAAGTCAGATAATAGGAAAGCAACGTTGACACAACGAACGTTTGGGCAACTAGCCTACACCAAATTAACACAATGTGGAACAACTATCATCGGCCAGGTAAGGTAATACGAAAGCAACATTGACACAATGAATGAATGGGCAACGAGAGAAGCACTACAATTCAGTAATGTGCGTGATATGAGATAAGACATTCATGCAGCTCAGTACGCAAAACTACCAGGCAGTTTTCCTCACAAAAATCAACATTGGCGCCTTTAACATTTTGCTACAACTAATTTTAGATCAAATAAAGGTTAGATTCAGGCCGATTAACAAAATACATGCTGATGTAAAAATATAGTGATATACAATAGGTACTTACATCAGCACTGGAGCATAGAGAATTCCCGCAAGATATTTTCCTCGAATACGATCCCAATGGAGGAAGTCTTGTATCGTTTAACCTTATTTTCTAAAAGAGAGACGGGTAAGAAACATGTAGAAAATATGATCAGAATGCTATAAAATTTCATGATGCGAGGATACGCACACGCTTCTTAGAATGGAGTTGACATTCTTTTGCTGGACTAGAGCGGACTAGTTCTTTGGCCACTGGAATCTGCTTATTATCAGTGGGAGTTGTGTTTCTCTGTGCTGGAGCAGTATCTATGAAAAATGGAGTTGGTTTATTATCTCCTGGCGTTTGGATCTTTTGCAAAGACCTGGTTTGTAACCCTTCAGATTCTAACATAGCCATCTTCCCCTTGCATACCTTATATAGAGGAATGGTGATTCAGTTATAAAACATGCTACAAGAGAGATGGAATTGGTACTGAAGAATAGAAAGGCATGACATATTGACATGTATTCACTCCATCCAAAAATAAATTGATGGGTCTAGCCGTATTTCAGTTCTATCCATTTCTGCGACATTTAATCCGGACGGAGGGAGTATGATGTAAGAGCTAGGGATACGACAGGACAACACAGTAACAAAAAACACTGAAAAACCCACTGCAGAACCAAAGTATTCAAACCCACTGATATGAGATAGTACACTCATGCAGCTCAGGATGCAAAACTACCATGCAGTTTTCCTTGCAAAAATCAACATTGTGGCCTTTAATTATACATTTTTCTACAACTAAATTTAGATCTGATAAAGGTTGGATTCACGCCGATTAACAAAATACATGCTGATGTAAAAATATAGTGATATACAACAGGTACTTACATCTACATTGGAGCACAGAGAATTCCTGCAAGAATCTTTCCTCATAAATGATACCATTGCAGAAAATCTTCTATTTGTTAAGCTTATTTTCTAGAAGAGAGATGGGTAAGAAATATGTAGAAAATATGATCAGCATGCTATAAGATTTCATGATGCAAGGATACGCACACACTTCTTAGAATTGAGTTGACATATTTTTAGTGGACTGGAGCGGACTAGTTCTTTGGCCACTGGAATCTTCTTATTATCAGTAGGAGTTGGGTTTCTCTGTGCTGGAGCAGTATCTTTAAAAACTGGAGTTGGTTTATTATCTCCTGGCATTTGGATCTTTTGCAAAGGCCTTGTTTGTAACCCTTCAGATTCTAACATAGTCGTCTTCGCCTTGCATGCCTTGTATAGAAGAATGGTGCTTTAATTATAAAACATGCGGCAGCAGAGAGATGGAATAGGTACTGAAGAATAGAAAGGCATGACATATTGACATGTATTCCCTCCATCCGGAAAAAAATGGATGGGTCTAGGCGTATTTCAGTTCTAGATACATCCTTTTTATCCATTTCGGCAACATGTAATCCGGACGGAGTGAGTATGGTGTAAGAGCTAGGGATACGACAGGACAACACAACAAAAAAACACTAGTTGAATGTAAAACTGTATGCTAGCGGAATACATACAGAAATAACTAAGGCAACATACACATGTATGATTGGGAAAATAAGATGGCATTGCAACAGAGCACTAGAACAACACTTCAATGTAAAAAAACAAGGTATGGTAGATAGATGAAGTACATACTGATGAATAACAATGCATAAGATATTCAGAAGCATGCTGTCCAAATTAAGCAGATGGCATTACGATAGAGTAGAATGACAGTACTTAAATTTGAAAACATGTTATCATGAATGGAATAGGTACTGAAAAACAGGAAGGCATGACATATTTACATGCATGATCAGCATGCTAAGCACATGGCATTGCAACAGAGTAGATACACGACAGAACATTATATGCATGTCTTACCCATATCACAGGCCTAGTTAGAGCAAGGACCTTGTGGGGTGAAGAGGATTAATCATCTTTCTGCAAGTCTTCTGAAGAACTGCCTTTACATGTTCCATCATATTGGGTATCATTGACATCAAGTTTATTGGCCTTTACATTGCTCTGTGAGGTTCTTGTGGATATATCAGTGTGTGCAATTATATCTGACATGCATGGAAGACAACTAGTAGTTAGATTTATGTAATGAGTGCTTGTAGGAGACGACATAAATAGTAGGACTGGGGCAAACTAGCAGCAACAAGTCTCATAAACTAAAGGGAGAACACAGATGAAAGCTACAGAATATGTATCATTTGTACTCAAGATTAACTAGATGGCACACAAAAGTATTAAAGAACAATATAGGAAATACTAGAAGTGGTATAATACTATAATCACCAGCCTGTGGGATAGCATTGGCTGATGGATGATAACTATGGTACAGTGTTACCTAAAGAACAAGTATCTTAGCTGAACTATGGAACAACGTTAACTCCTGAACAAGACCCGTAAGAGATCAGCATGAATATACAGTGAAATGTGATGATCGATTTTCCATGCTTAGATGAATAACAAAGCCATAAATGTTGCACACAAGTAAGATGAGGGTACAACCTATCTGGCTGCCACCCATAGGAGTGAGCATCATGTGCTGACTTGTGGATGGCCCTGCAGTTGTTGTGGCTGTGCATGTCGGGCACGCGCATTCGATGCAGGGAACTGTTGAGTGGGGACTATAGCTCCCTTCTGGTGTATGCTTCCCTTGTTGGAGCAGCTGCGGTGAGTCGGAAGACGGTGTGTCTGAAGATGCAGATAACGCATAATGTTAAGAACGACATATCTCTTTGATCTGAAGAAATACACTAAGAGATCAATAGCAAGGTACGAGAGTGGTCACGCTTCTGTTGAATGAAGACTAAATTGGGGTCACACGATTTTATTTTATTTTGGTACTGTCCGATCTACGCCGGATGGCTGGCCGTCTTGTGCCTCCCGGCTGACATTGTTCGGAATCTTCCCCGAAGAGCCAGCGACCAACGGCAAAGCAGCCTGCCTCCACCGTCTGTGGCCCCGGCCAAAACCCCGCTCCCCGACCCACCGCACTGTCGTGGTTGCGCCGCCCCCGGGCCAATCCACAAAGACTCCCCGTCATCCAGATCCGGCGGCGGTAGTACCTTCAATCCATGGAACTCTAAAAGATAGCCATATAAGCGCTGCTTCCACGATGAACTTTGTAGCCCCGCACCCTTATGTTAGACACCAGCCAACCGACAGCCTAGGAGCTCCGCCGCCTCGAGGGGTGCTGCTTCCCATTGCAAATCGATTGGCCCAGAATAAAAATTCAAACAACTAACGCCTAAATAAAGTGATTTGAGATGAGGGTGCGACCTATCTGGCGGCATGGTGAAGTAGGCAGGTCCAGCTGCCCAGTTGGTGAGGCCGGCGCGATTGCGGTGGCGACCGACGACAGGGAAAGAGCGATGTCGCGACGGTCGAAGGCTACGCCGAAGCAGCGCCAGGACTTTGGACGGATCCGAAGTTGGAGCCGCTTCGGCACCGTGAACAACGGCGGGGGTGAATCGGCTCCGGTACGGTTCACGCGGCCGTCGTTGAGGCAGCACTAGCAACACGGAGTAAGAGGCACACGGCCTAGTGCACGATGGCAAATGGACAGCGTCTCCAGCATTAGGGAGGAGGGCGACTGTGATATTGGTGCCGTGGGGGCGCCATGGAGGTGGGGCTGAGGTTTTGCGGCTCGGGAGAAGGGAGCTTCCCGGGGAGAAGGTGATTTGGCGCCCACGAGGTATGAATGGGGGCGGGCGGGGGAAATTGGGAGGGGAGTGGAACCATGTCTTACGGACGCATTTGTCTGAAATGTGAGGGGGAGTTACAGTTCTACCCTTGCCTATAGGCTTCTCAGCTTGGGTCTGTGTACTGAGGGTCGGGGATAGTAGAGTAACTTTTCTTCTCTGGGCGGGAGCGAGGAGGGCGAGGAGGGCGTGTTATGAACTATAGTGGGCGCGAGCAATTTCGGGCGAGGAGAGTGTGTTTTGAAATAGTGAGCGCGAGCTATTTCGGGTGAGGAGAGCGTGTTTTGCCGACCATGGTTTATGAATTATTTGGCACATGTCAATTCGACCGAGGAGAAGGCGTGCTTGGACGAAGTTACGAACCTACCCTCGATGTACAACGGGCCAATTGATGCGTGTCCCACGTAGGACGGTAATTTCGCTTCTCCCATTTATTTGCTCGGGTGAATTCCATCGAGCAGAGAGGATGTTTAACGGTTTGTTCAAATTTTGGGAGAACGAGCATTCACGTCTACCTTACCAAGTCTATTCGGATCAAATTTTGAAATATTAGCATGCCACTTATTTTTTAGATGGAGAGAAGATGCTCGGGAGTAATGTGTTTTTACATGCTCGTTGCTAGAGATTTGCTATATGACAAATAGTTAACCCACTCAAAAACGCGAATCAAACCCAAGATGAAATATCTCGATTCAATGAGATAGCTCGTTCAGTAGGTCAAAATAGCGAACTAAATCCAAAATTGAACACCTCAATCGAGTAGCATGTTGTACAGTATTATAGTGCTCCATGAACACGTTGAAAGTCAAATTAATGAACTTGTTTGATATATGCATATATCCGTTCATGTGTGGATTGCAGACAACATGTTCTCCAATTTAAATATTTGAATGTAAGTTTATATCGAAACATGGTTTATATCAGTCTTTGATGCATAAAACGCGACCTCCCCCTCTCCCGGACTCCTGTTCTCTCTCTCTCTCTCTCTCTCTCTCTCTCCGACAATCTTCAATTTTGTCGCACACATCCGACACAAAAACCTTGTTCATCCCTCCCCCTTTCTCTCCATCTCTCTCTCTCTCTTTGTGTGTGAGTGGGGGGGTCTTTCTAGTTCACATGCATATATACACCATCTATAGGTCTCTCTTGCACACTATGTATGATACTCTAGCTAGTCCAAGCTAGATATCTTGGGTGCACTCATCGTACGCGCACAGATTCCTTGGCTCTTTGCCTGTAACTCTCTCATGCGACACTATGTCGTCTCGGAGCTGTTCCCCCCCTCTCTCAAACTCTCCATCCACCTGGGTCACACATACACATGCATATCTCACTCGCACTCGATAGGCCCATCTAAAACTCTATCTCTCCCCATCGTTCTCTCTCCATCTCACATGCGCACACACACAATCTCATGTCCAGCTAGCCAAGTATGATGGTCTTTCACTCAATTGTAGGCACACGCAGTGCCCCCTATATGTATATGACTAGCTAATCTTAGTCTCCATCACAAACATGTGCAGGGTCTATCTCGATTTCTCTCGGGGCATCTTTCTATCACGCACGCACTCCCTTGATCTCCCACCCATATAGTCCCCTCACGATCTTGACGGGATCTCTCTATCACAAACACACCCTCTCTCCCTCCTCATGCGTCCATGCCATCCATGTGTCCCTCTTGACCTTTGTTCCTTGTTGGCCACACCTCTATTGGACATGTGCTACAGTTGTGTCTCTCTCCGTTGCAAACAATCACACACTAGCTATCTTCGTGTATCTCCTCGCCTTGCATTTCCATCTCGGAGATGCATGCGCGATATGTTCACATAAGAAACAAAAAAACACACACTCTCTCTAATTTATCGTTTGTTGTCACTTTCTCTTTCACACACATACTCTTTTTGCACACTTACTCATTCTCCTTCACACGCACTTGATCTGTCTCGACTGTGGCACTCTCCTCAGTCCATAGCATATAGATTTATTGAAAAGTCAAACATCACAAAGTTTGACCATGTACGTGGAGAACAAGAATTACATCTAGTAGGGCAAACATATGCCATTATATTCACCATGAGATGTAGTTTTGTATGATGTATCTTTGGTATTGTAGATATAAATAACATTTGCGTAAACCTAATCAAAGTTTCCAAAGTTTGACTTCTAAAAAATTAACATGCACTCCAAATCTGGTGTATCCGAGAAATGCCACTGCAATTTCCAAACTTTGAAAAATGCCATTTCATGCCATTTCTAGTGGTATTTTTCGAAGTCTGGATTGGCATTTTTCAATGTTTGCAAACTGCAGTGGCGTTTTTCCAAGTTTGCAAAAATTGCAGTGGCATTTTTCAAAGTTTGGAAATTGCAGCGCATTTTTATGAATGGCCATAATTGGAGTGATATTTATCTAATTTGTTTTTCAAACGGAAGCAGGGTGTCAACTGGGCTGTGCGGGACACTCTGGCGTGACTAAACAACCTTTTCTTTTATGTTTACCACAGACCAGCCTAGTAGTTTTTTTTCTTTCTGAAAATGGCTAGCCGAGTTCTTTTGTGATTTGTCAAGTACGTCGCTTTATCAGGCATGTTGGGCTGCAAATCTTTCAAGACGAGGAGAGCATCATTCGGCTGGCCGAGAAAATGGCCTATCAGTAATGAGAAATGGGCTGTACATTTTTAAAACACATCAAGCTGGCAATTATTTTGAAATATCTTTTTTTCATTTCGAGATTTTAAATTGCATTGATTTTTATCCGTGGATAATTTATTGGATTTTATATTGATATAAATTTATTTTTAAAATCAGTCTGAATGTGACTCGAAATTTCGGGATTAAAAACAGTTCAGACCGCACCGACATATGCAAAATTTCCTATCATTTTTTAACCCTGGCCACAATATGGGTTGTAATGCTAACATAAAGAATATGGGCTCCAAACAACCTGTAAGAATTAGCAAATGGGCTGTAAATTATTTGAAATAATGGCAGATGGGTTGTATGCTGTTTTCCACAGATTTGAGGCTTTCCACAGATGGCATGTATACTGTTGGATGTCCATCCAACGGCCGTCGTGCTTTTTCAATCTCTGCTCTTCCTGCTCCGGCCGCTCAAACAAACGCCGGTGGGACTGCCTGCTCCCTCCTCCCCGCGGCTGGCTGTGCTGCTGCGCAGGCCTCACCGCCCCACCGTACTCCCGTCGCTGGCCTAGCCATCCCTCTACTCACCCACACCTGCTGTTATTCTCCGGCGACGGCAGACGAACCAGTAAAACCCTCGTACAGTCGTACTCCCCTCCACGTGGGAAACAAAAACAACGGCCAAGTCTTCCCTGCCTCCGCGTCGTTCCCTTTCTAGGCCTCGCCGTCGTCCACCGCCCTGGTGCTCTCGGCGTGGCGTGGTCAGCGTGGTCAATGACCGACATGCATCTGAAGTGGACTGTACGTGGAGAGACTGACAGCTGGGTCCACGGCCGCATGCAAGGAAATGCATCCTTATTACACGCAAAATAATGATTTCCTCCACCTGACATCTGGGACCCACCAAAACGGCCTCTGTATTTCACGAAAAAACGTTACTGCCGCTGACAGCTCGGACCCACCAGCTATATCTTCGCACGCAAGGAAGTGCCTCCTTATTACGCACAAAAAAATGAATACTCCCCCTGCTAGCTGGGACCCAGTATAGTGGGCCTACTAAGTTGACGGGGACGAAGGGCTTTGTCAACTTAGTCGATATGCATGATTCTAGCTCGACTGACCGTACGATGTCCATCCAACGGCCGTAGTACTTCTTCAACCTCTGTTCTTCTTGCTCCAGCCTCCCAAAGCAGCGCCGGTCGTGCCGCCTGCTCCTGCCTCCCGTGGTCGGATGTGCTGCCGCGGAGGCCTCACCGCCCCCATACTACACCCACCACTGGCCAGGCCATCCCTCCACTCCACTCACCCACACCCCCTGTTATTCTGCAGCGACGACAGCGCAGCCGAACCAGTGAACCCTCATACTCCTCTCCCCGTGGGCACCCACTGCCACGTCTTCCCCGGCTCCGCGTCGTCCCCTTCCTAGGCCTCGCCATCGTCCACCGCCGTGGTGCTGTCGGTGCGGCATGGTCAATGTGGTCAACGACCGAATTCCATCGGAAGAATACTGTACGTGGAGAGGCTGAGAGGTGGGTCCACGACAGTCGCATGGAAGTGCCTCCTTATTACACGGAAAATAATTATTCCTCCACCTGACAGCAGGGACCCACTGGACGCCCACCAGTATATCGCGAAAAAAACGTTTGCCCCTGACTGTTGGGACCCACCTGATGGGCCACCATATTTCGCGACAAAAATGTTCCCCCTGCTGTCAGCTCGGACCCACCGGAAGTGCCTTCTTATTACGCACAAAAAATGAATACCCCCTGCTAGCTGGGACCCACCTTGGTTGGAGGCTGACTTGTGGGCCTACCAAGTTGATGGGGACGGAGGGCTTTGTCAACTTAGTCAATATGCACGATTCTAGCTCCAGTGACCGTACGATGCCCATCCAACGACCGTAGTGCCTCTTCATCCTCTGGTCTTCTTGCTCCTGCCGCCCAAACCAGCGCCGGTCGTGCCTCGTGCTTCTGCCTCCCGTGGCCGGCTGCGATGCGGCGGGGGCCTCACCGCCCCCTACTACTCCCACCGCTGGTCAGGCCATCCCTCTACTCACCCACACCCCCTGTTATTCTGCGGCGACGACAGCCTCACACCGCAGCAAACCAGTGAACCCTCGTACTCCTCTACGCCTGGGCATCCACTGCCACGTCTTCCCTGGCTCCGCATCGTCCCCTTCCTAGGCCTCGCCGTCGTCCACCGCCCTGGTGCTCTCGGCGCGGCGTGGTCAACATGGTCAAGGAACGGCTTCCATCGGACATGGACTGTACGTGGAGAGGCTGACAGCTAGGTCCACGGCCACAGCAAGGAAGTGCCTCCTTATTACGTGCAAAATAATTATTCCTCCACCTGACAGCGGGGACCCACCGGATGGGCCACTGTATTTCACCCCCCTTGACTGCTGGGACCCACCAGCTACATCTTCGCACACAAGGAAGTGCCCGACAGTCGGGACCCACCTGGTCGAAGCATAGGTAGCGTTGTCATTCTGGTCGCGAACGTGTACGTACATATATACTGGTGGATGTAGAGGCGCGCACGTGCCGTAGTAGAGGCGGCCAGGGTGCAAGAAAGAAAATACGGCCACGTATGTGTACATACGGGCGGGGTCTCGAACGCCTACTCACGCATATATACGGCGAGGGCTCGTTGACAAGGCTGCGTCAGAACGGAGAAACAGCGTTGTCGTCGTGTTCATGGGGAGGCAACAGAATGTGTCGTGTTCATGGGGAGGCAACGGAATGCGTCGTCTTCATGGGGAGGCAACGGAATGCGTCGTGTTCATGGGGAGGTAACAGAATGCGTCGTGTTCATGGGGAGGCAACGGAATGCGTCGTGTTCATGGGGAGGCAACGGAACGTGTGGGAGCCAACCGGCTGGGTCGGAACGGAATGCGTGGTCGTGTTCATCGGGAGGGCTTGGAAGGAACAGGCGATGGAAATGAGGCCTGGCGTACCACACAATGGAGGAAACGGACCTCCTACGTTCGGAACGGGGTCCTGTTGATCGGGAGGTGTCTGGCGTACCGCAAAATGGAGGAAACTGACCTCCTATGGTCGAAACAGGGGTCCTGTTGATCGGGAGGGGCGTGCGTACCACAAAATGGACGAAACGGACTTGTGTTGGAGCGCTACGGTCAAAACGGGGGTTTTGTTCATCGGGAGGGGTGTGGCGTACCGCAAAACGGGACTCCACGGGATACTGTTCATCTCCACCGTCGACCCCCTCCAGCCTCCACGAGCTACTGTTCATCCACCGTCGACCTCCTCCAGCCTCCACCTGCGACTGTCATCCACGGGCTCCTGTTCATCCAGCCTCCACCGCGCGCTACTCCATCGGCTACTGTTCAACCAGCCCTCTCCACGGGCTGCTGTTCAATCACCCCTCCACGGGCTACTGTTCATCCTGCCCTCCACCATCTACTGTTCATCCTGTCTTCCACGGGATGGTCCTGTTCATCCAGCCCTCCACGGGGTCCTGTTCATCCAGCCCCAACCGGCTCGATCGATCGAGGTCCTGTTCATCCAGAGGCAACACCACGGGGTCCTGTTCATCCACCCCCACCTGGAACTATTCATCCAACCCCCCCTCCCCCCCGCAACGCCCACTGTTCATCCAGAGGCAACATCGATCAGCTTCAGTTAGCAGCAGTAGTGAAGGAATCGCTCGATCGGGTTCAGTTAACAGCCATCGATCGATCGCTCGGGTTCAGTAACGCGTAGCCTGCAGTGCAATCGCTCGGGTTCAGTTAGAGCCCAACGCCTCGCTCGGGTTCAGTTAGAGCCAACGCCTTGCACACATGCGCGTACGTGTACGAGAGATCGCTCGGCCCCCAACCTCCCATCGTAACCGGGAACTCCCCGAAATTTTCCTCGCCCTCGCTTCTACCACGGTTTTTTCCATCATGGACAACCCAAAGAATGTCATGCAGCTATGTCTCCGGCCCGCCCAAGACGAAAAGCCCATTTTCTGTCATGATTTTTTGTCATAGAAGTAGGAGCCCACCACATCTATGATGATACTGGGTTTTGTCACAATTATCGTCAAAGAAGTATCATATGTATGAGAGAAAAAAATTTCGTTTGGCCCAAAATGTCACGGATGTGTCTTTTTTTGTAGTGGAACTTTCCCCCCGGACAGGTCTTCATATTCGGTGGCTTCGTACCGCGGGCCAACTCGCTTGGCCATCTGGAGCAGATCGCCAGCTACGCCCCTGGCCATCAGGTCGGATTCGGAAGCTTGAACTACGTCGTGGATATATGTGGAGACTTGATCTTCGAGGGATTTGAGCCCACGGCGATCGCTCCCCCTCATCCCGATGAACGTGACTTAAATCTGTCATCAGATCACACCCAGGAGGTGGTTCCTGCGGCTGCAATGACCTTACAGCCGAAACAGATCAAGCCATCCGAGGCCTCAGAGTTCACAGCGTTGGAGCCACACATGGACTCGACCCCCTGCAACATTCGCTTTAATGGAACTTCGGACTCGTCTCCGATTATAAGTTCTGGACTGTGTACGGCCGCAGACACCGAGCTAGATCGGTTATCGATCTTCGAGTTCAGTGCCGCTGATGTTTTACAGCACTCGCCTTGGGGTGACGTGCTAAAATCTTTAAAGAATTTGTCCTTAGAAAAGGACTCACAGTCGAACTATGTCCGGTTGGAGCTAGAGAAGGATGATGAGGAATTTTGCTCCCCACCCGCCACCCACTTCATAGCCACCGTCAATGACTTAACCGACATGCTTGACTATGGCTTCGAAGACATCGATGGTATGGACGACGATGCCGACGAGGAGCAAGGCCAAGACCTGCCATTCACTGGACGTTGGACGACTACCTCTTCATACGACATGTACATGGCTGATACACCTAAAGGATCCGGCGACGACAAAGAAGAGCCAGATGGGAATAAAACCTCCGAGACGCAGTCCAAGCGCCCGCGGCCCAAACTCCGCTCTAAGCCCCGCCGCTCAAAGGGCAGCAACACTAGCACCAGAGAAAATAGTACTCCGAGCGATGCCGAAAACAATGAAGGCCCTGTCAGGGCTACATCCGAACAGGAACACGACAACAGGCAAAACAACCCTAACGCACAGGCCATAGAAGATGAATCGGAGGATGATAGTTACCATCCACCCTCCAAGGAGGAGACAAGCCCTGGCAACGAATACTTTATCGTGCCTGAGGATCCTCTCGAGCAAGAGTGCTTTAAGCTCCAGCTCATAGCCACTGCAAGAAGCCTGAAAAAGAAACAACAGCAGCTTCAAGCTGAACAAGACCTACTCGTCGACAGATGGACTAATGTCCTGACAGCTGAGGAATACGGCTCAAGCGCCCAGCCAATAGGTACCCAAAGCATAGACTGCTACCTCAGTTCGATGAGGAGATAATAGATCCCATACCTCCCTCGCAAAATGCGGACAAGCCACCCCGCGGCTGGGATAAAACGGCAACTCAGACAGAACAGCAGCCCGCCCCACCGCCTCGCAAAAACAGGGACAAACCAGCTCAGGACCATACATAGGACCTTCGACAGGAATTGGACAATAGAGCAGCACACACCAGATCTATATACGAATCACGAGGATGTTTCCATACTCGGGAAAACAGCTACCGTTTCGGACGTGACAAACTTAATCACACCGGGCCGATAACCACAGAAGGATGTCGTCGGAGATATGCCGTGACACGGCCCCCTATAGAGGTGCCGCACACCCTCTCTGCTTCATAGACGAGGTGCTGGATCATGAATTCCCCGAGGGGTTCAAGCCTGTCAATATTGAATCATACGATGGAACAACCGACCCCGCTGTGTGGATCGAAGATTTTATTCTTCACATACACATGGCCTAAGGAGATGACTTCCATGCCATCAAATACCTCCCATTAAGGCTCAAAGCACCAGCTTGATACTGGCTAAATAGCCTGCCTGAGAACTCCATCGGCAACTGGGAGGACTTGGAAGTGGCCTTCCTCGACAACTTCCAGGGTACATATGTCCGGCCACCCGATGCCAATGCCTTAAGCCACATAGTTCAACAATCTGGAGAATCAGCCAAAAAATTCTGGACTAGGTTCCTAACCAAAAAGAACCTGATAGTTGACTGTTCGGACGCTGAAGCCCTAGCGGCCTTTAAGCATAGCATCCGGGACGAATGGCTTGCCCGCCACCTTGGCTAGGAAAATCCGAGATCCATGGCAGCCCTCATGACACTTATGACCCGCTTTTGCGCGGGAGAGGATAGTTGGCTGGCTCGCTGTACAAACACAACCAACAAAACAGGCCCCTCTGAGGCCAAAAACAGCACCGGCAAGCTCCGGCGCAACAGACACAAACGCCTAAGCAATGGCGATAACGCCGATGACACGACAGTTCATGCCGGATTCGGTGGCTCCAAGTCCGTCCAGCGAAAGAAGCCCTATAAAAGGAGCAGCGGAGGACCATCCAGCTTGGACTGCATACTTGATCGTCCTTGCCAGATACATGGCACCCCAGACAAACCGACCAACCATACTAATAGAGATTGCCGGGTATTTAAACAAGCCAGCAAGGTCAATAGCAGAAACAAGGAAGGAGAATCACAGAGCGAGGACGATGACAAGGAGCCCCGGCAGCCGAACACTTGGCAGCAAAAGAAATTTCCCCATCAAGTCAAAATGGTGAACATAATATATGCTACACACATCCCCAAAAGGGAGCGCAAGCACGCACTTAGGGACATCTACGCGTTAGAGCCATTCGCCCCGAAATTCAATCCGTGGTTGTCATTTCCGATCACTTTTGATAGTCGAGATCATTCAACCAGCATTCGCCACGGCGGTTCAGCCACACTGGTCCTCGACCCAATCATCGACGGATTTCACCTAACACGAGTCGTAATGGACGGGGGTAGCAGCCTCAACCTGCTCTATCAGAATACAGTATGTAAAATGAGCATCGACCCCTCACGGGTCAAGCCCACGAACACTACCTTTAAAGGAGTCATACTAGGCGTAGAGGTCCGTTGTATGGGCTCAATAACGCCGGAGGTAGTATTCGGTTCCCCGGATAACTTCCGAAGCGAAGAACTAATCTTCGATATCGTCCCATTTCGCAGCGGCTATCATGCCCTGCTTGGACAAACCGCATTTTCTAGATTCCATGCGGTGCTACATTACGCTTATCTCAAGCTCAAGATGCCCGGCCCATGTGGCATCATTACAGTAAATGGAAACACGGAATGCTCCCTCCATACAAAGGAGCACACTGCCGCCCTAACAGCAGAAGTACAGAGCGGCTTTCTCAAGAAGCATTATAATTCGGCTGCCGAGCCCCTGGACATCATCAAGAGGGTCCGGACCACACTACAGCAGGACAGCTCGACTCCTCAAGAGCCGAATTATCAATTTGACCTCTGTCCCAGCCCCGATGAGGCAAGGGGACTAATACCGCGCGTACATAAACTACGCACTCAAAACCCCATGGGAATTGAGGGAGGCTTAACTCGTTCGTGATCCACCGTACGGCTCAACCGACCCTGGGATTCGCACGCTTTTACTTTTTTTACGGGTTTTCTTCTCTTTTGAAGGTCTATGCAGACAACCCGCTTGTAGAACACACCAAGGAGGCAAGGAGTTGTGGCTTACAAGGGAATCCTTAGGTGGTCTCTACTAAACAATTGCCATACTTCCTTTTTATACCCGCACGTAGCTCGCCCTTGGTTGCGGCATGTTAAATAGCCCTACTTGCTTATCGCATTACTTGTACAAAGTACGCCTTGACGTACTAGTTACATCACAATGGTGAATACACGGTAGCGTCAGCTTATTATACCATTTTTCTGTTTACTCACCTCGGTATTAATTACTCACTGCACACATACACCATGGTACGTATTACTATGCCAGGGGCTTCATTACACCCAACACTATGACAATAAAAAGTCTGAACACTTTTATAGTATAGTTCGGCACCCCGAACTTATAGCATTATATGCATCAGCTCCGAATCATGTCTTTGGTCAATAGTTGGGTTGCCCGGCTCCTGTGCTTGATACCTTACGTTCCGCTATATCAGCTAGGGTAGTAAAGGTAGAACTACTGCGATTGTGTCCCGGTTCTTCCGGAAGAGCACCTCAGTAGAAAAGCCGAAAACTGACTATCATGATGCGGCGAGAGCCGGTCAGCTATTCGAGAGGTCACAAATCGTTAGAGATTCTTTTCCGCTTCTTGCGAAGAATCGGTTCCCCCGATTAGGCGTGCATAGCGCCCCTAGTTCGGTCTTCTGAATACCAGGGGCTTCACCAACTTTCTTAATTGTCAAACTCCTATGGCTAAGTGAGGGCGGTAAAGGCCTCATAGTCTGATTGCCTTGTTCGTTGCACTAAACACCTCCTTTAAGGACCAGAATGTGGAGTAAAGAGTCTTTAGGTTTATCCCGAACACCCCTGTACTATCTACGTGGGGGCAGAAGCTGGCGACTGGTCAACCCTCAGAGTTAATAAATGGTCGCACATGAGGTAAATTACAGGGCAAGGTAATACACATGATATCCTTCGAACATTGCTTCGCCACAAGGCGGGACCCCTCCAGCACACCTTCAAAATAATGCTCGGGTCGACGATGCTCCTTGCCCTCCGGCGGTCCCTCGGTCAACAGCTTCTTGGCATCTAGATTTGCCCAATGTGTCTTGACACGGGCAAAGGCCATACGCCACACCTTCAATCTAGACCGACCGATTCACGGCTTCGAGCCGCGGACAGGAACTGACAAGCTGCTGCACAAGCCCGAAGTAGCTGCTAGGTATAGGATTGGTAGGCCACAGCCGGACTATCAGGTCCTTCATGGTTAGCTCTGCCAACCTATGCAACTCGACCAACTGCCTTAGCTGGTCGCTGAAGGGCACCGGATGTTCGGATCCCAGATATTGGGACCAGAATAGCTTCTCCGTAGACATCCCTTCTTCGGCTCTATAATGCTCGGCAACATTCGACACACTGTGCGGCAGATCTGTAAACGCCCCTGGAAATCCAAATTCAGGATAAGTACAAGGAACGTTTGTTCTACATAGTTGCTATGCATGGTGAAAGATTTACCCGCCGTAATCTTCTTGGCCGCCTGAATTTCGTGGAGGGCGCTCTGGGCTTCGGCTCGTGCATCCCGCGGGCTCTGGCGGGCCTTCGCCAATTCAGACTCTTGCACCTTACAATCGCGCTCCAAGGACTCAAACCTCTTTATCGTGCCCTGGAGCTGTTGCTGCGCCTCGCCAACCCGGGCCTCGTGCTCCTCGCGCGAGGCGCGTTCCTTGGCCGCTTTGTCCTCGGCCTCGGCTAGCACCTTCTTAAGGGCCGCCACCTCGGTCGTGGCCACTAATAAAGTTTATGACACTTTAGTCCGACTGGACTACTCTTTTTTGAAATGTACCCACAGGTTACTGCATATCTTGGCTATCTTCCGGCTGCTTCTTCACGAGGCCGAGCTCCTCCTCGGCCCGCTCCAGTTGCCGCTTCAGTCCGGAAACTTCTGCAGCATCAGCAGTGGCAGCCTGCAGCGATACCTGCTTATTCACACAGACAACTCATGTTAGACTCCTGTGATATTTATTCTCGATCCTCTGTTTGGCTTTTCCTCCCGAACACCAAAGATAGCATCAGGGGCTACTGTCTATATGGTGGTATTTTTCCTACAATCACATTACTTACATCAAAGCCCGTTAGAAGGCTGGTGCAGGCTTCGGTCAGTCCGCTTTTGATAAACTGGACCTTCTCTAATACCGTGTCCATAAGGAGACGATGCCCATCCACGATAGAGGCGCCTCGTAGCGCCTCCAGCAGATTATCTGGTGCCACTGGTTGGACAGAGGTCACCGGTAGAACAGGCACATTCCTTCCTCAGGGGGAATGCCGTTCGCTGGACCCCGGAGCCATGTAGATCTTCGGAATGGTATCTGGCTGAGGCCCGAAGGGAAGTCGGGCCCCGTCACCAGTCCTCGTCGGGACTTTTTTCCCGTATGTCCGGCGGCCGAGGAGTCATCCTGGGACATCACCCCGATGGTCTCCGGAATCTCCCCCGGCCTGGGAAAGTCTTTTTGGACACCACCTCGTCATCACCATTGGGTGAGATGGAATGAGCACGTGGCGGAGACATGCTAGTCATCTCCTTTGAGTCCAACGAATCCTCTTTCGAGGATCACGGGGAGCCATCGCGTGCCGGACTGCAATGACAAGGTTTAAGATGTATCAATATTACAAACCAAGAAGGCCAGATGTTTTTGACTCTGGTACTCACGAGGCGGCCCGAGGCTTGGTCCGGCGAGGTCGCTCCGGACTGCTATCAACATCCCATGCGGAGTTATCCATGAGGGAGCCTCTCCCCCTCTTGGGCACCTCCGCCTCCAAACTCGTGGAGGCCTCCCTTTTCTCCCTTCCTCTCGCAGGAGGGGAGTCGCCTCCCTCCTCGTCGACATCGTCGGCGGCTGAGGGGTCTGTCTCATGGTCAGACGAGATGACCAAGGTGCTCCTTCGGCGAAGCCCACTCCCGGTCCCCTTGGCCGTGGTTTTTACCTTCTTCTCCGGTATGTCATAAGGCGCCGAAAATAGCATCTTTGTAAGGAGTGGGGTTTCTTCGTCTTCAGGCAGCGGAGCCGGACTATTAATCCATCCCGCTAGGTCGGCCCAGGCCTGGAAAAGAAATTGATAAGAAGGCTTAGTATCCTTCCTCAAAGTGTGTCCATAAATACTATACCTTGATTGCTTACCAAATTGGCCTGACGCTTAAAGTTGAGCCCGCGATCTTTGGTCAAGGGTGGCGGTGTCTCGCTGCCCTTGAAGAGCACCTTCCAGATATTTTCGTGCGTCATGCCGAAAAGCCTTAGCAGCGTCTGGTGCTTCGCCGAATCAAACTCCCACAAATAACAGGTCCGGCGCTGACACGGAAGGATCCGGCGTACAAGCATGACCTGGATCACATCAATGAGCTTGATCTTCCGGGTTACCATATTCTAGAGGCATGTTTGGAGCCCCGTGATCTCTTCCAAAGATCCCCAGGTGAGGCCCTTCTCTTTCCAGGAGGTAAGCCGCATCAGGACTCCGGATCGGAATTTGGGAGCTGCCACCCATTTGGCGTCACGCGGCTCGGTGATATAGAACCACCCCGATTGCCATCCCTTCACCGTATCTACAAAGGAGCCTTCGAGCCAGGTGGTATTGGGCATCTTTCCCACCATGGCACCTCCGCACTCGGCCTGTTGGTCGCGCACCACCTTTGGTTTTACATTAAAAGTCTTCAGCCATAGGCCAAAGTGAGGTGGGATGCGGAGAAAGGTTTCGCACACAACTATGAATGCGGAGATGCTGATGATAAAGTTGGGAGCCAGATCGTGGAAGTCCAGCCCATAGTAAAACATCAATCCACGGACAAATGGATGAAGAGGGAATCCCAGTCCACGGACGAAGTGTGTGAGAAACACAACCCTCTCATAGGGCTCGGGGGTAGGAACGATTTGTCCTTTCACCAGGAGTCGGTGAGCAATCTCCTTGGCTAAATAGCTGGATTCGCGTAGCTCTGTGATGTCCTTCTTCTCAACGGAGGAGGCCATCCACTTGCCTCCAGCTCTGGATCCGGACATGATTGGAGTGCCATCTCTAATGAGAAAAAGCTAAAGCTTGGGCGCTAGAGCTTGAGGACGGAAGGACTGAAGGTTAAGAAGGGTGTGGTTAAAGGGACAGTGTCCTTATCCCCTTATAAAGGCCGAGAATATCAAGTGCCTCCCCACTCGTCCTAAAAACCTGCCTATTCCCAAGGGCTGTATAAACGACACGGTTGGGTTGCCCATGCCCGCATTGATGAGAATCCAGCGATAAGGGGATATGATCTCTGCTTTTACGAGACGTGCCAATGGCAACCGCGTCTCAAAACATGGAGCGACAGACGAAAAGCGGGTCGAAATTATGACCGGACAAACGTAATGTCGTGTTGTGAAAAGCTATCATCGGATAGAACTCGTGTGAAAATATATTCCCTCTGCGACTGTGTGTGGTATGTAACAGGTCCGGGTACTATCATCGCATCCGAAGACTATCTTGGAGTTCGGAGAAAGGGGAACCTGCCATGCAATTCCCAAGACAATCTGCACGCCGGACTCCTCGTCATCGAAAGCCAGGTTCAGGGGCTACTGAGGGAGTCCTGGACTCAGGGGTCCTCGGGCGTCCGGCCTGTTATCCATGGGCCAGACTGATGGGCTGTGAAGACATGAAGGTCGAAGATTGCACCGTTTCCGGATGGGAGTCTACTTGGCGTGGAAGGCAAGCTTGGCGACCGAAGATTCCTTCTTATGTAACCGACTCCGTGAAATCCTAGACCCCCTCGGTGTCTATATAAACCAAAGGGGATAGTCCGGAAAGGACACCACATATGCTTATTACCATACCCATATAGGCTAGACTTCTAGGGTTTAGCCATTACGATCTCGTGGTAGATCTACTCTTGTAATACTCATATTCATCAAGATCAATCAAGCAGGAAGTAGGGTATTACCTCCATAGAGAGGGCCCGAACCTTGGTAAGCATCGTGTCCCCCGTCTCCTGTTACCATCGATCCTAGATGCACAGTTCGGGACCCCCTACCCGAGATCCCCCGGTTTTGACACCGACAACCGCCACGAGCAATTTGACGGGTACCGGTGACCGCTCCCAAGGGTTGCCAAAGTGTACGGGTTCGGTAACCACCCCCAAGGGTTGCCATTTGTACAGGTTCAGTGATCACCCTCAAGAGTCCCTTATTGGAATCACGACATCTTGCATTGTGCGAGGGCGTGAGGAGATTACGGTGGCCCTAGTGGCTTCTTGGGGAGATTGTGCCTCCACACCGCTCCAAACGGAGATTAGCATCTGCAAGGATGTGAACTTCGGGATACATCATCATCTCCGTGTGCCTCGGTTATCTCTTACCCGAGCCCTTTATTTATGCACTTTACTTTGTGATAGCCGTATTGTTTCTTGTCATATATCTTGCATTCACATAGTTGTTTATCTTGCTTAGTATAAGTTGTTGGTGGACATAGGTGAGCCTAGTTGTTGTAGGTTTTGTGCTTGACAAATTAACCGCTGGGTTTATTCCGCATCTGTTCAAGCCTAAACCATAATTATTTTAAATCACCTATTCACCGCCTCTCTAGGCGACTTCCACGATCTTTCAATTTGTATCAGAGCCTTGTCTCTATTTTTAAGGCTTAACCACCTAGAGAGTAAGGATGTCGACTAGGGGTTTAGGTTTCTCTGACACTCTTAGTTTCGATGTCACAAATTTTGATGTTTGGGTAATTCGCATGCTTAATCTCTTTAGGGTCATGGACCCAAATTTAGAGCAAATTGTAGATATGGGTTTTTGTCCTCCAAAGGATCCCCAATGATTATCATTGGATGATGAGAAAAACTCTTATCTCAATGCTCAAGCTTCTAATGTGCTCTTTGATGCTTTGAGAATTGTAGTTACATTTCAACTCATGCCATTTCGGGATGCTCATTTGTGGACAAAGCTTCAAGATAAATATGGCATGTCCAAGTTTTGTGGGGATGATTGTTCTCCCTCCACCTCCGGCTGTGTTGAGTTCTCAACATCTTCTACTTCACCTACATGTGGTTTTCCACAAGGTAATGAAATGGTGAGTAGTGTTGGTTGTTGCAATGATGATAGTATGATTATTGTGGATGATCTTTCACCGCTATCTTATTGCAATGCATCTTATTTGGACTTTAACACTTCGAGCACCATACATGTTTCACATGCTTGTGTTGATAGTCTATGCATATCTTGTAAAATTTGCTTGACTAAATCTCATGATGATATGCTTGTTATATCTTGTTGCCATGATAAAAATGCTTGTATTTCCTCGAGTTGTGGTGCTAACAATGTAGAGGAAACCCAACAATCCATGGAACATGATCTGGTTTTAAATGGTGCTTCAAAGGATCCTACATCATCATCTATTGCGGTTCGCCTTATGGCCAAGGCTTCAAAGGTATCTCCTACCTTGAACCCCAATATGTCTCTTGATGATGATGTTGATGCGAATAATGATGAGGATAATGATGAAGAGAATGATAATGTTGCCTCCTTAAAAATTAAGGGGGGAAATATTTTTAAAGCTCTTCATAAGAATAAAATTGCTCGTTTCAACTTCATGGAAATCATGTCCATTGCCATTAAGGGCAAGAATTATACTGAGGAGTTGGAATCTCATCTCGAGGAGCATGAGGTCAGTATTGAAAAAATGGAAGTTCATGAGCATGATTATGCTAATGAGATTGCGGAGCTCTCTCAAGCTCTTGAACTTGAACAAACCACCAAGGAATCTCTTGAGGAGACTTTTGCTCTAGAATTATCTAGAGTGAAGGAATCTCATGATAGAGCTCTTGAGGTGGCCAATGATTTTGAAACTAAAAATGAGAAGCTTGAAGTTGCGCATGCTAAACATCTTGAGGACTTTGGGCACCTCGAAAATGTCTCAAGAGTCATTAAGAGTGAGCTCATCAAACTCACCGAGTCTCATGCACAACTTAAAGCTTCGTATTCAAAAGAGCTTGCCAAGTTGCCTTCTCCTCTTGCTATTATTGATGATGCTTGTGCTACTAACTCTATTACTTGTGAAGCATCCATTTTGAAGGAGAATGTTGACCTACGGGCTCAACTTTAGTTGTTATCTAGTAATTATGGGAAATTGGAAGAAACTCATGAAAAGCTCTCAAGCTCTCATGATGATCTTCTAGTATCCCATAATGTTCTAAAGATAGCTCATGAGGCCTTGATTGCTAAGGTAACATCTAGTGAGCCTCATGTGGATACTATCACTACTTCAAGTCAAATTGCTACGTTGCCACATGCTAGTCCTTGTAATTCATCGACTGATAATGTTAGTACATCTTGTGATGAATTGCTCTCCTTGCCTTGTTGCTCTAACGATGAAGTTTATACTTCCTCTAGTACTTGTGTTGAGACTAACCATTCAAAGAGCTCAAGGCCCAAGTCACCTCATTAAAGAAAGACTTGGAAATGTGTCATGAAGGGAAGTCCACACTCAACAATATCTTGAGTGTGCAAAAAAACCCAACGACGACGTGGACTTGGATTCAACTCCAATAAGAAGAGTAAGTCCAAGATGAACAAGAAATCGGCCAAGATTATTTTCTTCAAGTGCAAGATTGAGGGCATCATGTTAGATCTTGCTCATTGAAGAAGAAGGCCATTAGTGACAAGCAACAAGGTAAGCGGCCACAAGTTCATTCTCATGCTCAACCTCAAGTTGAATAAAGGCCTCTTCCCAAGAAAACTCAAGCTAATGCTTCTCAAGTTGAGAAATTAAGTGAGAAGAAAGTGAAGAGTAGACATTGCTACCTATGTCGTGAGAAAGGTCACCTTGCTTCCCCATGCACTAGTGGTAACTTATCCAACCCAATTATTATTGATGATATCTATTCTCTTGGGAAGGATAAGGTTGGCAATGCGTTGGCCATGTTCGTTGGTACTCAAAGTGGTGTCAATCAAAGAACCATTTGGGTAGCCAAGCCTATTGTGACTAACCTCTTAGGACCCAACTTGGTTGGGGACCAACTATCTCAAACTTGATCAATAGGTGACTATGGAGGTCATTGGAGACTTGGCTACATTATGAAGAACTAAGGGGATTTTCATTATTCATATCATCTCAAGCCAAGTCATTCGGATTATCAAGTTTCTATCTTATATGCAATGTTCCTTCTTGCGGTAACTCGTGCTTAAATTGTTTACATTGAAAGTTACTTTCCCCTTTATATGTTTGGTTTTGTTCCTTGCATGTGTTTGTATATGTTGTCCTTCCAACTTGATTGTCTTGAGCAATCAAGTATGTGTATGTTGGTTTGCACATCATGTACATGTGTGTCGTACGTTGAGCCTTTATGATTCTTGTTTGTATCTTAGTTGGTTCTTGTGAGAGATTAATGGAATATCCCATTGTGGGGGAGTGATGTGCTTTATGCACCTCACAATCCTATAAATGTGTGTACATGAGGAATACCATCTAGTATTGATAAAACAAGATTATCTAGTCGCTTTGTGGTATGTCTTCTCATGAGAAATTCAAATTCAAAATAGTAGATTAATTATCTCTTGTTGGATCCTCTTATTGCCACTTGTTAAGTCTTTATTGGTATCACGTTATGGGGGAGTAATATGCTATGTGCATATTACAAGCCTAGAAAATGTGTACATTTGAGATATTGTCACCTAGAATTGATATTGTAAATTATCTTGTTCCTAGGTGGCATGTTAGCTCTACAAGTTGCAATTTTCTTGTGTTTTGTGTGAAGATGATGTCGGATATCCTTGCTATCTACCTCTAGGAATTATTTCCAAATACTTGTGTTTTGACAATTGGTACTCACTTATGTGTGGTAGAAATTGTTGATCATCTTCACGTTGGCGTTTTATTTTTATTTGCCTTTTCTCTTGCCAAGTTTGTGTCAACTCCCATTGCCTTTCGTGCCACTTGAGGATCTTGTCGTTTTCTTGATCTTGTCTTGTGTTTTATAGATATAGTGAAAGTGGTGATCCCATCTCGTGCTTTTTGTATCCAAATGCAAATTCTCTATAATGCACAATGCTTGGTGGAGCTATCCTATTTTTCTTAGAACGCTCACCGTGTGATCCTTGTTAAGTGTGTGTTGGTGGAATGCAAATGGTTTCTTTTCGGTACTTTGTGCCATCATGAAACTTTGTAGAGCACTTGGTTTGTTTGGAACCATTCTCTCTTTTGGGAGTTTGACATCTTTCTTTTTGCATGTATCAATGGATATCTCATTCCTTGATGTATCTTTCAGTTCATATCCTCCAAGTGTTGATTTATTCATTTGGTATCCTTTCTTCACTTGGTATTTCTATGTCAATTGGTATCGGTTCTTGAAAAGTCTTGAGCATGCATATTAGCTTCATGTAGTTTCTTTGGCATGCTTTCTTTCTTTCTTTGACCCAATATATAGGGGAAACTCCGCCAAGTCTCAAATTGGATGAGATGTGCATGAAATTCTTTTTCATATCTATATGCACATATTTATGTGGAGTTTGTCCTATATATTGTTGGTTCTCTAACTCTTTGGTCCCAATGAGTTTGGGTACCATTTTTTGTTTTTTTTTGTTCTAAGAACAATTGGAGATGCATTGGATGCTCGGCCCACTCACAAGGAAGGTGTTGTCACCATGTGCTTATTGGAGTCAAGCTAGGATAATCAATGAACTACTATCTACCTTCAATTGGTATCTACTACATCCTTCCAATGTTAACTCGGTAACAAGTATCTTCCTATACTTCATGCACACATTTCTTGCATCAACCTTGTGTAGGTTGTATCATGACATGTTATTCATTCTTTCTTGTGATACTCGTTTCCTTTCTCAAAGCCTCCCAACAATGATCTCTTGTTGCTAGTTGTGATGTCTTTGATGGATGTGTGGTAGGAGTTCATTTATATACAATCAGACCATATCTAGCCATGTGCTATGCTTCCAAGAAAATATCTTATTGGTATATTTATGACTTCCTTGTGGATATCTTGTTCTTTCCTTTGTGTAACTATTTCATGTGTACCTACACTTGAGTAAAGTTACATCTCTAGTTGATATCCTTATTCTTTCACGTCCACCTTTCTGTCCTTTGTATTTCCTAGATGGCTCCGTGAAAGGATTTGTCTTGAGTGCGGATCTTATATCTTTGCATCTTGTTGCACTCCTACGAGGTGAAGATTATTTTCCTCATGCTTGCCTTTATGAGGTTTTTGCCATCTTAATTGGTATCCCTCGTCTTGATGAGCCTTTCATCTTCTATCTTCACCATGGGTTGTCACAAGACTTGTTGTTAATTCACATTTTAGTGAGCTTGTGAACCCATTTGCTTGTTGGGTGTGTGTGGGGAGGACATGTCATGCACCGTGTATCTCATTTATCCAAGACTATGTTGATGCTTTATGCTCATCCTTTTATTAGTATTCTCAAGTGCTTTATCATGACTCACACACATCATTTGGGTTAAGCCTACTCTTAAGTTGCCTCTTTTATATGTTGCTTAACCATTTGTTTGTTGCAAGTGCTAGGCTTTGTTTCCTACATGTCCACTTGCACTTGTTGTGAGTTTCTATTGATTTTCAGGGAGTGATGATCCTATTTTTGTGCACTTGGTATCCTAATGCAAATATTCTAAGGAGTGCACAAATCATGGGGAGCTTCACTAGTGTCTTTAGAACACTCTGTTGCTCTCTTGCACTTGTAGTGAGGTTCTATTGATCTTGGGGGAGTGGCGATCCTATTTTTTCCTCATTGTATCCAATTACAAAACTAAATTATGCACAAGTCATGGGGAGCTTCTCTAGTTTCTCTAGAACACTCCTTTGCTCATATCATAATATCTTTTATTCATGTGGCTCGTAGGATCTTTGGTCTAGTTGGTTCAATTGGTATCTTTTGATAGCTTGCTTCAATTGGTATCTTTTGATTGCTTGATTGCTTGTTTCTCTCTTTGTTATGTCTTTATGGCATATCATTCTATTGCAATCTTTGGGCCTCAATATAGTTTGTCCTCCTCCAAATATTTACCGTTGGATATGTGTATTGCATTCCACTCTCTTCTGGAGAAATACACAATTTATGGAGAAACATAGTTTATATTGGCCTTCTAAGCTTTTCTCCAATTTTGGCAATCGATCCCAATGGGGGAGATGTTTCAGAGAGTTTTATGGATAAGTTTAGAGAGTCATATTTTCTTGCTTTGGTTGTGTTCCTAAGTGTTTGCATCTCATATGCATGCATTATTAGTTGTTGCATTGCATGGTGATGCATAATTCCTTGTATAAACTCTCTTGAAAGTGATTGTCATCAATTACCAAAATGGGGAGATTGAAAGAACATGCCGTGCCCCCATGTATTGTTTTGGTAATTGATGACAATCTCTATGGACTACTGGTTGCCTAGAGGTATATTTGAAGGTTTTGTCCATAGGCTTTTCTTGGAGTACATGTGTTGGTTTCAAGGAGAGTTTGTGTAGACCAAGGTGCTATTCAAGGAATTAACTAAAGATCGGTCTTGTGAGAGGTTGATCAAGACTAAGTAAAAGAGTGAATCAAGTTGACCGACACACAAAGGTAGAAGATGTACCGAGAGGGATCAAGTAATCTCATGGTATGGTAAGCATTGTCAATTACGCTTTGTGTGCTAACCCATGGTCTTCATGAGAGTTCTTTGTGGGGTTAGGTTGCCGTGTGTAAGTTCAAGTGATGCTTCACGGAGAGATCAAGTGCTTGAAGCTTGCCGTCCATTGCGGTGACAATGGACTTGTGAAGATGTGCCGAAGAGTGGCTCACCCATAGTGGAGTATGGAGGAGCAATCTACTAGTCTTCACCAAGCCAACTCAATCAAGAAAGGTGGTCCAACTTGAGGAAGTTAAGATCGTCTACATCTAGCTCAAGTGGACTTTGTGGAAGGCAAAGGTTTGCCCTTGATAGGTTTTCTACGGGTCTCATGGTGGTAGTTGGGAGACCGGGTTATAGGATCGATTACCTATTGGAGTAATTAGCCATAGGTAGCCCTGTCGGCTCCCCATGGCGTTTCAAGGCATCGGGGCCGGCTACGCCCCTCAAAGAATCCAAGATCAAAGCACCGCCTTCTCGCCGCCGGCTGGTCCAGGCAGCCGGCTACAATAAGGCGGCATGGCCCAGAAGGCGGCCTTAAGATGGGTCGACTCCTAGGAGGCGGCCTTTGGAGAGGCCGGCTCCCAACAGGCGGCCCCAAGCGCTCTCTGAGTTTGCGCCCTCATAAAAGTGACGAGACGGGGCATGGCTACAACACGCCTCGCCGCCCCAAGTCTAGGGTATGGCAAGGCCACAGTGCGCCGTACCAAGCGGGGCTCCTCCGTTCGGTGCAACACTGTTGCCACGCTGACCCTGATGTCACCCCCGTCAGAGCGGGCTATGCCCCCACGACGGGCTGTGGGTACGGCCCGCAGGCGGCGGGCCCCACTCAACATCGGGAAGACCAAAATGCGATCGTCCCTGGCCAGTTGGCTCAGTAGAGGCCGGTAGATGACCAGGCAGCCCTCCCCCTCTTGGGGGCTGGTGCGCCATTAACCAGACGAGACGGGGAATGGCTACAGTGAACGCCCGCCAGGCGGCGACACTGTATCCACGCCTCCCCTGACAAAGCACGCATCATTAGCCGCATCGCTACAATATCAGGTAGCCGGCAGGACCCGCAAGCGGCGGGTATGGCCTATCGGCCAGGTACCGGACATACGGCGGGACCCACCAGGCGCCGGGACCCACCGGCCAACGGAGAAGCCGGCGACCAGAGACACTGATGGCTTTGGCCTACACCCGATCGGATTACCATTGTACCCCTAGGGTAGGCCTATATAAACCCGACAGGGCACCCATGCAAAGGGTTCAGCCTCTTGTTCACCCACACACCCACATAGAGAGAGGAAGCTAGGGCTAGACTTGCTCTCCTTTCCCCCTCTAGAAAAATAGCTCAAGGAGCAAGCTTGTAGCCACCATTGGTGCTTGAGTGATCATGCGGAGACCCCGCAGAGAAGGACTAGGGGTGTTATCTCCATGGAGAGCCCTGAACCTGGGTAAGATTTGCCGGCGTGCATGTCTTTGCCTCATCCCGTTTCTTGGCACCGGCCACGTCTTACTAGCCCCCATCATGATTAGCCATCCTTTGGCATATGTCGCACCAAGCCCCCGACATTTAGCACCCACCGTGGGGCTAGGTGCACCGTCATCCAGAGATCTGTTCTGGACGGGAACCCTCTTCCTCCCTGGAGAGCGCAGCCAGCCAGGCACACCGGATGGCGTTTGCGCCGACGCGTTCCTAGCATGGAGGTCGCCTGCGCGGCAAGCTGCCTCGCTGACCTCGTTGGCGAGATCCTCCTCTCCGACGAGCCTGCGTCTGACGCAGGTGCTGACAGCCCCGAAAGCCGCCTCGTCAACTTCCTCGACCAGCTCCACGTCGCCAACGAGCCGGCCATCGACTTGAAGTCGGTTGGCTCCACCGACCCGATGCTCGTCGACTCCGACACGGCATCACTTGACGCACTCCCTACCAACATGGTGATCGTTGATGATCCTATTCCCCGCACCGACAGCGGCGGCAGCACCGTCACGGAGGTGCTCGTCATCAGCCACGATGGAGTTCCCGGTAACGGGGCCCGAGACCCACTCGAGGCAGCGCTGCAAGACCTTGCTGCACCCATAGCAGAAGACGCCGACGCCGAGACGCCGGAAGCCCGCTGATACGTCCATTTGCATCATGTTGTGATATCGATATTTATTGCATTATGGGCTGTTATTACACATTATGTCACAATACTTATGCCAATTCTCTCTTATTTTACAAGGTTTACATGAAGAGGAAGAATGTCGGCAGCTGGGATTCTGGGCTTGAAAAGGAGCAAATATTAGAGACCTATTTTGCACAGCTCCAAAAGTCCTGAAACTTCACGGAAGTTATTTCCAGAATATATAAAAAATACTGGGTGCAAGAAGTACCAGAGGGGGGCCACCCACCAACCACGAGGGTGGGGGCGCGCACTACCCCCGTGGGCGCGCCCCCTGCCTCCCGGGCCCTGAGGGAGTCCTGGATTAGGGGGTGTTCGGATAGCCAGACTATACCTTCAGCCGGACTCCTGGACTATGAAGATGCAAGATTAAAGACTTCGTCTCGTGTCCGGAAGGGACTTTCCTTGGCATGGAAGGCAAGCTTGGCGATACGGATATACATATCTCCTACCATTGTAACCGACTTTGTGTAACCCTAACCCTTTTCGTTGTCTATATAAACTGGAGGGTTTTAGTCCGTAGAACAACATACACAACAACAATCATACCATAGGCTAGCTTCTAGGGTTTAGCCTCTCTGATCTCGTGGTAGATCTACTCTTGTACTGCCCATATCATCAATATTAATCAAGCAGGATGTAGGGTTTTACCTCCATCGAGAGGGCCCGAACCTGGGTAAAACTTCGTGTCCCTTGCCTCCTGTTACCATCCGGCCTAGACGCATAATTCAGGACCCCTACCCGAGATCCGCCGGTTTTGACACCGACATTGGTGCTTTCATTGAGAGTTCCTCCGTGTCGTCGCCGCCAGGCTCGATGGCTCCTACGATCATCAATAGCGATGCAGTCCAGGGTGAGACCTTCCTCCTCGGATAGATCTTCGTCTTCGGCGGCTTCGCACTGCGGGCCAATTCACTTGGCCATCTGAGCAGATCGAAAGCTATGCCCCTGGCCGTCAGGTCAGATTTGGATGTTTAAACTACACGGCTGACATCCGCGGGGACTTGATCTTCGATGGATTCAAGCCACTACTGAGCGTGTCGCACTGTCATGACGCGCATGATCTAGCTCTGCCGCCGAACGGTGCCCTGGAAGCCACACACGCATCGGCTTCGACCCTTAATTCGGAGCCAACTGCGCCGATCGAGGATGGTTGGTTGGACACCACCTCAGGGGCTGCGATCCCAACGGCGATCGAGACGAACACCAGCCCCGCACTCCGCGAGACTCATAACTCCAAGGAGCCGGACTCCTCTCCGAACTCTGAACCCCTCGCGCCCCTGCCGATCGAATCCGATCAGACGACGATCATGGAGTTTACTGCCGCGGACATCTTTCTGCACTCGCCTTTCGGCGATATTTTGAAGACACTAAAGTCTCTCTCTTTATCAGGAGAGCCCTGGCCGGACTATGGTCAGCAAGGTTGGGATACGGATGATGAAGAAATTCAAAGCCCACCCACCACCCACTTTGTAGCCAGTGTCGATGATCTAACCGACATGCTCGACTTCGACTCCGAAGACATCGACAGTATGGACGCCGATGGAGGAGACGATGAAGAACCAGCGCCTATCGGGCCCTGGAAAGCCACCTCGTCATATGACATATACATGGTGGACACCCCAAAAGAAGGAGATGGCGATGGAACAGCGGAGGATGACCCATCCAAGAAACAGCCTAAGCGCCGGCGTCAGCGGCGCCGCTCAAAATCCCGCCAAAACAAATACGGTGATTCCAGCACGGGAGATAATAATACTCCGGAGAGTGCCGAAGAAGCCTCAAGAAAAAACAGCAATAGCTTAAAGCTGATCAAGACTTGCTAGTCGACAGATGGACCGAAGTCCTTGCGGCCGAAGAGCATAGACTCGAACGCCCCTCCAAGAGCTACCCAAAGCATAGGTTGCTACCCCGACTAGAGGAGGAATCACTTAAACCTGCATCACCTGCACTCGATACGGCCGATCGGCCACCTCGTGGCCGCGATAGAGAGGCCTCTCGGCCCTCCACTCAAGCCGCACCCCATACCAAGGCACGAGAAAATGCGACGGACCTGCGAGATATGTTGGAGGACAAGGCAAGGCAAACAAGATCGATCTACGGATCGCGTGGGCGCCCCACGACTCGAGACGGTAACCGTCACGCCGGCCACAAATTCGGCAGGGCCGAACACAGTAGATAAAGCTCACTGGAGCTACGTCGTGATATAGAGGCGCCGCACACCCACTATGCTTCACAGATGAAATAATGGATCATCAAATCCCCGAGGGTTTCAAACCCATAAACATCGAATCATATGATGGCACAACAGATCCTGCGGTATGGATCGAGGATTATCTCCTTCATATCCACATGGCCCGCGGCGATGATTTCAACACCATCAAATACCTCCCACTCAAGCTTAAAGGACCAGCTCGGCATTGGCTTAACAGCTTGCCAACAGGATCAATCAGTTGTTGGGAGGACCTGGAAGCCGCATTCCTCGACAATTTCCAGGGCACTTATGTGTGACCCCCAGACGCCGATGACCTAAGTCACGTAATTCAGCAGCCAGAGGAATCGGCCAGGCAATTCTGGACACGGTTCTTAACAAAGAAAAATAAAATAGTCGACTGTCCGGACATTGAGGCCCTAGCAGCCTTCAAGCACAATATCCGTGATGAGTGGCTTGCCCGGCACCTTGGATAGGAAAAGCCAAAATCTATGGCAGCACTCACGACACTCATGACCCGCTTTTGCGCAGGAGAAGACAGCTGGCTTGCTCGTAGCAACAACATGACCAAGAACCCTGGTAATTCGGATACCAGGGACAGTAGTGGCTGGTCGCGTCGCGACAAGCAGAAGCGCCGTATTAACAGCGACAACGCTGAGGATACGACAGTTAATGCCGGATTCAGAGGCTATAAATCCTGTCAGTGGAAAAAGCCATTCAAAAGAAATCCTAGGGGGGCGTCCAGTTTGGACCGAATACTCGACCGCTTGTACCAGATACATGGCACCCCCGAAAAGCCGGCCAATCACACCAATAGGGATTGTTGGGTGTTCAAGCAGGCAGGCAAGTTAAATGCCGAAAATACAGACAAGGGGCTGCATAGCGATGACGACGAAGAGCTCCGGCCGCCGAACAACAATGGATAGAAGGGTTTTCCCCCACAAGTGCGGACGGTGAACATGATATACGCAACCCACATCCCCAAGAGGGAGCGGAAGCGCGCGTTAAGGGACGTATACGCGATAGAGCCAGTCGCCCCAAAGTTCAACCCATGGTCCTCCTGCCCGATCACCTTTGATCGAAGGGACCATCCCACTAGCACCCGTCATGGCGGATACGCCGCATTGGTTCTAGACCCAATTATTGACAGATTTCATCTCACTAGAGTCCTTATGGACGGCGGCAGTAGACTGAACCTGCTTTACCAGGATAGAGTGCGGAAAATGGGCATAGATCCCTCAAGGATTAGGCCCACCAAAACGACCTTTAAAGGCGTAATACCAGGTGTAGAGGCCAACTGTACAGGCTCAGTCACACTTGAAGTGGTCTTTGGATCTCCAGATAATTTCCGAAGCGAGGAGTTAATCTTCGACATAGTCCCATTCCGCAGTGGCTATCATGCACTGCTCGGGCGAACCGCATTTGCCAAGTTCAATGCGGTACCACACTACGCATACCTTAAGCTCAAGATGCCAGGCCCTCGAGGAGTAATTACGGTCAATTGAAACACCGGACGCTCCCTCCGAACAGAGGAGCACACGGCGGCCCCTGCAGCGGAAGTACAAAGCAGCCTCTCCAGGCAGTTCTCCAGTCCGGCCATTAAACGTCCGAACACCGTCAAGCACGCCCGGAGTAACCTACAACACGACCGCCGGGCACGTTCCGAGCAGGCGTAGCAACGCGGCCCCAACCCCAGCCCTCGCAAAAATGCGACACCAGTGCTTCGCGCACATAATTACGCTCTAGAAATACCATGGGTACAGGGGGAGGGGAATCATCACGGCACGCCCGAAACATGGCTTAAACCGCACCAGGGGCTGCCGATTTTTTAATTTTCTCTTACTTTCAGGACTCCATTCTTCGGAAGGCCTGTTCGGCAGTTTAATTGCCGCACAAACGAAGCAAGAACCAGGGAAGCAGACAAGCCATGCCGCATTACGGAACTCCCAGGTGGTCTTTATCACGAGTAGTATACCTGTTTCGCATACCATTCTACAGCCAGCCCCTGGAACAGACATGTTAAATAGTCCAACCTTTTGCTTATCGCATTATTTGTATCGTTCTGCTTTGATCGCACCCCTTTTTAATAAACAATGCATAGCTTTCGTCTATTTTTGCATTACTCTTTTTCTATAAATATATGTTCCTTAACGACATGTTGCACACGTACACTTTGGTACGGCCAAAATACGCCAGGGGCTTTAGTACCCTCAATATGGTGTGAGAAGTCCGAACACTTTAACAAGTGCGGCACCCCGAACTTATAGCATTATATGCATCGGCTCCGAATCATGTCTTGGGTCAATAGTTGGGTTTGCCCGGCTCCTATGTTTTGGTTCCTTACGTTCCGCTATATCGGCTAAGGTAGCACTAGGAGAACCACTGCGATTGTGCCCCAGTTGAGCTGGGTCGAGCACCTCAGTGGAGAAAGCTAAAACTGACTGTCATGATGAAGCGAGAGCTGGTCGCTGTTCAAGAGGTTTTTCAAGTCCTTAAAGACTTATGCCGCTTAGAGCGAGGAGTCGGCTCTGTCCGGCCAAGGCGTGAAAAGCGCCCCGAACTCGGTCTTCCGAATACTAGGGGCTTCGCCGAAATTTAAAATTATAGAATTCTATGGTTAAGTGAGAGTGTTCACGCATTATAGTCCGATTGCCTTGTTCGTTGGGCTGAACGCCTCCCTCGAAGGACCCAAACATGGGAAAAAGAGCGCCCAGGTTTATCCCCGAACACCCCAGCACTAGCGGCACGGGGGCAGAAGCCGGCGACTCGCCATCTCTCAGTATTGATAAACAGCCACACAGAAGGTAATATTTTAAATTCCAACAGCATTGCTTAGTGCATATGAACAAGTTTTCAGCGCACAGGACAAAATGAGCGAGTTTTACTCAAAAATACATCCTTGGAACATTCATCTGCCACAAGGCGGGCACCCTTCAGAACATCCTTATAATAATTCTCGGGCTTGCGATGCTCTTTCCCCGATGGCGGCCCGTCGTTCACAAGCTTCACAGCATCCAGATTACCCCGGTGCACCTTAGCACGGGCAAGGGCCCTACGGGCACCTTCAATGCAGATGGAGTGCTTGATGTCTTCGAGCCTCGGACAGGCCCCTACCAGCCGCCGCACCAGCCCGAAATAGCTCCCAGGCAGAGCCTCTCCAGGCCACAGCCGAACTATGTGGCCCTTCATGGCCTGTTCGGCCGCCTTGTGGAGCTCGGCCAGTTGCTTCAGCTGGTCGCTCAGGGGCACGGGGTGTCCAGCCTCAGCATACTGAGACCAGAACACCTTCTCTGTCGAGCTGCCCTCCTCGACTCGATAGAATGCGGCGGCATCGGATACACTCCAGGGAAGATCTGCAAATGCTCCTGGAGAGCTCTAGATTCGTGTAAGTAACAAGTAACTCACGTTTATGTGTTTGCTTTGCATAAAGAATGCCTTACCCGCCGCTATCTTCTTCACCTCATCCAACTCCTGGAGGGTCTTCTGGGATTCGGCCTCGGCAGACTTGGCATTTTTAATAGCCACCGCGAGCTCGGACGCTCGCATCTTCGAGTCAAGCTCCAAACTCTCATGTTTTTCATGAGAACCTGGAGCTCTTGCTGTACCTTGCCAACCTGGGCCTCGTACTTCTCCCGCTCGGTGCGCTCCATGGTCGCCCTCTTCTCGGCCTCGACCAGCGCTTGCTTAAGGGTCGCCACCTCAGACGTGGCCCCTACAATAGCCACGATAATCCTGTCATTTTTTGCAATTGCACCTTTTTATATATATTTAAATAAGGTATTTCTTTCCTTCATTGTCCTCGAGCTACTTCTTGGCACGCCCGAGCTCTCGCTCGGACCGCTCGAGGTTCTGCTTTAGCATGTCCACTTCCGCAGTCCGTGCGGCGGACGCAAGCAAAGAAGCTTGCATACGCATATTGACTCCTTTTTGTTAGACTCCTGCGAATTTTATTTGATCGTCTATTCGGCTTTTCTTCCCGAACGCCAAACAGAGCATCAGGGGCTACAGTCTATGCGGTAATATTATTTACACATTCTTTACTTACCTCAAAGCCTGTTAAGAGGCTAGTACAAGCTTCAGTTAGTCCGCTCTTGGCGGACTGAACCTTCTGGACCACCGCACTCATAATGGTGCGATGCTCCTCGTCGATGGAGGTGCCTTGGAGCGCCTCCAACAGATTGTCCGGCACAATGGGCTTGCTCCTCTTGTAAGAGGTCACCCGCCAGACTCTAGAACCTTTAAAGGTTCCGGAGCGGTGTCCGACCTTGAGCCAGACTTGGAGCCCTGGGGGGCTTTATCCCCTTTACTCCTGGAGTTCGGGAGGTCGCCTTGCGGCGCCTCCAGGACCTCCTCCTCCTGGCTTGGAAACTGTTGAGACAACACTTCAGCGTTTTCCGTAGGGCGGGGGGAGGAAGCCGTCGGAAGCGAATTCACATCCGACAAGTCCAGTGAGCCACTCGACAATGTGTCCAGACGGTCTTTTGGTGGGCTGCATAATCATATTCGACATAAGGGAAAGATGTGCAGTAAAGGAATACTATGAATTACTCTGGTATCCGGATACTTACGATTTCGCCAGGGGCTTGGCCCCGAGTGGCCACTCCTCTCCGCCGTCTTCGGCGTCGGTGGAGTAGTCCGGAGGAAGGGTTTTCCCCTTCTTAGACCCTCCGGCCTCCCTAGAGAGGGCGGCCTTCCTTTTCTTCTCTGCTCCCGCTGGAGGGGGAGAGGTCTCTTCTTCTTCCTCCTCGTCTTCACGGGAGGAAGGCGCCTAGGTGCCATCGGATGATAACCCCGACACCTCCTGGCACCGGGCACTCTTTCGAGTCCCCGTGGCCTTCTTCTCCGGCACCACATAGGGTGCCAGAACCAGCAGATTCGCCAAGCGGGCATCAGCTGGGTCTTCGGGCAAAGGAGCCGGGCAGTTGATCTGCCCGGACTGCGCCTGCCAAGCCTGTGAAAGGTAAGGGAGCTTAGATCCCGCATAGATTCAAACTATGGAAAATTAATACCCTGTAAAAGGAACAAACAACTTACCGCGCTAGCGTGACGCTGCGTGCTGAATCTGCGATCCTCGGTAGAGGATGCGGGAGCTTCGGCGCCCTTGAAGAGCACCTTCTAGGCATCCTCGTACGTCTTGTCGAAGAGCCTGCTCAGAGTTCGGTGCTGCGCCGGATTGAACTCCCACAGATTGAAGGCCCGTTGTTGACACGGGAGGATCAGGCGGATGAGCATAACCTGGACTATGTTGACAAGCTTGAGCTGCTTGTCCACCAGTCCAGTCACCTCTCCTATTCTGCCCCACGACAGGACCGTCTCTTTCTAGTACGTGAGCCGCGTTGGGGGTCCGGACCGGAACTCGAGGGCTGCGACCCACTCAGGGTCGCGCGGCTCGGTGATGTAAAACCACCCCGATTGCCACCCCTTCAGGGTCTCCACAAATGAGCCCTCGAGCCATAAGACGTTGGGCATCTTGCCCACCATGGCGCCTCCGCACTCCGCCTGGTTGCTGCGCACCACCTTCGGCTTGACGTTGAAAGTCTTGAGCCATAGGCCGAAATGGGGGCGGATCCAGAGGAAAGCCTCGCACATGACGATAAACGCCGAGATGTTGAGGATGAAGTTCGGGGCCAGATCATGGAAATCCAAGCCGTAGTAGAACATGAGTCCCCGGACGAATGGGTGGATCAGAAAGCCCAGTCCGCGGAGAAAGTGGGGAAGGAACACTACCCTCCCATGGTGCCTTGGGGTGGGGAGGAGCTGCCCCTTTTCAGGAAGCCGGTACATGATGTCGTTAGACAGGTATCCGGCCTTCGTCAGTTTGTGTCCCTCCGTAACGGAGGAGACCATCCACTTGCCTCCCGCTCCGGACATGGCTGGAGAAGGTTGAGGTGGGGAGTGCGGACTTGGGCGCTGGAGCTCGAGTGCGCGAGAATGGATAGGCAAAGGAGGAAGAAGGCGTAGGTGAAAAGGTGGATCCTTATCCCCTTATATGGGTGGACGCAACTACGTGTCCCCACCAGCCTGGTAAAACTCGCTTATCTCCAAGCGCCGTAATCAATAGCGCGGTTGGGTTACCCACGCCCGTATTGATGAGAATCCCGGAATAAGGGGACACGATCTCTGCTTTAACAAGACATGCCAAGGAAACCGCCTCGCATGACGCGCTGAGGTGGGATAATGAAACGACTCGGATAAAGGCTTGGCCGCGGTGTGTCACACTACGGAATGCGTCAGCAGATTAGATTTGTGTAAATATTATTCTTCTATGGCAATATGTGGAAACTTATTTTGAAGAGCTGGACACTATCTTTGTGTTCAAAATCTTCTATGAAGTACTTGGAGGAGGAACCCGCCTTGCAATGCCGAAGACAATGTGCGTGCCGGACTCGTCGTCATTGAAGCCTGGTTCAGGGGCTACTGAGGGAGTCCTGGATTAGGGGGTGTTCGGATAGCCGGACTATACCTTCAGCCGGACTCCTGGACTATGAAAATACAAGATTGAAGACTTCGTCTCGTGTCCGGAAGGGACTTTCCTTGGCGTGGAAGGCAAGCTTGGTGATACGGATATACAGATCTCCTACCATTGTAACCGACTTTGTGTAACCCTAACCCTTTCCAGTGTCTATATAAACCGGAGGGTTTTAGTCCGTAGAACAACATACACAACAACAATCATGCCATAGGCTAGCTTCTAGGGTTTAGCCTCTCCGATCTCGTGGTAGATCTACTGTTGTACTGCCCATATCATCAATATTAATCAAGCAGGACGTAGAGTTTTACCTCCATCGAGAGGGCCCGAACCTGGGTAAAACTTCATGTCCCTTGCCTCCTGTTACCATCCGGCCTAGACGCACAGTTCGGGACCCCCTACCCGAGATCCGCCGGTTTTGACACCGACAGGCCCCTTGGTAGCCCTCTGATGCCCATCTTCTGCTATATGAGGTCTTTCGTCCGAGAAAAAACAACAAGCAAGCTCACGAGATGAAACTCCGCCGCCACGAGGCGGAACCTTGGCGGAACCAATCTAGGGCTCTGGCAGAGCTGTTCGGCCGGGGACACTTCCCTCTGGGAGGGGGAAATCATCACCATCATCATCACCAATCATCTTCTCATCAGAGGGGGTCAATCTCCATCAACATCATCACCAGCGCCATCTCATCTCAAACCCTAGTTTATCTCTTGCATCCAATCTTGTATCCAAACCTCAGATTGGTACCTATGGGTTGCTAGTAGTATTGATTACTCCTTGTAGTTGATGCTAGTTGGTTTACTTGGTGGAAGATTATATGTTCATATCCATTATGCATATTAATACCCCTCTTATTATGAACATGAATATGCTTTGTGAGTAGTTACGTTTGTTCCTGAGGACATGGGAGAAGTCTTGCTATTAGTAGTCATGTGAATTTGGTATTCATTCGATATTTTGATGAGATGTATGTTGTCATCCCTCTAGTAGTGTCATGTGAACGTCGACAACATGACACTTCACCATTGTTTGGGCCTAGAGGGAGGCATTGGGAAGTAATAAGTAGATGATGGGTTGCTAGAGTGACAGAAGCTTAAACCCTAGTTTATGCGTTGCTTCTTAAGGGGCTGATTTGGATCCATATGTTTGATGCTATGGTTAGGTTTACCTTAATACTTCTGTTGTAGTTGCGGATGCTTGCAATGGGGGTTAATCATAAGTGGGACGCTTGTCCAAGTAAGGACAGCACCCAAGCACCGGTCCACCCACAAATCAAATTATCAAAGTACCGAACGTGAATCATATGATCGTGATGAAAACTAGCTTGACAATAATTCCCATGTGTCCTCAGGATCGCTTTTCTCTATATAAGAAATTGTCCAGGCTTGTCCTTTGATACAAAAAGGATTGGGCCATCTTGCTGCACTTTATTTACACTTGTTACTCGTTACCAGTTACCTTATCACAAAACTATCTGTTACCGATAATTTCAGTGCTTGCAGAGAATACCTTGCTGAAAACCGCTTATCATTTCCTTCTGCTCCTCGTTGGGTTCGACACTCTTACTTATCGAAAGGACTACGATAGATCCCCTATACTCGCGGGTCATCAAGACTCTTTTCTGGCGCCGTTACCGGGGAGTGAAGCGCCTTTGTTAGGTGGAATTTGGTAAGGAAAAATTTATATAGTGTGCTGAAATTAACTGTCACTAGTTACTATGGAACATAATCCTTTGAGGGGGTTTTCGGGGTATCTTTACCTCATCCAGAACCACAATTAATTACCCCTCAACCTACTGAACCTACTGAAAATGTTTACTTTGATATTCCTTTGGGTATGATAGAGAAACTGCTAGGTAATCCTTTTGTAGGAGATGGAACATTGCATCCCGACTTACACTAATCTATGTGGATGAAGTTTGTGGATTATTTAAGCTTGCAGGTATGCCCGATGATGTTATCAAGAAGAAGGTCTTCCCTTTATCTTTGAAGGGAGATGCATTGACATCGTGTAGGCTATGTGATGATATGGGATCATGGGACTACAAACAGTTGAAATTGGAATTCCATCAGAAGTTTTATCCTATGCATCTTGTTCATCGTGATTGTAATTATATATATAATTTTTGGCCTCGCGAAGGAGAAAGCATCGCTCAAGCTTGGGGGAGGCTTAAGTCAATGTTATATTCATGCCCCAATCATGAGCTCTCAAGAGAAATGATTATTCAAAAAAATTTTGCTCGACTTTCTGACAATAGTCGCTCCATGCTCGATACTTCTTGCACTGGTTCCTTTATGATGAAGACTATTGAATTCAAGTGGAATTTATTGGAGAGAATTAAACGCAACTCTGAAGATTGGGATCTCGACGAAGGTAAGGAGTCAATGTATAACACCTAAGTTTGATTGTGTTCAATATTTTATGGATACCGATGTTTTCTGTAAATTTAGCACTAAATATGAACTTGACTCTGAGATAGTAGCTTCTTTGTGTGAATCCTTTGCTACTCATGTTAATCTCCCTAAGGAGAAGTGGTTTAAATACCATCCTCCCATAGAAGTAAAAGTAGTTGATCCTACTGAAGTTGAATAAAAGACTATCACTTATAATGATCCTATTGTTCCTACTGCTTATGTTGAGAAACCATCTTTCCCTGTTAGAATAAAGGATCATGCTAAAGCTTCAACTATGGTTCGTAAAAGTAATATTAGAACTTATGCACCCCCTAAGCAAGTTAAAGTTGAACCTAATATTGCTATTGTTAAAGATCTCTTGGCTGATAATATTGATGGGCATGTTATTTACTTTTGTGATGAGAATGCTAGAATTGCTAAACCTGGTGCTAAAGATAAACATAGACCTGTGGTAGGCATGCCTCTTATTTCTGTTAAAATAGGAGATCATTGTTATCATGGCTTGTGTGATATGGGTGCTAGTGCTAGTGCAATACCTATTTACTTATACAAAGAAATTATGCATGATATTGCACCAGCTGAGATAGAAGATATTGATGTTACCATTAAACTAGCTAATAGAGATACTATTTCACCAATTGGGATTGTTAGAGATGTTGAAGTCTTGTGTGGGAAGGCTAAATATCCTGCTGATTTCCTTGTTCTGGGTTCCCCTCAAGATAGCTTTTGTTCCATTATATTTGGTAGACCCTTCTTGAATACTGTTAATGGTAAGATAGATTGCAAGAAGGATGTTGTTACTATTGGTTTGGATGATATGTCTCATGAGTTTAATTTTTCTAAATTTCGTAGACAACCCCGTGATGAAGAATTGCCTAGTAAAGATGAAATTATTTGTCTTGCTTCTATTGTTGTGCCTCCTAATGATCCTTTAGAACAATATTTGATAGACCATGAGAATGATATGTTTATGGATGAAAGAAGGGAAATAGATGAAGTATTCTTTAAACAAGGACCTATTCTGAAACACAACTTGTCTGTTGAAATCCTAGGGGATCCTCCTCCACCCAAGGGTGATCCCGTGTTTGAGCTTAAACCATTGCCTGGTACTCTTAAATATGCTTATCTTGATGAAAAGAAGATATATCCTGTTATTATTAGTGCTAACCTTTCAGAGCATGAAGAAGAGAAATTATTGAAAACTCTGAAGAAGCACCGTGCTGCTATTGGATATACTCTTGATGATCCTAAGGGCATTAGTCCCACTCTATGTCAACATGTAGGATCTAGAAGAAGGAGTGTCTAGAGTGGGGGGAATAAACACTTAATGCTAAAGTTGCACTTTTTAAGGTTTTTCGGTTTAAGTGGAGTTTGGGCACAATTTTAACATACACAATACATATCAAGCAAGCATGCAAAGAGTATATAAGCAGCGGAAAGTAAAGCATGCAACTTGCAAGAATGTGAAGGGAAGGGTTTGGAGGATTCAAACGCAATTGGAGACACGGATGTTTTCCCGTGGTTCGGATAGGTGGTGCTATCCTACATCCACGTTGATGGAGACTTCAACCCACGGAGGGTAACGGTTGCGCGAGTCCACGGAGGGCTCCACCCACGAAGGGTCCACGAAGAAGCAACCTTGTCTATTCCACCATGGCCATCGCCCACGAAGGACTTGCCTCACTAGCGGTAGATCTTCACGAAGTAGGCGATCTCCTTGCCCTTACAAACTCCTTGGTTCAACTCCACAATCTTGTCGGAGGCTCCCAAGTGACACCTAGCCAATCTAGGAGACACCACTCTCCAAGAAGTAACAAATGGTGTGTTGATGATGAACTCCTTGCTCTTGTGCTTCAAATGATAGTTTCCCCAACACTCAACTCTCTCTCATAGGATTTGGATCTGGTGGAAAGAAGATTTGAGTGGAAAGCAACTTGGGGAAGGCTGGAGATCAAGATTCATATGGTAGGAATGGAATATCTTGGTCTCAACACACGAGTAGGTGGTTCTTTCTCAGAACATATGAGTAGGAATGATGTATGTGTTCTGATGGCTCTCTCTTAGAATGAAGAGGTGGTGAATGGGTATATATAGCCTCCACACAAAATCCAACCGTTACACACAATCTACCAATCTCGGTGGGACCGAATCAGAAAACTCGGTCTGACCGAAATAGTAAACCTAGTGACCGTTAGGAATTTCGGTGGGACTAAGATGCAACTCGGTAGGACCGATTCGGTTAGGGTTTGGGCATAACGTAATCTGGGTGAGACCGATCGCACAAACTCGGTGAGACCGAGTTCGGCAATTAGCTAACCAGAGAGTTGGTCAGGCAAACTCGGTGGGACCGACTTGCTCTTTCGGTGAGACCGAAAAGTTACAAGAAGGAAACATAGAGTTTACCTTGCATTCTCGGTGGGACCGATTGCATATCTCGGTGGGACCGAAGATATTGCAACAGGTAACAGAGAGTTTGCAAGCCCATCTCGGTGAGACCGAGAACCTTATCGGTAGGACCGAATTGCTAGGGTTTGGCAGTGGCAAATGACAAGTGAAACTCGGTGGCGCCGGATTGACAGAATCGGTATGACCGAGTTTGGCTTAGGGTTTAGGTCATTTGTGGATATGGGAAAGTAGCTGAGGATTTTGGAGCATATCACTAAGCACATAAAGCAAGAGGCTCATTAAGCAACACCTCATCCCTCCTTGATAGTATTGGCTTTTCCTAAAGACTCAATGTGATCTTGGATCACTAAAATATAAAATGAAGAGTCTTGAACTTTTGAGCTTGAGCCAATTCTTGTCCTTAGCATTTTGAGGGTTCCACTTTCACATCCATGCCACTCCATTGTTGAACTTATCTGAAATATACTAGGTAAAGGTATTAGTCCAACAAGAGATATGTTGTCATCAATTACCAAAACCACCTAGGGAGCACTTGTGCTTTCAATCTCCCCCTTTTTGGTAATTGATGGCAACATACATCAAAGCTTTAGATAAAAATATAAAGAGCAGCAAGTAAAGCTTTGGAAAGACATGTAACAAGCATAGGCTCCCCCTACATGTATGCACTCATGTGAATTATGAAATATAGAGGCATGTGAGGGCATAACCATGACAAAGTCGGCAATGTGTTACATGTATCTTGGCCATATGCATCAGAGTAAAAGATTGTTAAGGAAAATACCTTCATGCTCATGAGTCCTTCTTGCAAACAGTATGTACATAAGCAAGAACTTCTCGTACTCATGATTTTGATGCATACACTTACCTTGTAGTCTTTGGTTGACTTAGGATGGAATGAACCTGCACAAACAAGGTTAGATAACACAGATACATCCACTAGCCAGAGTAAACTGAAGAAACCACAAGAATACCAAGACTGGGATGACATGTAGAGAGTAAGTACTAGGTACTGCATTGAATTCAACATGTCCCCAAGAGTAAAGATATGCAATGAATCTGACTGATTTCTTTCCCATAGGTGTCTTGCTCCCCCTGAATCTTATATGGGATATTGGGAGAAGATAGGGAATAGAAAATCAGAGCTGAAACAAACAAAACAAATGAACATGTCTTTCCCCCTGAAAAGACATGTGACATCTCTCCTCTTGATCATCAAGCATCTGGGATCCTTGAGTATTGTCTCTCCCCCTAGGGATCTCTTTCTCCCCCTTAATACATTGTCTGGGACATCTGGGATCCTTGAGATGTTCTCTCCCCCTTTAGTGCTTTGATGTGATCTCTTTCTCCCCGAAGATAAGCTTTGATGTGATCTCTCTCTCCCCCTTTGACATCAATTTCCAAAAAGGTTCTTCTAGAATCCGTCTAAAAGGTTTGGTCCTTGAGACTCAGCATAAAGCAAAGAATAAAATTGGGATGCTTGTAGAGGACAAGATTCATTGAGTGGAGCTGGATCAGAAGAATTATAGGTTATGTGACAAACTGTTTTTCCTGTTGCGAAGTCGGTGGCACCGAGTGGTAAGATTCGGTGGTACCGGAATAATTCGGTTGGACCGAAAACTACAATTCGGTGAGACCGAGTTCACACAGAAAAAAACACTTGTCACCTCAGCTCACTAGACATGCAGGATCTCACAAAGATTTGCAATGAATTGAATGCGGAAAATGCAGAATAAAAAGAAAAGAAAAGAAACTGAAGGATCTAGATGAAGTAGAAGGAAACAAATAAACAAGCATGAGACAAATGCAGTAACACGGAAAGAAACACAAGAGAACTTCATCTAGAGTTGGGCGGTGACATAGTCACCTATGTTAGAGTATATTGACTTAGGAGTCAAGTGAGAACACTTGATCATAGGTCATACTCATCGTTTAAGCTCAAAATGGGGTTGCCATTTTTCGTTTAAGCATCTTGATGTATTCACATCTTGTTGAGTTGCTTTGACTCATGTCTTGGAGTAAAGCTTCTCTAAGATGGGATAACATACCTTGGGTGGTGGAGTGATTCTTGCTGATGTAGTTGAACTTGTGTGGGTGCTCAAGGTTGATGTAGTCCATCAAGAATTTGGAGCACCACTTGGAGTTTGAGTTCATCTACCTACATGGGTTAGTTCTTGCAAGGAAGAGCACTTGTGTATCCAAAAATGACAATCATGAAGCTCAACATAGAATTTGTCAAAGGATATGTTTGAATGGTTTTGTGCTTCCTTGTCTTCAACCACCATTGTGTAGAGACTTGGTGATGTAAAGATTGCTCAAGATGTGAGTGAGTCGCAATCCCATGGAATTAGTTTCAACGAAGTACCTACATGGGTTAGACAACATGCAAGGTACAAATATATCCAAGACATAAGATAGTCATCATAAGAGATATATCATGGATTAGTCATAAGCTCATGTCTTGCATGTGCCCAATGGAGTTCCTACTCCATGTTTGAAGCATCAATGATGTTCAATTCTCCTCTTAGCCTGCAAAATACTTTCTCATCAAGTGGTTTAGTGAATATATCCGCTAATTGCTTGTCAGTGCGAACATGCTTAAGATTAATGTCACCCTTAGCAACATGATATCAAATGAAATGATGACGAATTTCAAAATGCTTAGTTCGAGAATGTTGTACGGGATTATGACCAATTTTGATAGCACTTTCATTGTCACAAAGCAGTGGAACATGTTTCACATAAATTCCATAATCTTTAAGAGTTTGGGTCATCCAAAGTAATTGAGCACAACATGAACCAGCGGCAATGTATTCCTCTTCGGCGGTGGATAAGGATACCGAGTTTTGTTTCTTGGAGGACCAAGACACAAGAGATCTGCCACGAAATTGATAGGTACCCGAAGTGGACTTCCTATCAACCTTGTCTCCGGCATAATCCGAGTCAGAATAGCCAACAAGATCAAAAGAAGACCTCTTAGGATACCAAATGCCAAAGTTTGGTGTGTGAATTAAGTATCTCACTATCCTTTTCACAGCCTTAAGATGACATTCTTTAGGAGCAGCTTGATATCGTGCACACATGCATACACTTAGCATAATATCGGGACGTGAAGCACATAGGTATAGTAATGAACCAATCATAGAACGATAAACCTTTTGATCAACCGGTTCACCATCTTTGGTCAAACCATTATGTCCACTAGTGGGCATGGGTGTAGACATACCTTTGCACGCTTGCATATTGAACTTCTTGAATAAGTCCTTGGTGTACTTCGTTTGAGAGACAAATGTACCTTCCTTAGTTTGCATAGTCCATACCTTCAACTTGTGTGTACCCTTGGGCGACGAGACGTGCTTTGTTGCGGACCACTTGTCCATCTTCATCTTGCTCGTTGCGAAACACCCATTTGGTACCAATGATGTTGTGGTTGTCGTCGGGCTTCTCAACCAATGTCCAAACTTGGTTTCTCTCAAAATTGTGTAGCTCTTCATGCATAGCGTTTATCCAATTCGGATCTTCCAATGCTTCTTCAACCTTCATAGGTTCAATGCTAGAGATGAATGAATAGTTTTCACAAAAGTTAGCTAAACGAGTTTTTGAGCGAGTGATTCTCCCGGTTTGTATATCATTGAGGATTTGCTCGACGGGATGATATTTGGCAATTCTTGCTCGAACTCGTGAGAGCTTTTGCTTGGGTCTTCGTTGAGCATCTTCTTCATCTTGTTCTTCTTCTTGGTCTTCTTCATTGTTGACGTTGTCATTCTCTTGTCGTGGTGGGGAAGGAGGTTGTTGATGTTCGTCTTGATGTACTTCCTCGTCTTCTTCATCTTGGCGTGTCCCACTTGTGGATGCTTCCGTGTCGATTCTTGGTTCACCTTGTCGTGAAGTAGAAGCTTCCACTTGGACGGATGACGTACTCTCCTTCACCTCCGTTGGACGAACTTTGCCAATGAACAAGTCTTGGATTGCTTCTGAAGGGTCTTTGTCTCCTACAACAATTGGCAATTGCTCTACTTGCGAGCCATTAGATTCATCAAACTTCACATCTACCGTCTCTTCAACCTTTCGGGTGAAATTGTTGTAGACACAGTAAGTGTGAGAGTTCGAGCCATAACCGAGTAGGAAGCCTTCATGAGATTTAGGAGCAAACTTTGAACGACGATGCTTATCAAGAATGTAGCACTTTGAGCCAAATACTCGAAAGTATCCAGCTTGGGGTTTGTTACCGGTGAGGAGCTCGTATGCTGTCTTGCCGAGTAGCTTGTGAAGATACAAGCGATTTGTTGTGTGACAAGCTGTCTCAACCGCTTCTGCCCAAAAGTGCTTTGGCGTCTTGTATTCATCAAGCATTGTTCTTGCCATTTCGATGAGCGTCCGGTTCTTCCTCTCAACAACTCCATTTTGTTGAGGTGTGTACGTAGCCGAGAACTCGTGTGAAATCCCTTCTTCGTCAAGAAAGGTGTCCACATTTGCGTTCTTGAACTCCGTTCCGTTGTCACTCCGAACCTTCTTGATCTTCACTTCAAACTGATTTTTGGGCTATCCTAGCAAAGTTTATGAAGATTTTCTGGACCTGCGACTTGTCATTAAGAAAGAACACCCACGTAAATCTTGAAAAATCATCAACTATAACAAGACCAAAAGAATTTCCACCGAGACTTTTGTAGGCATTGGGACCAAAAAGATCCATATGAAGTAGCTTGAGTGGCCTCCTTGTGGTCATGATGTTCTTCACAGGATGCCTTCCTCCAACCTGTTTACCTGCTTGACAAGCACTGCAAAGTCTATCCTTATCAAATATGACATCGTTAACTCCAAGGATATGATTTCCTTTAATAAGCTTGTCAAGATTTCTCATGCCAACGTGACCTAGGCGTCTATGCCACAACCAACCTTTTGAGGATTTAGCAATGAAGCAAGTTTTAGGCTGTGCCTTTTTAGAGAAAACGACAATGGAAAGATCACCTCTACGCATACCGGTAAAGACCATTTTATGATTGTCTCGACGAAACACTTGGCAATCTACCTCAGTAAATAGAACATTTAGGCCAAAATCAGCAAGTCTAGATACTGAAAGTAAATTGTAGCCGAGAGATTCAATGAGCATGACATTTTGAATGGAACTATCATGTGAGATGGCCACCTTACCAAGGCCAACCACTTTACCCTTTGAATTATCACCAAAGGTGACATATTTTCGAGGGCCGTCATTTTCAGCAAGCTCACGGAACATCTCTTCATCTCCGGTCATATGATCAGTACATCCACTATCAAGAACCCATTCCTTTCCACCTGACGCATATCCCCGAAGATTTGCCGTAAGACCAAAATGTCTCATTGTATCATCAAGGTCCAAGTCACTATCATCATGATCATCATCATAGTATCCATGTTCATCATGATCTTGTGACTCATAATTTCCTAGAGAGGGTAATTCATTAGATAAATGGTCATCAAAGTGGTCACTTTTATGAATTCTTATAGCTTCAAATATAATATCACTAATGATTCCAACATCTCCTTTAGCATGCTTGAGATTGGTAAGCTCAAATAGACAATCACTAAACTTAGTATCACTAGAGTTCATCTTACTCAAGGCAATAGATATATGGAGAATTTTATCCAAATTTTTCAAGGAATGATCGGGAAATCGTTCCTCAAGAAATTTCCATATAGTATAGGCACAATTAAGAGTAGGCAAACTAGCAATCAAATTTTTGGGCAATCCTCTAATGATGAGCTCAATGGTTCTAAGATTGTGAATCATGTCAATATCTTCAACTAGGGTGGGATGCAAAGGATCAATATGAGGTGCACAAGGGCTAGCAATATACTTGTTTAAATGATATTGATTGAAGATTACAAGCATCTCATTTTTCCACTCATGAAAGTACTCTCCATCAAGAATAAGCACTCTATGTCTAAGACTCCCTAAAGTAGACACATCCATCTTCCTCCAATGGTGACTAAACCAAGGCAATGGAGACCAAAGCTCTGATACCACATGTAGGATCTAGAAGAAGGAGTGTCTAGAGGGGGGGGAATAGACACTTAATGCTAAAGTTGCACTTTTTAAGGTTTTTCGGTTTAAGTGGAGTTTGGGCACAATTTTAATATACACAATACATATCAAGCAAGCATGCAAAGAGTATATAGGCAGCGGAAAGTAAAGCATGCAACTTGCAAGAATGTGAAGGGGAGGGTTTGGAGGATTCAAACGCAATTGGAGACACGGATGTTTTCCCGTGGTTCGTATAGGTGGTGCTATCCTACATCCACGTTGATGGAGACTTCAACCCACGGAGGGTAACGGTTGCGTGAGTCCACGGAGGGCTCCACCCATGAAGGGTCCACAAAGAAGCAACCTTGTCTATTCCACCATGGCCATCACCCACGAAGGACTTGCCTCACTAGCGGTAGATCTTCACGAAGTAGGCGACCTCCTTGCCCTTACAAACTCCTTGGTTTAACTCCACAATCTTGTCGGAGGCTCCCAAGTGACACCTAGCCAATCTAGGAGACACCACTCTCCAAGAAGTAACAAATGGTGTGTTGATGATGAACTCCTTGCTCTTGTGCTTCAAATGATAGTTTCCCCAACACTCAACTCTCTCTCATAGGATTTGGATCTGGTGGAAAGAAGATTTGAGTGGAAAGCAACTTGGGGAAGGCTGGAGATCAAGATTCATATGGTAGGAATGGAATATCTTGGTCTCAACACACGAGTAGGTGGTTCTTTCTCAGAACATATGAGTAGGAATGATGTATGTGTTCTGATGGCTCTCTCTTTGAATGAAGAGGTGGTGGAGGGGTATATATAGCCTCCACACAAAATCCAACCATTACACACAATCTACCAATCTCGGTGGGACCGAATCAGAAAACTTGGTCTGACCGAAATAGTAAACCTAGTGACCGTTAGGAATTTTGATGGGACTGAGATGCAACTCGGTAGGACCGATTCGGTTAGGGTTTGGGCATAACGTAATCTCGGTGAGACCGATCGCACAAACTCGGTGAGACCAAGTTCGGCAATTAGCTAACTAGAGAGTTGGGCAGGCAAACTCGGTGGGACCGACTTGCTCTTTCGGTGCGACCGAAAAGTTACAAGAAGGAAACATAGAGTTTACCTTGCATTCTCGGTGGGACCGATTGCATATCTCGGTGGGACCGAAGATATTTCAACAGGTAACAGAGAGTTTGCAAGCGCATCTCGGTGAGACCGAGAACCTTATCGGTAGGACCGAATTGCTAGGGTTTGGCAGTGGCAAATTACAAGTGAAACTCGGTGGCGCCGGATTGACAGAATCGGTATGACCGAGTTTGGCTTAGGGTTTAGGTCATTTGTGGATATGGGAAAGTAGCTGAGGATTTTGGAGCATATCACTAAGCACATAAAGCAAGAGGCTCATTAAGCGACACCTCATCCCTCCTTGATAGTATTGGCTTTTCCTAAAGACTCAATGTGATCTTGGATCACTAAAATATAAAATGAAGAGTCTTGAACTTTTGAGCTTGAGCCAATTATTGTCCTTAGCATTTCGAGGGTTCCACTTTCACATCCATGCCACTCCATTGTTGAACTTATCTGAAATATACTAGGTAAAGGTATTAGTCCAACAAGAGATATGTTGTCATCAATTACCAAAACCACCTAGGGAGCACTTGTGCTTTCACAACACAAAATAAATTTGGAGAAAGACGCCAAACCAGTTATTGATCACCAACGATGGCTGAATCCTAAGATGAAAGAAGTGGTAAGAAAGGAAATATTAAAACTCCTTGAGGCAGGTATAATTAATCTCGTTGCTGATAGTCAGTGGGTAAGTCCTGTCCATTGTGTCCCTAAGAAAGAAGGTATTACTGTTGTTCCTAATGATAATGATGAATTTATTCCGTAGAGAATTATTACAAGTTATAGGATGGTAATTGATTTCCGCAAGTTAAATAAAGCTACTAAAAAGATCATTACCCTTTGCCTTTTATTGATCAAATGCTAGAAAGATTATCCAAACCTACACATTTTTGCTTTCTAGATGGTTACTCTGGCATCTCTCAAATACCTATGTCAGCTGATGATCAAGCAAAGACCACTTTTACTTGCCCTTTCAGTACCTTTGCTTATAGACGTATGCCTTTTGGTTTATGTAATGCATCTTCTACCTTTCAAAGATGCATGATGGCTATATTCTCTGACTTCTGTGAAAAGATTTGCGAGGTTTTCATGGATGATTTCTCAGTTTATGGATCCTCTTTTGAGGATTGTTTGTGCAACCTTGATTGTGTTTTGCAGAGATGTGAAGAAACTAATCTTGTCTTGAATTGGGAGAAGTGCCTGTTTATGGTTAATGAAGGAATCGTCTTGGGGCATAAAATTTCTGAAAGAGGTATTGAAGTGGATAAAGCTAAGGTTGATGCTATTGAAAAGATGCCGTGTCCCAAGGACAACAAAGGTATAAGAAGTTTCCTTGGTCATGCCGGTTTTTATAGGAGGTTCATTAAGGACTTCTCAAAAATTTCTCGGCCTCTGACTAACCTATTACAAAAAGACAGTCCTTTTGTCTTTGATGATGATTGTGTAGAAGCATTTGAAATACTTAAGAAATCCCTGATTTCTACACCTATTATTCAGCCACCTGATTGGAATCTACCCTTTGAAATCATGTGTGATGCTAGCGATTATGTTGTAGGTGGTGTTCTAGGACAAAGAGTTGATAAGAAATTAAATGTTATTCAATATGCTAGTAAAACTCTAGACAATGCCCAGAGAAATTATGCTACTACTGAAAAGGAATTCTTAGCGGTTGTATTTGCTTGTGATAAGTTCGGACCTTATATTGTTGATTCTAAAGTAACTATTCACACCGATCGTGCTTCTGTTAAATACCTTATGTAAAAGAAAGATGATAAAACTAGACTTATTAGATGGGTTCTCTTGCTAAAAGAATTTGATTTGCATATTATTGATACAAAGTGAGCTGAGAACCCCGTTGCAGACAACTTGTCTAGGTTAGAGAATGTTCTTGATGACCCACTACCTATTGATGATATCTTTGCTTATGAACAATTAAATGTCATAAATGCTTCTCAAACTGCTCCATGGTATGCTGATTATGCTAATTATATTGTGGCTAAATTTATACCACCTAGTTTCACATACCAACAAAAGAAAAAGTTCTTCTATGATTTGAGACATTACTTTTGGGATGACCCACATCTTTATAAAGAAGGAGTAGATGGTATTATTAGACGTTGTGTACCTGAGCATGAACAGGAACAGATCCTACGCAAGTGTCACTCCGAGGCTTATGGAGGACACCATACTGGAGATAGAACTGCACATAAGGTATTGCAATCCGGTTTTTATTGGCCTACTCTCTTCAAGGATGCCCGTAAGTTTGGCTTGTCTTGTGATGAATGTCAAAGAATTGGTAATATTAGTAGAAGTCAAGAAATGCCTATGAATTATTCACTTGTTATTGAACCATTTGATGTTTGGGGCTTTGATTATATGGGACCATTTCCTTCCTCTAATGGGTATACACATATTTTAGTTGCTGTTGATTACGTTACTAAGTGGGTAGAAGTTATTCCAACTAGTAGTGCTGATCATAACACCTCCATTAAGATGCTTAAATAAGTTATTGTTCCGAGGTTTGGAGTCCCTAGATATTTAATGACTAATGGTGGTTCACATTTTATTCATGGTGCCTTTCGTAAAATGCTTGCTAAGTATGATGTTAATCATAGAATTGCCTCTCCATATCACCCATAGTCTAGTGGTCAAGTAGAATTAAGTAATAGAGAGCTCAAATTAATTTTGCAAAAGACTGTTAATAGATCTAGAAAGAATTGGTCCAAGAAACTTGATGATGCATTATGGGCCTATAGAACAGCATATAAAAATCCTATGGGTATGTCTCCGTATAAAATGGTTTATGGAAAAGCATGTCACTTACCTCTTAAACTAGAACATAAGGCATATTGGGCTAATAAAGAGCTAAATTATGATTTCAAACTTGCCGGTGAGAAGTGGTTATTTGACATTAGCTCACTTGATGAATGGAGAACCCAAGCCTATGAAAATGCCAAATTGTTTAAATAAAAAGCTAAAAGATGGCATGATAAAAGGATACAAAAGCGTGAGTTTAATGTAGGTGATTATGTATTGCTATACAACTCTCGTTTAAGATTTTTTGCAGACAAACTTCTCTCTAAATGGGAAGGTCCTTATGTTATCGAGGAGGTCTATCGTTCCGGTGCCATAAAAATCAACAACTTCGAAGGCACAAATCCAAAGGTGGTGAACAGTCAAAGAATCAAACATTATATCTCAGGTAATCCCATAAATATTGAAACTAATGGGAAGGTAATCCCATAAATATTGAATCAAACATTATATCTTAGGTAATCCCATAAATATCTCAGGTAATCCAAAGTTGTTTTTTGTCATGGTTGTCAAGGCCAGGCATCATGTCGCCCCCCTCCTCCAACAATGGTGACAACGATGCTTGGCTAATGAAGATAGAACTGAAGAGGGAAGAACCTATGGAGATCAACAAGGATGAAGGGATCAAGAAGGCCATGGAGGACCAAGTTCCGGCAGTAGAAGACATCCTTCAACTTGATCACAATCTTCTTACCCCAACTAAGATCGAAGCTTTCAAGATGATTGACTTAGCTCGTATACAAAACAAGTATCTCACACGTGAAAATATTTTGTTGAAGAATCATATCGTCGCACTCAAGGGCATTATCCGCAAGTATCTCCTACATTATCCACAAGTATCCGCAAATATTTTGTTGAAGAATCATATCATCGCACTCAAGGTGCTCTTCAAGTATCTCCTACGCTCGATCTGCGACTATCCATCATCAACAACTCCACTTTCTTCACCAACAAAGAAGAACTCGGTATCGGGTATGGGCACTCCCCCTGGCAACTGCCAAGCTTGGGGGAGTACCCCGGTAATGTATCACCATCACAACTTTTATCTTTACCGTTTTTCTTAGTTCGATCCTTTTGATAATATCTTGATCTAGTAGAATAAAGTTTTAGTACGTTCTAGTTGTGAGTTTAGCTTTATGATCCTTCTATGTAATCGATTCCGTGAGCTATATATAATAGAGATTAGTGTTGAGTCAAGGGCTTGATTATTTTGCTATGATCTTGAGGGAATTAAATAGAATAAAAGAGAAGAAATAAAGAGATCATATGGATCTTATGGAGAGTAATGAGCTCACATATAAAGAGTATGATGAATAAAAGTTGTTGAGAGTTGACAAACATAGTTTTGGTCATCGTTGCAATTAATAGGAAGTAATAAAGAAAGAGAGGTTCACATATAAATATACTATCTTGGACATCTTTTATGATTGTGAGCACTCATTAAAGTATGATATGCTAAAGAGTTGACGTTAGACAAGGAAGGCAACGTAATGGGTTATGTTTTCTTTCATCTGAGATAAATTATATTGTCATGGATCATCCAACATGTTGAGCTAAACTTTCCCTCTCTTGCTAGCCAATTTCTTTGCACCAAGTAGAGATACTACTTGTGCTTCTAAATATCCCTAAACCCAGTTTTGCCACGAGAGTCCACCATATCTACCTATGGATTGAGTAAGATCCTTCAAATAAGTTGTCATCGGTGCAAGCAATAAAAATTGATCTCTAGATATGTATGACTTATTAGTGTGGAGAAATAAGCTTTATGCGATCTTATGATATGGAAGAAATAAAAGCGACAGATTACATAATAAAGGTCCATATCACAAGTGGAAATATAAAGTGATGTTCTTTCGCATTAAGATTTTGTGCATCCAAACATAAAAGCGCATGATAACCTCTACTTCCCTCTGGGAAGGGCCTATCTTTTACTTTTATCTTCTAGCTTATATAAGAGTCGTGGTGATCTTCACCTTTCCTTTTTACATTTTATCCTTTGGCAAGAACAAGGTGTTGGAAAGATCCAGATACATATAGCTAATTGGATGTGAGTCTGCATGAGCTATTATTCTTGACATTACCCTTGAGGTAAAACGTTGTGAGGCAAAACTATTAGCCCCTATCTTTCTCTGTGTCCGATTAAAACTCCATACCCATAAATATTGCATGAGTGTTAGCAATTGTGAAAGACTAAATGATAGTTGAGTATGTGGACTTGCTGAAATGCTCTTATATTGACTTTTATATATATATATAGGGTCACGCTATTCGCCACCCTGGGTGAGGAATAGTTATTCTTCACCTCCTCTCTATTTTGACATCAAGGCACCGTAGTTTTACGTTTCGTAAATTTTGTCTTATTTCATACATAAAAAGAGAACGTAAGAAAATATATATACTCACCGTAAAAAATATTTTATGTTATGTAAAATTACGAATGGAAAAGCATAGTGTAAAACATACATAAAATGTGATTTTTCTAGTCTTACAACCTATATTTTTGCTTTTTTATACCAAATTTTACATATTGAATCAATATGCATGTAACTATTTATATTGTAAACGTAATTTATTTAGTAAGCGATCGTAAGATTACCTCGGGTGAAGAATAACTTATTCTGCACCCTGGGTGATGAATAGTAACATATATATATATATATATATATATATATATATATTGCCTTTCTAAGAATGATCATGATGCCCTCGTGTCCGTATTTTATTTTTATCGACACCTCTATCTTTAAACATGTGGACATATTTTTCGATTTCGGCTTTCGCTTGAGGTCAAGCGAGATCTAAGCTTGGGGGAGTTGATACTTCCATTTTGCATCATGCTTTTATATCGATATTTATTGCATTATGGGTTGTTATTACACATTATGTCACAATACTTATGCCTATTCTCTCTTATTTTACAAGGTTTACATGAAGAGGGAGAATGCCGGCAGATGGGATTCTGGGCTGGAAAAAGAGCAAATATTAGAGACCTATTTTGCACAGCTCCAAAACTCCTGAAACTTCATGGAAGTTATTTACAGAATATATAAAAAATACTGAGTGCAAGAAGTACCAGAGGGCACTACAAAAAATACACTTCCATGATGATACGTGTTTGTCACAGTAGGTCGCGTTTTTTGTCATGCATGTACATCCATGACGATTTTATGACAGAATCAAGATAGTTATACCTATGCTGTCGTAGAAGTGTTCCATGACATTACCAAAATTATCATCACGGAAGTGTCCACTTCCATGACGATAAATCACGCGTCATAGAAGTGCTTTCGTCAAGGGTGACCAACACGTGGCATCCACCGTAACGGAACGTCGTTAAGCTATCGGGTCGGGTTTTGGATCCGATAACCCGTTAACAGCCTCGACCAATGGGGATTTTCCACGTGTAAAATCATCATTGGCTGGAGGAGACACGTGTCAGGTCCGCGTTGGCACATGTGTCACTCATCCAATGGGCGAGACGCGCCTATGATATGTTGACACGTGGACCGGCCCATCAAGTTTAAATGGGTCGGCCTAACTAAAGGCCCACAAGATTTTGCGGACCATAATGGGCCGGCCCAGCTAAAGGCCCACGAGATTTTGCGGACCATAATGGGTTGGCCCAGCTAAAGGCCCACAAGATTTTGCGGGCCATAATGGGTTGGCCCAGCTAAAGGCCCACAAGATTTTGCGGGCCATAATGGGCTGGCCCAGGTAAAGGCCCACAAGATTTTTGTCTGCCATAATGGGCCGGCCCAGGTAAAGGCCCACAAGATTCTTGCGGATCATAATGGGCCGGCCCAGCTAAAGGGCCACGAGATTTCGCCGACATTAATGGGCCGGCCCATCTGTAGGCCCACAAGATTTTGAGGACCCTAGTAGGCCGGCCCATTAACTGGCTGCCATGTTTTGGGCCAAATGCCGGCCCATATTTGATCCGGTCCATTAATGGCCTGCCATGCTCCGGGCCTAATAGTGGCCCATATGAGATCCGACCCATTAAAAGCCTACCATGTTCTGGGCCAAATTACGGCTCAAATCAGGTTCGGCCCTTTAAGAGGCTTTGGGCTCAATTATGGCCCATATTAGATTCGGCCCGTCAACTGGACACTATGCTAAAGGACCACTTGCTAAAGGCCCACTTAGTAATTCGGCCTCATATTAGTTTTGGCCTGTTAAAGGCCTGTTTAACATTTCGGCCCTATATTAATTTCAGCCTGTTAAAAGCCTGTCATATAGTTGGGCCTAACTACGGCCCGGTTTGCATCCGGCCTGCTCGCAGCCGATATCTGATTAGGCCAAGCAAGGACCGATACAATTTTGGCATGTTAAAAGCCCATGATTTGATTCGCACAATCATGGGCCGGGGTTCATTTCGGGCTGCTGCCGGCCCGTGAGCTATTCGGCACGTTTTAGGCCCAACCTACATCGTGATTGCATGACGGCCCGATTATGTACCGTAATTTTACTGTTTGGCCGATTTACTGCGAAGACAGGATATATATACAGTAAAATAACTGCAGCATCGTGAATAAGAAAAAAGCTAGACTATACAATAAATAAATTACGGCATATTACATCCACTAGGCATCAAACTTCGCCACTATGATAATAAAGCACAAGCAGACAGCAGATTACATACACTGGGCATCAAAGATTGCCACCAGTGCAAATAAACACGCCGACAAAATAATATACAAAACAGACAGCACTTCAATAGAGTTCAAGAAAGGTTAGCCCTGCTGGGGAGCTGCAGCGCAAGCCGCTGAGCAAGATGATGAGACTGCGCTTGTTCAACACTTATATCTTCCTCACTCTGAAAGATAAATAAGCAGACAGATGACAGGTTTTGCACATAAAAGTATCAGTGCAGACAATTCATCACATTTCTTATTGGCGAATAAAGTGACACAGTTTAAAATTGCATTAACACAATATGGTATTGTCCAGGTCAAGACATGGTAGGAAATGACATTGTGAAGGAGTTGGCAGCTTCACGACACCACTAGATTACAGATCAAGAACTCATAAGTATCAATGGTTAGTGTGCTGTCAATTTATACCATTTTAGATTGGAAAATAAAGAGACGGTTTAAATAATAGTAGAATGATATGACATTGTTCATAGTTAAGACATTGCAGAATATGACATTCTGTTGTAGTGGGTAGGTTCACCACACCACTGGATTACGGATGAAGAACAGAAGCATACATGCAGTGCAAAAGAAGATCACTTGCTCTGTATAGTTTAATTTACATGGTATGAAGAAGGAACTTGGTTGTACAACTGAAAACTTAAATTGAGAAAGGACAAACTTTTGTTTATGAACTACATAATAAACTTTAAACAAACAATTTGATGCAAACACCAAAAATAAACAGCTGTTGTAGTCATGCCTAACCAAATATAACAACAAAGTTTGAAGGATTGAGATGGACAAACTTACATTATTGGTGAAGACAGGCTCTATAAAGGCCTTGTCCATGCTGATGGGGGGGGGATTCAAGAAGTTTACCACAGAATCTTCTTCAAAAGCATTGCCTTTATTCTACATTTTGTTAAGAGTAAATATAGATGTGATAATATACGAAAAAATGGAGAATATTTATGATAAGATGAAGAGTGATGCTACATAACCAATTAGCTATAAATGTAAGTGCAGTGATACAGGCAAAAGGTACAGCCAAGAGCAATGCAAAGCTAAACTTCTTCAGTACCAACCTTATGGTAAGAGTAAATATAGATCTGATGTGTAGAAAATGGAGGGCAAAGGAAAATAAGTTGCAGAGTGATGGTACATGAACAACTACCTGTCATTATAAGTACACTGATAAAGGACAACATGTACTTACAAGAACAATGCAGAGCTAAAAAAACATTGGCATTGGATATATTCCACACTAATGTAACCATTCATATAGATCAGATAATTTGGAACGAACAATTGATAAGCAAGCTATCATGCATACTGCTGTCACATAATGAACCAGGTATGTATGCAAGTACAGTGATACAGGACAACAGGTACTAACAAGAGCAAAGCAGCGGGCAGCATATTTGTGATATCCTGTCGTTCTTGTCAAACCGGAATTCTTCTTTGAGCAGATTTCCTGCAAAAAAGATCCGTTAGGCACATGCGGAAAAGTAGACGTTCAAATTGTCATGTGATTTCAAAGACAGTACCTCATCCTGGGAACGAGACTAGTGCATAACAAGGTTTTTCCATTCAATGTGTTCTAAATTTAGCACAAGAGACTTCACCGGAAATTCGTTTATAGACTTGCCATCAAAGTGTGATTTCCTCAGGTAACACCGATACTGCTGCAATGCTTCCTTGAAAAGCACAAGCAAGCTTTGCTCGTCATGACTATCCAGATTGACCCTCGCCTAGTTACAACAATGTAATGTTAATCATTGATGTGTTCAATCAGCAAAAAACAGGAAAAAAATAACCATGAATAATAGCACTTACACGTAACTTGGACAGGAAGATGTGAAAATGGTGTTTTTCTTCACAATAATCTTCCCATGATGGGAATATATGCACGTAGTCCCTAACAACATTGAAAGCATTGTCTTTTAAACTGGAAATAAATGGAATGGGGTTCCAATCTGCAGGAATTGACCGTCTCTGCAATTGGGATAGGTCTTCGGCCAGTGGACTTGCTGGAGTGGGATTTTTCTGTGGTACAGCTGATGCTATGGCAAATGAAATCGGTATACCTTTTGCTGGAGTGCAGGTCCTGTGTGGTGGACCAAGATGAGCCAGTAAACTAGTTGGATGAAAGTAGTGGCCAAGTTGCTCAAACCTCCCTTGGCACGAGGCCACTATTTGAGGATAAACCTACAAGCAAAGTTCAGATTGTTTGTGCTGCCTCTTATGTACTCGAAAGTTTACTCGTACAAGAACTAATTTTAGCAAGAAGTACCTCCGATTGAACACCATTTACCAGTCTGTACCCTAGGTAATTAAAATTCGTCCATGGATCATATTGGCTGTGATCTCAATCATTTGGATGCATAAACATACTGTACATGTGTATATCTGAATCTTTTTGTGAATTATGTATGAATATTGTCGTGTGATCTATCAATCATTTTGGATGCATAGATATGCTGAGCTTGTGTATATATGAATCTTTTCAGTTGTTGATAGTGAATGTTGGCTATGAATATGAACGTGTCATGTGAACCTGAGTTTGATATGAATGTTTACCTTTTCTGTTGTATTTGTGTGTGAACTTGTCAGTATGCCTACTGTGGGGTATAAAACGTAGGTCTCTTATAAAAGTAATGTTGTGTCCAATTTATGTTTTCCATTCTAACCACATTATATATACTAGCAAAAGGGCCCGTGCGTTGCAATGGGAAAAAAATATGGCACACACTTACGTTCTATTCTTCTTTACCGGGTATGTCATTACATGTGCTCCGGTGTAATAACATCATAAATTACCAAACTGCCTTAGGAGTTTTTGTCTCAGGCACCGCAATGAGAATGATTGACAATATGAGCATCACCAGCCTGAAGAAAGTTGTTGCTGTTATGACCGGCATGGCCAAGAGGATATATGATGCGCACTGACATCCAACAACAACATTTCTCATGGTTTCGGTTTTTTTCTGAACCAGTGCTATATTTGATTATTTGGCATAAAAAAGTAGTAATTCTTTCACTCCAACTACGGCCAACATGGCTCGTCATTCTTCCAAAAGATGTCCCTTATGATATATTTTTCAGAAAAAAGGAGTGCATTATCTCCTTGCTATCGTCCAACTGAAGGAAACTGAATGTGAAAATTTAAGTGTATATAGACTGACCCACTCGGAATGCATACAAAAATATTTTTATCCAAGTCGTCAATGCCAACACTGTACCTCCAATGTCCATCTGCATCTACACGGCTAGGTCTAATCTTAAGCAAGAATGAAACTACCAAGTAAACTCAGATAACAACATGTAGCCGACCCCGGGAAGCAGGTGGTCAGGGATCATCAGCAGAGAAACACGAAGTCGGCTGACGATCGCCGAGCATGGCCAGGCCCATCTCGCTCTCGTGGCTGCCGTGGTGGCTCCCGGGCCTCTCCGTGGCTCCTCCACTCCGAGTCCACAGCCCGACCTCGGCATTCCGCCTCCATCCTCCTCCGCCCTCTGTCCCGCGTGCTCCTCCACACCTCCCTCTCCAAGCCGACGGATCCGACCTTCCCCTTGCTGGATCCGGTCCACCACGAGCCTCAAGCCACCCTGCTGCCGCGCTCGTGTACATGTCGTGCGTGGTGTAGAGGTGGCCAGCGTGTGGAACAGGCTGCGTCCCAGGCATCTGCGTGCTGCGCCTCCGCTTCCTCACCCCGGCGAGCGCCGGACTGAACAGCTTCGCGCCGGACTGCCATTTTGTTGTACAATTTCCCTTCGTTCTCATTCTGTGTTTGTTGATTCAAGAGTCTCGTTGTTGATATGCAATTTTCCTAGGTATATAAACTGGTAGACTTTCATGTAAGCAATCGAGGTGGGATTACTCCGAGTACATGTGTGAAAATCAGGTAAGGTACAGATATAGAAGCGTGCATGCAGGCCGAAACATGCGTGCAGACCCAATAAGAGAATGTGGACGTGGACCAATTGGATGGACAAAGCTTTTAGTACCGGCTCGCAGCAATTGGATGGACTGTCGATCAAAATGAACGGAAAAAACTGAAAGCGTAAATTCACGGAAAGAAGCGTATTGTGACGGTGAACCCAAAGAGTCAATCCGTGCTTTATTATTATTAGGGAAAGATTTATATTATTACTATTATCGTATATTTTATAGAGACTTATATATACATTATAAAAACATCCCACGTGTTATTAACTTATAAAAGTAAATGTTTAACGGAAGTTGGCAAGGAATATCCTGGTTGTTTTTGACTCACAGGCAAGGAAAATCCTAGTGATTGCGTACAAAAGCTTGCGAAGATTTTAAGGACCAATTTAATAATAATGCACTCATTTTTATTTTCAGCAATAACTCGCTAATTTCTTAATTATATATATATATATAATGTGCCTCTCCAGTTTATTCTTCGATATTAATTGCTCCATCTAACATAACATTATATATATAACGAGCCCACCTAATACGTGTATTTCAAGGAAGTGCAAATGGGCTGGGATTTCTTAGAAAATATAAATGGGCTTGATTGAAGCGAAATTATTTGTTCACCCAGCCCAGCAAATGGACTGTACATTCTAGAAAACATGGGTTAAATATATGCCACATTTTTGCAGGCTGACATGTGGGCTAATAGGTCGAAGCCTACGCAGGGCGTTGTCAACTTGGTCAACAAATGATTGTGTCATCCACAGCCATTGGATTTATGTCCAACAGCCAGCATGCACCTTCAATCTCTCGTCTTCTTCCTCCAGCGTCGCCGGGACCGCCTGGTCCGGCCTCCGGCGGCTAGCGGCTCTGCTTAGCACGCATCGCTGCGAAGCGCTACCCCACCGCCGGCCAGGCTATCCCTCCACCCCTCGACACCTCCTGTTATTCTCCACAGACTACAGCCCCACGCCGCAACAGAACCAGTTATAACCTTTCTTCTCCTCTCAATCTGCGACTCCACGGCCACGTTTTCCCATCTCCGAGTCGTTCCCGTCCGGGGCCTCGCCGTCGTCCACCGCCTCGCTGTGTTCGGTGTGGCGTGGTCAACAAACGAGAGTCATTGGAAGAGGACTGTACGTGGAGAGCCTGACGGCTAGGACCCACGAGGTCCATGGTCGCATGCAAGGAAATTTCCTCCTTATTAAGCTAAAAAAAAGTTTCCTCCACCTGACAGCTGGGACCCACCGGCTGTATCTTCGCACGGAAGGAAGTGCCTCCTTGTTTTGCGAAAAAATTTATTAATCCCATTGACAGCTGGGACCCGTCAGATTTCATGACTGACTTGTGGGCCTACTAAGAGGACGTGTACGCACGGCTTTGTCAACTTAATCTACAAATGATTCGAGCAACTGGACCATTGGATGTTAATCCAACAGCCATGCTCCTTCTTCAACCTCTGTTCTTGCTCCTGTCTCCCGTGGGCGGCACCGCGGTTGTGCTGCCGCGCACCAGAACCAGTGAAGTTTCCCACTCCTCTCCATCTGCGACTCCACTGCCCCATCTTCCCCATCTCCGGGTCGTTCCAGTATGGGTGCGCTCGGCATGGTGTGGTCAACGTGGTAAATAACCGAGAGTCATCGGAAGAAGACTGTACGTGAGAGGCTGACAGTGGGGACGCACCATGCCCATGGACGCATGCATGCAACAAAACGCGGCGAGGTTAACGTGGTCAAGGAACGACTTCCATCGAAAGTATAATGTACGTGGAGAGTGTCAGCTGGGTCCACGGCCGCAGCAAGTAAGTGCCTCCTTATTACGCGGAAAATAATAATTCCACCAACTGACAGCAAGGACCCACTGGACGGGCCACCGTATTTTGCGAAAAAATGTTTGCCCCCTGACTGTTGGGACCCACTAGACGGGCCGCCGTATTTCACGAAAAAACGTTCCCCCCGCTATCAGCTCGGACCCACCGGAAGTGCCTCCTTATTACGCACAAAAAAATGAATACTCCCCCGGCTAGCTGGGACCCACCTTGGTGGGAGGCTGACTTGTGGGCCTACTAAGTTGACGGGGACGAAGGGCTTTGTCAACTTAGTCAATATGAACGATTCTAGCTCCAGTGACCGTACGATGTCCATCCAACGGTCGTAGTGCTTCTTCAACCTCTGGTCTTCTTGCTCCAGCCGCCCAAAGCAGCGCCGGTCGTGCCGCATGCTCCTGCCTCTCGTGGCCGGCTCTGCTGCCGCGGAGGCCTCACCGCCCCCTACTATTCCCACCGCTGGCCAGGCCCTGAGGTGACGGCAGCCTCACACCGCAGCCGAACCAGTGAACCCTCATACTCCTCTCCGCGCGGGCTTCCACTGCCGCGTCTTCCCCGGCTCCGCGTCGTCCCCTTCCTAGGCCTCGCCGTCGTCTACTGCCGTGGTGCTCTCCGCGCGGCGTGGTCAATGTGGTCAAGGAACGACTTCCATCGGAAGAGTACTGTACGTGGAGAGGCTGACAGCTGGGTCCACAGCCACAACCCAGTTTTTTTGGTGATTTGCCAAGTAAGTCGCTTTGTCAGGCCTGTTGGGCTGTAAATCTTTCAAGACGAGGAGAGCTTTCATTCGGCTGGCCGAGAAAATGGCCCATCAGTAATGAGAAAATGGGTTGTACATTTTTAAAACACATCAAACCGGCAATTAGTTTCAAATATGTTTTTTTCATTTCGAGATTTTAAATTACATTATATTTTTATGCATGGAGAATTTGTTGGATTTTATATTGATATACATTTATTTTTAAAATTAGTTTGAATGTGAGTCAAAATTTCTGGATTACAAACAGTTCGGACCGCACCGAAATATGCAAAATTTTGTATAATTTTTTAAGTGTGGCCACAATATGGCTGTAATGCTAACAAAAAGAATATGGGCTCCAAAAAAATCTTAAGAATTAGCAAATGGGCTGTAAATTATTAGAAATAATGGCACATGGGTTGTATGCTGTTTTCCACAGATTTGAGGCTTTCCTAAAAAAAGGTTGACGCACAAGCAGTGACTGTTGAATGTCCATCGAACGACCATTGTGCATCTTTAATCTCTACTCTTCCTGCTCCAGCCGCTCAAACAAGCACCGGCGGGACTGCCTGCTCCCTCCTCCCCATGGTCGGCTGTGCTGCCACGCGGGCCTCACCACCCCACCGTACTCCCATCACTGGCCTAGCCATCCCTCTACTCACCCACACCTGTTATTATTCTCCCGCGACGGTAGACGAACCAGTAAACCCTCGTACAGTCGTACTCTCCTCCGCGTGGGAAACAACTGCGGAGTCTTCCCTGCCTCCGTGTCGTTCCCTTCCTAGGCCTCGCCGTCGTCCACCGCCCTGGTGCTCTCGGTGCGGCCTGGTCAACGTGGTCAATGACCGACACCCCCTGTTATTCTGCGGCGACGGCAGCCTCACACCGCAGCGAACCAGTGAAACCTCGTACTCTACGCGTGGGCATCCGCTGCCCCGTCTTCCCCGGCTCCGCGTCATCCCCTTCCTAGGCCTCGCCGTCGTCCACCGCCCTAGTGTTCTCGGCGCGGCATGGTCAACATGGTCAAGGAATGGCTTCCATCGGACATGGACTGTACGTGGAGAGGCTGACAGCTGGGTCCACGGCCGCAGCAAGGAAGTGCCTCCTTATTACGTGCAAAATAATTATTCCTCCACCTGATAGCGGGGACCCACCGAACGGGCCACCGTATTTGGTGAAAAAAATGTTTGCCCCTGACTACTGGGACCCACCAGCTACATCTTCGCACACAAAGAAGTGCGTCCGGGCAAAAAAACGATTCGCCCCCCTTACTGCAGGGACCCACTAGCTACATCTTCGCAGGCAAGGAAGTGTCCAATAGTCCGGACCCACCTGGTCGAAGCGTACGTAGCGTTGTCATTCTGGTCACGAACGTGTACGTACATATATACTGGTGGATGTAGAGGCGTCCATGTGTCGTAGTAGAGGCGCGCACGCAGCATGTACACGTACGTACAGCGGACAGGGTGCAAGAAAGAAAATACGGCCACGTATGTGTACATACGGGTGGGGTCTCGAACGCCTACTCACGCATACGTACGGCCAGGGCTCGTGTACATGGCTGGGTCGGAACGGAGAAACAACGTCGTCGTCGTGTTCATGGGGAGGCAACAGAATGCGTCGTGTTCATGGGGAGGCAACGGAATGCGTCGGGTTCATCGGGAGGCAACGGAACGCGTGGGAGCCAACTGGCTGGGTCGGAACGGAATGTGTGGTCATGTTCATCGGGAGGGCTTGGATGGAACAGGCGACGGAAACGAGGCCTGGCGTACCGCACAACGGAGGAAACGGACCTCCTACGTTCGGAATGGGGTCCTGTTGATCGGGAGGGGTCTGGCGTACCGCAAAACAGAGGAAACAGACCTCCTACGGTCGAAACGGTGGTCCTGTTGATCGGGAGGGGTGTGGCGTACCGCAAAACGAACAAAACGGACCTCCTACGGTTGAAACGGGGGTCCTGTTGATCGTGAAGGGTGTGGCGTACCGCAAAACGGACGAAACGGACCTCCTACAGTTGAAACGGGGGTCCTGTTCATCGGGAGGGGTGTGGCGTACCACAAAACGGGACTCCATGGGATATTGTTCATCTCCACCGTCGACCTCCTCCAGCCTTCACGGGCTACCGTCGACCTCCTCCAGCCTCCACGGGCTCCTGTTCATCCAGCCTCCACCGTGCGCTACTCCATCGTCTACTGTTCAACCACCCCTCCACCGTCTACTGTTCATCCAGCCCTCCACACCACGGGGTCCTGTTCAACCACCCCTCCACGAGCACCCCTCCGTCGTCTACTGTTCATCCAGCCCTCCACCACACCACGGGGTCCTGTTAATCCAGAGGCAACGCCACCGCTCACTGTTCATCCAACCCCCCCCCCCCCCCCCCCGCAACGCTCACTGTTCATCCTAGAGGCAGCATCGATCGGCTTCAGTTAGCAGCAGTAGCGAAGGAATCGCTCGATCGGGTTCAGTTAACAGCCATCGATCGATCGCTTGGGTTTAGTAACGCGTAGCCTGCAGTGCAATCGCTCGGGTTCAGTTAGAGCCCAACGCCTCGCTCGGGTTCAGTTAGAGCCAAATCCTCGCACACACGCGTGTACGTGTATGAGAGAAATGCGCATCGCTCGGCCCCCGACCTCCCACCGTAACCGGGAACTCCCTGAAATTTTCCTCCCCCTTGCTTCTACCATGGTTTTTTCCGTCATGGACGGCCCAAAGAATGTCATGCAGCTGCGTCTCGGGCCCGCCAAGGACGAAAAGCCCATTTTCTGTCATGATTTTTTGTCATAGAAGTAGGAGCCCACCACATCTATGATGATACCGGGTTTTGTGACAATTATCGTCATAGAAGTGTCATATGTATGACAAAAAAATTTCATTCTGCCCAAAATATCACGGATGTGTCTTTTTTGTAGTGGGGGGGCACCCACCAGCCACGAGGGTGGGGGCGCGCCCCCTACCTCGTGGGCCCCTGGTAGCCCTTTGATACCCATCTTCTTCTATATGAGGTCTTTCGTCCGAGAAAAAACCATAAGCAAGCTCGCGGGACGAAACTCAGCCGCCATGAGGCGGAACCAATCTAGGGCTCTGGCATAGCTGTTCGGCCGGGGACACTTCCCTCCGGGAGGGGGAAATCATCACCATCGTCATCACCAATCATCTTCTCATCGGGAGGGGGTCAATCTCCATCAACATCATCACCAGCGCCATCTCATCTCAAACCCTAGTTCATCTCTTGTATCCAATCTTTGTATCCAAACCTCAGATTGGTACCTGTGGGTTGCTAGTAGTATTGATTACTCCTTGTTGTTGATGCTAGTTGGTTTACTTGGTGGAAGATTATATGTTCAGATCCATTATGCATATTAATACCCCTCTAATTATGAACATGAATATGCTTTGTGAGTAGTTATGTTTGTTCCTGAGGACATGGCAGAAGTCTTGCTATTAGTAGTCATGTGAATTTGGTATTCGTTCGATATTTTGATGAGATGTACGTTGTCAGCCCTCTAGTGGTGTCATGTGAACGTCAACTAAATGACACTTCACCATTGTTTGGTCCTAGAGGGAGGCATTCAGAAGTAATAAGTAAATGATGGGTTGCTAGAGTGACAGAAGCTTAAACCCTAGTTTATGTGTTGCTTCGTAAGGGGCTGATTTGGATCCATATATTTGATGCTATGGTTAGGTTTACCTTAATATTTCTGTTGTAGTTGTGGATGCTTGCAACGGGGTTAATCATAAGTGGGATGCTTGTCCAAGTAAGGACAATACCCAAGCACCGGTCCACCCACATGTCAAATTATCAAAGTACCGAACGCGAATCATATGATCGTGATGAAAACTAGCTTGACAATAATTCCCATGTGTCCTCGGGAGCGCTTTTCTCTATATAAGAAATTGTCCAGGCTTGTCCTTTGATATGAAAAGGATTGGGCCATCTTGATGCACTTTATTTACACTTGTTACTTGTTACTCGTTACCAGTTACCTTATCACAAAACTATCTGTTACTGATAATTTCAGTGCTTGCAGAGAATACCTTGCTGAAAACCGCTTATCATTTCCTTCTGCTCCTTGTTGGGTTCGACACTCTTACTTATCGAAAGGACTACGATAGATCCCCCATACTTGTGGGTCATCACCCGCCGCGTCCAGCTTGTCGAGAGCGCCAAGAAGCTAGCCAGCATGAGACACCTTTCGGAGTCTTACCAGCGCGAGATGGACCGCGCCATTGGCGGCATGCTGGCTCCTTGCTGGCCCAGCCGCATCGGCACGGTCCGGCAGCACGACGCGGCCATTGCCAGCATGTTTGGGGCCGATCGCCCTGTCTACGCCATGCCCAGGGAGAATATACGAGCTGCCCAAGCGGCAGCAGACGAGCTGGACAATCTCGAGGGCGACGAGCGTCGCCATATGACGAAGCGCGTCCAGCAACTCATTGACGCGGCTGCCGAGTAGCAAGCCAGCTGCCGCGCCGAGGAGCTCAACTGGCGGAACGATGACCCGCCTCCCCGCCAAGAGCATGGCGCGATGTCCCAGACGCCGACTGGTGGCGTCCGCGGATGAAAAGACAAGGAGCCGGCTGCCAGCCGCAGCCGGACGCACATCACTATCGAGCAAGACCAAGACGGCCGCCCACGGGCGGTGGAGTGACCAGGCGACTACCAGCCTCCCCCGTGCAAAGAAAGACACGTCTCTCCTCCACCTGTTGATCATCCGAGTCTCGGCGGCCGGCTTGGCCCCCGAGAAGGAATCAGAGAAAACGATGCCCACCACCAGATCGACCGCCTCAACCGGTCCCTGGCGCTAGAAGAAGAAATCATGCTGGACCTGCCCTGTTTTGGCCCTCTCATTCATGACGAGCCTTTCCCCAAAGGGTTCACGCTCCCAAGAGATACGCCCAAATACACCGGCTCTATGAAGCCGGAAGACTTGTTGGTCGACTACTCCACAACCGTCAGCATTGCGAACGGCAACAAGTGCGTTGCCGTAAAGTATGTTCCGCTCATGCTCCAGGGCACCGCCCGGACCTGGCCAAAGACCCTGAAGCCCCATAGAATCAACAGCTGGGTAGATTTCACTAAAGCCTTCGTCCGCAACGTCACCAGCACGTACAAGCGGCCGCCCAAGCCTCGCCGGCTCTCCTTGTGCGTCCAAGGTCCCAACGAGTCGACTCGTGACTACCTCACGCCCTGGGCCGAGCTGCGCAAATCTTGCGAGGGCGTGCACGAGGTGCAGGCTATTGAGTACTTCACAGCCGGGTGCAGAGAAGGCACTCTACTCAAGCACAGGCTCCTCTGCAACGAGCTGGCAACCCTCGACGAGCTGCTGATCATAGCAGACAAGTACGCCACGGCCGACTCCTCTATGAAGACGGAGATTCAAGTTGATGCATCTGGCAAGGTGGCTCCTCAGGCTCCTCGGACTCCGGCTGGTGATACCAGTCGGCGCCAGCAGTAGAACGACAACAAGCGCAAAGCCCCGATGCCGGCTTCCACCAGTCGGCAAGTGGAAACACTTGAAGATCAGCAGCCAGAAGGGCAGCCCCAGCCCAAGTGTCAGAAAGGCGGCAAGCTGAATTGGCTGCCCGCCTTCTCCTATGAGCAAACCCTTGATGCTCCCTACAAATTCCACAGCGGCGCGAAGCCGTCCAACCACACCACTCGGAAGTGTCACTGGCTCGTGCGAATCTCCAAGGGCGAAGGGCTGGTACCTCCGCCGCCTGCTGGTCAGCCTCCCCCTCCCCCTTAGCAGCCGGTGGCCCGCCCAGCAGTCGGCGTCATTCAAGATGAATTCCCTGAGGAGCACGGAGCATATGTTGTTTTCACCAGTGTGGCCGACAACAGGCACAGCCAGCGCCAACAGTCCCAAGAGGTGAATGTCGTAGCCATTGAAGCACCAGAGTTCATGCACTGGTCAAAGAAGCCAATCAGTTGGGGCCGACCTGACCACCCGGAAGTAATGCCTTCTCTGGGTTCTTATGCTTTGGTGTTGGAGGCCACCTTTGCCACGGAGAGGCGAGCTGCTCATTTCTCCCGAATCCTGATAGATGGAGGCAGCAACATCAACATCTTGTACTGCGATACCATAGAGAAATTGAAGATCAAACCCAAGCACCTCCTGCCAAGTCGGACTGTCTTCCATGGCATAGTTCCTGAACTTTCTCACTCACCAATCGACAAGAACCAGATAGACGTCCTCTTCAGGGACAGACCATTTCCACCGATAGCCCATCTGGTTTGAGGTAGTTGACCTGGAAATCCCGTACCATGCACTGCTTGGCCGACCTGCCTTAGCCAAGTCTATGGCGGTGCCACACTATGCGTACCTCAAGATGAAGATGCCGAGTGCCAAGGGAGTCATTACCGTCTTCGGAGAATTTCAGAAGTCGTCCGACTGTGCGGCCGCTAGCAGCCGGCTGGCCGAGTCCCTTGTGATCGCTACCGAGAAGCAACTCCTTGATCGGGTTGTGGGCATGGCCGGCAAGCAGCCCGACATGTCCCATGATCCAAAGGAGTCGGAAGCCGAAGTATCCTTCAAGCCGGCCAAGGAGACAAAGAAGATACCATTTGCCCTAGAGCACCCAGAGAGGTTCGCTATCATAGGCGCAAACCTTGACAGCAAATAGGAAAGCGAGCTCATCGATTTCCTCTGTGATAATTGGGACATCTTTGCATGGTCTCCCAAAGACATGTTGGGTGTTTCGACGGATTTCGCCGAGCAAAAGCTACATGTCAGAGAAGATGCCAAGCCGGTCAAGCAACCCCTCCACCAATCGTCGGAGGAGAAGGGAAGAATCATTGGAGAAGAGATCGCCCGCATGTTGGCAGCCAGCTTCATCATGGAAGTTTTCTTCCCAGAATGGCTCGCTAACCCAGTCCTTGTACTGAAGAAGAATAACAAGTGGTGCATGTGCATTGATTACACCAGCCTCAACAAGGCGTGCCTGAAAGACCCATTTGCTCTGCCATGGATAGACCAAATAATAGACTCCATAGCCGAATGCGAGCTGCTGAGTTTTTTGGATGCCTACTCAGGATACCACCAGATCAAGTTGAACCCGACAGACCGCCTGAAGACCGCCTTCATCACACCATTCGGAGCCTTCTGCTACCTAACCATGACATTCCGCCTGAGAAATGCCGGTGCCACGTTTTAGCGTTGCATGCAGAAGTGCCTCCTCAAGCAACTCGGCAGAAATGCCCACATGTACATAGAAGATATCGTGGTGAAGACGGAGAAGTGCAATACACTTCTCGAAGACCTCAAAAGGAAACATTTGAAAATCTACGCTGGTTTCAAATCAAGCTCAACCCAGAAAAGTGCGTGTCCGGAGTACCATTCAGGCAGTTTCTTGGCTTCCTGGTCTCAGAACGTGGCATTGAGTGCAACCTGATATAGATCAGAGCCATCGAGAGGATGGATAAGCCTACCCGACTACGAGACATCCAAAAGTTCACCGGCTGCTTGGTATCCATCAGCCGGTTCATTAGTCGGCTGGGCGAGAAGGCTCTTCCCCTGTACCAGCTCATGAAGAAGACCACTCATTTCTAGTGGAACGACAAGGCGGATGAAGCTTTTCGCCAGCTGAAAAAGATGCTGACCACGCCGCCTGTCCTCGCGGCTCCGACTGCTAAAGAGCCCATGTACCTGCACATCGCTGCCACCAGCCGGGTGGTCAGCACAATCATAGTGGTTGAGCGCCCGGAGGATGGCAGGGCATAGCCGGGCCAGAGGCCGGTGTACTATTTGAGCGAGGTGCTGTCAACTTCAAAGCAGAACTACCCTCACTATCAGAAGATGTGCTACGGTGTGCACTTTGCCGCCAAGAAGCTAAAGTCATACTTTCAAGAGCACCCAATCACGATTGTCTGCACTGCCCCACTAGCTGAGATCATTGGCAACAGAAATGTTTTGGCCGAGTGGCCAAATCGGCCATCGAGTTGGCCCCCTACACCATCTTCTACCAGCCCCGCATCGCCATCAAGTCCCAAGCATTGGCTGACTTCCTCGTCGACTGGGCCGAGACCCAGTACCTGCCGCCAGCGCCGGACTCCACCCATTGGCGGATGCATTTTGATGGTTCGAAGATGCGCACTGGTTTGGGAGCCGGCATCGTCCTCACCTCTCCCAAAGGCGACAAACTCAAATACACATTGCAAATCCACTTTGCCGCCTCCAACAATGTGGCCGAGTACGAAGCACTAATACACGGCCTCCGATTGGCCAAAAAGATCGGCATCCGCCAGGTCCTGTGCTACGACGACTACGACTTGGTGGTCCAGCAGTCTTCTAGTGACTGGGACACCAAAGATGCAAATATGGCAAGCTACCATTTCCTCATCCAACAAATCAGTGGATACTTCGAGGGGTGCGAGTTCCTTCACGTGCCAAGAACCAACAATGAGCAAGCAGATGCCTTGGCACGAATTGGCTCCACCCGGCAAGCAATACCGGCCGGTGTCTCCCTTCAGCGCCAACTCAAGCCGTCGATCAAGCCTTCTCCAGAATTTGAGTCAATCTTTGTGTCGACTCCTCCTAAAGCAGTCGGATCCGACTCTAGGGCTGCGGCAGCCGGCTCGCGGACCTCAGCAGGTGGCATGGGAACTGTGGTAGTCGCACCCGGCCCGAGGACTTCACAACCCGGCCCGAGGACTGTTGGGGAACGTAACAGAAATTCAAAAAAATTCCTACGTATCACCAAGATCTATCTATGGAGAGACCAGCAACGAGGGGAAGGAGAGTTGCATCTACATAGCCTTGTAGATCGCTAAGCGGAAGCGTTCAAGTGAACGGGGTTGATGGAGTCGTACTCGTCGTGATCCAAATCACCGATGACCAAGTGCCGAACGGACGGCACCTCCGCGTTCAACACACGTACAGCCCGGTGACGTCTCCCACGCCTTGATCCAGCAAGGAGAGAGGGAGAGGTTGAGGAAGACTTCATCCAACAGCAGCACAACGGCGTGGTGGTGGTGGAGGAGCGTGGCTATCCTGCAGGGCTTCGCCAAGCACCACAGAAGAGGAGGAAGAAGAGACGCAGGGCTGCACCAAGAGAGATTGAATCGCCCGTGTGTTATGGGCAGCCCTAGGCCTCATATATATAGAGGAAGGGGAGGGGCTGCGCCCCCTCTAGGGTTCCCACCCCTAGGGGGGGCGGCAGCCCTAGATGGGGAGCAAGGGGGGCGGCCAAGAGGGGAGAGAGGGAGGCGCCCCCTAGGGTGGGCCTTAGGGCCCATCTAAGCCTAGGGTTTCCTCCTTTTTTCCTCCTAGCTGCCCTTGGGCCTTGTGGGAGGCGCACTAGCCCACTTAGGGGCTGGTCCCTCACCACCCTTGGCCCATGCAAGCCTCCGGGGCAGGTGGCCCCACTTGGTGGACCCCCGGGACCCTCCCGGTGGTCCCGGTACATTACCGATAAACCCCGAAACCTTTTCGGTGACCAAAACAGGACTTCCCATATATAAATCTTTACCTCCGGACCATTCCGGAACTCCTCGTGACGTCCGGGATCTCATCCGGGACTCCGAACAACATTCGGTAACCACATACTAACTTCCTTTATAACCCTAGCGTCATCGAACCTTAAGTGTGTAGACCCTACGGGTTCGGGAGACATGCAGACATGACCGAGACGTTCTCCGGTCAATAAACAACAGCGGGATCTGGATACCCATGTTGGATCCCACATGTTCCACGATGATCTCATCGGATGAACCACGATGTCAAGGACTTAATCAATCCCGTATACAATTCCCTTTGTCTATCGGTATGATACTTGCCCGAGATTCGATCGTCGGTATCCTTATACCTTGTTCAATCTCGTTACCGGCAAGTCTCTTTACTCGTTCCGTAACACATCATCCCGTGATCAACTCCTTGATCACATTGTGCACATTATGATGATGTCCTACCGAGTGGGCCCAGAGATACCTCTCCGTTTACACGGAGTGACAAATCCCAGTCTCGATTCGTGCCAACCCAACAGACACTTTCGGAGATACCCGTAGTGTACCTTTATAGCCACCCAGTTACGTTGTGACGTTTGGCACACCCAAAGCACTCCTACGGTATCCGGGATTTGCACAATCTCATGGTCTTAGGAAATGATACTTGACATTAGAAAAGCTTTAGCATACGAACTACACGATCTAGTGCTATGCTTAGGATTGGGTCTTGTCCATCACATCATTCTCCTAATGATGTGATCCCGTTATCAACGAAATCTAATGTCCATGGTCAGGAAACCGTAACCATCTATTGATCAACGAGCTAGTCAACTAGAGGCTTACTAGGGACATGGTGTTGTCTATGTATCCACACATGTATCTGAGTTTCCTATCAATACAATTCTAGCATGGTTAATAAACGATTATCATGAACAAGGAAATATAATAATAATCAATTTATTATTGCCTCTAGGGCATATTTCCAACAGTCTCCCACTTGCACTAGAGCCAATAATCTAGTTCACATCGCCATGTGATTAACACTCACAGGTCACATCGCCATGTAACCAACATCCAAAAAGTTTACTAGAGTCTATAATCTAGTTCACATCACTATGTGATTAGCACTCAATGAGTTCTGGGTTTGATCATGTTGCTTGTGAGAGAGGTTTTAGTCAACGGGTCTGAACCTTTCAGATCCGTGTGTGCTTTACAAATCTCTATGTCATCTCCTAGATGCAGCTACCACGTTCTATTTGGAGCTATTCCAAATAACTGTTCTACTTGGATCTATTCTAAATTGTTGCTCCATTATACGTATCCGGTATCTCTACTCAGAGCTATCCGGATAGGTGTTAAACTTGCATCGACGTAACCCTTTACGACGAACTCTTTTTCCACCTCCATAATCGAGAAAATTCCTTAGTCCACTAGTTACTAAGGATAACTTTGACCGCTGTACTGTGATCCATTCTTGGATCACTCTTGTACCCCTTGACTGACTCATGGCAAGGCACACTTCAGGTGCGGTACTCAGCATAGCATACTGTAGAGCCTATGTCTTAAGCATAGGGGACGACCTTCGTCCTTTCTATTCTGCCGTGGTCGAGCTTTAAGTCTTAACTTCATACCTTACAACTCAGGCAAGAACTCCTTCTTTGACTGATCCATCTTGAACACCTTCAAGATCATGTCAAGGTATGTGCTCATTTGAAAGTACCATTAAGCGTTTTGATCTATCCTTATAGATCTTGATGCTCAATGTTCAAATAGCTTAATCCAGGTTTTCATTGAAAAACACTTTCCAAATATCCCTATATGCTTTCCAGAAATTCTACGTCATTTCTGAACAACAATATGTCAACAACATATATTCATCAGAAATTCTATAGTGCTCCCACTCACTTCTTTGGAAATACAAGTTTCTCATAAACTTTGCATACACCCAAAATCTTTGATCATCTCATCAAAGCATACATTCCAACTTCGTGATGCTTACTCCAGTCCTTAGAAGGATTGCTGGAGCTTTGCATACTTATTAGCATCTTTCAGGATTGACAAAACCTTCCGGTTTTATCACATACAACCTTTCCTCAAAAATCACCGAGGAAACAATGTTTTGACATCCTATCTGCAAGATTTCATAAACAATGCAGTGACTGCTAATATAATTCCAACAGACTCTTAGCATCGCTACGAGTGAGAAAGTCTCATCGCAGTCAACTCCTTGAACTTGTCGGAAAACATCTTAACGACAAGTCGAGCTTTCTTAATGGTGACATTTACCATCATTGTCCGTCTTCCTTTTAAAATCCATCTATACTCAACAGCCTCACGACCATCGAGCTGTTCTGTCAAAGTCTACACTTTGTTTCCATACATGGATCCTCTCTCGGATTTTATGGCCTCGAGCCATTTATCGGAATCCGGGCCCATCATCGCTTCTCCATAGCTCGTAGGTTCATTGTTGTCTAGCAACATGACTTTCAAGACAGGATTACGTACCACTCTGAAGTAGTACGCATCCTTGTCATCCTACGAGGTTTGGGAGTGACTTGATCCGAAGTCTCATGATCAATATCATAAGCTTCCACTTCAATTGGTGTGGGTGCCACAGGAACAATTTCATGTGCCCTACCACACACTAGTTGAAGAGACGGTTCAATAACCTCATCAAGTTTCCACCATCCTCCCACTCAATTCTTTCGAGAGAAACTTTTCCTCAAAAAAGAAACAATCCCTTATTGCTTTCGGATCTGAGACAGGAGGTATACCCAACTGTTTTGGGTGTCCTATGAAGATGCATTTATCCGCTTTGGGTTCAAGCTTATCAGCCTGAAACTTTTTCACATAAGCGTCGCAGCCCCAAACCTTTTAAGAAATGACAGCTTAGGTTTCTCTAAACCATAGTTCATACGGTGTCATCTCATCGGAATTACGTGGTGCCCTATTTAAAGTGAATGTGGTTGTCTCTAATGCCTAACCCATAAACCATTGTGGTAATTCGATAAGAGACATCATGGTATGCATCATACCCAATAGGGTGCAGTTATGATGTTCGGACACACCATCACACTATGGTGTTCCAGGCTGTATCAGTTGTGAAACAATTTCCACAATGTCTTAATTCTGTGCCAAACTCGTAATTCAGATATTCATCTCTATGATCATATCATAGATACTTTATCCTCTTGTCACGACGATCTTTCAACTTCACCCTGAAATTACTTGAACCTTTCAATAATTCAGACTCGTGATTCATCAAGTAAATATACTCAACATCTACTCAAATCATCTGTGAAGTAAGAACATAACGATATCCACTACACGCCTCAGCACTCATTGGACTGCACACATCAAAATGTATTACTTCCAACAAGTTGCTTTCTAGTTCCATTTTACTGAAAACGAGGCTTTCAGTCATCTTGCCCATGTGGTATGATTTGCATGTCTCAAGTGATTCAAAATCAAGTGAGTCCAAACGATCCATCTGCATGGAGTTTCTTCATGCATATACACCAATAGACACGGTTTCCATGTCTCAAACTTTTCAAAAATGAGTGAGTCCAAAGATCCATCAACATGGAGCTTCTTCATGCGTTTTATACCGATATGACTTACGTGGCAGTGCCACAAGTAGGTGGTACTATCATTACTATCTTTTGGCATGAACATGTGTATCACTACGATCGAGATTCAATAAACCATTCATTTTAGATGTAAGACCATTGAAGGTATTATTCAAATAAATAGAGTAACCATTATTCTCCTTAAATGAATAACCGTATTGCGATAGACATAATCCAATCATGTCTATGCTCAACGCAAACACCAATCTCGATGGTAGAGGGAGCGTATGATATTTGATCAACCTTGAAAATACTTCCAACACATATCGTTATCTCACCTTTAGCTAGTCTCCGTTTATCCCGCAGCTTTTATTTCGAGTTACTAACACTTAGCAACCGAACCGGTATCTAATACCCTGGTGCTACTAGGAGTGCTAGTAAAGTACACATTAACACAATGTACATCCAATATACTTCTATCGACCTTGCCAGCCTTCTCATCTACCAAGTATCTAGGGTAATTCTGCTCCAGTGGTTGTTCCCCTTATTACAGAAGCACTTAGTCTCGGGTTTGGGTTCAACCTTGGGTTTCTTCACTAGAGCAGCAACTGAATTGCCATTTCATGAAGTATCCCTTCTTGCCCTTGCCCTTCTTGAAACTAGTGGTTTCACTAACCATCAACAATTGATGCTCCTTCTTGATTTCTACTTTCGTGGTGTCAAACATCGCGAATATCTCAAGGATCATCATATATGTCCCTGATATATCATAGTTCATCACGAAGCTCTAGCAGCTTGGTGGTAATGACTTCGGAGAAACATCACTATCTCATCTGGAAGATCAACTCCCACTCGATTCAAATGATTGTTGTATTCAGACAATCTGAGCACAAGCTCAACAATTGAGCTTTTCTCCCTTAGTTTGTAGGTTAAGAAAATCGTCGGAGGTCTTATACCTCTTGACGTGGGCACGAGCCTGAAATCCCAATTTCAGCCCTCAAAACATCTCATATGTTTCGCGACGTTTCAAAACGTCTTTGGTGCCTCAACTCTAAACCGTTTAACTGAACTATCATGTAGTTATCAAAACGTGTATGTCAGATGTTCGCAACATCTACAGACGACGTTCGAGGTTCAGCACACTGAGCGGTGCATTAAGGACATAAGCCTTCTAAGAAGCAATGAGGACAATCCTCAGTTCACGGACCTAGTCCGCATAATTGCTACTATCAACTTTCAACTAATTTTTCTCTAGGAACATATCTAAACAGTAGAACTAAAGCGCGAGCTACAACATAATTTGCAAAGACCTTTTGACTATGTTCAGGATAATTAAGTTCATCTTATGAACTCCCAGTCAGATAGACATCCCTCTAGTCATCTAAGTGATTACATGATCCGAGTCAACTAGGCCGTGTCCGATCATCACGTGAGACGGACTAGTCAACGTCGGTGAACATCTTCATGTTGATCGTATCTTCTATACGACTCATGCTCGACCTTTCGGTCTTCTGTGTTCCGAGGCCATGTCTATACACATGCTAGGCTCGTCAAGTCAACCCTAAGTGTTTTGCATGTGTAAAACTGTCTTACACCCGTTGTATGTGAACGTAAGGATCTATCACACCCGATCATCACGTGGTGCTTCGAAACGACGAACTGTAGCAACGGTGCACAGTTAGGGGAGAACACTTCTTGAAATTTTAATGAGGGATCATCTTATTTACTACCGTCGTTCTAAGCAAATAAGATGTATAAACATGATAAACATCACATGCAATCAAATAGTGACATGATATGGCCAATATCATATTGCTCCTTTTGATCTCCATCTTCGGGGCTCCATGATCATCTTGTCACCGGCATGACACCATGATCTCCATCATCATGATCTCCATCATCGTGTCTTCATGAAGTTGTCTCGCCAACTATTACTTCTACTACTACAGCTAACGGTTAGCAATAAAGTAAAGTAATTACATGGCATTGTTCAATGACACGCAGGTCATATAATAAATAAAGACAACTCCTATGGCTCCTGCCGGTTGTCATACTCATCGACATGCAAGTCGTGAATCCTATTACAAGAACATGATCAATCTCATACATCACATATCATTCATCACATCCTTTGGCCATATCACATCACATAGCATACCCTGCAAAAACAAGTTAGACGTCCTCTAATTGTTGTTTGCATGTTTTACGTGGCTGCTATGGGTTACTAGCAAGAACGTTTCTTACCTATGCAAAGACCACAACGTGATATGCCAATTGCTATTTACCCTTCATAAGGACCCTTTTCATCGAATCCGATCCGACTAAAGTGGGAGAGACAGACACCCGCCAGCTACCTTATGCAACTAGTGCATGTTTGTTGGTGGAACCGGTCTCACGTAAGAGTACGTGTAAGGTTGGTCCGGGCTGCTTCATCCCACGATGCCGCCGAATCAAGATAAGACTAGTAACGGCAAGCATATTGAAAAAAATCAACGCCCACAACTACTTTGTGTTCTACTCGTGCATAGAATCTACGCAATAGACCTAGCTCTGATACCACTGTTGGGGAACGTAGCAGAAATTCAAAAAAATTCCTACGTATCACCAAGATCTATCTATGGAGAGACTAGCAACGAGGGGAAGGAGAGTTGCATCTACATACCCTTGTAGATCGCTAAGCGGAAGCGTTCAAGTGAACGGGGTTGATGGAGTCGTACTCGTCGTGATCCAAATCACCGATGACCAAGTGCCGAACGGACGGCACCTCCGCGTTCAACACACGTACAGCCCGGTGACGTCTCCCACGCCTTGATCCAACAAGGAGAGAGGGAGAGGTTGAGGAAGACTTCATCCAACAGCAGCACAATGGCGTGGTGGTGGTGGAGGAGCGTGGCTATCCTGCAGGGCTTCGCCAAGCACCACAGAAGAGGAGGAAGAAGAGACGCAGGGCTGCACCAAGAGAGATTGAATCGCCCGTGTGTTATGGGCAGCCCTAGGCCTCATATATATAGGGGAAGGGGAGGGGCTGCGCCCCCTCTAGGGTTCCCACCCCTAGGGGGGCGGCAGCCCTAGATGGGGAGCAAGGGGGGCGGCCAAGAGGGGAGAGAGGGAGGCGCCCCCTAGGGTGGGCCTTAGGGCCCATCTAAGCCTAGGGTTTCCTCCTTTTTTCCTCCTAGCTGCCCTTGGGCCTTGTGGGAGGCGCACCAGCCCACTTAGGGGATGGTCCCTCACCACCCTTGGCCCATGCAAGCCTCCGGGGCAGGTGGCCCCACTTGGTGGACCCCCGGGACCCTCCCGGTGGTCCCGGTACATTACCGATAAACCCCGAAACCTTTCCGGTGACCAAAACAGGACTTCCCATATATAAATCTTTACCTCCGGACCATTCCGGAACTCCTCGTGACGTCCGGGATCTCATCCGGGACTCCGAACAAGATTCGGTAACCACATACTAACTTCCTTTATAACCCTAGCGTCATCGAACCTTAAGTGTGTAGACCCTACGGGTTCGGGAGACATGCAGACATGACCGAGACGTTCTCCGGTCAATAACCAACAGCGGGATCTGGATACCCATGTTGGCTCCCACATGTCCCACGATGATCTCATCGGATGAACCACGATGTCAAGGACTTAATCAATCCCGTATACAATTCCCTTTGTCTATCGGTACGATACTTGCCCGAGATTCGATCGTCGGTATCCTTATACCTTGTTCAATCTCGTTACCGGCAAGTCTCTTTACTCGTTCCGTAACACATCATCCCGTGATCAACTCCTTGATCACATTGTGCCCATTATGATGATGTCCTACCGAGTGGGCCCAGAGATACCTCTCCGTTTACACGGAGTGACAAATCCCAGTCTCGATTCGTGCCAACCCAACAGACACTTTCGGAGATACCCGTAGTGTACCTTTATAGCCACCCAGTTACGTTGTGACGTTTGGCACACCCAAAGCACTCCTACGGTATCCGGGATTTGCACAATCTCATGGTCTAAGGAAATGATACTTGACATTAGAAAAGCTTTAGCATACGAACTACATGATCTAGTGCTATGCTTAGGATTGGGTCTTGTCCATCACATCATTCTCCTAATGATGTGATCCCGTTATCAACGACATCTAATGTCCATGGTCAGGAAACCGTAACCATCTATTGATCAACGAGCTAGTCAACTAGAGGCTTACTAGGGACATGGTGTTGTCTATGTATCCACACATGTATTTGAGTTTCCTATCAATACAATTCTAGCATGGATAATAAACGATTATCATGAACAAGGAAATATAATAATAATCAATTTATTATTGCCTCTAGGGCATATTTCCAACAAGGACTGCAACAGTCGGCCCAGGGACTTCACCAAGCGGCTCGGGGACTTCACCAAGAAGTTCAGGGACTGCAGCAGTCGCACCCGACCCTAGGGCTGCGACGGTCAGCCCAGGGACTTCAGCCACGCAGCAAGCGGCAATCAACGCCGACCCGCCGCCTCCCGGCCCAACCGCCCTCGTACAAGTGGTTGTAGTGACAATAGAAGAGATTCAAGCACCATCATGGTCAGAGCTCATCCTCAAGTTTCTGGTGAACAGAGAGCTGCCGGCTGATGAGATCTCGGCCTGACAAGTGCAGCGCCGAGCAGGAGCCTACACGATAATGAACAGAGAGCTCGTCAGGCGCAACATGACTGGAGTTTTCCAGCGCCGCGTAGAAGCAGAAAAGGGCCAGGCAATCCTCAAAGATATTCACCAAGGCGAGTGCGGCCACCACACGGCGTCCAGAACACTCATGGCCGAAGCTTTCCGCCATGATTTCTTCTGGCGGCTGCCTTGGAGGATGCCAAGGATCTAGTCAAGCATTGCAAAGGGTGTCAGAAGTTTAGCTCACAGCAATATCTACCGGCTTCTGCACTCAAGACCATTCCCCTAGCATGGCCCTTTGTTGTGTGGGGCTTGGATATAGTGGGAGCATTCAAGACAACATGCGGCGACATGACCCATCTGCTTGTCACTGTGGACAAGTTCACCAAGTGGATTGAAGCAAAACCAATCAAGAAGTTGAATGGGCCGACTGCCGTGACTTTCATTGCAGACATCACCACTCGGTATGGAGTACCACACAGCATCATACTGATAATGGCATGAATTTTGCCAAAGGAGCCTTGTCGTGGAATTGTCACGGCAGATGTCCTAGTGTGAGGACTAAGTCGTGAGGCCAACGCATCTATGTGGTAGCTTGAGAGGGGTTGAGCGGAATCGAGAGACGCAACGCAAGACAAGGATTTAGACAGCTTCGGGCCCCGGGAAACATCATCCGGTAACAACCCTATGTGCTGTTTGTGGCTAGGTCTCATTATCATCACGAAGGAGTCACCGTAAACCGGCTCTCCCAGTTATCTCTAACCCTTAAGATTATTCTCCTCTTTACGGGGTGCCCTGCCCCTCCTTATATATGTTGAAGGGGCGGGTTACATGTAGAGTCCTTCTCGGACTAAGACTTAAATTATTATGACTTCTCTTCATGGGCTTCTTAACGCCTTGGGCTTCATAACGTCTCGGGCTTCATAACCCCTGGCAACTGAGTTATCACTATCTGTCGGGTTATAACTGGTGTCGGTTTATGATTGTCTGCCGGGTTATGACTGGTGCCGGTTTATCACTGTCTGCCTTAACTCCTGCCGGTTTATCATCTAACTTAACTCCTGCCGGGTTACCATCTGAGTTAACTCCTGACGGGTTATATCTGACTTAACTCCTAGCAGGTTATCATCTGACTTAACTCCTACCGGGTTATCATCTGACTTAACTCTTGCCGGGTATCATCTGACTTAACTGTTGCCGGGTTATCATCTGACTTAACTCCTGCCGGGTTATCAGGTCCCAGCCGGGTTATAACTCCGGCCGGGTCATACCGCGGGGTATATCCCCGACATTAGCCCCCAGTTTAATTTGGATTTATCCATGTTAAATTGATCCTGATCATCCTTAAGTCCTTGTCACTTCCTTCTTCTAGAAAATCCGGGTCAATAGGCCAGCTTCATAATCAATTTGCTGACATTGGTTTTGTCACAGAGAAATATCGTGAAGAGTAATTCATTTGATTCAGCTCCCAATGCTTAACAAAAATATTGGTCTTTAAAATACTCATCTGATCTTCAGCCAGTTTAAGAATGTAGAACTTGTTAGTTTAAGAATGTAGAACTTGCCAGTTTAAGAATGTAGAACTTGCCGGTTTTATAAATATTGATGGCACCGGGTCACAATTGTAGTTAACATCAAGCTTGAAAATATACCTCTTATATGCCTATCACTTGTAGCCCCCAAGTCTTAAGAAGGTAGCATAGCAACAACTTAGGACTTGCTTCAATATAAATATCACAATCTTGAAGAAATCCGATTTGTTCATCCCAGTCATTAGTTATAAACTGAGTATTCCATATATGTAGACCCCAAGTGTCGGGTTGTCATGCTTGCAGCAATGTGGGACTTGTAATTACCTGATGCTCATAAAGACTTCAACCAGTGTAGCCCCCAAGGGCCGGGTCATTATGCAATAATGAGCAGGGACTTTGTAAATATAATCATGTAAACTTCGAACAACAACGTGTATTCCCCAAGGGCCAGCTCAGTAATATAATATTGAGCTGGGACTTGATATATACTTCAATGAAAATAACACCATATTATGTAACCCCCATCATGGGGCTTGAACCCACGTCCACAAGGTTAAGAGCCTTGCGCTTTACCAACTGAGCAGTGGACCCTTCAATATAATGGATTAAAAGTTGTGTACCTTGAATTTTTGACAAGAGCAATTGGTAGCCCCCAAGGGCCGGCTCATTACGATGTGATGAGTCGGGTCTTCAGTAAGGTGAGCAAACAATGACTTTGCCTTAGCCCCCAAGTGTCATGGTGCATGCTTACAGCGACATGAGACTTGTGTATTTGATGTAATCCCAACTTGAATAATGTAGCCCCCAAGTGTCGGGTCGTAAGCCTGCAGCGACTCGAGACTATTCCTTTCATTGTAGAATAAATCATATCCGTTGATAAAATAATAGTCATTGCACTATAGCGACTTTGAAAACCTCAATCATAATATTGGTTATTGATAACCATAATAAAAATCCAGCCATGTTGGCTATTTAAAGATTTGAATAATATAACCTGGTTTGAAAACCAATTCTGCCATATCAACCGGTATATCCGTGCCCATATGATACATGCTATGATGATGTAATGATGATGCAATGTATGACTTAATATATGATGATGCATGTATGATCAAGAGGGTTTAAGATATGGTTCGGATATGACCAGAGCCCCCAAGTAGTCATAATTGCAGCATTGCGCCGATCAACAGATGCAGCTATGGTTCGGATACGACCAGAGCCCCCAAGTGATTTCCCTGGTGGCCTTATGCCTATCAAGAGGTGTAGCTATGGTTCGGATACAACCAAGCCCCCAAGTGATTTCCCTGGTGCCCTTATGCTTATCAAGAGGTGTAACTATGGTTCGAACCCATAGTCCCCAAGTGATTTCCCTGGTGGTCTTATGCCCATCAAGAGGTGTAACTATGGTTTGAACCCATAGCCCCCAAGTGATTTCCCTGGTGGTCTTATGCCTATCAAGAGGTGTAGCTATGGTTCGGATATGACCAACCCCCCAAATGATTTCCCTGGTGGCCCTTATGCCTATCAAGTGGTGTGACTATGGTTCGAACATAGCTCTCAAGTGATATTGTGAGCTATGCTCAAGGGATACCCATGTTTGAGCTGTGATGTGCAGCAGACTCTCTTTGGCCCCTTATGATAATATTGGCTTGATAACCGGATTACCGAAGTAACCAGAGTTGTGCTCATGATAATATTGGCTTGATAGCCGGATCAACAGGGTAGTCATAGCTATGCTCCGTGAGCAGGAAGCCCCCAAGTGACCATATAAGTTTTGGCATTGCACCGTCTGGTGTAGGCAGGGCGGCGAGTTGATGATCTTCGCAACACTCATTGTATACTCCTGGTATGAGTCATTAAATAAACTCCGTGACATGACAGATACCTTTTGCAGTGAACAATTGTCCTGTATCAAAAAATATCACAAGCCCGAGTACTTGTTGTTTAAATAAAATTTGACTGGACATGATTCACCTGATTTGTCCCAGCAATAGATAATCCTCAGAATGTGCCGATCGAGGTGGCTCAAGATGGAGTGGATGTGTGAGTCGGCCGCGGCATTGTAAGCCGCACGGACGAGCAAGTTGTCCTCCTCATTGTAAACCGGCGCGGATGCGTGAACCGGCCGCAAGAGCGGACGGACGAGTCGTCTGTGGCTTTGTAAGCCGGTGTGGGAGTCTGTTGAGTAACGACAATCACTGGTGCCGAATGATGTTGGCGCGCCTCCATCTCCACGGTATAATGCCACATTGTAATGAATATTCTCTTTGAACACGGATGCTGGCTTTTGATATTGTTAGATGTAATCCATGTAGACCTGCAGATGATGACTTATTGCGATGATGACTCATTGCTCTGTTCCCGTAGTAGTACCGTGCAATACTAATTGAATTTGCTTTCGTGCATGGGTGAGGAAGTCAAACATGTATCCGGTTTGACCCTCCTCTCCCTTTGGCGTGAGCCTTCTGTAATAGACCGCCCGCATCACTCTCTTTTGTCATTGAGGTACACCAATTTGATAGCGGCGGCGGCTTGCGACAGCAGCAACACGCGGCAGAAACCGGCCCTGAGGGCACTGGCGGACGACGAGGCACGGCCGTAGCATACTCAACCTGCTTCTACAGGGGTGAATTGGTGAAGGTCACGGCGGCTCTCCGGCTACAGAAACACTTGGCGGTTTGTGGTTTGACCGCTCCCCAATCCCATAACACACTGACGCCGTTTTAATCTTCCTGAACTCAAAACCTACATCCATCAATTGCTAGTTTCCCGTTCCCTGAACCTGTCTTGACGATACGAATGACATCACACTGCTGGAATAATGGGCGGTTTGCAGATGACAGCATGAAGCGGAGACCAGACGCAACAAGGGCGACTTGTTATGAAAACCCGGCCCGACGGTAACTCGCAGACGCTTTGAGCGCAAAACAAACCGGGACGGCGAATGAACCTGTAGTGGCTTGTAGATGGTGGCACGAGACTGCGTCGGCGGGCAGAGCGAGGCGACTCTCCGTGCGGGGCGGGTCGGAAACAGAGGCGGAGTGAGGCCCAATCCGGATTGGAAACAGAGGGAGGCCAAAAGGCTCTTGGTGCGGCGGCGACTTAGAAGTAGAGTCGAATCGAAGCAGCCGGCGGATTGGTATGATACGAGTAGCCGTGGAGACGGTTTGAAGGAGGAAAGCAGAGACCTCGGTAGCGAAAGAAAGCGCCGATGAGAGGTCGCAGCAGGCAGCTTAGCACGGCCGAAACGGCGACTGGGCGGTGGGTCAGGGCGGCGCGGCCGCGCGGTGACTTGGCCCAAGGGTGAAATAGCAGCAAAGCATAACCCGACGGCGGTTTAACACACGCAAGCCGGGAGCGCAGAGGTCATCCAGACTATGCGTGGATCTTTTGAGAAAGCTTGATTCAGCAGAGGGGCACCAAGCTTCCATGGCCACAACAGAGGCGAGACCTCCTTTGAACAAGGGGCGGCCCTGTAATGAGCCGGCTCTAGGTCAGGCCGCGGCAGCCCATCGCAAGGATGAGATGGCAATGACTTGGCGCCCGGCGGGTTGCAGGGCGGGTCGATGAAGGTGCATCCGCGACAGCGACGGGTCAGAGAGGCGCAGCCATGGCCGGTTCACCGCGACGGGTGAAAGACACAGTCCGACAGGCCGGCTTACCGACGGAGGCGGCGCGAGGCTGGGCTCGAGACCATGCTGATTTTCGGCCGAATCGGAGCAGCAGGTGGCGGATCAACATATTGGTGACGGCTCGAGACCGCACTGGGCGAGGGCGGCTCAATGGCGCGTCCGCGATTTTGAAGCAGAGACGAACGGCGACTTGTAAAGGCAGAGTGAGGCTTGGCGACTCGTGTCCAGATTTGCTTCCGAGTCACAATTGTCCTGGAAAAATCCTCCCTTTTCCAATGCAGCGCTATAATCCGACGGAAACAGGAGCGCTCGAAGGCGCAGCAGCCCGGAGATGGAGTGAACGCGTGTGCGGACAGGCTGAAAGTGAGCGGACGGTGGTTCATCCACATCAACGGACGCGATTTGGCGCAGTCGTAGGGTCACTTGGAGGCGGCGGAGGCAGACCCGCGGCCATGGCGGCTTGGTGGCGGCTGGCTTAGCAGCTCATGATGTAGGTGAGATAGTTTAACGATGCCGGCTTGAGGCTGTGTCGATTGGGATGAGCAGCGAACTGGGCGAATCGGAGCAGCTTTCCGGCGAGTGGCTGCACGGGAAGTGATTTAGAGACCGGCGCGGGCGGCCAGCAGGAGTAGGCCAGCGTCGGATTGTAGCAGCAAGCGGGCACGGGCGGGTCGACGGTAGCAGGCCGCTTGGCGTGGGGTCGATGGAAGCAGAAGGTGACGCGGCGGTTCAAAAAATGCAGCAGCAGTGACGGCTCAGAAGGCCGCGGCGGATTAACCAGCGAAGGCATGCTCGGTGGCGACTCAGAGGCGTGCTTGGCGGTTCAGAGGCGGGGCCGGTTTAAGGCTGCAGGGAGAGCGACAACAAACAACCCGTAATGTAGCCCGATGGGTCAACAGAGCTGAAGCGAGATATGGTGGCGATAGCTTGTAACAGAGGCGCTATTGCTGCTGCTCGGGGTGTAGTCCGACGGGTCAACAGAACGAGTCAACAGAGAAATTGAATCCCTTGGAGAATCTGCTTTCCGAGTTGTGGCCCTCCCTTCTTATATACTTTTCATTTCTTTGAAACTTGCTCTGATGATCCTGCCAACAGTACTCGATCTCTTCCAACTCGGATGGATGTAGTAATTAAGGGCAAAGCATATCTGATCTAGTAATACTCAAGTAGTACTGGTCCTCTTCCCAAAAAGAATAGTTGATGATGAATTTCACGTAGCAGGGTACTAACTTAAGTAGTACTACTAATCTAGTACTTTTTCTTTGGTATGTACTCCCTCCGTCCAGATTTATTAGACCTCTTAGCATTACAAGCATGTCCCTTTTTATAAGGCCTCGCTTTAAAAAGATGCATGCATGTAATCATTTCATTGGCTGCATTGAAAGCTATTGTTGTTGGTATCATGGCCGGGAAATTAATACACCTCATGTGTGCTTTTTCATTGGCTGCATGCATGTAAGAGAGTGCATTGGAAATGAAATGAAAGAATTAATGTTACTATGTGTCTTGGTATAAAAAAAGTTGTTTTTCGACCTAATAAACCCGGACGGAGGGAGTACATACGTAGGATTCCCTCAGATGAATAGCTGCAGCGATTAAATCTCCTCGTGACTCGCTGCAATGCCGGGTCGTGTCTGGACTTGAGCGTCTCAGAATTGATTTTGACCTCTGATGATTTTTCCTTCATCCAAATATTGCAACTGGGTGGACGACTCATGATCTGACAGCTTTGGTATTTGTATCATGGACTAACCACCATACTCCATCCGAGGCCACGACAACTCAAACAATACTTTGTCTCGTTCTCGGTAGATCGCCATGATTTTTTGGCGGCTTGTAAAAAACATAACCCTAAATTTCTTTCATCTCAAATCTCGTACGTCGTTCCGGCTGCTTGCTATGGAGACGATATAAATCCTTCCAAACTGGTTCCTCTTTGTTCAACAAATCACGAGCTTCTTGATTCTTAAAGAGCTCCCTCCAAGAACTCAACATCACTGTGCGCAGGCCTCACGGGGGGCGCCAACTATCCTGGAATTGTCACAGCAGGTGTCCTAGTGTGAGGACTTAGTCATGAGGCCAACGCATCTATGTGGTAGCTTGAGAGGGGTTGAGCGAAATCGAGAGACGCAACGCAAGACAAGTATTTAGACCGCTTCGGGCCCCATGAAACATTATCCGGTAACAACCCTACGTGCTGTTTGTGGCTAGGTCTCATTATCATCACGAAGGAGCCGCCGTAAACTGGCTTTCCCGGTTATCCCTAACCCTTAAGATTATTCTCCTCTTTACGGGGTGCCCTGCCCCTCCTTATATATGTTGAAGGGGCGGGTTACATGTAGAGTCCTTCTCGGACTAAGACTTAAATTGTTTTGACTTATCTTCATGGGCTTCTTAACGTCTTGGGCTTCATAACATCTTGGGCTTCATAACGTCTCGGGCTTCATAACCCATGGCAACTGAGTTATCACTGTCTGCCGGGTTATAACTAGTGCCGGTTTATGATTGTCTGTCGGGTTATGACTGATGCCGGTTTATCACTGTCTGCCTTAACTCCTGCCGTTTATCATCTGACTTAACTCATGCCGGGTTATCATCCGACTTAACTCATGCCGGGTTATCATCTGACTTAACTCCTGCAGGGTATCATCTGACTTAACTCCTGTCGGGTTATCATCTGACTTAACTCCTGTCGGGTTATCATCTGACTTAACTCCTGCCTAGTATCATCTGACTTAACTCCTGCCGGGTTATCATCTGACTTAACTCTTGTCGGGTTATCAGGTCCCAGCCGGGTTATAACTCCGGCCAGGTCATACCGTGGGGTATATCCCCGACAAGCCTTGGCCCGTTTCTGCGCGACGCAGGGCATCCGGCTGGACCTAGCATCCGTTGCCTATCCGCAATCAAACGGCCAAGTTGAGCGAGCAAACGGCCTCATTCTTTCCGGCATCAAGCCCCGACTGGTCGAGCCTTTGGAGCGGTCGGCCAGCTACTGGATTGATGAGCTGCTGGCCGTCCTTTGGAGCCTCCGCACCACTCCAAACAAGTCAACCGACTTCACTCCATTCTTCCTCGTGTACGGTGCCGAGGCCGTCATCCCAACTGACATTGAGTTTGACTCACCTCGCGTCACCATGTACACTAAGGTGGAAGCGAAAGAAGCATGAGAAGACAACGTCGATCTGCTGGAGGAGGGCCGGCTGTTAGCACTCAGCCAGTCCGCCATCTACCAGCAGAGTCTGCGCCGCTACCACAATCGGAAGGTCAAGCCAAGATCCTTCCAGGAGGGAGACCTTGTGCTCCGGCTGATCCAATGAACAGCCGGCCAGCACAAGCTCTCGGCCCCCTGAGAAGGCCCCTTTATCATCAGCAAGGCGTTGGGGAACGACTCCTACTACCTCATCGACGCACAGAAGCCCAAAGCACGCAAGAGAGATGACTCGGGCAAGGAATCGGAGCGCCCGTGGAATGCAAACCTCCTCCAAAGATTTTACAGTTGATTCAGTATGTATCACGCTGCCTTTTGTATTAAAGTGCTAAGACATTGGGTCCATTGAGGAGCACTCAAGGGCTACCACCTTTATCTCTATGATAAGTTCTACGCCTATGGATGTATTATTTCACTATTCTGCTTTGCACCGGGTTCGACCAGTCGGTCCGGGGGCTTGCCCTCTCGTACTATGCCAATGTTACCTGCAGTCGGACAAGTAGTGTGCCGGCACCTAAGCCCTCTCTTGCCACAAGCCGCAGCTCGCAGAGCGGCTATTCGGCCGGCAAGACATGAAGGCAGGAAACGGTGCCCACACGAAAAATGGCTAAGGACTTAAACATTTCGCGTTGGCCAAGTCGACTCCTCCCTCGCCGACCGGCTGCCGAGCAGTCGGCTGACCGATTTCTAACTTAAAATTGCTACATTCTACTGAATGGCTGAAGTACTTGTTCTTCCCAAACGGCCAAGTACTTGATCCAGTCACAGACCACAGAGCGGCTGTCCAACTGGCAAGACGACAGACAGGGGAAGGCGGCAAAGGAAAAAGCTAGGGAAGTAGAAAAGCAAGAGAAGTCAGAAGTCAGCAAAAGATTACTTTTTACAGCAAAAGGCCCTTGGCCAACATTCAACGGAGTTTGAATACACCCTCAGCGGGTGGAATTGCGTGTACCTAACAAATTTTGTTTGAGAATTACAAAACAGAGAAAACAAAGATAACTTGGCCGCCTAGGCCAAAGGAGCAGCAGCCGGATCGGAGAGGACGGCGGAGGTAGAGGCTTCGGGTAGTGGACCAGCCGCCTGGTGGGTCTCGGTCTGGTCAGCGCCGGCAGCAATCGGTTCGCCGGCATCTCGCCCGTTGGTCGAGACCTGGTCAGGCTGAGGCTGGCTGTCATCTTCACCACCCAGCGCATCGCCTTCGCCGCCCTCGTCCTCATCCTCCTCCTCTTCGCCTTCATCGCTAGAGGCAATCTTCTCCACCGAGTCTTCGCCGTTTTCTGGGTTCAGCCTGAACTAGTTGGGCGGCACTTCGACGCATGCTTCATCCAGCTCAGGGAGGAAGACGCTAGTGTCCGTATACTCGGCGATCGCCGCGGTGCGATGACGAAGCTGAGGCGCCACCGCCTCCAGCTCCGCACCGGCTTCGGCTCGAAGGGTGGCGAGCTGGTCCAAACTCAGCCCGGGTACCACCCCTTGACAAACTCCAAAGCTCGGCGCGCACCCGCCCGAGCAGAGGAGCCCTTCCACGCCTCAATGCGGCCGATAGCCGCCTCCAACCAGTCGGAGGTCCGGCTGGCGGTGCGCGGAATAGGAGCACCCGGCCAAAGGGCGGACACCACTTGAGCTCCAGCGCGCTGAAGACGGAGAAGAGCCTGATGCGCCAGCTGGAGACGAGCCTCGATGGCGACCATCTCCTCGGCAAGAGTTCAGGGGGCGTTGGGCGCGACCACCACGCCAGCTTGCCTCCGCTCATCATGGTGGGCCTCGACGGCCTGGTTGGCAGCGACGGAGTAGCCAGGGAAGTACTCTGCTCGGGAAAAGAAGAAAGAAATGAGAAGGCGGAGGAAGGCATGCAGGACAAGTCGGCAGGCAGAACAAGGAAACAGCAATGTATCGTCGACCAGATCCTCGATCTCGACGTAGCCGACCTCCAGGGCTTTCTGCATGTCAACCCAGTTCAAGAGCTGACTCTCGAACTCGGCCTGGAGGGCTTCCTCCGCGTCCTTGAGCTTCTGCAGCTCCGCCTTATGGGCGTCCGCCTGGTCAGCCAGCTGCTTGGCCAGGCGGTCACGCTCCTGCTCCGCCTCGAGGCACACCGCCTCCCTGGCGCGTAGCATAGATTGAGCCTCGCCGAGTTGCTGCTGCAAGGTGGCATTGGCGCCTACGAAGGCAAAGAAGAAAAAGCAATCAATGATCAACCAAGACAAGTAAACGCTGGAAAGATCCAGCCCGACTGCTCAGTAGTCGACCCGAATCTCGGGGACTACACCGCTAACGCGCCCCCGCGATGGATTGAACAATTCAACAAAGAAGCAAGAGGGTGGAGTGCTTACTCTGGCTCTCAACAAGGTTCGTGATCCACTTGTCCTGCTCCTTGGTCTGGGCGTTGAAGGTGACCGCACGGACATTGTGGTAGTCCTACAACGAAGCAATAGAAAGAAAGGGGAGTCAGAACTCAGAACCCGCTGGGAAGTTCCCGCCCGACTGCTCAGCAGTCGGACCGGAACTCGGGGGCTACACCCAACGGGTGTGCTAGTGCGCCCCCACCGAAGATGCCAAAAATCAAAGGCAAGGAGCAAGAAACATACCCGAACGGTGGCCCTCGTCTTCATGGACGCCTTCATAATTTGCTGAAGGGCGGCGGCTTCAGCCCTGAAGTCGGCCTGGACGTCCTGCACCACCCTGATCAGGGTGCCCTTCCCACCCCCGTGCAACCACTCCATCGGCGCGGAGCTGGTAGCTTTGGCGTCAGGAACTGACGAGCTCGAGGCTCCAATATCTTGGGTCCACAGAGCCGAGGTCGCCTTTCCTGCGCGCTGGCGCATTGGGGACCGAGCGACGGAAGTCGCCCCCACCACCAGCTCGCCACCGCAATGAGACGTTGGCAGCGCGTCGGGCCAACTTCTTGGGCCTCGGCAGCCGGCGCCTGCAGGGGCACCTGCGGCCTTGGGACGATGGCGTCTCCCCCCTCCCTCTCGATGACCGGCTGGTCGATGTTGGCCCCTCCAGTCGGCGCCAGGACCTCCGTCGCTGGCGGCATGGAGCGCAGCGGAGTGATCAGCAGTGGGGCCTGGCCATCCGTGGCCACCCCCAATTGCGCCTCGATGGCCGCGTCCGCCTAGGTCTTGGTCGCCTTCTCCTCCTGGGCCTTTGCTGAGGCGTCGGCTAAGGCTCTGGCTACCGTGTCGGCCTCCTCCTGCGCTACCCTAGTGTTGGGGAACGTAGTAATTTCAAATATTTTCCTACGCACACGCAAGATCATGGTGATGCATAGCAACGAGAGGGGAGAGTGTGATCTATGTACCCTTGTAGATCGACAACGGAAGCGTTTGGTTGATGTAGTCGTACGTCTCCACGGCCCGACCGATCAAGCACCGAAACTACGGCACCTCCGAGTTCTAGCACACGTTCAGCTCGATGACGATCCCCGGACTCCGATCCAGCAAAGTGTCGGGGAAGAGTTCCGTCAGCACGACGGTGTGGTGACGATCTTGATGTACTACCGTCGTAGGGCTTCGCCTAAGCACCGCTACAATATTATCGAGGATTATCATGGAAGGGGGCACCGCACACGGTTAAAAATATGATCACGTGGATCAACTTGTGTCTCTAGGGGTGCCCCTGCCTCCGTATATAAAGGTTCAAGAGGGGGAGGCCGGCCGGCCATCATAGGGCGCGCCAGGAGGAGTCCTACTACCTCCGGGAGTAGGACTTCCCCCCCAATCCTAGTTGGAATAGGATTCGCGAGGTGGGAACAAAGAGAGAGAGAGAGAGAGAGAGAGAGAGAGAGAGAGAGAGAGAAGGAGGGGGCACCGGCCGCCTCTCTCCTTGTCCTATTCAGACTAGGGGGGAGGGGCACGCAGCCCAGCCCTGGCCACCTCTCCTCTTCTTCCACTAAGGCCCATTAAGGCCCATGTACCTCCCGGGGGGTTCCGGTAACCTCCCGGTTTTCCGGTAAAATCCCGATTTCACCCGGAACACTTCCGATATCCAAATATAGGCTTCCAGTATATCAATCTTTATGTCTCGACCATTTCGAGACTCCTCGTCATGTCCGTGATCACATCTGGGACTCTGAACAAACTTCGGTACATCAAAATGCATAAACTCATAATATAACTGTCATCATAACCTTAAGCGTGCGGACCCTACAGGTTCGAGAACAATGTAGACATGACCGAGACACGTCTCCGGTCAATAACCAATAGCGGAACCTGGATGCTCATATTGGTTCCTACATATTCTACGAAGATCTTTTATCGGTCAGACCGCATAACAACATACGTTGTTCCCTTTGTCATCGGTATGTTACTTGCCCGAGATTCGATCGTCGGTATCCAATACTTAGTTCAATCTCGTTACCGGCAAGTCTCTTTACTCGTTCCGTAATACATCATCCCGCAACTAACTCATTTGTTGCAATGCTTGCAAGGCTTAAGTGATGTGCATTACCGAGAGTGCCCAGAGATACCTCTCCGACGATCGGAGTGACAAATCCTAATCTCGAAATACGTCAACCCAACATGTACCTTTGGAGACACCTGTAGAGCACCTTTATAATCACCCAGTTACATTGTGACGTTTGGTAGCACAGAAAGTGTTCCTCCGGCACACGGGAGTCACATAATCTCATAGTCATGGGACATGTATAAGTCATGAAGAAAGCAATAGCAACATACTAAACGATCGGGTGCTAAGCTAATGGAATGGGTCATGTCAATCAGATCATTCAACTAATGATGTGATCCCGTTAATAAAATGACAACTCTTTGTCCATGGTTAGGAAACATAACCATCTTTGATTAACGAGCTAGTCAAGTAGAGGCATACTAGTGACACTTTGTTTGTCTATGTATTCACACATGTATTATGTTTCTGGTTAATACAATTCTAGCATGAATAATAAACTTTTATCATGATATAAGGAAATAAATAATAACTTTATTATTGCCTCTAGGTCATATTTCCTTCAGTCTCCCACTTGCACTAGAGTCAATAATCTAGATTACATAGTAATGATTCTAACACCCATGGAGCCTTGGTGCTGATCATGTTTTGCTCGTGGAAGAGGCTTAGTCAACGGGTCTGCTATATTCAGATCCATATGAATCTTGCAAATCTCTACGTCTCCCACCTGGACTAGATCCCGGATGGAATTGAAGCATCTCTTGATGTGTTTGGTTCTCTTGTGAAATCTGGATTCCTTCGCCAAGGCAATTGCACCAGTATTGTCACAAAAGATTTTCATTGGACCCGATGCACTAGGTATGACACCTAGATCGGATATGAACTCCTTCATCCAGACTCCTTCGTTTGCTGCTTCCGAAGCAGCTATGTACTCCGCTTCACATGTAGATCCCGCCACGACGCTTTGTTTAGAACTTCACCAACTGACAGCTCCACCGTTTAATGTAAACATGTATCTGGTTTGCGATTTAGAATCGTCCGGATCAGTGTCAAAGCTTGCGTCAACATAACCGTTTACGATGAGCTCTTTGTCACCTCCATATACGAGAAACATATCCTTAGTCCTTTTCAGGTACTTCAGGATGTTCTTGACCGCTGTCCAGTGATCCACTCCTGGATTACTTTGGTACCTCCCTGCTAGACTTATAGCAAGGCACACATCAGGTCTGGTACACAGCATTGCATACATGATAGATCCTATGGTTGAAGCATAGGGAACATCTTTCATCTTCTCTCTATCTTCTGCAGTGGTCGGGCATTGAGTCTGACTCAACTTCACACCTTGTAACACAGGCAAGAACCCTTTCTTTGCTTGATCCATTTTGAACTTCTTAAAAATCTTGTCAAGGTATGTGCTTTGTGAAAGTCCAATTAAGCGTCTTGATCTATCTCTATAGATCTTTATGCCTAATATGTAAGCAGCTTCATCGAGGTCTTTCATTGAAAAACTCTTATTCAAGTATCCCTTTATGCTATCCAGAAATTCTATATCATTTCCAATCAGTAATATGTCATCCACATATAATATCAGAAATGCTACAGAGCTCCCACTCACTTTCTTGTAAATACAGGCTTCTCCGAAAGTCTGTATAAAACCAATTGCTTTGATCACACTATCAAAGTGTTTATTCCAACTCTGAGAGGCTTGCACCAGTCCATAAATGGATCGCTGGAGCTTGCACACTTTGTTAGCTCCCTTTGGATCGACAAAACCTTCCGGTTGCATCATATACAACTCTTCTTCCAGAAATCCATTCAGGAATGCAGTTTTGACATCCATCTGCCAAATTTCATAATCATAAAATGCGGCAATTGCTAACATGATTCGGACAGACTTAAGCATCGCTACAGGTGAGAAGGTCTCATCGTAGTCAACCCCTTGAACTTATTGAAAACCTTTTGCGACAAGTCGAGCTTTGTAGACAGTAATATTACCGTCAGCGTCAGTCTTCTTCTTGAAGATCCATTTATTCTCAATTGCTTGCCGATCAACGGGCAAGTCAACCAAAGTCCATACTTTGTTCACATACATGGATCCCATCTCAGATTTCATGGCTTCAAGCCATTTTACGGAATCTGGGCTCACCATCGCTTCTTCATAGTTCGTAGGTTCATCATGATCTAGTAGCATGATTTCCAGAACAGGATTACCGTACCACTCTGGCGCGGATCTTACTCTGGTTGATCTACGAGGTTCAGTAGTATCTTGTTCTGAAGTTTCATGATCATTATCATTAGCTTCCTCACTAATTGGTGTAGGTGTCGCAGAAACAGGTTTCTGTGATGTACTACTTTCCAATAAGGGAGCAGGTACAGTTACCTCGTCAAGTTCTACTTTCCTCCCACTCACTTCTTTCGAGAGAAACTCCTTCTCTAGAAAGGATCCATTCTTAGCAACGAATGTCTTGCCTTTGGATCTGTGATAGAAGGTGTACCCAACAGTCTCCTTTGGGTATCCTATGAAGACACATTTCTCCGATTTGGGTTTGAGCTTATCAGGTTGAAGCTTTTTCACATAAGCATCGCAGCCCCAAACTTTAAGAAACGACAACTTTGGTTTCTTGCCAAACCATAGTTCATAAGGCGTCGTCTCAACGAATTTTGATGGTGCCCTATTTAACGTGAATGCAGCCGTCTCTAAAGCATAACCCCAAAACGATAGCGGTAAATCAGTAAGAGACATCATATATCGCACCATATCTAGTAAAGTACGATTACGACGTTCGGACACACCATTACGCTGTGGTGTTCCCGGTGGCGTGAGTTGCGAAACTATTCCGCATTGTTTCAAATGTACACCAAACTCGTAACTCAAATATTCTCCTCCACGATCAGATCATAGAAACTTTATTTTCTTGTTACGATGATTTTCAACTTCACTCTGAAATTCTTTGAACTTTTCAAATGTTTCAGACTTATCCTATATACTTAAGAAGTTCACCCCCACTACTTGATTTATCTCAACATGCAGCATAGACACATCACCATCCAATCACATACTGCCACGTCACCCTTCATGCAGTCCCAAGGCCTCCTCTAGTCTGACCAAATATGTTCGCTGAAAGAAAAAAAAATCCTAATCATTCCTTACTACCCGCACCCCTGGTCAGACCCGAAGCCCCCTCGTGATTGTTCCACTGCGGCTCCTCCTCCCGCCGCCGGCCTCCCTCGCCGATGGTCGGAGCCACTTCCTAATCCTGCTCCTCGGCTCCGGATCCTCCTCGCGGCGGCGACGGCGGCACCAGACGCGGCCATCCCAATCGCGCGCCCCGGTTCCCGCGGGATCCAGCGGGATGACTCTATGGATGCGACCGCCGGTCACCCTAGTACGTGCGGACGACATCGGGAAGGAGCAGGCTGCCGATCTACCACCGCCCCTCCCCCCGGCTCCTCGCTCCTCCATGTCCTGAAGCAGGCATCCCCGAGCAGCGCCTCCCCTCTGGTCCCTCCTCGCACCGCTGGCCTCGGATCGGACGAGGCCGTCCCCGCCGCGGCCGGCCTCGATTCCGGTGGGATTAGCTCAAACCTATCAATGCTTGCGAGCTGGTGAGCATGTCTCCTTACTGTGATTCGGTTGGTCTGTTCTTCCCATCTGATGCCTATTATTTTTGGTGCTTGCGTTTGCTTCCTAGGTGGTTTTTCATGTGATGTTTTCTTCACGTTTGCTGGTGGCTCCGAGTTGCTTCGCACCTTACCTTCAATCATTGGGTCAACGCATCAGCAGTTCAAGGTAATATCATCCTATTTTTCTTAGTTTTTTTCCTTTGCTCACACCAACCTGACAGCCCACTACTTCAAATCATGTGCAGCCCAATGCTTAAAATGGCCCATACAAAAAGTAAGAAAAAACCGTTCTCCTCTAGGTAATTGATGATTGACGCTCCACATCCTCTCCCCACGATCTCCACAAGAATCTGAAGAATTCCCCTTTAAAGTCTGCCCCACCTCAGCTCCTTTTCCCATCATCTTCCGGCATGGGTGGACGTCTGCCATAGGGTGTTCATACTGCTTCCGCTGGTGACATACTCTATCCCCTCTCCTTGCTATTCCCTCTTGACATATTGTTGATTTAGTCACAAATCCGGACTTTACAGGTGCTGATCACTTCAATTCCCAGTCAGTTATCTTCGTTGCCCACGCGCCTCGGCTCCTACTGGTATACAATGTTCCCATCCAGTGCTACTTCTGATTTTTTGTGTCTTTGATTAATATATGTAGACTGCTTGATTGAATGCATAACTATTTGACTTGATTCAATACATAGCCTTGCATTTTAATTCCTTGCCTATTATAGATTCTGGTTTGCTTCATCCAAATCTGAATTGTATCCCTCTGATCAAGCTTACATTACATCTATTATGTCAATTAAAATCAGGGTCGAAGCAAAAAGAAGAATTGATTTTAGCGAGGTTGATGCTGACAAATCTAACAGGTATGACAACACTCACAAACTCTTAGTGCACCATGGTTCTCCAATTACTAGATAAGGTACACATATACAAACTTCTTGGTAGCAGTTAGGAGCAACAACAACCAAAGTACACAGTAATATAAATCACCTAAATCTTTTGGCACTACCTCAAGCATCATATTTCCTCAACCAGTGTTAAGCTTCAGTTAACTAGCTAGCATTTTCATGTCACACTAATGTTTTTTTTCAGTGTGGAAGATTAACAAGCTTTTAACAAGTAAATCTTAATTTCACAAAATCAGTACTGAGTCGAGATTATTTGCAGTCTCTTTACAAAATCATTACTGGTCATGCAAGTGAATGCTAACTTATACATTCTATGTGCTGTTCGATATTGGGAATGTGATATATTCAGGATAACATCTCATCCATGCTATGTTCGGCCAAATGCCAACTTATTTGAAGTACAGGGAGGTTCTTGGGTTACATTTATATTCTCTTGCCCTGTTTATTTTCTAATGTGATTCTTGCTTTTATTACTTCCAATATCTGATATAACAAATGGAACCAATTTTCTGAATGTTAGCTTAGAGGAACTGGAAAAAAGTACTATGGAAAAGCACAAGCAAGAATATGTACTGTTTCTCACACCCTATATACAAATTTAGCCAACAATATGAGTTTCTTCCTACATATATTTACTGTTCCAACAAATCTCCATCAATAGAAATGCAGACAATTAAACTGTCGCAAGCAACTATGCACAGCCAGAGTAAAACAACATTTTGGACGATATAAGTACTGTTCATTAACTATATAAACTTCCATTCTCTAATTTAAAGCTCTAGTAATTTATTGCATTATTTACTTTTTTTCAGTGCTGTATTTTCCAATACATCCAGGAGAACTTGCACTCTGCTACAAATGAGGAATAAAGCCCATCGCGTACAACCAGAAATAACACAGTGCTTCTGTTCATACCACTTTGCTCAGCTTTTGTTGTAACCAAGGAACATTTAAACTTTTGTGTTCAATGGAAAGCTGTATCTATTAAATCAAGTACCAACTCATGAATGGATCCAGTTTATGTTCTTTGGTGCACTTACGATCTCAATAGAAACCTACAGTGTGTATTAAAATAAATTCATGAATGGATCAGTTCATATTCTTTGTTGCAATTAGAATCTCGATGGAATACACTCTTATTAGGATACATTAGTTGCTAACTTGATTTTGCATTAACCATTTCTTAAACACCGTTCGGTTAGACATTCTTTCCCCTGTAACCTGTAAGACACCTATATAAGACCACCCAATAACATTGTAGTCGCTACAACTTCATCTCTGGGATCAGATTTTTTTACTACAGGCACAACCAACAAGAAGGCTACAGGTAGGGCTACTTCATATACAATGTTGTTTTCTACATCCCTTTGTCTGCTGCAAATAACAATACACATGAATCTTTCTCTAGGATACAATATGATGGACCAAATAATGTTCTGCCCCAGTCAACAACTCATCCATCAAGGGAGGCTCACAAGAAGTACATGGAAGCAATTGCAAAGATGAAAACTACTACGAAACCACCAATATGTATCACTTTCAGAGAAACCATTGCATGTGAAGACAAGACAAAACTATCTGAGGATCATCCATTCAAGTCCAGAAAATACATCTTCGAGTACATTAAGAAAGGAATGCCACATGTCCAAATAGTTCTCGACGAAGAACACCCCAACTACAAAGAAAATTAAGCATGTATTATGTTCTTTTTATGATCAATAATAATTATGAATATACATGTATTTTGCAATTTTCAATAAGTATTTATGATTATGCATATGTATTTCCCAATTTTCAATTATCGTATTATTGATCCAAACATTCTAACATATTATTTTTGAATTTTCAATTATCATATTGTCCATCCAAACATTCGTCTTCTATAGAACCAAATACCATCCAAATGTATTGCATCCAATTCCCGCCGCAACGCGCGGGGTATTATCTAGTGTTTCATTAGTAGATATACCCATATCTACTTAAGTCATCTGTGAAGGTGAGAAAATAACGATATCCGCCATGAGCCTCAATATTCATCGGACCATATACATCTGTATGTATGATTTCCAACAAATCTGTTGCTCTCTCCATAGTACCGGAGAACGGTGTTTTATTCATCTTGCCCATGAGGCACGGTTCGCAAGTACCAAGTGATTCATAATCAAGTGGTTCCAAAAGTCCATCAGTATGGAGTTTCTTCATGCGCTTTATACCGATATGACCTAAACGGCAGTGCCACAAATAAGTTGCACTATCATTATCAACTCTGCATCTTTTGGCTTCAACATTATGAATATGTGTGTTACTACTATCGAGATTCATCAAAAATGGACCACTCTTCAAAGGTGCATGACCATAAAAGATATTACTCATATAAATAGAACAACCATTATTCTCTGATTTAAATGAATAACCGTCTCGCATCAAACAAGATCCAGATATAATGTTCATGCTCAACGCTGGCACCAAATAACAATTATTTAGGTCTAATACTAATCCCGAAGGTAGATGTAGAGGTAGCGTGTCGACCGCGATCACATCGAATTTGGAACCATTTCCTACGCGCATCGTCACCTCGTCCTTTGCCAGTGTTCTCTTAATCCGTAGTCCCTGTTTTGAGTTGCAAATATTAGCAACAGAACCAGAATCAAATACCCAGGTGCTACTGCAAGCTCTAGTAAGGTACACATCAATAACATGTATATCACATATACCTTTGTTCACCTTGCCATCCTTCTTATCCGCCAAATACTTGGGGCAGTTCCGCTGCCAGTGACCTGTCTGCTTGCAGTAGAAGCACTCAGTTTCAGGCTTAGGTCCAGACTTGGGTTTCTCTTCTTCAGCAGCAACTTGCTTGCTGTTCTTCTTGAAGTTCCCCTTCTTCTTCCCTTTGCCCTTTTTCTTGAAACTAGTGGTCTAGTTGACCATGAACACTTGATGCTCCTTTTTGATTTCTACCTCCGCAGCTTTCACCATTGCGAAGAGCTCGGGAATAGTCTTATTCATCCCTTGCATATTATAGTTCATCATGAAGCTCTTGTAGCTTGGTGGCAGTGATTGGAAAATTCTGTCAATGATGCAATCATCTAGAAGATTAACTCCCATCTGAATCAAGTGATTATTATACCCAGACATTTTGAGTATATGCTCACTGACAGAACTGTTCTCCTCCATCTTGCAGCTATAGAACTTATTGGAGACTTCATATCCGGACATTTGCTTGAAATATTAACTTCAACTCCTGGAACATCTCATATGCTCCATGACGTTCAAAACGTCGTTGAAGTGCCGATTCTAAGCCGTAAAGCATGGCACACTGAACTATCGAGTAGTCATCAGCTTTGCTCTGACAGATGTTCATAACATCTGGTGTTGCTCCAGCAGCAGGCCTGGCACCCAGCGGTGCTTCCAGGACGTAATTCTTCTGTGCAGCAATGAGGATAATCCTCAAGTTACGGACCCAGTCCGTGTAATTGCTACCATCATCTTTCAACTTTGCTTTCTCAAGGAACGCATTAAAATTCAACGAAACAACAGCACGGGCCATCTATCTACAATCAAACATACATAAGCAAGATACTATCAGGTACTAAGTTCATGATAAATTTAAGTTCAATTAATCAAATTACTTAAAGAACTCCCACTTAGATAGACATCCCTCTAATCCTCTAAGTGATCACGTGATCCAAATCAACTAAACCATAACCGATCATCACGTGAAATGGAGTAGTTTTCAATGGTGAACATCGCTATGTTGATCATATCTACTATATGATTCACGCTTGATCTTTCGATCTCAGTGTTCCGAGGCCATATCTGCATATGCTAGGCTCATCAAGTTTAACCTGAGTATTCTGCATGTGCAAAACTGGCTTGTACCAGTTGTAGATGAACGTAGAGCTTATCACACCCGATCATCACTTGGTGTCTGGGCACGACGAACTTTGGCAACGGTGCATACTCAGGGAGAACACTTTTATCTTGATAATTTAGTGAGAGATCATCTTATAATGCTATCGTCAATCAAAGCAAGATAAGATGCATAAAAGATAAACATCACATGCAATCAATATAAGTGATATGATATGGCCATCATCATCTTGTGCCTGTGATCTCCATCTCCGAAGCACCGTCATGATCACCATCGTCATCGGCGCGACACCTTGATCTCCATCGTAGCATCGTTGTCGTCTCGCCAATCTTATGCTTCCACGACTATCGCTACCGCTTAGCGATAAAGTAAAGCATTCAATGCGATTGCATTGCATACAATAAAGCGACAACCATATGGCTCCTGCCAGTTGCCGATAACTCGGTTACAAAACATGATCATCTCATACAACAAAATTTAGCATCATGTCTTGACCATATCACATCACAACATGCCCTGCAAAAACAAGTTAGACGTCCTCTACTTTGTTGTTGCAAGTTTCACGTGGCTGCTACGGGCTTAAGCAAGAACCAATCTTACCTACGCATCAAAACCACAACGATAGTTTTTCAAGTTGGTGCTGTTTTAACCTTCGCAAGGACCGGGCGTAGCCACACTCGGTTCAACTAAAGTTGGAGAAACTGTCACCCGCAAGCCACCTATGTGCAAAGCACGTCAGGAGAACCGGTCTCGCGTAAGCGTACGCGTAATATCGGTCCGGGCCGCTTCGTCCAACAATACCGCCGAACCAAAGTATGACATGCTGGTAAGCAGTATGACTTATATCGCCCACAACTCACTTGTGTTCTACTCGTGCATATAACATCAACATATAAAACCTAGGCTCTGATACCACTATTGGGGAACTTAGTAATTTCAAAAAAAATCCTACGCACACGCAAGATCATGGTGATGCATAGCAACGAGAGGGGAGAGTGTGATCTACGTACCCTTGTAGATCGACAACGGAAGCGTTTGGTTGATGTAGTCGTGCGTCTCCACGGCCCGACCGATCAAGCACCGAAACTACGGCACCTCCGAGTTCTAGCACACGTTCAGCTCGATGACGATCCCCGGACTCCAATCCAGCAAAGTGTCAGGGAAGAGTTCCGTTAGCACGATGGCGTGGTGACGATCTTGATGTACTACCGTCGCAGGGCTTCGCCTAAGCACCGCTACAATATTATCGAGGATTATCATGGAAGGGGGCACCGCACACGGTTAAGAATATGATCACGTGGATCAACTTGTGTCTCTAGGGGTGCCCCTGCCTCCGTATATAAAGGTTCAAGAGGGGGAGGCCGGCCGGCCATCATAGGGCGCGCCAGGAGGAGTCCTACTCCCTCCGGCAGTAGGACTCCCCCCCCAATCCTAGTTGGAATAGGATTCGCGAGGTGGGAACAGAGAGAGAGAGAGAGAGAGAGAGAGAAGGAGGGGGGCGCCGGCCCCCTCTCTCCTTGTCCTATTCGGACTAGGGGGGAGGGGCGCGCGGCCCAGCCCTGGCCACCTCTCCTCTTCTTCCACTAAGGCCCATTAAGGCCCATGTACCTCCCGATGGGTTCCGGTAACCTCCCGGTTTTTCGGTAAAATCCCGATTTCACCCGGAACACTTCCGATATCCAAATATAGGCTTCTAATATATCAATCTTTATGTCTCGACCATTTCGAGACTCCTCGTCATGTCCGTGATCACATCCGGGACTCCGAACAAACTTCGGTACATCAAAATGCATAAACTCATAATATAACTGGCATCGTAACCTTAAGCGTGCGGACCCTACGGTTTCGAGAACAATGTAGACATGACCGAGACACGTCTCCGGTCAATAACCAATAGCGGAACCTGGATGCTCATATTGGTTCCTAAATATTCTACGAAGGTCTTTTATCGGTCAGACCGCATAACAACATACGTTGTTCCCTTTGTCATCGGTATGTTACTTGCCCGAGATTCGATCGTCGGTATCCAATACTTAGTTCAGTCTCGTTACCGGCAAGTCTCTTTACTCGTTCCGTAATATATCACCCCGCAACTAACTCATTAGTTGCAATGCTTGCAAGGCTTAAGTGATGTGCATTACCGAGAGGGCCCAGAGATACCTCTCCGACGATCGGAGTGACAAATCCTAATCTCGAAATACGTCAACCCAACATGTACCTTTGGAGACACCTGTAGAGCACCTTTATAATCACCCAGTTACGTTGTGACGTTTGGTAGTACACAAAGTGTTCCTCCGGCACACGGGAGTTACATAATCTCATAGTCATAGGAACATGTATAAGTCATGAAGAAAGCAATAGCAACATACTAAACGATCGGGTGCTAAGCTAATGGAATGGGTCATGTCAATCAGATCATTCAACTAATGATGTGATCCCGTTAATCAAATGACAACTCTTTGTCCATGGTTAGGAAACATAACCATCTTTGATTAACGAGCTAGTCAAGTAGAGGCATACTAGTGACACTTTGTTTGTCTATGTATTCACACATGTATTATGTTTCCGGTTAATACAATTCTAGCATGAATAATAAACTTTTATCATGATATAAGGAAATAAATAATAACTTTATTATTGCCTCTAGGGCATATTTCCTTCACCTAGCAGCATCCGCCTTCGCTCGGTCCACCCTCTCCTTCTCCTCGCGCGCTTCCCGTGCGTTTTGCTCTGTCGCCGCCAGGAGCTCGGCGTGTGGGTCCACGCGAAGGGTGTTGGTAGAGCCCTCTGGCCCTCCGACAATGGATGTGGAGGTCGACCGCTCAAGAGAGAGCGGTGCCTTGATTAGCGCGAGTTGAAGAAAATTTTGCAGAAGTTTACAAAAAAACAAGAGAAAACATGAAGAAGAGCAAATGCTCACGCATGCGCCATCGGCGGCTGCTTCGTGGCCCTCTGGAATTGGACGGCCTTCGCGGCGGCCTCCTCTCATTTGGTCGCCACAGCCGAGCCCTTGGGAATCTTTGGTCGGGCACCATGCAGTTGCGTGTTGGCTCGGCGCTTCGGCGCGCCGCCTGGTGCGGATGGTGCCGCTGAGGAGCTCGCCCTCGCCCTGCTGTCGGCCGGCTGGCGGCGCCGCCCGGCCTCCTCTGCATCGTCGTCCGACCATGCCTCAATGTTGCCTCCTCCCCCGGAGCCGCCTGCCCCGTCGCCACCACCCGTGACATCTTCTTCCAAGGCGGCCGCCCCCAAGTCGGGGTCGTCCGCGTCTCTCATCGCCCGGTCCGGCAGGAAGACCTGGCCTTGTGCCACGGCGTTGGCCGACTGCTCGGTCAGAAGGAGCTGTGATGCATCCGACTGCTCAGTCAGCAAGCCAGAACTCGGCAGAAGAAATAAAGACCAAAAAAGAGAGAAGAATCAGGAACTTATGGCAAGAGGCGGATTAGTGCGGGAGTATGGCGGCTTGCCGAACCGCCAGTCCGTCGCGAGCTTGAGGTTAGCAATCTCGTTCACCATATGGGCCACCTCTGCGACCGGCATCTCGTGGGTGGACAGCCGGCAGGGGTCCTGGTGACCACTCATCTGAAAAATCATGTGAGGCCGGCCCTGGAGGGGGAGAACCCGGTGCGTCACAAATGTCATCAGCAAGTCGGCCGCCTGGAGGCCCTCCAGGTCCGTCATCTCAAGCCTGGCGACTAGGCAGCGCCAGTGGCCGACAGGTGCTTCGGCTTGTACGTCCAGCTGGAGCGAGGTTCAGCCAGTGGGTCGGCCTTGTAAGGCGGCAAGTTGAGGAAGTCCACCACTGGGTCAGCATTCTTCAAGTAGAAGTATGATTTCTGCCACAGCTTGACAGAATGGATCAGAGTGATGGGGGAAAGCGGTTGCCGGCTCCTGGGCGCCGCACCGCGATGAAGGCGCCGCACTCGGCTGGCTCGTCCTTGACGACGACGCCGAGCTTGGTGTAGAAACACTCCCCCCACAGCTCGAGTGTGGGGAGAATGCCGAGGTAGCTTTCGCACATCGTGATGAAGGACGACAGCAGCACCACCGTGTTAGGCATGAGGTGGTGCGGCTGAAGATTGTAGAACTTGAGGAAGGAGCGAAGAAAACAGCTTATCGGCAAGCTGAAGCCGCGGAAGAAATGCGCCCGGAACACGGCGCGCTCTCCGTCTTTCGGCGCCAGCGTGATTTCTTTTTCCGACGGGACACGCGCCTCAACCTGGCCCGCACCAGGCAGCCGCCTTGTGTCGCGCAAGAAGTCGAGGTGGTCCTGCTGGACGTTGGAGCCGTCCCAGGCACCGGCGTTCGCCTTGTCATGCGCCATGGATGTTGAAGGCTCGATGGAGGCGCGGCACGGTGGAGGAGGAGCGGATCCGTGGTGGAACGACAGCACCACGGGGGAGAAAGGCTTGGCCACGGGAAGCCGCGACGACACTCCAGTGAGACTGCGGGGTACAATGGCGGCGGAGAGAAGGAAGAAGAAGAGCAAGGAGCAGGGGGAGATGGGCGCGCGTGCTAGTGCCGCCCCCTCCTCCTCCTATTTGTAGCCCTGGGCTACGAAGCCGAGGGGGCGGAGCATGGGGATCGTGGGATGAACTGCGCCCACCACCCCACGTTCCCGCACTAACCACGCAGTAATGTGCACGGGGTAAAAGTGCCCCAGAAGCCCAACCGTCCGCCTCGGCCGTAGCGGATCCGTACGCGGGCCGAGGCCCAGCAGTGGCGGGCCCTGGCCTGGGGCCACATCCTGTCGGCCTCGTGGGCTGGCAGGATCGCTGGCCTGCTGGCGCCATGTGGCACGCGAGTAGCTGACGGCTGGCCTAGGACTAGGCTACCGTGTCGTCTGGTTCCCACCTCGACGTTTTGAAAACCATCAGGCAGCTGCCTAGTCGTGTCCGACTCCAGGCAGTCAGCGCCCCGGAAGACGGATGAAGCAAGATCAACAGAATTACTCTTGGTAGGAAGCTATTGTGGCCCCACATCACTTTCAGCCGCGGCGCCCCACCAGCTTCGGGGACTACTGTCGGAGTAATTAGCCACGGGTAGCCCCGTCGGCTCCCCATGGCGTTTCAAGGCATCGGGGCCGGCTGTGCCCCTCAAAGAATCCAAGATCAAAGCATCGCCTTCTCACCGCCGGCTGATAGAAGGCAGAATGGCCCAAAAGGTGGCCTTACGATGGGCCAACTCCTGGGAGGCGGCCTCTGGAGAGGCCGGCTCCCAGCAGGCGGCCTCTGGAGAGGCCGGCTCCCAGCAGGCGGCCCCAAGCGCTCTCAGAGTTTGCGCCCTCATAAAAGTGACGAGACGGGGCGTGGCTATAGCACGCCTCGCCGCCCCTAGTCTAGGGCATGGCAAGGCCACAGTGCGCTGTACCAAGCGGGGCTCCTCCGTTTGGCGCAGCACTGTTGCCACGCTGACCGTGATGTCACCCCTGTCAGAGGGGGTTGTGCCCATGACGGGCTGTCGGTACGGCCCGCAGGCGGCGGGCCCTGCTCAACATCGGGAAGACCGAAAGGCGGCCGTCGCTGGCCAGTCGGCTCAGTAGAGGCCGGTAGATGACCAGGCAGCCCTCCCCCTCTTGGGGCCGGTGCGCCATTAACCAGACGAGACGGGGAATGGCTACAGTGAACGCCCGCCAGGCGACGGCACTGTAGCCACGCCTCCCCCAACAAAGCACGCATCATTAGCCGCATCACTACAATATCAAGCAGCCGACAGGACCCGCAAGCGGCGGGTACGACCTGTCGGCCAGGTGCCGGACAGACGGCAGGACCCACCAGGCGGCGGGCCCCACTGGCCAACGGAGAAGCTGGCGACCAGAGACACTGACGGCTTGGGCCTACACCCGGCCGGATTACCATTGTACCCTTGGGGGTAGGCTTATATAAACCCCCCAGGGCATCCATGCAAAGGGTTCAGCCTCTTGTTCACCACACACCCACATAGAGAGAGGAAGCTAGGGCTAGACTTGCTCTCCATCCTCTAGAAAAACAGCTCAAGGAGCAAGCTTGTAGACACCATTGTTGCTTGAGTGATCATGCAGATACCCTGCAGAGTAGGACTAGGGGTGTTATCTCCACGGAGAGCCCTGAACTTGGGCAAGATTCGCCGGCGTGCATGTCTTCACCTCATCCCGTTTCCTGGCACCGGCGACGTCTTACTAGCCCCCATCATGATTTGCCATCATTTGGCATATGTCGCACCAAACCCCCGACATTGCCATACTATCAAGGGGGGCTCTTGATGAGTAGCTTGATCATATCGTTCGCAGAGAGCTCAAACCATTGCATCCTTGCATCATCTTTCTTGGTTCTTGCTTGGTTCTCTTTGTGAGTCTTAGAGCTTATGGTCATCTTGATGACAAGCTCGAGTTCATCAAAAACGGAGTTCTCATGCTTCTCCTATTGCGTTTTCGGTGTTGGAGGTTTACCGGTCTTATTTGAGGAAGGGTTCTCACCATTTTATTATGAGCCTTTCTAATTTGCTTTTTATTGTTATTTTTATCAATATTGTGTTGGCCCTTGTCGCTAGCTTTCCAACAAACTTGGTTTCGTTAAATTCGGAGTCCGTTTGCAGAAGTTGTGTCAGTTTTGGTGTCCCTAAAAAGGCTGCAGCGGTACTACCGCCCATGGGAGCGGTACTACCGTGGCTACTTCTGAGACTACTTCCGCTCCAGACCAAAAACTCGTCATAAGTCTAGCGGTGGTAGGCACGAATGTAATTTTTTTAGTACTGCTCTCAAGCAGTAGTACCGCTACCCCTAGCGGTAGTACCATGAGGACGAGTGGTAGTACCGCTCTGTGCGGGCTGTGAGCATAACGGTTGGATTTTTCCCACCTTTAAAAGGGGGGTCTTCTTCCCCAATGAACCTTATCCTTTGAGCTCGTGTTCTTTCCTCATTGTTGACCTTCTTCGAGCTTGCTATCTCTCAATCCCTCCATGGATTCTTGCTAGTTTTCGGGGGAAAAGAGAGAGGAGATCTAGATCCACATTTCCACCAATCACTTTCTCCTCTATGTGAGCGGAACCCCTTGGATCTATATCTTGGAGTTCTTGGTGATCTCCTTCTTGTTCTTCCTCTCATTTTCCTCCCTAGCATTATTTGCTTTGGTGGCATTTGGGAGAGAAGGACTTGGGCACTCCGTGTGCCCTTGCCATTGTATTTGGTGCATCGGTTTGAGTTCTCCACGGTGATACGTGGAAGTTACAAGTTGAGAAGCTTATTACTCTTGGGTGCTTGGTACCCTTGAGCTTGTTCCTCTTGGGTGCTTGGACGCCCTAGATGGTTGGTGGTGTTCGGAGCTCAATCATTGTGGTGTAAAGCTCCGGGCAAGCGTAGGGTCTCTAATTAGGTAGTGGAGACCGCCCCGAGCAATTTGACGGATAGCGATGACCGCCCCCAAGGGTTGCCAAAGTATACGGGTTCGGTGACTGCCCCCAAGGGTTGCCATTTGTACGGGTTCGGTGAACGCCCTCAAGGGTCCCTTAGTGGAATCACGGCATCTTGCATTGTGCAAGGGTGTGAGGAGATTACGGTGGCCCTAGTGGCTTCTTGGGGAGCATTGTGCCTTCACACCGCTCCAAATGGAGATTAGCATCCGCAAGGGTGTGAACTTCGGGATACATCATCGTCTCCACGTGCCTTGGTTATATTTTACCCGAGCCCTTTATTATTGCACTTTACTTTGTGATAGCCATATTGTTTCTTGTCATATATCTTACTATCACATAGTTGTTTATCTTGCTTAGTATAAGTTGTTGGTGCACATAGATGAGCCTAGTTGTTGTAGCTTTTGTGCTTGACAAACGAGCCGCTAGGTTTATTCCGTATTTGTTCAAGCCTAAACCATAATTATTTTAAATCACCTATTCACCCCCCCCCCCCCTAGGCGACTTCCATGATCTTTCACCATCCTTATAAAGTAACCAGTTTTAGCAAAATGGTTTCAAAAATAGATGGTCATTCGCTCGCGGGCTATAAGCCTGTAACCATAAGGGCATCTCCAATGCCGATCTTCAAACCTCTCGCAACCGTTCAGGCCGCGTTATTCTGACCATGGAAGTCGTCCAACGCGGGCATGTATCGTCTGCGGCGCGCTCCAGATGTGATTTCTTCCGTAATTCAGAGACAAACATGGGGTGTTTGCAGGAGTCTAGACACGCGAAGTGTCGCTCTCCGCCCCTTGGCTCAGCCAAAAGGAAGGTGGAACCCGCGCTTTTGTAACATCCCGGTCTGTTTCCGCGCCAAAATTCCACACTCTCTTCTTCCACCCCCCCCCCCTGGCCCCACTCTCCGCCCAATTCCTGCTCTTTTCTCCCACCCTCTCCTTTCTTCTGCCGCTGACGCATGGAACCGTTGGAGAACCTGTCAGAGATGGATCTTGTGGAGGTGTCGGAGGATCCGAGCATCACGCTCTCCCGGAAGATCAGCTCAGAGACGCGAAAAAATTGTTGCGTTGAAGCGAAGGCCACAAAGGAAGAGAAGCTCAAGAAGCGGTTGGTTGTCGATGGGCCTGGTGATGGCGATGGTCATGGCGGACGAGGCGGTTGGTGCGGCCGTGGCGGGTGCCGCCAGATGGGCATGTTGACCGTACAAACAGCATCGTGGCCGGAACCTTACAAGTCTCCGTACTACTATGCCACCAAGCAGCTCGGAACCCTCGCTGGTATGGTGCCTTACATCGTTGACGTTAAAATGGTGATGCTCTTCTCCGAGTATTCTTTGCCGCCGCTCGTCCGGGCACAGTAGGAGGCCAGGGAGCAAATGGGTGCCCGCATGCTGTTTGCTGCAGTTCCCAGAGCGGGGGAGCCATCGTACGACGCGGACAGAGAGATGCTCGACATCATCCACGACAGAGGTGGGGGAGGAGGAGGGGATATGAGGACGAGCAGGTGGAAGACTCGGATCACACCCAGTCCGGTAACTACCAGTAGCAGCAGTCCTACACCCAGACCGCCGATGGCACATAGCAACAGCAACATTGGGCCGCCAGAGAGCAGCATCCGGAGGGGAGGACGAGGAGGAGGACAACGACGATGATCCGCATGATACAGTCGGCGATTCGAAAAAGAATGGTAGATGAGAAAGCTTCAACATGCGGGAGGACGAGTTGTTGTGCGATGCACGGTTGGCCACTAGCCTTGACCCTCTCCATGGCATGGAGGAAAAGGGCACAACTTTTTGTAGGAACATTCACATATGGTTCCATGAACACAAGCATTTCGCGCCCTACTCCGACGTGGTCATCCACAATCGTGAGTGGAAGTCCCTCAACCATCGATGATACACCATCCAAGAGGCCATGTCCAAGTATTGCGGGCACTTGAAGCATATCATCGCATGGTGGCCTAGCGGTGCACAAATCACTGAGCAAGTAAGTTGACCACTAGCGTATTTGATTTAGTTTTGTTGATCACTAGCCGGACATGTATTGTTTTGTTGCTCAGTAGACGGATATACATTGTTTAACTTTGTAGCCTACTTGTGCTTGTATGGTGTACAAGAAGTTGGAGAAGAATTCCTTCACCGTCATGCATTGTTGGTTGAAATTGAGTGGGCAACCCAAGTGGAAACTTTTCATTGCCAAGACCGCCGCCCAATCCATCGAGGAAGAAACCGGTGACCCTACCGACCTAATCCAAGAACCGCCGAAGGTTAGAAGAAATTTACGGGGCAAGAAGTGGCAGGAGGAGAGGGCGAAGCGAGAAGGTGCGGCGGCCAAGCTGACGAAAAGGTTCGAGGACATCTTGGCGAAGAAGGAGGAGGCATGCGTGTGGCGTTCGGACATTAAGGAGGAGAGGAAGGCAGAGAGGTTCAAATAGTTGATGGAGGCGACGGAGAAGAAGATCAAGCTCGAAGAGAGGAGGACCATGATCGAAGAGAGAAATGTTGCGCTCGAGGAAAAGAGGATGAAGATCGCTGCCGATGCGGAGGACACCAAGATGTTGACCTTGAATGTCGACTTTTTGCATGCCGACACTAGAATGATCGTGCAATCCGTCCGCTACTAGATGTTGCAGCTGTAGAAAGATGAGTTGGCGGCGGCGAACGATGGGAACGCGGCGAAGGCGAACGCGGACGCGAAAACGGAGGCCGCCTAAGCGGCGGCGACCACATCTCCTTGATCGAGCAATTGGCTAGGATTGCCAATCCGGAATGGCAGAAAGACACGGACTATCGGACTAATGTTTTTTTGGATTCAGCATGTAAAAATTAAGCATATTTGCCTCTTTTTAGTTATGATTGAGGATGCGATCCGGCGCGGGTGTTATTCGGTGAGTTATGTGAATCATCGTACATTTCAATTTGAATTTACCGACGAAGAACCTGTCCGTGAATAGATGCGGGAAAAAAATTACAGATTGCGGTTGGAGATACGGCAACGTCCATTTGTTCGTGTAGATAGACGTGGTCAAAGGAAAGAAGGTGCGGTTCGCACCCAGTCCGTCTCAGCTGGTTGGGTGCCCTGGATCTTCTCCCGGTCTCATGTGAAATCCCCGGTCGCTATATACGTGAGATGTCGATCGGCTCTCCCATTCCGTTCCGAAAAATCTCATACAGTGGGAGTAGGTCGGTGTGACCCAGAGCGAGGACGCAGCCGCAATCTCACGCGCACGATGGGACAGCACGTCTCGCTCTGGGCCTCCTCCTGCTAAATCCTATGGCCAACAGGGCAAGATGACGACACTTGTTTGGCCAAAACTATGCTAAAATGATTCCCGTGAAAGTAAGAAAAAAGTTTGATGTTCTTCGGGAGAAATATCAGTGCTAGAGCCTATAGCTCCACCTAGTGCAAAGCTTGCTTTTGCCTGGTCCAAGTAGTTAGCCCGTGATTAGGGCATCTCTAACCCTTATCTGTTCTACTCCCTCCGGTCTTTTTTACTCTGCATATTAGCTTTGTCTGAAGTCAATCTCATTCAATTTTGACCAAGTTTATATAAAAAATTATTGACATTTACATAACAACATCAATATCATCGGATTCATCTCGAAATATATTTTCATATTATATTTATTAGATATTATATATGCTAATAATTTCTAATATAAATTTGGTCAAACTTAGCACAGTTTGACTTTTGGCAAATCCAATGTGCAGAGTAAAAAGGACCGGAGGGAGTATAATTTTCCATACTGTTTTTTTTCAAACCTTAGGGCATCTCAAGCACTGACCCACAAACGGATGCGAGAGACGGCCATCCAACGCTGGCCACATACATATCAAACACGGTTCAAATTTACCGGACGACATTCGTGCAAACACTGCGGATTTTCATATAATCCGAATGAGATTCATTACACTTCGGAAATATTTCATATAAATCGGACGAAATTAATTACATTTTCGATAATTTTTGACTAAACCCTATTCTAAACCTAATCTAAATGATCACCGGCGTCAGTTCCCCAATGTGCGGCATGAACCCCAAGAACTGAAGCTCTGGCATTTCCCTTTGCCTTTTCCAGTTCCGCCTCGGTGCTCTCCAGCTTTGCCTCCGCCACCGCAGCTTGAGCGGCTAATCGACCAACGATTTTGAGCCAGCCAAGCTTGGCTTCGGGCGGAGGGGAAGAGTGGTGGCCTTGACTCGAGTGGCGACGATCTACCATACACTACTCTTCGGCCGATGGCGCCCGCGGATGTGCCGGCTTCGTGGTCGTGGCGGCGGGGTGCAGCCTTGGCGGAGCTAGCGATGTCCTCCTTGTCATCGCTTTTGCCCCACACCTCGTCCGCCGCGTCGTTCATCTCCTTATAGGTGGCCTCTATTTGACGGTTTTGGTGGGCCAGGGCTGTCAGAAGCAGATGTGGCTGTGGTCCGTATGGCCACAGCCCCCCCCCCCCCCCCCCACCCCAGACTTTGTCTTCGGTTAGCCGAAAAAGTGCATCAGGACCGCTGAGCAAACCGATACATGACAGCGTTGGATGACACAACATGTCCGGAGGTATGCGGACTGTTTGAGGGTCCGCGTTGGAGATGCCCTTAATACCTCAATTTTGTTTTGAGGATTTCAAGCTTTTTGCTCGTAGCCCTTTTCTCGAATTTCTAAATCCTCAAAAGGAGAAATTTGGACAAATACTCAAACACAAATTAAAAATAGATAATTATATAATCATATATTATTACCATTTCAAGCTATGCAATACTAGCACTAGACTAGTGTATAATTAAAGCTACGGAGGAGAGCTGATGACAGAGACCTCGTGGGAGATCGAGGCCTCGTGGTCGTGGATGCCCCTCAGCATCCACGAAATAGTCATGTTGGAGTTAGAGTGGGTGTTGCCGAGCTCGGCAAATATGATGTCATGTTTACGCTCCATGATGGCCAAGGTCTGGGAGTTGTGCTTCACCTTGCGCTTATCCTCCTCCTCCATCGTGCTTTCAATGGCATAGTGTTCTGCAACCACATAAGGGTTGACGAGGATGGCAGTGGCATCTGTGTGGGGTGCTCCGCCTCCTCACAAGAGAGGAGCTGCACCACTGCCCTCCACCTCCATATCCTCCGACTCCGACTCCACCTTCTCAAAAGAGAAGCTTGGGCCGGCCCCCGTGGTAACGGCAACCTTGTATGCGGCTATCGTTGCCTCCAGCTTGGCCACGCAACATCATGTGGGAGACTAATTACATTGTCGCCGCCATGGCGTTCTTGAAGAAGCACCCGGTCCCCATTTGTCATTGTCCTCGACAATGGCAATGGTGGCAGACGAGCAATGAGTGCCGAGGCGCTCTCAGTGTCCAACGACTTGTTGGACGAGCATCGTTTGGCGGCATGGACGCCGGACCATACTAGATGCGGGAGATGTTGTGGACATATAAAATGAGTTGTGCTCCCATTTCGGTTCTTTTATATATGGAGAAAACAAAGGGTCATATTTTTCCCCATGCCGACATATGATATATCTTCGTTACTAATGGTGAAAGTTTTCGGTTTCTATTCTCGAGAGTTCTCACTTATTTCCTTTGTCTAAAATTAGTTGACACTCAGAGAAATGTATCTGGACGTATTTCAGTATTGCATAGAGTATATTTGATTGAGCATCAACTAATTTCGGACGGTGGTAGTATTTTGCTCCTTTCCTTTTCTAGGGGAGTAGAGATTAGCAGCTAGCACAATTATTCCCACTGAACTCGAGAGTGTGCCGTCTACCCTACGAGCCTATGAGGTAATGTTTTCTGAAAAGAAAAGGAGTAAAGGACGAAATCAAACAGTACGTATATTTTCTGACCAGAAAAGGAGTAAAGGACGTCACTGCCGGTTGACAACTTGTGCAAATTGTGATGGATTGGACGGCTCGCAAATGGATTATGTGTGTTGATCAGAACGGGCAACCGGAAGTGTCATTAAGTTATTGTTAATTATAGATCCTTTGATCTGGACGTTAATCAAGAAGATATGGTCCAGAATCAATCCGGGTCCGCCTAGAGCTACCGTAGCCTTGACTCATTGTGCCATTTTTGTTAAATTTCCTGTCGCCTAGCGAGCTGTCGCTTCACTCATTCATTCTCATTCCTAAATGACCAATGGGGCCTCGCAAGATGTGATGTCTCGCTATGGTTAGATTTCCTTTTCTTTTTCTGTTCAGATCCTTGTCGCCAAGCGAGCTGTCGCTTCACTCATTCATTCTCGTTTCAAATTACCAATGGCCCGGCAAGATGTGATGCGTCACTGTAGTTAGGTTTTTTCTAAGGAAACAGTTAGTAATACTGTATCATGTACAGTAATACTCCGACGTGATGCGGTTCCATGCCGACATCTAGCACTAGGGTAGCGGCTTCGGCGATACGGTGGATGCAGCAGCGTGACTCGCGTCGATGTGGAGTGGTAGCGGCCAGTTCCGCGCCGAAACATGGACGCCCCCTAACAGTCATGGTGGTGGTCTACGGTGGAAAGACTTTCTATCTATTTGCTAGTGCCTTCTTGCCTGGTGTTGAGTACCAACAGATACGACCATGGAGTCATCTGTCATCAAGATGCTCACTGCTCAGGTGAAAACTCTAGTCCTGCCCTTTATTTGATATGTGAAGCAATGACAAACTTGCTTCATTTACCTTGTTGAAGGTGTTGTCTACATGTTGTTGTGCTGATCTTCATTGACTGGTCACGACAAACAAGAAGAAAATCTTTGGCTTGGTCATATCCTGCCCGACGTGGGGACGACGCTTATCCCTTCTTGGAGGTGTTACTGCGGAACGAGTTGACTTAAACACATGTGTGAATTTTATATCACCAGAGACTCATTTGTCTTTTATTCTGCTTAATAATGAATAAAATTTGTTATATGCATCGTAATAATGCAGAGGCCGGGAGTTTCAACCTCCTTTTCCTAAAACTATAATTGGGTATGATGAAGTCGAAATTTCTGGCGGAGCCAGGTTTTCTAAACTTGGAAAAAAAGATTTTGATGTTTCAAAATTTTCTGAAAATACACACACTTGTATAGAGATGTATCCAGTATTTCTGTTAAATTTAAGGATGGAATAAGCTTTAGTGTGAGTTGCACAAAAACGTAACCATGAACTTCTATAGTGAATAGCACATGTGCTAGAAATACATTATTTTTTTGTACCTCGCACCAAAACGTAATTCAACACAATTTTATAAGAAATTCTGTAAATATTCCTATGCACGTGTTTATCCTTTTTAGTTTATCTTGAAAATTCCAACTATGATTTTTCTATTTTTCAAAATTCCAGGCATCATGGAACTCAGGATCCAAAATCAATGTCCGCACCCAATAGCTTCATTTGGGTGTGGGAAAAGGATGAAACCTTCTCTGCTCGATCGGCTATCAAGCATTCCTCTCCAATCTGGTGTTCCCTCCAGGCTTCATTTGGCTCTACACGAGCAATCATAGCTAGACGGTGGACAAGTGTCATCGTTGTGGATTGTCGCACCCTGTAGTGTGTCCATTCTACGACAAGGAAGCTAACAGCTTGCATCACATTCTCCTCCAATGTGTGCTCGCGTGGGAAGTTTGGGCAACAATTCTTTTGAAGTGGGGCAACATATAATCGATGCCCAAAATGGATTCCTATTTTATCAACAAGTAGGCTACAGAGGAGGTTGACCGAAAACTCTTCGGGACGCATGGACGACAATACCACTTGTGGTAGTGCTATGGAGTCTCTATACGCACCACAAAGAAATCTATTCAACGCCCACGAGAATGGCAATGCTTCGCAAGATACAAGATGAAGGATCCAACTGGTGGACATCGCGGCCCATATATTCAGATGGCTTCGTAGAAGGGTGGAGGTGTAGCGAGTAGTGTGTTGAATTTTCCTTCCCAGACTTCTTTGAAGGGCATTGTTGTCGTCTGACGGTGTTGTAATGGTCATCTTGACCCTTCATTTCTTTGTTATTGATGCAACCAGCCTAATCATATCCTCTAAAAGGCTATTATAATTGCATGCGGTGCAATTCTAAAATCTATAAACAATTGTGTCATTGGATATTACAACGCATCATATGTTGAAATTGAAAACCATAGTTTGATTGCCTATTGATTGAAAATATACTTGCAGAAAAAAACCAATGCCTTCAATCAACTTGCATAAAGATGGATGTGTGCATTACAATGATGCAGAGGCCGAGGGTTTCAGCCTTATTTAAAAACGTAAAACTGTTGCACCAGTGGGTTGATGTATAGTGGCTTGAATAGTGGGCATGTATGAGATTGCGAAGTGTTTGATATTGTTTGCTTGTTCATCATGGCTTCTCACACTTTTGAATAGGCTACTCGGTGTAATAAAACAGTAAAGTTATCATATACCAAACTAGGGGCAAGAAAGGCTTTCATTTTCTACAAAATAATATTAGTTGTAGACAAAAAATATGGTTAATAATAATGTAAAGTTATCATATAGAATCACAAAAGTAAACGGTACTCTATAGTATTTATTAACTTGGAGATTTCTAGCCTCGAGTCGACTAAGCATGAATAGAATGTCCATTTACTTCTATTTTACTCATATATCAAGAAAAGTAAGGGTTGCCGATATATGGACTTGTTCTTACATCGGTCCGCACTAAATTTCGGGCTGGGCTTAACAAAGCCCATTTCTAGAGTACCAACCTAGAATCCGGCTGGCCCAAAACACATGAGTATTGACTTAAATTTAATTATTTTAGGGAATAAAAATCTATTTGTACCTAATTATAAACTAAAATAGCAATGTATTCCATTCCAAGCTTTTTGGGCTTTTGGGCATGGTGTTGGGTTGAAAAGCTAAGGCCAAGCCCATTTTGGATGCCTATCTTTCGAGCCCGGGCTTCCCATGTTTGGGTCTAGTCAGCACCGCTATTGAGTGGATCGTAAAAGAAGCACTCCTATTGGGGTGTGCTGTCTCTGTGCCCGAGCTCAAATGAGCTCGGGTGAACAGTAAAATCCGAAAATATTAAAAAATCAAAAAAAAATGTAAGTCATTTTGGAGTGCTGATTTTTTTGGCATGACTTCTATGAACGTCATTTCATCATGAAATTTTGCAAGCACTGAAAAGTTCATAATTTATTTTCATTTTTTTATGATTTTACTGTTCATCATGAGCTCAAATGATTTTGAGATCGCGAGCAGAATATGACCCCTATTGAGGAGAGATTAACCAAATCATTTATGTGATACAGAATTGACCTTCCATAGGTTCTTCGTGCATGCTTTCAGCTTTGTACACAGCTTTGACGTGAGTTTGCTATCATTTGACGCGGCGCCAGGTATGGTTGCCAGTACATGGGGTAATAGGATGCCACTACTTGACCTTTAATCATTCAAGTTGGATAAAAAGATAGGAATAGGGATTTTCTTCTTGATCCAATCGGAACTCTTGAATTGAGGGGTGGCCAAAACACCTTGTACCTTTCCCAATACTTGACCTTCGATGCAATTGTTTACATTTCTAGTTTTGACGTTGGAATGAATCTACTTTTGACTTGTCCTCCATATGCAATAGTTTGATTGTCAGATTTCAAGAATGCTGGAAGAGAAGGGAAACCTCAGAGGCAGAAGGTAGAAAAACGATTTCATCATCTTATGGAAGGCATTTCCGTTTTGGTAGACCATTGGGGCAGAAGGAACACTCACCGTAGGCAATTCGTAACTCCATAGATGCAAACCTTTGAGGTAGGCATTGACCATTTGGTACTGTCACTAGTTCGGCATACTATAGAAACCCTTTGGTATAGGTAGACGTGAAGCTACATAAAAAATTATCATTCTATAGATAGCTTAAGTTTGATACCTTCACAAATCCCCATCGTTGACCGAGATGGAGGAAATCTAACCATTGGAATATTTCCTTTCTGAAACCTGCTATCTTTCCACTTCTATCAGCTCACAACTTTTGGATCAATTCTGCGATAAGGCTGGATGGCCAAGGCGCCCTTTCGAGACTAGGACTCTCGGGTGGGTAAGATTCGGAAAACAGAAAAGCTAACCTGAATTCCTGCTTATCCCTAGGCTGCTGCTCTGTACTGCCTTCCCTCAAGTCGGTATCTTCTTCCATCATGAAAGTCGGTAAGCAATCTAGTCGGCAACAGGGAAATCAGGAACTCAAACTAATAGCTTCCTTGGTCTCTGAACAGAGCACTACACTAGATGAGGGAATCGATGGATGTGCACCTTTTAGGGGAAGAATGCCATACCCTTCCTTCCGATACTTTGGGCCTTACAAGATTCTAGCACGTGTTGGTGCTGTTCCATATTAACACCGGGAGCTACCTTCAACTTCTCAAGTGCACCCTGTATTTTTCACGTCTTTAAGCTTCGACGTGTTGTTCCCCCGCCCACTGTCTCTCAGGTATCCTCTCGTTTACCATCTGAGACTGACAATCCCTCTGTCCCTATGCAAGTTTTGATGAGTCGTTGGTATAAGTAATAAAGGGAGATCAAGTATAAGTAAATGTATAAAAATGTTAGACGCGAAGATTTTTAAGTTATAATGATCGGCGGTCCAGATATGAGATATTTCGTAAATCAGATCAGACGGCCAGGATCGCACGGCTCACGACACCTATAGTGCCGCCTTATATGAGAAAACACACGAAGCTACATGCTGCATATACAGCATGCATGTCGCTAGTGGTCACTAGTTAGTGAGAGTGTGATGTCATCTCTTGCCGACGTGTAGCCTTCCCACTTCATGTTATATATACGTGCCATCCTCCTATCATCCCTTCCAAGCTCTGAATATACAGCCACCTCGTTACACCACAAACCACTCTCAACGCCAGCTGCGACCGATGGACACCATCGCCGCCTGGCCGCAGTTTGACGGGCAAGAGTACAGGACGGTGTGGCCGGAGGAGCAGGAGTACCGGACGGTGTGGTCGGAGCCGCCGAAGCGGCGGGCGGGGCGGAACAAGTTGCAGGAGACACGCCACCCAGTGTACCGCGGCGTGCGCCGCCGTGGCCGGGAAGGGCAGTGGGTGTGCGAGCTGCGCGTGCCGGCCGGAAGCCGGAGTTACTCCAGGATCTGGCTTGGCACCTTCGCCAGTGCCCAGATGGCGGCGCGCGCGCACGACTCGGCCGCGCTCGCGCTCTCCGGCCGCGACGCGTGCCTCAACTTCGCCGACTCCGCCTGGCGGATGATGCCCGTCCACGCAGCCGGGTCGTTCAAGTTGGCCGCCGCGCAGGAGATCAAGGACGCCGTCGCCGTGGCCCTCAAGGAGTTCCAGGAGCAGCAGCGCCCTGCCGACGAGTCAACGGCGCCGTCGTCCACGGTCGAGGAGAGCGCGCTCTCCATCATCCCCAGCGACCTGTCGGGGCTCGACAACGAGCACTGGATCGGCGGCATGGAGGCCGGGTCGTACTACGCGAGCTTGGCACAGGGGATGCTCATGGAGCCGCCGGCCGACGGAGCTTGGCGGGAGGACCGCGAACACGACGACGGATTCGACACGTCGCTGTGGAGCTACTAGTGTGATCAACTGATTAAGCAATGTAAAGATCTAGAGAGTACTGCTAGTGCTAGATTGTGTTTCACCAAATATGGGAAGAAGAGAGAGTAAGCATCGGGGGAAAGGTTTCCTCCCAATGTGAAAGCGCTCGGTTTCTACTCCCGGAAGGGCACAAATGAGCTTCTTTCTTTATTCAATAAATAAATAGAGAAATGAGCAGTAGTAGATCAATCATTCGCTCCATGGACACAAACCAAATATCTTGACGTCACGGCTGGGCGACCCTACCACTAGGACTGCCATGCAATAGAATCCAGCGGCAGGTACTGTTCGTTCATGTGTGATGACCAGAATTGGCAGGCAGCCAGAAATATCTGAAGTCGACCAGGGGTAGTCATGGGACCAGATGTTTATTTCTGATTAATTATTTTGATTGATTGAGGGGAAAGACAGAGCCTTGCCATTTTTAAATCAGACAAAACAAAAGGCATTACTAAACCACTTTATACGACAATGACAGCCGCCGATCGCTCATTGGTCATGTCTTCTTTTGCCATGAAAGCAACCTCCAAGATATCTACACAGGGTTCTTGAAAAAATGTGGTGATTTGGTACCTTCCCTATCTTCATGTCCTCCCCGAAAAGCTTCTGTTGTGGAGCATCAATGCTACTAGGGTGTTGGTCGAGTGGTAAAAATTCGTTAGTGGTGAGGACGGAGCATCGATCCGTTGGCTGGGCAGCTGAGATGGCTGGGCAGCTGAGGTAGCTGCCAGCCCATCCAAGTTCGAGCCCCGCCTCGGACTCACGGCGCTTATGAAGTTTTTCCTATATAAAAAAACTTGCCAACGAGGGTTGGTCTCTTTTTTGCCTAAAATTCGTTAGTTGTGTTGGCGGAGATTGGGAAATAATCGAAAATAATGCCTAAAAATCCGCAAACAAAGGGACATGCATGTCGGAGATGCTCATTTCTCTCAAACCTATGACATCTCTAGTCGATCCTAAATTTTAGAGGAGCAAATGGCCATTATGTTTGCACAGTTTGATCTTCTCCACCTATGCACAAACATTGTGTCATCTTTAGTCTCTAATCTAGCAAATAGTGCACGAACATCTACCAAATTTCTCGCTATCGATAGATCGATGTACTCTTTTCTCCAATACCAAAACTTGCATTCATCCTACACACAATTTTAAGCAAACAATAAATTAATAAGTGTGATGAATCCGAAGAACAACCGTACGAAAATGCGCTCACTGAAGGAAATATGCCCTAGAGGCAATAATAAAGTTGTTATTTTATATTTCCTTATTCATGATAAATGTTTATTATTCATACTAGAATTGTATTGATTGGAAACCTAAATACATGTGTGAATACATAGACAAACACCGTGTCCCTAGTGAGCCTCTACTTGACTAGCTCGTTGATCAAAGATGGTTAAGTTTTCCTGACAATGGACATGAGTTGTCATTTGATAACGGGATCACATCATTACGAGAATGATGTGATGAACAAGACCCATCCGTTAGCTTAGCATATTGATCGTTCAGTTTTATTGCTATTGTTTTCTTCATGTCAAATACATATTCCTTCGACTATGAGATTATGCAACTCCTGGATACCGGAGGAATGCCTTGTGTGCTATCAAACGTCACAACATAACTGGGTGATTATAAAGATGCTCTACATGTATCTCCGAAGGCGTTTGTTGAGTTGGCATAGATCGAGATTAGGATTTGTCACTCCGAGTATCGGAGAGGTATCTCTAGGCCCTCTCGGCAATACACATCATAAGAAGCCTTGCAAGCAAAGTGACTAATGAGTTAGTTGCATGATGATGTATTACGGAACGAGTAAAGAGACTTGCCAGTAACTAGATTGAACTAGGTATGAAGATACCAACGATCGAATCCCAGGCAAGTAACATACCGATGGACAAGGAGAATAACGTATGTTGTCATAACGGTTCGACCGATAATATATTTGTAGAATATGTAGGAGCCAACATGAGCATCCAGGTTCTGCCATTGGCTATTGACCGGAGAGGTGTCTCGTTCATGTCTACATAGTTCTCGAACCCGTAGGGTCCGCATGCTTAACGTTCGATGATGATATTGTATTATATGAGTTATGTGATTTGGTGACCGAATGTTGTTCGGAGTCCCGGATGGGATCACGGACATGACGGGGAGTCTTGAAATGGTTGAGAGGTAAAGATTGATATATAGGACGATAGTATTCGGACATCGGAAGTGTTCCGGAATGTATCAGGTACTTATCAGAGTGCCGTGGGGGGTTACCGGAACCCCCGGGGGAATATATGGGCCATATGGGCCACGAGAGGGGAGCATACCAGCCCACATGGGGTGGCGCCCCCCCCCTTTGGCAGGTGGCCGAATAGGAGAAGGAGAAGACGGGGTTCGCCCCCCCCCCTCCTTCTCTTCTTCCCCCTTCCTTTCTTCTCCGGTGAAAAAAGGAAAAGGGGGCGCCCCTGGCTGCCTCTCCTCCCCTCCCACCTATATATATGTGGGGAGGGGGGCTTAGAACACACAACATCAATTGTTAGCTGTGTGCGGCGGGCCCCTTCACAGTTTACACCTCCGGTCATATTCTCGCGGTGCTTAGGCGAAGCCCTGCGAGGATCACTTCACCATCACCGTCACCACGCCATCGTGCTGATGGAACTCATCTACTACCTCGAGACCTTGATGGATCAAGAAGGCGAGGGACGACACCAAGTTGAACGTGTGCAGAACTCGGAGGTGCCGTACGTTCGGTACTTGATCGGTGGAGCACGAAGAAAGTTCGACTACCTCAACTGAGTTATGAGATGCTTCCGTTTATGGTCTACGAGGGTATGTATACACACTCTCCCCCTCGTTGCTATGCATCTCCATGGATAGATCATTGCGTGAGCGTAGAATTTTTTTTATTTTCCATGCTACATTTCCCAACACTCACCCCATACTTTTTCGCACTTGAGAAACATTCATACGGGATGTTTCTGTAGTAAAACGTGTTGTGCAATAAAAAATATGCTACACTATATCACCCAAGATAACTATGAAGATGGCAGTGACAATCGGACTCACCGACGATGCAGAGTACCGAAAGCAGTGACGAATAGATGCAGCCCAACTACCACGTCGATGCCTGCATCTAGGTTACATCTCCCAGTCGCGAGAAGAGTTCACCTAGTCGAGAGTCAAAGTAGACGACCCCTCCGAGGTACCCGCGCATTCTGTGGTAGTAGTATGGCAGAGGTTCAACATCTAGGAAGAAGAACTGCGAGAAAACTAGAGAGCGAGAAAGCCTAGCGATGCTTCTCATCTAATATGGAGTCTAATTCAGTTAGACGACTTAGACCGAGATTAGAGCCCTTCTAATTAGGACTCTAAAAACTTAGGCCAATTAGACCAAGAGAGCGTGGAGCTATGCGGGAGAGATGGCCCTTTGATTTGATGTGTTTCAAGGGGAGCCCTCCCCACATATATATAGGTGAGAGGAGGGAAGGTGCCGGCCTAGAAGGAGGAATCCTTCTCCTCCTCCACTTGGTGGAGGAGGGAAGGATTCCCTCCCAACTAGGATTCGGCCTAGGCCCTGCCATGTCCCTGTGGTGCCCCTTGTGGGTCCCACGGGACCCAGTAGGGGCCGACATCTCGTGAAGGTCCTTCACAACTTTATTCCATAAATAAAATCCCTGATTTTCTAGATCAACTGCAGGTTCTATTTCTACATGATTATCAGATTCTTTACTATTGTCTAGTGGAGCATCATTATGATCATCATTAGCATCTTCATTATCATTATCAGTACGCAAATGCTCATTATTAGACTGTGTCTCGGCATTAGAAATAGAAAGATTATTAGGATTCTCATATGGTTTATCTACACCAGGTTCACTAGAAGCATGCACAGTTTTATCCTTATTCTTTTTTTCTTCTTAAGTGAACTAGGTGCATCAATATTAATTTTCTGAGAATCTTGCTCAATTCTTTTAGGATGACCTTCAGGATATAGAGGATCCCGGGTCATTTTACCTCTTCTAGTCACTAATCTAACCACACGATCATTCATTTTATTATTCATTTCATTAAGCCATCATTATGTGACTTAGAGACTTGTTATAGCTGGGTGTGAACCATGGATGAATTTTATATAAGCCTTTAATATTATTAGCAATTCTAAACATCAAATCACTCAAGCATTCAATCATGACAACATTGCAGTTCAGTTGATCGCTCACATATCTGTTAAAATTTTCTTGCTTCACAAAAAAGTTATCAAATTCAGCCAAGCACTAACTAGGAGATTTATTATGTGGAATATCACCCTCGTCAAATCTATAAAGATAATTTACCTCCACTACCTGCGTCGGAGTTTCAATTCCAAGTATTTCTTCAATAGGTGGTAGATTCTTAACTTACCGAGACTTAATATATTTCTCCTTCATAGATTTCTTTTGCTTCTTGCATATCTTTTGGACTGAGGAATAGAATACCTCTCTTCTTTGGAGTTGGTTTAGGTGGTGGTTTAGAAATTTACCAATCATCAACATTCCTCAATATATTATCCAATAATTCCTAAGCTTGTTAAATAGTTAGTTCCCTGAAAACAAAACCAGCACAACTATCTAGGTAGTTCCTAGAAGCACCCATTTGTCCATTATAAAAGATATCAAGTATTTCATTCTTCTAAGGGGATGATCTGGCAAAGCATTAAGTAATGGTAGAAGCCTCCCCCAAGCTTGAGGGAGATTCCCTTCTTCAAATTGCACAAATTTAAAATTTCCTGTAAGACAACTTGTTTCTTATGAGCAGAAAAATATTTTTAGTAAAATAATATAACATATCCTGGGGACTACATACACAACCACGAGCAAGAGTATTTAACCGTTCTTTAGCATCACCCTTTAATGAGAAAGGAAACAACTTAAAGATATAGTAGCGATTTTTTTCCTCATGAGCAAATAGGATGGAAATGCCATTTAGTTTAGTACAATGTGCCACAACAGTTTCAGATTCATAGCCATGAAAAGAATTGGATTGTACCAAAGTAATTAATTCAGGATCAATAGGGAACTCATAATCCTTATCAGTAACAAAAATAGGAGAAGTAGCAAACTTAGGATCATATTTCATTCTCTCTATCATAGACTTTCCTTCCTGCTTAGTCAGTAATTTCTTAAGATATTTCTATCAATACAAGTAAGAAATTCTCTAGAAATCTCCCCTTCTAGAACATAAGCCTCACATACTTTAGACAATTCAAATCTAGTAGGAGAGCTAGGCATAATAGGTGAATAATAATTTCCATCAGTTCCAGCAATCTCAAATTCTTTAGCTTTAGCAATTTGTTCATCAAGAAATTCACCTAGTGGCATAGTTTCATCAAGTAGAGTACTAGCATCATCACAAGTTTCTTTTATAATAGAAGTAGTATCATCAATTACTTGCAATAGATAAGAATGAATAACAGATGGTGGTGTTCGCAAGCCTACTTAAAACCGGAGGTGAATCAAGCTCAGAGTGGGATGGCAATTCCTTACCTCCTCCCATCTTAGAGGGCACGATCTTGGTCTTAGCGTCTTTCAGATTCTTCATAGTGATAACAGATATAATTCCCAAGTGAACTTAATAAGTAGAGCTATGCTCCCTGGAAACGGCACCAGGAAAAGATCTTGATAACCCACAAGAATAGGGGATTGTGTTAGTCTTCGTGGGTAGTATTTCACCCAATTTATTGATTCAACACAAGGAGAGCCAAATAATATTTATAAGCATTAGCAGTTAAGTTATTAATTCAGCCACACCTGAAGAACTAAATATCTGCAGCAAAGTATTTAGTAGCATAGTAGTTTGATAGTTTTAATAGTAATAGTAACAGTAACAATAGTAGCGGTAATAGGAACACTAGTAGTTTTGTGGTGATTGTAATAGCATGAGCAACAATAGTAACTTAGCAAAGATCAATATGAACAAAGCATAGGCATTGGATCAACGACGGATACTTCTGTTGAATGACATTCATCATGTAACAGTCACAACCTAGAGGGATGCACAATAGCTCCAATTCAATAATATAATGTAAGCATGTATTCTGTATAAAATCATACATGCTTATAATAAGAACTTGCATGGCATCTTTTGTCGTACCCTCCCGTGGCAGCATGGTTCATAAGGAAACTAAGGGATATTAAGGCCTCCTTTTAATAGAGAACCAGAATAAAGCATTAACACATTGTGAATACATGAACTCCTCGAATTAGAGTCATCCCCGGAGAGTATCCCAATTGTTGTCACCTTGGGGTCTACGGATCAAAACAATAAGTGAAGGAAATATGCCCTAGAGGCAATAATAAAGTTATTATTTATTTCCTTATATCATGATAAATATTTATTATTCATGCTAGAATTGTATTAACCGGAAACATAATACATGTGTGAATACATAGACAAACAGAGTGTCACTAGTATGCCTCTACTTGACTAGCTCGTTAATCAAAGATGGTTATGTTTCCTAACCATGAACAAAGAGTTGTTATTTGATTAACGAGGTCACATCATTAGTTGAATGATCTGATTGACATGACCCATTCCATTAGCTTAGCACCCGATCGTTTAGTATGTTGCTATTGCTTTCTTCATGACTTATACATGTTCCTATAACTATGAGATTATGCAACTCCCGTTTACCGGAGGAACACTTTGGGTACTACCAAACGTCACAACGTAACTGGGTGATTATAAAGGAGTACTACAGGTGTCTCCAATGGTAGATGTTGGGTTGGCGTATTTCGAGATTAGGGTTTGTCACTCCGAGTGTCGGAGAGGTATCTCTGGGCCCTCTCGGTAATACACATCACATAAGCCTTGCAAGCATTATAACTAAGATGTTAGTTGTGAGATGATGTATTACGGAACGAGTAAAGAGACTTGCCAGTAACAAGATTGAACTAGGTATTGGATACCGACGATCGAATCTCGGGCAAGTAACATACCGATGACAAAGGGAACAACGTATGTTGTTATGCGGTCTGACCGAAAAAGATCTTCGTAGAATATGTAGGAGCCAATATGGGCATCCAGGTCCCGCTATTGGTTATTGACCGGAGACGTGTCTCGGTCATGTCTACATTGTTCTCGAACCGTAGGGTCCGCACGCTTAACGTTACGATGACAGTTATTATGAGTTTATGCATTTTGATGTACCGAAGGTTGTTCGGAGTCCCGGATGTGATCACGGACATGATGAGGAGTCTCGAAATGGTCGAGACATAAAGATTGATATATTGGAAGCCTATGTTTGGACATCGGAAGTGTTCCGGGTGAAATCAGGATTTTACCGGATTACCGGGAGGGTTACCGGAACCCCCCGGGAGCCAAATGGGCCTACATGGGCCATTGTGGAAAGGTGAAAGGGGCTGCCAAGGAGGGCTGCGCGCCTCCCCCCTCCCCTAGTCCTATTAGGACTAGGAGAGGTGGCCGGCCACCTCTCTCTCTTTCCCTCTCTCTTTTTCCAAGGACTCCTAGTTGGAATAGGATTGGGGGGGGGTCCTACTCCCGGTAGGAGTAGGACTCCTCCTGCGCCTCCCTCCTTTGGCCGGCCAGCCTCCCCCCTTTCATCCTTTATATACGGGGGCAGGGGACACCCCAAGACACACAAGTTGATCCTTGAGATCGTTCCTTAGCCGTGTGCGGTGCCCCCTGCCACCAAATTCCACCTCGATCATACCGTTGTAGTGCTTAGGCGAAGCCCTGCGTCGGTAGTACATCAAGATCGTCACCACGCCGTCGTGCTGACGGAACTCCTCCCCGAAGCTTTGCTGGATCGGAGCCCGGGGATCGTCATCGAGCTGTACGTGTGCTAAGAACTCGGAGGTGCCGGAGTAACAGTGCTTGGATCGGTCGGATCGGGAAGAAGACGTACGACTACTTCCTCTACGTCGTGTGATCGCTTCCGCAGTCGGTCTGCGTTGGTACGTAGACAACACTCTCCCCCTCGTTGCCGTGCATCACCATGATCTTGCGTGTGCGTAGGATTTTTTTTGAAATTACTACGTTACCCAACAGTGGCATCCGAGCCTAGGTTTTATGGTTTGATGTTATTTGCACGAGTAGAACACAAGTGAGTTGTGGGCGATACAAGTCATACTACCTACCAGCATGTCATACTTTGGTTCGGCGGTATTGTTGGACGAGACGATCCGGACCAACCTTACGCGTACTCTTACGCGAGACCGGTTCCCTCGACGTGCTTTGCACATAGATGGCTTGCGGAAGACTGTCTCTCCAACTTTAGTTGAACCAAGTGCGGCTATGCCGGTTCCTTGAGAAGGTTAAAACGGAGTCTATTTGACGAACTATCGTTGTGGTTTTGATGCGTAGGTGAGATGAGTTCTTACTTAAGCCCGTAGCAGCCACGTAAAACTTGCAACAACAAAGTAGAGGACGTCTAACTTGTTTTTGCAGGGCATGTTGTGATGTGATATGGTCAAGGCATGATGCTGATTTTATTGTATGAGATGATCATGTTTTGTAACCAAGTTATCGGCAACTGGCTGGAGCCATGTGGTTGTCGCTTTATTGTATGCAATGCAATCGCGATGTAATGCTTTACTTTATTACTAAACGGTAGTGATAGTCATGGAAGCATAAGATTGGCGAGACGACAACGATGCTACGATGGAGATCAAGGTGTCGCGCCGGTGACGATGGTGATCATGACGGTGCTTCGGAGATGGAGATCACAAGCACAAGATGATGATGGCCATATCATATCACTTATATTGATTGCATGTGATGTTTATCCTTTTATGCATCTTATCTTGCTTTGATTGACGGTAGCATTATAAGATGATCTCTCACTAAATTATCAAGAAGTGTTCTCCCTGAGTATGCACCGTTGCCAAAGTTCGTCGTGCCCAGACACCTCGTGATGATCGGGTGTGATAAGCTCTACGTCCATCTACAACAGGTGCAAGCCAGTTTTGCACACGCAGAATACTCAGGTTAAACTTGACGAGCCTAGCATATGCAGATATGGCCTCGGAACACAGAGACCGAAAGGTCGAGCGTGAATCATATAGTAGATATGATCAACATGACGATGTTCACCATTGAAAACTACTCCATCTCACGTGATGATCGGTTATGGTTTAGTTGATTTGGATCACGTGATCACTTAGAGGATTAGAGGGATGTCTATCTAAGTGGGAGTTCCTAAGTAATTTGATTAACTGAACTTAAACTTATCATGAACTTAGTACCTGATAGTATCTTGCTTGTTTATGTTGATTGTAGATAGATGGCTCGTGCTGTTGTTCCGTTGAATTTTAATGCGTTCCTTGAGAAAGCAAAGTTGAAAGATGATGGTAGCAATTACACGGACTGGGTCCGTAACCTGAGGATTATCCTCATTGCTGCACAGAAGAATTACGTCCTGGAAGCACCGCTGGGTGCCAGGCCTGCTGCTGGAGCAACGCCAGATGTTATGAACGTCTGGCAGAGCAAAGCTGATGACTACTCGATAGTTCAGTGTGCCATGCTTTACGGCTTAGAATCGGGACTTCAACGACGTTTTGAACGTCATGGAGCATATGAGATGTTCCAGGAGTTGAAGTTGATATTTCAAGCAAATGCCCGAATTGAGAGATATGAAGTCTCCAATAAGTTCTATAGCTGCAAGATGGAGGAGAACAGTTCTGTCAGTGAGCATATACTCAAAATGTCTGGGTATAATAATCACTTGATTCAGATGGGAGTTAATCTTCCAGATGATTGCGTCATTGACAGAATTCTCCAATCACTGCCACCAAGCTACAAGAGCTTCGTGATGAACTATAATATGCAAGGGATGAACAAGACTATCCCCGAGCTCTTCGCAATGCTGAAAGCTGCGGAGGTAGAAATCAAGAAGGAGCATCAAGTGTTGATGGTCAACAAGACCACTAGTTTCAAGAAAAAGGGCAAAGGGAAGAAGAAGGGGAACTTCAAGAAGAACAGCAAGCAAGTTGCTGCTCAGGAGAAGAAACCCAAGTCTGGACCTAAGCCTGAAACTGAGTGCTTCTACTGCAAGCAGACTGGTCACTGGAAGCGGAACTGCCCCAAGTATTTGGCGGATAAGAAGGATGGCAAGGTGAACAAAGGTATATGTGATATACATGCTATTGATGTGTACCTTACTAGAGCTCGCAGTAGCACCTGGGTATTTGATACTGGTTCTATTGCTAATATTTGCAACTCGAAACAAGGACTACGGAATAAGCGGACACTAGCAAAGGACGAGGTGACGATGCGCGTGGGAAACGGTTCCAAAGTCGATGTGATCGCGGTCGGCACGCTACCTCTACATCTACCTTCGGGATTAATATTAGACCTAAATAATTGTTATTTGGTGCCAGCGTTGAGCATGAACATTATATCTGGATCTTGTTTAATGCGAGACGGTTATTCATTTAAATCAGAGAATAATGGTTGTTCTATTTATATGAGTAATATCTTTTATGGTCATGCACCTTTGAAGAGTGGTCTATTCTTGTTGAATCTCGATAGTAGTGATACACATATTCATAATGTAGAAGCCAAAAGATGCAGAGTTGATAATGATAGTGCAACTTATTTGTGGCACTGCCGTTTAGGTCATATCGGTGTAAAGCGCATGAAGAAACTCCATATTGATGGGCTTTTGGAACCACTTGATTGTGAATCACTTGGTACTTGCGAACCGTGCCTCATAGGCAAGATGACTAAAACACCGTTCTCCGGAACTATGGAGAGAGCAATAGATTTATTGGAAATCATACATACCGATGTATGTGGTCCGATGAATATTGAGGCTCGTGGCGGATATCGTTATTTTCTCACCTTCATAGATGATTTAAGCAGATATGGGTATATCTACTTAATGAAACATAAGTCTGAAACATTTGAAAAGTTCAAGGAATTTCAGAGTGAAGTTGAAAATCATCGTAACAAGAAAATAAAGTTTCTACGATCTGATCGTGGAGGAGAATATTTGAGTTACAAGTTTGGTGTACATTTGAAAAATTGTGGAATAGTTTCGCAACTCACGCCACCCGGAACACCACAGCGTAATGGTGTGTCCGAACGTCGTAATCGTACTTTACTAGATATGGTGCGATCTATGATGTCTCTTACTGATTTACCGCTATCGTTTTGGGGTTATGCTTTAGAGACGGCCGCATTCACGTTAAATAGGGCACCATCAAAATCCGTTGAGACGACGCCTTATGAACTATGGTTTGGCAAGAAACCAAAGTTGTCGTTTCTTAAAGTTTGGGGCTGCGATGCTTATGTGAAAAAGTTTCAACCTGATAAGCTCGAACCCAAAGCGGAAAAATGTGTCTTCATAGGATACCCAAAGGAAACTGTTGGGTATACCTTCTATAACAGATCCGAAGGCAAGACATTCGTTGCTAAGAATGGATCATTTCTAGAGAAGGAGTTTCTCTCGAAAGAAGTGAGTGGGAGAAAAGTAGAACTTGACGAGGTAACTATACCTGCTCCCTTATTGGAAAATAGTACATCACAGAAAACTGTTTCTGCGACACCTATACCAATTAGTGAGGAAGCTAATGATGATGATCATGAAACTTCAGGACAAGATACTACTGAACCACGTAGATCAACCAGAGTGAGATCCGCACCAGAGTGGTACGGTAATCCAATTCTGGAAGTCATGCTACTAGATCATGATGAACCTACGAACTATGAAGAAGCGATGGTGAGCCCAGATTCCGCAAAGTGGCTTGAGGCCATGAAATCTGAGATGGGATCCATGTATGAGAACAAAGTATGGACTTTGGTTGACTTGCCCGATGATCGGCAAGCAATTGAGAATAAATGGATCTTCAAGAAAAAGACTGACGCTGATGGTAATGTTACTGTCTATAAAGCTCGACTTGTCGCAAAAGGTTTTCGACAAGTTCAAGGGGTTGACTACGATGAGACCTTCTCAACCGTAGCGATGCTTAAATCCGTCAGAATCATGTTAGCAATTGCCGGATTTTATGATTATGAAATATGGCAGATGGATGTCAAAACTGCATTCCTGAATGGATTTCTGGAAGAAGAGTTGTATATGATGCAACCAGAAGGTTTTGTCGATCCAAAGGGAGCTAACAAAGTGTGCAAACTCCAGCGATCCATTTATGGACTGGTGCAAGCATCTCGGAGTTGGAATAAACGCTTTGGTAGTGTGATCAAAGCATTTGGCTTTATACAGACTTTTGGAGAAGCCTGTATTTACAAGAAAGTGAGTGGGAGCTCTGTAGCATTTATGATATTATATGTGGATGACATATTGCTGATTGGAAATGATATAGAATTTCTGGATAGCATAAAGGGATACTTGAATAAAAGTTTTTCGATGAAAGACCTCGGGGAAGCTGCTTACATATTAGGCATAAAGATCTATAGAGATAGATCAAAACACTTAATTGGACTTTCACAAAGCACATACCTTGACAAGATTTTGAAGAAGTTCAAAATGGATCAAGCAAAGAAAGGGTTCTTGCCTGTGTTACAAGGTGTGAAGTTGAGTCAGACTCAATGCCCGACCACTGCAGAAGATAGAGAGAAAATGAAAGATGTTCCCTATGCTTCAGCCATAGGCTCTATCATGTATGCAATGCTGTGTACCAGACCTGATGTGTGCCTTGCTATAAGTTTAGCAGGGAGGCACCAAAGTAATCCAGGAGTGGATCACTGGACAGCGGTCAAGAACATCCTGAAATACCTGAAAAGGACTAAGGATATGTTTCTCGTATATGGAGGTGACAAAGAGCTCACCGTAAGAGGTTACGTTGATGCAAGCTTTGACACTGATCCGGACGATTCTAAATCACAAACCGGATACGTGTTTACTTTAAACGGTGGAGCTGTCAGTTGGTGCAGTTCTAAACAAAGCGTCGTAGCGGGATCTACATGTGAAGCGGAGTACATAGCTGCTTCGGAAGCAGCGAACGAAGGAGTCTGGATGAAGGAGTTCATATCCGATCTAGGTGTCATACCTAGTGCATCGGGTCCAACGAAAATCTTTTGTGACAATACTGGTGCAATTGCTTTGGCAAAGGAATCCAGATTTCACAAAAGGACCAAACACATCAAGAGACGCTTCAACTCCATCCGGGATCTAGTCCAGGTGGGAGACATAGAGATTTGCAAGATACATACGGATCTGAATGTTGCAGACCCGTTGACTAAGCCTCTTCCACGAGCAAAACATGATCAGCACCAAGGCTCCATGGGTGTTAGAATCATTACTGTGTAATCTAGATTATTGACTCTAGTGCAAGTGGGAGACTGAAGGAAATATGCCCTAGAGGCAATAATAAAGTTATTATTTATTTCCTTATATCATGATAAATGTTTATTATTCATGCTAGAATTGTATTAACCGGAAACATAATACATGTGTGAATACATAGACAAACAGAGTGTCACTAGTATGCCTCTACTTGACTAGCTCGTTAATCAAAGATGGTTATGTTTCCTAACCATGAACAAAGAGTTGTTATTTGATTAACGAGGTCACATCATTAGTTGAATGATCTGATTGACATGACCCATTCCATTAGCTTAGCACCCGATCTTTTAGTATGTTGCTATTGCTTTCTTCATGACTTATACATGTTCCTATAACTATGAGATTATGCAACTCCCGTTTACCAGAGGAACACTTTGGGCACTACCAAACGTCACAACGTAACTGGGTGATTATAAAGGAGTACTACAGGTGTCTCCAATGGTAGATGTTGGGTTGGCGTATTTCGAGATTAGGGTTTGTCACTCCGAGTGTCGGAGAGGTATCTCTGGGCCCTCTCGGTAATACACATCACATAAGCCTTGCAAGCATTATAACTAAGATGTTAGTTGTGAGATGATGTATTACGGAACGAGTAAAGAGACTTGCCAGTAACGAGATTGAACTAGGTATTGGATACCGACGATCGAATCTCGGGCAAGTAACATACCGATGACAAAGGGAACAACGTATGTTGTTATGCGGTCTGACCGATAAAGATCTTCGTAGAATATGTAGGAGCCAATATGGGCATCCAGGTCCCGCTGTTGGTTATTGACCGGAGACGTGTCTCGGTCATGTCTACATTGTTTTCGAACCGTAGGGTCCGCACGCTTAACGTTACGATGACAGTTATTATGAGTTTATGTATTTTGATGTACCGAAGGTTGTTCGGAGTCCCGGATGTGATCACGGACATGACGAGGAGTCTTGAAATGGTCGAGACATAAAGATTGATATATTGGAAGCCTATGTTTGGACATCGGAAGTGTTCCGGGTGAAATCGGGATTTTACCGGATTACCGGGAGGGTTACCGGAACCCCCCGGGAGCCAAATGGGCCTACATGGGCCATTGTGGAAAGGTGAAAGGGGCTGCCAAGGAGGGCTGCGCGCCTCCCCCCTCCCCTAGTCCTATTAGGACTAGGAGAGGTGGTCGGCCACCTCTCTCTCTTTCCCTCTCTCTTTTTCCAAGGACTCCTAGTTGGAATAGGATTGGGGGGGGGGGTCCTACTCCCGGTAGGAGTAGGACTCCTCCTGCGCCTCCCTCCTTTGGCCGGCCAGCCTCCCCCTTTCATCCTTTATATACGGGGGCAGGGGACACCCCAAGACACACAAGTTGATCCTTGAGATCGTTCCTTAGCCGTGTGCGGTGCTCCCTGCCACCAAATTCCACCTTGATCATACCGTTGTAGTGCTTAGGCGAAGCCCTGCGCCGGTAGTACATCAAGATCGTCGCCACGCCGTCGTGCTGACGGAACTCCTCCCCGAAGCTTTGCTGGATCGGAGCCCGGGGATCGTCATCGAGCTGTACGTGTGCTAAGAACTCGGAGGTGCCGGAGTAACGGTGCTTGGATCGGTCGGATCGGGAAGAAGACGTACGACTACTTCCTCTATGTTGTGTGATCACTTCCGCAGTCGGTCTGCGTTGATACGTAGACAACACTCTCCCCCTCGTTGCTGTGCATCACCATGATCTTGCGTGTGCGTAGGAAATTTTTTGAAATTACTACGTTACCCAACAATAAGAAGTGCATATAACTAGCAGATAGGATCAAGAACTCAAATATATTCATGAAAACATAGAGGGTTCAGATCTGAAATCATGGCACTCGGGCCCTAATGACAAGCACTAAGCATAGCAACGTCATAGCAACATCAATCTCAAAACATAGTGGATACTAAGGATCAAGCCCTAACAAATTGACTCGATTACATGACAAATCTCATCCAACTTCATCACCGTCCAGCAAGCCTACGAAGGGATTACTCACTCCCGGCGGTGAGCATCATGGAATTGTTGATGGAGAGGGGTTGATGACGATGATGATGACGAATCCCCCTATTCAGAGCCCCGAACGGACTCCAGGTCAGCCCTGCCAATGAAGAACAGGAGGTGGCGGCGGCTCCGTATCGTAAAGCGTGATGAAACTTTCGCTTCGATTATTTTTCTCCACGAGATTGTACTTATGGACTTGGAGGTAGGGCAAACAGAGGCTCGAGGGGCCCACAAGCCTGGGTGGCGCTCTCTAGTGGGGCGCCACCTGATCTTGTGGCCTCTGGTGGCCCCCCTCCGGCAGATCTTTTTGCCATTATTTTTTATATATTTCAGAAAAATTCTCTGTAAATTTTCAGCTCAATCCGAGAAATTTTATTTCTTCACAAAAATAACACCACGATAGTTTTGTTAAAAAACGCGTCTATCCGGGTTAGTTTTATTCAAATCATGCAAATTAGAGTCCAAACAAAAGCAAAAGTGTTTGAAAAAATAGATACGATGGAGACATATCAATAGCTCGTATCATTTCCTCCATTTGTAGGCAAATACTATGTTGTCGATGTGGGATACCCCAATTGTTCAGGATACCTCGCTCCTTACAAGGGTGAGAGGTATCATATGCTGAAATGGCATAGAGGTATGGGCCCAATACTCCTAAGGAAAAATTCAATCACATATTGCGTTGTTGAAGCAAAAAATGATTGTTGTTGCTACTTAATTTGGTTCTTCACAACTTTATTCGTCAGCATAAGAGCGACGATTTGGAGTTTGCTTGGTTCCACAGTTATCGTCACTATGTACTTGCAATACCGGAATGGTATGGCAACCTTGTCTTTGCCCCGGGTAGATCAACTGGAGCACCCAATGATCCGACTATGGGCACATTCTGTGTTGCGTAGGCACCACTCTTGAAATTAGTTGGAACTAGTATGTGGTATCATAGTATATTCTTTGGACATCATGTAAACCTTTTAATTAATTATATATATATATATATATGCAAATAATTATCTATATATATCGGTGGACATCATTTTTAATCATTTGAATGTACTAATTGTTTTTGTTGACATTACGTTATATACTTTTAATCCAACGTATATTCATGCATACAACACTCAAACGGAACGTCAAAACATCATTCTAAAAAATCCAGGAACACGATAGACCGTTTTCACCAAAATTTCAATTCTTAGAGTCGGAGCTAGCTCAAATCTAAACAGGATCAGCTATTTTATGGTGGAGTTGCATGCTGCAAAGTGGAATTGATGGAGCTGAATTAAACTTTAGCGAGCAGAGCGGCACCAAACAGGCTGGACATTGTGTCGTTCGTTCTTGCGAGCATAATCCGGTTGTCCGTTCTTTCTCCGTTTCTCTCGAGTAAAGTTTTGGAGTCCACTTGCAAGCCGTCCAAAAGCATCATTTTCACAAGTTGTCAACCAACAGTGGCGTCCTTCGACATTGTGTCGTTTTCTTCTCATAAAATATTTGATATGGATTTCTGGAGTGCACGATGTACTCTCGAGTTCTGTACCAATAATTGATGTACTATTGAACAATCTAGCCTTTCGCCCAAAACTAGAAACCGGGAACTTGACAAATACTACTATGAATGAAGGAACACACCGCCTACTCTGTTTTTTCCAAATCAGCAAGAAGGCGATCAATGACCAATAATAATTGGTGTAATAGGCAATCCCCTATCTCACAAATACTCAAACCGGGAGCTTATAGTAGTATTCTTGTCTCGGATATGGATGTATCTAGAATTAAAATATATTTAGATACATTCATTTTATGACAAGTAATTTCCGAACGGAGTGAGTACAATGAAGTGCGTACAACGAAGGAACAAGATGCTATCTATGATACAGCTTTACACTGCTAAATTAGTTGAACAGGTGGCTCTGGCTCCATAACGGCGTCTGGACGCCGCTCTGCTCGCCGTCCTCAGGCCTCGCTCTTTCGTCCGGCGGTGCCACGAGCATCCCCTGCGCCAAGCTCGCGTAGTACGACCCGGCCTCCATGCCGCCAAACCACTGCTCCTCGTCCAGCTCCAACAAGTCGCTGGACGACATGTAAAACAGAGCGCTGCCCGGGCCGGAGGTTGCCGGGCACGCGACTGGAACCTGCTGCCGATGGAGCGCCACGACGGCGACGGCTACTGGGACCTGCTGTTCCTGGAGCGCCACCAGGGCGACGGCGACTGGAATATGCTGCTTCTGGAGCGCCACGACGGCGACGGCGACTGGGATAACCTGCTGCTTCTGTAGCGCCACGACGGCGACGGCGACTGGGATAATCTGCTCCTTCTGGAAAGCCACGACGGCGACGGCGACGGCCGCCTTGATCTCGCGCGCGCTGCCGAAGCCGAAAGACCCGGCCGCGAGCACGGGCAGCATGCGCCACGCGGAGTCGGCGAAGTTGAGGCAGGCGGCGCGGCCGGAGAGCGCGAGCACGGCGGCGTCGTGCGCGCGCGCCGCCATCTCGGCGGTGGCGAAGGTGCCGAGCCAGAGCCTGGAGCCCTTCACCCCGGGCACGCGCACCTCGCACACCCACTGCCCGACCCGGCCCCGCTGCCGCACGCCGCGGTACAGCGGGTGGCGCGTCTCATGCACCTTGGTCCGCCCCGCGGGGCGCTTGGGCGGCTCAGACGACACCGTCCTGTGCCCCTGCTGCTCCTGGCCAGATGAGGAGGCGGCGTCGGCGACGTCCATCTTGGTCGAGAGCTAGTGGAGACGGTTGAGCAGGTTGCGGTGTTTCCGCTGAGAACTGGAGGTTTCAACGGCGGTGTTTGGGTGGGTGAGAACTGAGAAGAAGGGGCATGCGGCGGGGGAAGCCTATATAGGCGCGTCACTCACACCCTCACGCTCACATGAAGCACCGCGGCAGGTTCATGCATGGCGCGGGTCCTTTTCCGGTGAACAGTCAGCACTGCCACTCAAATATCTTGGCTGTCTGTCATCCTGCCACTTGGCCATAGGATTTCACAAGGACCCACGGAGCGACGTTCAGCGGCGCACCTGCCTCCTCACGTCACCGGCCTCCGGAGGGTGGTGAGTGGAGCCACCGATACCTCGCTTAGCGACGGGGATTTTGGCATGAGATTGGTTGTTTATGTGGACGCGGGGTCGACTGCCGACCACATATTCCAGACTAATTAGCGTACTTTGGACCACATCCATATAAGATATATGATGCGATCCAATCAAGGTTGTGCCTGCTTGCCTCTTTTATGGTCACCGCCCGTTAACGGATAGGACCTATTTTTGGAGAGGTTTGTCATTTTTCGTAAGCTCTTCTTCGGTGCCTAAGAATATCCGAGCAGAAATCGGAGGCTTTCCCACTGATCAAGGCACGCAAAGGAGACAAAAAAAAGAAGAGGGAAATATCCCAAAATGGCTCTCGCCAGCTGCCTGCAAACTCTATTTCTTTCTTCCAGCAACACTCTGTCTCGGCACCGTTTTTTTTTCGTCGAGCCCAGCCTCGGGACCACCTATGTGTCGCGCTGTGCGACCAAATGTGCGGCAATCGCACCGAGCTACCGGCCTACCGCACATGGGACGGCACACTGCGTCCCCAAGTTGTTTTCCCGTGCGTTGCCGTTTCTAGCAATTTTTCTGGTTTTCAGTTTTTTGGTGGTTTTGCGTTTCGTTTTTTCATAAACACACTTTATTTGAAGTGATTTTTTAAAACTTGCCAATATTTAATCAAAATACTCAAAAAAATTAGAAATGTGAACATTTTTAGAAAAATGTTGAACAATTTTTAAAACTTGTGAACAGTTTGGAAATGTGACCATGTTAAAACATTTGTGATTTTTATCCAATTTTGGGAACATTTTTAAAAAACTATGAACAATGTTTTTGAAAGTAAAGAAATAACAAACATAAAAGAACCGTCCAGATGTTCCCCAAATCAGTAAAAACCCGCCAGAAAAAAAGGAATATGGGGAAAGAAATGAAATATATAACTTGAACGGAACCTACGAGTGTTAAGAAACCGCAGCGAAACCTGCTATAGGAAGTCGTCAAGTAGAAAATTGCTCCTGTCTATTGGATCTAGCCCAGTCGCACATCCTTATGTGAGTGGTCCACATTTTGTCGCAATATGTGACAAATAGGGATTACCCTCTGTCTTCTTCGTACAAAAAACACAATGGATGATGGGTCCCAACACAACGGTACACTAGAAGTGTAAGTTTCAGCCCCATCGAATTGCATCACTAAAGCTTTATCCAAGACGATGTGCCATGCAACTGCGGTCTATCATCCCCTCGCTGGTTCAACCTTGATCAGGGTTGACAAATATGGGAAGTATTATAAGCTAAATATATGGCGCACACATCCTAGAAGCCGACAAAGGCTTTATTGAACACCGCAACTGCCACCTTTTGAAGGACTGAAGTCACGAATAGCGAAGACCTATTTGTGCACCAAATATTGTCGCTGGAACCTATGCCACACGCATCACCAGGGCAAGAGGAGAAGCCAAAGTAACCATTAGTGAATACTGCCGTCGCCACCATTGAAATGTTTGGAGTGACGGACAAGCGATGAACTACCTAAAGCCTCAAGATAGAAAAATTACAACTATCATTGGTAGATCGGGGCCTCATTGTACACCCCTGTCAAAGGAGCCGTCAGAGGAGGAGGAGGCGGGCAATCTACCGAGATAAGAGGTTGATGGTGGAGGAATCCTAGATCACCTGCAAGTGAATGACGTTTCCAAGAGTAGCGATTAGTTTATTTAATAAAGAACATTTATTGATTAGCTAATTAAGAAAAGGAAAATGAAAAGGCGTAACAACCAACTTGGCTAGGAAAATGATGGCTACTAGCCGAAGATTGGCAAATGGTTCCAAAGAAACGATGTATTTCGTTCATGTGAGGTAATTAATCATAACTGGGCAACGCGAAACAACTCGTGGTTGGATGGTCAGAAGGATAGTGATATCGCCAGCCTAGTAGGGTTCAAATCCTAGACTTGATACTGGTGCTTGTATTTTTTTTCAAACTTATTTCAAGCCTTTTGAGGATGTACCTTCAGTAAAAGGAAACGTTTACATCGACTTTGAAGTTGTTTTTGTAACTTCATAAATCTCAAGATGATGTGCTGGTTATTTATATAAGTAAGGTAGTAAACGTTACAAATGCGGCTGCGACCACTTCATGAAGTATATGCGTGTGTAGAAACTCTGCGTCGGTATTGTGTTAAAAGAACCCGGTAAAGAACCCCCAAAAAAAATGTGTACTGGTTCGTTCCGATGGAGGTTGTCCAAAGTTGTACTGGATCAGCTAGCTAGCTTCTCCCGGTCTCGTGTGAAATTGCCAGTTACTACTTTATACGCGAGCTGTCGCCTCTCACACGTTAGTGGGGGGTGGGTGACCGTCACTGTGAGCGAGGAAGCAGCTGTAATTTCACGAGCTCGATGGGACATCTCAGCCTCCTCCTCTTCCTACTAAACCCTATGGCCAACAGGGCAAAATAACAATAACAGAATTTAGCCATAAATATGCTATAAGATGATTCCAATCAAAACAAAAACAAAAATGCAAAAGAGGATGTGGTGTGCCGGCTCAGTTTGATATTGTTGTTGCAATATTTGCTTTTGCATTGTCCAAGTAGCTAATAGGGCACCTCCAACGCGGACATTTAAAATAGACACTTTTTTTTCTTTTGTGCACGTGTTTTACAGAAAGTGATACGGAAGCCGGTCATCTAACCATGTTTACATACTTTTTAAGTCTCATATTAATTCTTGCTTAAATGGGTGTATCTAGCACTGAATCTATTTAAGCGAATTAATATGAAACGGAGAAAGTACATTTCAAGTCGGATTTGAACGGGTTGGCCAAGTTTCATGCAAACTAGACAATTTTCATTAAAATTAGACCAAATTCATTACACTTTTGACATATTTCATTAAACAAAGTCGTTCGGAAGTTCACCTAGTCTAAATTTTTGTCGGCACTCATCCTTCAAGCCCTTATTGCTCCCCTCTGTGTCTATGTGTCGGTCGTGTGCCCCATAAAGTAAAGGTGTTCTCGCTAGCTAGCGAGGAAGAGTAGGACATGGGGCACAGACTGACCCACCATTGTTGCAGGATGCTGCTAATGGGACACTATAATCAGAGACCCTTTGACGAAACTGTGTGCGATTCATTAATCGCAAACGATGATGTAAAAAACCGTCAAAAAATATGCAAAACGTTTCCGATGACACAGACAACAAACACGTTTCAGATTGTAGTTGCATGTACGATGCATGGCATACAATTCACTCGAATGAACTGTTTGTGATGAGCTTAACAACAAAAACGGACAGTCAGATGAAGGTTTGTGTGTGATATATGGCATACAGTTCACCTGGATGAACTGTTTGTGATTAGGAAACACAACACAAATGGCCGGGTAGATCAAGGTGTGTGTGCGATTGACGGCATACAGTTCACTCGGATGAACTGTTTGTGATCAGGCAACACAACAAAAATGGTTAGCCAGATCAAGGTGTCTGTGGTTGACGACATACACTTCACATAGGTGAACTGTTTGCGATTAGCCACAACAAACAGAAACAGTTAGACAGATCAAGGTGTGTGCGCTAGACGGGCACACATTCTAATTAAAAAAAGCGTGCGCGATGGTAATAACGAGCACGCACGGTTGATGGAACAAGACATGTGCTGACATCGCCTATTGTGGTGCGCCCTATGGTGCAAACGTCACGTATGCGGCCAAGAGCGTGTGCACATGTTACGCCATCCGGAATAGTGCCGCACTTCAAAACTAGAACCGTCAATAAATTTTGATCTTGCGTGCCTTCATATTCCAAATTACTACCATGCTATATTTAATTGCAAACATGTTCACACCGATCAAAACCTAAACGGTTTCCCACTAAGAAACGCATTAGTACATACTATCTACTCAAAGATGACTGCACATTCCTCCTCAACTCCTCATCCACAAAAACAAACAAGTCTTTATCGTCATTCCCTTGCGTCTACTATGGCCAGCATGAATTCTGGGTCGAGAGACTACTACCAGGGAGAGGCGAGCATGGAAGCGGAAGCACGAGAGATGTCCCACCTCACTGCGAAAGCAGCCGACATGTCCCGCCACGCTGCCGTAGCAGCACAGAGTTCCCGTCGCGCCGCCGAAGCAGCACAGAGGTCCCACCGCGTCGTCGATGTAGAAGACTGGTCCGGCTACGCCGCGGAAGCAGCAGAGATGTCCCGCCGCGCCGCGAATGCAGCAGAGAGGTCCTCCCGCGTCGTGCCGGCCTAGGAAAATATCTCGCGGGCAGGCAAGGACTCTCACAGGCACATGCGCGCTATGCTCGATGACCTGATGGATCGGATCTCTGGCTGGATGAAGCTGCAGGACAAGATGAATGCCTCGTTTGAAAATACTACCGGCGTCATCCGGGGACTAGGGAAGAACAAGGTGAAACTCCGCACCGAGCGCGACCTACTGAGGGTGAAGATCGCCGAAAGGGTGAAGGAGCACGAGGATACCACTACTTTGTTGAAGAGGATGGGCGTCATCGTCCAAAAACTTATGGACAAGAATGCCATGCTCCGCATCAAGCATGAAAGGCTGATGGAAGAATCCATGGATGCTGCCAATCAGTGTGAGGACATGAAAGAGATCATCACTGCTCGCCGCAAGAACTAGTCTCCGCGGCCTGCAGCGCATCAAAAAAATAGAGATTAGCGAGCCAGATCATTGTCTGTGTCTTCCTTCTTCTTTTGCCCTTTGTATTTCGGCGTTGTCGCATGTGGCAATTTTAGTTATCTTCCTGAATATGAAAGATAATTATTATCCACTATCATCGTCCTTATATATTAATACCAGACTTGTTATAAGTCGCAGTCGATGCGATATATGTCCGTCAGATCTTCATCAAGATTCGTGCAAAATTTTCTTTTTAGATTTTTGTTTTTCTCTCTTAAATCTCCGTCCAGTGAGACATAGCCACGCCATAAAACAAGGGGCTCGGGCCATTAATGGAGGCGTTGGGAGATAGGTGGGCGGCGGGTGAAGGTCAAAGGGCTCTCCTGTCGATAAGCACGCGCAGGGGTCTGATCGCACGCCTCCCGTACTCAAATAGCTACCCCACACGAGGCCTCCTAGCCAATAAAAAAGAGGACGCTTGGCGGCACGCAAATGATAAGTAGAACGCCTACGGTTTCAATAATACTTGTGTGTCCGATTATAACGTGACAACACTTGTTCCAAAATGACTTTGTTGGTTGTTAAGGTGTGTGCCTTCGCAAATCGGATAAAAAAATTACCACAACATGTTGGTGCCATGTCATGACACCATGCCAAGTTTCATAATTTTCAGGCGAGTTTTGGATTTAGAGGATTTAAAAACCAAGTTTCTTGATGTTTGCGGCTGAGCCACGACATCCAGATGTTTGAATTCCATTATCATTTCTTGCATGGGACCTTGAAATTCACCCAAGTACACATAAATAATTTTTCAAACAATTTTGGCGCACTGGAGCATGTGCTTGTAGTTCAAATTTGAATTATGCGCATTAAATGCTGGAAACTCAATAATATATATAAAAAGGCCAAACAAACCCGAAATAATTCCAAAATTTAGCACGAAACTCCTATTGGTCTATGCTGTCTTTGTAAAAAATCAAGGCGGGAAAAGGCAGTGTATGCCGTTTCGCACACTGAGGTGACACTTGTTGGGGAACACAGTAATTTCAAAAAAATCCTACGCCACGCAAGATCCATCTAGGTGATGCGCAGCAACAAGAGGGGAGCGTGTTGTTAACGTACCGTCGTAGACCGTGAGCGGAAGCGTTATAACAACGCGGTTGATGTAGTCGTACGTCTTCATGATCCTGCCGATCCTAGCATCGAAAGTACGGCACATCTCCGATCTGCACACGTTCAGCTCGGTGACGTCCCACGAACTCTAGATCCGGCTGAGTGTCGGGGGAGAGCTTCGTCAGCACGACGGCGTGATGACGATGATGATGAAGTTACCGACGCAGGGCTTCGCCTAAGCACTACAATGATATGACCAAGGTGGAAATCTATGGAGGGGGCATCGCACACGACTAAGAGATCAACTTGTGTGTCTATGGGGTGCCCCCCGTATATAAAGAAGTGGAGGAGGGGAGGGGAGGCCCTCTCTATGGCGTGCCCTAGGGGGAGTCCTACTCCCACCGGGAGTAGGATTCCCCCCTTTCCCTAGTAGGAGTAGGAGAGAAGGAAGGGGGAGAGACAAGGAAGGAAGGAAGGGCCGGCCCCCCACCCAATTCAGATTGGGCTAGGGGGGCGTGCCCTCCGCCTTGGCCTTCCTCTCCTCTATTCCACTAAGGCCCAATAAGGCCCATATACTCCCCGGGGGGTTCCGGTAACCCCCCTGTACTCCGGTAAATACCCGAACTCATCCGGAACAATCCCGATGTCCAAACATAGGCTTCCAATGTATCAATCTGTATGTCTCGACCATTTTGAGACTCCTCGTCATGTCCATGATCATATCCGGGACTCCGAACTACCTTCGGTACATAAAAACACATAAACTCATAATACCGATCGTCACCGAACGTTAAACGTGCGGACCCTACGGGTTCGAGAACTATGTAGACATGACCGAGACTCATCTCCGGTCAATAACTAATAGCAGACCCTGGATGCTCATATTGGTTCCTACATATTCTACAAAGATCTTTATAGGTCAAATGCATAACAACATACGTTGTTCCCTTTGTCATCGGTATGTTACTTACCCGAGATTCGATCGTCGGTATCTCAATACCTAGTTCAATCTCATTACCAGAAAGTCTCTTTACTCGTTCCGTAATGCAACATCCCGTAACTAACTAATTAGTCACATTGCTTGCAAGGCTTATTGTGATGTGCATTACTAAGAGGGCCCAGAGATACCTCTCAGACACACGGAGTGACGAATCCTAATCTCGATCTCTGCCAACTCAACAAACACCATCGGAGACACCTGTAGAGCATCTTTATAGTCACCCAGTTACGTTGTGACGTTTGATAGCACATTAAGTGTTCCTCAGGTATTCGGGAGTTGCATAATATCATAGTCATAGGAACATGTATAAGTTATGGAGAAAGCAATAGCAGTAAACTAAACGATCAAAGTGCTAAGCTAACGGATGGGTCAAGTCAATCGCATCATTCTCTAAGATGTGATCCCGTTTATCAAATGACAACTCTTTGTCCATGGCTAGGAAACTTAACCATCTTTGATCAACGAGCTAGTCAGGTAGAGGCATACTAGTGACACTCTGTTTGTCTATGTATTCACACATGTACTAAGTTTCCGGTTAATACAATTCTAACATGAATAATAAACATTTATCATGATATAAGGAAATATAAATAACAACTTTATTATTGCCTCTAGGGCATATTTCCTTCAGTCTCCCACTTGCACTAGAGTCAATAATCTAGATTACATTGTAGTGATTCTAACACCCATGGAGTCTTGGTGCTGATCATGTTTTTCTCGTGAGAGAGGCTTAGTCAATGGGTATGCAACATTCAGATCCGTATGTATCTTGCAAATCTCTATGTCTCCCTCCTTGACTTGATCGCAGATGGAATTGAAGCGTCTCTTGATGTGCTTGGTTCTCTTGTGAAATCTGGATTCCTTTGCCAACACAATTGCACCAGTATTGTCACAAAAGATTTTCATTGGACCCGATGCACTAGGTATGATACCTAGATCGGATATGAACTCCTTCATCCAGACTCCTTCATTTGCTGCTTTCGAAGCAGCTATGTACTCCGCTTCACACGAAGATCCCGCCACGACGCTCTGCTTGGAACTGCACTAACTAACAGCTCCACCATTCAATAAAAATATGTATCCGGTTTATGACTTAGAGTCTTCCGGATTAGTGTCCAAGCTAGCATCGATGTAACCGTTTACGACGAGCTCTTCGTCACCTCCATAAACGAGAAACAAATCCTTAGTCCTTTTCAGGTATTTCAGGATGTTCTTGACCGCTGTCCAGTGATCCACTCCTGGATTACTTTGGTACCTCCCTGCTAAACTGATAGCAAGGCACACATCAGGTCTGGTACATAGCATTGCATACATGATAGAACCTATGGCTGAAGGATATGGAATGACTTTCATTTTCTCTCTATCTTCTGAAGTGGTCAGGAATTGAGTCTGACTCAACTTCACACCTTGTAACACAGGAAAGAACCCTTTCTTTGCTTGATCCATTTTGAACTTCTTCAAAACTTTATCAAGGTAGGTGCTTTGTGAAAGTCCAATTAAGTGTCTTGATCTATCTCTATAGACCTTGATGCCCAATATATAAGCAGCTTCACTGACGTCTTTCATTAAAAAAATCTTATTCAAGTATCCTTTTATGCTATTCAGAAATTCAGTATCATTTTCGATCAACAATATGTCATCTACATATAATATCAGAAATGCTACAGAGCTCCCACTCACTTTCTTGTAAATACAGGCTTCTCCAAAAGTCTGTATAAAACCATATGCTTTGATCACACTATAGCAAGACACACATCAGGTCTGGTACAGAGCATTGCATACATGATAGAGCCTATGGCTGAAGCATAGGGAACATCTTTAATTTTCTCTCTATCTTCTGCATTGGTCGGGCATTGAGTCTTACTCAATTTCACACCTTGTAACACAGGCAAGAATCTTTTCTTTGCTTGATCCATTTTGAACTTCTTCAAAACTTTGTCAAGGTATGTGCTTTGTGAAAGTCCAATTAAGCGTCTTGATCTATCTCTATAGATCTTAATGCCCAATATGTAAGCAGCTTCACCAAGGTCTTTCATTGAAAAACTCTTATTCAAGTATCCCTTTATGCTATCCAGAAATTCTATATCATTTCCGATTAGTAATATGTCATGTACATATAATATCAAAAATGCTACAGAGCTCCCACTCACTTTCTTGTAAATACAGGCTTCTCCAAAAGTCTGTACAAAACCAAATGTTTTGATCACACTATCAAAGCATTTATTCCAACTCCGAGAGGCTTGCACCAGTCCATAAATGGATTGCTGGAGCTTGCACACTTTGTTAGCACCTTTTGGATCAAGAAAACCTTTTGGTTGCATCATATACAACTCTTCTTTAAGATATCCATTAAGGAATGCAGTTTTGATATCCATTTGCCAAATTTCATAATCATAAAATGTGGCAATTGCTAACATGATTCGGATGGAATTAAGCATCGCTACGGGTGAGAAGGTCTCATCGTAGTCAACTCCTTGAACTTGTCGAAAACCTTTTGCAATAAGTCGAGCTTTGTAGACAGTAACATTACCATCAGCGTCAGTCTTCTTCTTGAAGATCCTTTATTCTCTATGGCTTGCCGGTCAATGGGCAAGTCAACCAAAGTCCACACTTTGTTCTCATACATGGATCCCATCTCAGATTTCATGGCCTGAAGCAATTTTGCGGAATCTGGGCTCATCGTCGCTTCCTCATAGTTCGTAGGTTCGTCATGGTCAAGTAAGATGACCTCCAGAACAGGATTACCGTACCACTCTGGTGTGGATCTTACTCTGGTTGACCTACAAGGTTCGGTAGGAACTTGATCAGAAGTTTCATGATCATCATCATTAGCTTCCTCACTTACTATTGTAGGAATCACTGGAACTGATTTCTGTGATGAACTGCTTTCCAATAAGGGAGTAGGTACAATTACCTCGTCAAGTTGTACTTTCCTCCCACTCACTTCGTTCGAGAGAAACTCCTTCTCTAGAAAGGATCCATTCTTAGCAACGAATATCTTGCTTTCGGATCTGTGATAGAAGGTGTACCCAATAGTCTCTTTTGGGTATACTATGACGACACATTTCTCCGATTTGGGTTTGAGCTTATCAGGTTGAAGCATTTTCACATAAGCATCACAGCCCCAAACTTTAAGAAACGACAACTTGTGTTTCTTGCCAAACCACGGTTCATAAGGTGTCGCCTCAACGGATTTTGATGGTGCCCTATTTAACGTGAATGCAGCCGTCTCTAAAGCATAACCCCAAAACAATAGCGGTAAACCAGTAAGAGACATCATAGATTGCACTATATCTAATAAAGTGCGGTTACGATGTTCAGACACACCATTACGCTGTGGTGTTCCAAGTGGCGTGAGTTGCGAAACTATTCCGCATTGTTTCAAATGAAGTCCAAACTCGTAACTCAAATATTCTCCTCCACGATCAGATCATAGAAACTTAATTTTCTTGTTACGATGATTTTCCACTTCACTCTGAAATTCTTTGAACTTTTCAAACGTTTCACACTTATGTTTCATCAAGTAGATATACCCATATCTGCTCAAATCATCTGTGAATGTAAGAAAATAATGATACTCGCCACGAGCATCAACACTCATCGGACCGCATACATCAGTATGTATTATTTCCAACAAGTCTGTTGCTCGCTCCATTGTTCCGGAGAACGGAGTCTTAGTCATCTTGCCCATGAGGCATGGTTTGCAAGCATAAGTGATTCATAATCATGCCATTCCAAAAGTCCATCAGCATGGAGTTTCTTCATGTGCTTTACACCAATATGGCCTGAACGGCAGTGCCACAAATAAGTTGCACTATCATTATTAAACTTATATATTTTGGCTTTAATACTATGAACATGTGTATCACTACTATCAAGATTTAGTAAAAATAGACCACTCATCAAGGGTGCATGACCATAAAATATATTACTCGTATAATTAGAACAACCATTATTCTCTGATTTAAATGAATAACCGTCTCGCATCAAACAAGATCCAGATATAATGTTCATGCTCAACGCTGACACCAAATAACAATTATTTAGGTCTAAAACTAATCCCGAAGGTAGATGTAGAGGTAGCGTGCCGACGACGATCACATCACTTTGGAACCATTTCCCACGCGCATCGTCACCTTGTCCTTAGCCAATCTTCGCTTAATCCGTGGCCCATGTTTCGAGTTGCAAATATTAGCAACAGACCCAGTATCAAATACCCAGGCGCTACTGCGAGCATTAGTAAGGTACACGTCAATAACATGTATATCAAATATACCTTTCACTTTGCCATCCTTCTTCTCCGCCAAATACTTGGGGCAGTTCTGCTTCCAGTGACCAGTCCCTTTGCAGTAGAAGCACTCAGTCTCAGGCTTAATTAGGTCCAGACTTGGGCTTCTTCCCTTGAGCAGCAACTTGCTTGCCGTTCTTCTTGAAGTTCCCCTTCTTCCCTTCACTCTTTTTCTAGAAACTGGCGGTCTTGTTGACCATCAACACTTGATGCTCCTTCTTGATTTCTACCTCCGCAGTCTTTAGCATTGCGAAGAGCTCGGCAATTGTCTTATCCATCCCTTGCATATTATAGTTTATCACGAAGCTCTTGTAGCTTGGTGGCAGTGATTGAAGAACTCTGTCAATGACACTATCATCAGGAAGATTAACTCCGAGCTGAGTCAAGTGGTTGTGGTACCCAGACATTCTAAGTATATGTTCACCGACAGAACTATTCTCCTCCATTTTGCAGTTGTAGAACTTATTGGAGACTTCATATCTCTCAATCCGGGCATTTTCTTGAAATATTAACTTCAACTTCTGGAACATCTCATATGCTCCATGACGTTCAAAACGTCGTTCAAGTCCCGGTTCTAAGCCGTAAAGCATGGCACACTAAACTACCGAGTAGTCATCAGCTTTGCTCTGCCAGACGTTCAAAACATCTGGTATTGCTCCTGCAGCAGGTTTGTCACCTAGCGGTGCTTCTAGAACGTAATTCTTCTGTGCAGCAATGAGGATAATCCTCAAGTTACGGACCAAGTCCATCTAATTTCTACCATCATCTTTCAACTTAGCTTTCTCTAGGAACGCATTAAAATTCAACAGAACAACAACACGGGCCATTGCTACCTCTCGAGCATGCGTTGGTTTTCCCTTGAAGAGGAAAGGGTGATGCATAAAAGTAGCGTAAGTATTTCCCTCGGTTTTTGAGAAACAAGGTATCAATCCAGTAGGAGACTACACGCAAGTCGCATAGTACCTGCACAAACAAACAAGAACCTCGCAACCAATGTGATAAAGGGGTTGTCAATCCCTTCATGGCCACTTGCAAAAGTGAGATCTGATAAAGAAATAAGACAAATATTTTTGGTATTTTTTTGTATAGATTGGATAGTAAAGATTGCAAAGTAAACGGCGACAAAAATAGCTAGTTGACGGGAGACTAATATGATGTAAAATAGACCCGAGGGCCATAGGTTTCACTAGTGGCTTCTCTCAGGATAGCAAATATTATGGTGGGTGAACAAATTACTGTCGAGCAATTGATAGAAAAGCGCATAGTTATGAGAATATCTAGGCATGATCATAAACATAGGCATCACGTCCATGACAAGTATACCGAAACAATTCTGCATCTACTACTATTACTCCACATATCGACAGCTGTCCAGCATGCATATAGAGTATTAAGTTCATAAGAACAGAGTAACACATTAGGCAAGATGACATGATGTAGTGGGATAAAATCAAACAATATGATATAAACCCCATCTTTTTACCCTCGATGGCAACAATACAATACGTGCCTTGCTACTCCTGCTGTCACTGGGAAAGGACACCGCAAGATTGAACCCAAAGCTAAGCACTTCTCCCATTGCAAGAAAGACCAATCTAGTAGGCCAAACCAAACTGATAATTCGAAGAGACTTGCAAAGATATTAAATCATGCATATAAGAATTCAGAGAAGAATCAAATATTGTTCGTAGATAATCTTGATCATAAATCCACAATTCATCGGATCTCGACAAACACACCGAAAAAAGAATTACATCGAATAGATCTCCAAGAAGACGGAGGAGAAATTTGTATTGAGATCCAAAGAGAGAGAAGAAGCCATCTAGCTAATAACTATGGACCCAAAGGTGTGTGGTAAACTACTCACACATCATCGGAGAGGCTATGGTGTTGATGTAGAAGCCCTCCGTCATCGAATCCCCCTCCCATGGAGCGCCGGAAAAGGCCCCAAGATGGGATCTCACGGGTACAAAAGCTTGCGGCGGTGGAAAAGGTGTTTCGTGGCTCTCCCCGATGGTTTGAGGGTATAAGAGTATATATAGGCGAAAGAAGTAGGTCGGTGGAGCTGCAAGGGGCCCACGAGGGTAGGGGGCCTGCCCCCCTGGGTGCGCCCTCCTGCCTCGTGGCTTCCTCGCTGCTTTCTTGACGTCCACTCCAAGTCTCCTGGATTGCATCTATTCCAAAAAAGATCCTTGCGATGGTTTCGTTCCGTTTGGATTCCATTTAATATTCCTTTTCTACAAAACACTGAAATAGGCAAAAAAACGGCAATTTGCACTGGGCCTTTGGTTAATAGGTTAGTCCCAAAAATAATATAAAAGTACATAGTAAATCCCATTAAACATCCAAAACAGATAATATAATAGCATGGAACAATCAAAAAATATAGATACGTTGGAGACGTATCAGCCATCTATCTACAACGACATAGACATGCAAAACACTATCAGGTACTAAGTTCATGATAAATTAGTGTTCAGTTAATCATATTACTTAAGAACTCCCACTTAGATAGACATCCCTCTAATCATCTAAGTGATCACGTGATCCATATCAACTAAACCATGTCCGATCATCACGTGAGATGGAGTAGTTTTCAATGGTGAACATCACTATGTTGATCATATCTACTATATGATTCACGCTCGACCTTTCGGTCTCAGTGTTCCGAGGCCATATCTGCATATGCTAGGCTCGTCAAGTTTAACCCGAGTATTCCACATGTGCAAAACTGGCTTGCACCCGTTGTATGTGAACGCAGAGCTTATCACACCCGATCATCACGTGGTGTCTCGGCACGACGAACTTTAGCAACGGTGCATACTCAGGGAGAACACTCATACCTTGAAATTTAGTGAGAGATCATCTTATAATGCTACCGCCGAACTAAGCAAAATAAGATACATAAAGGATAAACATCACATGCAATCAATATAAGTGATATGATATGGCCATCATCATCTTGTGCCTTTGATCTCCATCTCCAAAGCACCGTCGTGATCACCATCGTCACCAGCTTGACACCTTGATCTCCATCGAAGCATCATTGTTGTCTTGCCAACTATTGCTTCTACGATTGTCGCTACCGCTTAGTGATAAAGTAAAGCAATTGCATGGCAATTGCATTTCATACAATAAAGTGACAACCATATGGCTCCTGCCAGTTACCGATAACTTTGCTACAAAACATGATCATCTCATACAATAAAAATTAGCATCATGTCTTGACCATATCACATCACAACATGCCCTGCAAAAACAAGTAAGACGTCATCTACTTTGTTGTTGCAAGTTTTACGTGGCTGCTACGGGCTGAGCAAGAACCGTTCTTACCTACACATCAAAAACCACAACGCGGTATAGTGATTGCTTTTTGATCTTTAGAAAGAACCCTGTTCATTGAATCCGATTCAACCTAAGTTGGAGAAACAGACACCCACTATCCACCTATGTGCAAAGCACGTCGGTAGAACCAGTCTCACGTAAGCGTACGCGTAATGTCGGTCTGAGCCGCTTCATCTAACAATACTGCTGAATAAAGAATCAACTAGTGACGGCAAGCAATATGTATATACCCACACCCACAACTCCTTTGTGTTCTACTCGTTCATATAACATCTACGCATAGACCTGGCTCAGATGCCACTATTGGGGAACGCATTAATTTCAAAAAAATTCCTACGCACACGCAAGATCCATCTAGGTGATGCACAACAACGAGAGGGGAGAGTGTTGTCTACATACCCACGTAGACCGTAAGCGGAAGCGTTGTGACAACGCGGTTGATGTAGTTGTACATCTTCATGATCCGACCGATCCTAGCACCAAAGGTACAACACCTCCACGATCTGCACACGTTCAGCTTGGTGACGTTCCATGAACACTAGATCCAGCTGAGTGTCGGGGGAGAGCTTCGTCAGCATGACAGCGTGATGACGGTGATGATGAAGTTACCGACACTACGCTTCGTCTAAGCACTACAACAATATGACTGAGGTGGAAATCTATGGAGGGGGGCACCGCACACGGCTAAGAGATCAACTTGTGTGTCTATGGGGTGCCCCCTCCCCCGTATATAAAGGAGTGGAGGAGGGGAGGGCCGGCCCTCTCTATGGCACGCCCTAGGGGGAGTCCTACTCCCACCGAGAGTAGGATTCCGCCCTTTCCCTAGTAGGAGTAGGAGACAAGGAAGGGGGAGAGAGAAGGAAGGAAGGGGGGGTGTGCCCTCCTCCTTGGCCTTCCTCTCCTCTATTCCACTAAGGCCCAATGAGGCCCATATACTCCCCGAGGGGTTCCAGTACCCCCCCCCCCCCCCGGTACTCCAGGAAATGCCCGAACTCATCCGGAGCCATTCCGATGTCCAAACATAGGCTTCCAATATATCGATCTTTATGTCTTGACCATTCCGAGACTCCTCGTCATGTCTGTGATCATATCCGGGACTCCGAACTACCTTCGGTACATCAAAACACATAAACTCATAATACCGATCGTCACCGAACGTTAAGCGTGCGGACCTTACGGGTTCGAGAACTATGTAGACATGACCGAGACTCATGTCCGATCAATAACCAATAGCGGAACCTGGATGCTCATATTGGTTCCTACATATTCTATGAAGATCTTTATTGGTCAACCCGCATAACAACATACGTTGTTCCCTTTGTCATCGGTATGTTACTTGATCGAGATTCGATCGTCGGTATCTCAATACCTAGTTCAACCTCGTTACCGGCAAGTCTCTTTACTCGCTCTGTAATGCAACATCATGTAACTAACTCATTAGTCACATTTCTTGCAAGGCTTATTGTGATGTGCATTACTGAGAGGGCCCAGAGATACCTCTCTGATACACGGAGTGACAAATCCTAATCTCGATCTATGCCAACTCAACAAACACCATCGAAGCACCTGTAGAGCATATTTATAGTCACACAGTTACGTTGTGACCTTTGATAGCACACTAAGTGTTCCTTCGGTATTCGGGAGTTGCATAATCTCATAGTCATAGGAACCGGTATAAGTTATGGAGAAAGCAACAGGAGTAAACTAAACGATCAAAGTGCTAAGCTAATGGATGGGTCAAGTTAATCACATCATTCTCTAATGATGTGATACCGTTTATCAAATGAAAACTCTTTGTCCATGGCTAGGAAACTTAACCATCTTTGATCAATGAGCTAGTCAGGTAGAGGCATACTAGTGACACTTTGTTTCTCTACGTATTCACACATGTGCTAAGTTTTCGGTTAATACAATTCTAGCATGAATAATAAACATTTATCATTATATAAGGAAATATAAATAACAACTTTATTATTGCCTCTAGGGCATATTTCCTTCAACACTTTCCCTCTCAGAACCACGAGCCTTCGTGAGAGAAGCTCCGGTTTCCAAGAATCTTATACCAGAACTTGTCTCAATTCACCCAAAAAATTTAGCACAGCATGTTGGTGCCATGCCAAGTTTCATGATTTTCTGGCGAGTTTTGAATTTACAGGAATTTTAAAGCCAACTTTCTCAACGTTCCCAGCTGAGCCACGATGCCCAGATGTTTGAATTTCATTCCCACTTCTTGCATGGGACCTAGAAATTCACCCAAGAACACACATGTGATTTTTCAACCAACTTTGGTGCACTGGTGCATGTGCTTGTAGTTCAAATTTGATTTATGCACATTAAATGTCTGAAAACTCAATTAATGCATAAAAATGGCAAACGGACCCGAAATAATTCCAAATTTTAACACGGCACTCATATAATTCTATGTTGCCTCTGTAGAAAAATCAAGGGAGGGAGGCAGCGTATACCATTTCACACACAAAGGTGGTACTTTCCCTCTCGAAACAACGAGCTTTCTTGATAGAAGCTCCGGTTTGCAAGAAGCTTATACCAAAACTTGTTCTAATTTGGCAAAAAATTTACCACAACATGTTGGTGCCATGACATGAAACCATGCCAAGTTTCATGATTTTCAGGCGAGTTTTGGATTTACAGGAATTTAAAAACCAAGTTTGTCAATGTTCCCGCCCGAGCCACGACGCTTAGATGTTTGAATTTCATTATCATTTATTGCATGTGACCTAGAAATTTACCCAAGGACATACATGTGATTTTTTTATCAACTTTGGTGCACTGGAGCATGTGCTTGTAGTTCAATTTTGAATTATGCAGATTAAATGCCCAGAAACTTAGTTAATGCATAAAAAGGCAAAACAAACCAGGAATAATTCTATTTTAATAGGACACTCATATTGTCCTATGCGGGATCTACAAAAAAATCAAGAGGGGGGAGGCCAGTGTATGTCATTGCCCACACAAGATGACACATTCTCTCTCGGAACCACCAGCCTTCTTGAGAGAAGCTCTCGTTTGCAAGAAGCTTATACCAAAACTTGTCCCAATTCAGCCAATTTTTTTAGCACAACATGTTGGTACCATGATATAACACCATGCCAAGTTTCATGATTTTCAGGCGAGTTTTGGATTTACAGGAATTTAAAAACCAACTTTATCAATGTTTCCGGCCGAGCCAGGATGCCCAGATGTATGAATTTCATTCCCATTTCTTGCATGGGACCTATAAATTCACCCAAAGACACACATGTGACTTTTCAACAAACTTTGGTGCACTGGATCATGTGCTTGTAGTTCAAATTTGAATTATGCACATTCAATGCCCAGAAACTCAATTAATGCATAAAAAGGCCAAACGAACCCAAAATAATTCCAAATTTTAACACGACATTCATATAGTTGCATGCTCACTGCAGATAAATGTTCTAGCAATTCAAACAACATCCTTTCCCTCCGTAACACCATTTTGTCTTTCAAATTAGAATGAAAAAAATCAGGTTTGCCACAAACTGTTTACTAGAAAGAATCGTGTGGGATGTGATATAAAATATCTTGGCGCACCATCTTGTCTGGCTTACGCAGGAAGCTTCATCGTCAACAGTCCACCACCCCGAGCTTGACCCACACTTGCGTGCGAGTTTTTCGCGGCACCGAACGAAATTTTTCTGCCACTGCGGAAATATCTATCTCCTCCCCCCCCACCAAAAGCCACGTTTCCACTATTCCTCCTTGATTTTCAAGTTCAAACCTTCACTACTGCTTACTGACAGCGTCGCCTCCTCTCTAATGACGCTTCTTCTTGCGGCGCAGCCTCCTCGCCGGCCACCCTTCTTCTTGCAGCGCCGCCTCCTCGCTGGCGACCCTTCTTCTTGCTGCACGGCCTCGTTGGTATGGTCAAGTAATCCACACCCCACCCACACCATCCTTTTCCTTCCCCATCCCACATGCCCCGACCGACGGCGCGACACCTTCCGCCCAAATCACTGCCCCATCCTCCAATTAAGCGCCACCCATAGCCATTTTGCATCCAGTATAGCGTGGAGCTCATTAGCATCTGTTAGTGGAGAACCAAATCGCGGCCGCACACGCGGACGAGGTCACGATGGCTGCAATGCGTGCCAACCACCAGATCATAGAGGAGCACCTCGTCTTCGAGGCCAAAGTCGACACCGCCATGCGGTTGTCTACTTTAAAATACAGTTCGTGTTGTTTTCTTGAGGCCACCACCAGCGAATTCTAGTGATTTGTCCTTTGTAATGTTAATATGCAATCTGATATTCTAAAATGTAATGTTCAGTTAATAGTTTGGTCCAACAATTGCTACATTTCGTAGTAGTTCTCAAGCATTCTCGGTTTCGTTAACTGTCTTATCTTCTAGTATATGTTCTATTCTGTAATGTAGTGCTCAGTTAACTGTTTTGGTTCATTTTTTCTGCTGTCAAGTTAATTGTTTGGTTCTATTCAGCAATTTGATTTTCATTTGTAGTGGGTACAATTTTTTATTGTTATGCATGTGAGAAATAAATCGAATTTGGTTGTACTCAATACATATTCTACTGATAGTATGGCAACTCTTGGTTTACCTGATCAAGATCTTCCTTATATGTGTTGCAGGGAAACAATGGGAGGCACTGCGGTTTATCATCGGGGTTTGCTCATGCATTGTCCTTTCGCTAATGGCATCCGATTATATTAGCACACAAGTGCAGGGTATCAAGCCTCTCACGCTTGATTTTTTTTCTTTTGACTTCTAAATTTAAAACTTCATTATCTTTTCAAACACACGTTTAAATTAAGTTTTGTTCTTAGTTTCATCTTGTTTGTGAAGAGGGATTTCTAATAAGTGAGGTAAATATGCCCTAGAGGCAATAATAAAGTTGTTATTTATATTTCCTTATATCATGATAAATGTTTATTATTCATGCTAGAATTGTATTAACAGGAAACTTAGTAGATGTGTGAATACATAGACAAAACAAAATGTCCCTAGTATGCCTCTACTTGACTAGCTCGTTAATCAAAGATGGTTAAGTTTCCTGACCATAGACATGTGTTGTCATTTGATGAACGGGATCACATCATTAAAGAATGATGTGATGGACAAGACCCATCCGTTAGCTTAACATTATGATCGTTTAGTTTTATTGCTATTGCTTTCTTCATGACTTATACATATTCCTCTGACTATGAGATTATGCAACTCCCGAATACCGGAGGAACACCTTCTGTGCTATCACATGTCACAACATAATTGGGTGATTATAAAGATGCTCTACATGTATCCGAAGGTGTTTGTTGGCTTGGCATAGATCAAGATTAGGATTTGTCACTCCGAGTATCGGAGAGGTATCTCTAGGCCCTCTCTGTAATGCACATCACTATAAGCCTTGCAAGCAATGTGACTAATGAGTTAGTTGTGGGATGATGTATTACAGAACGAGTAAAGAGACTTGCCGGTAACGAGATTGAAATAGGTATGGTCATACCGACGATTGAATCTCGGGCAAATAACACACTGATGACAAAGGAATAGCGTATGTTGTTATGCGGTTTGACCGATAAAGATCTTCGAATAATATGTAGGAAGCAATATGAGCATCCAGGTTCCGCTATTGGTTATTGACTGGAGATGTGTCTCGGTCATGTCTACATAGTTCTCGAACCTGTAGGGTTCGCATGCTTAACGTTCGATGACGATTTGTATTATGAGTTATGTGTTTTGGTGACCGAAGTTTTTTTTGGAGTCCCGGATGAGATCGCAGACATGACAAGGAGTCTTGAAATGGTCGAGAGGTAAAGATTCATATATTGGAAGGTTATATACAGACACCAAAATGGTTCCGAAGAGGTTTGGGAATTTTTCGGAGTACCGGGAGGTTACCGGAACCCCTCGGGAAAGTTAATGGGCCTCATGGGCCATAGTGGAGAGAGGGAGGAAAGCCACAAGAGGAGGCGCGCGCCTCCCCCTGCCGAATCCGAATGGGACAAGGGGTGGGGCGCAACCCCCATTTCCTTCTCCCTCTCCCCTCTTTCCCCTTACCCCTCTCCGTTGGAAGGAAGGGGGCGAAACCTACCAGGAGTCGAGTCTTAGTAGGACTCCCTCCATTGCGTGCCACCCCTAGGGCCGGCCACCTCCTCCTCCCCTCCTTTATATATGGGGGCTGGGGGCACCCCAAAGACACAACAATAGTTATCTTAGCCGTGTGCGGCGCCCCCCTCCATAGTTTACTCCTCCGGTCATAGCATCAGAGTGCTGAGGCGAAGCCCTGCACGTATCACATCACCATGACAGTCACCATGACATCATGCTGACGAAACTCTCCCTCGACCCTCTGCTGGATCAAGAGTTCGAGGGACGTCATCGAGTTGAACGTGTGCTGAACACGGAGGTGCCGTACGTTCGGTACTTGGATCGGTTGGATCGTGAAGACATTCGACTACATCAACCGCGTTAACCTAATGCTTCCGCTTTCGGTCAACGAGGGTACGTGGACACACTCTCCCCCTCTCGTTGCTATGCATCTCCTAGATAGATCTTGCGTGATCGTAGGATTTTTTTTGAAATTGCATGCTACGTTCCCCAACAGTGGCATCCGAGCCAGGTCTATGCGTAGATGATATGCACGAGTAGAACACAAAGATTTGTGGGCGATAATAGTCATACTTCTTACCACCAACGCCTTACTTTGATTAGGCGGTATTGTTGGATGAAGCGCCCCGGACCAACATTACATGACCACATTCATGAGACCGGTTCTACCGATGCGCTTTGCACACAGGTGGCTGGCGGGTGTCTGTTTCTCCAACTTTAGTTGAATTGAGTTTGACTACGGCCGGTCCTTGTTGAAGGTTAAAACAGCACACTTGACGAAAAATCGTTGTTGTTTTGATGCATAGGTAAGAACGGTTCTTGCTAGAAGCCCGTAGCAGCCACGTAAAACTTGCAACAACAAAGTAGAGGATGTTTAACTTGTTTTTTCAGGGCATGTTGTGATGTGATATGGTCAAGACGTGATAAGATATAAATTGTTGTATGAGATGATCATGTTTTGTAAGAGTTATCGGCAACTGGCAGGAGCCTTATGGTTGACGCTTTATTGTATGAAATGCAATCTTCATGTAATTGCTTTACTTTATCACTAAGCGGTAGCGATAGTCATAGAAGCAATAGTTGGCGAGACAACAACGACTCTACGAGGAGATCAAGGTGTCAAGCCACTGACAATGGAGATCATGATGGTGCTTTGGAGATTAAGATCAAAGGCACAAGATGATGATGGCCATATCATGTCACATATTTTGGTTGCATGTGATGTTTATCTTTTATGCATCTTATATTTCTTAGTACGGCGGTAGCATTATAAGATGATCCCTCACTAAATTTCAAGGTATAAGTGTCCTCCCTGAGTATGCACCGTTGCTACAGTTCATCGTGCCGAGACACCACGTGATGATCATGTGTGATAAGCTGTACGTTCACATAGAACGGGTGCAAGCCAATTTTGCACGTGTAGAATAGTCGGGTTAAACTTGACGAGCCTAGCATATGCAGATATGGCCTCGGAACACTGAGACCGAAAGGTCGAACGTGAATCATATAGTAGATATGATCAACATAGAGATGTTCACCATTGAAAACTACTCCATCTCACGTGATGATCGGACATGGTTTAGTTGATATGGATCACGTGATCAATTAGATAACTAGAGGGATGTCTATCTAAGTGGGAGTTCTTAAGTAATATGATTAATTGAACTTTACTTTATCATGAACTTAGTGTTGATAGTTTTTGCATATCTATGTTGTTGTAGATCAATGGCCCATGCTACTGTTAGCTTGAATTTTAATGCATTCCTAGAGAAAGCTAAATTGAAAGATGATGGTAGCAACTACACAGACTGGGCCCGTAACTTGAGGATTATCCTCATTGCTGCATAGAAGAATTACATCCTGGAAGCACCGCTAGGTGCAAGACCCGCTGCAGGAGCAACTCCGGGCGTTATGAATGTCTGGCAGACTAAAGCTGATGACTACTCGATAGTTCAGTGTGCCATGTTGTACGACTTAGAATCGGGACTTCAAAGACGTTTTAAACATCATGGAGCATATGAGATGTTCCAGGAGTTGAAGTTACTATTTCAAGAAAATGCCCGAGTTGAGAGATATGAAGTCTCCAACAAGTTCTATAGCTAGAAAATGTTGGAGAACAGTTTTGTCAGTGAACACATACTTAGAATGTCTGGGTACCATAACCACTTGACTCAGCTGGGAGTTAATCTTCCTGATAATAGTGTCATTGACAGAGTTATTCAATCACTGCCACCAAGCTATAAAGGCTTCATGTTGAACTATAATATGCAAGGGATGGAAAAGACAATTCCTGAGCACTTCGCGATGCTAAAGGCTGCAGAGGTAGAAATCAAGAAGGAGCATCAAGTGTTGATGGTTAACAAGACCACTAGTTTCAAGAAAAAGGGCAAAGGGAAGAAGGGGAAGTTCAAGAATAATAGCAAGCAAGTTGCTGCTCCCGGGAAGAAGCCCAAGTCTGGACCTAAGGCTGAAACTGAGTGCTTCTACTGCAAAGGGACTGGCCACTGGAAGCGGAACTACCCCAAGTATTTGGCGGATAACAAGGATGGCAAAGTTAAAGGTATATTTGATATACATGTTATTGATGTGTACCTTACTAATGCTCGTAGTAGCGCCTGGGTATTTGATACCGGTTCTGTTGCTCATATTTGCAAGTCGAAACAGGGCTACGGATTAAACGAAGATTGGCTAAGGACGAGGTGACAATGCTCGTCGGAAATGGCTCCATGGTTGATGTGATCACCGTTGGCACACTACCTCTACATCTACCTTCGGGATTAGTTTTAGACTTGAATAATTGTTATTTGGTGCCAGCGTTGAGCATGAACATTATATCTAGATCTTGTTTGATGCGAGATGGTTATTCATTTAAATCAAAGAACAACGGTTGTTCTATTTATATGAGTAATATCTTTTATGGTCATGCACCCTTGATGAGTGGTCTATTTTTGTTGAATCTCGATCGTAGTGATACACATATTCATAATATTGAAGCCAAAAGATGCAAAGTTAATAATGATAGTGCAACTTATTTGTAGCATTGCCGTTTAGGTCATATTGGTGTAAAGCACATGAAGAAACTCCATGCTGATGGGCTTTTGGAATCAGTTGATTATGAATCACTTGATACTTGTGAACTATACCTCATGGGCAAGATGACTAAGACTCCGTTCTCCAGAACAATGGAGCGAGCTACAAACTTATTGGAAATAATACATACTGATGTATGCGGTCCAATGAGTATTGAGGCTCACGGCGGGTATTGTTATTTTCTGACCTTCACAGTTGATTTAAGCAGATATGGATATATCTACTTAATTAAACATAAGTTTGAAACATTTGAAAAGTTCAAAGAATTCCAGAGTGAAGTGGAAAATTATCGTAACAAGAAAATAGAGTTTCTACAATCTGATCATGGAGGTGAATATTTGAGTTATGAGTTTGGTCTTCATTTGAAACAATGTGGAATAGTTTCACAACTCATGCCACCTGGAACACCACAACATAATGGTGTGTCCGAACGTCATAACCGTACTTTATTAGATATGGTGCGATCTATGATAACTCTTATCGTTTACCACTGTCACAATTCATCAGAGGGGCTTGGATGATGATGTAGAAGTCCTCCGTGATCGATGCCCCCTCCGGCGGAGCTCCGGGACAGGCCCCAAGATGGGATCTCGTGCATACAGAAAGTTGCAGCGGTGGAATTAGGTTTTTGGCTCAGTCCCCGATCGTTTGGGGGTACGTGGATATATATAGGAGGAAGAAGTACGTCGGTGGAGCTTCGAGGGGCCCACAAGGCAGGGGCGCGCCCTAGGGGGGCGCCCTCCACCCTCGTGACCACCTCGTGGCTTTCTTGATGGAGGGTCCAAGTCTCCTGGATCTTATCTAATGAGAAAATCACGTTTCCGAAGGTTTCATTCCATTTGGACTCCGTTTGATATTCCTTTTCTTCGAAACCCTAAAACAGGCAAAAAAGTAACAATTCTGGGCTGGGCCTCCGGTTAATAGGTTAGTCCCAAAAATAATATAAAAGTGGAAAATAAAGCCCAATAATGTCTAAAATAGTAGATAATATAGCATGGAGCAATCAAAAATTATAGATACGTTGGAGACGTATCAAGCATCCCCAAGCTTAATTCATGCTCGTCCTCGAGTAGGTAAATGATAAAAACAAAAAATTTGATGCGGAGTGCTACTTGGCATAATTTTAATGTAATTCTTCTTAATTGTGGTATGAATATTCAGATCCGAAAGATTCAAGACAAAAGTTCATATTGACATAAAAATGATTATACTTCAAGCATACTAACTAAGTAATTATGTCTTCTCAAAATAACATGGCCAAAGAAAGTTCATCCCTACAAAATCATATAGTTTAGTCATGTTTAATTTTCTTCACACAAGAATGCTCTCATCATGCACAACCCCAATGACAAGCCAAGTAATTGTTTCATACTTTAGTAATCTCAAACATATAAATTTTCACGCAATATATGAGCGTGAGCCATGGAAATAGCACTATGGATGGAATAGAATATAATGAGGGGGTTATGTGGAGAAGACAAAAAAGGAGAAAGTCTCACACCAACGAGGCTAATCAATGGGCTATGGAGATGCCCACCGATTGATGTTAATGCAAGGAGTAGGGATTGCCATGCAACGGATGCACTAGAGCTATAAATGTATGAAAGCTCAACAAAAGAAACTAGTGGGTGTGCATCCAACTTGCTTGCTCACGAAGACCTAGGGCACTTGAGGAGGCCCATTGTTGGAACATACAAGCCAAGTTCTATAATGAAAAATTTCCACTAGTATATGAAAGTGATAACATGAGAGACTCTCTACTATGAAGATCATGGTGCTACTTTGAAGCACAAGTGTGGTAAAAGGATACTAAGATTGTCCCTTCTCACTTTTTCTCTCATTTTTTGGGGCCTTTTTTATGGACTTTTTTTGGGCCTTCTCTTTTTTTATGGCCTTTCTCTTTTTTCTTTTTTTATTTATTCCTCACTTGGGACAATGCTCTAATAATGATGATCATCACACTTCTATTTATTTACAACTCAATGATTACAACTCGATACTAGAACAAAGATGACTCTATATGAAATGCCTTCGGCGGTGTACCGGGATATGCAATGAACCAAGAGTGACATGTATGAAAGAATTATGAACGTTGGCTTTGCCACAAATACTATGTCAACTACATGATCATGCTAAGCAATATGACAATGATGAATGTGTCATGATAAACGGAATGATGGAAAGTTGCAAGGCAATATATCTCGGAATGGCTATGTAAATGCCATAATAGGTAGGTATGGTGGCTGTTTTGGGGAAGATATAAGGAGGTTTATGTGTGAAAGAGCGTATCATATCACGGGGTTTGGATGCACCGGCGAAGTTTGCGCCAACTCCCAATGTGAGAAAGGGCAATGCACGGTACCGAAGAGGCTAGCAAGGATGGAAGGGTGAGAGTGCGTATAATCCATGGACTCAACATTAGTCATACAGAACTCACATACTTATTGCAAAAATCTACAAGTCATCAAAAACCTCGGCACTACGCGCATGCTCCTAGGGGGATAGATTGGTAGGAAAAGACCATCGCTCGTCCCCGACCGCCACTCATAAGGAAGACAATCAAATAACACCTCATATTTCAAATTTGTTGCATAACGTTTACCATACGTGCATGCTACAGGACTTGAAAACCTCAACAAAAGTATTTCTCAATTTCACAAATACTCAACTAGCATGACTTTTATATTATTACCTCCATATCTCAAAACAATCATCAAGCATCAAACTTTTCTTAGTATTCAACATACTCATATGAAAGTTTTATTATTAATCTTGCATACCAAGCATATTAGGATTTTAAACAAATTACCATGCTATTAAGACTCTCAAAATAATCTAAGTGGAGCATGAGAGATCAATAGTTTCTATAAAACAAATCCACCACCGCGCTCTAAAAGATATAAGTGAAGCACTAGAGCAAAATTATAAAGCTCAAAAGATATAAGCGAAGCACATAGAGTATTCTAACAAATTCCAAATCATGTATGGCTCTCTCAAAAGGTGTGTACATAAAGGATTATTGTGGTAAACTAAAAATTAAAGACTCAAATAATACAAGACGCTCCGAGCAAAACACATATCATGTGGCGAATAAAATATAGCTTGAAGTAAAGTTACCGATAGAAGTAGACGAAAGAGGGGATGCCTTCCGGGGCATCCCCAAGCTTTGGCTTTTAGGTGTCCTTAGATTATCTTGGGGGTGCCATGGGCATCCCCAAGCTTAGGCTATTGCCACTTCTTGTTCCACAATCCATCAAATCTTTACCCAAAACTTGAAAACTTCACAACACAAAACTTAAAGTAGAAAATCTCGTGAGCTCCGTTAGCGAAAGAAAACAAAAGACCACTTCAAGGTACTGTAATGAACTCATTGTTTATTTATATTGGTGTGAAACCTAATGTATTCCAACTTCTCTATGGATTATAAACTATTTTACTAGCCATGGATTCATCAAAATAAGCAAACAACACACGAAAAACAGAATCTGTCAAAAACAGAATAGTCTGTAGTAATCTGTAGCTAGCGCAAGATATGGATCCACAAAAATTCTAAAATAAATTGATGGACGTGAGGAATTTATCTACTAATCATCTTCAAAAATAATTAACTAAATATAACTTTCCAAATAAAAATGACAGCAGTTCTCGTGAGCGCTAAAGTTTCTGTTTTTTACAGCAAGTTCAACAAGACTTTCCCCAAGTCTTCCCAACGGTTCTACTTGGCACAAACACTAATTAAGCACAAAAAACACAACCAAAACAGAGGATAAATAATTTATTTATTACTAAATAGGAGCAAAAATCAAGGAATAAAAATAAAATTGGGTTGCCTCCCAACAAGCGCTATCGTTTAACGCCCTAGCTAGGCATAACAAGCAAGAATAGATCTAGGTATTGCCATCTTTGGTAGGCAATCCATAAGTGGCTCTCATGATAGATTCATATGGTAATTTTATTTTATTTCTAGAAAAGTGTTCCATGCCCTTTTTGAATGGAAATTGGAATATAATATTCCCTTCCTTCATATCAATAATTGCACCAACCGTTCTAAGGAAAGGTCTACCAAGAATAATAGGGCAAGAAGAATTGCAATCTATATCAAGAACGATAAAATCTATGGGCACATAATTCCTATTTGCAACAATAAGAACATCATTAATTCTACCCATAGGTTTCTTAATAGTGGAATCCGCAAGATGCAAGTTTAGAGAGCAATCATCAAAATCACGGAAATCAAGCAAATCACACAAAGTTTTGGGAGTAGTAGAGACACTAGCACCCAAATCACACAAAGCATAAAACTCATAATTTTTAAATTTAATTTTAATAGTAGGCTCCCACTCGTCATAAAGTTTTCTAGGGATAGAAACTTCCAATTCAAGTTTTTCTTCATAAGATTGCATCAAGGCATCAATGATATGTTTAGTAAACGCTTTATTTTGACTATAAGCGTGGGGAGATTTTAACACGGATTGCAACAAGGAAATACAATAAATTAAAGAGCAATTTTCATAATTAAATTCCTTGAAATCCAATATAGTGGGTTTAGCAATATCTAGGGTTTTAATTTCTTCAATCCCACTTTTATCAAAATTTAGCATCAAGATCAAAAGATTCAGAATTATTGGAACGCCTTCTAGGTAAAGGTGGATCATATTCAGTCCCATCATTATCAAGATTCATATTGCAAAACAAAGATTTAATAGGGGACACATCAATAACTTTTAGATCTTCATCATTATTTTCATAGGAACTAGAAAAACACGCTTTTATAGAGGCATCTTTCTTAGCACGCATCCTAGCGGTTCTTTCTTTGCACTTGTTCCATGAATCAATATTATTTTTAGGCAAAGATGAAAACCACGCTTTAGCACGATCTCTAAGCGAAAAAGGAAATAGCTTCAATTTAACAATATCATTATCGACATCTTTCTTCTTTTGCATGTCACACAAATCAACGAAGCTATTAAGATGGGTAGCGGCATCTTCACTAGGAAGGCTGGAGAACGGATCTTTCATGACAAGATTCAACAAAGCAGTATTAATTTCACAAGATTCAGCATTGGTAAGAGGAGCAATCGGAGTGCTAAGGAAATCATTATTGTTGGTATTGGTGAAGTCACACAATTTAGTATTATCTTCAGCCATCGCGACAAACAAGCAATCGAACACACGAGCAAACAAAAAGCAAACGGGCAAAAGAGGCAAATAGAGAGAGAGTGAGGATAGAGAGGGAGGATAGAGAGAGAGAGGGCGAATAAAACGGCAAGGGTGAAGTGGGTGAGAGGAAAACGAGAGGCAAATGGCAAATAATGTAATGCGAGAGATAGGGACTGTGATGGGTACTTGGTATGTTGACTTTTGCGCAGACTCCCCGGCAACAGCACCAGAAATTCTTCTTGCTACCTCTCGAGCACTGCGTTGGATTTCCCCGAAGAGGAAGGGATGATGCAGCAAAGTAGCGTAAGTATTTCCCTCAATTTTTGAGAACCAAGGTATCAATCCAGTAGGAGGCTACGCTCGAGTCCCTCGTACCTACACAAAAACAATAGCTCAACGCAACCAACGCGCTTAGGTGTTGTCAATCCCTTCACGGTCACTTACGATAGTGAGATCTAATAGAGATGATAAATAATATTTTTGATATTTTTGAAGGAAATATGCCCTAGAGGCAATAATAAAGTTATTATTTATTTCCTTATTTCATGATAAATGTTTATTATTCATGCTAGAATTGTATTAACCGGAAACATGATACATGTGTGAATACATAGACAAATAGAGTGTAACTAGTATGCCTCTACTTGACTAGCTCGTTAATCGAAGATGGTTATGTTTCCTAACCATGAACAAAAGAGTTGTTATTTGATTAACGGGATCACATCATTAGAAGAATGATGTGATTGACATGACCCATTCCATTAGCTTAGCACCCGATCGTTTAGTATGTTGCTATTGCTTTCTTCATGACTTATACATGTTCCTATGACTATGAGATTATGCAACTCCCGTTTGCCGGAGGAACACTTTGTGTGCTACCAAACGTCATAACGTAACTGGGTGATTATAAAGGAGCTCTACAGATGTCTCCAAAGGTACATGTTGGGTTGGCGTATTTCGAGATTAGGATTTGTCACTCTGATTGTCGGAGAGGTATCTCTGGGCCCTCTCGGTAATGCACATCACATAAGCCTTGCAAGCATTGCAACTAATGAGTTAGTTGTGAGATGATGTATTACGAAACGAGTAAAGAGACTTGTCGGTAACGAGATCGAACTAGGTATTAAGATACCGGCGATCGAATCTCGGGCAAGTAACATACCGATGACAAAGGGAACACCGTATGTTGTTATGCGGTCTGACCAATAAAGATCTTCGTAGAATACGTGGGAGCCAATATGAGCATCCAGGTTCCGCTATTGGTTATTGACCGGAGACATGTCTCGGTCATGTCTACATTGTTCTCGAACCTGTAGGGTCCGCACGCTTAAGGTTTCGATGATAGTTATATTATGAGTTTATAAGTTTTGATGTACCGAAAGATTTCGGAGTCCCGGATGAGATCGGGGACATGACGAGGAGTCTCGAAATGGTCGAGACGTAAAGATCGATATATTGGACGACTATATTCGGACATCGGAAAGGTTCCGAGTGATTCGGGTATTTTCGAAGGTATCGGGGAGTTACGGGAATACGAGGAAAAAGCAATGGGCCTTAATGGGCCTTAGTGGGAAGGACCAGGAGGTGGCGCGCTCCCCTCCCAAGCCCAGTCCGAATTGGACAAGGGGTTTGGGGCGCGGCCCCTCTCTCCCTTCCTTCCCCTCTTTCCCTCTTTCCCCCCTTCTCCTAGTTGGACTAGGAAAGGAGGAAACCTACTCCAACTAGGAGTAGGAATCCTACTACCCTGGCGCCTCTCCTAGGGCCGGCCTCCTCCCCCCTTGCTCCTTTATATATGGGGGCCGGGGGGCACCTCTAGACACACAAGTTGATCTTCAAGATCGTTCTCTTAGCCGTGTGCGGAGCCCCCCTCCACCATAGTCCTTGATAATATTGTAGTGATGCTTAGGCGAAGCCCTGCGACAGTAGAACATCAAGATCATCACCACGCCGTCGTGCTGATGGAACTCTTCCCCGACACTTTGCTGGATCAGAGTCCGGGGATCGTCATCGAGCTGAATGTGTGCTAAAACTCTGAGGTGCCGTAGTTTCGGTGCTTGATCGGTCGGGCCGTGAAGACATACGACTACATCAACCGCGTTATAATAACGCTTCCGCTGTCGGTCTACGAGGGTATGTAGATTACACTCTTCCCTCTCGTTTCTATGCATCACCATGATCTTGCGTGTGCGTAGGAAAATTTTGAAATTACTACGTTCCCCAACAGTGGCATCCGAGCCAGGTTTTATGTGTTGATGTTATATGCACGAGTAGAACACAAGCGAGTTGTGGGCGATATAAGTCATACTGTTTACCAGCATGTCATACTTTGGTTCGGCGGTATTGTTGGATGAAGCGGACCGGACCGACATTACGCGTACGCTTACGCGAGACTGGTTCTACCGACGTGCTTTGCACATAGGTGGCTGGCGGGTGTCAGTTTCTCCAACTTTAGTTGAACCGAGTATGGCTACGCCCGGTCCTTGCGAAGGTTAAAACAACACCAACTTGACAAACTATCGTTGTGGTTTTGATGCGTAGGTAAGATTGGTTCTTGCTTAAGCCCGTAGCAACCACATAAAACTTGCAACAACAAAGTAGAGGACGTCTAACTTGTTTTTGCAGGGTATGTTGTGATGTGATATGGTCAAGACATGATGCTAAATTTTATTGTATGAGATGATCATGTTTTGTAACCAAGTTATCGGCAACTGGCAGGAGCCATATGGTTGTCGCTTTATTGTATGCAATGCAATTGCGCTGTAATGCTTTACTTTATCACTAAGCGGTAGCGATAGTCGTGGAAGCATAAGATTGGTGAGACGATAACGATGCTACGATGATGATCAAGGTGTCGCGCCGGTGACGATGGTGATCATAACGGTGCTTCGAAGATGGAGATCACAAGCACAAGATGATGATGGCCATATCATATCACTTATATTGATTGCATGTGATGTTTATCTTTTATGCATCTTATCTTGCTTTGATTGACGGTAGCATTTTAAGATGATCTCTCGCTAATTATCAAGAAGTGTTCTCCCTGAGTATGCACCGTTGCGAAAGTTCTTCGTGCTGAGACACCACGTGATGATCGGGGGTGATAGACTCTACGTTCAAATACAACGGGTGCAAAACAGTTGCACACGCGGAATACTCAGGTTATACTTGACGAGCCAAGCATATACAAATATGGCCTCGGAACACAGAGACCGAAAGGTCGAGCGTGAATCATATAGTAGATATGATCAACATAGTGATGTTCACCAATGAAGCTACTCCATCTCACGTGATGATCGGACATGGTTTAGTTGATTTGGATCACGTGATCACTTAGAAGATTAGAGGGATGTCTTTCTAAGTGGGAGTTCTTAAGTAATATGATTAATTGAACTTTAATTTATCATGAACTTAGTCCTGGTAGTATTAGCATATCTATGTTGTAGATCAATAGCTCATGTTTAGCTCCCCTATTTTATTTTTGATATGTTCCTAGAGAAAACTAAGTTGAAAGATGTTAGTAGCAATGATGCGGATTGGATCCGTGATCTGAGGTTTATCCTCATTGCTGCACAGAAGAATTATGTCCTTGATGCACCGCTAGGTGACAGACCTATTGCAGGAGCAGATGCAGACGTTATGAACGTTTGGCTAGCTCAATATGATGACTACTTGATAGTTTAATGCACCATGCTTAACGGCTTAAGAATCGGGACTTCAAAGACGTTTTGAACGTCATGGACCATATGAGATGTTCCAGGAATTGAAGTTAATATTTCAAGCAAATACCCGAGTTGAGAGATATGAAGTCTCCAACAAGTTCTATAGCTAAAAGATGGAGGAGAATCGCTCAAGCAGTGAGCATGTGCTCAGATTGTCTGGGTATTACAATCGCTTGAATCAAGTGGGAGTTAATCTTCCTGGTAAGAGAGTGATTGACAAAATCTCTAGTCACCACCACCAAGTTAGTAGAAGTTCGTGATGAACTATGATATGCAAGGGATAAAGGAAACGATTCCAAGCTCTTCGTGATGCTGAAATCAACGAAGGTAGAAATCAAGAAAAGCATCAAGTGTTGATGGTAAACAAAACCACTAGTTTCAAGTAAAGAGACAAAGGGAAGAAACGGGAACTTCAAGAAGAATGGCAAGCAAGTTGCTACTCAAGTGAAAAACCTAAGTCTGGACCTAAGCCTGAAACGGAGTGCTTCTACTGCAAAGGGACTGGTCACTGGAAGCGGAAACCCCAAGTAATTGGTGGATAAGAAGGATGGCAAAGTGAACATATGTATATTTGATATACATGTAATTGATGTGTACTTTACTAGTGTTTATAGCAACCCCTCAGTATTTGATAATGGTTCAGTTGCTAAGAGTAGTAACTCAAAACGGGAGTTGCAAAATGAACAGAGACTAGTTAAGGGCAAGGTGACGATGTGTGTTGGAAGTAGTTCCAAGATTGATATGATCATCATCGCACACTCCCTATACTTTCGGGATTAGTGTTGAACCTAAATAAGTGTTATTTGGTGTTTGCGTTGAGCATGAATATGATTTGATCATGTTTATTGCAATACGGTTATTCATTTAAGTAAGAGAATATATTGTTGTTCTGTTTACATGAATAAAACCTTATATGGTTACACACCCAATGAAAATGGTTCGTTGGATCTCGATAGTAGTGATACACATATTCATAATGTTGAAGCCAAAAGATGCAGAGTTGATAATGATAGTGCGACTTATTTGTGGCACTGCCATTTAGGTCATATCGGTGTAAAGCGCATGAAGAAACTCCATACTGATGGACTTTTGGAACCACTTGATTATGAATCACTTGGTACTTGCGAACCGTGCCTCATGGGCAAGATGACTAAAACGTTGTTCTCCGGTACTATGGAGAGAGTAACAGATTTGTTGGAAATCATACATACTGATGTATGCGGTCCGATGAATATTGAGGCTCGTGGCAGGTATCATTATTTTCTAATCTTCACAGATGATTTGAGCAAATATGAGTATATCTACTTGATGAAACACAAGTCTGAAATATTTGAAAAGTTCAAAGAATTTCAGAGTGAAGTGGAGAATCATCGTAACAAAAATAAAAGTTTGTACGATATGATCACAGAAGTAAAATATTTGAGTTACGAGTTTGGCCTTCAGTTAAAACAATGTGAAATAGTTTCACTACTCACGCCACCTAGAACACCACAATGTAATGGTGTGTCCGAACGTCATAACCGTACTTTATTAGATATGGTGCGATCTATGATGTCTCTTACCGATCTACCACTATCGTTTTGGGGTTATGCATTAGAGACAGCTGCATTCACGTTAAATAGGGCACCATCTAAATATGTTGAGACGACACAATCTGAACTGTGGTTTGGCAAGAAACCAAAGTTGTCGTTTCTTAAAGTTGGGGTTGTGATGCTTATATGAAAAAGTTTCATCCTGATAAGCTCAAACCCAAATCAGAGAAATATATCTTCATAGGATACCCAAAGGAGACTGTTGGGAACACCTTCTATCACAGATCCGAAGGTAAGTTATTCATTGCTGAGAATGGATCCTTTCTAGAGAAGGAGTTTCTCTCGAAATAAGTGAGTGGGAGGAAAGTAGAACTTGATGAGGTAACTGTACCTGCTCCCTTATTGGAAAGTAGTTCATCACAGAAATCTATTCCTGTGACTACTAGACCGATTCGTGAGGAAGCTAATGATGATGATCATGTAACTTCAGATCAAGTTACTACCGAACCTTGTAGGTAAACCAGAGTGAGATCTGCACCAGAGTGGTACGGTAATCCAGTTCTGGAGGTCATGTTACTTGACCATGATGAGCCTACGAAGTATGAGGAAGCGATGATGAGCCCAGATTCCGCGAAATGGCTTGAGGCCATGAAATCTGAGATGAGATCCATGTATGAGAACAAAGTATGGACTTTGATTGACTTGCCCAATGATCGGCGAGCCATTGAGATTAAATGGATCTTCAAGAGGAAGACGGACGCTGATAGTAGTGTTACTATCTACAAAGCTAGAATTGTCGCAAAGAGATTTTCAAAAAGTTCAAGGTGTTGACTACTGAAGGAAATATGCCCTAGAGGCAATAATAAGTTATTATTTATTTCCATATCATGATAAATGTTTATTATTCATGCTAGAATTGTATTAACCGGAAACATAATACATGTGTGAATACATAGACAAACAGAGTGTCACTAGTATGCCTCTACTTGACTAGCTCGTTAATCAAAGATGGTTATGTTTCCTAACCATGGACAAAGAGTTGTTATTTGATTAACGGGATCACATCATTAGGTGAATGATCTGATTGACATGACCCATTCCATTAGCTTAGCACCCGATCGTTTAGTATGTTGCTATTGCTTTCTTCATGACTTATACATGTTCCTATGACTATGAGATTATGCAACTTCCATTTACCGGAGGAACACTTTGTGTGCTACCAAACGTCACAACATAACTCGGTGATTATAAAGGATCTCTACAGGTGTCTCCAAAGGTACATGTTGGGTTGGCGTATTTCGAGATTAGGATTTGTCACTCCGATTGTCGGAGAGGTATCTCTGGGCCCTCTCGGTAATGCACATCACTTAAGCCTTGCAAGCATTGCAACTAATGAGTTAGTTGCGAGATGATGTATTACGGAACGAGTAAAGAGACTTGCCAGCAACGAGATTGAACTAGGTATTGGATACCGACGATCGAATCTCGGGCAAGTAACATACCGATGACAAAGGGAACAACGTATGTTGTTATGCGGTCTGACCGATAAAGATCTTCGTGCAATATGTAGGAGCCAATATGGGCATCCAGGTCCCGCTATTGGTTATTGACCGGAGACGTGTCTCGGTCATGTCTACGTTGTTCTCGAACCCATAGGGTCCGCACGCTTAAGGTTTCGATGACAGTTATATTATGAGTTTATACGTTTTGATGTACCGAAGGTTGTTCGGAGTCCCGGATGTCATCACGTACATGACGAGGAGTCTCGAAATGGTCGAGACATAAAGATTGATATATTGGAAGCCTATGTTTGTATATCGGAAGTGTTCCAAGTGAAATCGGGATTTTACCGGAGTACCGGGAGGTTACCAGAACCCCCCGGGAGGTATATGGGCCTTAGTGGGCCTTAGTGGAAAAGAGAAAAGGCAGCCGGAGATGGGCCGCGCGCCCCTCCCCTCCCTTGGTCCGAATAGGACAAGGAGAGGGGGCCGGCCCCCCTTCCTATTTTCCCCCCTCCGCGAATCCTATTCCAACTAGGATTGGGGGGGGGATCCTACTCCCGGAGGGAGTAGGACTCCTCCTGGCGCGCCTATGATGGCCGGCCTCCCTCCCCCCCCCCCTTGAGCCTTTATATACGGAGGCAGGGGCACCCCAGAGGAACACAAGTTGATCCACGTGATCATATTCTTAGCCGTGTGCGGCGCCCCCTGCCACCATAGTCCTCGATAATATTGTAGCGGTGCTTAGGCGAAGCCCTGCGACAGTAGTGCATCAAGATCGTCACCACGCCGTCGTGCTGACGGAACTCTTCCCCGACACTTTGCTGGATCGGAGTCCGGGGATCGTCATCAAGCTGAACGTGTGCTAGAACTCGGAGGTGCCGTAGTTTCGGTGCTTGATCGGTCGGGCCGTGGAGACGTACGACTACATCAACCAAACGCTTCCGTTGTCGATCTACAAGGGTACGTAGATCACACTCTCCCCTCTCGTTGCTATGCATCACCATGATCTTGCGTGTGCGTAGGAATTTTTTTGAAATTACTACGTTCCCCAACAGTGGCATCCGAGCCTAGGTTTTATGGTTTGATGTTATATGCACGAGTAGAACACAAGTGAGTTGTGGGCAATATAAGTCATACTGCTTACCAGCATGTCATACTTTGGTTCGGCGGTATTGTTGGACGAAGCGGCCCGGACCGACATTACGCGTATGCTTACGCGAGACCGGTTCTCCCGACGTGCTTTGCACTTAGGTGGCTTGCGGGTGACATTTTCTCCAACTTTAGTTGAACCGAGTGTGGCTACGTCCGGTCCTTGCGAAGATTAAAATAGCACCAACTTGACAAACTATCGTTGTGGTTTTGATGCGTAGGTAAGATTGGTTCTTGCTTAAGCCCGTAGCAGCCACGTAAAACTTGCAACAACAAAGTAGAGGACGTCTAACTTGTTTTTGCAGGGCATGTTGTGATGTGATATGGTCAAGACATGATGCTAAATTTTATTGTATGAGATGATCATGTTTTGTAACCGAGTTATCGGCAACTGGCAGCAGCCATATGGTTGTCGCTTTATTGTATGCAATGCAATCGCGCTGTAATGCTTTACTTTATCACTAAGCGGTAGCGATAGTCGTGGAAGCATAGGATTGGCGAGACGACAACGATGCTACGATGGAGATCAAGGTGTCGCGCCGGTGACGATGGTGATCATGACGGTGCTTCGGAGATGGAGATCACAAGCACAAAGATGATGATGGCCATATCATATCACTTATATTGATTGCATGTGATGTTTATCTTTTATGCATCTTATCTTGCTTTGATTGACGGTAGCATTTTAAGATGGTCTCTCACTAATTATCAAGAAGTGTTCTCCCTGAGTATGCACCGTTGCCAAAGTTCGTCATGCCCAGACACCACGTGATGATCGGGTGTGATAAGCTCTACGTCCATCTACAACGGGTGCAAGCCAGTTTTGCACACGCAGAATACTCAGGTTAAACTTGACGAGCCTAGCATATGCAGATATGGCCTCGGAATACGGAGACCGAAAGGTCGAGCGTGAATCATATAGTAGATATGATCAACATAGTGATGTTCACCATTGAAAGCTACTCCATGTCACGTGATGATCGGTTATGGTTTAGTTGATTTGGATCACGTGATCACTTAGAGGATTAGAGGGATATCTATCTAAGTGGGAGTTCTTAAGTAATATGATTAATTGAACTTTAATTTATCATGAACTTTGTCCTGGTAGTATTAGCATATCTATGTTGTAGATCAATAACTCGCGTTGTTGCTTCCCTGTGTTTATTTTGATATGTTCCTAGAGAAAATTGTGTTGAAAGATGTTAGTAGCAATGATGCGGATTGGATCCATGATCTGAGGTTTATCCTCATTGCTGCACAGAAGAATTATGTCCTTGATGCACCGCTAGGTGACAGACCTATTGCAGGAGCAGATGCAGACGTTATGAACGTTTGGCTAGCTCAATATGATGAGTACTTGATAGTTTAGTGCACCATGCTTAACAGCTTAGAATCGGGACTTGAAAGATGTTTTGAACGTCATGGACCATATGAGATGGTCCAGGAGTTGAAGTTAATATTTCAAGCAAATACCCGAGTTGAGAGATATGAAGTCTCCAACAAGTTTTATAGCAGAAAGATGGAGGAGAATCGCTCAACTAGTGAGCATGTGCTCAGATTGTCTGGGTACTACAATCGCTTGAATCAAGTGGGAGTTAATCTTCCAGATAAGATAGTGATTGATAGAATTCTCTAGTCACCATCACCAAGTTAGTAGAACTTCGTGATGAACTATAATATGCAAGGGATAACAGAAACAATTCCCAAGCTTTTTGTGATGCTGAAATCGGCGAAGGTAGAAATCAAGAAAAACATCAAGTATTGATGGTTGACGAAACCACTAGTTTCAAGAAAAAGGGCAAAGGGAAGAAGGGGAACTTCAAGAAGAACGGCAAGCAAGTTGCTGCTCAAGTGAAGAAGCCCAAGTCTGGTCCTAAGCCTGAGACTAAGTGCTTCTACTGCAAAGGGACTGATCACTGGAAACGGAACTACCCCAAGTGATTGGCGGATAAGAAGGATGGCGAAGTGAACAAAGGTATATTGGATATACATGTTATTGATGTGTATTTTACTAGTGTTTATAGCAACCCCTCGGCATTTGATACTGGTTCAGTTGCTAAATTAGTAACTCAAAACGGGAGTTGCAGAATAAACAGAAACTAGTAAAAGTTGAGGTGACGATGTGTGTTGGAAGTAGTTCCAAGATTGATATGATCATCATCACACTCTCCCTATACTTTCGGGATTAGTGTTGAAACTAAATAAGTGTTATTTGGTGTTTGCGTTGAGCATAAATATGATTTGATCATGTTTATTGCAATACGGTTATTCATTACGTAAGAGAATAAATTGTTGTTCTGTTTACATAAATAAAACATTATATGGTTACACCCAATGAAAATGGTTCGTTGGATCTCGATCATAGTGATACACATATTCATAATAGTGAAACCAAAAGATGCAAAGTTAATAATGATAGTGCAACTTATTTGTGGCACTGCCGTTTAGGTCATATTGGTGTAAAGCGCATGAAGAAACTCCATGCTGATGGGCTTTTGGAATCACTTGATTATGAATCACTTGATGCTTGCGAACCGTGCCTCATGGGCAAGATGACTAAAACTCCGTTCTCCAGAACAATGGAGCGAGCAACTGACTTATCGGAAATAATACATACTGATGTATGCGATCCGACGAGTGTTAAGGCTCACGGTGATTATCGTTATTTTCTGACCTTCACAGATGATTTGAGCAGATATGGGTATATCTACTTGATGAAACATAAGTCTGAAACATTTGAAAAGTTCAAAGAATTTTAGAGTGAAGTGGAAAATCATCGTGACAAGAAAATAAGGTTTCTACGATCTGATCGCAGAGACAAATATTTGAGTTACGAGTTTGGTCTTCAATTAAAACAATGTGGAATAGTTTCACAAATTCATGCCACCTGGAACACCACAGCATAATGGTGTGTCCGAACGTCATAACCGTACTTTATTGGATATAGTACAGTCTATGATGTTTCTTACTGATTTACCAATATCGTTTTGGGATCATGCATTAGAGACAGCTGCATTCACATTAAAAAGGGGCACCATCTAAGTCCGTTGAGACGACACAATATGAACTATGGTTTGGCAAGAAACCAAAGTTGTCGTTTCTTAAAGTTTGGGGCTGCGATGCTTATGTGAAAAAGCTTCAACCTGATAAGCTCGAACCCAAATCGGAGAAATGTGTCTTCATAGGATACCCAAAGGAGACTGTTGGGTACACCTTCTATCACAGATCCAAAGGCAAGATATTCGTTGCTAAGAATGGATCCTTCTAGAGAAGGAGTTTCTCTCGAAAGAAGTGAGTGGGAGGAAAGTAGAACTTGACGAGGTAACTGTACCTGCTCCCTCATTGGAAAGTAGTACATCACAGAAACCTATTTCTGCGACGCCTACACCAATTAGTGAGGAAGCTAATGATAATGATCATGAAACTTCAGAACAAGATACTACTGAACCTCGTAGATCAACCAGAGTAAGATCCGCGCCAGAGTGGTACGGTAATCCTGTTCTAGAAATCATGCTACTAGATCATGATGAACCTACGAACTATGAAGAAGCGATGGTGAGCCCAGATTCCAAAAAATGGCTTGAAGCCATGAAATCTGAGATGGGATCCATGTATGAGAACAAAGTATGGACTTTGGTTGACTTGCCCGATGATCGGCAAGCAATTGAGAATAAGTGGATCTTCAAGAAGAAGACTGACGCTGACGGTAATATTACTGTCTACAAAGCTCGACTTGTCGCAAAAGGTTTTCGACAAGTTCAAGGGGTTGACTACGATGAGACCTTCTCACCAGTAGCGATGCTTAAGTCTGTCCAAATCATGTTAGCAATTGCCGCATTTTATGATTATGAAATTTGGCAGATGGATGTCAAAACTGCATTCCTGAATGGTTTTCTAGAAGAAGAGTTGTATATGATGCAACCAGAAGATTTTGTCAATCCTAAAGGTGTTAACAAAATATGCAAGCTCCAGCAATCCATCTATGGACTGGTGCAAGCATCTCAGAGTTGGAATACACGCTTTGGTAAGTTGATCAAAGCATATAGTTTTATACAGACTTGCGGTGAAGCCTGTATTTACAAGAAAGTGAGTGGGAGCACTACAACATTTCTGATAAGTATATGTGAATGACATATTGTTGATCGGAAATAATGTAGAATTATTCTGCAAAGCATAAAGGAGTATTTGAAAGGAGTTTTTCAAAGAAAGACCTCGGTGAAGCTGCTTACATATTGAGCATCAAGATCTATAGAGATAGATCACGACGCTTGATAAGTTTTTCAATGAGTACATACCTTGACAAGATTTTGAAGTAGTTCAAAATGGAACAGTCAAAGAAAGAGTTCTTGCCTGTGTTACAAGGTGTGAAATTGAGTAAGATTCGAAGCCCGACCACGGTAGAAGATAGAAAGAGAATGAAAGTCATTCCCTATGCCTCAGCCATAGGTTCTATAAAGTATGCCATGCTGAGTACCAGATCTATTGTATACCCTACACAGTGTTAAACGAGGGAGTACAATAGTGATCTAGGAGTAGATCAATGGACAGCGGTCAAAATTACCCTTACTGGAATAAGGACATGTTTCTTGATTACGGAGGTGACAAAAGGTTCGTCATAAAGGGTTACGTCGATGCAAGTTTTTGACACTGATCCAGATGACTCTAAGTCTCAATCTAGATACATATTGAAAGTGGGAGCAATTAGCTAGAGTAGCTCCATGCAGAACATTGTTGACATAGAAATCTGCAAAATACATGCGGATCTGAATGTGGCAGACCCGTTAACTAAGAGTCTCTAACAAGCAAAACATGATCACACCTTAGTACTCTGTGGGTGTTAATCACATAGCGATGTGAACTAGATTACTGAATCTAGTAAACCCTTTGGGTGTTGGTCACATGGCGATGTGAACTGTGAGTGTTAATCACATGATGATGTGAACTATCGATGTTAATCACATGGTGATGTGATCTAGATTATTGACTCTAGTGCAAGTGGGAGACTGAAGGAAATATGCCCTAGAGGCAATAATAAAGTTATTATTTATTTCCTTATTTCATGATAAATGTTTATTATTCATGCTAGAATTGTATTAACCGGAAACATAATACATGTGTGAATACATAGACAAACAAAGTGTCACTAGTATGCCTCTACTTGACTAGCTCGTTAACCAAAGATGGTTATGTTTCCTAACCATGGACAAAGAGTTGTTATTTGATTAACGGGATCACATCATTAGGTGAATGATCTGATTGACATGACCCATTCCATTAGCTTAGCACCAGATCGTTTAGTATGTTGCTATTGCTTTCTTCATGACTTATACATGTTCCTATGACTATGAGATTATGCAACTCCCGTTTACCGGAGGAACACTTTGTGTGCTACCAAACGTCACAATGTAACTGGGTGATTATAAAGGAGCTCTACAGGTGTCTCCAAAGGTACATGTTGGGTTGGCGTATTTCGAGATTAGGATTTGTCACTCCGATTGTCGGAGAGGTATCTCTGGGCCCTCTCGGTAATGCACATCACTTAAGCCTTGCAAGCATTGCAGCTAATGAGTTAGTTGCGAGATGATGTATTACGGAACGAGTAAAGAGACTCGCCAGCAACGAGATTGAACTAGGTATTGGATACCGACGATCGAATCTCGGGCAAGTAACATACCGATGACAAAGGGAACAACGTATGTTGTTATGCGGTCTGACCGATAAAGATCTTCGTAGAATATGTAGGACCCAATATGGGCATCCAGGTCCCGCTATTAGTTATTGACCGGAGACGTGTCTCGGTCATGTCTACATTGTTCTCGAACCCGTAGGGTCCGCACGCTTAAGGTTTCGATGATAGTTATATTATGAGTTTATACGTTTTGATGTACCGAAGGTTGTTCGGAGTCCCGGATGTGATCACGGACATGACGAGGAGTCTAGAAATGGTCGAGACATAAAGATTGATATATTGGAATCCTATGTTTGGATATCGGAAGTGTTCCGAGTGAAATCGGGATTTTACCGGAGTACCGGGAGGTTACCGGAACCCCCCGGGAGGTATATGGGCCTTAGTGGAAAAGAGAAGAGGCAGCCGGAGATGGGCCGCGCGCCCCTCCCCTCTCTTGGTCCGAATAGGACAAGGAGAGGGGGCCGGCTCCCCTTCCTCTTTTCCCCCCTTCGCGAATCCTATTCGAACTAGGATTGGGGGGGGGGGAATCCTACTCCCGAAGGGAGTAGGACTCCTCCTGGCGCGTCTATGATGGCCGGCCGGCCTCCCCCCCTTGAGCCTTTATATACGGAGGCAGGTGCACCCCAGAGGAACACAGGTTGATCCACGTGATCATATTCTTAGCCGTGTGCGGCGCCCCCTGCCACCATAGTCCTCGATAATATTGTAGCGGTGCTTAGGCGAAGCCCTGCGACAGTAGTGCATCAAGATCGTCACCACGCCATCGTGCTGACGGAACTCTTCCCCGACACTTTGCTGGATCGGAGTCCGGGGATCATCGTCGAGCTGAACGTGTGCTAGAACTCGGAGGTGCCGTAGTTTCGGTGCTTGATCGGTCGGGCCGTGGAGACGTACGACTACATCAACCAAACGCTTCCGTTGTCGATCTACAAGGGTACGTAGATCACACTCTCCCCTCTCGTTGCTATGCATCACCATGATGTTGCGTGTGCATAGGAATTTTTTTGAAATTACTACGTTCCCCAACAACTACGATGAGAGTTTCTCACTCGTATCTATGCTTAAGTCTGTCCGAATCATGTTAGCAATTGTCGCATTTTATGAAATCCGGCAAATGGATAAACAAAACTGCATTCCTTAATTGATTTATTAAAGAAGAGTTGTATATGATATTACCAGAAGGTTTTGTCAATCCTAAAGGTGCTAACAAAATGTGCAAGCTCCAGCGATCCATCTATGGACTGGTGCAAGCATCTCGGAGTTGGAATATGCGCTTTGATGAGATGATCAAAGCATATAGTTTTATACAGACTTGCGCTGAAGCCTGTATTTACAAGAAAGTGAGTGGGAGCACTACAACATTTCTGATAAGTATATGTGAATGACATATTGTTGATCAGAAATAATGTAGAATTATTCTGCAAAGCATAAAGGAGTGTTTTGAAAGAAGTTTTTCAAAGAAAGACCTCGGTGAAGCTGCTTACATGTTAAGCATCAAGATCTATAGAGATAGATCAAGACGCTTGATAAGTTTTTTCAGTGAGTACATACCTTGACAATATTTTGAAGTAGTTCAAAATGGAACAGTCAAAGAAAGAGTTCTTGGCTGTGTTACAAGGTGTGAAATTGAGTAAGACTCAAAGCCCGACCACGGCAGAAGATAGAAAGAGAATGAAAGTCATTCCCTATGCCTCAGCCATAGGTTCTATAAAGTATGCCATGCTGTGTACCAGATCTATTGTATACCCTACACTGTGTTAAGCAAGGGAGTACAATAGTGATCTAAGAGTAGATCACTGGACAGCGGTCAAAATTATCCTTAGTGGAATAAGGAAATATTTCTCAATTATGGAGGTGAAAAAAGGTTCGTCGTAAAAAGTTACGTCGATGCAAGTTTTGACACAGATATGGATGACTCTAAGTCTCGATCTAGATACATATTGAAAGTGGGAGCAATTAGCTAGAGTAGCTCCGTGCAGAGCATTGTAGACATAGAATTCGCAAAATACTTACGGATCTGTATGTGACAGACCCGTTGACTAAAATAATCTCACAAGCAAAACATGATCACACCTTAGTACTCTTTGGGTGTTAATCACATAAACGATGTGAACTAGATTACTGACTCTAGTAAACCCTTTGGGTATAGGTCACATGACGATGTGAACTATGGGTGTTAATCACATGGTGATGTGAACTATTAGTGTTGAATTACATGGCGATGTGAACTAGATTATTGACTCTAGTGCAAGTGGGAGACTGAAGGAAATATGCCCTAGAGGCAATAGTAAAGTTATTATTTATTTCCTTATATCATGATAAATGTTTATTATTCATGCTAGAATTGTATTTACCGGAAACATGATACATGTGTGAATACATAGACAAACAGAGTGTCACTAGTATGCCTCTACTTGACTAGCTCGTTAATCGAAGATGGTTATGTTTCCTAACCATGAACAAAAGAGTTGTTATTTGATTAACGGGATCACATCATTAGAAGAATGATGTGATTGACATGACTCATTCCATTAGCTTAGCACCTGATCGTTTAGTATGTTGCTATTGCTTTCTTCATGACTTATACATGTTCCTATGACTATGAGATTATGCAACTCCCGTTTGCCGGAGGAACACTTTGTGTGCTACCAAACGTCACAACGTAACTGGGTGATTATAAAGGAGCTCTACAGGTGTCTCCAAAGGTACATGTTGGGTTGGCGTATTTCGAGATTAGTATTGGTCACTCTGATTGTCGGAGAGGTATCTCTGGACCCTCTCGGTAATGTACATCACATAAGCCTTGCAAGCATTGCAACTAATGAGTTAGTTGTGAGATGATGTATTACAAAACGAGTAAAGAGACTTGCTGGTAACAAGATTGAACTAGGTATTAACATACCGATGATCGAATCTCGGGCAAGTAACATACCGATGACAAAGGGAACACCGTATGTTGTTATGCGGTCTGACCGATAAAGATCTTCGTAGAATATGTGGGAGCCAATATGAGCATCCAGGTTCCGCTATTGGTTATTGACCGGAGACATGTCTCGGTCATGTCTACATTGTTCTCGAACCCGTAGGGTCCGCACGCTTAAGGTTTCGATGATAGTTATATTATGAGTTTATAAGTTTTGATATACCGAAGGAGTTCGGAGTCGGAAAGGTTTCGAGTGATTCGGGTATTTTCGGAGGTACCGGGGAGTTACGGGAATACAAGGAAGAAGCAATGGGCCTTAATGGGCCTTAGTGGGAAGGACCGGGAGGTGGCGCGCGCCCCTCCCAAGCCCAGTATGAATTGGACAATGGGTTTGGGGCGCGGCCCCTCTCTCCCTTCCTTCCCCTCTTTCCCCATTTCCCCCTTCTCCTAGTTGGACTAGGAAAGGAGGAAACATACTCCAACTAGGAGTAGGAATCCTACTCCCCTGGCGCGCCTCTCCTAGGGCCGGCCTCCTCCCCCCTTGCTACTTTATATACGGGGGCAGGGGGGCACCTCTAGACACACAAGTTGATCTTCAAGATCGTTCTCTTAGCCGTGTGCGGTGCCCCCCTCCACCATAGACCTCGGTAATATTGTAGTGGTGCTTAGGCGAAGCCCTGCGACAGTAGAACATCAAGATCGTCACCACGCCGTCGTGCTGGCGGAACTATTCCCCAACACTTTGCTGGATCGGAGTCCGGGGATCGTCATCAAGCTAAACGTGTGCTAAAACTCAGAGGTGCCGTAGTTTCGGTGCTTGATCGGTCGGGCCGTGAAGACGTACGACTACATCAACCGCGTTATCATAATGCTTCCGCTGTCGGTCTACGAGGGTACGTAGATTACACTCTCCCCTCTCATTGCTATGCATCACCATGATCTTGCGTGTGCGTAGGAAAATTTTGAAATTACTACGTTCCCCAACAATTTTTGGTATAGAGATGTAAAGTAAAAAGTAAAAGCAAAGCAATAATAAAGTGATGGAGATTGATATGATGAGAAAGAGACGCGGGGGCCATAGGTTTCACTAGTGGCTTCTCTCAAGAGCATAAGTATTTACGGTGGGTGAACAAATTACTGTTGAGCAATTGACAGAATTGAGCATAGTTATGAGAATATCTAGGTATGATCATGTATATAGGCATCACGTCCGAGACGAGTGGACGGAAACGATTTTGCATCTACTACTATTACTCCACTCATCGACCGCTATCCAGCATGCATCTAGAGTATTAAGTTAAAAACAGAGTAATGCCTTAAGCAAGATGACATGATGTAGAGGGATAGTTTCATGCAATATGATAAAAAAACCATCTTGTTATCCTCGATGGCAACGATACAATACGTGCCTTGCTGCCCCTTCTGTCACTGGGAAAGGACACCGCAAGATCAAACCCAAAGCTAAGCACTTCTCCCATGGCAAGAACAACCAATCTAGTAGGCCAAACCAAACTGATAATTCAAAGAGACTTGCAAAGATAACCAATCATACATAAAAGAATTCAGAGAAGATTCAAATATTATTCATAGATAGACTTGATCATAAACCAACAATTCATCGGTCTCAACAAACACACTGCAAAAAGAAGATTACATCGAATAGATCTCCATGAGAGAGGGGGAGAACATTGTATTGAGATCCAAAAAGAGAGAAGAAGCCATCTAGATACTAGCTATGGACCCGTAGGTCTGAAGTAAACTACTCACAATTCATCAGAGGGGCTTGGATGATGATGTAGAAGCCCTCCGTGATCGATGCCCCCTCCGACGGAGCTCCAGAACAGGCCCCAAGATGGGATATCGGGGATACAGAAAGTTGCGGCGGTGGAATTAGGTTTTTGGCTTCATCCCCGATCGTTTGGGGGTACGTGGATATATAGGAAGAAGAAGTACGTCGGTGGAGCTTCGAGGGGCCATGAGGCAGGGGGAGCGCCCTAGGGGGGGCGCCCTCCACCCTCGTGACCACCTCGTGGCTTTCTTGATGGAGGGTCCAAGTCTCATGGATCTTATCTAATGAGAAAATCACGTTTCCAAAGGTTTCATTCCGTTTGGACTCCATTTGATATTCCTTTTCTTCAAAACCCTAAAACAGGCAAAAAACATCAATTCTTGGCTGGGCCTCCGGTTAATAGGTTAGTCCCAAAAATAATATAAAAGTGGTAAATAAAGCCCAATAATGTCTAAAACGGTAGATAATATAGCATGGAGCAATCAAAAATTATAGATACGTTGGAGACGTATCAACTACGATGAGACCTTCTCACCCGTAGTGATGCTTAAGTCTGTCTGAATCATGTTACAATTGCCGCATTTTATGATTATGAAATTTGGCAAACGGATGTCAAAACTGCATTCCTTAATGGATTTCTTAAATAAAAGTTGTATATGAGGCAACCAGAAGGTTTTGTCGATCCTAAAGGTTCTAACAAAGTGTGCAAGCTCCAGCGATCCATTTATGGACTGGTGCAAGCATCTTGGAGTTGGAATATACGCTTTGATAGTGTGATCAAAGCATATGGTTTTATACATACTTTTGGAGAAGCTTGTATTTACAGGAAAGTGAGTGGGAGCTCTGTAGCATTTCTAATATTATATGTGGATGACATATTGTTGATTGGAATAATACAGAATTTCTGGATAGCATAAAAGGATACTTGAATAAGAATTTTTCAATGAAAGACCTCGGTAAAGCTACTTATATATTGGGCATCAAGATCTATAGAGATAGATCAAGACACTTAATAGGACTTTCACAAAGCACATACCTTGGTAAAGTTTTGAAGAAGTTCAAAATGGATCAGTCAAAGAAAGGGTTCTTGCTTGTCTTACAAGGTGTGAAGTTGATTCAGACTCAATGCCCGACCACTACAGAGGATAGAGAGAAAATGAAAGTCATTCCCTATGCCTCAGCCATAGGTTCTATCATGTATGCAATGCTGTGTACCAGACCTGATGTGTGCCTTGCTATAAGTTTAGCAGGGAGGTACCAAAGTAATCCATGAGTGGATTACTGCATAGTGGTCAAGAACATCCTGAAATACCTGAAAAGGACTAAGGATATGTTTGTCGTTTATGTGGGTGACAAAGAGCTTGTCGTAAATGGTCACGTCGATGCAAGCTTTGACTCTGGTCCGGACGACTCAAAGTCGCAAACCGAATACGTATTTATATTGAATGGTGGAGTTGTAAGTTGGTGCAGTTGCAAGCAGAGCGTCATGGCGGGATCTACATGTGAAGCGGAGTACATAGCTGCTTCGGAAGCAACAAATGAAGGAGTCTGGATGAAGGAGTTCATATCCTATCTAGGTGTAATACCTAGTGCATCGGGTCCATTGAAAATATTTTGTGACAATACTGGAGCAATTGCCTTAGCGAAGGAATCCAGATTTCACAAGAGAACCAAACACATCAAGAGACGCTTCAATTCCATCCGCGATCAGGTCAAGGAGGGAGACATAGAGATTTGCAAAATGCATACGGATCTGAATATTGCAGACCCGTTGACTAAGCCTCTTCCACGAGCAAAACATGACCAGCACCAAGACTCCATGGGTGTTAGAATCATTACTATGTAATCTTGATTATTGACTCTAGTGCGAGTGGGAGATTGAAGTAAATATGCCCTAGAGGCAATAATAAAGTTGTTATTTATATTTCCTTATATCATGATAAATGTTTATTATTCATGCTAGAATTGAATTAACAGGAAACTTAGTACATGTGTGAATACATAGACAAAACAGAGTGTCCCTAGTATGCCTCTACTTGACTAGCTACTTAATGAAAGATGGTTAAGTTTCCTGACCATAGACATGTGTTGTCATTTGATGAACGGGATCACATCATTAGAGAATGATGTGATGGACAAGACCCATCCGTTAGCTTAGCATTATGAGCGTTTAGTTTTATTGCTATTTCTTTCTTCATGGCTTATACATATTCCTCTGACTATGACATTATGCAACTCCCGATTACTAGAGGAACACCTTGTGTGCTATCAAACATCACAGCGTAACTAGGTGATTATAAATATGCTCTACAGGTGTCTCCGAAGGTGTTTGTTGGGTTGGCATAGATCAAGATTAGGATTTGTCACTCCAAGTATCGGAGAGGTATCTCTGGGCCCTCTCGGTAATGCACATCACTATATGCCTTGCAAGCAATGTGACTAATGTGTTAGTTGCGGGATGATGTATTACAGAATGAGTAAGGAGACTTGCCGGTAAGGAGATTGAACTAGGTATGGTGATACCGACGATCGAATCTCGGGAAAATAACATACTGATGACAAAGGGAATGACGTATGTTGTTATGCGGTTTGACTGATAAAGATCTTCGATGAATATGTAGGAACCAATATGAGCATCCAGGTTCCACTATTGGTTATTGACCGGAGATGTGTCTCGGTCATGTCTACATAGTTCTCGAACCCATAGGGTTCGCACGCTTAACGTTCGATGATGATTTGTATTATGAGTTATGTATTATGGTGACCGAAGTTTGTTCGGAGTCCCAGATGTGATCACGGACATGACGAGGAGTGTCGAAATGGTCGAGACGTAAAGATTCATATATTGGAAGGTTATATACGGACACCCGAATGATTCCGAAGAGGTTCCAGGATTTTTCGGAGTACCGGGAGGTTACCGGACCCCTCCCCCCCCCCCCCCGGGAAAGTTAATGGGCCTCATGGGCCATAGTGGAGAGAGAGGGGGGAAGGCCAGAAGAGGAGGCGTGCGCCTTTCCCAGCCCAATCCGAATTGGACAAGGGGTGCCCCCCCCCCTTTCCTTCTCCCTCTCCCCTCTTTCCTCTTACCCCTTTCCATTGGAAGTTAGGGAGGGGTGAATCCTACTGTTGGGGATCGTAGTAGAAATTTAAAATTTTCTACGCATCACCAAGATCAATCTATGGAGTAATCTAGCAACGAGGGGAAGGAGAGTGCATCTACATACCCTTGTAGATCGCTAAGCGGAAGCGTTCAAGTGAACGGGGTTGATGGAGTCGTACTCGTCGTGATCCAAATCACCGATGATCCTAGCGCCGAACGGACGGCACCTCCATGTTCAACACACGTACGGGATAGAGACGTCTCCCACGCTTTGATCCAGCAAGGAGGAGGGAGATGTTGAGGAAGAGAGTCCAACAGCAGCACGGCGGCGTGGTGGTGATGGAGCTCGTGGTTCTCCAGCAGGGCTTCGCCAAACACTATGGAGGAGGAGGAGGTGTAGGAGGAGGGAGGGCTGCGCTAGGCTCAAGGGTGTGGCCGCCCTCCCACCCCTCCACTATTTATAGGTAGGGAGAGAGGGGGCCGCCCCCCCTAGATCCCATCTAGGGTTGGGGGAGGCGGCCAAGGGGGGAGGAGTGCCTCCCAAGTCAAGTGGAGGCCCTCCCCCTTAGGGTTTCCCCTCTCCCATGCGCATGGGCCTTGGGGGGGCTGGTGCCCTTGGCCCATTAAGGTTAGGGCACCCCCTACAGCCCATTCTGCTGTATTGGACATGGTGGAACATTTTCCCGACCTCCGGACCCCTCCGGAATCCTCCGGAAGCTTCCCGGTACAATACCGGAAAAAACCGAACTTTTCCCGGAACCCGAACAACAACTTTCCATATATAAATCTTTACCTCCGGACCATTCCGGAACTCCTCGTGATGTCCGGGATCTCATCCGGGACTCCGAACAACATTCAGTAATCACATACAAGTCTTCCTAATAACCCTAGCGTCATCGAACCTTAAGTGTGTAGACCCTACAGGTTCGGGAACCATGCAGACATGACCGAGACAACTCTCCGGCCAATAACCAACAGCGGGATCTGGATACCCATGTTGGCTCCCACATGTTCCACGATGATCTCATCGGATGAACCACGATGTCGAGGATTCAATCAATCCCGTATTCAATTTCCTTTGTCCAGTGGTATTGTACTTGCCCGAGATTCGATCGTCGGTATCCCGATACCTTGTTCAATCTCGTTACCGGCAAGTCTCTTTACTCGTTTTGTAACACATCATCCCGTGATCAACTCCTTGGTCACATTGTGCACATTATGATGATGTCCTACCGAGTGGGCCTAGAGATACCTCTCCATTTATACAGAGTGACAAATCCCAGTCTCGATTCGTGCCAACCCAACAGACACTTTCGGAGATACCTGTAGTGAACCTTTATAGCCACCCAGTTACGTTGTGATGTTTGGTACACCCAAAGCACTCCTACGGTATCCGGGAGTTGCACAATCTCATGGTCTAAGGAAATGATACTTGACATTAGAAAAGCTTTAGCATACGAACTACACGATCTTTATGCTAGGCTTAGGATTGGGTCTTGTCCATCACATCATTCTCCTATTGATGTGATCCCGTTATCAACGACATCCAATATCCATGGTCAGGAAACCGTAACCATCTATTGATCAACGAGCTAGTCAACTAGAGGCTTACTAGGGACATGGTGTTGTCTATTTATCCACACATGTATCTGAGTTTCCTATCAATACAATTTTAGCATCGATAATAAACGATTATCATGAACAATGAAATATGAATAATAACTAATTTATTATTGCCTCTAGGGCATATTTCCAACACCTACTAGGAGTGGAGTCCTAGTAGGCCTCCCCCCATGGCGCACCACCCCTAGGGCCAGCTACCTCCTCCTCTCCTCCTTTATATACGGGGGTGTGGGGCACCCCAAAGACACAACAATAGTTCTCTTAGCCTTGTGCGATGCCCCCCTCCATAGTTTACTCCACCGATCATAGCATCGTAGTGCTTAGACGAAGCCCTGCACGGATCACATCACCATCACCATCACCATGCCGTCGTGCTGACGGAACTCTCCCTCGACCCTCTGCTGGATCAAGAGATCGAGGGACGTCATCCAGCTGAACGTGTGTTGAACACGGAGGTGTCGTACGTTCGGTACTTGGATCGGTTGGATCGTGAAGACGTCCGACTACATCGACCGCATTAACCTAACGCTTCCGCTTTCGGTCTACGAGGGTACGTGGTCTCCCTCTCTCGTTGCTATGCATCTCCAAGATAGATCTTGCGTGAACATAGGATTTTTTTTGAAATTGCATGTTATGTTCCCCAACAATAAGATCCATTTTGAACATTGACAATTGTTTTTAAACTTTGTTAAGTTTCGACCGTTGAAACTTAGACGTGGGAACGACAAAATCTTACGTTTTGGAATCTGCGACCAACAAAATAGTAATTTAAATATCAGCTTCCGAAACTTGGTGCAAGCGACCGACAAACTCGTAAGTTTCAGAACCCTCGATCGAGAAAGTGAGTAAATTGCTCAAAACCAACACATTTATGGCTAGGATACTCCAAAACTGCCGCTTTTGCCAAAAACCACAAAAAACCACCAACTCTACGGCACATGACTAACAAATGCCACTGATTTGCATATTAGACGCGTTTAAAAGCAAAACTGACAGATTTGACGCACACGTCAGGGTGACATGGAACGCCTATGTGGATAGGATGCTGAGGTGGCCATGGGTCCCACATGTCATCCCCATTGTCTTCTCCCCCTATATTCCTACCTTATCTCTATCTCCTCCGTCTCCTAGTCGCATCGCAACGCCGCTGCTGCAACCTTCTCTGATCGCTGCCCGCCTCCTGGTCGCGTCGCACCGCCGTCCTTCCTGGTCTGCCGCTGGAGCTCCATGGCCGGTGAGGGAGAGGAGCCAGCCATCCTCTGCTCGATCTAGTCGCCGACCCAGCCGCCACTGCAGCTACAAGCACGCCCGTCCCTCACTCCCTCCTAGTCTGCCCCCGTGGCCTCGCTGCCACCTTCCACGCCTAGCGGGCGCTGGTGGCCTCGCCATGCCTGTGGGCGGCGCTAGACCTCCGCCGCCGCGGCCTCCCTGGCGCCTCGATACGCGACCCACCTGCACAGCCTCCACATCGCCGGTCACGCCACCGTGAAGGCCGCCTCCTTCCTCTGCATGCTCCGCCTCTCCGGCTACCATGACCACACCGACGCCGTGCTCGTCATCCTCGCAGCATGCCATGGGGATCTCGGCGAGCTCCACATTGGCCCCGACCCGCGCGACCGCATCTCCAGCGATGGTCTCCGCAGTGTCGCCTTCTGCCACGCGCATCGCCGCCTCTCCAGCCTCTGCGAGGTCGCCGACGCCCTCGCCTCCCAAGCGTCCCACTGCTGGCTGTTGGAAATATGCCCTAGAGGCAATAATAAATTGATTATTATTATATTTCCTTGTTCATGATAATCGTTTATTATCCATGCTAGAATTGTATTGATAGGAAACTCAGATACATGTGTGGATACATAGACAACACCATGTCCCTAGTAAGCCTCTAGTTGACTAGCTCGTTGATCAATAGATGGTTACGGTTTCCTGACCATGGACATTGGATGTAGTTGATAACGGGATCACATCATTACGAGAATGATGTGATGGACAAGACCCAATCCTAAGCATAGCACTATATCGTGTAGTTCGTATGCTAAAGCTTTGCTAATGTCAAGTATCATTTCCTTAGACCATGAGATTGTGCAACTCCCGGATACCGTAGGAATTCTTTGGGTGTGCCAAACGTCACAACGTAACTGGGTGGCTATAAAGGTACACTACAGGTATCTCCAAAAGTGTCTGTTGGGTTGGCACGAATCGAGACTGGGATTTGTCACTCCGTGTAAGCGGAGAGGTATCTCTGGGCCCACTCGGTAGGACATCATCATAATGTGCACAATGTGATCAAGGAGTTGATCACGGGATGATGTGTTACAGAACGAGTAAAGAGACTTGCCGGTAACGAGATTGAACAAGGTATCGGGATACCGACGATCGAATCTCGGGCAAGTATCGTACCGATAGACAAAGGGAATTGTATACGGGATTGATTAAGTCCTTGACATCGTGGTTCATCCGATGAGATCATCGTGGAACATGTGGGAGCCAACATGGGTATCCAGATCCCGCTGTTGGTTATTGACCGGAGAACGTCTCGGTCATGTCTGCATGTCTCCCGAACCCGTAGGGTCTACACACTTAAGGTTCGATGACGCTAGGGTTATAAAGGAAGTTTGTATGTGGTTACCGAATGTTGTTCGGAGTCCCGGATGAGATCCCGGACGTCACGAGGAGTTCCGGAATGGTCCGGAGGTAAAGATTTATATATGGGAAGTCCTGTTTTGGTCACCGGAAAAGTTTCGGGGTTTATCGGTAACGTACCGGGACCACCGGGAGGGTCCCGGGGGTCCACCAAGTGGGGCCACCAACCCCAGAAGGCTGCGTGGGCCAAGTGTGGGAGGGGACCAGCCCCTAGGAGGGCTGGTGCACCCCCCACAAGGGGCCCAAGGCGCAAGAAAGAGTGGGAGGGGGCAAACCCTAGTCCAGTTGGGCCTTAAGGCCCACCTAGTGGGCTCCTTCCCCTCTCCCCCCTCTTGGCCGCCACCCTTGGCCCCATCTAGGGCTGCCGCCCCCCCTAGGGGTGGGAACCCTAGAGGGGGCGCAGCCCTCCCCTTCCCCTATATATATGAGGCCTAAGGGGGCTGCCCAACGGACACGCGATGAGATCTCTCTTGGTGCAGCCCCGCGTCTCTCTCTCCCTCCTCTTCTGTGGTGCTTGGCGAAGCCCTGCAGGATAGCCACGCTCCTCCATCACCACCACGCCATTGTGCTGCTGCTGGAAGGAGTCTTCCTCATCCTCTCCCTCTCTCCTTGCTGGATCAAGGCGTGGGAGACGTCACCGGGCTGTACGTGTGTTGAACGCGGAGGTGCCGTCCATTCGGCACTTGGTCATCGGTGATTTGAATCACGACGAGTACGACTCCATCAACCCCGTTCACTTGAACGCTTCCGCTTAGCGATCTACAAGGGTATGTAGATGCACTCTCCTTCCCCTCGTTGCTAGTCTCTCCATAGATAGATCTTGATGACACGTAGGAAAATTTTGAATTTCTGCTACGTTACCCAACAGTGGCATCATGAGCTAGGTCTATTGCGTAGATTCTATGCACGAGTAGAACACAAAGTAGTTGTGGGCGTTGATTTTGTTCAATATGCTTGCCGTTACTAGTCTTATCTTGATTCGGCGGCATCGTGGGATGAAGCGGCCGGGACCGACCTTACACGTACTCTTACGTGAGACTGGTTCCACCGACTGACATGCACTAGTTGCATAAGGTGGCTAGCGGGTGTCTGTCTCTCCCACTTTAGTCGGATCGGATTTGATGAAAAGGGTCCTTATGAAGGGTAAATAGCAATTGGCATATCACGTTGTGGTCTTTGCGTAGGTAAGAACCGTTCTTGCTAGAAACCCATAGCAGCCACGTAAAACATGCAAACAACAATTAGAGGACGTCTAACTTGTTTTTGCAGGGTATGCCATGTGATGTGATATGGCCAAAGGATGTGATGAATGATATATGTGATGTATGAGATTGATCATGTTCTTGTAATAGGAATCACGACTTGCATGTCGATGAATATGACAACCGGCAGGAGCCATAGGAGTTGTCTTTATTTATTTATGACCTGCGTGTCAACTTAAACGTCATGTAATTACTTTACTTTATTGCTAACCGTTAGCCATAGTAGTAGAAGTAATAGTTGGTGAGGCAACTTCATGAAGACACGATGATGGAGATCATGATGATGGAGATCATGGTGTCATGCCGGTGACGATGATGATCATGGAGCCCCGAAGATGGAGATCAAAAGGAGCAAAGTGATGATGGCCATATCATGTCACTATTTGATTGCATGTGATGTTTATCATGTTTATACATCTTATTTGCTTAGAACGACGGTAGTAAATAAGATGATCCCTTACAACAATTTCAAGAAGTGTTCTCCCCTAACTGTGCACCGTTGCGACAGTTCGTGTTTCGAAGCACCACGTGATGATCGGGTGTTAGATTCTAACGTTCACATACAACGGGTGTAAGACAGATTTACACACGCAAAACACTTAGGGTTAACTTGACGAGCCTAGCATGTACAGACATGGCCTCGGAACACAGAAGACCGAAAGGTCGAGCATGAGTCGTATAGAAGATACGATCAACATGAAGATGTTCACCGACGTTGACTAGTCCGTCTCACGTGATGATCGGACACGGCCTAGTTGACTCGGATCATGTAATCACTTAGATGACTAGAGGGATGTCTATCTAAGTGGGAGTTCATAAGATGAACTTAATTATCCTGAACATAGTCAAAAGGATTTTGCAAATTATGTCGTAGCTCACGCTATAGTTCTACTGTTTAGATATGTTCCTAGAGGAAAATTAGTTGAAGGTTGATAGTAGCAAGTATGCGGACTAGGTCCGTAAACTGAGGATTGTCCTCATTGCTTCTTAGAAGGCTTATGTCCTTAATGCACCGCTCAGTGTGCTGAACCTCGAACGTCGTCTGTAGATGTTGCGAACATCTGACATACACGTTTTGATAACTACATAATAGTTCAGTTAAACGGTTTAGAGTCGAGGCACCAAAGACATTTTGAAACATCGCGAAACATATGAGATGTTTTGAGGGCTAAAATTGGGATTTCAAGATCGTGCCCACGTCAAGAGGTATAAGACCTCCGACAATTTTCTTAGCCTGCAAACTAAGGAGAAAAGCTCAATTGTTGAGCTTGTGCTCAGATTGTCTGAGTACAACAATCATTTGAATCGAGTGGGAGTTGATCTTCCAGATGAGATAGTGATGTTTCTCCGAAGTCATTACCACCAAGCTGCTAGAGCTTCGTGATGAACTATAATATATCAGGGACATATATGATGATCCTTTAGATATTCGCGATGTTTGACACCGCAAAAGTAGAGATCAAGAAGGAGCATCAATTGTTGATGGTTAGTGAAACCACTAGTTTCAAGAAGGGCAAGGGCAAGAAGGGATACTTCATGAAACGGCAATTCAGCTGCTGCTCTGGTGAAGAAACCCAAGGTTGAACCCAAACCCGAGACTAAGTGCTTCTGTAATAAGGGGAACAGCCACTGGAGCAGAATTACCCTAGATACTTGGTAGATGAGAAGGCTGGCAAGGTCGATAGAAGTATATTGGATGTACATTGTGTTAATGTGTACTTTACTAGTACTCCTAGTAGCACCAGGGTATTAGATACCGGTTCGGTTGCTAAGTGTTAGTAACTTGAAATAAAAGCTACGGAATAAGCGGAAACTAGGTAAAGGTGAGCTGACGATATGTGTTGGAAGTGTTTCCAATGTTGATATGATCAAGCATCGCACGCTCCCTCTACCATCGAGATTGGTGTTTGCGTTGAGCATAGACATGATTGGATTATGTCCATCGCAATACGGTTATTCATTTAAGGAGAACAATGGTTACTCTGTTTATTTGAATAATGCCTTCAATGGTCTTACACCTAAAATGAATGGTTCATTGAATCTCGATCGTAGTGATACACATGTTCATGCCAAAAGATATAAGATAGTAATGATAGTACCACCCACTTGTGGCACTACCGCGTAAGTCATATCGGTATAAAACGCATGAAGAAGCTCCATGTTGATGGATCTTTGGGCTCACTCGTTTTGAAAAGTTTGAGACATGCGAACCATGTCTGTTGGTATATATGCATGAAGAAACTCCATGCAAATGGACCGCTTTGTACTCACTTGATTTTGAATCACTTGAGACATGCAAATCATACCACATGGGCAAGATGACTGAAAGCCTCGGTTTTAGTAAAATGGAACTAGAAAGAAACTTGTTGGAAGTAATGCATTTTGATGTGTGCAGTCCAATGAGTGCTGAGGCATGTAGTGGATATCGTTATGTTCTTACTTCACAGATGATTTTGTTGAGTATATTTACTTGATGAATCACGAGTCTGAATTATTGAAAGGTTCAAGTAATTTCAGGGTGAAGTTTAAAGATCGTCGTGACGAGAGGATAAAGTATCTATGATATGATCATAGAGATGAATATCTGAATTACGAGTTTGGCACAGAATTAAGACATTGTGGAAATTGTTTCACAACCAATACAGCCTGGAACACCATAGTGTGATGGTGTGTCCGAACATCATAACTGCACCCTATTGGATATGATGCATACCATGATGTCTCTTATCGAATTACCACAATAGTTTATGGGTTAGGCATTAGAGACAACCACATTCACTTTAAATAGGGCACCACGTAATTCCGATGAGATGACACCGTATGAACTATGGTTTAGAGAAACCTAAGCTGTCATTTCTTAAAAGGTTTGGGGCTGCGACGCTTAGGTGAAAAGTTTCAGGCTGATAAGCTCGAACCCAAAGCGGATAAATGCATCTTCATAGGACACCCAAAACAGTTGGGTATACCTCCTGTCTTAGATCCGAAAGCAATAAGGGATTGTTTCTAGAATTGGCTCCTTTCTCGAGGAAAAGTTTCTCTCGAAAGAATTAAGTGGGAGGATGGTGGAAACTTGATGAGGTTATTGAACCATCTCTTCAACTAGTGTATTGCAGGGCACAGGAAATTGTTCCTGTGGCACCTACACCAATTGAAGTGGAAGCTTATGATATTGATCATGAGACTACGGATCAAGTCACTCCCAAACCTCGTAGGATGACAAGGATGCGTACTACTTCTGAGTGGTACGTAATCCTGTCTTGGAAGTCATGTTGCTAGACAACAATGAACCTACGAGCTATGGAGAAGCGATGGTGGGCCCGGATTCCGATAAATGGCTCGAGGCCATAAAATCCGAGAGAGGATCCATGTATGAAAACAAAGTGTAGACTTTGGAAGAACTACTTGATGGTCGTAAGGCTGTTGAGTACAGATGGATTTTAAAAAGGAAGACGGACAATGATGGTAAATGTCACCATTTAAGAAAGCTCGACTTGTCGTTAAGATGGTTTCGACAAGTTCAAGGAGTTGACTACGATGAGACTTTCTCACCTGTAGCGATGCTAAAAGTCTGTTGGAATTATATTAGCAGTTACTGCACTATTTATGAAATCTTGCAGATAGGATGTCAAAACATTGTTTCCTCGACGATTTATGAGGAAAGGTTGTATGTGATACAACCGGAAAGTTTTTGTCTATCCTGAAATATGCTAATAAGTATGCAAAGCTCCAGCAATCCTTCTGAGGACTGGAGTGAGCATCTCGGAGTTGGAATGTATGCTTTGATGATGATCAAAGATTTTGGTGTATACAAAGTTTATGAGAAACTTGTATTTCCAAAGAAGTGAGTGGGAGCACTATAGAATTTCAGATGAGTATATGTTGTTGACATATTGTTGATCAGAAATGATGTAGAATTTCTAAAGAAAGCATATAGGGTTATTTGGAAAGTGTTTTTCAATGGAAAGCCTGGATTAAGCTACTTGAACATTGAACATCAAGATCTATAAGGATAGATCAAAATGCTTAATGGTACTTTCAAATGAGCACATACCTTGACATGATCTTGAAGGTGTTCAAGATGGATCAGTCAAAGAAGAAGTTCTTGCCTGAGTTGTAAGGTATGAAGTCAAGACTTAAAGCACGACCACGGCAGAATAGAGAGAAAGGACGAAGGTCGTCCCCTATGCTTAAGACATAGGCTCTACAGTATGCTATGCTGCGTACCGCACCTGAAGTGTGCCTTGCCATGAGTCAGTCAAGGGGTACAAGAGTGATCCAAGAATGGATCACAGGACAGCGGTCAAAGTTATCCTTAGTAACTAGTGGACTAAGGAATTTTTCTCGATTATGGAGGTGGTAAAGAGTTCGTCGTAAAGGGTTACGTCGATGCAAGCTTAACACCTATCCGGATAGCTCTGAGTAGAGATACCGGATACGTATAAGGGAGCAACAGTTTAGAATAGCTCCAAGTAGAACAGTTATTTGGAATAGCTCCAAATAGAACATGATAGCTACATCTAGGAGATGACATAGAGATTTGTAAAGCACACACGGATCTGAAAGGTTCAGACCCGTTGACTAAAACCTCTCTCACAAGCAACATGATCAAACCCAGAACTCATCGAGTGTTGATCACATGGTAAATGTGAACTAGATTATTGACTCTAGTAAAACTCTTTGGGTGTTAGTCACATGGTGATGTGACCTTGAGTGTTAATCACATAGCGATGTGAACTGGATTATTGACTCTAGTGCAAGTGGGAGACTGTTGGAAATATGCCCTAGAGGCAATAATAAATTGATTATTATTATATTTCCTTGTTCATGATAATCGTTTATTATCCATGCTAGAATTGTATTGATAGGAAACTCAGATACATGTGTGGATACATGGACAACACCATGTCCCTAGTAAGCCTCTAGTTGACTAGCTCGTTGATCAATAGATGGTTACGGTTTCCTGACCATGGACATTGGATGTAGTTGATAACGGGATCACATCATTAGGAGAATGATGTGATGGACAAGACCCAATCCTAAGCATAGCACTAGATCGTGTAGTTCGTATGCTAAAGCTTTGCTAATGTCAAGTATCATTTCCTTAGACCATGAGATTGTGCAACTCCCGGATACCGTAGGAATGCTTTGGGTGTGCCAAACGTCACAACGTAACTGGGTGGCTATAAAGGTACACTACAGGTATCTCCAAAAGTGTCTGTTGGGTTGGCACGAATCGAGACTGGGATTTGTCACTCCGTGTAAGCGGAGAGGTATCTCTGGGCCCACTCGGTAGGACATCATCATAATGTGCACAATGTGATCAAGGAGTTGATCACGGGATGATGTGTTACAGAACGAGTAAAGAGACTTGCCGGTAACGAGATTGAACAAGGTATCGGGATACCGACGATCGAATCTCGGGCAAGTATCGTACCGATAGACAAAGGGAATTGTATACGGGATTGATTAAGTCCTTGACATCGTGGTTCATCCGATGAGATCATCGTGGAACATGTGGGAGCCAACATGGGTATCCAGATCCCGCTGTTGGTTATTGACCGGAGAACGTCTCGGTCATGTCTGCATGTCTCCCGAACCCGTAGGGTCTACACACTTAAGGTTCGATGACGCTAGGGTTATAAAGGAAGTTTGTATGTGGTTACCGAATGTTGTTCGGAGTCCCGGATGAGATCCCGGACGTCACGAGGAGTTCCGGAATGGTCCGGAGGTAAAGATTTATATATGGGAAGTCCTGTTTTGGTCACCGGAAAAGTTTCGGGGTTTATCGGTAACGTACCGGGACCACCGGGAGGGTCCCGGGGGTCCACCAAGTGGGGCCACCAACCCCAGAAGGCTGCATGGGCCAAGTGTGGGAGGGGACCAGCCCCTAGGAGGGCTGGTGCGCCCCCCATAAGGGGCCCAAGGCGCAAGAAAGAGTGGGAGGGGGCAAACCCTAGTCCAGTTGGGCCTTAAGGCCCACCTAGTGGGCTCCTTCCCCTCTCCCCCCTCTTGGCCGCCACCCTTGGCCCCATCTAGGGCTGCCGCCCCCCCCCCTAGGGGTGGGAACCCTAGAGGGGGCGCAGCCCTCCCCTTCCCCTATATATATGAGGCCTAAGGGGGCTGCCCAACGGACACGCGATGAGATCTCTCTTGGTGCAGCCCCGCGTCTCTCTCTCCCTCCTCTTCTGTGGTGCTTGGCGAAGCCCAGCAGGATAGCCACGCTCCTCCATCACCACCACGCCATTGTGCTGCTGCTGGAAGGAGTCTTCCTCATCCTCTCCCTCTCTCCTTGCTGGATCAAGGCGTGGGAGACGTCACCGGGCTGTACGTGTGTTGAACGCGGAGGTGCTGTCCGTTCGGCACTTGGTCATCGGTGATTTGAATCACGACGAGTACGACTCCATCAACCCCGTTCACTTGAACGCTTCCGCTTAGCGATCTACAAGGGTATGTAGATGCACTCTCCTTCCCCTCGTTGCTAGTCTCTCCATAGATAGATCTTGATGACACGTAGGAAAATTTTGAATTTCTACTACGTTCCCCAACACTGGCTCCTCCACTGCCTCGCCCTAATGGCAGACGGCTCCTCTACCGTACTGCACCCTGCCGTGGGCTCACTGATGCGTGGGGCCGGGCCCACGTGTCAGTGGGCTGACGGCACGTCAGAGGAGCTGCGTCCGCCCTAATGCCAGGGGAGAGAGGGGGGAACAAAGATCTGAGGGGGAGGGGAGGAAGAAGTGAGATGTGAGGCTGGCAGGTGGGACCCCATCCACCTCAGCAGGTCAACAGATTGACTAGGACTAGTTTTTGCCACATCAGCCTGACAGATGGGTCCCACCCATCAGTTCCACTGTTAGATGAGGATTATTTCTGAATTAGTGCGATTTGTTACCCGCTTGCCGTAGAGTTGATGGTTTTTGTGGTTTTCGACAAAATCAGTAGTTTTGGAGTACCCTAACCACAAATGTAGTGGTTTTGAGAAATTTACTCCGAGAAAGTTCAGGTTTTCAAAACTAACTTAAAATTTATTGTTCCCTCGTACGGTCTTGTGCGGGTTCCAATGACTTTACGGGCCGTGAGGTAATTGGGAGGCTTGCAGGACTGGGCAGGTGGGTGCACTAGTGCAGAACCGGGCAATAGCACCGGTTCGTAAGGCCCTTTAGTGCCGGTTCCATAACCGGCACTAAAGTGTGGGCACTAAAGCCCCCCCCCCCTTTAGTACCGGTCCAGCACCAACCGGTACTAAAATGTTTGGGGGGTTTTTGGTTTTATGATTTCTTTTTCATTTAATTTTGTGTTTTCCATTTTAATTCTTTTTCGTTTGCTGGTATTTTACGATACTACACATTGTACACGTTATGCATATATATGGTAGCTAGTAGAACCAATCATATATATAGATCATCAATGTCTCACAAACCACCATATTAATTCACACATGCACACATGTATAGCTATATACAATTTCTCGTACATATGCATGTTGCCTTCGGAGCCAGTTGCATTAGCCTAATTGGTGCCTTCGGAGCATGATGTCAAATTGGAAGTGGTTCATGACCTGGTCGATGGGGGCGGTAGCGGGTAATAGTATTCTCCCTTCGGATTTATGACCTGGTCGAGCAAAAATCCCGCTATTTCCTCTTGAAGTGCTTCTACGCGCTCCGTTTCTAGGAGCTTGTCCCGCACCTCTTTGAACTGTTAGGAAGGAGATCAATATGCATGTGTATTAGTTGTGTGACTATATATCGATAATGGTGTAAAAATTGTGAATAGTGTTCTGACAAGCGTACCCATTCCTATCTTTGAGATCGGCTCCTTTCGGACGCCATCATGCTAATGTTCTCGCAAACGCAGAATGCACACAGATCAGTCCCCTGCGCCTGCTTCAGGGCCTTTATTACAAGAATGGAATTTAATTTGATCATATAATAACTAATCAAGCATGATAATTAAAGAGATGGCAGCTAGCTAGCTAGCTAGTACTACTTAATTACTTACCTTGGGTCGAAACCATTTCAGCTGTCGTTTCCATTCGCCTTCCGTGACGCTGATGAACCTTGCCCAAGCCCTGCCCGCCGACAAAGAAAATGAATAAAGAGGTTATTAAATAGTTCATATCATGAAATGACGAACTAAATAGGCCGAGATATATAGTTAATAATGATTGAAATTACCTGTTAACTATCCCAAACAAGATGTTATAGTCACTATTTGCTTTGAGTAGCGAGTCCAGTATTTCAACTGTTCCGGCGTCAACTTTAATGATACACAAGATCCAGTGAAATCTGCATGCACACACGTTTGCATGTCTTAATTAAGCGGGCATATGTAAGCAAAAAACATGTAGCTAGCTAGTAGGCAAAAACAGAGAATTTGTAGTACAAGAAAGTGTGACTCACTGGAAGTTGTAAGGAAGTAGTATATCTTCATTGTATTTGAGGCACTTCAAGAACTCTAGCATGCTGTCCTCTACCTGCTTTTCATAATGCTTGTTTATTTTCCATGTGTATTCATTAACGGTGTTTGGGTCAATGAACCCAATGCCATAGCACCCACCTTTTCTCATTTCATACATCTTCATCCTGCATAATACCACAGAAAAGAATATAGTGAGGATAATTACAGGTAATGATTGATCAAAAGGATCACTACAGCTAGCTTGAGACTTAAATTACAAAAAGAAATCACTTACAGACAATAGCAACTGACGATAGATTTGTCGAGTGCGTCTTGATTGTATAACTGAAACAGTTCAGAATACTCTACGGTCACAGGTTTCTCATGGTAGTAATGATCCTTCTTGACTTGCACCATGAGGGACTCTCGATCGGATCTCTTGGTAATGTTCATGTACCATTCATGTAATTCATACATTCTCGTTGGGAGCTTCTTGACCTCTTCTGGCTTGACCAAAGGTTGGCCCCGGGCATATTTCCGTTTTATTTCCTCCTCTTTAAGCACAGGCATGTCCTCGATCTCGAGGAGTTGTCCAACAATGATTTTGAGAGTTTCAGTCTGCATTATATGCTCCTGGGTTATTACCACATCACCCACCTCGGGAACGTAAACTGTTTGGCCACAATAATATTGGGCACGCGTACTATCACATGTTGTTGGCGGCACAACAAGCGGGGGGATCGATTGCGCCGCCTGTTCTCCCAGCTGGGCAACGGTTTTCCCGCATTTTTTGACAGCTGCTTGTTGTTTGCTCGAGCTCGAGCTCGCCTCCTTCTGTAGACGTTGTCGATGTAACTTCCTAATGTGGCGCTCATAGTCTGTGTCAACAGGCTTAGGAGCTGGTGGTTGAGCCATACGAATGAAGTGGTCAACTACTTCCACAGGCACTTTCTCCCTTGGCGGCGGTGGCGGTTTCGGTCCAAAATGGGCGTCGACTTCTGCCCGCACTATGGCATTGGTTTGCTCCTCGGTCCTGTCGTAAGCCCTCTCAGGAAGAGGAGTACTGAGGTTTGGACCATATTTATATCGCTTGCCTCCGCCTGTACTTCCTGTACTATGACCTCGACTGGTACCGCTACGCACCATAGCTGTGGGGTGTCTCTTCTGCGATTGCTGAGGCGGCGGAGACGGCTGACGGGGCTGAGTTGGACGAGGAGGAGTGGTCTGAAGCTGTGCCGGACTTGGAGGAGGAGTGGCCTGAGGTTGTGCCGGACTTGGAGGAGGAGTGGACGTCTGACGTTGTGTCGGACTTGGAGGAGGAGTGGCCTGACACTTTGCCGGACTTGGAGGAGGAGGAGTGGCCTCACGCGTTCGTGGACTTGGAGCAGGAGTCTGCTGACTCGGTGGCGGACTTCGACGAGGAGTCGGGTGACGCGGTGTCGGTGGCCTTCGAAAGATGATGCAATCCTTTCTCCATAGGATGACATGATGTATGGCCTCTCCCAATGTGTGCTCGTCGTCACCTCCAGGAATGTCAAGCTGTAGCTCCGAATATGGGTCCACCACCTCATCAACCAAGACACGAGCATAGCCCGCTGGAATCGGGTTGCAATGGAAGGTTGCCTCGGGGGAATTTGAAAAAGCAACGGCGTCCGCCACCTTCATGGATATGTTCTTCATTTTGAAGTGTAGCTCGCAGTTAGTGTTCTCCATGATGTCATCCATGGGGTATCTATCCAGCACTGCGTCGCCCGGGGCGGAACCCACGCTGCTTCTCGACATGGATGGGGCGGTGCTATCCAATGCTGGATCATCCGCTAGCTGCTGCAGCTGCTGAGACCCCCTTTGCTGGCTAAGTGAGTCGATCTGCTCCTGCTGCCGCTGGAATTTAACTGCCAATTCCGCTTGACTTGCTTCTAGGCCTTGAAGGCGTTCATAGTCCCGCTTCCTCTGCTCCTCCTCCATCTTCCTCTTCTTCTCCTCTGCAATCTTCTTTCTCGCACGGGTTCTGTAGTCGGCGTTCCAGTCCGAAAACCCCTCATACCATGGAATAGCGCCCTTGCCTCGTGTTCTTCCCGGGTGTTTAGGATTTCCCAGGGCACGCGTAAGCTCGTCGTTCTCTCTGTTGGGCTGGAACACCCCCGATCGAGCCTCTTCTATTGCAACAAGTATCGCATCGTCGGCTCTGTTCAGACATGCCTTCATCGAAACATTGCCTGTCTTCGGGTCCAACTCCCCCCCATGCGCATAGAACCAAGTCCTGCACCTGGGGGGGCAGCTCTTAGTAACCGGAGTGGCACCTGCATCCTCCATCTCTTTCTCAGACTTATCCCACTTAGGCATTGCCACCGCGTAGCCACCTGGCCCCAGCTTATGGAACTTATCCTTTTTTTGGCATTCTTCTTGTTTATTCTCGACCGTTCCTTAGCTAATTCTGGATCCTTGAATTTCACGAAATCGTCCCAATGAGCACTTTGATTCTCTAGTATCCCCTCGAATACTGGAGTCTTCCTTCCTCCCTTGACGTACTTCTCCCACGTCGTTCTCTTGTGGTTCTTGAATGCAACCGCCATCTTCCTAAAAGCAGCGTCCTTGACTTTCTGCACATCTGCTTCTGTGAAATGATCTAGTAGGGTCAAATGTTCCATGAGAGTATCCCAAAGCAGTTTTTTTTATTCTCGTCGACAAAAGTAACATTTGGATGTGGCTTTGCTGGCTTTCTCCATTCTTGAAGGGAGATCGGGAGTTGGTCCTTCACAAGAACTCCGCACTGACGAACGAACGTGTCCGCAATCTTCTTAGGCGCTAATGGTTCGCCATTAGGTTTGAATGCCTCGATATTGTACTTTACGCCCTCCTTCAACTTTTTGTTCGGGCCTCGTTTCGTCCTTTTGCCTGAAGATTTGCTCAATTCGGATGGCTGAAAGAAGAAAGATCGATTCGTTAATATATCTTCAACTCATTTAAAACATGCGATGATCACCAGATTCCTGCTTATATAAATATATATACCTCGCCGGTGTTTGTTGTTTCAGGATCAACATGTTCTTCGTCGTAGTTCATGACTTCATCCATTCGGTCGTCGCGATCGAATATCATATCACCCTCTCCGGTGTTGTTTAGAAATTCGGAGCCGTCAAAATCTTCTTCATTCTGATCATCATCTGGCCCACGTATGATATCAAACATGGTCTGTTCTCTCTCTCTGTCGGTATTGTCCGCCATAGCTTTTATTTAACTATGCCAAAAGAAGTATAAAACAATTTAGTATTCAAATTACATCATCTCGAATAATAGATATAATCTCGAATACATCGTCTCGAATAATAGATATAATCTCAAATACATCGTCTCGAATAATAGATATAATCTCGAATACATCGTCTCGAATAATATATAATATTGAATAGTACATCACTGGCTAGGTAGCTAATTAAAGATCGAATACTGCGGCGCGGGCGGTGGACACCCAAAGAGAAGGAACCGTCACAGGATCATAGCTGAAGTGAGATCCCTGAAGAAACTGCCAGGTATTGGAGAACCTGCCGCCCTCTAACGCAACCATGTAGCGATGGACGTGCTCGTCCTCCTCCCTGACACGGCGACGTACCACCTCCGGCGGGGCCGGCTCCCTCCGCACCGAAACTGGCCCACGCGAACGCCACCAAACGAGATCAGGGTTGACGACTGGACCCGGGGCCGGGTTCCTCATCAAGCGGCGCACCCCTCCAGGCAGCACCTCCCAGTGCCAGCCCGGCGGAGCCTAGTCCCAGACATGGGTCAGTCGGACGTCGTTGCGGACGGGTCGACGGCGAGGATGCGGGCCGGGCATCGTCGAGAACAAATACTAGCTATATGCCCGCAAAAAGTAACATTTTTTTAATGATTGGATTTTGATAACTAAAATTTCTAACATTTCTATATAACACTAATTATGCTATTATTGCATATGTCAAAATTCTATATGTTATTTCATACTAATTAAGCATCTAACACTAAAAACAGAAAACACAACTTTTATACATCCATTAAAAAACTGAAAAACAACATTATATAAAAAATTCCATACTAATTAAACACTAATTATATCCATCTAACATGCATTCATACATATATACTAGTGAAAAAATAATAATCTAAAAAATCTAAACTAATTAAACATACAAAATACGTATATACTAATATATACATGCATTAATTCATACATATGTACGCGCGTGTGTGTGTGTGTGTGTTCATCATGCTTGTGTGTGTGTGTGTGTGTGTGCGTATGGGCTCGGGGAGGGGCGGCGCCCATGGTGGCCGACGGGGGCGAGGGAGAGGGGTTAGAGGGGGAGAGCTCACAGCGGGGCGACGGTGACGGCGAGGCGACGGCTGGGGGTGGCGACGGGCCGGGGCGGCGACGCGGGGACGGCGCGACGGGGACGGGCCCGGGGCAGCGACGGAGACGAGGGCGGCGACGGGGACGGGGGCGGCAACGGCGACGGCGTCGATCGATCGGGGCGCGCGGGGGGTGCTTCAATGGGGAAACAGAGGAAGAAACAGAGGGAGAATGAAATTTTCATAAGTGTTGTATATATAGAAGGCACCTTTAGTACCGGTTGGAGCCTGTTTTGGCCAGGCCAAGCGGCGGGAACCGCACCCCCTTTAGTATCGGTTGGTGGCACGACCCGGTACTAAAGGGTGTGCGCTGCCAGGCGAGGGGCACAAAAGTTTAGTCCCACCTCGCTAGCCGAGGGGCACTCGCACCTGCTTATAAGCCCCGCCGTCGCTGTTGTCTCGAGCTCCTCTCTTAAGCAGGCCTTCTGGGCCTACCTCTTCTGCGATGCCCTGTTGGGCCTACTGGGCTAGCGGGCCTGCATCCTGGCCCAACTTGAATTTGGGTTTCTAGTCGTATGCAGGCCGCTGTGGCCCAGTGGGTGGGCTTTTTTTCTTATTTTTTTGCTTTATTTATTTTTGTGAATAAGTTAACTTTGAAAATAGATTTTTTAGTGATTCTTTTTTTTATGTTTAATATTAGTGTGTTTTATCATTATATTCAATTTGGTAATGCTTAGGTTATTTAAAAAATGAAATGCCATTGTAACGGATGAGTTTTCGTCCGAAACCCTGATACTTCGAAACAGATTGTCCATTTTGTACACGAAGTGCATCCAGTTTTTGCGGTAACCCTCTCTACTTTTTTGCACATGCTATGTGGGTGAAATTATGATACCATGCCAACTTTTAACCTTTTCTGAGTTCATTTGAATTGCTTTTCAATTTCAGGGTCATTTAGCTGGAAAAAATCAGTAAATGCATGAAAGAATTTGCTTGCACATAAAATTTCTTCGCGTTTCAAATGCCAAAACACATAACTAGCTACCCTAACTATTACAGAGATTCCCTCCTGGGTGTGAAACACAGAAGAAAGTGATGATAGTTAAGCCGATCACATCCCAGATCTTTGGGTGTGAAACTTTTTCTTCGCGTGTGTCCCTTTGCGTCGTAGCCATGGAAAATCTTCATCATTTAACGGGATGCCCGGGTCAATATTCACTGTGAATGGAGCAATTTCATCAAACTTTTCATAATCTTCTGACTTGTCTGTCTTGTCATCCACTCCCACGATGTTTCTCTTCCCAGAAAGAACTATGTGCCGCTTTGGCCCATCGTACGATGCATTCGCTTCCTTATCTTTTCTTTTTCTTGGCTTGGTAGACATGTCCTTCACATAGAAAACCTGTGCCACATCATTGGTTAGGACGAATGGTTCGTCTGCATACGCAAGATTGTTGAGATCCACTGTTGTCATTCCGTACTGCGGGTCTTCCGTTACCCCGCCTCGTGTCATATTGACCCATTTGCACCGAAACAAAGGGACCTTCAAACCACGTCGATACTCAAGTTCCCATATGTCCTGTATATAACCATAATATGTTTCCTTTCCCGTCTTGGTTTCTGCATCAAAGCGGACATCACTATTTTGGTTGGTGCTCTTCTTATCTTGGGCGATCGTGTAAAATGTATTACCATTTATCTCGTACCCTTTGAAAGTCATTATATTCGAAGATGGTAACTGGGACAGCAAGTACAGGTCATCTTCAATAGAGGTGTCATGCATGGTCCGTGCTTGCAACCAGCTGGCGAAACTCCTGGTTTGTTCACGTGTAATCCAGTCATCAGACCGCTCCGGGTGTTTGGAGCGTAGCAAATTCTTGTGTTCATCCATATACGGAGCCACCAAGGCGGAATTCTGTAGAACTGTGTAGTGTGCTTCAGTGAGAGAATGTCCGTCCATACATATTATTTGTTCCCCTCCTAGCATGCCTTTTCCATCCAGTCTACCCTTATGCCGCGATTCAGGAACACCAATCGGTTTAAGGTCAGGAATAAAGTCAATACAAAACTCAATGACCTCCTCAGTTTGACGGCCCTTGGAGATGCTTCCTTCTAGCCTAGCACGGTTATGAACATATTTCTTTAAGACTCCCATGAACCTCTCAAAGGGGAACATATTGTGTAGAAATACAGGACCCAAAACGTTAATCTCTTCGCATAGGTGAACTAAGACGTGCGTCATGATGTTGAAGAAGGATAGTGGGAACACCAACTCGAAACTGACAAGACATTGCACCAAATCATTCTATAACCTTGGTATGATTTCTGGATCGATTACCTTCTGAGAGATTGCATTGAGAAATGCACATAGCTTCACAATGGCTAATCGAATGTTTTCCGGTAGAAGCCCCCTCAATGCAACCGGAAGCAGTTGCATCATAATCACGTGGCAGTCATGAGACTTTAGGTTCTGGAACTTTTTCTCTGCCATGTTTATTATTCTCTTTATATTCGACGAGAAGCCAGACGGTACCTTAATACTGAGCAGGCATTCAAAGAAGATTTCCTTCTCTTCTTTGGTAAGAGCGTAGCTTGCATGACCCTGATGTATGTCGTCTTTTCCATGCATACGTTGCTGGTCCTCCCGTGCCTCAGGTGTATCTTTTGTCTTCCCATACACGCCCAAGAAGCCAAGCAGGGTCACACAAAGATTCTTCGTCATGTGCATCACGTCGATTGCGGAGCGGACCTCGAGGTCTTTCCAATAGGGCAGGTCCCAAAATATAGATTTCTTCTTCCACATGGGTGCGCGTCCGTCAGCGTCATTCGGCATAGGTTGTCCACCAGGACCCTTTCCAAAGACCACCTTCAAATCCTTGACCATATCATGTACATCAGCACCAGTACGGTGGCGAGGCTTCGTCCGGTGATCCGCCTCACCTTTGAAATGCTTGCCTTTTTTTCTTACGGGATGCCTGCTCGGAAGAAATCGACGATGTCCCAGGTACACATTCTTATTAGCCAAATATATACTGTCGGTATCGTCCAAACAGTGCGTGCATGCGCGGTATCCCTTGTTTGTCTGTCCTGAAAGGTTACTGAGAGCAGGCCAATCATTGATGGTCACGAACAGCAACGCCTTTAGGTCAAATTCTTCCCCCATGTACTCATCCCACTCACGTACACCTGTTCCATTCCACAGTTGTAAGAGTTATTCAACTAATGGCCTTAGGTACACATCAATGTCGTTGCCGGGTTGCTTAGGGCCTTGGATGAGCACTAGCATCATAATGAACTTCCGCTTCATGCACAATCAAGGAGGAAGGTTATACAAACATAGAGTCACAGGCCAGGTATTATGGTTGCTGCTCTGCTCCCCAAAAGGATTAAAACCATCTGCGCTTAGACCAAACCATACGCTCCTTGCGTCATCTGCAAACTCCTTCCCGTACTTTCTTTCGATTTTTCTCCACTGCGACCCGTCAGCGGGTACTCTCAACTTTCCGTCTTTCGTACGGTCTTCTCTGTGCCATCGCATCGTCTTGGCATGCTCTTTGTTTTGGAACAAACGTTTCAACCGTGGTATTATAGGAGCATACCGCATCACCTTGGCAGGAATCTTCTTCCTGGGGCGCCGGCCCTCAACATCACCAGGGTCATCGCGGCTGATCTTATAGCGCAATGCACCACATACCGGGCAAGCGTTCAAATCTTCGTACTCACCGCGGTAGAGGATGCAATCATTAGGGCATGCATGTATCTTCTGCACCTCTAACCCTAGAGGGCAGACAACCTTCTTTGCTTCGTACGTACTCTCGGGCAATTCGTTCTCCTTTGGAAGCATATCCTTTATCATTACCAGCAACTTTCCAAATCCCTTGTCAGATACACCATTCTCTGCCTTCCATTGCAGCAATTCCAGTGTGGTGCCCAGCTTTTTCTTGTCACCTACGCAATTCGGGTACAACAATTTTTGTGATCCTCTAACATGCGCTACAACTTCTTCTCCAAATCACTTGCGCAGTTTCTCTTTGCATCGGCAATGGCCCGACCTAGATCATCAACGGGCTCATCTGATGCCTCTTCTTCAGCTTCTTCCCGCATTGCCGGCTCAGCTTCTTCCCTCATTGTTGTATCATCGTATTCAGGGAACCCATGGCCAAGATAGCTGTCGTCGTCCTCTTCTTCTTCATTGTCTTCCATCATAACCCCTCTTTCTCCGTGCTTGGTCCAAACATTATAGTGGGGCATGAAACCGGACTTAAACAGGTGGACGTGAATGGTTCTTGACGTAGAGTAATTGTGACCATTCTTACAGCGAGCACATGGACAAGGCATAAAACCATCCGCCCGCTTATTTGCCTCAGCCGCAAGCAGAAAAGTATGCACGCCTTCAACAAACTGGGGAGAGCATCGGTCATCGTACATCCATTGTCAGCTCATCTTCATTACACAACACCGAATAGATCAAATTAATACAAGTTCATACAACACTTAAATGCAACAAACAAATAACTCTCTAACTAAAGCATTTAAATGCAACAACAAATACGATCAAGATCGCAACTAAGGTAACAATGGATCCAACAGCATAATGATACCAAGCCTCACTATCGATGGCATATTTTCTAATCTTTCTAATCTTCAAGCGCATTTTCTCCATCTTGATCTTGTGATCATCGACGACATCGGCAACATGCAACTCCAATTCCATCTTCTCCCCCTCAATTCTTTTCAATTTTTCTTTCAAGTACCCGTTTTCTCTTTCAACTAAATTTAACCTCTCGACAATATGGTCGGTTGGAATTTCCGGTTCACATACCTCCTAGAAAAAATGCATATAAATCAAATACTAGCACATATATATATATATATCCTCCCAAATTACTAAACTCACAAATTAATCACTATATAAAGCATTGCAAGAGCTAATCTAGCAATGAGAGATGAAAGGACAAAGTTGCTAACCTTTGTGATGATTTGAATGGATGGGGGCCTTCAAATCTTGACAAATTTTGGGCAAAATGTGTGATGAGCTCGAGAGGAAGAGGGGAAGAACAGAGAGGAGAGGGGAAAGGGGAAGAACAGAGCGAGCTCGGGTGGACGAAGGGTTTATGTAGGACGACCTTTAGTACCGGTTCGTGCCAAGAACCAGTACTAAAGGGGCTGGAGGGGCCCCAGTCTGACAACATCCTGCCACCACTCTCATTAGTACCGGTTCGTGGCACAAACCGGTGCTAAAGGTTCGCCACGAACCGGTACTAATGAAAGCGGCCCGGCTGGCCGTTGGAACCGGCACTAATGTATACATTAGTGCCGGCTCAAATACAAACCGGCACTAATGTGCTTCACGTTTGACCCTTTTTCTACTAGTGGTGTCCGTCGGAATTTCTGGCTGGTACCCCCTACCTACCTCATCCAAACAAAAAGAAGGCCGAGGAAAATGCTCGCCTTTCCTTATACGCTCGTGCCTCACTCACCGCTTTTTTGGGCTAAACATACATAAAGTACTGTAGTTCTAGAGCAGCAACGACATAGTATACGCCTACATGGTACCCTACACTCTCCCATCTCTTTTCGCTCTTTTCCTCTTCCAACTCCATCGGCGCCGACCGGGCCCCCACCGCACAAGAAAGGTTCCAGGCTCTGGCTCATCAACTTCATCACCTCATAGATGGCGTCGCGTGCCCACAATGCTGCCATGCTCGCGTTCTTCGGCCGTGCCGCCAGCCTCAAGAGTTGCATGTATTTTCATTAAGAAATGACAATATACATCGTCATAGAAGGCACGACCAGTACAAAGCCAACCCAACACGACTACCACGACCTAAAGAGCTCTGACCCGGGAGTTTGCGATCTACAACCCTGATACAACCAAACCCACACATTGAGTGGGTGTTAAAGCAAGAAAAACATCCACTGCAGAGCGTGATCCCCAACCAGCTATAACACGACCAAAACTCGATAATCACAGTGACCACGCGTTGTGCGGCCAGCCTCAAGTTCGCCGACTCAGCCTGGGCCGGGGGCCGCTCAACAGCGCGGGAGATCAAGGGCGCCTCCATCGCCGTTGTGGCATTCCAGCAGAATCGCCCGATCGGCCCGGGCGTTGTCATCCTCGATTGCGACCAAAACGGCTCTAGTTTCGTGGCATGGAAGTCGGAGATGCTCTTGTAGCCGCCCGACGCTAGAGCGCGGCGGCGAGGCACAGGTAGGGAGCTACATGTTCAACTTAGCGGTGTAAAATTTTAGATACTTTAATGTGTAGCACTCCCACTTCTGTTTTTCTAAATATGGGAAGAAACGGAGAGTTATATACCCCCCATTGCGGCCATATGTGTTCGTTGATTGTGAAAGATTCCGGTTTCTATTCTTGGGTTATCACTTAGTAGTACCTTGCCCATTTTCCTTTTCCTAACGAGACGTGAGTACAATTATTCCCACTGAACCCAGATGTCGTCTACTGTCCGAACCCAAATCAAATACTCGAATGTGTATATACTAGTACATCTTATATGAAAAGAAAAGGAGTAAAGGACATCACTGCTGGTTGACAACTTGTCAAAATAATGGATTGATGCGACGAAAAGGAAATATGATGGATTGGACGTCTCGCAATTGGTTCTAAAGTAGGCACCATTGGATTACGCCAAAAGGACCATTAAGTTATTGTAATCGGATCCTTAGATCTGGACGTTAATCCAGAAGATATGGACGACAATCACTCTGGGTCCGCTTAGAGATCTCGTAACCTTGACTCCTTGTCCCATTAATGTCTTATTCAAATCCTTGTCCCCAAGTGAGCTGTCCCTTCACTCATTCATTCTCGTTTCTAATTACCACCGTAACCTAGACTCCTTGTCCCATTAGTAATTTGTTATTGGAACCCTTGTCGCCAGGCGAGCTGTCTCTTCGTTCATTCATTCTCGTTTCTAATTACCAGTGGCCTGGCCAGATGCGTCAGTGGTTAGATTATTTTCTTTTCAGTTTCCTGTTTAAATCTTTGTCGCCAAGCCAGCTGTCGCCTCACTCATTCATTCTCGTTCCTAATTACCAGTGGCCCCTCGCAAGTTGTGATGCGTCGCTATGGTTAGATTTTCCTCATGTAAGGAACAACTGTTTGAATATATATCGCATACAGTAATGACGATTATGGCACGCATTGGATATCCATTATCAGTTAATTACAGTAAAACTTGCTTCTGCCGTCAGGCTAGTCATAGTGAGGAGTAACTTAGACTAGTGTCATGCATATGACATAGTGTTTGTTACTATCTTCATAGTACAAAGTAACATACAAGTAGTATCATAGATGATAGCATTTATTACATCATAGACTCATTTTGCTTTGGGTTGCGTTATGTTACAGTAACCTATTATGTTACTCGAAACACCTCTCTCCTCATTAACTCTATGCCACATAAGCAAACTTGTTTTGAAATGCGCTATGTTACTTGCAAATAACTACTGGATTTTTTGTGAGCAATTGTGTGGCTCGAAATGACAGCACTATGCGTTCATATTTAGAATCGGATTCATTTTATTTGTTCTTGATTGAAAATATTACCGCCTTCAAATAAAATCCACCAGGGAGTTTATATGTCTTGGTTTGAGTAACGGGCATCAGGGCCGGTCCTGATATTTCACGGCCCAGGGCGAAATTACAACCCGGAGCCCCTACTATAAAGATCAAAATAATAATCTCATTTCTTTTTAGATTCGTTCCTTTACCTAACTTATTATTGTCTATTGTTCCAAAATAAAACAAAAATTGTAAATAGTGTATTCCTTTACTTAATTAGAAAAATCGAATACCTGATAGTGGGCAAACATCAAGATGAAAGGTTTAAAGTTTAAAAGCTTCATTTGCAACAATAAAATATCATTTACCTACCCGACGGCTACGGGAGTCTGAGTGGCTTTATTATATAACCATATTTGAATTGAAGTTATGTGTGGATAGCTGAGACCTTCTTTCAATTTTTAAGTTAAATTTGCAGTCATGATGATTTGGAGAGAGAATGCAAAGAACGACAATCGAACACATAGTAGGCAACTTTTCAATAGATAAGGCGATTGGTGTTGTGTCGACAAAGTCCAGATTGAAATAAGAAATAGAGCAACAGGCACACGAAATTAAAATTTTGTACTGCATCATATGCGAGACCTTCTAAGATCTGACTGCTGCTGCACCATATGAACGTGCCAACTAGAAAGAGGAGGTTAGGGATGACCTTATAAGTGGGGGTGGCTTCGTCTTTCACATGAGAGGCATCTCACGAACAGGGGATAACACAACAAGACCGGGGACCTGGACCAGCCAGCCGCATGGCGGAGAGTGATCTACATCGGCGTCGCGACTCGTGATTGGGGCCCTCAGGGGAATAGGATCGTCGCAAAGCGGCGAACTCGCGATGGGAAGAAGGAAAACATGGATTTCTCTGTGCGTCTAGGTCGATGCCTCCTTATGGTCTGGGCCATGGGCTCCTTGCGAACCCTGGAGGGGGCCCTAGATTTCGGGGGCCCTGGGCGGCCGCCCCCCTGCCACCCCCTCAGGGCCGGCCCTGGCGGGCATGGAATAGGTTTGCTTAGAGAATCTCTAGCTGATCCCTAAAAAATAGAGAAGTAATTATTTGCATGACAGTAAAAGCGGATCTCTAAGTTTACGAGATCGGCTAGAACCGATATTTGCTCACAAAAACCTAGTGGATATAGCCGATCCTCTAAAAATTGTGGAGCTTGAGAGGAGTAAACCCCTAAGTATTCGTACGTTCTAGCCGTTCCCCTAAAAATTGTGCAGCTTGAGAGGAGTAAACCCCTAAGTTTTGGTAGGTTCTAGTCGATCCCCTAGAAATAGCGGAGTAAAATTTTGTTTTTGCCAAAGTATTCCAATTCCAATTTACTTAATGCATTGCAACTACATATTAGCACCCATATGAAAACCAAACATAATAAATAAGTTTCACACAATTCATGAATATTGCAAATTCATAGTTTACAAACCAAATTATTCAAATCATGCCAAGAACAATTTCAAAGATATCATCTTCTTCTTCCTCTTCTGAAGACGATGAGTCGAAGATCATCTCTCGCAAGCTCTTTATATCCCATTCAAACGACTTGTTTCAATTCATTTGTACAAAACAAAACGAGACAAGAACAGAAAAAAAACCTAGGCAAACCATCGAACACTTGGTAGGCGATGATGGTGTATCGGCCGGTCGGCAAGGTTGAGGTCGAACTAGCGGGTGACGACGCGTGGGAATGGCCTGCAAGGGTGCGTACGCACGGTCAGATGCGGCAGCCGCCAACAAGAAACAAGACCTGAGGCGATATCCGACGAATCGATCGAGTTGGTAGCAGCAACGATTCACCTCGATTCCGGCAACGACATCAATCGGCGAAAGGCTCAGACTCAGGCAAAAGGGCAGCGAGTGCCTAGGGAGGTGACGAGGTAGCGGCGACGGCGGTGGATAGTCATCGGGCGGTGCGTCTGCGACGAAGCAATGGGTGGGGAGGTGGTAAAATGCCCGCAAAGTTTACTCTATGCGGGAACACATCGACCATGTCCAGTAGGTCGCCTCCTCCACTGCCCTTCTTAACGGATTTGCATGCAATCTCTCGGAGTAGCGGCCCAGGTGGAAATCAACAAAAACATGCTGTTATATACATGTTTGTTGCTGATTTTTGATACTCGCATGGATGTTTGTTGATGATTGTTGTTGTATACATGTTTGTGATCTATTAAGAAAAGAAAACAGTGCCAATTGCTTCATTTTGCAATGTAATTTTCTATAATATTCAAGTACTATGTAACAAATTCCTCCAAAAAATTGCACCTATGGAATTTAAAATTCCACCGATTAATGGTCAACCAATTCGTCCAGTTAATGGGCCAATTCACCGATTAATCGCTACTCTCAAGCCGAGCGTGCAGCTACCAGTTGCCGATTTCCTCAACATTGGGGAGTGCCAGTGAGGTGAGATCCACCCCGGGGATGGCCAGATTCAGTGACCTGCCCGCCAGATCGTTGGCGACAACATCGGAGCAAGCGCGGGGCAGCGACTGGAAACAATGGTTGGAGAGGAGAGGGGGAGGATGGAGAGGAAGATGTCAGCAGTGGAGAAGTTCCGCTGGCGCCGTCGGACGTTCGCTGGCGATGGCGCCGAGGAGTGAGGGGCGGAGGTAGACTCGACTGCTAGGGTTTATGGTCCCTGTTGTCGCTATTTTTGTTTGCTAGGCTTAACTATTCAATTTGTCATATTGGCAAGTGAATTGCAGTTTTTAATACCTGGATGGTTGAATGTATCAAGCTGGAAATGTGGTAGCTCACACTCCAACACAAAATCTTTCTTCATTAGAAAAAGCTGCAGGATAGAACTTTAGCACAAGCATGCTTGTCTTTGACTTGTGAACTGCTGGACGATTTTGTTGTCACCGCAATGAGATTTCATGTTAATGCCATAAATAGGATGGGACGATCCAGGTCTTTGATTTAAGTGAGATTAGACGGCAGACCAATCGAGGGGCCCTCGATCGGCCGGCGTGTAGCTCTGCAATACTAAAAGAGTACGTGAAACTACCTGCTGATGCGTACACAGCTCCACTGCACCTTGCCATTGGTTCATTGACATGCGGGTCACTGGTCTCCACTCCAGTTATATATACGTCCCATCCTCCTCTCAAGCTCCACCACCTCTCCGGCTCACTAGCTCCGAACACACAACTACCTCGCTATACCACAACCCGCTCTCGACGAGTGATGGACACCGCCGGCGCCTGGCCGCATTTTGAAGGGCAAGAGTACAGGACGGTGTGGCCGGAGGAGGAGTACCGGACGGTGTGGTCGGAGCCGCCGAAGCGGCGGGCGGGGCGGAACAAGTTGCAGGAGACGCGCCACCCGGTGTACCGCGGCGTGCGCCGCCGTGGCCGGGAAGGGCAGTGGGTGTGGGTGTGCGAGCTGCGCGTGCCGGCTGCCGGAAGCCGGGTTTACTCCAGGATCTGGCTCGGCACCTTCGCCGACCCCGAGATGGCGGCGCGCGCGCACGACTCGGCCGCGCTCGCGCTCTCCGGCCGGGATGCGTGCCTCAACTTCGCCGACTCCGCCTGGCGGATGATGCCCGTGCACGCGGCCGGGTCGTTCAAGTTGGCTGCCGCTCAGGAGATCAAGGATGCCGTGGCCGTCGCCCTCAAGGCATTCCAGGAGCAGCAGCGCCCTGCCGACGCGTCGAAGGCGCCATCCTCCACGGACTCCACGTCCGAGGAGAGCGCGCCGTCCATCACCTCCAACGACTTGTCTGGGCTGGACGACGAGCACTGGATCGGCGGCATGGACGCCGGGTCGTACTACGCAAACTTGGCGCAGGGCATGCTCATGGAGCCGCCGGCCGCCGGAGCGTGGAGGGAGGACCGCGAACAGGACGACGGCGTCGACACGTCGCTGTGGAGCTACTGGTTGGACGGATTTGGATGTGTAAAGTTGTAGAGAGCGAGCAGCACTGTGTTTTTACCAGATGTGGGAAGAAGAGAGAGCAAGCGTCGGGGGAAAGGTTTCCCTCAAATGTGAAAGCTCTCGGTTTCTACTCCCGGAAGGGCACACCTGAGCTTCTTTGTTTATTCAAATAAATTCTCCACATGAAGAAACGAGCAGTAGCACTAGACTAGATCAATCATTCGCTCCATGGACATGGACCAATAGCATTAATGGACGACACAGCTCGATGTAGTACTACTGTTTTGGGACGGCCCCGCAATATACTACTCCCTCCGTTCCTAAATATAAGTCTTTGAAGTGATTCCATTATAGACCACATAAGGAGCAAAATGAGTGAATCTATACTTAAAATGCATCTATATACATCCGTATGTGGTTCATAGTGAAATCTCTACAAAGACTTATATTTAGGAACGGAGGAAGTATAATTCAACGCGAGGTACTGTTCGTTCTCATGTGTGATGGCCAGAATTGGCAGGCACCCAGAAATATCTCAAGTAGCCGGTAACTTCCGCTGGGACCAGGTGTTCATTTCTACTTCCTCCGACTTGATACATTTGTTTGACCGTCGTGTAATTCCGGACGATTGAAGTTTTTATCTATTTTGACGGAAAAGGCATGACCTATGTCTATTTTGTTTTTTTTAACATCAGTACAGACACAAGCGCTCATATACACGCGTATACACTCAACCCTATAAACGCACACACGCACACCCTATCCCTATGAGCACCTCCGAAAGATTGAGCCGGCATATCATTTTGAAATTTACGAAGTTACCGTAGGCACCTCGTCGTCGACGGGAACGTCTCCTCCCACTGAATGCGCATCGCCGGAAATCCTGAAATAAATCCAAGAATAAATGCGAACACCAGGATTTGAACGCTGGTGGGCCGGAGATACCACAGTCCCTCTAACCATCCAACCGTCGGTTCGTCTATGTCTATTTTGTTAAGCTGAAGAAAACCGAGAAAATGAGGAACAAAAAGACATGACAAAACCACTTTATATGACATTGACAGCCACTAATCGCTCATAGACGATGTCTTCCTTTGCCATGAAAGCAACGTCCAAAATGATGTAACCAGCTCACCCCCTTGAACCCTGCAGCTGATCTTTGTATGACTGGGCCAGGAATTGTTTTGTTTTTTGTTTCTTGATTACTGTATTTGTCTAACTGTTTCTTGGTTATTGTACTGGTTCAAGTTCTGAAGATACTCTAGTAGTCACATGTATGAGTACATTGATCATACCCAAGTAGTGAGTCAGATTTAGTTTGTTCATTTTCACATTTTTAAGGAATGAAACTGTGCAGATACTCTTTGCAAATTCTCTCTAAATACACACAATTCTATGTCTATGCACGTATCCAGATTATATTTTGTACCCTTTTAACATTCTGCAACATCATATGGTGAGCAAATAGTTTTTTGTTTTATGCAACATGTGTGCATCTCTGACCATGCAACTTTTCTCTTGTTATGGGTGTGCTCATGGGGGTGTACAACACTGTTGTTTGATGTCACGTGTGGTACTGCTTGTGTTAGTTCAATTTTGACATCTCTTGAAGAACCATGACCGTTTGATGTTTGTGCGTTAGTGTGGATTTTTGGTGAGACGTGATGCACATTGTGGGGTGATGCTTAATGTGTCCCTCTGACTAAAAATTCAGCATGACTTCATTTTGTTTGGCGTGGATCGGTGGCTTACTCTATTTTTTTCTATTTTTCCAGCTTTTATAAAATAAATTCAATTTTGGTTTTTTGTGTCTGCCTTTCTACGATCGTAGCAAAAATATCCCAAAGGTTAATTAACCTTGTCTCTGGATCTTTGCTAGTTGATTGTTAATCATACCAAGTGCTACTCTACTAACTTATTCTTTCCAAAACCTATGAACTATGTCAATTTATCTATCCATTCATGGTTTACCTTATTTGCAGGAACAAGAAGTGGCTTGATATATGCATAAAGTGGTCAAGTTATGGGATTGCAATCAATATAGTCTACTCAAAGGTACCTTAAGTTACATGCACATTACTTACTTTATGATTAAAATCTTGTATATATTTGTATATCTGCATACGCAAATACTTGAAGCTTGTATCTTGGTGTAGATGTGGCAGATTGATAGAAGCTAGCAACATACACTGCTAAATTTATTCCCTTGATTTTGACTGCACCAGCCCATCTGATAGCACATTGTTTGGGTGTAAGTACTTATTTTTACTTTCAATTTGCAAGTTCCCTAGTTCCATATCTGCATACCAGTTCCCTATTTACAAGTCTAGAGAGCAAACTATTTTGTTGTTTATGTAGATGGCAGCCATGGTTTCTTCCAACTGTGTTATCTGCTTTGCATGTGGAGTAACACTTTCATGTTGTGTCAACAGGACATGGCATGCATTAGTATATGCAATCAAGCAATAATAAGATAGACACGACACTTGTTTATTTATTTAACATGGTCCCTCTCATTGCTTCTTCTAGCTACCAACCACTTGTACAATGCACTATCCAAAAACTAAAAGCATGTATACTTATCGAGTGAGTCTATTTATTTATTTAACGAATAGTCCGTGCCTTCTAGCTGTGTGTGGAGTATACCATCTTTTTCATGTTATGTGGTTTGTTGGGTATTCATGCTATGTCTCTTCACTTAATCTGGACATTAGTATGTAGTGATGCCATCTATCCATGTATGGAAGGATACACCTTTCATGTAGATCTTCTCACTTAATATCTTGGTTATTGATCTTCTTTCATGTGATCTCATTATACCATTATGTAGGACATATGACTAGGCATATTGACTAATCTGCTACTTAGGAATATATTACAATCATGTGTATATTAGAAGATACATCCACTTTTATCCATTTCTTCGACAAGTATTTCTGGGCGAGTACAATTGTAGTCTCCATGTTCACATAGGTTAGTCTACGATGTAGTCCGGAGGAATGGGCACTACTACCATGAAGACTTTGGCATTAGCCGGTATCCTCATTTTGATCTTCATCGTCGTGTTTGTACTCGGAGCACAATGTGTGATAGCGGCTCTTCACTTTTAGATGTGATTACAGATACAAATAATGACTATAAGATACAATTGCTTCAATAGAAATAACTATTGGAAAAGGGGGGAGGGGGCCATTGACCCCTAATCCTAATTTAACAATTTTTTGGGTAGTGTTTTCTCAAGTTTTATTTAAGACACTGTTAGGCTTCTTGGACACTGATTGTTGCTTGTGAAAGTTCAAATCAGTGATGAGTTTATTATCGGACAATGCAATTATTATGCCTCTCAATCTCGTGACTTGCCTGTTATTGTTGACATAGTGTGTGAGTTATTCTAGGTACATATATCTGTTTTGCAGTGTTCGAGATATGTATCCAATATAATCTATCTGCTTTATTTTGTACAAATTTAAAGCCGCTATTCATTTTTGTTTATACTTGCTTCTGAGATCATTTTGTAGAGCTCATGTTTGACCATATCTTTATGGGATCACATGTCACACTTAAAATCCATCATGCTGTGAGTTTTGTTTCTGAGACCAATTTATAGCTTAGGTTCTGACTACATCTTCCTGAGATAATTTCTTTGATTTTTTGTACAAATTTAAGTCAATTGTTGAAATATTTTATACAAATATGTGTACTCACCTATCCATATGTGACGATGTGATCAAATTATTTTTGAGGTCATGTGATCAATTTTGCTTCTATCAAAAGGCGAGGTAAATACTTTAAATTAGGGCGTAGTTTGTTTGAAAACTATAAACTGAATATAGGTTCTATAAGTACTCTTAGATGCAGAGTGAAAGCTTTCGTTTCCTACGAAGTGAAAATTACAACATTGTCTATCCTGTTATCACAAAGTAGGAGAGAGAACTACTGTGTAAACGGAACAAGAGACACGGTTATCCACATTAGGACATATTCAATGCTGACCCGCAAATTTGCTCCGGCACCTGTCCTTGTTGGTGTGAAAACCGGCAGATCTCGGGTAGGGGGTCCCGAACTGTGTATATGAGGATTGATGGTAACAAGGGACAAGTAAGACACAATATTTACCCAGATTCGGGCCCTCTTAATGGAGATAAAACCCTATGTACTGCTTGGTTGTATTTAATAAGTATAAGAATAGGATATGCATGTGTGCGTTTATAGAGGTGGAGTGTGCGTGTGTGCGTTTATAGAGGTGAATGTATGCACGTATATATGAAAAACCGTTCATAGGGCAAGGACCGGTCAGCCAGCAAGGTGCGGATGCGGCGGCGCGGCGTTCGAGCCGAACTAGGCTTCTTTTTTCTCAGTGCAGCCGAACTGGCATGTCGGATGTGGGTGGTGGGACGTATGACATAGCCCATGGGCCGTATATTGGTGTACGTGGGCTTGCACGGTTCTAAAGCCATGTTGGGACCGGGCCGTCGCTGCCATCATCAACTTCACATCTTCATTCCCTGTAAAAATCCCCTAAAAATACCCTGTAAAAATGAAATCACATTTATCTTTTTGAACATCAATACAGACATAAGCGCTCATTTTTTAAATTTATGAACAACTTTTTAGAACACTTCTATTTTTTGAGAAATTGAACATTTTCTAAAAGCATGATCATTTTTTACAAATTCCGAACAATCTTGAAACATGAACTTTTTAAAAAAGGAAAAAATGTGAAAATAGAAAATAAAGTAAAAATGAATAAAAAGAAACAGAAAAGGAAGAAGAAAAGAAAGAAAGAAAGAAAGAAAGAAGAAATTTTAACAAAAAACAAAAAAATATGGAAAAAATCGTCAAAAACCAAAAAACAAACAATAAAACCGGTAAAAGAAAAAACCCGGTTCAGGGAACCTTCTAGAAGGTTCACAAAACCAGAAAAAACCGGCTGGAACCTCTAGAAGGTTCCCAAAACCACGAACGCTTAAACGGGCCGGCCCAATCGGAGCGATCGCTCGAGCTCCTGTGCGAAGTAGGGACATCTTGACGCAGAATGCGTCGAATAGGAATTTCTGAAAATTCATGCTCAAGTAACATCTCTCCCATCTGGAGCCCGGGATAAAAAGCAAGAATTTAGATGCTTCAAAGGATTGGATTGGCTCACATCTATGAAGCTGATGTCAGAAAGTTGAATTCGTAATCTCATTGCATAGTTGCATGTAACGCCCCGAGACCGATGTGCCAGGTGCCGTTCAGTCATTCGCTGTTGTTGCCTTGTCATTTTCTTGCGTGTCATGCATTATATATCATGTCATCATGTGCATTTCATTTGCATACGTGTTCGTCTCATGCATCCGAGCTTTTTCCCAGTTGTCCGTTTTGCAATCCGGCGTTTCATTCTCCTCCGGTGGAAATTTCTAGCTTTCTTTCGTGTGTGGGGATTAAACATTTACGGATTGGACCGAGACTTGCCATGCGGCCTTGGTTTACTACCAGTAGACCGCCTGTCAAGTTTCATATCATTTGGACTTCGTTTGATACTCCAACGGTTAACCGAGGGACCAAAAAGGCCTTGTGTGTGTTGCAGCCCAACACCCTTCCAATTTGGCCCAAAACCCACCTAACTCTGCCCCATCATCTCGGTCGTTCGATCACGATCGCGTGGCCGAAAACCGCACCTCATTTGGAGCTTCCTAGCTTCCTCTACCTATAAATATGTGCCCCGAAATTTCGGATGAAACCCTAGTCTTCTTCCTCCACCGCGCATCCGGACGCGTCCGCGCTGCACCGGACATGTCCGCCCCGCGCGCCACCTCACTCCGCCCAATGAGAACGCGACACGTCATCCCCGCCGCCGCTCCAGGCCAATCAGACGCCGCCACCTCAGCGCCCGCGCCGCCCCACTTCGCCGCCGGCCCGCGGAGCCCATCCGGGGCCCGCACGGGCCCAAGCCGCCGCCGCCGAAGCCTGGCTTCACCGCCTCGCTCGCCAACCGCCGGAGTCTCGCCGGACTTCGCCGGAGAGACGCCAGCCACCGCCGCCTTTCTTCTCTGGAAGCCGCCACCGCCCCGCAGATGAGCGCCACTGCCCCACGCCCCCTCTCCTTTTTCTTCTCCCTCCGTTTCTCTCTCTCTGCTCCTCATCAGTGCCGCCTCCCTACAGGATCCGCCGCCGCCATGGAAGACCTCGCCGCCGGCCTCATCGTCCCCAACTCTCGCCGGATCCGGAGTCCTCAGGCTCGGATCTACCCGTTCCCGGCCTCCCCGCGCCATCCAGCCCTCCCACCGGAGCCCCGCTGCCGCCTCGCCGTTGACCTAGGGCGCCGCCGCCCTGTCCCTGTTCGTGCGCCAGACGCGAGGAGGACGACGCCCTCGCTCGCGTGGGCCGCCTTGGCCTCCCAGGCCCAGCATCGCCTCGGCCTGCCCTCTCTCCTCGCCGGCCTGCTTCCCTCCAGCTGGGCCAAGCCCATGGGTGAGCCTCCAGCGCCCCTTCCAGCCCCTCCTCTCTGTTCAGCCCAGTCCGCCCGAGATGTGGCCCAGTTCCTGTTTTTTTCAGATCTACGATTTTATCAAATTTCCAAGAGACTGCCAGTTTTGCAGATTAGTCCCTAACATCATGCATTTAATAACTAATTAACCGTGCATCGGATTAAAATGATTTATATATGAAACTTGCTCAGAATTTTGTGTAGATTAATAATATCCAACTTTCACCTATGTTTAAAATGTTTAAAATGTTGTTTGCATTAATTTGCTCCTATGCCATGCTAATATGATTTAATTCATAACTAATTAACCGTAACTCCGTTTTTAATAAACTTTATATGTAAATGGGGTAGAATTTTGCCTAGTTTATCATGGTGACATTGCTTTGCATGGTTAACAACTCTAAAATAATGTTTAGGGCAGAACAGGACCTAACCTAATATATGCACATGAGGAGTTTCCGGATTTGTTGTTTGTTGTTCCCGGCCTCATTTAACCTTGACTAGATAGGTAGTTTTCATTTGCTTCACCCTCTTGCCATGCTTAACAACATTTAATATTGTTGAGTACCTAACCGAGAGAGAACTAAATAACTTGATGTGGTGTTTCGTCAATATGCAACTCGTTGCATATTGAGCTCCATTTAATTGGTAGGATTGCTTGTGCATTTTGCCATGCCATGCTTCGTTAAACCGGACATGCATCATACTTGATTGTGCATCATGCCATGATTATGTGGTGGTTCTTTACTATGTTGTGTGCTTCTTTTCCGGTGATTGCTTCTTCGGGTTGGTTCTGGTAACGTCGAGTTTGTGAGGACCCGTTCATCTACGTTCGTTTGTCTTCTTCATGGACTCGCTCTTCTTCCTTGCGGGATTTCAGGCAAGATGATCATACCCTCGAAATCACTACTATCTTTGCTATGCTAGTTGCTCGCTCTTTTGCTATGCCATTGCTACGATGCCTACCACTTGCTTGTCAGCCTCCCAAATTGCCATGTTCAGCCCCTAACCCACCATTGTCCTAGCAAACCGTTGATTGGCTAGGTTACCGCTTTGCTCAGCCCCTCTTATAGCGTTGTTAGTTGTAGGTGAAGATTGAAGTTTGTTCCTTGTTGGAACATGGAGCTTGTTCCTTGTTGGAACATTTATTTACTTGTTGGGATATCACCTTATATCTTATTTAATTAATGCATCTATATACTTGGTTAAGGGTGGAAGGCTCGGCCTTATGCCTGGTGTTTTGTTCCACTCTTGCCGCCCTAGTTTCCGTCATATCGGTGTTATGTTCCCGGATTTTGCGTCCCTTACGCGGTTGGGCTATAATGGGAACCCCTTGACAGTTCGCCTTAAGTAAAGCTTTTCCAGCAATGCCCAACATTGGTTTTACCATTTGCCACCTAGCCTTTTTCCCTTGGGAGTCGCGCATCCTGAGGGTCATCTTTATTTTAACCCTCCCCCCCCCCCGGGCCAGTGCTTGTCTAAGTGTTGGTCCAAACTGTCAGCCGCCGGTGGCTATCAGGGGCAACTCTGGGCTGGCCTATCGGAAGTTTGGACAATCCGGTGTTGCCCTGAGAACGAGATATGTGCAGCTCCCATCAGGATGTCGGCGCATCGGGCGGTGTTGCTGGTTTAGTTTTACCCTGTCGAAATGTCTTGTTGTACCGGGATACCGAGTCTGATCGGAACGTCTCGGGTGGAGGTCTATTCCTTCGTTGACCGTGAGAGCTTGTCATGGGCTAAGTTGGGACACCCTGCAGGGATTTGATCTTTCGAAAGCCGTGCCCGCGGTTATGGGCAGATGGGAATTTGTTAACGTCCGGTTGTAGAAAACCTGAAGTCGACCTTAATTAAAATGAATCAACCGCGTGTGTAACTGTGATGGTCTCTTTCCGGCGGAGTCCGGGAAGTGAACACGGTTGTTGGAGTTATGCTTGACGTAGCTAGTCCAGGATCACTTCTTGATCATACTTTTATCGACCGTGCTTTGCCTTCTCTTCTCGCTCTCATTTGCGAATAGGTTAGCCACCATATATGCTAGTCGCTTGCTGCAGCTTCACCTCATACCTTTACCTTACCCATAAGCTTAAATAGTCTTGATCGCGAGGGTGCGAGATTGCTGAGTCCCTGTGGCTCATAGATACTTCCAAAACCAGCTTGCAGGTGCCGATGAGACCGAGCAGATGACGCAACCAAGCTCAGGAGGAGCTCGATGAAGATCTTGTCCTTTGTGTTGTTTCGTTCTAGTTGATCAGTAGTGGAACCCAGCTGAGGTCGATCGGGGACCTTTGTCGCATTTGGGGTTCTTCTTTTAATTTGGTTCCGTAGTCGGACCATGAGTGCATTTGATTTGATGTAATGTTTATTCATGTAATTGTGTGAAGTGGCGATTGTAAGCCAACTATGTAACTTTTTCCCCTATTGTATTACATGGGTTGTGTGAAGATTACCTCACTTGCGACATTGCCTTCAATGCGATTATGCCTCTAAGTCGTGCCTCGACACGTGGGAGATATAGTCGCATCGAGGGTGTTACATTGCACCCCTTGTTTATCTTTTTTTTCCTTTTTCTTTCATGTACTTATCTTATTCCATTTGATACTTATATCTGAAAATACCGTAGAACAGTTGTTCTACTGTTTACCGCTTCAAAAAAGAACATATTTTTCTCAAATAATAGATTATTGTTAAAACAAATTGATTGCATGTAGGTCCATTTGTTTATAGTTTGAATTTCCGAATTATTACGTGTCGTCGCTCGGGTAGTTCGGTTGCCTGTTCTTTGTATCTACTAGTAAGCATGCACATGCAACGCACGTCTCAAACGTAAAACAGGTGAATTCACATAATATGAAAAAATAAACGTTTTTAAAAATATAAATCAAATGGATACACAATGTTTGGTGTCGCTCAAATTGTATTTTCAAAAGCGAGACACAATAGTGGTTATGTTGCTGCATAGAGTAATAGCAGGAAAATATTCTCATTTAAATAAAATCAGCAATTATTTATTAATGCAGTAATATAGGCATGTAGTATAGTCTTCTCTTCAAGTAGAGCCAGGAAAAAAAGTATAAACTGCCTTACGGTGCAATTATATTGTTCAAGATGCTTAATTCTCGAATCTTATTATATTCTATTAATCTGCATAGCAAAATATATATTTGTACTAATTTGGATCAAATTATATATATTTTTTGGTTGTGTGGACTGTCAAAATTATATAGCTACCTATGATGGATAATAGGAAATAGAAGATGATATGTGACTACAACGACTTCTATATGAAATAAAGATGATTTAAAAGAACTAATTGAAATGTAAAAGGATAAAAGAAATCCAATAATTATCATGATAGAAAATATTTATCCGGTTTTGTATGTGTTTATGCGTTGGCAACCACACTAACTTACAATGATGTAAGACGCTTTGTACGTATAGAAACTGAAATGAGTTATGAAGAAAAATAAAGATGGAAGAAAAAGTATTCTAGGGTATTTGTCAAGCTTAACCTTATCAAGCTTTCAGATCAGCTTCTAAATTACAAAAATATAATAAATCCTTAAATAAGAAAGAGCCAACAATTTGCAACATGCTACAAAACTGGTGAAGATAGAAAGCATTCATCCTCTTTTTCCTTGTTGTAAAGAGTAGCTTCAGCATACATTTGTAACTGTGTAATACCTAATCCGAAAAAGGTTATTCATTATTATTATTGGAGGAAAGAGGCGCGCAGACAAAGAAAGAGAGGTGGTGCAAATAAGGCCTTAAACAGCATGTGACCCATTTTAGATGTATAGAATCATGTAACTAAAATAGTACTACATGTTCAATATCTTGCCTCCTACTGAATCTTACATAATTTACTGGATTGCTATGCAATTATGTTAAAGTGACGCGTGTAAAGTTTTCTTTGAGAATGAATCATATATTCTGATTTCCAACCTATCCCTGGAGATAGTGCCTAGGCAGGTGCGACCCACCTTAATTTCAGGTAAAGCAACATCATACGTAAAACACACACTGATTAAATAGCACAAATAAGGCAATTCTAATCAAGGGGATGGCGTTACCTCTTGATACGGTCCAGTTTAATGCATATGGTGGTACGAAGTAAAGCCCAAGGAAGCCGACATGAACATGAGAAGTAATCATGGGAAATAGACTCTGTATCTTGACTTCTTCAGTATCCCTCTTGATCCTACTTTGTAAGACAATATTGCTGCATTCTTATGTACATGCCATATATAATTACACATTTTCAGCACAACAATCGGCAACCTAAGATAATCCCAAATCTATAATTCTAGATTGTTTGAAGCCCCACGATTCTTATTTAATGTGTAATGCACGTGCACCCATTGAACAGACACTTTGTCGGCGTGGATGCTGCAAATGGAGCTGAAGTCAACGCGGATGCCGATGGTTGCCGGAGAGTATGCCCTGGACATGGATGGAGTCGTCGCAGTAGCGGCAGAAGAGCGTCTGGCCTCCAAACAGAAGACGGTGGCCGCGATAGCACGTGTGTTCCCGGAGGAAGACGAAGCTCCTCGCGCTTCCCCCATCGTGGCTAGCATGCATGATGGCGGCAGCCGGCTCGCGATTAGCTTCCTAATAGGATGGATGTGTCCGAGATAAGTTTTTTAATAGGATGGATTTGTCTGAGATTAGTTTTCTAATAGGATGGATGCACTCTGATTTAGTTTCCTAAAATAGGATGCACCCGTGATTATTAGTTTCCTAATTGCTCAGGCGTGGAGTTTCATATTTTCCTTCACGGTGGAATACGGTCAGTCAATATAAATTGCTAAGTGCACACAGAAAATGGTTTAGGTTAAGGCTAACCGTTAAATTGATTTTAGTGGGTCTAATCGTACGTTGATATTGAATCAGTGTACGCTTTGTAGGGTGTGTTTAAAGAAATTCATGTTTGATTGTTTAATAATAAGTATAGATTCCTTTTTCCGGTTGCCGCTTGCCAGTTCTGGTCAGCACAAATGGACGAATACAGTATGGAGTTTCTAAAAAAAGAAATAGTGCGGAGTGTAGTACCTTCTAGTTTTGGAATCAATTTGCAAGCCGTCCAAATCCATCATTTTCACAAGTTGTCAACCAACAGTGACGTTGTTCGATGTATCATTTTCTTTTCATAAAATATTTGATAAGTTTCATTTTTTCAAACTACACCTCCCCTCTCATAATATAATAATGTTTTTGACAATAGTATAATGTTAAAAACATTCTTATATTTTAGGACAGAGGAAGTAATACTCTATTTGATTTGGATTCATGACAATAATAATTGATGGGTGTAAATAAGCAATCTAGCCCTTTCTTCCAAAAATAGAAAGCGGAAACTTGCTATACACAATGAAGAAACAAACTGCCTGTACTCTGTTTCTTCCCAAACTAATATGTACAGTAAAACTTTGGTCTGCTTAGCTGAACGATTAGCTCCACAACGGCGTCTGCGTCTCCGCCACGCCGCTGTGCTCGCTGTCCTCTCGCCAGGCTCCGGCGTCCGGCGGCTCCACGAGCATCCCCTGCGCCAAGCTCTCGTAGTACGACCCGGCAACCATGCCGCCAAACCACTGCTCGTCGTCGAGCTCCAGCAAGTCGCCTGACGACATGGAGAACAGCGCGCCGCTCGGGGCGACGGCCGGCTCCGCTGCCGGGCACGCGACTGGAAGAACGATCTGCTGCCGCTGGAACGCGAGGACGGCGACGGCGACGGCGGTCTTGATCTCCCGCGCGCTGCCGAAGCCGAAGGAGCCGGCCGCGAGCACGGGCAGCATCCGCCAGGCGGAGTCGGCGAAGTTGAGGCAGGCTTTGCGGCCGGAGAGCGCGAGCACGGCGGCGTCGTGGGCGCGCGCCGCCATCTCGGCGGTGACGAAGGTGCCGAGCCAGAGCCTGGATCCCCTCATCCCGAGCACGCGCACCTCGCAGACCCACCGCCCGGCGGGCCCCCGCTGGCGCACGCCGCGGTACAGCGGGTGGCGCGTCTCCTGGAACTTGGTCCGCCCCGCGGGCCGCTTCGGCGGCTCCGACCTCACCGTCCTGTGCCGCTGCTCCTCCTGACCAGACGGCATCTAGGTTGAGGATCTCTGCTGCTTGTAAGTGTGGAGTACTGGAAGAATCAGCAGCTGTGTAGAGAGGTTTGATCGATGGATCGGTGGAGGTTTTGTCTGAGAAAAATGAGAACTGAGACGGGGAGTATATATAAGCAAGTCGTAGGTGGTTACCTGGCGCCAGCAGAAGGAGGCAGCTTCATGGCGCGCGTTCCACTTCGTCTCTTGGTTTATTATAGTAATTTCTGCTAACACTCACCGCTTGTTTAGTTGGATGATTACTGGCGGTGGCGGGTAACCGGCCAGCCAGGGTTAATCACCCACCTGCATCGCATCCGCAAGCAAAAGCGCGTGTGCTCCACGTCCTTTGTCTCACCGAGCTACACGTGTACCCCTCTCCTCTAAGGTCTAAGCTCTTTCGTTCATATCCACTCACGCGTAATTTTCTTTGTTTTGGTAGTAACTCAGTTAACAACTTGCGTCCAATTTTTCAGATAGCTCTATATTTTTAAAGGTCGGTTTATAATACTAAAAATAATATCATCATTGTAGACTTCCTTTCAAATACAAATTCAATAATATATTTTTTGTGACTTGTGTCTTCCTAGTCAAATTTTTGGTCAAAAGTTCAACGCAAAATATGAAGAAACTTATAAACCCGGATGAATGATGTACCCATTGCACAACATGTAAGTATACGTAATACAACCACATAGGTACTTTGTCCCGAGTTTTGCCGTGGTCGCAATGTTTCGATTCATCCTTTTCTTCTATGGATTTTATCAGAAAGACAAGACCCATTTTTTTTTAGAAACAGTCGTCCATGATACAAATATCTACTACTTCCTCCGTTCCGTAATATAAAAGCGTTTTTAACTTCGAGGGAGTACTACCTTAAGGGGCACATCACTTGCCAGCCTGTCATCTCACCACTGGCCACATGATTAATCTAAGATTCTTCTATGATTAATCTAAGATGGAAAGGGCCGGGGTGATAAGTGCACTCAGCACCTGCTTCCTCGCGACTCTCTCACCGGCCTACCAGAGTTGTATTTTGTTACTCCATCCAATCCATATTAATTTACGCTGCTCTAGTGCAGTATAAAGTTGTGTTAAACAGCGTCAATTAATATGGACAAAAGAGAATAGTACTCCCTCTGTCCGAAAATACTTGTCATCAAAATGGATAAAAATGAATGTATCTAGAACTAAAATACATCTAGATACACCCATCTCAATGACAAGTATTTTCGGACAGAGGGAGTAGTAATTTTTAGTCACTATTTCCTCGTCGCCGTCACATCACTCCATGTCAACCCAGCATCATTGTTTCCCGAAAAAGGAAGAAAAATATCCTGGCATTTTGCCACTTGGCCACCGGATTAATTTAGGTTGGAGAGGCCGGAGGGAGCGGAGCGTGATGAGTGTATGCTTCCTCACGGCTCACACTCACCGGCCTCCACAGATAGCTCACCAGGATTTAGACATGACCCCGGAATAAGATCCCCGAGGTTCCGCGGCTGATTTGGTTGGGCCTCAATCGACCTGTCGACCATTAAATTAAGCTTACTTTGGCCCACCTTCCTCCGTCACACATAATGAACCAATCAAAGTTTACCGCCTATGTCCGCTTTAGATTGGATGTACATTTTTTTGTGTGGGAAGATTGGATGTAAATTTTGTGTGCTGCCCAATATTCAATTCAATCTTGAGCTAAATACCGGGGAACACACTAATTTTACACACAATCCAAGCGGACCCTCATATGGTCACAACGCATGAACGGATAGGATCTACTTTTGGAATCATCAACAACCATTATTTTTGCGTTTTTCGTATCATCCGGCCAAGTGAATTACTACCTCTATCCTAAAATAAGTGTCTCAACTCTCAACTTTAGTTCAACTATTTTTTTTCCTTTTTTGTGTGTGTTTGCTTGTTCTTTCTTTCTTTCTTTTCCTACTCGGATATCCTTTCTTTGAGTGTATGTTTGTGTCTCGTGCATGTGGGCTTGTGTGAGTGTGTGGGTGCACTTATTATATACTCCCTCCGTCCGAAAATACTTGTCATCAAAGTAAATAAAAAAGAATGTATCTAGATATATTTTAGTTCTAGGTACATCTCTTTTTATCCATTTTGATGACAAGTATTTTCGGACGAAGGCCATCGACATGAAATATGTCGATTAACGTCCGTCATACACAAATAAGTAGTACTATGCAACAGACCATTGTCAAAAACAAATGTACAACTATGTGCTTGTTCCTCCGAATTGTCATATTATGAAAAGGTACAATTCTTATGCAACTTATGTAAGTTTTTGCTATCATTTGTTTTATTTTTTTCGCATTTGTAAGGGAAGTGCCAATGACATTTATTCGTTTTACTTAGATTTTTTTTATCTTATTCTAGATTGTGTTTAACTTTTGTATACATGTTTTTGTTTATATCAAGAAACGAAAAGTGATCGGCACATAAAAATATGATACCAATTAAACAGTTGCCGCCTTATTTTAAGTGGCCATTGATTTGCCCCCTCCCCCCTCCCCTCTTTTCTTTTCTTTTAAACCGATCTTCCGCTGCTTTAAAAAGATTCCCTACCTTGGGATTTAGGTATAAAGAGGGGGCCACCATTAAAAAAAAAGTCGATTGATATCATTATATCCTAACTAACTATATATATATATATATATATATATATATATATTCTAGTGTTAGATCATCTACAACCGGACCCTTTAAACCCGTCTCAAACGCCCGGGCAGGCCACCCGATCGCTACCCGGTCACGAAATTTGAACCCAGACGGGCCCCTCAAACGCCCGGGCTGACCGGCACCCCCTATATCCAGCCCAAATATGGGGCGGATATAGGAGCACATGGGCGCACCCGAGCACGCCTGCCACGTCGGCCTGACGGCGTGGCCCCACACGGAAACACCCGGAAACCCGGCGGTTCGACGGACGTTGCGTCCGTCGGCGTGGTGGAAACGTCGTGTGGCGCCGCTCCGGCTCGCCGCCCAAGACAACATCTGGCTATTTAAGCCGGCCGCGTCCCGCAACCCTAACCCATCCCCCTCTCCGCGCCACCTGTCTGAGCCCTTCCACGTCCTCCCACTCTCGCTCGGCGCTCTGCACACGCTCCGGCACTCCAGCATGGTTCGGAGCAAGGTCACCTAGTATACCATGCTGACACCGGAGCACGGCTACGAGATCCAGCAGCAGATCTGGGCAAGGGAAGCCGCGCGCTTCTCCCGCATCGCTGTCGGGCTGCCTTCGGACTCGCCGGAGCCGGGGGAGGAGGAGCAGCTGGGGGAAGAGGAGGAGGAGGGGCAGCCGGGGGAAGAGGAGGAGGAGGAAATGGCTATGCTGGAGGGCGGAGGAGCCGGACCAGCAGGTGTCGGCCTTCAATATGGAGCAGGCGGAGGCGGAGTTCGCCGTCGCCCAGTCTGACGAGATGGCCGAGCAGCAGGCCATCCTGGAGTCCATCTAGAATGAGGCCTACTTGGAGGCCAACCGGACGCTCCTCGGGCGTTAGCAGGCGGAGACCGGCGTGCTCTTCGACGAGCTCTATGCGGAGATAGAGACGGAGGAGGCCGGAGCGGAGCAGCCGAAGGAGCCGGAGCTGCAGCTGCCACCCATGCCGCCGGAGCCGAGCAAGGAGATTATCGTGATTTCCGACGAGGAGTAGATAGGATCGACGTAGAACATAGGTTCTACTTCTTTTGCATGTCTTTATACGGATATAAGAATCTAGTATAAGATGTCTCGATATAAAAATCTAGTATAAGATGTCTCGCGTGTGAGGGTCCGGATTTGCCATATTTGGTTGTAGATGCTCTTACAACGCATGAAGGGATAGGATCTACTTTTGGAATCATCAACAACCATTATTTTTGTGTTTTTTTATCTTCCGGCCAACTGAATTACTACCTCTGTCCCAAAATAAGTGTTCCAACTTTGTATTAAAGTTAAGACTTGAGACACTTATCTTGAAATAGAGGGAGTTTTTTTTAGGGAAGGAGGGAGTATTATTTTAGTTCAATCACATTTTTTCCTTTTTTGTGTGTGTTTGCTTGTTTTTTCTTTCTTTTTCTACTCGGATCTTCTTTCTTTGAGTGTATGTTTGTGTCTCGTGCATGTGGGCTTGTGTGAGTTTGTGGGTGGGCTTGCTATATACTTCCTCCATCCGAAAATACTTGTCATCAAAAATGGATAAAAAGAGATGTATTTAGAAATATTTTAGTTCTTGATATATCTTTTTTATCCATTTTGATGATTAGTATTTTCAGACGGAGGCCATCGACATGAAATATGTCGATTAATGTCCATCATACACAAATAAGTGGTACTATGCAACAGACCATTGTAAAAAAAAGTACAACTATGTGCTTGTTCTTGCGAATTGTCTTATTATGAAAAGGTACAATTCTTGTGCAACTTATGTAAGTTTTTGCTATCATTTGTTTTATTTTTTTCATATTTGTAAGAGTAATGCAAATGACTTTTATTCGTTTTACTTAGATTTTTTTTTATTTTATTCTAGTTTGTGTTTAACTTTTGTATACATGTTTTTGTTTATCAAGAAAAGAAAAGTGACTGGCACATAAAAATATGATACCCATTAAACAGTTGTCGCCTTATTTTAAGTGGTCATTGATTTGCTCCCCCCTCCCCTTTCTTTTACCTTTTTATCTTAAACCGATCTTTAATACCGATATTTTAGCAACAAATCTAATAAATTTAACTGTAGTGGTTGGTGTTTTGATTTTTTTGGAAAGGGAGTGTGTGTGAGTTGTCTATTTCAAGAATAGATTGGATCTATCCGGCTGCACTTTATAATATTTTTTAGTATTTTTCTGATAAATAAGAAAAAGGGTGCACGATCTCGACGAATTACTTCTGAATAAATTCAGAAATCATATGGAAGAACCATAGCATTTCGCGCCTCATTGGTAAATCAACTTTGATTCTCTATAAACCAAGAATGTGAGACCATTAACACGGTTAAAGCTAAACTGCTTGAAGTCCAGGCAGATCTTTCACTGCTTTTAAATGATTCCCTACCCTGGGGCAGATCCAGAATTAAGGTATAGAGAGGGGGCCACCGTAAAAAAATGTCGATTGATATTATTATATTCTAACTAACTAATTGCCCGTGTGTTGCAACGGTGGCATACATATATTCTAGCGTTAGAGTATCTACAACCGAATCCCTCAAACCCGTCTCAAACATCCGGGCAGGCCGCCCGGTCGCTGCCCGGTCATGAAATTTGGACCCAAACGGGCCCCTCAAACGGCCCTCAAATGCCCAGGCTGACTGGCACCCCCCATATCCAGCCCAAACATGGGGCGGATAGGGTGCTCGGGCGCACCCGGGCACGCCCGCCACGTCGGCCTGACTGCGTGGCCCCACACGGAAACGCCTGGAAACCCGGCGGTTCAACGGACGCTGCGTCCATCGGCGCGGTGGGAACATTGCGTGGCATCGCTCCAGCTCGCCGCCCAAGACAACATCTGACTATTTAAGCCGACCGGCGTCCCGTAACCCTAACCCATTCCCCTCTCCTTGCACCAGTCTGAGCCCTTACTGAAGGAAATATGCCCTAGAGGCAATAATAAAGTTATTATTTATTTCCTTATATCATGATAAATGTTTATTATTCATGCTAGAATTGTATTAACCGGAAACATAATACATGTGTGAATACATAGACCAACACAGTGTCACTAGTATGCCTCTACTTGACTAGCTCGTTAATCAAAGATGGTTATGTTTCCTAACCATGAACAACGAGTTGTTATTTGATTAACGAGGTCACATCATTAGTTGAATGATCTGATTGACATGACCCATTCCATTAGCTTAGCACACGATCGTTTAATATGTTGCTATTGCTTTCTTCATGACTTATACATGTTCCTTTAACTATGAGATTATGCAACTCCCGTTTACCGGAGGAACACTTTGGGTACTACCAAACGTCACAACGTAACTGGGTGATTATAAAGGAGTACTACAGGTGTCTCCAATGGTGGATGTTGGGTTGGCGTATTTCGAGATTAGGGTTTGTCACTCCGATTGTCGGAGAGGTATCTCTGTTGGGGAACGCAGTAATTTCGAAAATTTCCTACGCACACGCAAGATCATGGTGATGCACAGCAACGAGAGGGGAGAGTGTTGTCTACGTACCAACGCAGACCGACTGCGGAAGCGATCACAAAACGTAGAGGAAGTAGTCGTACGTCTTCTTCCCGATCCGACCGATCCAAGCACCGTTACTCCGGCACCTCCGAGTTCTTAGCACACGTTCAGCTCGATGACGTTCCTCGGGCTCCGATCCAGCAAAGCGTCGAGGAAGAGTTCCGTCAGCACGACGGCGTGGTGACGATCTTGATGTACTACCGACGCAGGGCTTCGCCTAAGCACTGTAACGGTATGATCGAGGTGGAATTTGGTGGCAGGGGGCACCGCACACGGCTAAGGAACGATCTCAAGGATCAAGTTGTGTGTCTTGGGGTGCCCCCTGCCTCCGTATATAAAGGTTGGAGGGAGGGGGGCTGGCCGGCCAAAGAGGTGTAGGCGCAGGAGGAGTCCTACTCCTACCGGGAGTAGGACTCCCCCCTCCAATCCTAGTCCAACTAGGAAACCTTCAAAGGGGAGAGAGAGAGGTGGCCGGCCCCTCTCCTAGTCCTAATAGGACTAGGGAGAGGGGGGGAGGCGCAGCCCTATGTGGGCTGCTCTCTCACCTTTCCACTAAGGCCCATGTTGGCCCATTTGGCTCCCGGGGGGTTCCGGTAACCCTCCCGGTAATCCGGTAAAATCCCGATTTCACCCGGAACACTTCCGATGTCCAAACATAGGCTTCCAATATATCAATCTTTACGTCTCGACCATTTCGAGACTCCTCGTCATGTCCGTGATCACATCCGGGACTCCGAACAACCTTCGGTACATCAAAATGCATAAACTCATAATAACTGTCATCGTAACGTTAAGCGTGCGGACCCTACGGTTCGAGAACAATGTAGACATGACCGAGACACGTCTCCGGTCAATAACCAATAGCGGGACCTGGATGCCCATATTGGCTCCTACATATTCTACGAAGATCTTTATCGGTCAGACCGCATAACAACATACGTTGTTCCCTTTGTCATCGGTATGTTACTTGCCCGAGATTCGATCGTCGGTATCCAATACCTAGTTCAATCTCATTACTGGCAAGTCTCTTTACTCGTTCCGTAATACATCATCTCACAACTAACATATTAGTTGCAGTGCTTGCAAGGCTTATGTGATGTGCATTACCGAGAGGGCCCAGAGATACCTCTCCGACATTCGGAGTGACAAATCCCAATCTCGAAATACGCCAACCCAACATCTACCTTTGGAGACACCTGTAGTACTCCTTTATAATCACCCAGTTACATTGTGACGTTTGGTAGTACCCAAAGTGTTCCTCCGGAAAACGGGAGTTGCATAATCTCATAGTTATAGGAACATGTATAAGTCATGAAGAAAGCAATAGCAACATACTAAACGATCGGGTGCTAAGCTAATGGAATGGGTCATGTCAATTAGATCATTCTACTAATGATGTGACCTCGTTAATCAAATAACAACTCCTTGTTCATGGTTAGGAAACATAACCATCTTTGATTAACGAGCTAGTCAAGTAGAGGCATACTAGTGACACTCTGTTGGTCTATGTATTCACACATGTATTATGTTTCCGGTTAATACAATTCTAGCATGAATAATAAACATTTATCATGATATAAGGAAATAAATAATAACTTTATTATTGCCTCTAGGGCATATTTCCTTCAGTCTCCCACTTGCACTAGAGTCAATAATCTAGATCACATCACCATGTGATTAACATCGATAGTTCACATCATCATGTGACCAATACCCAAAGGGTTTACTAGATTCAGTAATCTAGTTCACATCGCTATGTGATTAACACCCAAAGAGTACTAAGGTGTGATCATGTTTTGCTTGTGAGAGAATCTTTAGTCAACGGGTCTGCCACATTCAGATCCATATGTATTTTGCAAATTTCTATGTCAACAATGCTCTGCATTGAGCTACTCTAGCTAATTGCTCCCACTTTCAATATGTATCTAGACCGAGACTTAGAGTCATCTAGATCAGTGTCAAAACTTGCATCGGCGTAACCCTTTACGACGAACCTTTTGTCACGTCCATAATCAAGAAACATATCCTTATTTCACTAAGGATAATTCTGACCGCTGTTTAGTGATCTACTCCTAGATCACAATTGTACTCCCTTGCCAAAATCAGTGTAGGGTATACAATAGATCTGGTACACAGCATGGCATACTTTATAGAACCTATGCACAGGGAATGACTTTCATTCTCTTTCTATCTTCTGCCGTGGTCGGGTTTTGAGTCTTACTCAATTTCACACCTTATAGTACAGGCAAGAACTCTTTCTTTGACTGCTCCATTTTGAACTACTTCAAAATCTTTGTCAAGGCATGTATTCATTGAAAGAACTTATCAAGCGTCTTTGATCTATCTCTATAGATCTTGAAGCTCAATATGTAAGCAGCTTCATCGAAGTCTTTCTTTGAAAAAACTCCTTTCAAACACTCCTTTATGCTTTACAGAATAATTCTACATTATTTCCGACCAACAATATGTCATTCACATATACTTATCAGAAATGCTGTAGTGCTCCCACTCACTTTCTTGTAAATACAGGCTTCACCGCAAGTCTGTATAAAACTATATGCTTTGATCAACTCATCAAAGCGTATATTCCAACTCCGAGATGCTTGCATCAGTCCACAGATGGATTGCTGGAGCTTGCACATTTTGTTAGCACCTTTCGGATTGACAAAACCTTCTGTTGCATCATATACAACTCTTCTTTAATAAATCCATTAAGGAATGCAGTTTTGTTTATCCTTTTGCCAGATTTCATAAAATGCGGCAATTACTAACATGATTCGGACAGACTCGAGCATAGATACGAGTGAGAAACTCTCATCGTAGTCAACACCTTGAACTTGTCGAAAAACCTTTTGCGACAATTCTAGCTTTGTAGATAGTAACACTACTATCAACGTCCGTCTTCCTCTTGAAGATCCATTTATTCTCAATTTCTTGCCGATCATCAGGCAAGTCAACCAAAGTCCATACTTTGTTCTTATACATGGATCATATCTCAGATTTCATGGCTTCAAGCCACTTTGCGGAATCTGGGCTCACCATCGCTTCTTCATAGTTCGTAGGTTCATCATGATCTAGTAGCATGACTTCCAGAAAAGGATTACCGTACCACTCTGGCGCGGATCTTACTCTGGTTGATCTACGAGGTTCAGTAGTATCTTGTTCTGAAGTTTCATGATCATCATCATTAGCTTCCTCACTAACTGGTGTAGGTGCCACAGAAACAGTTTTCTGTGTTGTGCTACTTTCCAACAAGGGAGCAGGTACAGTTACCTCGTCAAGTTTCTACTTTCCTCCCACTCACTTCTTTCGAGAGAAACTCCTTCTCCAGAAAGTTTCCGAATTTTAGCAACAAAAAGCCTTGCCTTCGGATCTGTGAGAGAAGGTGTATCCAATAGTTTCCTTTGGATATCCTATGAAGACGCACTTCTCCGATTTGTGTTTGAGCTTATCAGGATGAAACTTTTTCATATAAGCATTGCAACTCCAAACTTTAAGAAACGACAGCTTAGGTTTCTTGCCAAACCATAGTTCACACGGTGTCGTCTCAACGGATTTATATGGTGCCCTATTTAATGTGAATGCAGCTGTCTCTAATGCGTGACCCCAAAAACGATAGTGGTAAACCGGTAAGAAACATCATATATTGCACTATATCCAATAAAGTACGGTTATGACGTTCGGACACACCATTATGCTGTGGTGTTCCAGGTGGCGTGAGTAGTGAAACTATTTCACATTGTTTTAACTGAAGACCAAACTCGTAACTCAAATATTTGTCTCCGCGATCAGATCGTAGAAACTTTATTTTCTTGTCACGTTGATTTTTCACTTCACTCTGAAATTCTTTGAACTTTTCAGACTTATGTTTCATCAAGTAGATATACTCATATCTGCTCAAATCATTTGTGAAGATCAGAAAGTAATGATACCTGTCGTGGACCACATACATCAGTATGTATGATTTCCAACAAATCTGTTGCTCGCTCCAATGTTCCGAAGAACAGAGTCTTAGTCATCTTGCCCATGAGGCATGGTTCGCAAGCATCAACTGATTCATAATCAAGTGATTCCAAAAACCCATCAGCATGGAGTTTCTTCATGTGCTTTATACCAATATGACCTAAACAGCAGTGCCACAAATAAGTTGCACTATCATTATTAACTTTGCATCTTTTGGTTTCAATATTATGAATATGTGTATCACTAAGATCGAGATCCAATGAACTATTTTCATTGGGTGTGTAACCATATAAGGTTTTATTCATGTAAACAGAACAACAATTTATTCTCTTACTTTAATGAATAACCGTATTGCAATAAACATGATCAAATCATATTCATGCTCAACGCAAAAACCAAATAACACTTATTTAGGTTCAACACTAATCCTGAAAGTATAGGGAGTGTGCGATGATGATCATATCAATCTTGGAACCACTTCCAACACACATCGTCACTTCACCCTTAACTAGTCTCTGTTTATTCTGCAACTCCCGTTTCGAGTTACTAAACTTAGCAACTGAACTAGTATCAAATACTAAGGGTTTGCTATAAACACTAGTAAAGTACACATCAATAACATGTATATCAAATATACTTATGTTCACTTTGCCATCCTTCTTATCCGCCAATCACTTGGGGTAGTTCCGCTTCCAGTGACCAGTCCCTTTGCAGTAGAAGCACTTAGTCTCAGGCTTAGGATCAGACTTGGGCTTCTTCACTTGAGCAGCAACTTGCTTGCCGTTCTTCTTGAAGTTCCCCTTCTTCCCTTTGCCCTTTTCTTGAAACTAGTGGTCTTGTCAACCATCAACTCTTGATGTTTTTCTTGATTTCTACCTTCGTTGATTTCAGCATCACGAAGAGCTTGGGAGTTGTTTCTGTTATCCCTTGCATATTATAGTTCATCACGAAGTTCTACTAACTTGGTGATGGTGACTAGAGAATTCTGTCAATCACTATCTTATCTGGAAGATTAACTCCCACTTGATTCAAGCGATTGTAGTACCCAGACGATCTGAGCACATGCTCACTAGTTGAGCGATTCTCCTCCATCTTTTAGCTATAGAACTTGCTGGAGACTTCATGTCTCTCAACTCGGGTATTTGCTTGAAATATTAACTTCAACTCCTGGAACATCTCATATGGTCCATGACGTTCAAAACGTCTTTGAAGTCCCGATTCTAAGCCGTTAAGCATGGTGCACTAAACTATCAAGTAGTCATCATATTGAGCTAGCCAAACATTCATAACGTCTGCATCTGCTCCTGCAATAGGTCTGTCACCTAGCGGTGCATTAAGGACATAATTCTTCTGTGCAGCAATGAGGATAAACCTCAGATCACGGATCCAATCCGCATCATTGCTACTAACATCTTTCAACACAATTTTTTCTAGGAACATATCAAAATAAACACAGGGAAGCAACAACGCGAGCTATTGATCTACAACATGATTTGCAAAATACTACCAGGACTAAGTTCATGATAATTTTTAAGTTCAGTTAATCAAATTACTTAGGAACTCCCACTTAGATAGACATCCCTCTAATCCTCTAAGTGATCACGTGATCCAAATCAACTAAACCATAACCGATCATCACGTGAGATGGAGTAGTTTTCAATGGTGAACATCAATATGTTGATCATATCTACTATATGATTCACGCTCGACCTTTCGGTCTCCATGTTCCGAGGCCATATCTGTATATGCTTGGCTCGTCAAGTATAACCTGAGTATTCCGCGTGTGCAACTGTTTTGCACCCGTTGTATTTGAACGTAGAGCCTATCACACCCGATCATCACGTGGTGTCTCAGCACGAAGAACTTTTGCAACGGTGCATACTCAGGGAGAACACTTGTTGATAATTTAGTGAGAGATCATCTTATAATGCTACCGTCAATCAAAGCAAGATAAGATGCATAAAAGGATAAACATCACATGCAATCAATATAAGTGATATGATATGGCCATCATCATCTTGTGCTTTGTGATCTCCATCTCCGAAGCACCGTCATGATCACCATCGTCACCGGCGCGACACCTTGATCTCCATCGTAGCGTCGTTGTCGTCTCGCCAATCTTATGCTTCCACGACTATCACTACCATTTAGTAATAAAGTAAAGCATTACATCGCGATTACATTGCATACAATAAAGCGACAACCATATGGCTCCTGCCAGTTGCCGATAACTCGGTTACAAACATGATCATCTCATACAATAAAATCAGCATCATGCCTTGACCATATCACATCACAACATACCCTGCAAAAACAAGTTAGACGTCCTCTACTTTGTTGTTGCAAGTTTTACGTGGCTGCTACGAGCTTAAGTAAGAACTCATCTCACCTACGCATCAAAACCACAACGATAGTTCGTCAAATAGACTCCGTTTTAACCTTCTCAAGGATCGGGCGTAGTCACACTTGGTTCAACTAAAGTTGGAGAGACAGTCTTCCGCAAGCCATCTATGTGCAAAGCACATCGAGGGAACCGGTCTCGCATAAGAGTACGCGTAAGGTTGGTCCGGATCGTCTCAACCAACAATACCGCCGAACCAAAGTGTGACATGCTGGTAGGCAGTATGACTTGTATCGCCCACAACTCACTTGTGTTCTACTCGTGCAAATAACATCAAACCATAAAACCAGGCTCTGATACCACTGTTGGGGAACGCAGTAATTTCGAAAATTTCCTACGCACACGCAAGATCATGGTGATGCACAGCAACGAGAGGGGAGAGTGTTGTCTACGTACCAACGCAGACCGACTGCGGAAGCGATCACAAAACCTAGAGGAAGTAGTCGTACGTCTTCTTCCCGATCCGACCGATCCAAGCACCGTTACTCTGGCACCTCCGAGTTCTTAGCACACGTTCAGCTCGATGACGTTCCTCGGGCTCCGATCCAGCAAAGCGTCGAGGAAGAGTTCCGTCAGCACGACGGCGTGGTGACGATCTTGATGTACTACCGACGCAGGGCTTCGCCTAAGCACTGTAACGGTATGATCGAGGTGGAATTTGGTGGCAGGGGGCACCGCACACGGCTAAGGAACGATCTCAAGGATCAAGTTGTGTGTCTTGGGGTGCCCCCTGCCTCCGTATATAAAGGTTGGAGGGAGGGGGGCTGGCCGGCCAAAGAGGTGTAGGCGCAGGAGGAGTCCTACTCCTACCGGGAGTAGGACTCCCCCCTCCAATCCTAGTCCAACTAGGAAACCTTCAAAGGGGAGAGAGAGAGGTGGCCGGCCCCTCTCCTAGTCCTAATAGGACTAGGGAGAGGGGGGAGGCGCAGCCCTATGTGGGCTTCTCTCTCACCTTTCCACTAAGGCCCATGTTGGCCCATTTGGCTCCCGGGGGGTTCCGGTAACCCTCCTGGTAATCCGGTAAAATCCCGATTTCACCCGGAACACTTCCGATGTCCAAACATAGGCTTCCAATATATCAATCTTTACGTCTCGACCATTTCGAGACTCCTCGTCATGTCCGTGATCACATCCGGGACTCCGAACAACCTTCGGTACATCAAAATGCATAAACTCATAATAACTATCATCGTAACGTTAAGCGTGCGGACCCTACGGTTCGAGAACAATGTAGACATGACCGAGACACGTCTCCGGTCAATAACCAATAGCGGGACCTGGATGCCCATATTGGCTCCTACATATTCTACGAAGATCTTTATCGGTCAGACCGCATAACAACATACGTTGTTCCCTTTGTCATCGGTATGTTACTTGCCCGAGATTCGATCGTCGGTATCCAATACCTAGTTCAATCTCGTTACTGGCAAGTCTCTTTACTCGTTCCGTAATACATCATCTCACAACTAACATATTAGTTGCAGTGCTTGCAAGGCTTATGTGATGTGCATTACCGAGAGGGCCCAGAGATACCTCTCCGACATTCGGAGTGACAAATCCCAATCTCGAAATACGCCAACCCAACATCTACCTTTGGAGACACCTGTAGTACTCCTTTATAATCACCCAGTTACGTTGTGACGTTTGGTAGTACCCAAAGTGTTCCTCCGGAAAACGGGAGTTGCATAATCTCATAGTTATAGGAACATGTATAAGTCATGAAGAAAGCAATAGCAACATACTAAACGATCGGGTGCTAAGCTAATGGAATGGGTCATGTCAATCAGATCATTCTACTAATGATGTGACCTCGTTAATCAAATAACAACTCCTTGTTCATGGTTAGGAAACATAACCATCTTTGATTAACGAGCTAGTCAAGTAGAGGCATACTAGTGACACTCTGTTGGTCTATGTATTCACACATGTATTATGTTTCCGGTTAATACAATTCTAGCATGAATAATAAACATTTATCATGATATAAGGAAATAAATAATAACTTTATTATTGCCTCTAGGGCATATTTCCTTCAATCTCTGGGCCCTCTCGGTAATGCACATCACATAAGCCTTGCAAGCACTGCAACTAATATGTTAGTTGTGAGATGACGTATTACGGAACGAGTAAAGAGACTTGCCGGTAACGAGATTGAACTAGGTATTGGATACCGACGATCGAATCTCGGGCAAGTAACATACCGATGACAAAGGGAACAACGTATGTTGTTATGCGGTCTGACCGATAAAGATCTTCGTAGAATATGTAGGAGCCAATATGGGCATCCAGGTCCCGCTATTGGTTATTGACCGGAGACATGTCTCGGTCATGTCTACATTGTTCTCGAACCGTAGGGTCCGCACGCTTAACGTTACGATGACAGTTATTATGAGTTTATGCATTTTGATGTACCGAAGGTTGTTCGGAGTCCCGGATGAGATCACGGACATGACGAGGAGTCTCGAAATGGTTGAGACGTAAAGATTGATATATTGGAAGCCTATGTTTGGACATCGGAAGTGTTCCGGGTGAAATCGGGATTTTACCGGATTACCGGGAGGGTTACCGGAACCCCCCGGGAGCCAAATGGGCCAACATGGGCCTTAGTGGAAAGGTGAGAGGGCAGCCCACATAGGGCTGCGCCTCCCCCCTCTCCCTAGTCCTATTAGGACTAGGAGAGGGGCCGGCCACCTCTCTCTCTCTCCCCTTTAAGGATTCCTAGTTGGACTAGGATTGGAGGGGGGAGTCCTACTCCCGGTAGGAGTAGGACTCCTCCTGCGCCTCCATCTCTTTGGCCGGCCAGCCCCCCTCCCTCCAACCTTTATATACGGGGGCAGGGGACACCCCAAGACACACAAGTTGATCCTTGAGATCGTTCCTTAGCCGTGTGCGGTGCCCCCTGCCACCAAATTCCACCTCGATCGTACCGTTGTAGTGCTTAGGCGAAGCCCTGCGTCGGTAGTACATCAAGATCGTCATCACGCCGTCGTGCTGACGGAACTCTTCCTCGACGCTTTGCTGGATCGGAGCCCGAGGAACGTCATCGAGCTGTACGTGTGCTAAGAACTCGGAGGTGCCGGAGTAACGGTGCTTGGATCGGTCGGATCGGGAAGAAGACGTACGACTACTTCCTCTACGTTGTGTGATCGCTTCCGCAGTCGGTCTGCGTTGGTACGTAGACAACACTCTCCCCTCTCGTTGCTGTGCATCACCATGATCTTGCGTGTGCGTAGGAAAATTTTGAAATTACTACGTTCCCCAACACTTACACATCCTCCCACTCTCGCTCCAGCGCTCTGTAGATGCTCCGGGACTCCACCATGGTCCAGAGCAAGATCACCTACTATGCCATGCTGACGCCGGTGTGTCGCTACGAGATCCGGCAGCAGATCCGGGCGAGGTAAGCCGCGCGCGTCTCCCGCATCGCTGTCGGGCTGCCTCCGGACTCGCCGGAGCCAGATGACGAGGAGGAGCAGCTGGGGGAGGAGGAGGAGGAGGAGCAGCTGGGGGAGGAGGAGGAGGAGATGGCTCCAATGAAGGCGGAGGAGCCGGACCAGCAGGTGCCGGCCTTCAACATGGAGCAGGCGGAGGCGGAGTTCGCCGTCGCCCAGTATGACGAGATGGCCGAGCAACAGATCATCCTGGAGTCCATCCAGGATGAGGCCTATGTGATGGCCAACCGGGTGTTTCTCCGGCGTTAGCTGGCGAAGACCGGTGCCCTCTTCAATGAGCTCGACGCAGCGATAGAGGTGGAGGAGTTCGAAGCGGAGCAGCCGGAGGAGCCGAAGCTGCAGCTCTCGCCCATGCTGCCGGAGCCGGGCACGGAGATCTTCGTGATCTCCGACGAGGAGTAGATAAGATCGACGTAGTACGTAGGTTCTACTTCTTTTGCATGCCTTTGTATGGATATAAGAATCTAGTATGAGATGTCCAGATGCAAGTAGTGAAATTTGTGGCGTGCCGGGGCAATGCCCGCGGACGCGCCCGGGTGCGTCCGCGAGCGTGTGAGGGACCGGATTTGCCATATGTGGTTGTAGATGCTCTTACACTCCTAAAACACATATTGTAGTGATCATTACATCAAATGCTCGACGATAATATCCATAATTAAGGTCCAGATTGATACTGTTTCGGGTATATGATTCAATTAGTAGAGGATCTTACTATTAGTTTGTTCGAATTGCAGTTATAATCCTTCTTCAAACCCATTTCTTAATACCATGTGGAAATCCTAGTTGAAATTGATGTTAAATCTAGTATGATAAAAATGCCATTGTTGAGGTTTACCGCCTATGTCCGCTTTAGATTGGATGTAAATTTTGTGTGGTGCCCAATATTCAATTCAATCTTAAGCTAAATACCAGGAACACACTAATTTTACACACAATCCAAGCGGAGCCTCATATGGTTACAACGCATGAACGGATAGGATCTATTTTTGGAATCATCAACAACCATTATTTTTGCGTATTTTGTATCATCCGGCCAACTGAATTACTATCTTCGTCCCAAAATAAGTGTCTCAACTTCGTGCTAAAGTTAAGGCTGGAGACAATTATTTTAGGACCGAGAGGGTTTTTTTAGGAAAGGAGGGAGTATTATTTTAGTTCAATCACATTTTTTCCTTTTTTGTTTTTTCTTTCTTTTTCTACTCGGATATTCTTTCTTTGAGTGTATGTTTGTGTCTCATGCATGTGGGCTTGTGTGAGTGTGTGGATGCGCTTGTCATATACCATCGACATGAAATATGACGATTAATCTCCATTGTACACAAATAAGTAGCACTATGCAACATACCATTGTCAGAAAAAATGTAAAGCCATGTGCTTGTTCTTGCGAATTGTCATATTGTGAAAAGGTACAATTCTTGTGCAATTTATCTAAGTTTTTTCCATCATTTATTTTATTTATTTTCCATATTTTTAAGGCTAATGCCAATGACTTTTATTCATTTTACCTAGAAAAACTTTTTTATTCTAGTTTGTGTTTAACTTTTGTATACATGTTTTTGTTTATGAAAAATAAAGTGAGCAACACATAAAAAATTGGTGCCCATTAAACAGTTGCCGCCTTTTTTAAAGTGGCCATTGGTCCCCACCCCCCCCCCCCCCTCCCCCAGCAGCAGTTTTTTATCTTAAACCGATCTTCCGCTGCTTTAAAAAAGTGCCACGGGTAAAAAAAATGTTGATCGATGTCATTATATCCTAACTACTCCTTCCGTTCCTAAATATAAGTCTTTTTAGACATTTTAAATGGACAACAACATACGGATGTACATAGACATATTTTAGAGTATAGATTCATTCATTTTACTATGTATGTAGTCGCTTGTTAGAATCTCTAGAAAGACTTATATTTAGGAACGGAGGGAGTAACTAATTGCGTGTGCGTTGCAACGGCGGCATACATATATTCTAGTGTTACACCCCTAAAAACAGATTGTAATGAACTAGTGATCCTTACATCAAATGCTCGACGATATTATCCATAATTAACGTCCAGATTGATACTTTTTTGGGTCTGTGGTTCAATTAGTAGAGAATCTTACTATTAGTTTGTTATAATTGCAATTGTGACCAGTTTTCAAATCCATTTTGTAACACCAAGTGGAAATCCTAGTTGAAATCGATGTTAAAATCTAGTATGAAAAGAATAGCATTGTTGAGGTTGGAAACGTGATGCCTTCAAAGCCGTCCGTAAGTGAAGGAATTTTTGCTTGCAAAGCCGTCCAAATCCATCATTTTCACAGGTTGTCAACGAACAGTGACGTCCTTTGATTTGTCTGCTTTCCTTGTAAAAATATATACTGTATTTGATGTGGATTCATGGAGTGCACGATACGCACTCGAGTTCGGTACCAATAATTTCTGTATTAAGCAAATATAGGAGTAGCCCTTTTCCCCAAAAGTAGAAGCCGGGAACTCGACAAATACCTCTAGTACTACTCTGCTCGCTTCCCAAATCGAGAAGAAGGCGACTATCTACAACTTGACAGTATCGCTAAATTAGTCGAACAAGCAGCTCCATAGCGGCGTCTGGACGCCGCTCTGCTCGCCGCTCTCCGGCCTCGCTCTTTCGTCCGGCGGCGCCACGAGCATCCCCTGCGCCAAGCTCGCGTAGTACGACCCGGCCTCCATGCCGCCAAACCACTGCTCCTCGTCCAGCTCCAACAGGTCGCCGGAAGACATGTAAAACTCGGGCGCCAGGCACGCGACTGGAAGAATGATCTGCTGCTGCTGGAGCGCCACGACGGCGACGGCGACCGGAACTGGCAGCTGCTGGAGCGCCACCACGGCGACGGCGACCGGAACCTGCTTCTGCTGGAGCGCCACCACGGCGACGGCGATCGGGACCTGCTTCTGCTGGAGCGCCACGACGGCGACGGCGACTGGAAGAACAATCTGCTTCCGCTGGAACGCGACGACGGCGACAGCGACGGCGGCCTTGATCTCGCTCGCGCTGCCGAAGCCGAAGGAGCCGGCCGCGAGCACGGGCAGCATGCGCCATGCGGAGTCGGCGAAGTTGAGGCAGGCGGCGCGGCCGGAGAGCGCGAGCACGGCGGCGTCGTGCGCGCGCGCCGCCATCTCGGCCGTGTTGAAGGTGCCGAGCCAGAGCCTGGAGCCCTTGATCCCGGGCACGCGCACCTCGCACACCCACTGCCCGACGCGGCCACGGCGCCGCACGCCGCGGTACAGCGGGTGGCGCGTCTCGTGGAACTTGGTCCGCCCCGCGGGCCGCTTCGGCGGCTCCGACGACACCGTCCGGTGGCCCTGCTCCTGCTGGCCGGACGGGGAGGCGATGTCGGCGACATCCATCTGAGTGGAGAGCTGGCGGAGACGCTCGTGGGAGGTGTGGAGCGGGAGTACTGGAAGAATCAGCGGCTGTGTTGGGAGGTTTTGATGGATCGGTGGAAGGAGCTTGTTTGAGAAGAAGGGGAATGGAGACGGGGAGCATATATAGGCGAAGGCAAGCGGTGGTTTCCTGGAAATGGCAAGTGGCTGAGAAGGAGTATGTGTATGTCACACTCACGCTGACACTTGCGCCGGAGCACAAGGGAGCTTCATGGCGCGCCCCTATTTGTTTTACTATCATTTCCGCGACGCGCATCTCTTGGTTGCTCTTCAAGCTTTAGCTGGATGAGATGTGATGGGTGGTGCGTTTACGGCTTTTGTTTAAACATAGTTCACAAATACATGCATACACATATACTATCATTTCCGCGACGCGCGTCTCAACGTGCCGACACATTTAGTCCGCGCGTGTTGGTTTGGACCGAAACAGACAGAAGCAACAGCCCAACGCGCCGACGCATCTGTAGATTTGGTCTGTTTGGTGTTTGTCTGGACGTATTTCTAGCTTAAATTTGCGTCTGATTTGTGTTCATATGGACGCGAGACGAAAGCGCCACGTGTCCTCCTGGAGTCCGACTAAGACCCGCGTGTCGGCCGCAACCGTCCACCTCGGACCCACACGTCAACCACTAGAACCGTCCATGTCATGTCTTTTTTAAATAGGGGGGGAGGGGTCATACACTTCTCGCGAAACCAATCCACATCTAGAGATTGCCCCCGTGCCGCACGACACGAACCCTAGCCCATCGTCGTCGCCATGGGCTTCTTTAGCCGCGGCAACAAGCGTCGCAAGCACAACCACGAGGCCGGCTCATTGCGTCGCCTTGCCAACTTCACTTTGGCACCACGAGGGGGCGGCCGTCACGCCAACAAGCCTGGCTACACATTCCCGATGAACCATGTGCACTACCACTGGGAGCACCGCGTTCCAATGCCCTGGCCGGACATGAACCTCCCGTCACTACAAGAAACCTGTTAATACGTGACGGTGCTAGTCCGTCACAGATGAGTGTAAAGCTGTCATGGGTGCCCATGTATGACGGACATGAGGCCAGTCATGTATATCGCGTCATAATTTGACATCGAGCCTTCCTTGACGATTCTTGACCGTCATGGATCTGCCCCAAGCCCGCCCAGGCCCAAACCATTGTGACGGAACAAGCCGTCATGGACTGATGCCATGTGGATTTTCGATTGGCCAGTTGGGATTATGTGGCAGTCTACGTGGACACTACTTTCTGTCACAGAAATCGTCACAAATGTAGGCCCAATTTAAACTTGGTCTAGAAAATTTCTTTCGGCCCAATTTTGACATGGTATATTTTCTAGCCAATTTTGGCCTGAAGAGAAAGTATTTTCAAATAGTTCACACAATATGCGGCCATCTGCATGTATATATTTTTTTCAAAAAAAATCTGTGTGTACATACAACATAGCAGCTTACAAATCCTTCATGCAATGATAATTTACAGCATAGATTCACTAAATATATCACACAACAAGGTTAATAAGCAGTACAATCCAATTTACATCAACAAAACATATAAAATTTCGAGGTTGTTGTTCAGGTTGTTGTCGTCGACTCTCCTGATGGCAACTATCATGTCAAGGTGCCGATTATGATGGATAGCACTATGTAGCCCACTTCCCAATCATACCTAGCATATTTAAAAGAACATTAGATTTTTGCAGATTGATAGATAGTAGAGAAAAGAGTATTACAACAAATTTAAAACATGAATTACATGTCCACTTGGCCAACATTGACAGTACTGTTACTTATAACAGGAAACAATAATGAAACAAAGCAGTATATTTGTATAGAAGGTGACAACAGTATGAACAAGGCTTCCATGTGTAGCAAATTTTCATTAGCTTGCACAACTACAAATTTAATTTATTACATGGCTTACAAATTACTTCATGGTTATTAAGGTACAAGCTAAATCATAAAACATGAACACCAGCTGAACATAATACTTGTAAAAGTGTAGATTCAGGAAATAAAAAATTATGGGATAGTAGTTCTAGTAATAACTTCCTGGCAAAAAAATAAGAGCATAAGCTGCTATACTTTCTTTTATTTAAGTTGGCAATAAAAGATCAAAACTACACTAGGAAAAACAAATGCAACAATTGAAATTTGGAAAACAAAACACTAAATAGCACTTGACTGACAAGCAACAGAGAAATATTATATATTTTGGATCTGTAATAAATATCAAGAAACTTACACAAGACCATTGCTTGTAATATCAAATTCCATATGGATACAAAACCTATTTGAAGCTGGTTCCTGGAGTTCCTTCCAAATAGCAACATTAGCCCTTGACAATAACAGCAAGACATGCTATAATGCAAATATTTAATTATAACTGAATAGAAGGAAGATGCAGATAGAACTTTTGATATATGAATAGCTGCAAGGGTGTTGGGCATCAACAACACTATTAACATTGGTAAGTGTCAAGGATTTATCCTCAAAATGCAAATCTTGTATATGGATAAATACAACACTGTATTCAGGCATTGACAAATCAATATCACACAAAACATACGATGGCTACTTTCACCACATAACACAGAGAAAGTTTGCATATAATTTAGAATAGAGAAGCAGTGTAAGAGCAGACGTAGTTAACAAACAATCTTACTCCTAGTCACTCGATTGAGTGAGAATAATGAAATACTTTGAGATCAAAACAGTAAACAAAATATGCCACAATGTTAATACCATAACAAAATCATGTCTTCAAGGACTATTTAACAGAACAGGCATTGCAATATATTAATACTATACTGTGAGACAACATCTACAAAAAATCATATGAACAAACAAGTCGACATGCAGTAAACAGGCTTTGATTGCTTACAATAGAAGATCATTTTCAACAATAACAACATCTACAAAAAAATCATATGAAACAAACAAGTCGACACTGCAGTAGACATGCTTTGATTGCTTACAATAGAAGATCATTTTTAAGATTCTGGAATATGACTAAGTAGTATATAGTTGATTGAGTAAAAACCACATGATATCCACAATCAATGGATGCATGGAAGAATGTAACAAGAGAACTTGTCTAGCCACTAACCAGGATTTCAGTAAAAAGAATCGGTCAGTGTGTGATATTCTTTTACTTTTAGAATTTGCTCTTGGACCATTTGAGAGTACAATTAAGTCTGGTACTCTGAAAAAAAAATTAACAGCAACTAAGCAAACAATATAGAACTATGGAATCAAAGAAAGTCTGAACAAAACAAGTACGAACTGCATCATCCTTGATGCCAAAAAAATGACAGTCTTATCTAACAAGATGCCAAGTACAGAATTCATAATCCTTGAGACCAAAATGAGTTATGAAATATTCACAAATGTAGGCAAAAATTCCGGGCAGTGGTATAAAACTTCTAACAGAGAGAATCAAGTCATGACAGTCTTAAGGCAGGAGCATATACTGCAATATATAATCATATATGAAACAAACAAGTCAACACTGCAGTATGCATGCTTTTATTTATGTAAGTAAAAAAAAGAACTAGTGCAACAGATTTATGTGGTTTTGTTGTACTGTATATGTCCATAGTATCCCAAATAGCACAGATATTTCACTAGAAATCACAGATCCTCATCACAGAAATACATTACCAATTTTGTTTGGAACCAGTGCATGTATGCAGAATGAAAAACATTGTGGAAAAGAGGGTACGAAGAGAAGCAAATCCTCACCGGATCTTGAGAAGAAGCACGAGGAAGAGGTGTGGTGGGAGAGAGGGGTGGCGACGACAGCCTCCCCTCACTGACGGTGGCCTCCAGGGGGTTGTCAGCGAGATTCAGGAGGAGGACGTCATTGGCACATGAGCATCGCAAGATCCCATGGTCAGCTTGCGTTCGGACGTCGCCGTCCTCCCTCTACTGCTGCTCGACCCCATCCTCTTGTCCTCCTTGTTCCATCCTCCCCTGAGCGGCTGAGGATGCGGTGGCCATCGTCATGGCGGTTGACGGTGGTGGCTGTCCAGATCTAAAAAAGTGGTAAGAGATGTGAGGGAATAGTGTGGCGGCAGTTGACGGTGTGCTGGTCATCATCGTGGATCGAGAGAGGAAGGGGAGTGCCGGCGGAAGGCTGTGGAAGGAGGGAGGTGAGGAGGTGAGGAAGGGGAGGACTGGCGAAGGGCTGCGGGAGGAGGAAGGCGAGGAGGTGAGGAAGGGGAGGGCGGCGAAGGGCTGCGGGAGGAGGAAGGCGAGGTGGTAGGTGGCGGCGATGGGGAATTAGGACGGGGCTGCCGACGAGGGAGAGAGGAGGGGCAGAGGACGAGGGTTAGGGTTAGCATTTTATATGGGTAAAGAATAGATGGGCTTTAGCGGGCTTGGGCGGGCTTGCGGGGCTATAACACACCGTCCATGACGTTTTTGAAAACGTCAATAAAAATCCGTCATGTATTAACAAATTTCTTGTAGTGCGCACAACTAGCACCTCGACCCCCACGTTTTGATGCCGGCGGTACCGCAGTCCGAGCGCGCGAGCACTGGAGATCCGCAACCACCGTGCCCTCCTCTAGCCGGAGCAACGGCAGGACTCCGCATATGCGTCGGAGGAGGAGTTGCACCACATCCACGAGTGGGAGGTACGCGCACTAGCAGCGGAGCGACGAAGGCGGAGCGTCGAATGCAGTGGGAGCGCAAGGAGGAGGCTGAGAGATGCGAGCAGGAATATGTTGGGGAACGCAGTAATTTCAAAAAAATTCCTACGCACACGCAAGATCATGGTGATGCACAGCAACGAGAGGGGAGAGTGTTGTCTACGTACCAACGCAGACCGACTGCGGAAGCGATCTCACAACGTAGAGGAAGTAGTCGTACGTCTTCTTCCCGATCCGACCGATCCAAGTACCGTTACTCCGGCACCTCCGAGTTCTTGGCACACGTTCAGCTCGATGACGTTCCTCTAGCCCCGATCCAGCAAAGCGTCGAGGAAGAGTTCCGTCAGCACGACGGCGTGGTGACGATCTTGATGTACTACCGACGCAGGGCTTCGCCTAAGCACTGTAACGGTATGATCGAGGTGGAATTTGGTGGCAGGGGGCACCGCACACGGCTAAGGAACGATCTCAAGGATCAAGTTGTGTGTCTATGGGGTGCCCCTGCCCCCGTATATAAAGGAGCAAGGGAGGAGGGGCTGGCCGGCCAAGGTGGGGGCGCAGGAGAGTCCTACTCCCACCGGGAGTAGGACTCCCCCTCCAATCCTAGTCCAATTAGGATTCCCGGGAGGGGGAAAGAGGAGGAGGTGGCCGGCCCCCCCTTTCCTACTCCTAGTAGGACTAGGGGAGGGGGAGGGCGCGCAGCCCATCTAGGGCAGCCCCTCTTCCTTTCCACTAAGGCCCACTATGGCCCATCAAGCTCCCGGGGGGTTCCGGTAACCCTCCCGGTATTCCGGTAAAATCCCGATTTCACCCGGAACACTTCCGATGTCCAAACATAGGCTTCCAATATATCAATCTTTACGTCTCGACCATTTCGAGACTCCTCGTCATGTCCGTGATCACATCCGGGACTCCGAACAACCTTCGGTACATCAAAATGCATAAACTCATAATAACTGTCATCATAACGTTAAGCGTGCGGACCCTACGGTTCGAGAACAATGTAGACATGACCGAGACACGTCTCCGGTCAATAACCAATAGCGGGACCTGGATGCCCATATTGGCTCCCACATATTCTACGAAGATCTTTATCGGTCAGACCGCATAACAACATACGTTGTTCCCTTTGTCATCGGTATGTTACTTGTCCGAGATTCGATCGTCGGTATCCAATACCTAGTTCAATCTCGTTACCGGCAAGTCTCTTTACTCGTTCCGTAATACATCATCTCACAACTAACATATTAGTTGCAGTGCTTGCAAGGCTTATGTGATGTGCATTACCGAGAGGGCCCAGAGATACCTCTCCGACAATCGGAGTGACAAACCCTAATCTCGAAATACGCCAACCCAACATCTACCATTGGAGACACCTGTAATACTCCTTTATAATCACCCAGTTACGTTGTGACGTTTGGTAGTACCCAAAGTGTTCCTCCGGTAAACGGGAGTTGCATAATCTCATAGTTATAGGAACATGTATAAGTCATGAAGAAAGCAATAGCAACATACTAAACGATCGGGTGCTAAGCTAACGGAATGGGTCATGTCAATCAGATCATTCTACTAATGATGTGATCTCGTTAATCAAATAACAACTCCTTGTTCATGGTTAGGAAACATAACCATCTTTGATTAACGAGCTAGTCAAGTAGAGGCATACTAGTGACATTCTGTTGGTCTATGTATTCACACATGTATTATGTTTCCGATTAATACAATTCCAGCATGAATAATAAACATTTATCATGATATAAGGAAATAAATAATAACTTTATTATTGCCTCTAGGGCATATTTCCTTCAGTCTCCCACTTGCACTAGAGTCAATAATCTAGATTACACAGTAATGATTCTAACACCCATGGAGTCTTGGTGCTGATCATGTTTTGCTCGTGGAAGAGGCTTAGTCAACGGGTCTGCAACATTCAAATCCGTATGTATCTTGCAAATCTCTATGTCTCCCACCTGGACTAAATCCCGGATGGAGTTGAAGCGTCTCTTGATGTGTTTGGTCCTCTTGTGAAATCTGGATTCCTTTGCCAAGGCAATTGCACCAGTATTGTCACAGAAGATTTTCATTGGACCCGATGCACTAGGTATGACACCTAGATCGGATATGAACTCCTTCATCCAGACTCCTTCGTTTGCTGCTTCCGAAGCAGCTATGTACTCCGCTTCACATGTAGATCCCGCTACGACGCTTTGTTTAGAACTGCACCAACTGACAGCTCCACCGTTTAAAGTAAACACGTATCCGGTTTGCGATTTAGAATCGTCCGGATCAGTGTCAAAGCTTGCGTCAACGTAACCTCTTACGGTGAGCTCTTTGTCACCTCCATATACGAGAAACATATCCTTAGTCCTTTTCAGGTATTTCAGGATGTTCTTGACCGCTGTCCAGTGATCCATTCCAGGATTACTTTGGTACCTCCCTGCTAAACTTATAGCAAGGCACACATCAGGTCTGGTACACAGCATTGCATACATGATAGAGCCTATGGCTGAAGCATAGGGAACATCTTTCATTTTCTCTCTATCTTCTGCAGTGGTCGGGCATTGAGTCTTACTCAATTTCACACCTTGTAGCACAGGCAAGAATCCTTTCTTTGCTTGATCCATTTTGAACTTTTTCAAAATTTTGTCAAGGTATGTGCATTGTGAAAGTCCAATTAAGCGTTTTGATCTATCTCTATAGATCTTTATGCCTAATATGTATGCAGCTTCCCCGAGGTCTTTCATCGAAAAACTTTTATTCAAGTATCCCTTTATGCTATCCAGAAATTCTATATCATTTCCAATTAGTAATATGTCATCCACATATAATATCAGAAATGCTACAGAGCTCCCACTCACTTTCTTGTAAATACAGGCTTCTCCAAAAGTCTGTATAAAGCCAAATGCTTTGATCACACTATCAAAGCGTTTATTCCAACTCCGAGATGCTTGCACCAGTCCATAAATGGATCGCTGGAGTTTGCATACTTTGTTAGCTCCTTTTGGATCGACAAAACCTTCTGGTTGTACCATATACAACTCTTCTTCCAGAAATCCATTCAGGAATGCAGTTTTGACATCCATCTGCCATAATTCATAATCATAAAAAGCGGCAATTGCTAACATAATTCTGACGGACTTAAGCATCGCTACGGGTGAGAAAGTCTCATCGTAGTCAACCCCTTGAACTTGTCGAAAACCTTTTGCAACAAGTCGAGCTTTATAGACAGTAACATTACCATCAGCGTCAGTCTTTTTCTTGAAGATCCATTTATTCTCAATTGCTTGCCGATCATCGGGCAAGTCAACCAAAGTCCATACTTTGTTCTCATACATGGATCCCATCTCAGATTTCATGGCCTCAAGCCACTTTATGGAATCTGGGCTCACCATCGCTTCTTCATAGTTCGTAGGTTCATCATAGGGAGTACTACTTATGATACTCTGACTACAACCAGCCTTATAGTTAGGCATCACCTCTGATCGATGAAAAGACTACAATCCGGATGTTTAAAACTAAAATCCGGATGTGCTCGTTCCACCACGAGGAACCAAAGTGACCTACGTGGAAGCCAAACAGTCGCAATCCACTGGACCGTTGCGTCCCGCCTGCACGCCACGCTGCCTGCTTGCCGTTGCATTCAATCTGGACGCTGCCGCTGCTGCTGCTGCTTGTGTTGTTCCTTCTCTTCTCGTGATGTTTGCTGCTGCCTCTTCTCTTCTTGGTTGATACAATGGTGAACAGTGAACTGCTGCCGAAGGAGGAGGCTGAAGGAGCAAGCAAGGAAAATTTCCATCGCCATGTTATTAACTTCCGCAAAAAAAAAACTGATTTCGGTTGGCATGTACTCCCTCCATTCCAACATAATTGAAGTTTAAGTTTATTCTAAGTCAAATCTGCTTGAACTTGACCAACTTTGTATATATATGAAAAAAAGCTAAGACCTACAACACCAAAAAATATATTTCATAAAATATCTGATGAGACTAATTTGGTTTTATAAATGTTAATATGTTTTTCAACTGACTTGGTCAAACTTCAACAAGTCTGACTCGTTAGAGCAACTCCAACGAGGCGACCCATTTCGTTCGCGGGCGTTTGTTTGGGACGACGCGGACACAAAAGTCGACCTAACGTATCAATCCAAACGGACGTGCGTCTGCTTGTCGTCCGCGGGCAACCCCCCGGCCCATTTTTTAGCCGGATTGCGTCAGCGCGGACAAAGGACGAACGTGCGCGCGCTCGCCTTCTCGTCCCCTCTGGCCCGTTGGTCGGTGCCACATTGACCTCTCCCAATCCAACACCAAACCCTCGCCCGCTTGCATCGTCGCCGACGCCGCCGTCGCCCATTTTTTCCGGTGACTCTGCCAGCTGTCGGCGCCGCAACATCCCCTCCGCAACATCGCCACCTCCCACGTCGCCCGCCACCGCCATCTTGCTGCCGGGGAACCGAAAGCTTCCCACCCCCGCTTCTCCGACACAGCCGCGACCGCGATCAAGAAGCCGCCTCGCCGCCCCGGCCAGAGCCTCACCGGCACACTCGTCGGACGCTGGCACGCTCATCGGACGTCGGCAGGGCAGCTAGCTGGTCCGTGCGGGCCGCGACTCCCTTCGTCGGTCGTCTCCATCAACGCCCGCAAGTTGTTCAACAGTTTGCCAAGGTACAAAATGGACTCCGCCGATGAGTTCTTTTTTCATAATTTCCTTTGCAACTCCGACGATTCGTCGTCCGATGACGAGGAGGAGATATTGGCTGTCGGGTAGGTCCTATCACCACCTCCATAGCCAGCGTCCGGCGTTCTATGGCTCCATTTTGGACCACCTTCCGACGTTGAATCGCAACCGAGAGAGCGCACATTTCCTTCTTTGGAAGGACTACTTTGAGACAACAATTCCGTTGTCCAAACATCAGAAATTCCGCCGCCGTTTCCGTATGAGTAGGCATCTTCACAACCATATTAGAGAGGGGGTGGTCGGCTATGATGACTATTTCGAGTGCAAAGAGGATGCCCTTGGAAATATTGGTTTCTCCTCTTATAAGAAATGCACTGCCGCCATCCGAATGCTTGCATACGGAGTGTTCGGTGATCTCATTGACGAATACGTCCGTATGAGCGTTTCTACATGCTTAGACTCTCTGTATAAGTTCTACAAGGCTGTTATTGTTGTGTTTGGTCCTGAGTACTTGAGAGAGCCAACTACAGAAGATACAACCCATTTGTTGGCGATGAATGCCAGCAGGGGCTTCCCAGGGATGCTTGACAGAATAGACTGCATGCACTGGGAGTGAAAGAACTGCTCTTCTGCTTGGCAAGGGCAGTATAAGGGCCATGTCAGTGCTTGCACTGTCATATAAGAGGCCGTGGCGTCTCAAGATCTCTGGATCTGCACTCTTTCTTTGGCATGGCCGGATCACACAATGATATCAACGTGCTTCAGCGCTCGCCGGTATTTGCTAGGGTTGCCGAAGGCAACAGCCCACCGGTGAGCTTTACTATCAACGGCCACAAGTATGACAAAGGATACTACCTGGGTGACGGTATCTATCCTCAGTGGACCATTATTGTGAAGACAATCCCCAACACTGTCGGAGAGAAGAGGAAAAGATTTGCCCAAGAGCAAGAGAGTGCTAGGAAGGACGTCGAGCGTGCCATTGGTATTTTGCAATCTCGATGGGGCGTCGTTGGTATCCTGCTAATACTTGAAGCTCACAGAAACTATGGGAGGTGATGACTGCTTGTGTGATCATCCACAATATGATCGTAGAAGATGAGCGCTCGGAACATTTGTACGATCAACGATTTCGGTTTGAATGTGAGAATGTTGTGCCTGAGCATGGAGGAGCGGCAACGTTTGAACAGTTCACCCAATTTTATCATGACATGCGTGTTTGAGAAACTCACATGCAACTGCAAAATGATTTGGTTGAGCATATGTGGGCTCATGTTGGCAACCAATAGATGTATCTTTTTATTCGGCTTGCAAAACTATGTGAGAGGGAACCAATAGATGTATCTTTTTTATTCAGCTTGCAAAACTATGTGAGACATTTTTACTTTTATTCGCCTTGTAAAACTATGCTATTTTACTCAGTTGAAACTATGTTATTTATTTGGTTTTGGACTATATGTTTGAATGCAACAGTTCTGTGTGAAACAATGCAAAAAATGAACTATTTGTTAAAATAGGATGACCAGTCGGCCACGTCGGCACATTTGGTTTGGCGCGTTGGGCGCACTGTCGACCCAAATCTAAAACGGGACGGACGCCGGGCGAGTGGCCGACCCAAACAGATAAAAACGCAGTCCGTTTAGGTCGGCGTGTTGGAGTTGCTCTTACAAACCCCAACCCGACATATGGGTCGACACGTTGGACGCACCTTCGACTCAAATCTAAAACGAGGCGGATGCCGGACGGACGGCCGACCCAAACGAATAGAAACGCCGTTCGTTTGGGTCTGCGCGTTGAAGCTGCTCTTACAAACCCCAACAAATTCAGTTATTTTGAACGGAGATAGTATCAATCAAAGAAACTAGATCCAGACGTGTCACCCATGAGACCAAGTAACTCTGAAGTGACACATCACCTCTTTGTCATCCTGGCATCAGTGTTTTTACGGAGGAAAAGGCACCGGTGTCGCCAGGGAAGAAATAGTCACCGGACAAGAACCTTCCCCCCTGAACATATCGGGAATATGACTAAATACATAGGAGTACAACCAAAGTGGCACATCATCCTGTCATCATTGTTGCCAAAAGAAGGAAGAAATATGCTGCCACTTGGCCACAGGATGAATTGAGGAAGGAGGCCCAGAGAGCAACGTGGTGTGCCCCGCCCGCGGCAGCTGCTTCCTCCTCAGCCCAACACCACCGCAAGACCTCATCCGGACGTTCGTTTTGTCCAAATTTTGTTCGTTTAAAATAAAAACACGAACACACGGGTCCGCATGTGGTCGTCATGTTGTTGATGCGCCCAGCGCGGCCGACCCATTCCAAATATGCATTTGCTTTGTTCGTTTTAGACATTTCATCAAACACTTCACGGACACATACGTTGGCCGGATTCGTCATGCTCGCCGTGCGGTGCCGTGCTTGTGTCCTGCCAGGTCGTCACCTGCCTCGCCGCAGCCCACGCCCTCGCCGCCCGCGCCCTGCTGGTGCCGAGCACCATAGCACGCCATGCGCTCGCAGCCGCGCCCTCGCCGCTGCGCCCTTACCCGTGCGCCTCGCCGCGCTTCAGCTCCCGCTCGCGCGTGCCCGCATCCCTCGTCCGTGCCCTGCCGCACAACGCGCGCGCCCGCCGCGGCCTTCCGGCCGGCGCACGCTGCTCCGCACTGCGCCGCGCTGCACTCGCGCGCCTCCGGAGCCCGCCTGCGCCCTGCCTCCTCCACGCGCTCGCTCCGCCGGCCGCGCCCGCCCGCGCCCGCCAGAGCCCCCCCCCCCCCCCCCCCCCCCCCCCGCCGCCCCCCCCGCCGCCCCCCGCGCGCGCACTCGCGCGCCGCCGGCGCCCGCCACAGCCCCGCCGCGCGTCAGAGCCCGCGCCCTGCCTCCTCCACGCGCGCCCGCCAGAGCCCGCGCCCGCGCCCTGCCTCCTCCACGCGCGCTCGCTCGCGCCGCCCGGCAGCCCTGCGCCCTAGCCATCCCCGCTGCAGTCCTCCCGCTCGCGTGGCCGCGCTCGCCTCACCCTGCTGCTGTCCCCCCGCATGCGTGCTCGTGCCCTGCTCCGGCGGTGTCGACGAGGTGTGCAAGCAACAATGAAAATGGAGGAGAGAGAGGGGATGGGTGGGTGGTTGGGTGGGTTCCTCTGGTTTCAATGACAGATGGGCCAGACCCATGTGCAGACGGACAAAGCGGACATCAGGAACGCAGAAAACGTCCGGCTCGTGTCCGTTTTGGACCCAAAGCGAGACCAACTTTGGTCAGATGGGGTGAAATGGAAACAAAGGGGACGAAAAAATAAGATAGAGTCTGTTGCTGGGTCGACAAGATAGGGTCGCCCGGTGGAGACGGCCTCACACTCACCTGCCTCCACTTGACTGAGTGAGCTCACGTCGCGTGGCGTGGGAACGATGATTTTGACATGAGTCCAGGAAAAGATCTGGTTGGGCCGCCATCCGTCGACGGTCGACCACATATTTTATATAGACTAGTTAGCATACTCTGGTCCACCTCCCTCCGCCACGCATAAACGGATGAGACAGACTAAAAAAAACATAAACGGATGAGACCTATTTCTAGAATCAATTCTGGCGAGTCCAACGTCAGCAACAGTTGTTTTCCTTCAAGTGGTGGCCGATGTGTCCTTTTCGCCGCGGTTTTTGCGGCTTAAAACTGCTCTTCGCTCATCTGCTTTCTAGAAAGCGCTGGCCTCCAGGAATAGAAATGGGGCAAAACTGTTCTGTTCCACAAATAGGAGTATTTAAGTAGCCCAGACCAAAATATCTGAGGTGACACACTAACGCTATGAGGGAAGGTAGTATGCGAATCAATCTGTGGTTGGATGGTTAGAGAGACTGTAGTATTTTCGGTCCATCAGGGTTTAGAGTCTCTTTGATTCAAAGGATTTTTATAGGATCTTTGAAGGATTAGAATCGCTAGGAATTTTTCCTACGTTGATCGTTTGATTCATAGGATTGAATCCTGTAAGATTTTTTTCCTAAAGATTCATTTGTACTACATTTTACAGGAATTCTAACATCCACTTTAACCTCTTGGAAGAAATCATTTGTTTTTCCCGTGACACAATCAAACAAACTTAAATCCTATAGTGATCCGATGGACATGCCATTCTAATCCTACGTTTTCTCTATTCCTATGTGTTTTGCAATCCTATGAATCAAAGAGGCCCTTAATTTCTGTTGCTCGCTTTTATTTGTGGATTTCTGACGATGCGCATTTAGTCAGGGCCGGTCCGGGGAGGTGGGGGGGGGGGGGGGGGGGGCGAACGGGGCAGCCGCCCCGGGGCCCCAAAAGCCAGGGGGCCCTCCCAGGTATACGTACGTTAGGTATACGTACAGGTGTTCGATGGAAAAAAATCTCTCAGCGCCTCAGCCTCGCGTGCTAGCCTTGGAAAAAAATCCCAATATGCTCTTGGGCCTGGCCCATGTTTGCACGTACGTGGTCAGGAGAGATCGGAGAGGAAAGGAATCGTTGGGTTGATTTCATGTAACTTAGGAATTAGGATTGATCGTTCCCTGCCCTTTTCCTATTCCGTTGTTCCTCACAAATGAACGACGCGACTCATGCGAGTAGCCGAGTACGCGACGATTGGAGCAGCAGGACCTCTTCGAGTTTGACCTTGGCTGCGACTGCAGCATGTATGTTTGGCCGCGCCCTCTTCCCTCGCATGATCTTCATCCTATTTCTGTTCTTTCTAATCCTGATTCCCAATTTCTCGATCGAACAGACAGATTAACAGGGAGTCGTTTTTAGGGCGCTCGAATCATTGCGCCCACGTTGCCAGATTAGATTACAGAGAGAAGGTACTATACCATATACCATGCCCTAGCAGATTCTTATTATATTAGATGATCTTCTATACTTAATGTAATATTTTAATTAGCTTTGCGTTAATTTTAAAGTGAATTGTTCCTTTCACTTTCAGCAGGGTCATGTCGAGTACGGGTAGAAAGTATCCATCCGGAAGTCAAAAAAGAAAGAAAGAAGAAGGAGGCAGATGAGGAGAAAGAAGAATCGAGCGGATCTCTTTTTAAATATTATAAGAGCGATACGAGCACGCCAAGAAATCCAGACGAGTTGGCGATAGTTCTTGCGGGTGACCGAACTAATGGCAATTCAGAAGATGATGGCGATACACCTACACAAGGCAATGCTGACGTCAACATGGATGATACCAATGTGAGTGATCATGAGCCCATATTTAATTCATCTGCGGCAGAATCTACTAGTGTTGATGAGGAACCAGTTAGTGTGGATATTTATGATCCAAGCAATTGGGGTAATCTTGATAACAAAGCGAGGGACATATTAGTGGAAAAGGGGCCTAAAAGGGAAGAAGATGTGACGCCCGGATAGTTACGCTACAGTAATCCTCCACTAATGATGCCACGTCACCTCGATCACGGTGGCTAATCTGGCATTAGTTCGAAACCGATTTGAATTCGATTTAAAAAACAGGCAAACAACAAAAGTTTTCAAAAATTTAAACTATAATGTTCAGGGTGAACCAAATAATGCATAAGTAATTATGACAATGAAACTACTCTTTTATAAAATGTTTAAAGGCTCTAAAGTAATTAAAAACAGGGGCTAAAACATCTATTAAATATTTTTAAATAATAAACAAATGTAAAACTAATCTATTTAGTGCCAAATTAATTATGAAAGTAGCCTAACTAATAATGCTAATTTAGGGACTGAGTTGATATATTATAAAACTACATATAAAGTAAATTCAAAAAAAACAGAAAATAGATAAACAGAAATAAAAGAAAAAGAAGATACAAAAGAGAAAACAAAGCAAATCAAAAAAAAAAGAAGACCCCCCTCTCCACTGGGAATCGGCCCAGCTGGCCGGCCTAATTGGCCGCAGGCCCAACCGGCCGCCCTTCCCCCTTATCCACTCATCACCTCGCCCCACTCCACCGACACCCCCACTTCCCCCCCTCCCCCCAGCCCCCCGCACAAAATATCTTCCCCCCCTCTCTCCCGATTGGATCGGGATCGGAGGAGGTCGCCGTCGCCTGTCGACGCCCGGAGCTCGCCGCCCCCCCCCCCTCTCGCCGGACTGCTCCTCTCCGCCCCTCCTCCCCAACGGCCCTCCTCGAACTCCGTCGAGTCCGCTGCCCGAAATCCCTGCTAACCCCCGTGAGCTTCCCCTCTTTCCCTCTCTACTCCCGCGTCGCGCCGTTGTCGCACGCACTCGTCGCCCGCCAAGCGTGCGCTCGCACACCCAGCCACGCCGGCCCCTGCTCGACCCCGCTGTCGCATGAGCCTACGGCCCATGTCCGCCGCTAGCCGCCGGACCTCGCACTGCCTCTGCCACCCCCTCCCCCGTGGGTGCCCCGCTGCAGACCGGCCGCGCCTTGGCCGTGCCACGGCCCCGCCACCGCACCTACTCGCGCCCGCGCGCACCCTGCGACCACCACCCGCGCCCGCCGTCCTCACCTCGCGGCCATTCCCCCCCCCCACCTGTGCTGGCCTCGCGGCCATGGCCTCGTCCCTGTGCCCGTGAGGGCACACATCCACCATGGCCCGCGCGCCCCGGCCTGGCTTCCTCGTCGCGTTCCGCGCCTCGCCTCTGTTGGCCCTTTGCCGCGCCACCGCACCTGCCCGCGCCCTTCGCCTCGCTCCACCGCGCTGTCACCGCGCGCCCCTCGTCTGCTCCAACGCGCCCGCCGCCTGCTGTGCGTGCCCGCACGTAACCATTCCGGCGCCGGCCACAACGCCCGCACACCCGCGCCAGCCTTTCCCGGCTGAGCCCCGCCGTGGCCTCCGCCGGCCGCCCCGCTGGATCCAGCGGCACCGCGCGGGTCCGTTCCCTCGGGCATGCGCCCGTTCATGCGCCCGTGAGCCCCTGCGCCCGAATGCCTAGCGCCCGTTAAGGCCTGGGCCACTGACCGAATGGGGCCCATGCCCAGAACGATTAAAAAAAATTAATTAAAACTAATACAAAAAATAAAAATAAAACAATAATTATAATTAAAATAACTTTAATTAATTAATTAATTAAGTTAATTAACCTTAATTAATTAATCTAATTAACCTATTAGCTTAATTAAACAGTAATTAGTTTAACTAAACCCTAATTAACCTAACAGGGTATGACAGGTGGGTCCCACTGGACCCACGCGCCAGTTTGACCAAGTGAACTGACTGTTGACTGCTGACGTCATGCTGACGTCATGATGACGTCAGCAGACACTATTCTGGATAATGTTGATTAAATTAAATAAATAAATCCTAAAAATGATTTAAATCTTTTAAAATTAATATAAAATAAACCGTAGCTCGGATGAAAATACTTTCTACATGAAAGTTGCTCAAAACGACGAGACAATTCCGGATACGCAGCCCGTTCGTCCGCCACACATTCCTAACCTATCCAACTCGCAACTTTCCCCCTCCGGCCCCTCTGCCCGAAAACGCAAAACACCGGGGATACTTTCCCGGATGTTTCCCCCTTCACCGGTATCACCTCATACCGCGTTAGGGCACCTCTAACGCCGTTACTTGTCATGTCATGCATCACTATGCATCTGCTTGCTTAAATATTTATTGTTTCTCCCCCTCTTCTCCCGATAGACACCGAGACCGACGCTGCTGCTACCCAGTACGACTACGGAGTTGACGACCCCTCTCTCTTGCCAGATCAACCAGGCAAGCCCCCCCTTGATCACCAGATATCGCCTACTCTTCTCTATACTGCTTGCATTAGAGTAGTGTAGCATGTTACTGCTTTCAGTTAATCCTATACTACTGCATAGCCTGTCCTTGCTACTACTGTTGTTACCTTTACCTGCTATCCTACTGCTTAGTATAGGATGCTAGTGTTCCATCAGTGGCCCTACACTCTTGTCTGTCTGCCTTGCTATACTACTGGGTTGTGATCACCTCGGGAGGTGATCATGGATATATACTATACTTTAAACATGATACATGTGGTGACCAAAGTCGGGTTGGCTCGAGGAGTACCCGCGAGTGATTCACGGATTGGGGGCTGAAAGGACCTTTGTCCCGACGGCCCTCTGTGTGGATCTTTGTGGCGGAGCGACAGGGCAGGTTCCGACCACCTAGGAGAGAGGTGGGCCTGGCCCTGTTCGGCGTTCGCGGACACTTAACACGCTTAACGAGATCTGGGTATTTGATCTGAGTCTGGCCATCTGGTCTATACGCACTAACCATCTACGTGGGAGCAGTTATGGGTATCCCGACGTCGTGGTATCAGCCGAAGCCTTCGTGACATCAGCGACTGAGTGGCGCGCGCCGGATTGGACTAGAAAGCCACTAGGCTAGGTCTGCTTCCGGCCGCGTACGCAACGTGCAGGTGTGCAAAGGGCGATGGGCCCAGACCCCTGCGCCATAGGATTTAGACCGGCGTGCTGACCTCTCTGTTGTGCCTAGGTAGGGCTGCGACGTGTTGATCTTCCGAGGCCGGGCATGACCCAGGAAAGTGTGTCCGGCCAAACGGGATCGAGCGTGTTGGGGTATGTGGTGCACCCCTGCAGGGAAGTTTATCTATTCGAATAGCCGTGTCCCTCGGTAAAAGGATGACCCGGAGTTGTACTTTGACCTTATGACAACTAGAACCGGATACTTAATAAAACACACCCTTCCAAGTGCCAGATACAACCGGTGATCGCTCTCTCACAGGGCGACGAGGAGAGGATCATCGGTTAGGGTTATGCCATACGATGCTACTTGGAGGACTTCAGTCTACTCTCTTCTACATGCTGCAAGACGGAGGCTGCCAGAAGCGTAGTCTTCGACAGGATTAGTTACCCCCCTCTTATTCTGGCATTCTGCAGTTCAGTCCACATATGATACCTTTATTCCATTTGATACCCATGCATATGTAGTATAGCGCCTTGCTTGCGAGTACTTTGGATGAGTACTCACGGTTGCCTTCTCCTTCTTTTCCCTCTATTCCTTCTACCTGGTTGTCGCAACCAGATGTTGGAGCCCAGGAGCCAGACGCCACCGTCGACGACGACTCCTACTACACCGGAGGTGCCTACTACTACGTGCTGCCCGCTGACGACGACCAGGAGTAGTTTAGGAGGATCCCAGGCAGGAGGCCTGCGCCTCTTTCGATCTGTATCCCAGTTTGTGCTAGCCTTCTTAAGGCAAACTTATTTAACTTATGTCTGTACTCAGATATTGTTGCTTCCGCTGACTCGTCTATGATCGAGCTCTTGTATTCGAGCCCTCGAGGCCCCTGGCTTGTAATATGATGCTTGTATGACTTATTTTATTTGTAGAGTTGTGTTGTGATATCTTCCCGTGAGTCCCTGATCTTGATCGTACACGTTTGCGTGTATGATTAGTGTACGATTAAACCGGGGGCGTCACAAGTTGGTATCAGAGCCGACTGCCTGTAGGAATCCCCCTTCCACACTCCTTGGCCGAAGTCGAGTCTAGACATTACAAAACTTTTACTAACATGGCTGTGCGGCTTACGGGCCCACGTCGCCATTTGGGTGGTATTAGAATCTTTTATTCCTCGCCCTTACTCTGGGACCCTGATCTCTCTTCTATTCGGGTTAAATGGTTTTGCTAACTCTGACTCTAGGATCCCGTAAATACTTTCTCCCGGAGAGCCCCTTCATTCCAGATGATGGCCTGCTTCACCGGAAGATTCCGAAGATACTCTTTGCTATTCCTCTCGAGACTTTGTGCCCATCACTTTTGCTATTCCCGACCACCGATAAATCCTTATGGATAACTACTTACACTTGCCATTCATACGATCATCCCCCATTGATCTTGTTATTACAAGATACCCCGAAGTCTTCTCTATTGTTCCGAGAATACTTTGTGCCTACTGCCTAGCAGTTCCTTGCCACATGAATACCCCTATGAATAATTCTCGCGCTTTTCGAGTATCTGCTCATCCCCCAGTTGTTCATGTGTTTCACAATGGTCTTCGAAATACTATTCGATCCTCCAAAAATCCTTAGTAGCTTATTGCTCTGCAATACTTGCCTGCTTGCATTATGGATGCTTTCCATATGTCTGGCGATATTCGTTAGTATCCTTAGGCATCATCTTTTGATCCTATTGATTCAACTTGAGTGCGAATGCACGCAATCATCAATTGATCCTTTTAAATTATCTTTCCGGCTCAGACGTTATTTTAAAACATGAGCTGGATCTCGACCAATCAAATTGCTGTCGATTGTACCCTTAAGGCTATTCAACTTATCCATCCCTGATCAGAGCATTGCTTCTGATCCCTTGTCTTGGAATTGATAATTCTTTGCATTTGAGCCTTGAATTAGTCAGTTGTTTCTAAAGTCTGATCTCCTTGCATTGTTTCTCCCTCTGGTTGAGTACCGATGCTCACACCAGATCCCTTGAGAACCACCAGATCATTTGCGGGATTTTATCCGACAACGTCCTTCATATTCAATAAGTCTGTGAGCCTTTCCTCGGATACATAATACCTTTGGTAAATTGTATCCTCTGCTTTCTCAAACATGCTCTACTATCGAGCTGGTGTTATTTATTCTTGAAATTTGTGGTATATACTCCTAAGGTGCCCTGATGGGTTGAACATATGCCTTCTCTAAACTGTGTGAACTCGAAAGTCTTCACGAGTCATACTCTTCTGGTATTTTGCTAGAGAAAATTTCTATACTACAGCTTCATCAAAAGCGAGAAGTAAAATGAAAGGTTATGCATGGAAGAATTGGGAGTCGACCTTGAGCCTTTGCGTTCATGCCCATGGACCCGATGAGAAACTTATCATCGAAGCTTCTTGTAAATGATATTAGTTCCCTTGGTATAAGTTCATCTTATATCTGGGATCCGGCCTTTTACAATCGTGGTTCCGACCATGTTCTCTTTTAAATACCATTTTCGATGCAAGTGTAAGCACTTGTCTCATGTGGATCAATACCTCGGTCCAACCTCTACTTTGATCCGTCTTCGAGTATTACCCCCCAGGTATCTCGAGATTCTCATGGAACTGCATAACTTCTTATGAGTTCTCCATCAAGTACTACATTATCACTGGTTCCAATTTTTCACGGGCCCTGAGTTATTAAACACTCAAAGACACCGATAACTGACTGAAGTCTGCACCGCGATTAGACAAATCGTGGTAACCTTCATGACTTACGAGTTTGAACTCGATCACGTCACTCCTAGCCTGCTTGGCTATATCCTTGTCGTGCCGATTTTAACTGTGCTACCCGGTCCTTCTTCCCGAAGCAAAAATTGCGACGGTCAGCTAATCTTACGTCGATCTTCCTCGTCATATCCATTGTCCTTGAACAACAAGCTTGATTTCAAGTTTGTGTCGTACCCATGGTTTCAATAACTTTTCGCTTCATCATTCCGTTGACGTGATGTCATCGCCGATCGATTACATCTTCTTGAAACCTCTCGACAAATGTGTCGTGGTCATCATCAACATTTTGAACCCTTCCTGGATATCAATTGAATTCATGATGAGAAATACCATCCTTGCCCCCGATGAATTGTATTATCATCGGCCACTTTATTGCCTTCCCTCCAACACAAACTTATTCGTGTTTTGAGTTATACCTTGAGATCCTTGCTATACAGCATTTGTTCTTCTTTACCTTGGAATGTTACCACCTTTTATGTCAAGAATGTCGTGGTAATTTTACCACCTCTTGAGAATTCTTGATATAGTAATATCTCTCGCCTTTTGCGTTCATTTCTTGTTCTCCGTGTTGTTTCTAACCGGAATACCGACTAATGGTCTGTGTTGTGCAAATTCTAAACTTCTAGCAACCCTATTGCTTGAAGTTATTGTTCTACAGTTTCATTCTAAGTTTATTGATTATTGAATCATCATTCAAACATTGATCGTGCTACCTGGTCCAGATTCCTGGTTGCACCCTTCTATCATTGTTCAGTTGTGTATGTTTCCCTCGAGCATACATCATTATGACATTTGATCCGACAAATGATACTTCCTTGTTCACATAATTGTGGAAATCAATCCTTTGGAAATCACGATGATTTGTTGCTGAGCCTATCAGCCACCTCCTCATCCTCTCCTTGGTTTACTGATGAACTCTTGTTTCGGAACTCGCTTCCATAGTTCATTTCCCGAGAATCTTACAATGTCATCTCGTCAAATTGTGCCGCACCTTTTCTTCTCAGGCATCCTAAGTCTGGGGTATCGTGACACCAATCAGATCTGAATCTCGGTCAGATATGATGGTTGGAACTTATTTTCCAAGAGTTATAATGTTGGTCTTTATATATGACCCGTAAGGTTATGTCAGGCCTAGCACACCTGGCCGGAGGACCTATTGTTGTAGTATCCTTTTTTTTCAAGTTTAGCCATTCTTCCGTGAGGAAATTGTAAGACTTATTTCACAAGCTATTCCTGATGGATCCTTTGTGTTTCCAAAATCTGACCTTTGCTTGAATACCATGTCAATGCTTCTTGAAGCATGTTTGTGGTACACCGATTTTCAATAAGAGCATTGAAAGCGCAATGCTAAGTTTTCTTTAACCATTATCCAAACACCGTTGTATGGGTACTGTCATGAGATTTCTCTCCCCTTACTTAAAGGGTTTTCTACATGATATCCTGCCACGGATATCATGCTCTGTTTGTCCTTGGGAAGGATATACCCCTGAAATATGTGTTTAAACACATTTTCCTTTCCATTCTTCTGTTAAATCGGATAATCATATTTTCCTTTCCATTGTTCTGTTTAACCTTCTTGAGGTTTATATGATCTCAAAGTGACCAAGTGTCTGGTCACGGGATCATGCATTACGGTACGAGTAAAGTGACTTGCCGGTAACGAGATTGAACAAGGTATTGGGATACCGACGATCGAATCTCGGGCAAGTAACATACCGATTGACAAAGGGAATTGTATACGGGGTTGCTTGAATCCTCGACATCGTGGTTCATCCGATGAGATCATCGAGGAGCATGTGGGAGCCAACATGGGTATCCAGATCCCGCTGTTGGTTATTGACCGGAGAGCAATCTCGGTCATGTCTACATGTCTCCCGAACCCGTAGGGTCTACACACTTAAGGTTCGGTGACGCTAGGGTTGTAAAGATATGTATATGCAGTAATCTGAAAGTTGTTCGGAGTCCCGGATGTGATCCCGAACGTCACGAGGAGTTCCGGAATGGTCCGGAGGTAAAGAATTATATATAAGAAGTGCAGTTTCGGCCATCGGGAAAGTTTCGGGGTCACCGGTATTGTACCGGGACCACCGGATGGGTCCCGGGGGTCCACCGGGTGGGGCCACCCATCCCGGAGGGCCCCATGGGCTGAAGTGGGAGGGGGAACCAGCCCTTAGTGGGCTGGTGCGCCCCCCTAGTGTTGGGGAACGCAGTAATTTCAAAAAATTTCCTACGCACACGCAAGATCATGGTGATGCACAGCAACGAGAGGGGAGAGTGTTGTCTACGTACCAACGCAGACCGACTGCGGAAGCGATCACACAACATAGAGGAAGTAGTCGTACGTCTTCTTCCCGATCCGACCGATCCAAGCACCGTTACTCCGGCACCTCCGAGTTCTTAGCACACGTTCAGCTCGATGACGATCCTCGGGCTCCGATCCAGCAAAGCGTCGAGGAAGAGTTCCGTCAGCACGACGGCGTGGTGACGATCTTGATGTACTACCGACGCAGGGCTTCGCCTAAGCTCTACAACGATATGACCGAGGTGGAATTTGGTGGCAGGGGGCACCGCACACGGCTAAGGAACGATCTCAAGGATCAAGTTGTGTGTCTTGGGGTGCCCCCTGCCCCCGTATATAAAGGTTGGAGGAGGGGAGCCGGCCGGCCAAGGGAGAGGAGGCGCAGGGGAGTCCTACTCCCACCGGGAGTAGGACTCCTCCCCCCAATCCTAATCCTATTAGGACTCCCGGGGGGACAAGGAGAGAGAAGGGGGGCCGGCCCCTATCCTAGTCCAACTAGGACTTTGGGAAGGGGGGCGCCGGCCAGCTTGTGGGCTTTCCCTTTTTCTCCTTTTCCACTAAGGCCCAATAGGCCCATTAGTCTCCCGGGGGGTTCCGGTAACCCTCCCGGTATTCCGGTAAAATCCCGATTTCACCCGGAACACTTCCGATGTCCAAACATAGGCTTCCAATATATCAATCTTTACGTCTCGACCATTTCAAGACTCCTCGTCATGTCCGTGATCTCATCCGGGACTCCGAACAACCTTCGGTACATCAAAATGCATAAACTCATAATAACTGTCATCGTAACGTTAAGCGTGCGGACCCTACGGTTCAAGAACAATGTAGACATGACCGAGACACGTCTCCGGTCAATAACCAATAGCGGGACCTGGATGCCCATATTGGCTCCTACATATTCTACGAAGATCTTTATCGGTCAGACCGCATAACAACATACGTTGTTCCCTTTGTCATCGGTATGTTACTTGCCCGAGATTCGATCGTCGGTATCCAATACCTAGTTCAATCTCGTTACCGGCAAGTCTCTTTACTCGTTCCGTAATACATCATCTCACAACTAACACATTAGTTGCAGTGCTTGCAAGGCTTATGTGATGTGCATTACCGAGAGGGCCTAGAGATACCTCTCCGACAATCGGAGTGACAAACCCTAATCTCGAAATACGCCAACCCAACATCTATCATTGGAGACACCTGTAGTACTCCTTTATAATCACCCAGTTACGTTGTGATGTTTGGTAGTACCCAAAGTGTTCCTCCGGTAAACGGGAGTTGCATAATCTCATAGTTATAGGAACATGTATAAGTCATGAAGAAAGCAATAGCAACATACTAAACGATCGGGTGCTAAGCTAATGGAATGGGTCATGTCAATCAGATCATTCTACTAATGATGTGACCTCGTTAATCAAATAACAACTCCTTGTTCATGGTTAGGAAACATAACCATCTTTGATTAACAAGCTAGTCAAGTAGAGGCATACTAGTGACACTCTGTTGGTCTATGTATTCACACATGTATTATGTTTCCGGTTAATACAATTCTAGCATGAATAATAAACATTTATCATGATATAAGGAAATAAATAATAACTTTATTATTGCCTCTAGGGCATATTTTCTTCAGTCTCCCACTTGCACTAGAGTCAATAATCTAGATTACACAGTAATGATTCTAACACCCATGGAGCCTTGGTGCTGATCATGTTTTGCTCGTGGAAGAGGCTTAGTCAACGGGTCTGCAACATTCAGATCCGTATGTATCTTGCAAATCTCTATGTCTCCCACCTGGACTAAATCCCGGATGGAGTTGAAGCGTCTCTTGATGTGTTTGGTTCTTTTGTGAAATCTGGATTCCTTTGCCAAGGCAATTGCACCAGTATTGTCACAGAAGATTTTCATTGGACCCGATGCACTAGGTATGACACCCAGATCGGATATGAACTCCTTCATCCAGACTCCTTCGTTTGCTGCTTCCGAAGCAGCTATGTACTCCGCTTCACATGTAGATCCCGCTACGACGCTTTGTTTAGAACTGCACCAACTGACAGCTCCACCGTTTAAAGTAAACACGTATCCGGTTTGCGATTTAGAATCGTCCGGATCAGTGTCAAAGCTTGCATCAACGTAACCTCTTACGGTGAGCTCTTTGTCACCTCCATATACGAGAAACATATCCTTAGTCCTTTTCAGGTATTTCAGGATGTTCTTGACCGCTGTCCAGTGATCCACTCCTGGATTACTTTGGTACCTCCCTGCTAAACTTATAGCAAGGCACACATCAGGTCTGGTACACAGCATTTCATACATGATAGAGCCTATGGCTGAAGCATAGGGAACATCTTTCATTTTCTCTCTATCTTCTGCAGTGGTCGGGCATTGAGTCTTACTCAACTTCACACCTTGTAACACAGGCAAGAACCCTTTCTTTGCTTGATCCATTTTGAACTTCTTCAAAATCTTGTCAAGGTATGTGCTCTGTGAAAGTCCAATTAAGCGTTTTGATCTATCTCTATAGATCTTTATGCCTAATATGAAAGCAGCTTCCCCGAGGTCTTTCATCGAAAAACTTTTATTCAAGTATCCCTTTATGCTATCCAGAAATTCTATATCATTTCCAATCAGCAATATGTCATCCACATATAATATCAGAAATGCTACAGAGCTCCCACTCACTTTCTTGTAAATACAGGCTTCTCCAAAAGTCTGTATAAAGCCAAATGCTTTGATCACACTATCAAAGCGTTTATTCCAACTCCGAGATGCTTGCACCAGTCCATAAATGGATCGCTGGAGTTTGCATACTTTGTTAGCTCCTTTTGGATCGACAAAACCTTCTGGTTGTATCATATACAACTCTTCTTCCAGAAATCCATTCAGGAATGCAGTTTTGACATCCATCTGCCCTATTTCATAATCATAAAATGCGGCAATTGCTAACATAATTCTGACGGACTTAAGCATCGCTACGGGTGAGAAAGTCTCATCGTAGTCAACCCCTTGAACTTGTCGAAAACCTTTTGCGACAAGTCGAGCTTTATAGACAGTAACATTACCGTCAGCGTCAGTCTTTTTCTTGAAGATCCATTTATTCTCAATTGCTTGTCGATCATCGGGCAAGTCAACCAAAGTCCATACTTTGTTCTCATACATGGATCCCATCTCAGATTTCATGGCCTCAAGCCACTTTGCGGAATCTGGGCTCACCATCGCTTCTTCATAGTTCGTAGGTTCATCATGATCTAGTAGCATGACTTCCAGAACTGGATTACCGTACCACTCTGGTGCGGATCTCACTCTGGTTGATCTACGTGGTTCAGTAGCATCTTGCCCTGAAGTTTCATGATCATCATCATTAGCTTCCTCACTGATTGGTATAGGTGTCGCAGAAACAGTTTTCTGTGTTGTACTATTTTCCAATAAGGGAGCAGGTACAGTTACCTCGTCAAGTTCTACTTTCCTCCCACTCACTTCTTTCGAGAGAAACTCCTTCTCTAGAAATGATCCATTCTTAGCAACGAATGTCTTGCCTTCGGATCTGTGATAGAAGGTATACCCAACAGTTTCTTTTGGGTATCCTATGAAGACACATTTCTCCGCTTTGGGTTCGAGCTTATCAGGTTGAAGCTTTTTCACATAAGCATCGCTGCCCCAAACTTTAAGAAACGACAACTTTGGTTTCTTGCCAAACCATAGTTCATAAGGCGTCGTCTCAACGGATTTTGATGGTGCCCTATTTAACGTGAATGCGGCCGTCTCTAAAGCATAACCCCAAAACGATAGCGGTAATCAGTAAGAGACATCATAGATCGCACCATATCTAGTAAAGTACGATTACGACGTTCGGACACACCATTACGCTGTGGTGTTCCGGGTGGCGTGAGTTGCGAAACAATTCCACAATTTTTCAGATGTACACCAAACTCGTAACTCAAATATTCTCCTCCACGATCAGATCGTAGAAATTTTATTTTCTTGTTACGATGATTTTCAACCTCACTCTGAAATTCTTTGAACTTTTCAAATGTTTCAGACTTATGTTTCATCAAGTAGATATACCCATATCTGCTTAAATCATCTGTGAAGGTGAGAAAATAACGATATCCGCCACGAGCCTCAATATTCATCGGACCACATACATCGGTATGTATGATTTCCAACAAATCTGTTGCTCTCTCCATAGTACCGGAGAACGGTGTTTTAATCATCTTGCCTATGAGGCACGGTTCGCAAGTACCAAGTGATTCATAATCAAGTGGTTCCAAAAGCCCATCAGTATGGAGTTTCTTCATGCGCTTTACACCGATATGACCTAAACGGCAGTGCCACAAATAAGTTGCACTATCATTATTAACTTTGCATCTTTTGTCTTCTACATTATGAATATGTGTATTACTATCTTCGAGATTCAATAAGAATAGACCACTCTTCAAAGGTGCATGACCATAAAAGATATTATTCATATAAATAGAACAACCATTATTCTCTGATTTAAATGAATAACCGTCTCGCATTAAACAAGATCCAGATATAATGTTCATGCTCAACGCTGGCACCAAATAACAATTATTTAGGTCTAATATTAATCCCGAAGGTAGATGTAGAGGTAGCGTGCCGACCGCGATCACATCGACTTTGGAACCGTTTCCCACGCGCATCGTCACCTCGTCCTTTGCTAGCGTCCGCTTATTCCGTAGTCCCTGTTTCGAGTTGCAAATATTAGCAACAGAACCAGTATCAAATACCCAGGTGCTACTGCGAGCTCTAGTAAGGTACACATCAATAACATGTATATCACATATACCTTTGCTCACTTTGCCATCCTTCTTATCCGCCAAATACTTGGGGCAGTTCCGCTTCCGGTGTCCAGTCTGCTTGCAGTAGAAGCACTCAGTTTCAGGCTTAGGTCCAGACTTGGGTTTCTTCTCCTGAGCAGCAACTTGCTTGCTGTTCTTCTTGAAGTTTCCCTTCTTCTTCCCTTTGCCCTTTTTCTTGAAACTAGTGGTTTTGCTAACCATCAACACTTGATGCTCCTTCTTGATTTCTACCTCCGCAGCTTTCAGCATTGCGAAGAGCTCGGGAATAGTCTTGTTCATCCCTTGCATATTATAGTTCATCACGAAGCTCTTGTAGCTTGGTGGCAGTGATTGGAGAATTCTGTCAATGACGCAGTCATCTGGAAGATTAACTCCCATCTGAATCAAGTGATTATTATACCCAGACATCTTGAGTATATGCTCACTGACAGAACTGTTCTCCTCCATCTTACAGCTATAGAACTTATTGGAGACTTCATATCTCTCAATTCGGGCATTTGCTTGAAATATTAACTTCAACTCCTGGAACATCTCATATGCTCCATGACGTTCAAAACGTCATTGAAGTCCCGATTCCAAGCCGTAAAGCATGGCACACTGAACTATCGAGTAGTCATCAACTTTGCTCTGCCAGACGTTCATAACATCTGGCGTTGCTCCAGCAGCAGGCCTGGCACCCAGCGGTGCTTCCAGGACGTAATTCTTCTGTGCAGCAATGAGGATAATCCTCAGGTTACGAACCCAGTCCGTGTAATTGCTACCATCATCTTTCAACTTTGCTTTCTCAAGGAACGCATTAAAATTCAACGGAACAACAGCACGAGCCATCTATCTACAATCAACATAAACAAGCAAGATACTATCAGGTACTAAGTTCATGATAAGTTTAAGTTCAGTTTATCAAATTACTTAGGAACTCCCACTTAGATAGACATCCCTCTAATCCTCTAAGTGATCACGTGATCCAAATCAACTAAACCATAACCGATCATCACGTGAGATGGAGTAGTTTTCAATGGTGAACATCGTCATGTTGATCATATCTACTATATGATTCACGCTCGACCTTTCGGTCTCTGTGTTCCGAGGCCATATCTGCATATGCTAGGCTCGTCAAGTATAACCTGAGTATTCTGCGTGTGCAAAACTGGCTTGCACCCGTTGTAGATGGACAAAGGGAATTGTATACGGGGTTGCTTGAATCCTCGACATCGTGGTTCATCCGATGAGATCATCGAGGAGCATGTGGGAGCCAACATGGGTATCCAGATCCCGCTGTTGGTTATTGACCGGAGAGCAATCTCGGTCATGTCTACATGTCTCCCGAACCCGTAGGGTCTACACACTTAAGGTTCGGTGACGCTAGGGTTGTAAAGATATGTATATGCAGTAATCTGAAAGTTGTTCGGAGTCCCGGATGTGATCCCGAACGTCACGAGGAGTTCCGGAATGGTCCGGAGGTAAAGAATTATATATAAGAAGTGCAGTTTCGGCCATCGGGAAAGTTTCGGGGTCACCGGTATTGTACCGGGACCACCGGATGGGTCCCGGGGGTCCACCGGGTGGGGCCACCCATCCCGGAGGGCCCCATGGGCTGAAGTGGGAGGGGGAACCAGCCCTTAGTGGGCTGGTGCGCCCCCCTAGTGTTGGGGAACGCAGTAATTTCAAAAAATTTCCTACGCACACGCAAGATCATGGTGATGCACAGCAACGAGAGGGGAGAGTGTTGTCTACGTACCAACGCAGACCGACTGCGGAAGCGATCACACAACGTAGAGGAAGTAGTCGTACGTCTTCTTCCCGATCCGACCGATCCAAGCACCGTTACTCCGGCACCTCCGAGTTCTTAGCACACGTTCAGCTCGATGACGATCCTCGGGCTCCGATCCAGCAAAGCGTCGAGGAAGAGTTCCGTCAGCACGACGGCGTGGTGACGATCTTGATGTACTACCGACGCAGGGCTTCGCCTAAGCTCTACAACGATATGACCGAGGTGGAATTTGGTGGCAGGGGGCACCGCACACGGCTAAGGAACGATCTCAAGGATCAAGTTGTGTGTCTTGGGGTGCCCCCTGCCCCCGTATATAAAGGTTGGAGGAGGGGAGCCGGCCGGCCAAGGGAGAGGAGGCGCAGGGGAGTCCTACTCCCACCGGGAGTAGGACTCCTCCCCCCAATCCTAATCCTATTAGGACTCCCGGGGGGAAAAGGAGAGAGAAGGGGGGCCGGCCCCTATCCTAGTCCTACTAGGACTTCGGGAAGGGGGGCGCCGGCCAGCTTGTGGGCTTTCCCTTTTTCTCCTTTTCCACTCAGGCCCAATAGGCCCATTAGTCTCCCGGGGGGTTCCGGTAACCCTCCCGGTATTCCGGTAAAATCCCGATTTCACCCGGAACACTTCCGATGTCCAAACATAGGCTTCCAATATATCAATCTTTACGTCTCGACCATTTCGAGACTCCTCGTCATGTCCGTGATCTCATCCGGGACTCCGAACAACCTTCGGTACATCAAAATGCATAAACTCATAATAACTGTCATCGTAACGTTAAGCGTGCGGACCCTACGGTTCGAGAACAATGTAGACATGACCGAGACACGTCTCCGGTCAATAACCAATAGCGGGACCTGGATGCCCATATTGGCTCCTACATATTCTACGAAGATCTTTATCGGTCAGACCGCATAACAACATACGTTGTTCCCTTTGTCATCGGTATGTTACTTGCCCGAGATTCGATCGTCGGTATCCAATACCTAGTTCAATCTCGTTACCGGCAAGTCTCTTTACTCGTTCTGTAATACATCATCTCACAACTAACACATTAGTTGCAGTGCTTGCAAGGCTTATGTGATGTGCATTACCGAGAGGGCCCAGAGATACCTCTCCGACAATCGGAGTGACAAACCCTAATCTCGAAATACGCCAACCCAACATCTATCATTGGAGACACCTGTAGTACTCCTTTATAATCACCCAGTTACGTTGTGACGTTTGGTAGTACCAAAAGTGTTCCTCCGGTAAACGGGAGTTGCATAATCTCATAGTTATAGGAACATGTATAAGTCATGAAGAAAGCAATAGCAACATACTAAACGATCGGGTGCTAAGCTAATGGAATGGGTCATGTCAATCAGATCATTCTACTAATGATGTGACCTCGTTAATCAAATAACAACTCCTTGTTCATGGTTAGGAAACATAACCATCTTTGATTAACAAGCTAGTCAAGTAGAGGCATACTAGTGACACTCTGTTGGTCTATGTATTCACACATGTATTATGTTTCCGGTTAATACAATTCTAGCATGAATAATAAACATTTATCATGATATAAGGAAATAATAATAACTTTATTATTGCCTCTAGGGCATATTTCCTTCACCTAGGCCCACCCCCTGCGCCTAGGGTTGGAACCCTAGGGTGGGGGGGGGGCGCCCCACTTGCCTTGGGGGGCACTCCACCCCCTTGGCCGCCGCCCCCCTTGGAGATTGGATCTCCCAAGGGCCGGCGCCCCCCAGGGGGCCTATATAAAGGGGGGAGGGAGGGGGCAGCCGGACCCTTGCATCTTGGCAACCCCCTCTCCCCTGCTACACCTCTCCCTCTCGCGCAGACGCTCGGCGAAGCCCTGCTGCACGTGACAACTGCATCCATCACCACACCGTCGTGCTGCTGGATCTTCATCAACCTCTCCTTCCCCCTTGCTGGATCAAGAAGGAGGAAACGTCATCCGCTCCGTACGTGTGTTGAACGCGGAGGTGCCGTCCGTTCGGCGCTTGGTCATCGGTGATTTGGATCACGGCGAGTACGACTCCATCATCCACGTTCTAGTGAACGCTCCCGCTCGCGATCTACAAAGGTATGTAGATGCATCCGATCACTTGTTGCTAGATGAACTCATAGATGGATCTTGGTGAAACCGTAGGAAAATTTTTGTTTTCTGCAACGTTCCCCAACATGAAACAATTGACAAAGATTTACAACAACAAATCACAAAGGAGAAAGAACGCGTAAGGCAAGTTTTGTTAAGAATTGTTGCCATTGTGAAATTTCTTGGTAAGCGCAATTTGGCTTTTAGAGGATCCAGTGAGCAACTTTATGATGATTGTAATGGAATTTTTTTAGCTTGTGTGGAGATGGTTGCAGAGTTTGATTTGGTAATGCAAGATCATCTTAGGCGTATTCAAGATAAAGAGGTCCATCACCATTATCTTAGCCATAAAATTCAAAACGAGTTGATTTCTCTTATGCCTAGTGACATTACAAATTCTATTCTCAAGATTGTCAAGTGGCCAAATATTTCTCTGTTATCCTAGATTGTACCCCGGATGTGAGTCATCAATAACAAATGAGTTTGTTGGTTCGATGTGTTCATATATCTGATGGAAAATACAAATTGTGGAGTACTTCCTTGCTTTTTTGGTAGTGGAGGACACATCTGGTTTGGGAATTTTCAAGGTATTGGTTGATTCTATGAAGTCCTTCGATCTTAATATTGATGATATTAGGGGCCAAGGTTATGACAATGGATCCAACATGAAAGGAAAATACAAGGGGGTGCAAAGTCGGTTGCTTGAGGTAAATCCAAGAGCTTTGTATATGCCATGTGCTTGCCACAGTCTTAACCTTACCCTTTGTGATATGGCTAAATCTTGTGGTAGAGCTGTTTCTTTTTTTGGAATTGTGCAACGAATATATGTATTATTCAGTGGTTCTACGAAAAGATGGAAAGTTTTTGTTAGCCATGTGACAGATTTGACTGTGAAATCGTTGAGCAATACTCGTTGGGAGAGTTGTATCAAAAGTGCTAAAGCAATTAGATTTCAAGCTCCTAACATAAGATCAGCTTTACTTGAGTTAACTGAAGATAGTGGTACCGAACCCAAGGATAGGAGTGGTGCAAAAAATTTGTTTGATGTGCTTGGCAGCTATGAGTTCATACTTGGCATGGTCATTTGGCATGACATTCTATTTGCTGTAGATTCAGTAAGCAGGAAGCTGCAATCACCATCCATGTGCATTGAGACTGCCTTAAAGCAAATAGATGGTATGAGGACTTATTTTGACACTTATAGAGAGGAAGGGTTTGATTCTAGTGTGATCATTGCCAAAGAAATCGTAGCTGAAATGGGTGTAGAGCCATCATTTCCAGTAAAGCGTCGTGTTTCTAGGAAGAAACAATTTGATGAAGATGACAATGATGAAGCGATATTGGAAGCTGAGTAGGATTTTAAAGTCAATTATTTTTTGATTATGGTTGATAAGGCGGCCACTTCACTGAAAATTAGATTTGACGAACTTGAGTCTTTCAAAAATATATTTGGATTTTTAATGATTTCAACGGCCTTGAAGTCATTGGACCGTTCTGAACTTAAAGACAATTGTACAAAATTTGCAAGTGCTTTCTCTTCGGGTGGTTCATTTGATGTTGACTTAAATGATCTGATTTCTGAGTTAATTGTTATGCAGTCAACTTTGCCCGATAGAACAATGTCCGCTATGGAGATTTTTGGGTTTGCAAGGGAAGCAGATTGTCCAAATATTGCTATTGCATATCGGATTTTCTATACTATGCCTGGTACTGTGGCATCAGCTGAAAGAAGTTTTTCGAAGTTGAAATTGTTGAAGAACTACTTGAGATCTACAATGTCGCAAGAGAGGTTAAATGGCTTGGCAACTTTATGCATCGAGAAAATTTTGGTTTATGAAATTGACATTGATACTATCGTTAGTGATTTTGCACCTCAGAATGTTAGAAGAAAATTTTGAAGGTAATATGTAGTAATACATTATTTGATATGCACAATCATTTTGGACGCACTTAATTATTTTCTTTGATACAAATTATATGTATATGTGATGGTTATTAATTAGGCATTTATATTAAAGGCCCCGAAGGGCCCCGGGTTGTAGTTTCGCCTCGGGCCCCCAAAATTTTAGAACCGGCCCTGCATTCAACGGGAGAAGACGTTTCCATCGACAACGAGGTGCCTCCATAGGATTCCTCGTGGCCACGCGAGCTGACTCGGTCCCATGTATCAGACAGAGGCGGCACGGAGCAACGCGTCAGCTCACGTGGCCACGAGGAATCTTGAGACCGTGGCTTTAATCGGCTGACCTGGATGTTTTCTAGGCCACATTTTGTGCATTAGCGCGTTTGGACCGCCTCTATCTGATAACCCAGCTGTAAATCTTCGTACTGCGTTTGATTTCGTGCAAAGTCATCAGATTCTTTTTATGTGTTTAAGAGTTCCCTGAATGAACTTTAATAAGTAGTGATCTAAATGGTTTTATATTTGTTTACGAAGGGAGTATGCTGGAAGCCGATTCAGTTCGTTCGTTCCGTGGAAAAAGTCAAATCAGGACAATTTCTTTCACTACTGACTCCAGAGCGCGGCGTCACCTCCGTCGTTGCCGTAGTAGTCCCCATTCCGCCAGCACGTCTCAGTGGCATCGGCCGGTGGCGGAGGCTCGAGGAGCAGCGCCTCCGCAAAGTCCGTGTAGTGGGAGCTCAGGTCCATTTCCCCGGACATGTCCAGCTCCAAGTCGAACTCGAACCAGCCTGCCCGCCGGCACATCGAACGCTTTGTCCGCACAACCAGGTTGCAACGTCGCCCGTGAGCCTAGGTCCATCACCCAGGACACATCCAACTGGAAGTCAAACATGTCGCTGGCCAGTGCTGCCGCCGGCACGTCCAACACTTCGTCCGCAGCCGCACAAGGCTGCGGCATAGCCCACGAGCCGGTGTTATCCACGTTGGGGCTAACTCTGAAATGGCATCACTGCTTTTATATTTATATATAGAGGAAAAGGCGCGAGTATTGCCAGGGAAGAAATAATCACCGGGTAATGGGACTAAATAAGATGAGCACGTAGTGTGGCCACTTGGCCGCGGCAGCTGCTACCCCCTCACACTCACCTGCCTCCACTTGAATGAGCTCACGTAGGGTGGCGACAAGGATTTTGACATGAGCACAGGAAAAGATCTGGTTGGGCCGTCACTCGTCGACCACATATTTTGTATAGACTACTAATTAGGGTAGTCTTGACCACCTCGCTCCGTCACATGAACGCCACACATGAACGGATAGGACCTATTTTTGGTATCAATTCCGGCGAGTCCAGCGTCAGCGCCCATTGTTTTCCTTCAAGTGCTGGTCCACGTGTCCTTTTTGTGTCGTTTTTTCCGGCTGAAAACTGTTCTCCGCTCATCTGCTTTCTAAAAAAGTGATGGCCTCCAGGAATAGAAATGGGGCAAAACTGTTCTGTTCCACAAATATTTAAGTAGCGCGGACCAAAATATCCGAGGTGACACGCTAACGCCACGAGGGAAGGGTGGCATGTCACGCTCACGCTAGCATCTTTGCCCTGTTGGCCATGGGCATGGGATAAGGAGGCCGCACGGAGCGCCGCGTCAGCTCGCGTGGCCACGAGAAACCCCGGGACTGTGGCTTTAACCGGCTGACCTGGATAGGTAGGCCGCATCTTCTGCATTAGGCTGCTCCGAATGCATGGATGCTTAGATAAGGTGCTAAGCACATTAAATAGCTTAGCAACTATATTTCTCAATGCATAGGTGCTTAGCTTATGGTTGCTAAGCTTGCTTTATTTAATGATTTAGCAACTAAAACTCTTCATGTATTGGTGGGTTTATTTTCTTTAAATGTTTTGCCTAGGTTCACGCGCTTAGCATTGTTTCTTCCTAGGGTCACAACATTCATCTCTCTTCTTTTAAATAACATGCCATATCAGATTTTTTGCCTACGTGAAAGGTTTAGCACCTGTACAAGATGGAGCATTGGAAGGGGCCTTAGCGCGTTCCGAACTATCTCTGTGTGATTAGAGCATTTCCAGCTGGACATAGCATACATGACCCATTAAACGTCCGCAATCGGATATCTACTCTATGTAATCGTTATGCTGAAACCCCCTTTGCTCAAAATAAAAAAAAACGCTCACGGACGTACCCGGTCAGTGATCGGGCGTGTTCGTTTTGAGCCCTATCTGTTCATCTACGTATCCACACTCATTTTCGTCCTCATATATCCCGACACTTGCACATGATTGGTGAAGATGAAGAGAGAGAAATAAAAAAATGAATAAAGAAAGAGAAAAAGGTGGTTCGCGTGGCCGTGTCCTATGTGGCGGACTGCCCGGGCACGCTAGGGCGCGTCCGCGAGCCTTCATATCCTCCCTACATTTGATACGAATATGAGGATTCGCGAATAGCCTGCGCGTATAGGGATGATATGAGGAGGTCCGGTTGAGTCATGTTTTTCCTTCTCTCTCTTGTCCGGTCATTGACTGGGCCCGCGGACGTCCACGGGCGTATGAGAGATGGTTTGAGGCGTCCGGTTGTAGATGCTCTTGTCCAGTGTTAATCTTTCTCCTGCAAAGTCTATCGTTGCCATTTTCTTGCTCCAATTTTCCCTTCCAAGTGAAAGGGGAGCTTTATGCCAATGTTCTCGGTTACAACAAAATCAAAGGAGGCTTCATACATGGGGTGCTTGGTTGAGCCACACACCCGTGACACAATCTATACGACTATAACTTGCTAACCGATAGCTATATTTTGTTCATGTTGTAGCTTCGCAGGAACAAACTCCTATCCGAAGTTATAGCTTTGATCTTCACAACAATGTGGCCATGTGCCGAACCAGAAATGCCATCACTTGAGAGTATTGCAGTGGCTTCTGAGGAATCGTACTGCACGATAACCCGAAGGTTTGTGTGCTCGAGCGCAAGAGCCATTTCTTGCATGATCGCATGTAGCTTCGCTTCCAGTACATTATTATTTGAAGATATGACGGTAACCTGCAAAAATTACCGACCCATTGTCCCTTCTTAACACCACCCCGACCGTTGTTGCACCAACCGCCGGTGCGAAGGAACCATCAACGGATAGGGCTGCAAATTTTGCCGGCGGTAAAGGCCACCTCAGGGCCGGCGAGGGGGCTATCATCTCCAGAATGTTGGTATTTCTTGGCATAGCCGATGGATTTGAAGTAGCTATCCAGAAATTCGACTCTAACTTCAACCAGATGAACTTCTGGAGGGGGCTATCATCTCCATAAGTACGTCTGTTTGGTCCGGATTCTGTCCATTTGGACGGCAAAATGGACGCCCATGTACGGTTTGGGTTGTCCGTGGGTCGGTGCACCCAACGCGTGGTCGCATCCCAAACATTGTTCGTGTTGGACTTAGAAAAAAACACCCAAAATGGCATTGTAATTTAAAAAAGGCATTGTAAAATAACCTAAAACATAAATATATATCAAACTTAATTAAATAGTCCACCATAGTCACGATCCACGCATAATACTTAAGTTGAAATTAAAAAGAACATAAAGAGGTAGTTCGGTCACTCCGGCGCTGCCAATGCCGTCGCCGTCTTCAGGCGCCACCATTCTCGTCGCCGCTGGTCAGGTCGATGTAGGGTGGGGGCATCCAGAGGCGGGGTGGCGGCCCCCATAATTGGACGGGCAAGTGCTGTGCAGGCTACGGTGGCGGCAGCGGTGACCACGACGCCCATGCACGCACCTTAGTGGCCTCCTCTTTCACCTCCACCTTCACCTTCTGCTTCACGTCCAGCTCCGGCACGTAGACGTCTCCGGCTGCCGACAGCTCCAGCATCTCCTGCAGCCCCAGTCGCTCCTCCTCCTCGGGCGTCATGGTGGGAGGTTGCGGGGGCGGGGGGCGGCGGCAACAACGACTGGAAGGGAGAGGGCTTCGGCATCAGGCCGCGCACGCACGTGCGGTCGCGCGCTCTGGGCGGGCTCGGTGCGCACACACGAGGGCACTCTAGGACACACGAGGCGGGCTACGACCATGCCGTGCTCGTCCTGGAACCATGTGTCCTAGTTGAGTGAGTCGACGTCGTACTTGCGGTCAACGTTGTACTGGCATGAAATCCGGGCGCGGCGACGAGCGATCTCCTGGAGGCGGGCACGGCTGCTTGCTGGGACGGGGGAAATGGGCACCCGATGCGGGCTCAGATGCCACCCATTGGGAAGGTGGGAATCTGGCCATGGCAGCGGGATGCTGGTCTCCCAGTACCGGTGGCAGATGGCGACCTTGACATAGGGCCGGAAGCCTGGCGCGGCCGTCGGAGGGGAGATGGAGAAGGATGCCGACGAGGTGGAGTGGGTGGCCACGCTTCCAGATGAGGCGAACGGCGATCCCGTCTTGTGGTCGTGCTTGGTCTTCTTGCCGGGATGCCAGTTTCAGAACCCCATGGCCGGCGGGGAGCGAGGTGGGCGGCGGCGCTAGGCTAGGATTTGCTGTCTTGAAGGGAGGGAGCAAAGGAGATGGTGGGGAGATGAAAGTGAATGGAGAAGTGGAAGTCCACAGCTTCTTCATAAAAAAAGATGTGGCCGGGGCCGTCTGGCTGGCTGACCGGCGGGCCGGTCCATCCGTGTGCATTGACTCGAATAGGTTGGATGGCCGACATGCAGGCCTGAGGCGGACGACAGGAGTCCGTGCGCGCGTTCATTCTGTGTCCGTTTGACTACAAAGCCAAACCAATTTTGCGTCTAGGATGGATGAGCCGGATCGGAAACATACGCTTTTTGCAGATGAGATCGTGCGTTGCATCGGCTCATTTCTTTGTTTAGGCCCGGGTGATTTGGATTCGTGCGTTGGAGTTGCACCGGCTCATCTCTTTGTTTAGGCCCGAAGGATTTGGGGTTGGTGCGTTGAAGTTGGAGTTGGCCTAAATACATACTCCTTCCGTTTTGAATTTGTCTAAATACGGATGTATCTAGACTTATTTTAGTGCTAGATACCTTCGTATTAGATAAATGTAAAACAAATACTCCCTCCGTCCCAGAATATAAGAGTGTTTTTTATGGAGGAAATAATTCAGAACGGAGGGAGTAGAAGTATAACCAAAGTGGCACATCATCCTGTCATAATTGTTACCCAAAAGAAGGAAGAAATATCCTAGCATCCTGCCACTTGCACACGGGATGAATTGAGGAAGGAGGCACGGACAGCGACGTGGTGTGCCCCGCCCGCGGCAGCTGCTTCCTCCTCGCCGCACTCATCTGCCTCCACTTGAGTGAGCTCACGTCGCGTGGCGACAAGGATTTTCTGGTCCACCTCTCTCCGCCGCATGAACGCCACACATGAACGGATGAGACCTATTTTTGGAATCAACTCCGGCGAGTCCAGCGTCAGCACCATTTTTCCCCTTCAAGTTGTGGCCGATGTGTCCTTTTCGCCGCGGTTTTTGCGGCTCAGAGCTGCCCTCCGCTCCGCTGCTCTAGAAAAAAGTGCCTCCGGGGAACAGAAATGTGAAGCTTTCATATCGCTTAGCCGAACCTCCGAGAGTAGAAACGGGACAAAAACTGTTCTGTTCCATAAATATTAAGGACCTATTTGGTTTCAAATAAGTCACCAATTTATAAGTCGAAAAGTGAAAAAAGTGACTTATTTTGTCAAACAGACCCGACTTAGGGCATCTCCAACAGTTGTGAGATAAGTGTTGGTAAATTTGCCACTTAAGACATAGTGATGATGTGGCATGTATTAAATGTGAAGAGAGAACAAAGTTGTATGTAGATTAACCAACAACCTTTGCACAAGCTCTAAAATGAAATAGAGAGCAATCACATTTATTATCTCACCATCTATTGGATAACTTACATACAACTTATTGGAGTAGTTGTATGATAGCTTGTTGGTTGATGACATGGACATTTTACCAACAAGACTAACATACAACCTATTGAAGATGCCCTTATAAGTTACCTCAACTTATAAGTCATAAGTTGCTCCACCATAACTTAAAACTTATAAATCACCCTCTTTTGCGTGGGTTCCACCACCTGCATGATGTTGATTGGTGTGAAAAGGTGTGTCAGGTGACTTATAAGTCAGGTGACAACCAAACAGGCGTGACTTATAAGTCACTAGTTTTAAATCACCTGACTTATAAGTCGGGTGACTTATTGAAACGAAAGAGGCCCTTGAGTGGCACGGACCCAAATATCTAGGGTGACACGTCAATGCCAAAAGGCCAACATGGCATGTCACACACACCGTGCATCTTTGCCCTGTTGGCCATAGGATTTACTACTTATTTAGGAAGGAGGCGGCACGGAGCGCCGCGTCAGCTCGTGTGGCCACTAGACAGAGAAACTCAAACCAGGGCAATTTCTTTCACTACTGACTCCAGAGCGCGGCGTCACCTCCGCCGTCGCCGCCGCAGTAGTCCCCGTTCCGCCAGCGCGCCTCCGTGGCATCGGCCGGTTGCGGAGGCTCGAGGAGCAGCCCCTCCGCGAAATCCGCGTAGTAGGAGCCCACCAGGTTCATTTCCCCGGACATGTCCAGCTCCAAGTCGAACTCGAACATGTCGCCGCCGCCCAGTGCGGCCGCCGGCACCTCCAACACTTTGTCCGCACAACCAGGCTGCGACGTCGCCGGCGAGCCCAGGTCCATCACCCAGGACACGTCGAACTCGAAGTCGAACATGTCGCTGGCCAGTGCTGCCGCCGGCACCTCGAACATCCCGTCCGCAGCCGCACAACTGGGCTGCGGCGTCGCCCACGACCAGGAGCCGGCGTCATCCGCGCTGGAGGTGTCGAACACCTCGTCCACGGGAACGGTCGCGGCGCCGCTGGCGGCCTCCCGGCGCTGGAAGCCCGCGACGGCGGCGAGCGCCGCGCGCCGGACGTCGGCGAGGTCGGCGAGCGCGCACGGCACGGCGAGCAGCCACGCGGAGTCCGGGAAGTTGAGGCACGCGGCGGAGCGGCCGCCCAGCGCGAGCATGGCGGCGTCGTGCGCGCGCGCGGCGGACTCGGCGGTGACGTAGGTCCCGAGCCAGAGCCTGCACCCGCGCCTGCCGGGCACGCGCACCTCGCAGACCCAGCGGCCGGCTCCGCCCCGGCGCCGCACGCCTCGGTACACCGGGTGGCGCGTCTCCTTGAACTTGGTGCGCCCCGCGGGGCGCTTCGGCGGCGCCGCCGCGTGCTGGTCGCGCGAGGACGCCGACGTCGACGGGGAGCTCCATTGCTCGCTGCCCATGTCCATCTGCGCTGCTGCCGGTCGATCGGTGAACGGTGAGTGACTAGCTAGCTCGGTGCTCGCTTTAGCTTGGGATTATACTGGTCCGTGGATGGATAACTCAGTGTCTTGTGTGGAGTGCGCTTTTATATAGTTTTGCGTGACGCGCTCGGAGCATGCGTGGGGCCGCCGCCGACGGCCTTTGCGGGCCGGCGACAAGCTGACGCGTGGCGTCTCGCAGCGTTAAGCCAGTCCGGCAGCTTCGTTCTCAACATTCACTCGACGAGTGGATTGGGCTCCACTAGCCGAGCCTATGGAGGCCCAAATAGAGGGAAAGCCCTTTTCTTCCTTTCAACACGCGTTCTTTTGGGTTCATTCGAACCGCACAGCCTTCCGGATTTTCAGTCGTCCTAATTATCCACTGCACAGAGGCCATGCCAAGAGTGACCACAAGTATGTAATTTTACCCTTAGAAAAAAGAAGTACAGCATATAATATTCCGAAAATTTTAAGTCAAACATTAAAGAGACCATGCAAATTTACATAATTTCTTCAGGTCAAACATTAAAAAGACTATGCAAATTTACATGAATTCTAGTCGTTCAAATCAAGCGAAGTCCACTAAAAAAAGGGCTCTACATGCTGTAATTCTACAAAAATAGCATCAACACCAGCATCTGGCCTGGTAATCACAGCACACACCACAAGAGGCTGCAACACTCAGTTAAATTAAACAAAAGCCTGCTCTCTTTCCTCCACAATAATAAGATCGTGTCTTCACTATACAGAAGATGGACTACATAACTAATTTACATCTAAGGGGCCAAGAGAAACACTAAAACATTCACCGAGAGCATGTACAGCAGTGGCAGCAAGAGTACCGTCAGGAGAACCCAACCACGGGCTGCTCAGTCGAAGAGCAAGCGTCGTCGCAGGGACTTCGGCATCCTTTTTGTCAGGTCCACCGGCGGTGATTTTCTCGAGCCAGCTCTCGACGACGACGACTCGCCCTCGACGACCGGCTTCTTTCCGGCTTCGTCTCCCGCCGCTTTCTTCGACCGGTAAAACTCCTTGATGCTGAGCTGAACCCCGCTGGGTCTTGGACCCTTCGGTGTCTCCAACATGCTATCTGCTAGGCTCAGCTTGGATTTCCGTGATCTTGATTTTGCATCTTTCAGCCTCTGCAACCAATTCAGTGGATATTTTAGCCAGTGTTCAAGAGATAAATGCGATATAATGCAAATGTAGCTCAGTATAATGTCCACGAAGCATCATCATATGAGTTTACTTCTCATCCACAGGGAAGAAGGGAAGTAACCGATACGTACCTGGGCTTCCTGAAACCGCCGTGCATCATTAGGAAATGCAGCACTCACGAGCTGTATATCTTCATCGGTCAATAGATATACTTGATCATCATCCCTGAGTACTTGCGGCAGATCTGGCTCATCCAACGAGTCAGCAGATTCAATATTCGCCGCTGCCTCCTCCTCTTCCTCCTCCTCATCGTCATTGTCCAAAACCACCACCTCAGCATGACTCCCCCCATCTAATTCTGGCTTGTTGTGAGACGCACCACCAGAAACAATACCACCAGTGGCCCTCTTCCATTTGACCAAGTAATAAGGGTATCCATGTTTTATCTTAATGCGCTGAATCGAATGGAACTCATATTGGTCACAGAGAAGCAATGATTTACATGGAGATGAAGCCATTCTGCGCAAATATATAGTTGATAGCATAGGGAGCATGTGCTGTCGGACATACGACGGTTCCCAGTTCTGCATATAAGTTAGCAAGTCAACCAAATCATCAACTTTAGGCTCAGTCCACTCAAGCTTCCGGTCACCACTTTCTGCAGACAGCACGATGATGACTCACTTAGTACATAATCGATGAGGACAATCAACAGATTCTGATGTAGGTAAATAGTGAAGAACAAAGTAAGGATAATATAACTGGCACTTGCAGCAAGTTCAGAAGTTTCACTCTCAAGTACAGGTAAAATCGTGAAATAATAAAAGCAATGTTATTAACTTTTACCTTTATTATCCAAATTGTCATCACATAGATACAATCTAATTATCTCCTCATTTGGGAAATTTGTCTCAGCAGCTAATCTTTTGCACACCTTGATTTGCCAATTCTCATGTCTTCTCTGTGCTTTCAGATCACGCGCCTAAAATTGATTCCAACAAAGATACTATTAATAAAGAGAATTACGACCCATAAACCATTTAAGGGGAAGGAATTAGCACTGTATAGTACTCCCTCCGTCCGAAAATACTTGTCCGAGGAATGGATGTATCAAAGATGTATTTTAGTTCTAGATACATCCATTTATATCCATTTCTGCGACAAGTATTTCCGGACGGAGGGAGTACTACATTTTATTTGATTGAACAGAAAACATCAGAAGCATTATGACAGTGAACAAGTCAAGAAACCAGTCTTTGTGCATAATTCAATAAAAATAATGGATACAGGTATGCGGACACAAATTAGCAGCTGAGGCCTGAGGGTAGTGCTATCAAACAACCTTTGACAGGCTTAAGGAACAGTTTTTATCCAAAAAATTATACACTACACGTGTTCTGAACTGTGGAATACACTGCTGAGAAGGTTATGCTTTACAGTAGATCAAGTGAGATTACCTTTTCACAGCTAGGACATTCACATATGAAACCAGCTGGTTTTTCCATGCAAAACTCTAATGAATCCACCAAGCAATAATTGCATCCAGTCTTGCTGTGATTTTTCTTGCTACCGGGGTGACCACAGTGTGAGCAGTGAGGCGATCTCGCAACTGGTGGGCTCTTTGTGGATGGTGATGGTAGATCACCAACATGGGCCTTGTCAAATCCTTCTAGGAATGGATAGATACCTTTACCAATTTCATGTAATCTGGAGAAGTAGAAATAAGATCAGGTTCAGAACTGCAATGTTGGGCATCTCATTATGCTACAAATTACAAGAATCTCTCATAAAAGTAAAGAACATACTTATCTAAAATCTGATCTTCATCAAATAACCGCACAAACCGAAGTGCGGTCTCAACACCAAAACCAGGCACGCCATGCAAATCATGGTCACTGCCGATAAGAAGTGCCATGGCTACCATTTGTTTCCTCTTCAATCCAATCCCAGACTCAATATCCACTATGTTGTAGCACTCAAAAGGTTCCTGAAAGAAATTCCTGATCATCGCACCATGGTACAGGGAAAGTGGAAGCAAATAATTCATCTCATGGTATAAGAAGTACGTATAACAGAGTGCCTACCTTACAATTCGACCGCATCACTTTTATGACAGTCTTAGCTCCAAAGAGAAAAGCATCACTGTCTGAAGTAATGCAGGCATCCACTTCACCCTCATTGTTCAACTGAGCGCAAAGGGCTTCGGCTTCACCCTTTGCCCACAATACTGGCATTCCAAGATTTTTAAGCAATTCCTATGTGTCACAGAAAATCAATACTGTCAAAGATAGAAACTTTACCGGTTTTCATAGTAACCCTAGAGCAGCGAAATGCATCAGCAAACCTAGAATGGGAACTTACTACATACACTACTAACAAAATATCTCAGAGGCTTATGAGCACACACACACACACACACAAAGGATGATCAATTAGTGTTGATGCATTGCATTTCAGCCCAGCTTTCTGAACCAAATTAAATTCTAAATGCGTGAAAAGATGAAAATAGAATTTGTAAAGACATGGGCACTGACCACACAGTCCTTGACGCATCGCGTGAAGATAGCATTTCTCGCCTTCACCGGCGCCGGGGCACTGGCCTCCCCTTCCGCCTCCGCGCTGGACGACGCAGGTGGGTCCACCCCAGAGCCTCGGAAGAAGCGCGCGGCCCTGGCCTGCGACTTGAGCGGCGACGGCTCGCCGTCCACCACGAACACCGGGAAAGCACCCATCTACAGCAGTTCCAAAGACGAAGCCAGCCAGTGAGTCAATAAACAGAGGAATCAAACACAAAGGAGTATTCCCAACACAGATTGGGCCGCGGCCGCATCTCCAAGATTGGCGCTTGAATAGCGCGGGACGACCACTGCGGGACGCAGGATGGCCCAATACCTCAATGCAGGAGACCAATCGCCGGGGAGCATCAGCAAACGGGAGAAATCGACGAGGAACATAACTGGAATCCAGAGACAGGAAGGGGGACAGAGGCCGTAGGGAGAGGCGAGGGGGGGATGAGGGGGGAGAGGGAACCGAACCGACCTTGGCGAAGAGGGAGAGCGTCCGGAAGAAGGTGTTGCGGACGTGGGGGCGGCGCGCGTGCGGGGAGCGCGCCCGGATGGCGGTGCTGTGGGAGACGATCCAGAAGGAGAGGTCGACGGCGACGCGGCGGCCGCGGAGGTACACCGGCCCCTCCTGCCGCGCGTACGGCTTCAGGAGGTCCCAGAAGCTGCCCCCGACTCCCATCTCGCCTCCTCTTCTCCGGCGTCGTCGTCGTCGTTGTCGTCGCCGGACACGGCGGGGGTTCTAGGGCGCTCGGGCTCGGCGACTCGCGGTCGCGGGTCTGGCCGCTGCGGCTAATGGGCCGTTGGGTGGGTCGGCTCTCGGTGCCAGTGCCAAGTGGGCCTGGCCGCTGTGCGCTAGACGCGTTGCGGACGTTAGATTAGAAAAAACTGAAGATTCCCTAAAAAAAATTAGAATAACTGAAGCGGTTGCCTTTTGCGCCAGAAACTGAAATGATTTTTCGTTGTTCAAAAAAAGAGTATTCCCTTTAAAAAACAATTTTTTAAACACGGTACAAACGTAGATGTTTCATTCTATTATATTATCACTTTTATGTATTTTTATACTAGCATTTTATATTATTTTATGGACTAACCTTTTAATTTAGTGTGTTACAGTTTCTTTTTTCTACTCCCTGTGTACTCACCATGTCCCCAAAAAAGTGTTTTAAGCTTGGTATAGACACTTATTTTGGACGGAGGGAATACTTGTTTTTGATTTCACAGAAAATCTACGAATGTCAAAACAAGATATCAATTTTTTTTTAAAATATGGACCAGAAGAGACCATAACAGCTTCGAGGAAGGAGTGGACGACCACCAGAGGGGCCACACGGCTAGGAGACACGCCCTAGCCCTAGGGCGCGCCATCCAAGCGTGTAGGGTCAACAACAATTGTCTTTGCTCGATTCCACCTCTATATATCCCTATAAAGACCGAAACCATCCGTCTTATTTAAAAACAATCATCGCCACATGTTCTTGTTTCGCGAAGATCCAATTTGGAGGCTTGTTTCGGAGCTCTGTCGAAGGGGGAAGCCATTGCCAGAGTCTTTTTCATCAACCTTGACGCCTCCATGATGATGTGTGTGAGTAGTTCCATCAGAACCTTAGGGTCCATAGTACTCCCTCTGCCCGAATTTTTTTGTCCCAATCTTGTTCCTTAAATGGATGTATCTAGCAGTAACTTGGTGCTAGATACATCCATTTGAGGGACAGGGTTTTTCGGACGGAGGGGGTAGTAGCTAGATGACTTTCTCTTTTATTGGATCTTCAATACAAAGTCCCCATGAGCTTTTCACATGATCGAGATCAATTCGATGTAATCGATGGTGTGTTTGTTGAGACATGATGAATTATAATAAGCTCTTTTAGGCTATTTGCAGTTGCTAGAAACTTGAAGCTCGTTTTCTTCTCAGACAGTTTGTTTGGTTGGAGTAAATTGCAAGAAACCACCACTTTGAAGGCTAGGTTTGCAGAAAACACTACGTTACATTTTTTGGACAGAAAGCACCACGTCTCGTGTAATCTTGTTGCAAATAACACTGATTGGCGGATTAGAGCGCTTAAAGTATGTTTATGACAGGTGGGTCCAGATTTTGCCCATGTGGCGTAACGGCTTGGCCATGACGGCGTTAGATGGTGAGTTTGTCTAGATTTACAGACAAGTCCCTGTAATTTTAAAGGAACACCCTTCAGTGAAAATCAAAAAAGCAATCAGCTCCCTGTAGCATACCCAAGCACAGAGCACAGAACATCGAGGCCACGATGGGTCTCTCGCTGGCGAGGGGGCGCGCCATCAGGTCAAGGAGGCGGGGGCAGTGGTCGTCGGGCTCTGGTATGCGGCGGCGGCGGTCGTCGGGCTCCGGGATGCGGCAGCGGCGGTCGTCGGGGTCTGGGAGGCGGCGGCGGCGGCGGCAGTCGTCGGGATCTGGGAGGTGACGGCGAGCGAATCGCGCGATGACGGGCCATAGGTGGCCGTGCCAGCGCGGCGGGGGCGCGCCAACGGGAACTGGGAGGCGGCGGAGAGAGATCGATGCTCATCCATGGCGGCGACGTCCTTGGCGCTCGTCCATGGCGGCGGGACGCTCGTCCATGTCGGTGGCGTCCATGGTCGATCCAGGCGGCCGGGAGGAGTAGAGGGAGGGCTGGGCTCGTCGCTGGCACCGGCGGTCACGGAGCAGTCCGGCCGTGTGGTGGAGGTTGGGACCTGGCGTGGGTGGCGCCTGCTTCCACCACGAGAAAAAGGATCGAGGAGAAATTTCTTGTGAGGGAAAAAGATAACGGAAGAATCCGGCTGATAGGTGGACCCCATGTCTACTCTGACGCCGTTTCGGCCAAGCCGTTATGTCACATGGGCAAAATCTGGACCCACCTGTCATAAACACACTTAAAGCACTCTAATCCGCCAATCAGTGTTATTTGCAATAAGATTACACAAAACGTGATGCTTTTTGTTCAAAAAATGTAACGTAGTGTTTTCTGCAAACCTAGCCTTCAAAATGGTGGTTTCATGCAATTTACTCGTTTGGTTGCCTGAGGTTGCGATGCTGGCAGGTCCGCTTATGGCCTGGCCAAGAACTCTGTTGTTTTCTTTTCTGCTTCATCAATAAAATGGGGTAGGGGGGAGCCCTTTTCATTTTAGAAAAAAACCTTCCGTGGAAAGGTAAGAGCTTGTGCCTGACTGTAGCTCTTTTTATTGTTTTGACAGGTGCACCTGACTGTACCACTTTTTTCAGTGTAAGATGACATTTTCTCTCCACCCTTGCAAAAAAGAAGTGGCTGACTTTTGTTTGTTTGCGTACCACGAAGCACTACATTATGACTTGTCAACCCCAATGGTCGATGAAAGAAACATTTCCGAGTCTCTCATAAAAAAGTAAAAGAGAAAAAAATGGTTCTGTTGTCAACTCCACCAAATTACAGATGCATGCGGATAGGCTCCATGTAGATGTAGTAGTCCTCGACATTATGTATGTAGCAAAAAGAAAACTAAATGGAATATGTATTTGAACTATATTCTTTGCAGGTGTGTAGTCTGTTGCTGGTCGGTTACTTGATGACTATTTCTCAATAGGATGAGCACAAATAGTAGCATGATACAATATCACAAAAGTCAGACACGGCGATCATTAGCTGGACCTGACACTAGTATGATTTAATCCATGGAGAAGTTAATTGATATGATAGTGAAAATACATGTATATACTAAATCTGCTGCCCAGCTGTGCGTATCAAACTTGATCTCCATCTTGTTTTAGCATGGATTTTTTCAGCACTGGTTAATAACCAGTTCTTCCAACGTGCTGGAATCATTCCCCGATGGAAAGCTATATATACTGAGCACATAGTAGTAGCACACCACCCATCCATCTTACTACCAAGAATCTGCCTGGGAGGAGCCCAAGAACTAATCATCAGCTTCTTGTTGCATCCTGGTATGGTTCACCTCATTGCTAAAATTCTTTTGTTCTTATCTGAATCTTCTTTTTTCTGACGGAAAACCGTATCGTCGCACCACCCGGTGTGCTCGTCTTATAGGTCATCTTACACTGTAGAAGAATGGTGAATTTCTCCAAGAAACTAACGACAGACCAGATTCCGGGATGGGAGGAGTATGTGTGGAATTTCCTCATTTTCTGATCAACTAGGATTGCCTCCTCTGTTGTTCTACTCTGTTTTTTCAGTCCTGATGAAACATCATATGTCTGCTTGTTTCTTTCAGGTACTACTTCAACTACAAATTGCTCAAGGCAAGAGTGAAGGTGTACACGGAGCAGACAAAGGAAGGCAATCACGACCGAAGACGAGTCCTCAAGGATTTCTCAAAGCTGCTTGATGACGAGGTCCTAACTTGCCGATAGTCGTATCAGCTTCGCGCATCATAAATCTCTCATTTTTAGGATGATCTCATATTGCTCCCCTTTGTTTCAGATTGAGAAGATAGTGCTGTTCATGATAGAACAGCAAGGGCTGATCGCGGCGCGGCTTGAGGAGCTAGGGAAGCGACGGGCGGTGCTTGAGGACATCCCACTTCTCCAGGAGATAACTGAACTGAGGGAGGACTACAGAGCAGTCGGCCATGATCTTGTGAGGCTTCTGAAGTTCGTCGATCTCAACGCCAACGCGGTCCGGAGGATCCTGAAGAAGTTCGACGAGCGCCTCGGGTACAAGTTCACGGATTATTATGTCAGGAGCAGATCCAACCACCCCTACTCTCAGCTCCAGCAGGTTTTCAAGCATGTGGTGAGTGTCCATCATCTTCCATTGATGCTGCTTTCAAATCTGAAAAATCTGAACTTGAAGTTCAAAATTCTTTTCGTTTGAGCAATTGAATTTTAAAGCCTTCAACTATATGTAGGGTATTGGAGCTGTTGTGGGGGCATTGTCTCGCAACCTCGGCGATCTCGAGGAGCGCGAAGGAAGCTATCTGAACATCTATGACCAGAACCCGCTGGCCATTCCAAAGGTTCTTCAGTCTTGTGCTATCTGAACATCTATCTGATCGTGTTGTTCTTTATATGTGGCTAAAAATGATAAAATCTTGTATGTGGTGGCACCTGAAGGACCCCATAATCGACATGATCAAGGCGACGGCGGACAAGCTGACCAACTCGACCAACTTCCTGCGGTTCCTGGGGCAGCACGCGCTGATCAGGCAGGGGAGCATCCCCGACTCGCCGGAGGAGCAGCAGGTGTCGGAGGACAAGTACCACTTCATCTCCCTGGTGCTCAACCTGGCCAACACCTTCCTCTACATGGTGAACACCTACATCGTCGTCCCCACGGCCGACGACTACGCCACCAGCCTCGGTGCCGCCGCCACGGTGTGCGGCGTCATCATCGGCTCCATGGCCGTGGCGCAGCTCTTCTCCTCGGTCTACTTCAGCGCCTGGTCCAACCGCTCCTACTTCCGCCCGTTGCTCTTCAGCAGCGTCGTGCTCCTCCTGGGCAACGTCATGTACGCCCTCGCCTACGACTTCGACTCCCTCGCCATCCTCCTCGCCGGCCGCGTCCTCTGCGGGATGGGGTCGGCGAGGGCCGTCAACCGGAGGTACATCAGCGACTGCGTTCCGCAGAGGATCCGGATGCAGGCGTCCGCGGCGTTCGTCAGCGCCAGCGCCCTCGGCATGGCCTGCGGCCCGGCGATCGCCGGCCTGCTCCAGGTCAACTACAAGGTGTATTCGGTCACCATCAACCAGGACACCTTGCCTGGCTGGGTCATGGCTCTTGGCTGGCTCGCGTACCTGGTCTGGCTGTGGATCTCGTTCAGAGAGCCGGTTCTCGGTGACGCCGACGAGGAAGGTCACCGCCAGGGCTCCTCTCGTGGCTCCTCCAGCTTAGGATACCGGAAGCATGGGCTTGCGGGTGAGTATCTGCTGAAGCAGGACGCCCAGGGCGAGAGCGACCAGGAGGAGACGCCGGCTCCGGCGGCAGCGCCGTCGATCGCCGAGGCGTACAGGCTGCTGACGCCGTCGGTGAAGGTGCAGCTGCTGATCTACTTCATGCTCAAGTTCTCCATGGAGGTCCTGCTGTCGGAGTCGAGCGTGGTGACGAGCTACTACTTCGGGTGGAACACGAGCTCGGTGGCGGTGTTCCTGGCGGCGCTGGGGCTGACGGTGCTCCCCATCAACGCCGTGGTGGGCACCTACATCAGCAACATGTTCGAGGACCGGCAGATCCTGGTGGCGTCGGAGGCGGTGCTGCTGGCGGGCGTGGCGCTGAGCTTCCACGTGCCGGGGACGGCGTACACGGCCGCGCAGTACGTGTGCTCGGCGCTGCTGACGTTCGTGGCGGCGGAGGTGCTGGAGGGGGTGAACCTGTCGCTGCTGTCGCAGGTGATGCCGGCGCGGCTGTCCCGCGGGACGTGGAACGGCGGGCTGCTGTCGACCGAGGCCGGCACGCTGGCGCGGGTGGCCGCCGACGGGACCATCACGCTGGCCGGGTACCTGGGGCAGGGGGCGCTGCTGAACGCCACGCTGCTGCCGTCGCTGCTCATCTGCGCCGCGTCCATCGCCGCCACGCTCTCCACCTACAACTCGCTCTTCTACTAGCCAGCCAGCCAGCCAACCAGCGAGCGAGCGCCTTCGTCACGGTGTGTGTTTTTGTGTTATTTGTGACTCGCGAGTGTAGGCGTGTGCTGCTCGGAACGTGGGATGATGGCTCGGGGCACACGGGAAACCAACTGGACGGTGCGTCACAGCGTCAGCTTGGATTCATTTTGCAGCCATGTCTTTTTTTTTCCGAGAGTACGCTTAATGACGTATCATATTTTTATAAAAGGCAAAAATATGTATAAGAAGTTGAGTGTGATGCGAACATCACGTAAAAAAAGAAAAACCACTCATACCCACTCCAATCACAAAGCCTACTCTCTACAAATCTATTTAACGCCTCAGCACCTAACACGGCATCTTTCCATTCTTTGATCTCAGACATAAGGCACCCTCTCTAATCCTTCGCATAGCCTGTTATACACAGAGCGAGCCGTGTATTTCCCCGACGCATCCGCCGGCCGTGTGAACTTATCCGGTGAGTTAGCATCCCGCGGGAAAATTGGCGAGGGCATGGCAAAGGTGAAGAACCTGTATATGGCCAGTAAACGTGAGCTCACCCTCCACATCCTGAACCCAACTGTTGTCTTGCAAAGCATGCTGAACCGTTCGACGATTCCGTTTCCTCAAGTCCACCATGTCAAGAATGAGCGGTGCGGTATCAACAATGGCCGCACCATTCAGCCATCTATCTCTCCAAAAAAGGGTTTTGGCACCATCTCCCACCTCAATGTTGACCAAACTGTCAAAAACTTGCCTTACCTCCTTATCCACTATTGAAAGGATCGAGATGGACCTAGAGGGGGAGGGGGGGGGGGGGGGGAATAGGTACAAATACAAATTTTAATTGTTACTTGGCAATTTTAGGCAATAGTGCGGAATATGAAAGTGAGCCTAACAATTGCAAGTGTGATGCTAAGAGCTAAACAAGATAATCAAGTAATACAAGTAGATGAGTAGGCTAACACAATATGATTTAGGTAAGTGCAGATGAGACAAGTAACCACAAGCAGAGAGTTAAGGTTAGGGATAACCGCAACTCCGAGAGACGAGGATGTAAGCCGATGTTCACTTCCTTGGAGGGAAGCTACGTCACCGTTTAGAGAGGTGGGTGTTACCATGAAGGCACACCAACGCCACGAAGGCTCACCCTATTCTCTCTTTGAGACAACACCATGAAGGCGTTTCTCAACCACTAGTGGTAGACCTTGGGGTGGTCTCCAAACCCTCACAAACTATTCCGGGGGTAATCACAAAGGTTGATTCCTCTCCGAAAGACTCCTACCGCCTAGGAGTCTCTAACCTCCAAGAGTAACAAGAACGATGGGAAAAGCTCGAAGACTTGCTCAAGTCACAAATTCCTTTGGTTCAAAGAAGGGGAAGGAGTGGATCTATCACTTGGTCGGACAACTTCTCTCAAATGCTCTCAAATCCCTTGGGGATCTAAGATTTGGTGTGGAGGAGTGAGAGAGAGAGTGTAATGTGTTCCAGGGTTTGTTCAAAGTGAGTGGTCAACTCACTCCCGAGAGGGAAGAAAGGCTATATATAGTGGTAGTGAAGAGCTAGCCGTTTGGCCACTTAAGGCACAGGAGCTGCCGGACGTTCGGTGGGTACCGGACGACCGGTGACACAGATCGGACCGGACGTCCGGCCGGGCAGCCGGTCGTCCGCTCGCTGGAGTATAAATCTGACCGCGAAAAAGCACAGGTAGCGGACCTCCGGAAGGCGCCGGTCGTGCGGAGCCCGGACGTCCAGTGTTGTCGGAAATCCGTTAATTTTAGTTCTGTTGGAGTGCACTGGATATCCGGAGATGAGCGGACGTCCGGTGACCGGTCTTCCACTAATTTCAGTTGTGTGAAGACTCACCGGACGACTGGAGAGAGTCGGATGTCTGGTTGGTTGAGAGAGGTCGGACGTCCGTAGACTTCGGACGTCCGGTGAAAGTTGGACCTTTTAGCTTAGAAACCTACTACCATTTTTGCACAAGTTAGAGGAAGAATTTATGAGATGGTATGAGAGGGGATTTTGTGGTTTTAAGCAAGTTCTTTCGCGAAATCCATCGACCCCCTCTTAATAGTGCGGGATCCCTACACTCAAGAGCAAAACCGAAAACAAGGAGTCGAAGCTTTTTATCTTTGTCTTGTGTCTTTGCTCTTGGGTGATATATGTTTTTATGTCCGTAGTCATGATCCACACACACACATAGCCCTTGGGACATAATCCTGAGAAATACTCGATAAACATGATTAGTCTCAATATGCATGTTGTCATCAACATCAAAATATGATTAAGGGCATGATTGCACTTTCAATCTCCCCCTTTTTGGTAGTTGATGACAACATACATGCACTTTTTAGAATAAAGCTTTGAATATCGAAAGAATTTAAAAACATTGAATATCGAAGGGTTTGTTGTGGAGCTCCCCCTCAATATGTGCAATAACTAATAGGTAAACATGAAGAGAGCTCCCCCTCACTATGATACCAACACAACCGAAACTCATATGCAAGATGATCAAGATAACATCAGATTTAGAATAGGCTTCACAAGGATTCATCACTCATAGCATATAACATATGTCGGTCCAAACATATCATAAGTTCAATAACAAGTTAATCACATAGCATGAGTTTGATAACAAGATAATAAGATAATATCATAGCATCATATCACATAAATAAGTGCCTACTCCCCCTTGGCAGCAAATACCCAAAAGGAGGTGTCATAACAGCATCAAAGAGCATCATCGTCATCATCATCATGAGCACCACTACCACCAGCCTCGTCAAGGAAGTCAGCCCACTCAGGACCCGAAGGAAAGCCGAAGTCAGAAGGTGGATCATCAGGAAGACGTTCATCGTCACTCACATCGTAAACTCCGGAGTCTCTCAGACGAGCCTTCAAAGCATTCTTGGAGGTGACCAAGCGTGTGACAACGTCATGATTTTGAGAGCAATGAAAGGTAAACATCTTCATCATGGCAGAGTGAGCTTTCCCAAGAAAGCGAGAGATGCGACCAAAAGGTGCGGAGCCGAAAGAAGTAGACCGAGTGGCGGAAGAAGGAACACTAGCCGGGGTACGACGAGCAGGAGCAGAAGAGTCCTTGGGAACCCAATCATCTGCCATGTGAGATGGAATGACCCACCGTTCGTGCAAGTGAGTGCGGGCAATGGGAAACGGAGCAACACTCTCGATAAATGCCTGAAGGAAGGGGGCATGAGGAAAGGCTCGCTTGTGTTGAAAACAAGCCAGACGGATCTCATGCCATAGAAAGTGAGGGATATTTATCTTCCCCGTGGGAGACTCATAGAGGCGATGCATGAGATCAATGCAGCAGCTGTTACATGACCCCTTGGCACCCATCTTGGGATATATGGTGCGAATAACACACTGAAAAATGATGTAGAAGGGTGAGCGCCGAATTGAAACTTGGTTCAGGCCCTTATGTTTCTCCTGATTAGAAATTTCACTTATGGGCTTGAGAAGATCCGCACATACCTCTATGCTCTTGGGCTTATGGTTAGGGTCATCCTTATGGATTTTGAACCCTGTGTCAGGAAAACCAAGAGCAGCAACAAATTAAGCATAGGATGCCGTGAGCATGGTGTCGGAGGTCATCCAAGTGACAGTTTTATCGGGACCAAAGTAACAAGTGGCATAGAATTGATGAATTGCATCATAGTTAAAATCATGCTGGAATTCAAATGGTGCAGCAAGACTGGAGGACTCAATGAGCTCAATGGCTCCCGGATATTTCTCCGAATGAGTGCGGATATGCTCTAAGTCGATGCACATATGGATAGATAACCCTTTAGGAATGACTATAGTGGTGAAAATATCGGCTTGGACATTTGTGCAAAAACGAGCATCCTGTGAATCGCTGAGAACAGTGAATTGATTTACATCACGACGAAGCTTAAGGTAAGAAGTGATGGGAACCTCATTGAACCGTTTAATGAGGCAGCCGTGAGGGAGTGGAGGTTCAAGAGAGATGCGACGGGCAACACCTGAAGGTTGAACCGGAGGAGGAGGAGGCTTGAATGTGGGCCGACGAGTTCCAGGCTTGGGTGCAGTGGTGCGAACAACAACATAAGTGGGTTCCTCAATTTCTTCCAATTCATCCTTGTAGTCGGATTCTTCCGTCAAAGAGGCGCTAGTGGAGCCGCGAGGGTGAGCGGCACACTTCCGAGGACAAGCGCGCTCCTGTGAATCATCGGACCCACCACAACGAGACGGACAAGAGCCTCCAGTGGTGACCTGCTTGCGAGCAGAGCGCTTTGTCCTTGGCATTGCTACCTAGGGAAGGAGAAGACTCCAAATCTTAACAATCGCCATAGATCAAGAAGGTTAGAGCGATGGGGGAAAGGAAAATAGCAATTGCTACCTCGGGAGGTCGAGGAGAAGATGCGACGGAGAAGAGGTTTCCCCTGAAACCGGCCAGGTCGAGAGAAGGGCGGTCGGAGGCGCGATGAAGGCCGGAAGGGCCGAACGGGGTCCCGGCGGCGAGGGGCCCAGCTCGTGAATGCAGCAAGGAGAGAGTGCGGCGGCGGCGGCGAGAGGAGTTAGGTTTAGAGCTGACCGGACCGCACGCCCCAGTATATATAGGCGGGCGAGAACTGTACCGGACATCCGGTGTGAACCGGACGTCCGGGACCTGAGAGGGCAACCTGATACGAGAAGTAGCGGACGACCGGCAAAAACGGACGTCCGACGCGTTTAGACAGAGCAGTAATTAACGGAAGTCCGGTTACAGCGGACGACCGGCAATAGGGCACCAAAGAAATTTTTACGGTTGACCGGTACAGATTGGACGACCGGTGCAAGAGCACCAGAAAGGATTTGATGGACGTCCGGTCTTGATGGACGTCCGGTGGAATTTTTTTTATTTAATATCTTTTCGAGGAAGACTAGGGTGCCATAGTTGGTGCTAATGACAATGATGGAGAGATGATGAGTGAAATATGTAGTAGGATGCAAGGACACCCTAGATGAAGCAATGAGTTTCCTAAACCAAGAATAATAAACACACATACTGCTCACATGTTGTTCTAATGACAAGGCAGTGGCTGATGCCACCATGTATGAGTATACGTGACATGACACTGCAAAGATTTGAACTTTGGGTCCATAATCACTACGCCATCATTGAAAGCACCATAGTTAGAGTAACATGGTAGCTTTGTGAGTGTTTGTTCTTTTTATGCATTTCATAGGGTGAGAGAACGCATGAGTTGAGTGTCTCCCCCTAAATATATGCCTACATAGAGACATGACATTATGACAATGCATGCATGAGTACTAGTTTTCACATAATGGTGTCAAGCTCCAAGATACCAACTTCATGCCTAAGTTGGCAAAATCTTGCCTCATCCAATGGCTTGGTGAAAATATCTGCAAGTTGCATATCTGTGCCAACATGAGCAATGTCAATATCACCCTTCTCCACATGATCTCTCAGGAAGTGGTACCTAATGTCAATGTGCTTGGTGCGGGTATGATCTTTGGGGTTCTCAGCAATATTAATGGCACTTTCATTATCACATTGAAGAGGCACATGTCTATAGGTGATACCGTAATCCTTCAAAGTTTGCCTCATCCATAGTAACTGAGTTGCACAACTGGCGATTGCAATATATTCAGCTTCGGCAGTGGAGAGGGCAACACAATTTTGCTTCTTTGAGGACCAACTTACCAAGGAGCATCCAAGAAGTTGACATGCACCGGAGGTGGATTTACGACCCACTTTGTCTCCAGCCCAATCCGCATCTGTGTACCCAATGAGATCAAACTTAGCATCCTTGGGGTACCATAGACCCAACTTTGGGGTGTGAACAAGGTATCTAAGAATGTGCTTAACCGCCTTATGATGGCTTTCCCTAGGGGAAGCTTGAAATCTAGCACACATGCATACACTAAACATGATGTCTGGTCTAGATGCACAAAGATAAAGCAATGAACCAATCATAGAGCGGTATTTAGATGGGTCGAAGGGGATACCGTTTGAGTCTTCAGTGAGTACAATTTTGGTTGGCATGGGGGTCTTACATGGGCTAGCATCAGACATGCCAAATTTTGCTAGGATATCCTTGAGGTATTTGGCTTGAGACAAGAAAATTCCTTCTTGAAATTGTTGAATTTGAAAACTGAGGAAGAACTTCAAATCCGCATTGAGTGACATTTCAAAATTCTTGGTCATTGATGCCGCAAACTTCTTGCATAAATGAATATTAGGAGAACCAAAAATGATATCATCTACATAGATTTGGCATAAGATCAAATCACCTTTGTCCCTCTTAGTAAAAAGAGTGGGATCGATCACCCCTCTCACAAAACCATCATCGAGTAGAAACTTCTTAAGATGATCATACCAAGCACGAGGTGCTTGTTTGAGGCCATACAAAGCCTTATGAAGTTTATACACATAGTCTTTGTGATCGGGGTCAACGAACCAAGATGGTTGTGATACATATACTTCTTCTTGTAGAGGACCGTTAAGGAAAGCACTCTTCACATCCATTTGATGTAATGTAAAGCCATTGAAAGCAGCATAAGCAAGTAAGATGCGAATGGATTCAAGACGGGCAACGGGGGCAAAGGTCTCACCAAAGTCCAAACCTTCAACTTGTGAGTACCCTTGTGCCACTAACCTTGCCTTGTTGCGGATGATTACGCCATTCTCATCTTGCTTGTTCTTGAAAATCCACTTCGTTCCAATGACGTTGTGTTTCGTAGTTGGCCTCTTGACTAATGACCACACTTGATTGCGCTCAAAACTATTCAACTCTTCTTGCATAGCAATAAGCCAATCATTGTCTATCAACGCATCTTGTACCTTGAGAGGCTCAACACTAGACACAAAAGAGAAGTGAGCACAAAAGTTTGTCAATTGTTTACGAGTGACTCTACCTTCTGATATGCCGGTAAGGATTTTATCAACATCAACACGACCGGCCACTCGAGGCATGATGGAGGTTAAGGTTTCGCGAGGTTCAACTTCATGTCCATCATCCACGTCCTCAACATATGGATCATTAATGTGTGGTGGAAAATCTTCTTCTTCTTCTTGCATTTGTTGAGGTTCATTGTCAATGATTGCACTTTCTTGTTCTTTCCCTTGAGGATGATCTTGTTCTTGATGATTATCATGAAGAGGAACTTGATTATCATCTTGTACTTGGACTAAGGGCATTGATTTAGTAATAGGTGCTTGTGGTGGTATGGGTGTGGAAGTAGTTTGATGGTGTGTGAGGCCTTCATCTTCTTCTTCATCATCATGAGGGTCTTGTTCCATTGGAAGAAGTGCACCAACACCCATCGTCATGATATCTTGAGAAGAATCTTCTTCACCTACATCACTTAGATCAACTTGCTCCCCATGGGAGCCATTAAATTCATCAAACACCACGTCACAAGTTTCTACAACACATCCATTGGATTTGTTGTAGACTCTATAGGCGTGAGAGTTTGATCCATAACCAACAAATATGCCCTCGGTGGTTTTAGATTGAAATTTTCCTAACCGCTCTCTTTTGTTGAGGATGAAGCATTTACACCCAAATACACGAAAGTACTTGACATTTGGCTTGTTCCCGGTGAGGAGCTCATATGGAGTCTTTTCCAATATCGTGCGGAGGAAGAGCCGGTTTGAAGCATGACATGCAGTGTTGACGGCCTCGGCCCAAAAACTATGTGGCGACTTGTATTCATCCAACATGGACCTTGCCATCTCCACAAGGGTGCGGTTCTTCATTTCTGCAACACCATTTTGTTGGGGAGTGTATGGAGCTGAATATTGATGCTCAATCCCTTCATCACTAAGAAATCCTTCCAAGGTGTAATTCTTGAACTCGGAACCATTATCACTTCTTATTGCCATGATTTCTTTGTCAAACTTGCGTTGTGCTTGCTTGGCAAAATCAATGAAGGTGATCTTCGCCTCGTCTTTGGACTTGAGGAAAAACACCCATGTGTATCTTGAGTAATCATCCACAATGACAAGTCCATACTTTTTCCCACCAAGACTATCCCATGAAGCAGGCCCAAACAGATCCACACGAAGGAGCTCCAAAGGCCTTGAAGTAGACACAATATTCTTGGGTGGGTGCTTTGATTGATGTTGCTTCCCGGCTATGCATGCACTACACACACGATCTTTCTCAAAAGAGACATTTGTTAGTCCAAGGATGTGATTTCCCTTTAAGAGATCTTGAAGATTTCTCATGCCGACATGGGCTAGCTGGCGATGCCATAGCCACCCCTTGTCGGCCTTGGCCATTAGACAAGTTGCATGGAATGTTCTCTCTTTCGAGAAATCAACCGTGTAAAGGTTGCCATCCAACTCTCCAACAAAGGCCACTTCGAGAGTATCTCTCTTAAAGACTTTCACATCCGTTAGCCCAAATAGTGTATCATAACCAACAGAGGCCAATTAGCGAACAGAAAGCAAATGGTATTTAAGGGATTGGACAAGCATGACATTTGCAAGAGACATGTCATTTGTGATAGCCACCTTACCCAAACCGAGTACCTGTCCTTTTGATCCTCCACCAAACATAATGCTCATAAATGGTTGAATAGCTTCCATGAAATCGTAGAGCAACTTGCTATCTCCGGTCATATGATTGGTACATCCACTATCAATCACCCATTTTACTCCATCGGAGAAGGCAACCTACACACAATTATTACTTGGTTAGAGGCACCCATTTTGCAATGGGACCTCTCAAGTTAGTCACAAGGGTCTTAGGGACCCAAATAGCATAAAACCGAAATGCATTTCGAGGACCAACAAACTTTGCACAAACTTCTCCATCCTTAGTCTTACAAAGAACATAGGATGGAGGCATGAACTCTTTTGGCTTGATGACAGTGGGGATGCCCCTTGTGGCCTTCCCACAAACAACCTTACCTTTCTCCTTGTGCCCTTCTCGTACAAAAGTTTCTTCTAGAGGGGTGGTGCACTTTTGAGAGGATGTCTTCTTCTTGCTTGTGCTTGGGTCAAACCCGAGTCCTTCTTTGGCAAACACTTCATTGTGTTGGCTCAACACCTCATTAAGGTTCTTTTGCCCTTAAGCACATGTCATGATCCCTTTCTCGATTTGAGCTTTGAGAAAGCAATTCTCCTCAAGAATAGATGCTAGATCACTACTAGAGTTAGTAGTACAAGCATCAACATTGATAATAGGAGAAGAGTAAGCCTTGACTAGAGTTTCAAGATAAGTAAGCTTGAGTGTCTCAAAACTCTTTGTAAGAAGTGTGAGCTCTTCTTCCTTGGTCTTGAGGGACACGGATAGGAGCTCACAATCCTTAGAGAGAGAAGCATTAGACTTTACAAGCTTACTGTTATCATTCATCAACTCTTCGCAAGAGTCGATAGCCTTTTTCAAGGAGGCAAGATCTCTAGTATGAACATCAATGTTTGCACCAATTTTTAAGCATAGTTCATCATTGCGTGCTTCCTCATATTGGACTTTCCGCTCAAGGATTTCATATTTTTCCTTTTCCTCGGTGATGAGGGTTTCGAGTTCCTTAATGGAAATGGTGTGCTTACTCACCATCTCCATAAGCATACGAAACATAGTGAGCTTCTTTCCTTTAAAAGAGCACATGAACTTATTTAGTTTAGCAAGCATAGGATCATTTATATCATCATCCTCATACCTATCCTCCGCATCAAGATACTCATCACTAGGAGTAGGAGGAGTGAAAAGAGGAGGGTTTGATCGTGGGGTTACCTTGACCTTGTCAGGAGAGTGTTGGTCCTCTCCATCTTCTACCACGGCCTTCACCATGAGACACTTGTGAGCGTTGCCCTTGTAATCCTTCATGTAGTTGTAGGTGACAACTTCACCACTCTTGTTGACTAGCCTCAATGTGTTTTGAGAATCTTGAGCAACTCCGGCAACACCACTAACATCATCCGGATCGGATTCTTCTTGAGCAACCATTGCTTTCCCATCTCTCTTCTTGAGCTTGGAGTTCAAAGGATTTGGCAACTTCTTCTTGGGAAAGGTCTTGGGAAACCTTGGTTTATCTTCTCTCTTCTCATAAGGGCACTCATTGGAGAAGTGGTTGGTTTCTTCACAGTTGTAGCATTTTCTTACTTTCTTCTTTTGAAACCTTCCCTTGAATTTTCCCGCGCTAAACTTCTTGACAAAGAGAGCCATGTCTTCATATGAAGGGCCCTCATCGGATTCAACCTCATCACCATCTTCTTCTTCATCATCATCATCATCTTCTTCTTCACTTTGCTCATCTTCACATACATGCTTGGCCTTCAATGCAAGATTGATCTTCGACGATGGGGTACCATGCATGGCAAGATGTTTTGTAGCATTTGCCTTTGACTCTTCAAATAGTTGGAAAGTGGATATGATGTCATCTGTAGTCATTTCCTTGAAGGCATGGTGTTGTCTTATGTCCCATACCATCTAATGGTGATATGGAGCAAGAGCATGGAGCAACTTGTCCACAAGGAATCGCTTAGTCATGTTAAATCCATCTTGTGTCTTGTCACACTCACATGACTCAATATCAGCGGTGAGAGTCATGAGACACTCAAGGAGTTGATTTGGAGTTTCACCTTTCTCCATACAAAAGTTTTGCAATTGCCCCTTGGCAATTTCATATTGAGCACTCCGAAGGGTGGAGGTACCGGTCCTGGATCTTATAATACTTTCCCATAATTCCTTGGCACTTGTGATGTGTATGAAAGGTCTCCTTTGCTTTTCAACCATACCTCTCCTTATACACATGATTGTCGTGTCATTGAGATTCTTGTCATAAATTTCTCTTGGTGTAGGATTCTTTGGATCAACCACATGGTAACCATACTCCAAGATCTCTAGCATCTCATCGTTTCCAAATCGAAGATGATCTTGCATAGCAACTCTCCACAAAGCAAAATCGGAAGTGGAGTCAAGTAAAGGAGGTTTGCCTTGAGAGTTATATTTTGGTTTCTCAACTTGGGGTCTTGCATAAAGCCAAGGAACACTAGAGTGTTCATTGCTAGGAGGTTGTTGACCAAGTGACGGAGTAGGCACAGTTGGTCTCGAAGCCGCACCACCCGAAAGTGGTGCAAGCACCGTGGACAATGTGGCTATCCTCATTTGGACCAAGGCCTCTATAGAAGCATCATGCTCCTCCTTTTGCTTAGCAAGGGCCCGTTCTAGATCCTTAGAAGTAAAGGTCTTGACTTCAGAAGAAGCCTCGCCTTTATCCTTCGGATCTACAACAAGGGGAGTCCCATCGGGATTCATCTTGCTCTAGGGCGGTTAAGCCACAAGAATAGAGCACGAGGCTCTGATACCAATTGAAAGGATCCAGATGGACCTAGAGGGGGGGGGGTGAATAGGTACAAATACAAATTTTAATTGTTACTTGGCAATTTTAGGCAATACTGCGGAATATGAAAGTGAGCCTAACAATTGCAAGTGTGATGCTAAGAGCTAAACAAGATAATCAAGTAATACAAGTAGATGAGTAGGCTAACACAATATGATTTAGGTAAGTGCAGATGAGACAAGTAACCACAAGCAGAGAGTTAAGGTTAGGGATAACCGCAAGTCCGAGAGACGAGGATGTAAGCCGATGTTCACTTCCTTGGAGGGAAGCTACGTCACTATTTAGAGAGGTGGGTGTTACCACGAAGGCACACCAACGCCACAAAGGCTCACCCTATTCTCTCTTTGAGACAACACCACGAAGGCATTTCTCAACCACTAGTGGTAGACCTTGGGGTGGTCTCCAAACCCTCACAAACTTTTCCGGGGGTAATCACAAAGGTTGATTCCTCTCCGAAAGACTCCTACCGCCTAGGAGTCTCCAACCTCCAAGAGTAATAAGAACGATGGGAAAAGCTCAAGACTTGCTCAAGTCACAAATTCCTTTGGTGCAAAAAAGGGAAGGAGTGGATCTATCACTTGGTCGGACAACTTCTCTCAAATGCTCTCAAATCCCTTAGGGATCTAAGATTTGGTGTGGAGGAGTGAGAGAGAGAGTGTAATGTGTTCCAGGGTTTGTTCAAAGTGAGTGGTCAACTCACTCCCGAGAGGGAAGAAATGCTATATATAGTGGTAGTGAAGAGCTAGCCGTTTGGCCACTTAAGGCACAGGAGCTGCCGGACGTCCGGTGGGTACCGGACGACCGGTGACACAGATCGGACCGGACGTCCGGCTGGGCAGCCGGTCGTCCGCTCGCTGGAGTATAAATCTGACCGCGAAAAAGCACAAGTAGCGGACATCCGGAAGGCGCCGGTCGTCCGGAGCCCGGACGTCCGGTGTTGTCGGAAATCCGTTAATTTTAGTTCTGTTGGAGTTCACCGGATATCCGGAGATGAGCGGACATCCGGTGACCGGACATCCGGTGTGACCGGTCTTCCGCTAATTTCAGTTCTGTGAAGACTCACCGGACGACTGGAGAGAGTCGGATGTCTGGTTGGTTGAGAGGCCGGACGTCTGTAGACTTCGGACGTCCGGTGAAAGTTGGACCTTTTAGCTTAGAAACCTACTACCATTTTTGCACAAGTTAGAGGAAGAATTTATGAGATGGTATGAGAGGGAATTTTGTGGTTTTGAGCAAGTTCTTTCGCGAAATCCATCGATCCCCTCTTAATAGTGCGGGATCCCTACACTCAAGAGGAAAACCGAAAACAATGAGCTGAAGCTTTTTATCTTTGTCTTGTGTCTCTGCTCTTGGGTGATATATGTTTTTATGTCCGTAGTCATGATCCACACACACACATAGCCCTTGGGACATAATCCTGAGAAATACTCGATAAACATGATTAGTCTCAATATGCATGTTGTCATCAATATCAAAATATGATTAAGGGCATGACTGCACTTTCAACTATCATATGCAAATTCTGCCACGACCTGTCGGGGTCGGTTCTCCGAAGCCACTCCCATCTAACACGGAGTGCCAAAGCTTGTAACTGAAGGTTTTTGACACCAAGCCCTCTGAAGCAAGACGGCCTGCAAATAGTATCCCAAGCCACTAGACACTTCCCTCCATTTACTTTCTCTTTCGCTGTCCAGAAAAAAGCTCTCATCCATTTATCCAATTCCTCAAACACCCACTTCGGGGCATCCATGACCATGAAGTGATGCACCGGCCTCGCCGACATGACCGACTTGACATGGATCAGCCGACCCGGTCGTTGTATGAGGCCTCTCTGCCAGGCCAACACGAGCTTTTTGGCCTGGTCCATGATCGGTTGCCATTCCCCTTTCGTTAACTGCCGGATCGCAAGCTGGAGACCTAGGTACTTGCAAGGGAACTCACCAATATTACAATGCAGCATCGCCTCAACTCAGGCTTGATCAAGTTCACTACCACGGATGAGGATGGCCGACGACTTCTGATAGTTGACAGAGAGTCCCGATGCACCTCCAAAAACCTGCAGCGCGCTTCTGACAAAGCTGAGATCGCCTTCCGAGGGTCTAACGAAGATAGCCACATCATCCGCATAGATAGATACTCTTTGCATGGCCGTGATTCCACGAAAAGAGCTCAACACTCCCTCCTCAGCACCCTTGCTGAATATCTTCGTGAGGACATCCATTGCAATAACAAATAGCAAAGGGGACACCGGGTCACCTTGTCTAAGCCCACACGCATGCGCAATACTTCTCCCTGGTATACCATTGACCACCACCTTTGTCGAGGCCGTTCTGAGAAGGATCGAGATCCAACCAATCCACTTCGTCCCAAACCCCTTTCTCCTCAAGACCTCAAAGAGGAAAGGCCAAGATAAAGAGTCAAATGCTTGTGAAATGTTCAGCTTGATGAACACACCTGGTTCTTTCCTGTCATGTATCTTCCTAGCCACTTGCCTCACAAGCAGAAAATTGTCATGCAAGTTCCTTCCCTGTATAAATGTCGATTGGTTTGCAGCAACCACTTCCTTCATCATTTTTCTTGCCTTGAGCGCCAACATCTTGGCGAACAGCTTGGCTGCGCTATGAGTTAAGCTGATAGGTCGGAAATCGCCCACAACTTCTGTGTCCGGCCTCTTGGGAATGAGCATAATGTGCGCCCGGTTTAGCTTGTCGAATCCTCGACCATCACCCACATACAACTTCATCATAATAGCCATCACGTCGTGCTTGATGATGGGCCAGGCCCGTTGGTAGAAAGCGCCAATGAAACCTTCCGGACCTGGAGCCCGGTCCGAGGGCAGCTCTTTTATTGTGTTCCAGACTTCCTCCTCTGAGAAAATGCTCTCCACCTCATGCAAGTCGCAACCTTCCATGTCCAGAAAGTCTAGGTCGATACTTTCATCCCTAGCGCTCGCAATTCCCAGCAGTTCCTCATAGGCTTCCGTGAAAATTTCTCCCTTGCGCTCCTGATCCGTGGTGATCTCCTCCCCTTTCTTCACCTTGAGAATGAATTTTTTTTGCTTTTCTCACATTGGCCACAATCTGGAAGAGTTTTGTGTTGGCACCGCCCTCTTTCAGCCATCTAATCCTGGATTGTTGCCGCGCGATAGTTCTCTCCAAGGAAGCAAGCCCCAAAACTGCAAGCTTAAGTGTATGCCGAAGCCACAATTCCTCAGGGGTGAGCGATTTGATCTCCTGGACTCTGTCCAGCCGGAATATCATGTAGTTACCCACGGCAATTTGTAGTTTGATATTTCCAACTTTGCGCTGCCCCCACGCTTGCAAGAACACCGCAATGTTTCTAATGAGCACGTCAAGCCTTTTGAAGGGATTAGTGATAGTGTCATCGCAAACCCAAGCCTCATGTACCGCCTCTAGAAATCCATCAAGCTTCGTCCAAAAAATTTCAAACTAAAATCTCCTTTTAGGGCAAAACTGCGCACTTGTAGACAAGTGCAAGGGCGCATGATCGGATACATTTGTGGACAGTGCTTGCAATGGGCTGTCCGAGAATAGAAACTCCCAATCAACAGACACTAAGACTCTGTCGATTTTATTCATTACCGAAGCATCCCTTTCATTACTCCAAGTGAAGTTACGACCATGCATGTAGAGCTCTTTTAGTTCATGCTCATCAACAAAGTCCGTAAACTTCCTCATCATGGACCTATGGAGGTTGGCGTTATTCTTTTCCGGGGCACGTAAGATCATGTTAAAGTCCCCAAGAATCATCCATGGACCTTGGCAAGCAGCCCTCCTATTCTTAAGCTCCTCCAAAAACTGTGTTTTGAGCTCATCTCCTTGAGGTCCATACACAACCGTGATCCACCAGGGCACACCCTCCTTATTGTGCACTAGTCCAGTGAGCGAGTTTTCATCTAGTGTAATGTTATCCACCTCCATCACCGTTTTGTCCCAAGCCAAAAGCACACCACCACGAGTATCATGCGCCGGAAGGTTAGCGAAGTCGTCAAGCGACAGGACAATGCATTGCATAGCTATGAAGGGATCAATTACATCAAGTTTAGTCTCTTGTAGGCATACAAGGTTTGCTTTCACCGAGGTCACAAACTCCCTAACAGCCTTCTTTCTAGCCGGGCTGTTTAGGCCCCTAACATTCCAACATAAAATGTGCGGGTATAGATCCATGGAATGTAAGGTGCAGTCGACACCAAATGCACACCTAGACCTAGTGCGCCATGACCGAGAGACCCACGTCCAAACAGAGCTCGTTCCCCGATGGCACCTCCTTGCCAAATAGCGCCGCTATCACCCTGACATGTTGCGAGCGCAGGGGGAGTCGAATAGCTATTGTAGTTCGTCTACTATTGCTTCATCCACCTCCAGGTCTTGTGGCGCCAATTAAGGCGCGTGCATGAGTACATTCTCCGCCGGTGATGCCCAACCCTGCTTGCTCTGAGGTGCACGCTTCATCGCGCGTGTAGTACATCGCGGCGTGAAGGGCTCCGCCTCGGGCCTGAGACCAGCTGCTTGGACTTCCTTTAGGAGAGGCGGGGTCAGCTTCTTGACGAGGCACGAGCAGAACCACTTAAGCTTATCAAAGGCAACCACCTCCTGAGGTCTCATTCCTCCCACATTGGTGTGACCCCAAATGATGTCGTTAAAAATATTGTCAGTAAGGTGAACCAGAGAAATACTGAAAAATATATAGTTCTTGCCAGACGCTATGAGAAAAAGAAACAAGCTACTGATGCACATTGTAGCAAGACGGTAACACTGTAGGATCGAAAGTATGTCTAGAGGGGGGGTGATTAGACTACTTGACCAAATAAAAACTTAACCTTTTCCCAATTTTAGTTCTTGGCAGATTTTAGCTATCTTAGGGCAAGTCAAGCAATCATCACACAATTCAAGCAAGCATGCAAAGAGTATATTGGCAGCGGAAAGTAAAGCATGCAACTTGCAAGAATGTAAAGGGAAGGGTTTTGAGGATTCAAACACAATCAGAGACACGGATGTTTTTCCCGTGGTTCGGATAGGTGGTGCTATCCTACATCCACGTTGATGGAGACTTCAACCCACGAAGGGTAACGGTTGTGCGAGTCCACAGAGGGCTCCACCCACGAAGGGTCCACGAAGAAGCAACCTTGTCTATCCCACCATGGCCATCGCCCACGAAGGACTTGCCTCACTAGCGGTAGATCTTCACGAAGTAGGCGATCTCCTTGCCCTTACAAACTCCTTGGTTTAACTCCACAATCTTGTCGGAGGCTCCCAAGTGACACCTAGCCAATCTAGGAGACACCACTCTCCAAGAAGTAACAAATGGTGTGTTGATGATGAACTCCTTGCTCTTGTGCTTCAAATAATAGTCTCCCCAACACTCAACTCTCTCTCATAGGATTTGGATCTGATGGAAAGAAGATTTGAGTGGAAAGCAACTTGGGGAAGGCTAGAGATCAAGATTCATATGGTAGGAATGGAATATCTTGGCCTCAACACATGAGTAGGTGGTTCTCTCTCAGAACATATGAGTTGGAATGGTGTATGTGTTCTGATGGCTCTCTCCACGAGTGAAGAGGAGGTGGAGGGGTATTTATAGCCTCCACACAAAATCCAACCGTTACACACAATTTACCAATCTCGGTGGGACCGAATCAGAAAACTCGGTCGGACCGAAATAGTAAACCTAGTGACCGTTAGGAATTTCGGTGGGACTGACATGCAACTCGGTAGGACCGATTCGGTTAGGGTTTGGGCATAACGTAATCTCGGTGAGACCGATTGCACAAACTCAGTGAGACCAAGTTTGGCAATAAGCTAACCAGAGAGTTGGTCAGGCAAACTCGGTGGGACCGACTCGCTCTTTCGGTGAGACCGAAAAGTTACAAGAAGGAAACATAGAGTTTACATTGCAATCTCGGTGGGACCGATTCGCTCTTTCGTGAGACCGAAAAGTTACGAAAGGGAGACAGAGAGTTTGCAATACCATCTCGGTGAGACCGAGATCCTTATCGGTAGGACCGAATTGCTAGGGTTTGGCAGTGGCAAATGACAAGTGAAACTCGGTGGCGCCGGATTGAAAGAATCGGTATGACCGAGTTTGGCTTAGGGTTTAGGTCATTTGTGGATATGGGAAAGTAGCTGAGGATTTTGGAGCATATCATTAAGCACATAAAGCAAGAGGCTCATTAAGCAACACCTCATCCCTCCTTGATAGTATTAGCTTTTCCTAAAGGCTCAATGTGATCTTGGATCACTAAAATATAAAATGAAGAGTCTTGAAGTTTTGAGCTGGAGCCAATTCTTTGTCCTTAGCATTTTGAGGGTTCCACTTTCACATCCATGCCATGCCAATCATTGTGCTTTCCTGAAATAATCATCTTGAAATAGCATTAGCTCAATGAGCTATATGTTGTTATGAATTACCAAAACCACCTAGGGATAGTTGCACTTTCAATCTCCCCCTTTTTGGTAATTGATGACAACATATAGATCAAAGCTTCGACAAATTATAATAAGCATGAAATATATCATCGCTTTGAGAAGTATGTGACAAATAAGAGCTCCCCCTAAATTTATGCATATTTAAAATTTGCTTTGGATTGCAAATGCACAAGGAGTTAGAGTCATGGGTTACTCTTCCATGTCACATACATCTTGGTGGGGCGCTAAAAAATGATAAGATTGAAATACATGCACTCATCACCAAGAATAGTGAGTGATCACATAAGATAGATAGAATGATAATATTATGCAAACATTAAGTGTAGCTTATGATCAAACACATGATCATCGATGTCTCACAGGCATAAAGACGTAGTATCTCACACACAAGCAAATAAAGTTCGAAAAACCACCAAATAAAACAAGAGAGAATAAAAGCAACACTCTCTCTCGAAGCCTATGATCTATACATTTTCTCCCCCTTTGGCAACAAGTTACCAAAAAGTTCCTAGAAAATGCATAGTGCTAAGTCGACACTCAGGCTTGATCTTCAGGTGGTGGTGGAGTCCGGAGCACTCCAAGGACAAAGCCTTCGGTAGACGTGGTCGTAGTTGAGGCTGAAGTGGATGCTGGAGCTGGTGGAACTGAGGCTGTGGCTGGCGCAGACGTGGTAGCTCTGGTGTCAGCAACTGACATTGCAGAAGACCTCGGACCTCGTGGCACCCTGGCAAAAGCATCAGTCGTAGTCCCGCCTCTCCTCTCATTCATGTCATCCTGGAGCTGCTCCACGGCAGTCTGTATCTCTGTCACCTTGATGTCCAAATCATAGAACCTCTGTTCCATGATCCTCTCTAAGCTTGCCTGGTTCTGAGTTAGGGTGGCTAGTCCTTGCTCAATCCGCAGGGTGGACGCAATCAGGTAACCAAGCTGCTCTTGTTTGGTTTTCAGAAAATATTCAGATGCCTCCTCTTGAGTAGGCATCCTGGCAGCTTTCTCCTTCTTCGCCTTCTCCTTCTTGGCTTGTGCTTGGGCAGATGATGGCTCATTCTCAGTCATGACCACTTGGTTATCTTCAAAGTCCGGACGGATAGGCAGGTGTTCCTTGTCCAAGAGGTATATGCCCGTGCCCATCTTGGAGTTGATGAGCTCCTGAATCTGTGGGGCATACCCACAACTCCTCTTCTGATCTGCTGCAGTCCTTTTGATTGTTTCCACTATGAGACTCATGACTTTGAATTTTTGAGGCACATCAAAGACATGAAGCAAATTGATCGCGTGACCTCTGATCATCTTGTGATCTCCAGACTTGGGCAATAGGGTGTGCCTCAGTATCCAATTGATAGTGGGCAGTCCTGACAGAAGATAGTGCACTGAGCCAAATTTGAAAGTGTCAAGTGCTTCATTCGGAATCTCCTTGTACATGTTGGACATTGAGTTGTGGTCCATTTTTTTCTTGGCATAAATGTCCAAGTCATCTGCTTGCTCCTCTGGGGCATGAATTAGCTGAGCCCATTCAGCAACTATGGACTGGTACCTCGTACCTTCTGACATCCAAGTGATCCCCCCATCTGGGTAGAAGTGTGCTGTGGAGTAGAATTGCATGATTAGCTCCTCGTTCCACATTGTGAGCTTCTGCCCAACAAAGTTTGCAACTCCACACGCACTAAAGCAGTCATACACTCCAGGATAGTGTTCCTCATTTTCCTTCATGTAGGTCCAGTCGACCCATCTCATGTCACATACTATTGGCTTCTTGTCAAGCAAAACTGTCTCATAGAAATCCTGCTGCTCCTTGGTGTGAAACCTGTAGTCAACTGCAGTCCTTCTCCTAGAAGCATACGGATCTGCTTCTCTCCACTTCCTCAGCCCTGAATCTCTCCTGAGCTTCATATCCTCAGCCACAGGATGAGCATCGTTGTGGTCTGGGATCTTGGGCTTGAGCTTTCTAAGGACATTCTCTTCCTCTTCCTCTGCAGCTTTAGGCACTGGGGCCTTGTTCTTTTCAGTGGATGGAATGCTTCTTGTGTTTCTCTTTGGTGCACTCTTTGGCTTAGATGCAGCCTTGGGTGCTTCCTTGGGCTTGGATGCAGTTGCCCCTGACCTTATGGCATCTCCCATAAGTTTGGGTGCCTTGGGTGCTGGTGCAGCAACCTCTTCTTCTTCCTCCTCATCTTCCATGATGGAGGCCTTGCCAAGCACTCTGGCTACAGTCTTCTTGACACTTTCCTTCCTCTTTTTGCCCTCAGCAACAACTGGCTCTGTGGGTGCAGGCTTCACAGTTGAAGCTCTAACCTTAGACATGGGCTGCCTGCCTGCTGGCCTTTTGATTTTCAGCCCTGGCTTTGTGCCTTGAGCTGGCTCAACTCTCCTTGATGTGGCCTCTTCCTCCGCCACATAATCTTCATCTTCAGAATCAGATGTTCTCTTCTTCCTTTGTCTAGTGGCAGCTTTAGGCAGATTGCTGGGGGTGCTCTTGCTGCCATCATCTGAAGAGCTGGAGGGACTAGTGCCCTCACTCATCACCACTTGCTGCTCTGAGAGGTTTTGGCTGTCACTTTGGTCTGACATGATGCAAACTCTGACTGCTGACCCCTAGTGAATAGATTATAGATGAGATAGAGTGGATGAGCATCACAAAGTGCAGAGATTTTGCAAAAGAGTAATTCAAAAACTTAGTTTTAGTTTCCCACTGAAATCATCTCGGATCTGCCGATTTTCAAACTCGGTGACACCGAAGCAGTTTTGGCACCAGAACTAGTGAACTCGGTCAGACCGAGTCACAGTTCGGTGGCACCGAGACTGCTAGGGTTTCACAGAGTTCCAAAATCGGTCACACCGATAAGTAATTCTCGGTCAAACCGAGTTTTACTTGTGCAATGGCATAAGCCAAATCGGTGGGACCGAGTTTTTCAACTCGGTGGGTCCGAGATGGTTTCGGCGGAAACCTAACCCTAAACTTTTCGAATTAAACCTAATCTACGAGTTCATTGACTGGATAGGAGTTTATCAAACGTGGCAAGAATCATGATGATCACAATGTGCTAGGAATCGGATTGGAGAATAGCACAAAGATCGAGTCCATACCCTAGTTCAGCGAAGACTCGCTACGGTGGCAATAGCGGGGCTGAATTCCCGTTGACGGTGATGGAGACCAGCGACTGGAGGCGGCTGGCGGCGAGGAGGACGATCCGGAGACCCAGGAGGCAGAGCGAGCTATGCGTGGGCGAAGAGGTTTCGGAGAAATTTCCAAAATTTTGCCCATCACTATATATAGCCCGACCCTGTCGGTGTGACCGAGTGGAACAACTCGGTGGCACCGAGGTGCAAAACTGTATACAATTATTGCAACTCGGTGTGACCGAGTGGTTCAAATCGGTTGCACCGAGATCGAAAACCTAGATCAACTTAATGATCTTGGTAGGACCGAAAGTATGGTATCGGTCAGACCGAGAATCACAAAGAGGTTTTGGAAGTTTAAGTCTATGACGAATCGGGGACTCCGAGCGCTCCTCACACAGAGTGGTTCGAATCTGACTTGATCAAATTTTGTGATGCAGCATGAATAGAGTTTGAGACGAGAAAAGCATAGATAGCTAGAGGAGGTTCTTAGGCATTCTTGTCCATCCACTTGGCAAAAGAAGATAAAGCCAAACAATCAAAACAACAAGTGGATGTCCTCGAATGAGTAAAATATGCAACCAACATGCTCACACAATAAGATGGCAAAAGAAATATGTGGCAAAGCATGCACAACCAATTCTAGCATCTATCAAGCAATTTGCGATGACTAGGTCATATATATATGAGTATATTGACTTAGGAGTCAAGTGAGAACACTTGATCGTAGGTCATACTCATCGCTTAAGCTCAAGTGGGGTTACCACTTTTACATAAAGCATTGTTGTATTCACATCTTTAGAGTTGCTTTAGCTCAAGTTTTAGAGTAAAGCTCCCCCTAGATGTGATATCCCCCCTAAGAGGGATGAACTAACCTTGGGTTTTGTCGATGATGGCTTCATGTAGATGTTGAAGATGTGGATGCTCAATGTTGATGTAGATCACTTGGAGCTATCCATTTGAGTGAATTGCACTTTCAATACCTACATGGGTTAGTCCCACAAGGAACGAACAAGGATATCCATAGACATAGAGTGATGCATACACAAGATGATGTCCATGAAAACTTTAGGTTACCTTGTCCCTTGTCTTACCAACAAGAGGGTTTGTGACTCCTTGAACTAGTGCATGATGTGGAAGTTGATTGCACTTGTTCTTGCCAAAATGATGAGAGTGAAATGTGTTGGCGGAGTCACCCTCAAGAACTCTCTAGTTCTTCTTCTTTTGGATCCACACCATCTTGATGGGAATCCTTGGAGTTGTAGTCGTACTTGATGAAGTGGAACTTGACGTGGTCTTGGGAATCCACTTGACTAAGGTCTTAGGAGCTTCTTCAAATGCATCAATCTCCTCTTGAAGCTTGTCCTTGCCTTTTTGCTTGTAGTCTTGTGGTGGAAGATCATCTTGAGCTTGTGTCCCCTTGAAAGAAGTGTCATACTTCTCTTGTTGAGGAACAAACTTTGTCTTGGGGTATTGATCTTCTTCCCACTCAACTCCACATTGAACTTTCGTTCAAAACCAACACCTTGATTCTTCCGGTGCATTCCTTGCTTGCGCACAATTTCCTCGAATTGCTTACTCCCGGCAAGGCTTTTGTACACTCCTTTCTCTATAATCCCCTTCAATAAGCTATTTTCTTGCTCAAGTGTAACTTGGCTAAGAGAATCATTAGTGGAATCAAGAGAACTACTAGAAGCAACAATATTGGATTTAGCATGATCATTGTTACTACTAGAGGAAGAATCTTTCTTGTTCTTGTTACTAGACTTGACTTGAGGCATGTAAGTGGATAATAGTAAATGCTTGGCAATGTAAGAAGAACTTTTCTTGCGGAGATCATCATTGATTGCTTTTAAGAACTCATGCTCTTGCTCAAGATTGAGCTTTTCAAAGCGTAATTTCTCACGAGCTCTTAAAAGTTCTCGATGATCTTCGAAGATAGTTTCATGAGCTAACTTAAGAGTGTTTAGTTCTTTAGTTAGAGCCTCAATCTTCTCCTTATCATTGTCATTCGTTTTATCTTGATTAGCATGATTAATTGATGTTTCATCATAGTACTCATCACTAGAGTTGTCAGCAAGCAAGTCATCATCACCTAACAAGTCATCTTCATCACTATTAAAATCAACATACTCGGGGTGTGCTACCTTAGGACCTTTGGCCATGAAGCATCTTCCAATTCCTTCATTTGGTGAGTCAAATATGTCGTAGGAGTTGGTTGACACAAGTGCTAGACCAGCAACACCTTCATCTTGAGTATCTTCGGAGTCGGAGTGATAACTTCTCTCGGAGTGGCTGTCGGAGTCGGAGCCGGATACCCATTCACCAACATGAGCTTGATGTCTTCATTTTGTGTAGCTCCTTGATGATTTTTCCTTCCTTTCCGAATCCTTTCTTCTCCGTGAGTATCTCCGTTCATAACGATCATCTCTACTCCTTCTCTCTCTTGGTGGTGATTCTTTGCTTCTTCTTTTTGGAGAATCTTCTCTTCTCTTGTAGGGAGCCGTACACTCATTGGAATAGTGTCCGGGTCTTCCACAATTATATCAGTTTCGCTCTCGACTAGAAGGTCTTTTGTCATTGTAGGACCTTGACTTGAAGCTTGTATCTTTGCTTCTACTCTTGTAGAACTTGTTGAAGTTCTTCACCATTAAGCTCAATTCTTCATTGAAGTTTTGGTTTTCACTTGATGATGTGGGGACTTCACATGAGGCTTTGTAGGCACCACTTGATTTGTTGTGAAGTTCCTCTTTATCCTTGAGTGACATCTCATGGGCAACAATCCTTCCAATCACTTCCGTTGGTTTGAGATCTTTGTAATTGGGCATCATTTGAATCAATGTGCACACGGTATCATATTTCCCATCCAAGGCTCTTAGGATCTTCTTGATGATGAATCTATCGGTCATCTCTTCACTTCCTAAGCCGGCAATCTCATTTGTGATGAGAGCAAGCCTAGAGTACATTTTGGCGACACCTTCACCATCCTTCATCTTGAACTTGTCAAGTTGACTTTGGAGCACATCCAACTTGGATTCCTTGACGGAGTCGGTACCTTCGTGCATATCAATCAAAGTGTCCCAAATTCCTTTGCATTCTCAAGACGACTGATTTTGTTGAATTCTTCGGGGCACAATCCGTTGAAGAGAATATCACAAGCTTGAGCATTGTATTGCAACATCTTCAACTCATCCGCGGTAGCTTCATGGTTTGGTTCTCTCCCATGAAAGAACTCACCTTGCAAACCAACACAAACAATAGCCCATACGGCGGGGTTATGTCCAAGAATATGCATTTTCATTTTATGCTTCCAACTAGCAAAATTAGTGCCATCAAAGTAAGGGCCTCTACGGTGATAATTTCCCTCGCTAGACGCCATACTCTCCTAGGTTGTGAAACCAAGGCTATGACCACCAAAAGCTATGGAGATCAAGGCAAATGGAAACCAAGGCTCTGATACCACTTGTAGGATCGAAAGTATGTCTAGAGGGGGGGGGGGTGATTAGACTACTTGACCAAATAAAAACTTAACCTTTTCCCAATTTTAGTTCTTGGCAGATTTTAGCTATCTTAGGACAAGTCAAGCAATCATCACACAATTCAAGCAAGCATGCAAAGAGTATATTGGCAGCGGAAAGTAAAGCATGCAACTTGCAAGAATGTAAAGGGAAGGGTTTTGAGGATTCAAACGCAATCGGAGACATGGATGTTTTTCCCGTGGTTCGGATAGGTGGTGCTATCCTACATCCACGTTGATGGAGACTTCAACTCACGAAGGGTAACGGTTGCGTGAGTCCACGGAGGGCTCCACCCACGAAGGGTCCACGAAGAAGCAACCTTGTCTATCCCACCATGGCCATCACCCACGAAGGACTTGCCTCACTAGCGGTAGATTTTCACGAAGTAGGCGATCTCCTTGCCCTTAAAAACTCCTTGGTTCAACTCCACAATCTTGTCGGAGTCTCCCAAGTGACACCTAGCCAATCTAGGAGACACCACTCTCCAAGAAGTAACAAATGGTGTGTTGATGATGAACTCCTTGCTCTTGTGCTTCAAATGATAGTCTCCCCAACACTCAACTCTCTCTCATAGGATTTGGATCTGATGGAAAGAAGATTTGAGTGGAAAGCAACTTGGGGAAGGCTAGAGATCAAGATTCATATGGTAGGAATGGAATATCTTGGCCTCAACACATGAGTAGGTGGTTCTCTCTCAGAAAATATGAGTTGGAATGGTGTATGTGTTCTGATGGCTCTCTCCACGAGTGAAGAGGAGGTGGAGGGGTATTTATAGCCTCCACACAAAATCCAAGCGTTACACACAATTTACCAATCTCGATGGGACCGAATCAGAAAACTCGGTCGGACCGAAATAGTAAACCTAGTGACCGTTAGGAATTTCGGTGGGACTGACATGCAACTCGGTAGGACCGATTCGGTTAGGGTTTGGGCATAACGTAATCTCGGTGAGACCGATTGCACAAACTCGGTGAGACCGAGTTTGGCAATAAGCTAACTAGAGAGTTGGTCAGGCAAACTCGGTGGGACTGACTCGCTCTTTCGGTGAGATCGAAAAGTTACAAGAAGGAAACATAGAGTTTACATTGCAATCTCGGTGGGACCGATTTGCTCTTTCGGTGAGACCGAAAAGTTACGAAAGGGAGACAGAGAGTTTGCAATCCCATCTCGGTGAGACCGAGATCCTTATCGGTAGGACCGAATTGCTAGGGTTTAGCAGTGGCAAATGACAAGTGAAACTCGGTGGCGCCGGATTGAAAGAATCGGTATGACCGAGTTTGGCTTAGGGTTTAGGTCATTTGTGGATATGGGAAAGTAGCCGAGGATTTTGGAGCATATCATTAAGCACATAAAGCAAGAGGCTCATTAAGCAACACCTCATCCCTCCTTGATAGTATTGGCTTTTCCTAAAGACTCAATGTGATCTTGGATCACTAAAAATATAAAATGAAGAGTCTTGAACTTTTGAGCTTGAGCCAATTCTTTGTCCTTAGCATTTTGAGGGTTCCACTTTCACATCCATGCCATGCCAATCATTGAGCTTTCCTGAAATAATCATCTTGAAATAGCATTAGCTCAATGAGCTATATGTTGTTATCAATTACCAAAACCACCCAGGGATAGTTGCACTTTCAAACACATATTTCCATTGGACATGTTCCTGTCCAACTTGTTGCACCGGAGGACGTCGAGCCACGATTCAGAACTCCATGCAGGCAAACACATCTACGTGAGCATACAAGGAAGTAGTACTAGTTTGTTTGTCTTTTTATGATCAGTGTGCCGTATCTTTAAATTAGTTAATTAGTGATTAAATAAGATAGAGGAACAAGAAAGTTGGATTAATACTAGTAGCAGTACATGGCTATGTTCACGTTTGAGTCCAACTAGTATTCGGTCCACAGTAGGAGTCCAGGACGGTGTACCTTGTGCCTGCGTGCACTATTAATAGGGCCAGCCCGCCGTGTATCTAGGACAGTTTGGATTGCATTTGTTAAACGGAAAACTCGCCATGTTTCGGCGGCCAAGTTCTGCGTATTTTTGTTGAGAATCTAGCTAGGGTTTGTGTTCTTGGCAAGGAGATTAGACGGGCAAACCTCTAATTTACTGCCGATTCTTGTTGAATAGCCCACACACTTCTTCTGCTCGAGGATGTATGTGTAGTTCTGGCTGGTTTGCATCTATAGGATTGTAAGCTTGCCGTTTTCTTTTCCTATTATTTGGTGTACACTGGAGATTGGACTTGGAGTTGCTGAGTTTGTACTGTGAAAGATTTGGGAAAAAGCGTTCGCGCCATCGATTTTCTGTCGAGGGTCGCATCAAGTGGTATTCAGAGCAAGGTTGATCACGGTACAATTTTTTCCTCGACTATTTGATTCAATTGTTTGAAAGATGGTGAACTCGCAGCATGAGAAATCTGATCATGAGGAGGGCGATGAACTTTCGGAGGATCTGAATATAAGTGATGATTTACGTATCCATCTGATGTCGATCAAATGGAGCGAACAAGAAGCTTGGGACAAGGGTTGAGGAGTTGTCTGCAAATATTGTTGGCGTCGAGGACAGGTTGAACGAGCGTTTGACTGCCAGCGACCGACAGCGCACTGATAGTCTACAGGTGGTGACTGCGAGTCTTAATCGGCTCACCGTAGCAGTTCAGCGCCTTCACGCAAGAGATGTGGCACCCCGACAGTCCCGCTCACCACGACGATGTCGTGACCACGACAATGACGATGATGGTGATTTTTCTGAGGATTCTGATGCCCGTGGAGGCTTACCTCACCGACCATGGCATCATGCTGGGGCTCACCGCCATGCTGGGCAGCGTCGTGACTATGGCGGCAATGGTGCCCACGAGGATGATGGTTTGGGTCGAATCAAGATAACCATACCTGAATTCTCTGGACGTTGTGTTGACCCGTAGAAATATTTGGAGTGGGAGATGCGTGTAAATCAGATTTTTGATGGTCACAACTACGCCGAAGAGAAGAAGGTTCGTGTTGCATCAATGGAATTTACAGAGTATGCTCTTGTATGGCGGGATAATAAGAACCGTACTCACGAGCGACTGGCGACATGGGCTGACATGAAGCGAATCATGAGGGAACATTTTGTGCCTGCTTATTACACTCGCCAGCTTCACAGTAGACTGCGTCGTCTAGTGCAAGGTACAAAATCAGTTGATGAGTACTATAAAGAGATGCAAGTTTTTGATGATCCGTACAGCTATGAGTGAGTCTGCGGAGGTGACCATGGTATGTTTCTTTGAGGGGTTAGAAGAAAAGATTCGCGACCGTGTTGATTTAATGCAATATAATGATATTCATGAGTTGCTTCATCAAGCGGAGCGTGCTAAACGTTGGGTATTGGAAAGGAAGCTTCAGAGACTCGTCCCACTTACAACAGTGGGCGACATGGTTCTTCTCCTATTGATGGTGGGTTTAGTGCTAAACCGACTCCTTCTTATAAGTCGAGAAGCATTGAACAGAGCAAAGTGGCAGCTGCGCCAAAGGAGGTTTCTCAGGTTTCATCTAGTGCGACGTCATCGCATCACCGTAATATTATTTGTCACAAGTGTGGAGGACGTGGACACATGAAGCATGAATGTTCCAATCAACGCAGGGTTCTACTTGTTGATGCGGAATATATTTCAGAATCTAAAGATGAGACGCCTAAGTTAGATGATGGAATCGAAAGAGGTCATGGTGATACCATACTATGTTATCCTCAAGATGATCCTGATATGGAGAGTTTGCTAGCACATAAGGTCCAGCGAGATGACATGGTCATTTTTGAACCAGGTCAGCGACGGAGTATTTTTGAAACTGCATGTACCATCAAGGGAGAAGTGTGCAAACTGATAATTGATGGCGGCAGTGCTAGCAACATGGTTAGCAAGGATGTGGCGGAGTCGCTTTCGTTGCCAACATGGGCGCACCCAAAACCATACTATATGAAGTGGATAAATGATGTGGGCAAAGTAAAGGTAACACATAGAGTGAAGGTGCCCTTTTCTGTTGATGGCTATGTTGACAAAGTGGAATGCGGCGTTATGCCATTACATGTCTGTCATCTTATATTGGGATGTCCGTGGCAGTATGATGTTAACGCTCTTTGAGGGAGTCCTGGATTAGGGGGTCTCCGGACAGCCGGACTATCTCCATTGGCCGGACTGTTAGACTATGAAGATACAAGATTGAAGACTTCGTCTCGTGTCCGGATGGGACTCTACTTGGCGTGGAAGGCAAGCTAGGCAATACATGTATGGATATCTCCTCCTTTGTAACCGACCTTGTGTAACCCTAACCCTCTCCGGTGTCTATATAAACCGAAGGGTTTTAGTCCGTAGGACAACAATCATACCATAGGCTAGCTTCTAGGGTTTACCCTCTCTGATCTCAGGGTAGATCTACTCTTGTACTACCCATATCATCAATATTAATCAAGCAGGACGTAGGGTTTTACCTCCATCAAGAGGGCCCGAACCTGGGTAAAACATCGTGTCCCCTGCCTCCTGTTACAAACCGGCCTAGACGCACAGTTCGGAACCCCCTACCCAAGATCCGCCGGTTTTGACACCGACATTGGTGCTTTCATTGAGAGTTCCTCTGTGTCGTCGCCATTAGGCTTGATGGCTCCTACTATCATCGATAGCGATGCGGTCCAGGGTGAGACTTTTCTCCCGGGACAGATCTTCGTATTCGGCGGCTTTGCACTGCAGGCTAATTCGCTTGGCCATCTGGAGCAGATTGAAAGCTACGCCCCTGGCCATCGGGTCAGATTTGGAAGTTTTAACTACACGGCCGATATCCGTGGAGACTTGATCTTGGATTCGAGCCATAGCCGGGCGCGCCACACTGTCGCGATGGGTATGACCTAGCTCTGCCACTGAATAGTACCCCAAAGGCTGCGCCCGCATCAGCTCCGACCATAAGCTCGGAGCCAACTGCGCCAGTTGAGGACGGGTGGTTAGACACCGCCTCAGGGGCTGTGGTCTTAACGGCGATCGAGCCGAACACCAGCCTAAACCTCTACGCAGCCCGTGACTCCAAGGTGCCGGACTCTTTTGCGGACTCCGAACCATCTGCGTGAAGGAAATATGCCCTAGAGGCAATAATAAAGTTATTATTTATTTCCTTATATCATGATAAATGTTTATTATTCATGCTAGAATTGTATTAACTGGAAACATAATACATGTGTGAATACATAGACCAACACAGTGTCACTAGTATGCCTCTACTTGACTAGCTCGTTAATCAAAGATGGTTATGTTTCCTAACCATGAACAAAGAGTTGTTATTTGATTAACGAGGTCACATCATTAGTTGAATGATCTGATTGACATGACCCATTTCATTAGCTTAGCACCCGATCGTTTAGTATGTTGCTATTGCTTTCTTCATGACTTATACATGTTCCTATAACTATGAGATTATGCAACTCCCGTTTACCGAAAGAACACTTTGGGTACTACCAAACGTCACAACGTAACTGGGTGATTATAAAGGAGTACTACAGGTGTCTCCAATGGTAGATGTTGGGTTGGCGTATTTCGAGATTAGGGTTTGTCACTCCGATTGTCGGAGAGGTATCTCTGGGCCCTCTCGGTAATACACATCACATAAGCCTTGCAAGCATAATAACTAAGATGTTAGTTATGAGATGATGTATTACGGAACGAGTAAAGAGACTTGCCAGTAACGAGATTGAACTAGGTATTGGATACCGACGATCGAATCTCGGGCAAGTAACATACCGATGACAAAGGGAACAACGTATGTTGTTATGCGGTCTGACCGATAAAGATCTTCGTAGAATATGTAGGAGCCAATATGGGCATCCAGGTCCCGCTATTGGTTATTGACCGGAGACGTGTCTCGGTCATGTCTACATTGTTCTCGAACCGTAGGGTCCGCACGCTTAACGTTACGATGATAGTTATTATGAGTTTATGCATTTTGATGTACCGAAGGTCGTTCGGAGTCCCGGATGAGATCACGGACATGACGAGGAGTCTCGAAATGGCCGAGACATAAAGATTGATATATTGGAAGCCTATGTTTGGACATCGGAAGTGTTCCGGGTGAAATCGGGATTTTACCGGATTACCGGGAGGGTTACCAGAACCCCCCGGGAGCCAAATGGGCCAACATGGGCCTTAGTGGAAAGGTGAGAGGGCAGCCCACATAGGGCTGCACCTCCCCCTCTCCCTAGTCCTATTAGGACTAGGAGAGGGGCCGGCCACCTCTCTCTCTCTCCCCTTTAAAGGATTCCTAGTTGGACTAGGATTGGAGGGGGGAGTCCTACTCCCGGTAGGAGTAGGACTCCTCCTGCGCCTCCCTCTCTTTGGCCGGCCAGCCCCCCTCCCTCCAACCTTTATATACGGGGGCAGGGGACACCCCAAGACACACAAGTTGATCCTTGAGATCGTTCCTTAGCCGTGTGCGGTGCCCCCTGCCACCAAATTCCACCTCGGTCATATCGTTGTAGAGCTTAGGCGAAGCCCTGCGTTGGTAGTACATCAAGATCGTCACCACGCCGTCGTGCTGACGGAACTCTTCCTCGACGCTTTGCTGGATCGGAGCCCGAGGATCGTCATCGAGCTGAACGTGTGCTAAGAACTCGGAGGTGCCGGAGTAACGGTGCTTGGATCGGTCGGATCGGGAAGAAGACGTACGACTACTTCCTCTATGTTGTGTGTTCGCTTCCGCAGTCGGTCTGCGTTGTCGGATCGGGAAGAAGACGTACGACTACTTCCTCTATGTTGTGTGATCGCTTCCGCAGTTGGTCTGCGTTGGTACGTAGACAATACTCTCCCCCTCGTTGCTATGCATCACCATGATCTTGCGTGTGCGTAGGAAAATTTTCGAAATTACTACGTTCCCCAACAGTGGCATCCGAGCCTAGGTTTTATGGTTTGATGTTATTTGCATGAGTAGAACACAAGTGAGTTGTGGGCGATACAAGTCATACTGCCTACCAGCATGTCATACTTTGGTTCGGCGGTATTGTTGGACGAGACGATCCGGACCAACCTTACGCGTACTCTTACGCGAGACCGGTTCCCTCGACGTGCTTTGCACATAGATGGCTTGCGGAAGACTGTCTCTCCAACTTTAGTTGAACCAAGTGTGGCTACGCCCGGTCCTTGAGAAGGTTAAAACGGAGTCTATTTGACGAACTATCATTGTGGTTTTGATGCGTAGGTGAGATAAGTTCTTACTTAAGCCCGTAGCAGCCACGTAAAACTTGCAACAACAAAGTAGAGGACGTCTAACTTGTTTTTGCAGGGCATGTTGTGATGTGATATGGTCAAGGCATGATGCTGATTTTATTGTATGAGATGATCATGTTTTGTAACCGAGTTATCGGCAACTGGCAGGAGCCATATGGTTGTCGCTTTATTGTATGCAATGCAATCGCGATGTAATGCTTTACTTTATTACTAAGCGGTAGTGATAGTCGTGGAAGCATAAGATTGGCGAGACGACAACGATGCTACGATGGAGATCAAGGTGTCGCGCCGGTGACAATGGTGATCATGACGGTGCTTCGGAGATGGAGATCACAAAGCACAAGATGATGATGGCCATATCATATCACTTATATTGATTGCATGTGATGTTTATCTTTTTATGCATCTTATCTTGCTTTGATTGACGGTAGCATTATAAGATGATCTCTCACTAAATTATCAAGAAGTGTTCTCCCTGAGTATGCACCGTTGCAAAAGTTCTTCGTGCTGAGACACCACGTGATGATCGGGTGTGATAGGCTCTACGTTCAAATACAACGGGTGCAAAACAGTTGCACACGCGGAATACTCAGGTTATACTTGATGAGCCAAGCATATACAGATATGGCCTCAGAACACGGAGACCGAAAGGTCGAGCGTGAATCATATAGTAGATATGATCAACATGACGATGTTCACCATTGAAAACTACTCCATCTCACGTGATGATCGGTTATGGTTTAGTTGATTTGGATCACGTGATCACTTAGAGGATTAGAGGGATGTCTATCTAAGTGGGAGTTCTTAAGTAATATGATTAAATTGAACTTAAATTTATCATGAACTTAGTCCTGGTAGTATTTTGCAAATCATGTTATAGATCAATAGCTCGGGTTGTTGCTTCCCTGTGTTTATTTTGATATGTTCCTAGAGAAAATTGTGTTGAAAGATGTTAGTAGCAATGATGCGGATTGGATCCGTGATCTGAGGTTTATCCTCATTGCTGCACAGAAGAATTATGTCCTTGATGCACCGCTAGGTGACAGACCTATTGCAGGAGCAGATGCAGACGTTATGAACGTTTGGCTAGCTCAATATGATGACTACTTGATAGTTTAGTGCACCATGCTTAATGGCTTAGAATCGGGACTTCAAAGACGTTTTGAACGTCATGGATCATATGAGATGTTCCAGGAGAAGGAGTTAATATTTCAAGCAAATACCCGAGTTGAGAGATATGAAGTCTCCAACAAGTTCTATAGCTAAAAGATGGAGGAGAATCGCTCAACTAGTGAGCATGTGCTCAGATTGTCTGGGTACTACAATCGCTTGAATCAAGTGGGAGTTAATCTTCCAGATAAGACAGTGATTGACAGAATTCTCTAGTCATCATCACTAAGTTAGTAGAACTTCGTGATGAACTATAATATGCAAGGGATAACGGAAACAACTCCCAAGCTCTTCGTGATGCTGAAATCAACGAAGGTAGAAATCAAGAAAAAACATCAAGTGTTGATGGTTGACAAGACCACTAGTTTCAAGAAAAGGGCAAAGGGAAGAAGGGGAACTTCGAGAAGAACGGCAAGCAAGTTGCTGCTCAAGTGAAGAAGCCCAAGTCTGGACCTAAGCCTGAGACTAAGTGCTTCTACTGCAAAGGGACTGGTCACTGGAAGTGGAACTACCCCAAGTGATTGGCGGATAAGAAGGATGGCAAAGTGAACATAAGTATATTTGATATACATGTTATTGATGTGTACTTTACTAGTGTTTATAGCAAACCCTCAGTATTTGATACTAAGTTCAGTTGCTAAGATTAGTAACTCAAAACGGGAGTTGCAAAATAAACATAGACTAGTTAAGGGTGAAGTGACGATGTGTGTTGGAAGTAGTTCCAAGATTGATATGATCATCATCGCACACTCCCTATAATTTTGGGATTAGTGTTGAACCTAAATAAGTGTTATTTGGTGTTTGCGTTGAGCATGAATATGATTTGATCATGTTTATTGTAATACAGTTATTCATTTAAGTAAGAGAATAAATTGTTGTTCTGTTTACATGAATAAAACCTTATATGGTTACACACCCAATGAAAATAGTTCATTGGATCTCGATCGTAGTGATACACATAATCATAATATTGAAATCAAAAGATGCAAAGTTAATAATGATAGTGCAACTTATTTGTAGCACTGCCGTTTAGGTCATATTGGTGTAAAGCGTATGAGGAAACTCCATGCTGATGGGCTTTTGGAATCACTTGATTATGAATCAGTTGATGCTTGCGAACCATGCCTCATGGGCAAGATGACTAAGACTCTGTTCTTCGGAACAATGGAGCGAGAAAAAGATTTGTTGGAAATCATACATACTGATGTATGTGGTCCGATGAATATTGAGGCTCGCGACAGGTATCATTATTTTCTGATCTTCACAGATGATTTGAGCAGATATGAGTATATCTACTTGATGAAACATAAGTCTGAAACATTTGAAAAGTTCAAAGAATTTCAGAGTGAAGTGAAAAATCATCGTGACAAGAAAATAAAGTTTCTACGATCTGATCGCGGAGACAAATATTTGAGTTACGAGTTTGGTCTTCAGTTAAAACAATGTGAAATAGTTTCACTACTCACGCCACCTGGAACACCACAACATAATGGTGTGTCCGAACGTCATAACCGTACTTTATTGGATATAGTGCAATCTATGATGTTTCTTGCCGGTTTACCACTATCGTTTTTTGGGTCATGCATTAGAGACAGCTGCATTCACGTTAAAAAGGGGCACCATCTATATCCGTCGAGACGACGCCTTATGAACTATGGTTTGGCAAGAAACCAAAGTAGTCGTTTCTTAAAGTTTGGGGCTGCGATGCTTATGTGAAAAAGCTTCAACCTGATAAGCTCGAACCCAAATCGGAGAAATGTGTCTTCATAGGATATCCAAAGGAAACTATTGGATACACCTTCTATCACATATCCGAAGGCAAGACTTTTGTTGCTAAGTTCGGAAACTTTCTAGAGAAGGAGTTTCTCTCGAAAGAAGTGAGTGGGAGGAAAGTAGAACTTGACGAGGTAACTGTACCTGCTCCCTTATTGGAAAATAGTACATCACAGAAAACTGTTTCTGCGACACCTATACCAATTAGTGAGGAAGCCAATGATGATGATCATGAAACTTCAGGACCAGATATTACTGAACCACGTAGATCAACCAGAGTGAGATCCGCACCAGAGTAGTACGGTAATCCAATTCTGGAAGTCATGCTACTAGATCATGATGAACCTATGAACTATGAAGAAGCGATGGTGAGCCCAGATTCCGCAAAGTGGCTTGAGGCCATGAAATCTGAGATGGGATCCATGTATGAGAACAAAGTATGGACTTTGGTTGACTTGCCCGATGATCGGCAAGCAATTGAGAATAAATGGATCTTCAAGAGGAAGACGGACGCTGATAGTAGTGTTACTATCTACAAAGCTAGAATTGCCGCAAAAGGTTTTCGACAAGGTCAAGGTGTTGACTACGATGAGAGTTTCTCACTAGTATCTATGCTTAAGTCTGTCCGAATCATGTTAGCAATTGCCGCATTTTATGAAATCTGGCAAATGGACAAACAAAACTGCATTCCTTAATGGATTTATTAAAGAAGAGTTGTATGTGATGCAACTAGAAGGTTTTGTCAATCCAAAAGGTGCTAACAAAATGTGCAAGCACCAGCGATCCATCTGTGGACTAGTGCAAGCATCTCGGAGTTGGAATATACGCTTTGATAAGTTGGTCAAAGCATATAGTTTTATACAGACTTGCGGTAAAGCCTGTATTTACAAGAAAGTGAGTGGGAGCACTACAGCATTTCTGATAAGTATATGTGATTGACATATTGTTGATCGGAAATAATGTAGAATTATTCTGTAAAGCATAAAAGGAGTGTTTGAAAGGAGTTTTTCAAAGAAAGACTTCGGTAAAGCTGCTTACATATTGAGATTCAAGATCTATAGAGATAGATCAAGACGCTTGATAAGTTTTTCAATGAGTACATACCTTGACAAGATTTTGAAGTAGTTCAAAACGGAATAGTCAAAGAAAAAGTTTCTTGCCTGTGTTACAAGGTGTGAAGTTGAGTAAAGACTCAAAGCCCGACCACGGCAGAAGATAGAAAGAGAATGAAAGTCATTCCCTATGCCTTGGCCATAGGTTCTATAAAGTATGTCATGCTGTATACCAGATCTATTGTATACCCTGCACTGATTTGGCAAGGAAGTACAATAGTGATCTAGGAGTGGATCACTGGACAGCGGTCAGAATTATCCTTAGTGAAATAAGGATATGTTTCTCGATTATGGACGTGATAAAAAGGTTCGTCGTAAAGGGTTACGCCGATGCAAGTTTTGACACTAATCTAGATGACTCTAAGTCTCGGTCTAGATACATATTGAAAATGGGAGCAATTAGCTAGAGTAGCTCCGTGCAGAGCATTATAGACAAAGAATTTTGCAAAATACTTACGGATCTGAATGTGACAGACTCGTTGACTAAAATTATCTCACAAGCAAAAACATGATCACACCTTAGTACTCTTTGGGTGTTAATCACATAGATATGTGAACTAGATTACTGACTCTAGTAAACCCTTTGAGTGTTCGTCACATGACGATGTGAACTATGGGTGTTAATCACATGGTGATGTGAACTATTGCTGCTAAATCACATGGCGATGTGAACTAGATTATTGACTCTAGTGCAAGTGGGAGACTGAAGGAAATATGCCCTAGAGGCAATAATAAAGTTATTATTTATTTCCTTATATCATGATAAATGTTTATTATTCATGCTAGAATTGTATTGACCGGAAACATAATACATGTGTGAATACATAGACCAACACAGTGTCACTAGTATGCCTCTACTTCATTAGCTCGTTAATCATAGATGGTTATGTTTCCTAACCATGAACAAAGAGTTGTTATTTGATTAACAAGGTCACATCATTAGTTGAATGATCTGATTGACATGACCCATTTCATTAGCTTAGCACCCGATCGTTTAGTATGTTGCTATTGCTTTCTTCATGACTTATACATGTTCCTATAACTATGAGATTATGCAACTCCCGTTTACCGGAGGAACACTTTGGGTACTACCAAACGTCACAACGTAACTGGGTGATTATAAAGGAGTACTACAGGTGTCTCCAATGGTAGATGTTGGGTTGGCGTATTTCGAGATTAGGGTTTGTCACTCCGATTGTCGGAGAGGTATCTCTGGGCCCTCTCGGTAATACACATCACATAAGCCTTGCAAGCATAATAACTAAGATGTTAGTTATGAGATGATGTATTACGGAACGAGTAAAGAGACTTGCCAGTAACGAGATTGAACTAGGTATTGGATACCGACGATCGAATCTCGGGCAAGTAACATACCGATGACAAAGGGAACAACGTATGTTGTTATGCGGTCTGACCGATAAAGATCTTCGTAGAATATGTAGGAGCCAATATGGGCATCCAGGTCCCGCTATTGGTTATTGACCGGAGACGTGTCTCGGTCATGTCTACATTGTTCTCGAACCGTAGGGTCCGCACGCTTAACGTTACGATGATAGTTATTATGAGTTTATGCATTTTGATGTACCGAAGGTTGTTCGGAGTCCCGGATGAGATCACGGACATGACGAGGAGTCTCGAAATGGTCAAGACGTAAAGATTGATATATTGGAAGCCTATGTTTGGACATCGGAAGTGTTCCGGGTGAAATCGGGATTTTACCGGATTACCGGGAGGGTTACCGGAACCCCCCGGGAGCCAAATGGGCCAACATGGGCCTTAGTGGAAAGGTGAGAGGGCAGCCCACATAGGGCTGCGCCTCCCCCCCTCTCCCTAGTCCTATTAGGACTAGGAGAGGGGCCGGCCACCTCTCTCTCTCTCCCCTTTAAAGGATTCCTAGTTGGACTAGGATTGGAGGGGGGAGTCCTACTCCCGGTAGGAGTAGGACTCCTCCTGCGCCTCCCTCTCTTTGGCCGGCCAGCCCCCCTCCCTCCAACCTTTATATACGGGGGCAGGGGACACCCCAAGACACACAAGTTGATCCTTGAGATCGTTCCTTAGCCGTGTGCGGTGCCCCCTGCCACCAAATTCCACCTCGGTCATATCGTTGTAGAGCTTAGGCGAAGCCCTGCGTTGGTAGTACATCAAGATCGTCACCACGCCGTCGTGCTGACGGAACTCTTCCTCGACGCTTTGCTGGATCGGAGCCCGAGGATCATCATCGAGCTGAACGTGTGCTAAGAACTCGGAGGTGCCGGAGTAACGGTGCTTGGATCGGTCGGATCGGGAAGAAGACGTACGACTACTTCCTCTATGTTGTGTGTTCGCTTCCGCAGTCGGTCTGCGTTGTCGGATCGGGAAGAAGACGTACGACTACTTCCTCTACGTTGTGTGATCGCTTCCGCAGTCGGTCTGCGTTGGTACGTAGACAATACTCTCCCCCTCGTTGCTATGCATCACCATGATCTTGCGTGTGCGTAGGAAAATTTTCGAAATTACTACGTTCCCCAACACTGCGCCCCTGCCAAGCGAATCTAATTGGGCGCCGATCATGGAATTCGCTGCCGCGAATATCTTTCAGCACTCGCCCTTCGGCGACATTCTAAATTCACTAAGGTCTCTCTGTTTGTCAGGAGAGCCCTGGCTGGATTATGGCCAACAGGATTGGGACACGGACGACGAAGAAATTCGACGCCCACCCACCACCCACTTCGTAGCCACTGTCGATGATTTAACCGACATGCTCAACTTTGACTCCGAAGACATTGAGGGTATGGACGACGTTGTAGGAGACGAACATGAACCAGCACCTATAGGGCACTAGAAAGCCACCTCGTCATATGACATATACATGGTGGATACACCCAACGAAGGCAATGGCGAAGAGATAGCGGAGGATGATCCCTCCAAGAAGCAACCCAAGAGATGACGTCAGCGACGCCGCTCTAAGTCCTGCCAAAGCAAAAGTGGTGATACCAGCACAGCCGCACAGGAGATAATAATACTCCGGATAGTGTCGAAGACAACAACAATCCCCTCCAGCAAGATTTAGAGCAGGAGGATGAAGGAGCCAGCTCTCCTGAGAGAGCGGCAGATGGAGAGGAGGAGGATGACAATTACACCCCCCTCCAAAGACGAGGCAAGCCTCGGCGACGATGAATTCGCCGTCCCAAAGGATCCCGTCGAACAAGAGCGCTTCAAGCGCCGGCTTATGGCCACGGCAAATAGCCTGAAGAAAAAGCAGCAGCAGCTTCAAGCTGATCAAGATCTGCTGGCTGACAAATGGACTGAAGTCCACGTGGCTGAGGAATATAAACTCGAGCGCCCCTCCGAGAGTTACCCAAGGCGCAGGTTACTACCCCGACTGGAGGAAGAAGTGTATGATACGGCTGATCGGCCACCTCGTGGCCACGATAGAGAGGCATTCCAGCCAAAAGCTCAGCCTCCACCCCAATGCCATTCAAATAAAAAGGCATGGAGAGATACGCCAGACCTGCAAGACATATTGGAGGACAAGGCAAAGCATTCAACATCGATCTACGGATCACGAGGGCGCACCACTCTACGAGATGACAAACGTCACCCCGGATACAGTAAAAGCAAATCCGGCCGGGCCGAACATAGCGGGCAAGACCCATTCGAGCTGCGTCGAGATATAGCCCAATACAGAGGCGCCGCACATCCCTTATGCTTCACAGACGAAGTAATGGAACATCAATTCCCAGAAGGTTTCAAACCTGTAAACATTGAATCATACGACGGCACAACAAATCCCGCAGTATGGATTGAGGACTTCCTCCTCCACATCCACATGGCCCGCAGTGTTGACTTACACGCCATCAAATACCTCCCACTAAAGCTCAAAGGACCAGCGCGACATTGGCTTAACAGCTTGCCAGCGGACTCCATTAGCTGTTGGGAAGATCTGGAAGCCGCATTCCTCGACAACTTTCAGGGCACCTATGTGCGACCACGAAACGCCGATGACTTGAGCCACATAATTCAGCAGCCAGAAGAGTCGGCCAGACAATTCTAGACTCGGTTTCTTACAAAGAAAAATCAAATCGTCGACTGTCCGGATGCGGAGGCCTTAGCGGCTTTCAAGCACAACATCCGAGACGAGTGGCTAGCCCAGCACCTTGGTCAGGAAAAGCCGAAATCTATGGCAGCTCTCACGACGCTCATGACCCGCTTTTGTGCGGGAGAAGACAGCTGGCTGGCTCGCAGTAATAACATATCAAAGAACCATGGTACCTTAGATACCAAGGACGGCTGTCGGTGTCAAAACCGGCGGATCTCGGGTAGGGGGTCCCGAACTGTGCGTCTAGGCCGGATGGTAACAGGAGGCAAGGGACACGAAGTTTTACCCAGGTTCAGGCCCTCTTGATGGAGGTAAAACCCTACGTCCTGCTTGATTAATATTGATGATATGGGTAGTACAAGAGTTGATCTACCACGAGATCGGAGAGGCTAAACCCTAGAAGCTAGCCTATGGTATGATTGTTGTTCTGTATGTTGTCCTACGGACTAAAACCCTCCGGTTTATATAGACACTAGAGAGGGTTAGGGTTACACAAAGTCGGTTACAATGGTAGGAGATCTACATATCCGTATCTCCAAGCTTGCCTTCCACGCCAAGGAAAGTCCCTTCCGGACACGGGACGAAGCCTTCAATCTTGTATCTTCATAGTCCAGGAGTCCGGCTGAAGGTATAGTCCGACCATCCGGACACCCCCTAATCCAGGACTCCCCAGTAGCCCCTGAACCAGGCTTCAATGACGATGAGTCCGACGCGCAGATTGTCTTCGGCATTGCAAGGCGGGTTCCTCCTCCAAGTACTTCATAGAAGATTTTGAACACAAAGACAGTTTATTGCCACAGAGAGAATAATATTTACACAAATCTAATCTGCTGACGTATCCCGTAGTGTGACGCACCACGACCAAGTATTTATTCGAATCGTTTTATTGTCCCACCTCAGCGTGTTATGCGAGGCGGTTTCCTTGGCACGTCTCGTCGAAGTAGAGATCGTGTCCTCTTATTCCGGGATTCTCATCAATACGGGCGTGGGTAACCCAACCGCGCCATTGATTACGGCGCTTGGGGATAAGCGAGTTTTACCAGGCTGGTGGGGACACATAGTTGCGTCCACCCATATAAGGGGATAGGGATCCACCTTTTCACCTACGCCTTCTTCCTCCTTTCCCTATCCATTCTTGCGCACTCAAGCTCCAGCGCCCAAGTCCGCACTCCCCACCTCAACCTTCTCCAGCCATGTCCGGAGCGGGAGGCAAGTGGATGGTCTCCTCCGTTACGGAGGGACACATCAAAAGACTAAGGAAGGCCGGATACTTGTCTAACGACATTGCGCACCGGCTTCCTGAAGAGGGGCAGCTCATCCCCACCCCTAGGCCCCATGAGAGGGTGGTGTTCCTCCCCCATTTCCTTCGCGGACTGGGCTTCCCTCTCCACCCATTTGTCTGGGGGCTCATGTTCTACTATGGCCTGGATTTCCATGATCTGGCCCCGAACTTTGTCCTCAACATCTCGGCGTTTATCGTCGTGTGCGAGGCTTTCCTCCGCATCCGCCCCCATTTCGGCCTATGGCTCAAGACTTTCAATGTCAAGCCGAAGGTGGTGCGCGGCAACCAGGCAGAGTGCGGAGGCACCATGGTGGGCAAGATGCCCAACGTCTTATGGCTCGAGGGCTCCTTTGTGGAGACCCTGAAGGGGTGGCAATCGGGGTGGTTTTACATCACCGAGCCGCGCGACCCTGAATGGGTCGCAGCCCCCGAGTTCCAATCCGGACCCCCTACGCGGCTCACCTCCTGGAAGGAGACAAGCCTGTCTTGGGGTAAAAAAGGAGAGCTGACCGGACTCCAAACATGCGTCCAAACCCTGGTGGACAAGAAGCTCAACTTGTCAACGTAGTCCTGGTTATGCTCATCCGCCGGATCCTCCCGTGTCAACAACGGGCTTTCAACCTGTGGGAGTTCGACCCGACGCGGCACCGAACTCTAAGCAGGCTCTTCGACACGACGTACGAAGATGCCTGGAAGGTGCTTTTCAAGGGCGCCGAGGCCCCCGCATCCGCTACCGAGGATCGCGGATTCAGTACGCAGCGTCACGCTCATGCGGTAAGTTGTTTTTACCTTTTATAGGGTATCAGTTTTTCATAGTTTGACTCCATGCGGGATCTAAGCTCCCTTACACTTGACAGGATTGGCAGGAGACGTCCGGACAGATCAACTGTCCGGCTCCTTTGCCCGAAGGCCCAGTGGACACTTGTTTGGCGAAGCTGTTGGTCCCGGCACCCTATGTGGTGCTGGAGAAGAAGGCCAAGAAGAAGGCCACGAGGACTCGAAAGAGTGCCCGACGCCCGGAGGTGTCGGATTCATCATCCGACGACTCCAAGACGCACTCCTCCCACGAAGACGAGGAGGAGGAAGAAGATACCTCTCCCCCTCCAGCGTGGGAGGGGAAGAAAAGGAAGGCCGCCCCAACTGGGGAGGCCGAAGGGTCCAAGAAGGGGAAAACCCTTCCTCCGGACTACTCCACCAACACCGACGACGGCGAAGAGGAGTGGCCGCTCAGGGCCAAGCCCCTGGCGAAATCATAAGTATCCGGATACCAGAGTAATTCATAGTATTCCTTTATTGCACAGCTTTCCCTTATGTCGAATATGTTTATGCAACCCACCCGAAGACCGGCTCGACGCGTCGTCGAGCGGTTCACTGGACTCGTCGGATGTGAATTCACTTTCGACGGCTTCCTCCCCCCGCCCTACGGACGACGCCGAAGTGTTGTCCCAACGGGTTCCAAGCGAGGAGGAGGTGGTCCTGGAGGCGCCGCAAGGCGACCTCCCGGACTCCAGGAGTAAAGGGGATAAAACTCCCCAGGGCTCCAAGTCAGGCCCTAGGCCGGACACCGCTCCGGAACCTTCAAAGGTTCCAGAGTCCGGCGGGCGACCTCCTTCCAAGAGGAGCAAGCCCACCGTGCCAGTGACCCCCGTCCAACCGGAGGCGCCAGACAATCTGTTGGAGGTGCTCAAAGGCGCCTCCCTCAACGAGGAGCACCGCACCATTATGAGTGCGGTGGTCTAGAAGGTTCAGTCCGCCAAGAGCGGACTGACTGAAGCTTGTACTAGCCTTTTAACAGGCTTTGAGGTAAGTAAAGAATGTGTAAATAATATTACCGCATAGAAAGTAGCCCCTGATGCTCTGTTTGGCATTCGGGAAGAAAAGCCGAATAGATGATCAAAATGAAATTCGTAGGAGTCTAACAAAAAAGAGTCAATATGCGTATGCAGGCTTCTCTGCTGGCATCCGCCGTACTGACTGCGGAAGTGGACACGCTAAAGCAGAACCTCGAGCAGTCTGAGCAAGAGCTCGGGCGTGCCAAGAAGCAGCTCGAGGAGAAGGAAGGTAAGAAATACCTTGTTTTAAATATATATAAAAAAGTGCAATTGCAAAAAATGACAGGATTATCGTGGCTATTGTAGGGGCCACGTCTAAGGTGGCGACCCTTAAGCAAACGCTGTTCGAGGCCGAGAAGAGGGCAGCCACGGAGCGCACCGAGCGGGAGAAGTATGAGGCCGAGGTTGGCAAGGTGTGGCAAGAGCTCCAGGCTCTCATGGAAAAACATGAGAGTTTGGAGCTTAACTCAAAGATGCGAGCGTCCGAGCTCGCGGTGGCTATTGAAAATGCCAAGTCTGCCAAGGCCGAATCCCAGAAGACCCTCCAGGAGTTGAATGAGGTGAAAAAGATAGCGGCTGGTAAGGCATTCTTTATGCAAAGCAAACACATAAACGTAAGTTACTTGTTACTTACCCGAATCCGGAGCTCTCCAGGAGCATTCGCAGATCTTCCCCGTAGCATGTCCGATGCCGCCGCATTCTATCAAGCCAAGGAGGGCAGCTCGACAGAGAAGGTGTTCTGGTCTCAGTATGCTGAGGCCGGACACCCCGTGCCCTTGAGCGACCAGCTGAAGCAACTGGTCGAGGTCCACAAGGCGGCTGGACAAGCCATGAAGGGCCTCATAGTTCGGTTGTGGCCTGGAGAGGCTCTGCCTGGGAGCTATTTCGGGCTGGTGCGGCGGCTGGTGGGGGCTTGTCCAAGGCTCGAAGTCATCAAGCGCTCCGTCTGCATTGAAGGTGCCCGTAGGGCCCTTGCCCGTGCTAAGGTGCACTGGGGCAAGCTGGATGCTGAGAAGCTTGTGAAGGACGGGCCACCGCCGGGGAAGGAGCATCGCAAGCCCGAGAATTATTATAAGGATGTTCTGAAGGGTGCCTGCCTTATGGCGGATGAGTGTTCTAGGGATGTAATTTTTGAGTAAAACTCGCTCGTTTTGTCCTGTGCGCTGAAAACTTGTTCATATGCGCTAAGCAATGCTGTTGGAATTTAAAATATTACCTTCTGTGCGGTTGTTTATCAATTCTGAGAGATGGCGAGTCGTCGGCTTCTGCCTCCGTGCCGCTAGTGCTGGGGTGTTTGGGGATAAACATGAGTGCTCTTTTCCCCATGTTTGGGTCCTTCGAGGGGGGCGCTCAGCACAACGAACAAGGCAATCGGACTATAATGCTTGAACACTCTCACTTAGCCATAGAATTCTATAATTTTAAATTTCGGCGAAGCCCCTGGTATTCGGAAGACCGAGTTCGGGGCGCTATCCACGCCTTAGCCGGACAGAGCCGACTCCTCGCTCTAAGCGGCATAAGTCTTTAGGGACTCGAAAAACCTCTCGAACAGCGACCAGCTCTCGCTTCATCATGACAGTCAGTTTTAGCTTTCTCTACTGAGGTGCTTGACCCAACTCAACAGGGGCACAATTGAAGGAAATATGCCCTAGAGGCAATAATAATGTTATTATTTTATTTCCTTATATCATGATAACTGTTTATTATTCATGCTAGAATTGTATTATCCGGAAACATAATACTTGTGTGAATACATAGGCCAACCAAACGTCACTAGTATGCCTCTACTTGACTAGCTCGTTAATCAAAGATGGTTATGTTTCCTAACCATAGACAAAGAGTTGTTATTTGATTAATGGGATCACATCATTAGGAGAATGATGTGATTGACTTGACCCATTCCGTTAGCTTAGCACTCGATCGTTTAGTATGTTGCTATTGCTTTCTTCATGACTTATACATGTTCCTATGACTATGAGATTATGCAACTCCCGTTTACCGGAGGAACACTTTGTGTGCTACCAAACGTCACAACGTAACTGGGTGATTATAAAGGAGCTCTACAGGTGTCTCCAAAGGTGAATGTTGGGTTGGCGTATTGCGAGATTAGGATTTGTCACTCCGATTGTCGGAGAGGTATCTCTGGGCCCTCTCGGTAATGCACATCACATAAGCCTTGCAAGCATTGCAACTAATGAGTTAGTTGCGAGATGATGTATTACGGAACGAGTAAAGAGACTTGCCGTTAACAATATTGAACTAGGTATTGAGATACCGACGATCGAATCTCGGGCAAGTAACATACCAATGACAATGGGAACAACGTATGTTGTTATGCGGTCTGACCGATAAAGATCTTCGTAGAATATGTAGGAGCCAATATGGGCATCCAGGTCCCGCTATTGGTTATTGACCAGAGAGGTGTCTCGGTCATGTCTACATAGTTCTTGAACCCGTAGGGTCCGCACGCTTAACGTTCGTTGACGATATAGTACTATGAGTTATGTATCTTGGTGACGGAATGTTGTTCGGAGTCCGAGAAGGACTCTTGCCTTTCGGGTGAAACCGACTTTGTGGAGGCTTTTACTCCAAGTTTCGACCCCAGGGCTCAACATATAAATAGAGGGGTAGGGCTAGCACCAAAGACACATCAAGAAATACCAAGCCGTGTGCCGGCAACCCCGTCCCCTCTAGTTTATCCTCTGTCATAGTTTTCGTAGTGCTTAGGCGAAGCCCTTCGGAGATTGTTCTTCACCAACACCGTCACCACGCCGTCGTGCTGCCGGAACTCATCTACTACTTCACCCCTCTTGCTGGATCGAGAAGGCGAGGACGTCACCGAGCCGAACATGTGCAGAACTCGGAGGTGTCGTGCTTTCGGTACTTGGATCGGTCGGACGTGAAGACGTACGACTACATCAACTGCGTTGATATAACGCTTCCGCGAACGGTCTACGAGGGTACATAGACAACACTCTCCCCTCTTGTTGCTATGCATCATCATGATCTTGCATGTGCGTAGGAATTTTTTTTGAAATTACTACGTTCCCCAACAGTGGTATCAGAGCCAGGTTTTTATGCGTTGATGTTGTGCACGAGTAGAACACAAGTGAGTTGTGGGCAATATAAGTCATACTTCTTACCAGCATGTCATACTTTGATTCGGCGGTATTGTTGGATGAAGCGGCCCGGACCGACATTACGCGTATGCCTACGCGAGACTGGTTCTACCGACGTGCTTTGCACACAGGTGGCTGGCGGGTGTTAGTTTCTCCAACTTTAGTTGAACCAAGTGTGGCTACGCCCGGTCCTTGCGAAGGTTAAAACAGCACCAACTTGACAAACTATCATTGTGGTTTTGATGCGTAGGTAAGAACGGTTCTTGCTAAGCCCGTAGCAGCCACGTAAAACTTGCAACAACAAAGTAGAGGACGTCTAACTTGTTTTTGCAGGGCATGTTGTGATGTGATATGGTCAAGACATGATGCTAAATTTTATTGTATGAGATGATCATGTTTTGTAACCAAGTTATCGGCAACTGGAAGGAGCCATATGGTTGTCGCTTTATTGTATGCAATGCAATTGCGCTGTAATGCTTTACTTTATCACTAAGCGGTAGCGATAGTCGTGGAGGCATAAGATTGGCGAGAGGACAACGATACTACAATGGTGATCAAGGTGTCGCGCCGGTGACAATGGTGATCACGACGGTGCCTCGAAGATGGAGATCACAAGCACAAGATGATGATGGCCATATCATATCACTTATATTGATTGCATGTGATGTTTATCTTTTATGCATCTTATCTTGCTTTGATTGACGGTAGCATTTTAAGATGATCTCTCACTAATTATCAAGAAGTGTTCTCCCTGAGTATGCACCGTTGCGAAAGTTCTTTGTGCTGAGACACCACGTGATGATCGGGTGTGATAGGCTCTACATTCAAATACAACGGGTGCAAAATAGCTGCACACGCAGAATACTCAGGTTATACTTGATGAGCCAAGCATATACAGATATGGCCTCGAAACACAGAGACCAAAAGGTTGAGCGTGAATCATATAGTAGATATGATCAACATAACGATGTTCACCAATGAAACTACTCCATCTCACGTGATGATCAGACATGGTTTAGTTGATTTGGATCATGTAATCACTTAGAGGATTAGAGGGATGTCTATCTAAGTGGGAGTTCTTTAGTAATAAGATTAATTGAACCTAAATTTATCATGAACTTAGTACCTGATAGTATCTTGCTTGTTTATGTTTGAGTGTAGATAGATGGCCCATGCTGTTGTTCCGTTGAATTTTAATGCGTTCCTTGAGAAAGCAAAGTTGAAAGATGATGGTAGCAATTACACGGACTGGGTCCGTAACTTGAGGATTATCCTCATTGCTGCATAGAAGAATTACATCCTGGAAGCACCGCTGGGTGCCAGGCATGCTGCTGGAGCAACACCAGATGTTATGAACGTCTGGCAGAGCAAAGCTGATGACTACTCGATAGTTCAGTGTGCCATGCTTTACGGCTTAGAATCGGGACTTCAACGACGTTTTGAACGTCATGGAGCATATGAGATGTTCTAGGAGTTGAAGTTAATATTTCAAGCAAATGCCCGGATTGAGAGATATGAAGTCTCCAATAAGTTCTATAGCTGCAAGATGGAGGAGAACAGTTCTGTCAGTGAGCATATACTCAAAATGTCTAGGTATAATAATCACTTGATTCAGTTGGGAGTTAATCTTCCAGATGATTGCGTCATTGACAGAATTCTCCAATCACTACCACCAAGCTACAAGAGCTTCGTGATGAACTATAATATGCAAGGGATGAATAAGAGTATTCCCGAGCTCTTCGGAATGCTCAAAGCTGCGGAGGTAGAAATCAAGAAGGAGCATCAAGTGTTGATGGTCAACAAGACCACTAGTTTCAAGAAAAAGGGCAAAGGGAAGAAGAAGGGGAACTTCAAAAAGAACAGCAAGCAAGTTGCTACTCAAGAGAAGAAACCCAAACCTGGACCTAAGCCTGAAACTGAGTGCTTCTACTACAAGCAGACTGGTCACTGGAAGCGGAACTGCCCCAAGTATTTGGCGGATAAGAAGGATGGCAAGGTGAACAAATGTATATGTGATATACATGTTATTGATGTGTACCTTACTAATGCTCGCAGTAGCACCTAGGTATTTGATACTGGTTCTGTTGTTAATATTTGCAACTCGAAACATGGACTATGGATTAAGCGAAGATTGGCTAAGGACGAGGTGACGATGCGCGTGGGAAATGGTTCCAAAGTCGATGTGATCGCAGTCGGCATGCTACCTCTACATCTACCTTCAGGATTAGTATTAGACCTAAATAATTGTTATTTGGTGCCAGCGTTAAGCATGAACATTATATCTGGATCTTGTTTGATGCGAGACGGTTATTCATTTAAATCAGAGAATAATGGTTGTTCTATTTATATGAGTAATATCTTTTATGGTCATGCACCCTTAAAGAGTGGTCTATTCTTATTAAATGTCGATAGTAGTGACACACATATTCATAATGTTGAAGCCAAAAGATGCAGAGTTGATAATGATAGTGCAACTTATTTGTGGCATTGCCGTTTGGGTCATATCGGTGTAAAGCGCATGAAGAAACTCCATACTGATGGGCTTTTGGAACCACTTGATTATGAATCACTTGGTACTTGCGAACCGTGCCTTATGGGTAAGATGACAAAAACACCATTCTAGGGTACTATGGAGAGAGCAACAGATTTGTTGGAAATCATACATACAGATGTATGTGGTCCGATGAATGTTGAGGCTCGTGGCGGATATCGTTATTTTCTTACCTTCACAGATGACCTAAGCAGATATGGGTATATCTACTTAATGAAACATAAGTCTGAAATGTTTGAAAAGTTCAAAGAATTTCAGAGTGAAGTTGAAAATCATCGTAACAAGAAAATAAAATTCCTACGATCTGATCGTGGAGGAGAATATTTGAGTTACGAGTTTGGTGTACATTTGAAACAATGTGGAATAGTTTCGCAACTCACGCCACCCGGAACACCACAATGTAATGGTGTGTCCGAATGTCATAATCGTACTTTACTTGATATGGTGTGATCTATGATGTCTCTTACTGATTTACCGCTATCGTTTTGGGGATATGCTCTAGAGACGGCCGCATTCACGTTAAATAGGGCACCAACAAAATCTGTTGAGACGACGCCTTATGAACTGTGGTTTGGCAAGAAACCAAAGTTGTCGTTTCTGAAAGTTTGGGGCTGCGATGCTTATGTAAAAAAGCTTCAACCTGATAAGCTCGAACCCAAATCGGAGAAATGTGTCTTCATAGGATATCCAAAGGAAACTATTGGATACACCTTCTATCACAGATCCGAAGGCAAGACTTTTGTTGCTAAATTTGGAAACTTTCTGGAGAAGGAGTTTCTCTCGAAAGAAGTGAGTGGGAGGAAAGTAGAACTTGACGAGGTAACTGTACCTGCTCCTTTATTGGAAGGTAGTACATCACAGAAACCTGTTTCTGTGACACCTACACCAATTAGTGAGGAAGCTAATGATAATGATCATGAAACTTCAAAACAAGATACTACTGAACCTCGTAGATCAACCAGAGTAAGATCCGCGCTAGAGTGGTACGGTAATCCTGTTCTGGAAGTCATGCTACTAGATCATGATGAACCTACGAACTATGAAGAAGCGATGGTGAGCCCAGATTCCGCAAAATGGCTTGAAGCCATGAAATCTGAGATGGGATCCATGTATGAGAACAAAGTATGGACTTTGGTTGACTTACCCAATGATCGGCAAGCAATTGAAAATAAATGGATCTTCAAGAAGAAGACTGACGCTGACGGTAATGTTACTGTCTACAAAGCTCGACTTGTCGCAAAAGGTTTTTGGCAAGTTCAAGGGATTGACTACGATGAGACCTTCTCACCCGTAGCGATGCTTAAGTCTGTCCGAATCATGTTAGCAATTGCCGCATTTTATGATTATGAAATTTGGCAAATGGATCTCAAAACTGCATTCCTGAATGGATTTCTGCAAGAAGAGTTGTATATGATGTAGCCGGAAGGTTTTGTCGATCCAAAGGGAGCTAACAAAGTGTGCAAGCTCAAGCGATCCATTTATGGACTGGTGCAAGTCTCTTGGAGTTGGAATAAACGCTTTGATAGTGTGATCAAAGCATTTGGTTTTATACAGACTTTTGGAGAAGCCTGTATTTACAAGAAAGTGAGTGGGAGCTCTGTAGCATTTCTGATATTATATGTAGATGACATATTACTAATCGGAAATGATATAGAATTTCTGGATAGCATAAAAGGATACTTGAATAAAAGTTTTTCTATGAAGACCTCGGTGAAGCTGCCTACATATTGGGCATCAAGATCTATAGAGACAGATCGAGACGCTTAATTGGACTTTCACAAAGCACATACCTTGACAAAGTTTTGAAAAAGTTCAAAATGGATCAAGCAAAGAAAGGATTCTTGCCTGTGTTACAAGGTGTGAAATTGAGTAAGACTCAAAGTCCGACCAATGCAGAAGATAGAGAGAAAATGAAAGATGTTCCCTATGCTTCAGCCATAGGCTCTATCATGTATACAATGCTGTGTACCAGACCTGATGTATGTCCTGCTATAAGTCTAGTAGGAAGGTACCAAAGTAATCCAGGAGTGGATCACTGGACAGCGGTCAAGAACATCCTGAAATACCTGAAAAGTACTAAGGATATGTTTCTCATATATGGAGGTGACAAAGAGCTCATCGTAAATGGTTACATTGATGCAAGCTTTGACATTGATCCGGACGATTCTAAATCGCAAACCGGATACGTGTTTACATTAAACGGTGGAGGTGTCAGTTGGTGCAGTTCTAAACAAAGCATTGTGGCGGGATCTACATGTGAAGCAGAGTACATAGCTGCTTCGGAAGCAACAAACGAAGGAGTCTGGATGAAGGAGTTCATATCCGATCTAGGTGTCATACCTAGTGCATCGGGTCCAATGAAAATCTTTTGTGACAATACTGGTGCAATTGCCTTGGCAAAGGAATCCAGATTTCACAAGAGAACCAAGCACATCAAGAGATGCTTCAATTCCATCCGGGATCTAGTCCAGGTGGGAGACATAGAGATTTGCAAGATACATACGGATCTGAATGTAGCAGACCCATTAACTAAGCCTCTTCCACGAGCAAAACATGATCAACAGCAGAGCTCCATGGGTGTTAGGATCATTACTGTGTAATCTAGATTATTGACTCTAGTGCAAGTGGGAGACTGAAGGAAATATGCCCTAGAGGCAATAATAATGTTATAATTTTATTTCCTTATATCAAGATAAATGTTTATTATTCATGCTAGAATTGTATTATCCGGAAACATAATACTTGTGTGAATACATAGACAAACCAAACGTCACTAGTATGCCTCTACTTGACTAGCTCGTTAATCAAAGATGGTTATGTTTCCTAACCATAGACAAAGAGTTGTTATTTGATTAATGGGATCACATCATTAGGAGAATGACGTGATTGACTTGACCCATTCTGTTAGCTTAGCACTCGATCGTTTAGTATGTTGCTATTGCTTTCTTCATGACTTATACATGTTCCTATGACTATGAGATTATGCAACTCCCATTTACCAGAGGAACACTTTGTGTGCTACCAAACGTCACAACATAACTGGGTGATTATAAAGGAGCTCTACAGGTGTCTCCAAAGGTGAATGTTGGGTTGGCGTATTTTGAGATTGGGATTTGTCACTCCGATTGTCGGAGAGGTATCTCTGGGCCCTCTCGGTAATGCACATCACATAAGCCTTGCAAGCATTGCAACTAATGAGTTAGTTGCGATATGATGTATTACGGAACGAGTAAAGAGACTTGCCGGTAACGAGATTGAACTAGGTATTGAGATACCGACGATCGAATCTCGGGCAAGTAACATACCAATGACAAAGGGAACAACGTATGTTGTTATGCGGTCTGACCGATAAAGATCTTCGTAGAATATGTAGGAGCCAATATGGGCATCCAGGTCCCGCTATTGGTTATTGACCAGAGAGGTGTCTCGGTCATGTCTACATAGTTCTCGAACCCGTAGGGTCCGCACGCTTAATGTTCGTTGACGATATAGTACTATGAGTTATGTATGTTGGTGACGGAATGTTGTTCGGAGTCCGAGAAGGACTCTTGCCTTTCGGGTGAAACCGACTTTGTGGAGGCTTTTACTCCAAGTTTCGACCCCAGGGCTCAACATATAAATAGAGGGGCAGGGCTAGCACCAAAGACACATCAAGAAACACCAAGCCGTGTGCCGGCAACCCCGTCCCCTCTAGTTTATCCTTCGTCATAGTTTTTGTAGTGCTTAGGCGAAGCCCTGTGGAGATTGGTCTTCACCAACACCGTCATCACACCGTCGTGCTGCCGAAACTCATCTACTACTTCGCCCCTCTTGCTGGATCGAGAAGGCGAGGACGTCATGGAGCCAAACGTGTGCAGAACTCGGAGGTGCCGTGCTTTCGGTACTTAGATCGGTCGGACGTGAAGACGTATGACTACATCAACCGCGTTGATATAATGCTTCCACGAATGGTCTACGAGGGTACGTAGACAACACTCTCCCCTCTCGTTGCTATGCATCATCATGATCTTGCGTGTGCGTAGGATTTTTTTTGAAATTACTACGTTCCCCAACAAAAATCGCAGTAGTTCTCCTAGTGCTACCTTAGCCGATATAGCGGAACGTAAGGCACCAAAACATAGGAGCCGGGCAAACCCAACTATTGACCCAAGACATGATTCGGAGCTGATGCATATAATGCTATAAGTTCGGGGTGCCGCACTTGTTAAAGTGTTCGGACTTCTCACACCATATTGAGGGGTAGTAAAGCCCCTGGCGTATTTTGGCCGTACCAAAGTGAACGGGTGCAACATGTCGTTAAGGAACATATATTTGTAAAAAAAGAGTAATGCAAAAATAGATAGAAGCTATGCATTGTTTATTAAAAAGGGCTGCGATCAAAGCAGAACGATACAAATAATGCGATAAGCAAAAGGTTGGACTATTTTAACATGCCCATTCCAGGGGCAGGCTGCGGAATGGTATGCGAAACAGGTATACTGCTCGTGATAGAGACCACCTGGGAGTTTCGTAATGCGGCATGGCTTGTCTGCTTCCCTGGTTCTTGCATCGTTTGTGCGGCAATTGAACTACCGAACAGGCCTTCCGAAGAGTGGAGTCCTGAAAGTAAGAGAAAATTAAAAAACCGGCAACCCTTGGTGTGGTTTAAGCCGTGTTTCGGGCATGCCGTGATGGTGCCCCTCCCCCTATACCCATGGTATTTCTAGAGCGTAGTTATGTACGCGAAGTACTGGTGTCACATTTTTGCGAGGGCTGGGGTTGGGGCCGCATTGCTACGCCTGCTCGGAACGTGCCAGTCGGTCTTGTTGTAGGTTACTCCGGGCGCGCTTGACGGTGTCCGGACGTTTAATGGCCGGACTGGAGAACTGCCTGGAGAGGCTGCTTTGTACTTCCGCTGCAAGGGCCGCCGTGTGCTCCTCCGTTCGGAGGGAGCGTTCGATGTTTCCATTGACCGTAATTACTCCTCGTGGGCCTGGAATCTTGAGCTTAAGGTATGCGTAGTGCGGTACCGCATTGAACTTGGCGAATGCGGTTCGTCCGAGCAGTGCGTGATAGCCACTGCGGAATGGGACTATGTCGAAGATTAAGTCCTCGCTTCGGAAATTATCCGGAGATCCGAAGACCACTTCAAGTGTGACTGGGCCTGTATAGTTGGCCTCTACACCTGGTATTACGCCTTTAAAGGTCGTTTTGGTGGGCTTAATCCTCGAGGGATCTATGCCCATTTTCTGCACTGTATCCTGGTAAAGTAGGTTCAGGCTACTGCCGCCGTCCATAAGGACTCTAGTGAGATGAAATCCGTCAATAATTGGGTCTAGAACCAATGCGGCAAATCCGCCATGACGGGTGCTAGTGGGATGGTCCCTTCGATCAAAGGTGATTAGGCAGGAGGACCATGGGTTGAACTTTGGGGTGACTGGCTCTATCACGTATACGTCCCTTAACGCGCGCTTCCGCTCCCTCTTAGGGATGTGGGTTGCGTATATCATGTTCACCATCCGCACTTGTGGGGGAAAACCCTTCTGTCCACTATTGTTCGGTGGCCGGGGCTCTTCGTCGTCATCGCTATGCAGCCCCTTGTCTGTATTTTCGGCATTTAACTTGCCTGCCTGCTTGAACACCCAACAATCCCTGTTGGTGTGATTGGCTGGCTTTTTGGGGGTGCCATGTATCTGGCACAAGCGGTCGAGTATTCGGTCCAAACTGGACGGGCCCCTAGGATTTATTTTGAATGGCTTTTTCCGCTGACCGGATTTATAGCCTTTGAATCCGGCATTAACTGTCGTATCCTCAGCATTGTCGCCATTAGTGCGGCGCTTCTGCTTGTTGCGACACGACCTGCCACTAATGTCCCTGGTATCCGAATTACCAGGGTTCTTGGTCATATTGTTGCTACGAGCAAGCCAGCTGTCTTCTCCCGCGCAAAAGCGGGTCATGAGTGTCGTGAGTGCTGCCATAGATTTCGGCTTTTCTTGTCCAAGGTGCCGGGCAAGCCACTCGTCATGGATATTGTGCTTGAAGGCTGCTAGGGCCTCAGCGTCCGGACAGTCGACTATTTGATTTTTCTTTGTTAGGAACCGTGTCTAGAATTGCCTGGCCGATTCCTCTGGCTGCTGAATTACGTGGCTTAGGTCATCGGCGTCTGGTGGTCGCACATAAGTGGCCTGGAAATTGTCGAGGAATGCGGCTTTCAGGTCCTCCCAACAACCGATGGATCCTGCTGGCAAGCTGTTAAGCCAATGCCGAGCTGGTCCTTTAAGCTTGAGTGGGAGGTATTTGATGGCCTGGAGATCATCGCCGCGGGCCATGTGGATATGAAGGAGATAATCCTCGATCCATACCGCAGGATCTGTTGTGCCATCATATGATTCGATGTTGACGGGTTTGAAATCCTCGGGGATTTGATGATCCATTACTTCGTCTGTGAAGCATAGTGGGTGTGCGGCGCCTCTGTACTGGGCTATATCACGACGTAGCTCCAATGAGCTTTGTCTACTGTGTTCGGCCCTACCGGATTTGTGTCTGGCGTGACGGTTACCGTCTCGAGTCATGGGGCGCCCACACGATCCGTAGATCGACCTTGTTTGCCTTGCCTTGTCCTCCAACATATCTCGCAGGTCCGGCGCATTTTCCCATGCCTTGGTACGAGGTGCGGCTTGAGTGGAGGGCCGAGAGGCCTCTCTGTCGCGGCCACGAGGTGGCTGGTCGGCCGTATCAAGTGCTGGTGATGTAGGTTTAAGTGCTTCCCCCTCTAATCAGGGTAGCAACCTGCGCTTTGGGTAGCTCTTGGAGTGGCGTCCGAGTTTATGCTCTTCGGCCGCAAGGACTTCAGTCCATCTGTCGACTAGAAAATCTTGATCAGCTCTAATCTGTTGCTGTTTTTTTCTTGAGGCTTCTTGCCGTGGCCATAAGCCTGCATTGAAAACGCTCTTGCTCGGCGGGATCCTCTGGCACGACGAATTCGTCGTCGTCGAGGCTTGCCTCGTCTTCTGAGGGAGGCGTATAATTATCGTCCTCGACCTCTCTGTCTGCCGCTCTCTCATGAGGGCTGGCTTCTCCATCCTCCTGTGCTGAATCTTGCTGGAGGGGATTTTCTTCGGCATTCTCCGGAGTATTATTATCTCCGGTGTTGGAATCACCGTATTTGCTTTGGCGGGATTTTGAGCGGCGCCGCTGACGCCGGCGCTTAGGCTGTTTCTTGGAAGGGTCATCCTCCGCTGTTCCATCGCCATCTCCTTCTTTTGGGGTGTCTACCATGTATATGTCATATGACGAGGTGGCTTTCCAGGGCCTAATAGGTGCTGGTTCTTCACCGTCTCCTGCATCGTTGTCCATACCGTTGATGTCTTCGGAGTCGAAGTCGAGCATGTCGATTAAATCGTCGACAGTGGCTACAAAGTGGGTGGTGGGTGGGCTTTGAATTTCTTCATCGTCCGTATCCCAACCTTGCTGGCCGTAGTCCGGCCAGGGCTCTCCTGATAAAGAGAGAGACTTTAGTGTCTTCAGAATATCGCCGAAAGGCGAGTGCTGAAAGATGTCCGCGGCAGTAAACTCCATGATCGGCGCCCAATCGGATTCGATCGGCAGGGGCGCGGAGGGTTCGGAGTCCGGAGAGGTTTCCGGCTCCTTGGAGTCATGAGTATCGCGGAGTGCGGGGCTGGCGTTCGGCTCGATCTCCGTTGGGATCGCAGCCCCCGAGGCGGTGTCCAACCACCCATCCTCGATCGGCGTAGTTGGCTCCGAATTAAGGGTCGAAGCCGATGCGGGTGCGGCCTCCAGGGCACTGTTCGGCGGCAGAGCTAGCTCATGCTCGTCGTGACAGTGCGGCGCGCTCGACAGTGGCTCGAATCCGTCGAGGATCAAGTCCCCGCGGATGTCAGCCGTGTAGTTTAAACTTCCAAATCTGAGCTGGCGGCCAGGGGCATAGCTTTCAATCTGCTCCAGATGGCCAAGTGAATTGGCCCGCAGTGTGAAGCCGCCGAAGATGAAGATTTGTCCGGGGAGGAAGGTCTCACCCTGGACTGCATTGCTATTAATGATCGTAGGAGCCATCAAGCCTAACGGCGACAACACAGAGGAACTCTCAATGAAAGCACCAATGTCGGTGTCAAAACCGGCGGATCTCGGGTAGGGGGTCCCGAACTGTGCGTCTAGGCCGGATGGTAACAGGAGGTAAGGGACACGAAGTTTTACCCAGGTTCGGGCCCTCTTGATGGAGGTAAAACCCTACGTCCTGCTTGATTAATATTGATGATATGGGTAGTACAAGAGTAGATCTACCACGAGATCGGAGAGGCTAAACCCTAGAAGCTAGCCAATGGTATGATTGTTGTTCTGTATGTTGTCCTACGGACTAAAACCCTCCAGTTTATATAGACACCGAATAGGGTTAGGGTTACACAAAGTCGGTTACAATGGTAGGAGATCTACATATCCGTATCGCCAAGCTTGCCTTCTACGCCAAGGAAAGTCCCTTCCGGACACGGGACGAAGTCTTCAATCTTGTATCTTCATAGTCCAGGAGTCCGGCTGAAGATATAGTCCGGCCATCCGGACACCCCCTAATCTAGGACTCCCTCAACGGCAATAGCAGGTCATGTTGCAACAAGCATAAGCGCCGCATTAACAGCGAAAATACTGAGGATACGGCAGTCAATGCCGGATTCAAAGGCTCTAAACCCGGTCAGCGGAAAAAGCCATTCAAACAAAGTACCCCGGGCCTGTCCAGCTTGGACCATATACTCGATCGCTCGTGTCAAATACACGGCACCCCAGACAAGCCAGCCAATCACACCAACAGGGATTGTTGGGTGTTCAAGCAGGCCGGCAAGTTAATTGCCGAAAACAAGGGCAAGGGGCCGCATAGCGATGACGAGGAGGAGCCCCGGCAGCCGCACACTGGAGGACAGAAGAGGTTTCCCCCACAAGTGCGGACGGTGAATATGATATACGCAACCCACATCCCCAAGAGGGATCGAAAGCGTGCGCTCAGGGACGTATATGCGCCGGAGCCAGTCGCCCCAAAATTCAACTCTTGGTCCTCCTGTCCGATCACGTTCGATCGTAGGGACCATCCCACTAGTATCCGTCATGGCGGATTCACCGCACTGGTCCTAGACCCAATCATCGATGGATTTCACCTCACTTGAGTCCTTATGGACGGTGGCAGTAGCCTGAACCTTCTTTATCAGGACACAGTGCGCAAAATGGGTATAGACCCCTCAAGGATCAAACCCACAAAAACGACCTTTAAGGGCGTCATTCCAGGTGTAGAGGCCCATTGCACAGGCTCAATTACACTGGAAGTGGTCTTCGGATCCCCGGATAACTTTCGAAGCGAAGAGTTAATCTTCGATATAGTCCCGTTCCGCAGTGGTTATCACGCGCTGCTCGGGCGAACCGCATTTACTAGATTCAATGCGGTTCCGCATTATGCATACCTCAAGCTCAAGATGCCAGGACCTCGCGGAGTTATTACAGTCAATGGAAACACAAAGCGCTCTCTCCAAACAGAGGAGCACACCGCGGCCCTCGCAGCAGAAGCGCAAAGCAGCCTCTCAAGGCAATCAACCAGTTCGGCGCTTCAAAGCCCGGACACCTTCAAGCACGCTCGGGGCAATCGGCAAATAGACCGCCTGGCGCGATCTGAGCTCGCGTACCAATACGGCAGCCATCCCAATCCCAACCCAATGGCGATATTCGTGCCACGCGTACATAATTACGCATTAAAAATACCATGGGCATAGGTGGGGAGGGGCCACAACTGCGGCACGCCCCAAAACGCGGTCTAAACCGCACTAGGGGCTTCCCGTTTGGTTATTTTTCTTTTTCTTCCAGGACCTTAATCTCTGGAGACACTGTCCGGCAGCACTATTGCCGAACACATGATGCAGCAACCAAGGAGGTAGACAGCTACGTTATACCACGGAATTCCCAGGTTGATTACAGTAACAAGTGAAATATTCAATTCAATATAATTCCTCAGCTTGCCCTTGGAAGGGACATAGTCCTACTCTTTGCTTATCGCACTATCTGTATCACTCTGCTTTAACGCAATTTTTTAATAAACAATGCATGACATTACGACCATTATTGCATTCTTGTTATATATATATATATGTGTGTGTGTTCATTAATGACGCCTTGCAACCGTACACTCTGGTACGACCAATACACCAGGGGCTTGCGTACCCCACAATGCGGTGTGAAAAGTCCGAACACTTTCACAAGTGCGGCACCCCGAACTTATAGCATTATATGCATCAGCTCCGAATCATGTCTTTGGTCAAATGTTGGGTTTGCCAGGCTCCTATGTTTTGGTACCTTACGTTCCGCTCTATCGGCTAAGGTAGCACTAGGAGAACTACTGCGATTGTGCCCCGGTTCTGCCGGGCTTAGCATCTCAGTAGAGAAAGCTAAAACTAACTATCATGATAAGGCGAGAGACTGGTCGCTGTTCGGCGAGGTTTTTCGAGTCCCTAAAGACTTATGCCGCTTAGGGCGAAGGGCCGGCCCTGTCCGGCTTATAGGCGTGTATCACGCCTATAAGCCGGACAGGGCCGGCCCTCACGCCCCGAATTCGGCCTTTCGAATACGAGGGGCTTCGCCGAAATTTAAAATTATAGAATTCTATGGCTAAGTGAGAGTGATAAAGCATTATTAGTCTGGTTGCCTTGTTCGTTGTGCTGAGCACCTCCCTCGAAGGACCCAAATATGGGAACAAGAGTGCTCAGGTTTATCCTGAACACCCCAGCACTCGTGGCGTGGGGGCAGAAGCCAAGGACTAGCCATCTCTCAGATTGGATAAACAGCCAAACAGAAGGTAATATTTTAAATTCAAACAAGCATTGCATAGCGCATATGAAACAAGTTTTCATAAATACAGGATAAAACGAGCAAGTTTACTCAAATATTGCATCTTTTGAACACTCGTCCGCGATGAGACGGGCACCCGGCAGAACACCCTCGTAGTACATCTCGGGGTGGCGGTGCTCCTTGCCCTCTGGCGGCCCCTCCTTGATCAGCTTCACGGCATCTAGCTTGACCCACTTCAATTTCACACGGGCGAAAGCCCGGCGTGCACCATCAATGCAGACAGATCGCTTGACGACCTCCAGCCTCGGGCAGGCACCCACAAGCCGCCTCACCAGGCCGAAGAAGCTGTTCGGAAGGGCGTCGCCAGGCCACAGCCGGACTATAAAGCTCTTCATGGCCTGATCGGCCGCCTTATGTAGCTCGACCATCTGCTTCAGCTGGTCGCTCATTGGCACCAGATGTTCGGCCTCAACATACTGAGACTAGAACAACTTCTCCGTTGAGCTTCCGTCCTCGGCCTGGTAAAATTGTGCGGCATCGGACACACTGCGGGGCAAATCTGCGAATGCTCTTGAAGAGCTCCGGATCCGGGTAAGTAATCGGTAATTTACTTTTACATGCTTGCTTTGCATATAGAAAGCCTTACCCGCCGCTATCTTCTTCATCGCGTCGATCTCTTGGAGGGCCTTCTCGGCCTCGGCCTTGGCACTCTTTACGCTCTCAAGGGCCGCGGCAAGCTCAGACTCTCGCGTCTTTGAGTCAAGCTCCAACGCCTCGTGCTTCGTCATGAGAGCTTGGAGCTCTTGCTGCACCTCGCCCACCCGATCCTCGTGCTTCTCTTGCTCGGTGCGCTCCTTGGCCGCTTTATCTTCGGCCTTGGTTAGCACTTGCTTCAGGGTCGCCACCTCGGTCGTGGCCCCTGGCAAACATACGATGATCCTGTCATTTTGCAATCGCATCCTTTTTCATATATACATATCTCTACGGGGTACTACTTACCCTTGTTCTCCTAGAGCTACCTCTTAGCTAGGTTGAGCTCTTTCCTGGACCCCTCAAGGTCCTGCTTCAGTACGGCGACCTCCGCGGTCAGTGCGGCGGACGCCAGCAGCGAATCCTGCATATGCATATTGACATACTTATATTGGACTCCTGTGATATTATTTGATCCTCTGTTCGGCTTTTCTTTGGGAACACCGAACAAAGCATTAGGGGCTACTGTCTATGCGGTAATATTTCTACTACATTTTAAAACACTTACTTCGAAGCCTGTTAGAAGGCTGGCACAGGCTTCAGTCAATCCGCTCTTGGCGGACTGAACCTTCTGGATCACCGCACTCATGATAGTGCGGTGCTCCTCGTCTATGGAAGCGCTGTGAAGCGCTTCCAGCAGATTGTCCGGTGGCTCTGGATGGATAGAGGTCACCGGCACAGGCATCTTACCCCTCTTAGAAGGAGGCCGCCTGCCCGAGCCCGGAACTGCTGGAGGGTCCAGCGTGGTGTTTGGCTGAGGGCCGAACTCAGAGCACTCGGGGGCCCCGTCCCCTCGGCTCTCGGAGTCCGGAAGGTCGCCTTGAGGCGCCTCCGGGACTATCTCCCCTTGATCCGGTGCCTCTTGAGACAACACCTCTGCGTCGTCGGCAGGATGAGGGGAGGTGGCGGTCGGGACTGGATCGCTATCCATGTCCGGCGAGCCCAGGGAGCCATCCGATGATACCTCGATATTGGCTCGGGGCGGCCTGCATAATTATGTTCGCCGATTAGGGAAAGCAGTGCAACAAATGAATCCTATGAGTTACTCTGGTATCCGAATACATACGATCTCCCCGGGGGCTTGACCCTGGGCAACCACTCGTCTTCGCCTTCGTCGGCGGCAGGGGAACTGTCCGGAAGGAGAGTCCTTCCCTTCTTGGACCCTCCGACCTCCCCAGTTGGGGCGGCCTTCCTTTTCTTGTCTCCCCCAGTCGATGGGGGAGCATCTTCTTCTTCTTCCTCGTCTTCAGGGAAGAGTGCGCCGCAGAGTCATCGGACGGTGAGTCCGATGACGCCTGGCGTCGGGAACTCTTTCGGGTTCCCTTGGCCTTCTTGGTCTTCTCTGGCACCTTATAAGGGGCCAGAGTCAGCATCTTCGCCAGAAGAGCATCTGCGGGGCCTTCGAGCAAATGAGCCGGACAGTCGATCTGTCTGGCCATCTTCTGCCAGTCCTGTCAAAGGTACGGGAGTTTAGATCCCGCACAGAGTCAATCTATATAAAATAAGTATCCTGTGAAAGGTAAAGTAGCTTACCGCACTGGCTTGGTGCTTCGCGCTGAATCTGCGATCCTCAGTAATAGGGGGGGGGGACCTCGACACTTTTGAACAACACCCTCCAGACGTCTTCATGAGTCGTGTCGAAGAGCCTGTTCAGAGTTAGGTGCTGTGCCGGATTGAACTCCCACAAGTTGAACTCCCGTTATTGGCACGGGAGTATCCGGCGGATGAGCATAACTTGGACTATGTTGACAAGCTTGAGCTTCTTGTCCACCATGTTTTGAATACATGTTTGGAGTCCGGTCAGCTCTTTCGAATTACCCCAGGACAGGCCCTTCTCTTTACAGGAGGTGAGCCGTGTGGGGACACCAGATCGGAACTCGGGGGCCGCTGCCCATGCAGGGTCGCGCGGCTCGGTGATATAGAACCACCCCGATTGCCACCCCTTTATGGTTTCCACAAAGGAGCCCTCAAGCCATGTTATGTTGGGCATCTTGCCCACCATGGCGCCTCTGCACTCCACCTGGCGGCCGCCCACCACCTTCGGCTTGACATTGAAGGTCTTCAGCCATAAGCCGAAGTGGGGCTTGATGCGGAGGAAGGCCTCGCACACGACGATAAATGCCGAGATGTTGAGGACGAAGTTTGGGGCCAGATCGTGGCAATCCAGGCCGTAATAGAACATGAGCCCCCGAACGAATGGATGGAGAGGGAATTCCAGTCCGCGAAGGAAATGGGTGAGGAATACTACCCTCTCATGGGGCCTGGGGGTGGGGATGAGCTGCCCCTCATCTAGGAGCCGGTGCGCGATGTCGTCGGGCAGGTATCCGGCTCTCCTCAGTTTCTTGATGTCTCCCTCCGTGACGGAGGAGACCATCCACTTGCCTCCCGCTCCGAACATGGTTGGAGAAGGTTGAGGTGGAAGTGTGGACTTGGGCGCTAGAGCTCGAGTGTGCGGAAACGATGAGCAAAGGAGGAAGAAGGTGTGGATAGAAAGGTGAATCCTTATCCCTTTATATGGGCGGACGAAACTAAGCGTCCCCACTTGCCTGGTAAAACTCGCTTATCCCCCTAGCGCCGCAATTGATGGCACGGTTGGGTTACCCACGCCTGTCAGGACCCCGATTCCAAGCCACATCGATCTAGCCGGTAACACCTCATATCACTTTGCGGCCTCACGCACGGTATCCCACGGGTGTCGCCTTACCATGGCCCGGGACCGTTTGCGCCTTTTGGCTCACGTATATGATAGTGTCGCTAGCATCCATATGACAGAGAACCCGGGCCGACATGGCTAGTCGTGAACCCAAAGCGGCATAGACCTATGGAGACAGACATACATGAATCACATCGAACATGTCGGTCATCAACGAGTGATTCCGGGCTGTGGCACTGGGCTAACAGGACTCCGGGGATCCCGGGCTGTAGCAGGCTAGGCAGGACTCCGGAAGTCACCGCGTGACATTTCCCCGAAGGGGCAGACATAGGGACGAAGTGAAACACATGCCGGCCAGTCAAGTGTCCTGAACAGTAGTGCTGGGCTAGCAGGACTCCGGTGAACCAGGCTGTAGCGGACTACTATGGCTCGAGGAACACTAGACTACATTTCCCCATAAGAAAGGCTGCCAAGGATAAACAACTAGATTGTCGGATCCCACTCATACCAAGCATTTCAATCATACACACAATATGCCCGATATGAGTACATACAACATGGCATCACAACAAAACTCTACAACTCAAGTACTTTATTTAAAGGCTCCAGAGAGCCATACATAACATGTCATACAGATAGGGGTCACATGACCCGACACTCAAGTCATACAATCGTACAAGCTCATGCGGAAGCAACTAGTCTGAGTACAGACTCTAAAAAGAAAGAAGGCTTCTCGAAGCCTGTCTATCTACATAGGGCCCTCCATGGCCGGGATCACCACCTGGGTGGCTAGTCACTCGTCGACGTCAAGGTCTACATAAAACCCATCGGAGGGGGCAGGGTTGTCGTCTGAAAACAATAAATAAGCAAACATGAGTACAAAGGTACTCAGCAAGTCTTACATCAGAACCTACTATACATGCTTATTCTCAAGAAGGTGGTGGGGTTAATGCAGCAAGCCAGCTTTGACTCTTGGCTAAACTATCCTACGGAACTTCACTAGTAAAATAGTTTTCGCACATGAGTCCACCACTCACCAACACAATACTCCACCGGGGATCCTCCCTCGTCATCCTGCGAGAGGGCCATCCTCGGTACTCACACTTATCTTGAGTCTTTTAGTAGTATCCATTAACTTTTCTATGAACTGTATATGCAACCAAGTAGTCCTTTACCGCGGTCGCGGCTATTCGAATAGTTTTATACCCTGCAGGGGTGTACTTCGTCACACATGTTTCCACCACTTAGCGTCTGCACACGACATGTGCTCGGCAGACTTCAAGCGAAAACCGACGTGGGTGTAGACCACGACCTAACTAACCTCACAAGTCTCTAGTCCAGGTTTATCGCCTATTCAGGTTCCATCCGCAAGCAAATCCGGCCGGGGTGTCCTCAACGGCCCCAAACAATGTGTACAGGGTTCCGAGACGCCAAACGGGCGCCCGGCATACCCGGTCACAGTGTATCTACCGCATCATAGCCCACCCCTAGGGTCAGCGCTACGCACGGCCGCCAACACATGTCCTACAAACACCAAAAACTAGTTGCAACTCCTGGACAGAGGCGAGAGGGGTCAGTAAGTCGAGCGGGGTCATATTTCAGGGCCCAATGTGTGGTAGTAGCTGAATCTTAAATCACGCATACAGATCTCAGTTCTTAGGGACGGTCTCAATGAAACAACCCACCATGTACTCCTACATGGCCTCTCATCGATACCTTTACCAAAACATGTTCAACACATCCCTCACAGTACCGACATAAGCATTTCACTCTAGCCCATCACCCAGATGAACCAGACCTGACACAACTCTAAGCATAGCAGGCATAGCAGGGTAGGAATCACAAAACATGGCTCAATCAACTCCTACACATGCTAGTGGGTTTCATCTAGTTACTGTGGCAATGACAGGTCATGCAGAAGATAAGGGTTCAACTACCGTAGCACACAACAGTTTGAATCGCGTTGTCTTAATGCAGTAAACAAGAGCAGAAGCGAGAACATGGGTTTGTATCGGAATGATCAATGGATGCTTGCCTGATGGAGTGGTAGTGGGATACTGCCCTTCAGTTGGATACTCGTGAATATCCTCGGAGGCAGAACCTACCACGGAGAACACATCGGAGCACAATCAACACATGATGATATGCAACAATATGATGCATGCTATGACATGGCAATATGATTGTGTCTTGGCCTAATGCAAGCTAGAATAGAAAGGGATGAACTCATTTGAATCAAAGATTCAAATATTAGCTCATTAAACATGGCATTTATAGTGTATTACCTTATTCTGCTTAAACAACAAGGTAAACTTGTTTTGTCATGCATGAAACCATTACAGATGGATAGATTGAATTTTTCTGATAATTTTTCATATATAATTTATCTCATTTGGAGCTATGGTTGAATTTCTATGAATTTTTGAAGTTTGAACTATTTTCTGGAATTTCCTGAATAAAAATAATTCCAGAAATTCAATTACTGCGTCAGCAACGCGTCATGCTGACCTCAGCAGGTCAAAGGCGCCAGCCAGGTCAAACCTGACTGGTGGGGCCCACTGGTCAGTGTCTCTGTGCACTAACTACGTTTAGTTAGCCTAATTAACTGGCAAGGCCCACTAGTCAGTGACTATACTAATTAAACTAACCTATTTAGTTAGCACTAACAGGGTAATTAGTCGGGTGGGGCCCGCATGTTGGTGAGAGAGAGGGGGGAGGTCAACCCACGTCAGCAGGTCAACCTCCTCGGTCAGCGGGTCAAAACCTGCCAGCGTTTAGCCGCCAGCGAGGCCAGACGCGGTGGCGCGCTGCGGAAATCGCCCACAGGGCACCATTTGATGCGCGGGGAGCAGCTACGGGTAGCTGGGGACGAACCGCGGCGTTTGGTGGTGGTGGTTGGGCTCGGGGTGGCCAGAAACGACGCCGGCGACGACCTTGGCGGTCGCCGGAGTTCGGGCGTGGTTGAATCCGACGCTACGGGGCACGGCGAGGCGCGGGGAGTGGTGCGTTAGGTTCCTGGGACTGCGCTGAGCACGGTGGTGTGCCTGGCTTCAAGCCACGGTGGCCCTGGCCACGACGGCGACGAGGCACGGCGCCGGCGAGCTTCAGCCGCGGTGGAAATCGAAGCTACAGGGCGCAAACGAGCAAGGGGAAGGTGGGGATCGAAGGAGAAGCTCACGGGGAGTGCAGCAGTGGTCTCAACGGGCTCGGGGAAGAAGTGAGGTCGCCGGCGATCTTGAATGCCCGAGGTTGAAGACGAGGGCGAAGGCGGCGTTGCAGGGCTTCCGGCGAAGCGTGGCTCGGTGGGGAGGACGAGGGAGTCGAGGCGGAGCTGATGGGCTCGTCGGAGGGGCGAGGGGAGGTCTCTGGCGGCGACTACGGCGATCGGCGGCGAGGGGCGCGCCCGGCCATCGCGGGAGAGGATGAGGGAGACGAGGGGGAGAGTGAGAGTGGACGAGAGGGGGTCGAGGGGGTCTCGTGGCGTCTCTGGGCGCCTCCCAGCGTCGGCAGAAGCAGGAGGTGGCCGGCGTGTGGCCGGCGCGCGGCGAGCATGCGCCCCTGCCTCCTGGCGCGAGGTAGGGGGTGACTGGCGCTGGCCAGTCGGCTGGGCCGATGCAGGTAAGGCCCAAGTGGCTTCTTTCTCCTTTTTTTGATTTTTGTTTTCCTTTTCTATTTTTCTGTAGCTTTAGGGCTTTATTAAAAATACCTGGGCACTTACCAAAATCCTGAAAATAATTGTGGGCTCTGTTGGAATTATTCCTAACAGCAAACATTCATTTCCAGAATTATTTGAGCATTTGAATTATTTTATAGCATTTAAATGCCCAAATTCAAATATTTATGATTTAAATCAATGACCTTTTGTTGACCTAGGAAATTATGCACCAATTTTCCCAGAGGTTCTAACCCAAGGCAAAGAGGGTGAACATTTTAGAAGGGCATTTCAGGTTCATTGAAATTATTTTTAGTAAACCCTAGTTGATTTCAAGAGGGGTGCTGGGGGTTCTGCCTTTTCCATTTCAAGTTTCTGATGAAAAGTAAACATGATGCACACTCTAATGCATGGACTAGCTAGGGTGTGACAACTCACCCCCACTCAAAAGAATCTCGTCCCGAGATTTAGGATCCTCTGGAAAGAAGGTGGGGTACTCGAGTCGAAGACGATCCTCCCTTTCCCAAGTGACCATTGAAGCCTGGTTCAGGGGCTAGTCAGGGAGTCCTGGATTAGGGGGTCTCCGGACAGCCGGACTATCTCCATTAGCCGGACTGTTAGACTATGAAGATACATGATTGAAGACTTCGTCTCATGTCCGGATGGGACTCTACTTGGCGTGGAAGGCAAGCTAGGCAATACGTGTATGGATATCTCCTCCTTTGTAACCGACCTTGTGTAACCCTAACCCTCTCTGGTGTCTATATAAACCGAAGGGTTTTAGTCCGTAGGACAACAATCATACCATAGGCTAGCTTCTAGGGTTTAGCCTCTCTGATCTCGTGGTAGATCTACTCTTGTACTACCCATATCATCAATATTAATCAAGCAGGACGTAGGGTTTTACCTCCATCAAGAGGGCCCGAACATGGGTAAAACATCGTGTCCCCTGCCTCCTGTTACCATCCGGCCTAGACGCACAGTTCAGAACCCCCTACCCGAGATCCGCTGGTTTTGACACCGACACTCTTCATCATGGACGAACAAACAAGTACACTTTTATGCATAAGGGTGAGTTCTATTCTATTTTTCCCAAGGATGCAAAGAATATAAAGTGTACCATTGAGGTGTTCAATAAAAAATATGCAAGGAATAGGTTTAAACCGAGGACGGTTTCCTTTCAAGGAAGGGAGGATGGTGTGACCCCAAATGATGTCGTTAAAAATATTATTAGTAAGGTGAACCAGAGAAATACTGAATAATATATAGTTCTTGCCAGACGCTATGAGAAAAAGAAACAAGCTATTGGTGCACATTGCAGCAAGACGGTAACACATATTTCCATTGGACATGTTCCTGTCCAACTTGTTGCACCGGAGGACGTTGAGCCACGATTCAGAACTCCATGCAGGCAAATACGTCTACGTGAGCATACAAGGAAGTAGTACTAGTTTGTTTGTCTTTTTGTGATCAAGTGTGCTGTATTTTTAAATTAGTTAATTAGTGATTCAATAAGATAGAGGAAGGAGAAAGTTGGATTAGTACTAGTAGCAGTACATGGCTATGTTCAGGTTTGAGTCCAACTAGTATTCGGTCCACAATAGGAGTCCAGGACGGTGTACCTGGTGCCTGCGTGCACTATTAATAGGGCCAGCCGGCCGTGTATCTAAGTCAGTTTGGAATGCGTTTGTTAAACCGGAAACTCGCCATGTTTCGGCGGCCAAGTTCTGCGTCTTTTTGTTGAGAATCCAGTTAGGGTTTGTGTTCTTGGAGAGGAGATCAGACGGGCCAACCTCTAATTTGCTGCCGATTCTTGTTGAATCGCCAACGCACTTCTTCTGCTCGAGGATGTACGTGTAGTTCTGGCTGGTTTGCGTCTACATGATTGTAAGCTTGCTGTTTTCTTTTCCTATTATTTGGTGTACACTGGAGATTGGACTTGGAGTTGCTGAGTTTGTACTGTAAAAGATTTGGGAAAAAGCGTTCGCGCCATCGATTTTCTGTCGAGGGTCGCATCACACGTCTGCAGCTTGCACCAATTGCATGTCACTTGCTTCGATCGCATTTGTCGTAGGCTCTAACATTGCTAGGCCAGGGGTAGGATGCGTCTCCATGCATGCCAAAGTCTCCATCCCCTGTCCCAGCAGTGTAGGCAGCATCATGGGAGTGGTGGTCACCTTCTGATCATGGGAGACTGCCTCGGTCCTGGGCTGGTTTGCTTCCAAATTTGATGCAAGGATCGTCTCCGCAGCACCAGAAAACCCAATATCACCTCCCGTCTCATGATTCCCGCCAAGGGCCCCACCCTGGTCCAATAAAGAAGAGCCGACCGGCCTGCCCACGTTGGACTGCGCGCCTGCCTCCACCCAGGGTGCCGTGTCGCTTTCCTCCGCGGGCCCCACCGAGCCAGAAAGTTCACTAGGCCTTGTCTTGGGATCCACAACGACCGTGGCCCCCGCCATAGCCGAATCCGCTGCCTGGGGTCCATCAGGCTCAGTCCGTGTGGTTGGTTCGCCTGATCCGCTGGTGCCCAATCCAATTCGCAAAGTATCTGATGGATCCACGACATTATCCATGATTGGCGAGACATCCGTTCCATCCTTCCCATCCAGGGTCCTCATCGGTCCCACCATGTGCTGCTGCTCACCCACCACACTCGTTCCAGCCTGCTCTTCCAGGGCCCTCTCTGGTCTCACCCCTATGTTGCGGTGCCTCCATCGCGGGCGTAGGGGCGCGCTGGGCCCCCACATCAGCTCCCAGCGGCCTCACCTGCTCCGCAACACGGCAGTTGTTCTGAACATTGAGCCGGTCAACAGCCGATTTCCTGGTAGTCAGCCTGTCCCACACCTGCCTATCTGGCGCCCACTGGCTGACGACATGCGTAGGGTCCATCGGTGGGAGGCGCCAGTCCGAGCGAGACCGCGCCGAACCACCGTGCCCGCCGCCGCCATTGCTGCCATGGCCACCGCTCCTCGAGTCGTGGACTCCAAATTGCCACACTAGCTGGCGCGGCCTAGAACTGCCGCCACCTCCACCGCCAAAACCATCATCTGAGTCAGGGATTCCGCTCTGACCACTGTCCAAAGACTCGCCGAGGAACAACGGCTCCCCCTGCATCTCTGAAATCTGCCACTGCATCGACATGAATGAGAACCTTGTACTGCAGCAATGGCGGCGGGATCTCAAGACTTGGCTCAGGCACTGCAAGCCAGCGAAGCGACGGGATCTCCTCCGGATTGGCCGTCCACGCAGTGAGCTTGAAGGACGACAGGTCTGTCCTCGAGCCGGTTTCCGGCGCCACCGAATCAACTTTGCACGACAATCCCAACAACTCCTCCGCTATTTCCCGCTCCCAGGCATGAGACGGTATTCCTTCCATCTCAATCCACACCTTGTATCCCATGACCGAGTGAACTGCCTGTGATTGCCGATTCCATGGCCGAAAGAACAACCGATCACCATGGAGGTCCACCGATTTCTGAGGATAAGAGTTCTTTCCCCCGCTCCCTCCCTAGGTGGGTGACACCACGGGCCCGCCTCGTCTGGCCGCCATTTCAGTGGGGGGGGGGGGGTCTCATGCGAATATATCACCGCCGTTCTCTCCCTCCCTCACCTCCAGCTTGTTGCTCGGGGCAGTCGGCTCGATCGTAATAGTCGATTTTCGAAACCGGCTCGTGCGGAAGACTTTGTTGTCTTGAAGCGAGCTTCACCGTTGAAGGTTGGCGGCCGCGCTCTTCCTCCTTGACGAAGATGGAGGTGCCGGTAACTGGGGGGCACTCGGATGATCCCCAACCGACATGCCACATAGACTCGATGTAGTACACTACGACGAGTTGTTTCATCTGCTCGAAAAGTAGCACGGTTTGTGATATGGTGCTCCTCCAGTTCTAGGTTTGATGGTTTGTCCCTCTCTTTCCGATGGTGCTACACTTGCGGTGGTGACCGACAGGAGATAATCCTGCAAGGCAGGTAATATGGAGTCAATTGTAATTTGTCATTTTTTGGTAGTCCTTTGTGCAAAGTTTCATGACATTGGTGTTCTTGATTGATGTCTCATGTGGGTTTCACATCTTTGTGTGTTGTAATCTCTATGATTAATGAAACGTGTGGATGCTATTTTTAAAAAGTTGAGTACCATATGTTATGGCCCGCAAAAAAAGAGTGTCATATGTTATGTATGGACAAACTCCACTAGCAAGCATTAGTACCTAGTTTTTGCCCTCCCCCCGATAGGTTGAAAATTAAAATTATTGTACCCCTTAGATTCGCTTAATTAGTCTTATCCGAACATGAGAGCCTATTCTTTTCCGGAGCTGCTAAAAATCAGTCGAAGTCTCAGTCGACCGTGCAGCCGTTCGATCTCGTGTTGCTTGTAGATTCACGCTGGCTCTCTTTTGTCTTTGTTTCGGCCTATGTGTGTCACGGACCGGCCCATTTTGCTTTTTTTTTGTTGGAGCAATTTTTCTAGCATGATCATCTCGTGTTTCTTTTTGTGGGCTGGGGCAGGTGAAGAGGACGTGGCAGCCCCGTGGTAATTAAGAGGAGGGGAGAGGGATAGGCACCCTAGGTAATTAAGAGGAGGGGATTGTTAGTCTTCAGTCCATTTCATCCTCTGTCTCTCTCTATCCTTTCTCTGTGAAAATCTGAAAGATCTCTGAAGCGAATCGAAGAGAAATCGCTATGCTCCTCCACAGCCAACTAGAGGATGAGCGACCCTGCTGATGGAGTAAGTGCAATTCCATCTTTTCTTTTTCTTTTTTGTTTGTTAGTTGGTGAGATGCATTAGATCCGAGTGGATTTTTTGTGTCCCATTGTTTGGATCAAGTCCAGATTTGAAGCATAGAATTGTCCTTTTTTTATTCAACAAGGGGTGGTAATGTAGTGCGTATATATGAGGGGATTTGAGTCCAGATTAGTAGCCTTGAAGCATACAGTGGCTAGTCCATTTTTTGTTTGTACGCTTCTTGTTTCAGACGTCAAGGTCTCAAGAAGGGTTCTCTCGTATCCCCTAATTTGGACTTCAGACGTCTAGATCTATTACTGATCCATCACCTAGCGAGAGGTTCAGTCCCTTTTTGTGTCCAGGTTAGTAGTGAAGGAAATATGCCGTAGAGGCAATAATAAAGTTATTATTTATTTCCTTATATCATGATAAATGTTTATTATTCATGCTAGAATTGTATTAACCGGAAACATAATACATGTGTGAATACATAGACAAACAGAGTGTCACTAGTATGCCTCTACTTGACTAGCTCGTTGATCAAAGATGGTTATGTTTCCTAGCCATATACATGAGTTGTCATTTGATTAACGGGATCACATCATTAGGATAATGATGTGATTGACTTGACCCATTCCGTTAGCTTAGTACTTGATCGTTTAGTATCTTGCTCTTGCTTTCTTCATGACTTATACATGTTCCTATGACTATGAGATTATGCAACTCCCGTTTATCGGAGGAACACTTTGTGTGCTACCAAATGTCACAACGTAAATGGGTGATTATAAAGGTGCTCTACAGGTGTCTCCGAAGGTACTTGTTGAGTTGGCGTATTTCGAGATTAGGATTTGTCACTCCGATTGTCGGAGAGGTATCTCTGGGCCCTCTCGGTAATGCACATCACTATAAGCCTTGCAAGCATTGTAACTAATGAGTTAGTTGCGGGAAGATGCATTACAGAACGAGTAAAGAGACTTGCCGGTAACGAGATTGAACTAGGTATTGAGATACCGACGATCGAATCCCGGGCAAGTAACAAACCGATGACAAAGGGAACAACGTATGTTGTTATGTGATACGTCTCCAACGTATCTATAATTTTTGATTGCTCCATCCTATATTATCTACTGTTTTGGACATTGTTGGGCTTTATTATCCACTTTTATATTATTTTTGGGACTAACCTATTAACCGGAGGCCCAACCCAGAATTGTTGTTTTTTGCCTGTTATAGGGTTTCGAAGAAAAGGGATATCAAACGGAGTCCAAACGGAATGAAACCTTCAGGAACGTGACTTTCTCAATGAACAAGACCCAGGAGACTTGGGCCCTACATCAAGACACAAAAGAGGAGGCCACGAGGTAGGGGGGTGCACCTACCCCCCCCCCCCAGGCGCGCCCTCCACCCTCGTGGGCCCCCTGTTGCTCCACCGATGTACTCCTTCCTCCTATATATACCTACGTACCCCCAAACGACAAGAGATGGAGCCAGCCAAAACCCTAATTCCACTGCCACAACTTTCTATATCCACAATATCCCATCTTGGGGCCTATTCTGGAGCTCCGCCGGAGGGGGCATCGATCACGGAGGGCTTCTACATCAACACCATAGCCCCTCCGATGAAGTGTGAGTAGTTTGCCGCAGACCTTCGGGTCCATAGTTATTAGCTAGATGACTTCTTCTCTCTTTTTGGATCTCAATACAATGTTCTCCCCCTCTCTTGTGGAGAACTATTCGATGTAATCTTCTTTTTGCGTTGTGTTTGTTGAGACCGATGAATTGTGGGTTTATGATCAAGTCTATCTACGAACAATATTTGAATCTTCTCTGAATTCTTTTATGTATGATTAGTTATCTTTGCAAGTCTCTTCGAATTATCAGTTTGGTTTGGCCTACAAGATTGATCTTTCTTGCAATGGGAGAAGTTCTTAGCTTTGGGTTCAATCTTGCGGTGTCCTTTCCCAGTTATAGTAGGGGCAACAAGGCACGTATTGTATTGTTGCCATCGAGGATAACAAGATGGGGTTTTCATCATATTGCATGAGTTTATCCCTCTACATCATGTCATCTTGCTTAAAGCATTACTCTATTCTTATGAACTTAATACTCTAGATGCATGCTGGATAGCGGTCGATGAGTGGAGTAATCGTAGTAGATGCAGGCAGGAGTCGGTCTACTTGTCTCGGACGTGATGCCTATATACATTATCATACCTAGATATTCTCATAAGTATGCTCAATTCTGTCAATTGCTCAACTGTAATTTGTTCACCCACCGTAGAATACTTATGCTCTCAAGAGAAGCCACTAGTGAAACCTATGGCCCCCGGGTCTATCTTCGTCATATTAATCTCCTACTACTTAGTTATTTCCTTCGCTTTTTTACTTTTCCTTAATTTTACTTTGCATCTTTATCACAAAAATACCAAAAATATTATTTTATCATATCTATCAGATCTCACTCTCGTAAGTGGCCGTGTAGGGATTGACAACCCCTATTCACGTTGGTTGCGAGGATTTATTTGTTTTGTGCAGGTACGAGGGACTCGCGCGTAGCCTCCGACTGGATTGATACCTTGGTTCTCAAAAACTGAGGGAAATACTTACGCTACTTTGCTACATCATCCCTTCCTCTTTGGGGAAAACCAACGCAGTGCTCAAGAGGTAGCAAGAAGGATTTCTGGCGCCGTTGCCGGGGAGGTCTACGCAAAAGTCAACATACCAAGTACCCATCACATAAGCTTATCTCCCACATTACATTATTTGCCTCTCGTTTTCCTCTCTCCCACTTCACCCTTGCCGTTTTATTCGCCCTCTCTCTCTATCCTCCTTCTCTTTCCCGTTTGCCTCTTTTTGCCCGCTTGCTTTTTGTTTGCTTCTGTGTTAATTTGCTTGCTTGTCACAATGGCTCTACCTAAATTTGGTGATCTTCACCTTAAAAGATTAGACGAGATCGAAAGCAATGTTAGGAGCTTTATGGTTTTGCAATTTGAACATAATAGTTTCTTTAGAAACGAGCTTAAGGAACAAAAAAGTTTTATGAGTTTTATGAATAAAGAGCTTGATGATATGTCTAAAGAATTTGATGGTTTGATATCCCAAATTGCTCGTCTTGAGAAGTTGACCGCTGAAATTTTTGATAAGCAAGCCACCTTAGTTAATAGGATGGCCGCTAAACCGGATTGCTATGAAAATAAAGATGAAGATCTAAAAGGTATTGATGTGTCTCCTATTAAATCTTTGTTTTACAATATGAATCTTGATAATTATGGGACTGAATATTATGCACCTTTACCTAGAAGGCATTCCAAGAATTCGGAATTTTTTTATCTTAATGCTAAAATTGATAAAAGTGGGATTGAAGAAATTAAAACCCTAGATGTTGCTAAACCCACTATTATGGATTTCAAGGAATTTAACTATGAAAATTTCTCTTTGATTGATTGTATTTCCTTGTTACAATTCGTGCTAAATTCTCCTCATGCTTATAGTCCAAAATAAAGCGTTTACTAAACATATCGTTGATGCCTTGATGCAATCTTATGAAGAAAAACTTGAATTGGAAGTTTCTATCCCTATAAAGCTTTATGATGAGTGGGAACCAACTATTAAAATTAAAATTAAAGATCGTGAATGCTATGCTTTATGTGATTTGGGTGCTAGTGTTTCCATGATTCCAAAGACTTTGTGTGATTTGTTAGGTTTCCGTGATTTTGATGATTGCTCTTTAAACTTGCACCTTGTGGATTCCACTATTAAGAAACCTATGGGAAGAATTAATGATGTTCTTATTTTTGCAAATAGGAATTATGTGCCCGTAGATTTTATTGTTCTTGACATAGATTGCAATCCTTCATGTCCTATTATTCTTGGTAGACCTTTCCTTGGAACGATTGGTGCAATTATTGATATGAAGGAAGGAAATATTAGATTACAATTTCCATTAAGGGAAGGCATGGAACACTTTCCTAGAAAGAAAATTAAATTACCTTATGAATCTATTATGAGAGCCACTTATGGATTGTCTACCAAAGATGGCAATACCTAGATCCATCCTTGCTTGTTATGCATAGCTAGGGGCGTTAAACGATAGCGCTTGTTGGGAGGCAACCCAATTTTATTTTTATTCCTTGCTTTTTGTTCATTTTTAGTAATAAATAATTTATCTAGCCTCTGTTTTTGTTGTGTTTTTTGTGTTTAATTAGTGTTTGTGCCAAGTAGAACCGTTGGGAAGACTTGGGGAAAGTCTTGTTAAACTTGCTGTAAAAACAGAAACTTTACCGCTCACGAGAACTGCTGCCATTTTTATTTTTAAAGTGCTATTTATTTAAATCTTTTTGCAGATGATTAATAGATAAATTCCTTACGTCCGGAAAGTTATTTTAGAATTTTTGGGGTTCCAGATCTTGCGCTAGCTACTGATTACTACAGACTGTTATGTTTTTGACAGATTCTGTTTTTCGTGTGTTGTTTGCCTATTTTGATGAATCTATGGCTAGTAAAATAGTTTGTAAACCATAGAGAAGTTTGCATACAGTAGGTATAGCACCAATATAAATAAATAATGAGTTCATTAGAGTACCTTGAAGTGGTCTTTTGTTTTCTTTCGCTAACGGAGCTCACGAGATTTTCCACTTTAAGTTTTGTGTTGTGAAGTTTTCAAGTTTTGGGTAAAGATTTGATGGATTATGGAACAAGGAGTGGCAAGAGCCTAAGCTTGGGGATGCCCATGGAACCCCCAAGATAATCTAAGGACACCTAAAAGCCAAAGCTTGGGGATGCCCTGGAAGGCATCCCCTCTTTCGTCTACTTCTATCGGTAACTTTACTTGGAGCTATATTTTTATTCACCACATGATATGTGTTTTGCTTGGGGCGTATTGTATGATTTGAGTCTTTACTTTTTAGTTTACCACAATCATCCTTTCTATAGACACCTTTTGAGAGAGCCATACATGATTTGAAATTTGTTAGAATACTCTATGTGCTTCTCTTATATCTTTTGAGTTATATAGTTTTGCTCTAGTACTTCACTTATATCTTTTAGAGCATGGTGGTGGATTTGTTTTATAGAAACTAGTGATCTCTCATGCTTCACTTAGATTATTTTGAGAGTCTTAAATAGCGAGGTAATTTGCTTAAAATCCTAATAGGCTAGGTATTCAAGATTAGTAAAATTTTCTTATGAGTGTTTTGAATACTAAGAGATGTTTGATGCTTGATGATTGTTTTGAGATATGGAGGTAATAATATCAAAGTCGTGCTAGTTGAATATTTGTGAAATTGAGAAATGCTTGTGTTGAAGTTTGCAAGTCCCTTAGCATGCACGTATGGTAAACGTTATGTAACAAATTTGAAACATGAGGTGTTATTTGATTGTCCTCCTTATGAGTGGCGGTTAGGGACGAGCGATGGTCTTTTCCTACCAATCTATCCCCCTAGGAGCATGCGCGTAGTGCCGAGGTTTTTGATGACTTGTAGATTTTTTCAATAAGTATGTGAGTTCTTTATGACTAATGTTGAGTCCGTGGATTATACACACTCTCACCCTTCCATCCTTGCTAGCCTCTTCGGTACCGTGCATTGCCCTTTCTCACATTGAGAGTTGGCGCAAACTTCGCCGGTGCATCCAAACCCCGTGATATGATATGCTCTTTCACACATAAACCTCCTTATATCTTCCTTAAAACAGCCACCATACCTACCTATTATGACATTTCCATAGCCATTCCGAGATATATTGCCATGCAACTTTCCATCATTCCGTTTATCATGACACATTCATCATTGTCATATTGCTTAGCATGATCATGTAGTTCACATAGAATTTGTGGCAAATCCACCATTCATAATTCTTTCATACATGTCACTCTTGGTCCATTGCATATCCCGGTACACCACCGGAGGCATTCATATAGAGTCACCTTTTGTTCTAGTATCGAGTTGTAATCATTGAGTTGTAAATAAATAGAAGTGTGATGATCATCATTTTTTAGAACATTGTCCCAAGTGAGGAATATAAAAAAAAGGCCATAAAAAAGAGAAGGCCCAAAAAATGAGAGAAAAAGAGAGAAGGGACAATGTTACTATCCTTTGCCACACTTGTGCTTCAAAGTAGCACCGTAATCTTCATGATAGGGAGTCTCTCGTTTTGTCACTTTCATATACTAGTGGGAATTTTCATTATAGAACTTGGCTTGTATATTCCAACAATGGGACTCCTCAAGTGCCCTAGGTCTTCGTGAGAAAGCAAGTTGGATGCACACCCACTTAGTTTCTTTTGTTGAGCTTTCATACATTTATAGCTCTAGTGCATCCGTTGCATGGCAATCCCTACTCCTTCCATTAACATCAATCGGTGGGCATCTCCATAGCCCATTGATTAGCCTCGTTGATGTGAGACTTTCTCCTTTTTTGTCTTCTCCACATAACCCCCCTCATTATATTCTATTCCACCCATAGTGCTATGTCCATGGCTCGCGCTCATATATTGCGTGAAAGTTTATAGGTTTGAGATTACTAAAGTACGAAACAATTGCTTCATCGGGGTTGTGCATGATGAGAGCATTCTTGTGTGATGAAAATGAAACATGACTAAACTATATGATTTTGTAGGGATGAACTTTCTTTGGCCATCTTATTTTGAGAAGACATAATTGCTTAGTTAGTATGCTTGAAGTATTATTATCTTTATGTCAATATGAACTTTTGTCTTGAATCTTTCGGATCTGAATATTCATACCACAATTAAGAAGAATTACATTAATTATGCCAAGTAGCACTCCACATCAAAAATTCCGTTTTCATCATTTACCTACTCGAGGACGAGCAGGAATTAAGCTTGGGGATGCTTGATACGTCTCCAACGTATCTATAATTTTTGATTGCTCCATGCTATATTATCTACTGTTTTGGACATTATTGGGCTTTATTATCCACTTTTATATTATTTTTGGGACTAACCTATCAACCGGAGGCCCAGCCCAGAATTGCTGTTTTTTGCCTGTTTTCGGGTTTCGAAGAAAAGGAATATCAAACGGAGTCCAAACGGAATGAAACCTTCGGGAACGTGATTTTCTCAACGAACAAGACCCAGGAGACTTGGACCCTACGTCAAGACACAAAAGAGGAGGCCACGAGGTAGGGGGCGCGCCTACCCCCCAGGCGCGCCCTCCACCCTCGTGGGCCCCCTGTTGCTCCACCGACATACTCCTTCATCCTATATATACCTACGTACCCCCAAACGACCAAAGATGGAGCCAAAACCCTAATTCCACCGCCGCAACTTTCTGTATCCATGAGATCCCATCTTGGGGCCTGTTCTGGAGCTCCGCCGAAGGGGCATTGATCACGGAGGGCTTCTACATCAACACCATAGCCCCTCTGATGAAGTGTGAGTTGTTTACCTCAGGCCTACGGGTCCATAGTGATTAGATAGATGGCTTCTTCTCTCTTTTTGGATCTCAATACAATGTTCTCCCCCTCTCTTGTGGAGAACTATTCGATGTAATCTTCTTTTTGCGGTGTGTTTGTTGAGACCGATGAATTGTGGGTTTATGATCAAGTCTATCTATGAAAAATATTTGAATCTTCTCTGAATTCTTTTATGTATGATTTGTTATCTTTGCAAGTCTATTCGAATTATCAGTTTGGTTTCGCCTACTAGATTGATCTTTCTTGCAATGGGAGAAGTGCTTAGCTTTGGGTTCAATCTTGCGGTGTCCTTTCCCAGTGACAGTAGGGGCAGCAAGGCACGTATTGTATTGTTTCCATCGAGGATAACAAGATGGGGTTTTCATCATATTGCATGAGTTTATCCCTCTACATCATGTCATCTTGCTTAAGGCGTTACTCTGTTTTTAACTTAATACTCTAGATGCATGCTGGATAGCGGTCGATGAGTGGAGTAATAGTAGTAGATGCAGGCAGGAGTCGGTCTACTTGTCTCGGACGTGATGCCTTATACATGACCATACCTAGATATTCTCATAACTATGCTCAATTCTGTCAATTGCTCAACAGTAATTTGTTCACCCACCGTAGAATACTTATGTTCTCGAGAGAAGCCACTAGTGAAACCTATGGCCCCTGGGTCTATCTTCATCATATTAATCTCCTACTACTTAGTTATTTCCTTTGCTTTTTACTTTGCCTTTATTTTACTTTGCATCTTTATCACAAAAATACCAAAAATATTATCTTATCATATCTATCTGATCTCACTCTCATAAGTGGCCGTGTAGGGATTGACAACCCCTATTCGCGTTGGTTGCGAGGATCTATTTGTTTTGTGCAGGTATGAGGGACTTGCACGTAGCCTCCTACTAGATTGATACCTTGGTTCTCAAAAACTGAGGGAAATACTTACGCAACTTTGCTGCATCATCCCTTCCTGTTTGGGGAAAACCAACGCAGTGCTCAAGAGGTAACATTATGTGGGTTGACCGATAAAGATCTTCGTAGAATATGTGGGAGCCAATATGAACATCCAGGTTCTGGTATTGGTTATTGACCGGAGACGTGTCTCGGTCATGTCTACATAGTTGTCGAACTCATAGGGTCCGCACGCTTAAAGTTTGGTGACAATCGGTATTATGAGTTTTTGTGTTTTGATGTACCGAAGGTAGTTCGGAGTCCAGGATACGATCACGGACATGACGAGGAGTCTCGAAATGGTCGAGACGTAAAGATCGATATATTGGACGACTATATTCGGACACCGGAAGTGTTCCGGGTGATTTCGAAGAAAACCGGAGTGCTAGAGGGTTACCGGACCCCCCCCCCCCCCCCCCCGGAGAAGTAATGGGCCTTATGGGCCTTAGTGGAGAGAGAGAGGGCTGGCCTAGGGCAGGCCATGAGCCCCTCCCCGTCTGGTCCGAATTGGACTAGGAGAGGGGGGCGGCGCCCCCCTTTCCTTCTCCCTCCCCCCATCCTTTCCCCTCCTTGTAGGAGTAGGAAAGAGGGGAGTCCTACTCCTACTAGGAGGAGGACTCCTTCTCCTGGCGCGCCATAGAGGGTCGGCCGGCCTCCCCCCTTGTTCCTTTATATACGGGGGCAGGGGGCACCTCTAGACACACAAGTTGATCGGTTGATCTATTCCAGCCGTGTGCAGTGCCCCCCTCCATCATATTCCACCTCGGTTATATTGTAGCGGTGCTTAGGTGAAGCCCTGCGTCGGTAGCATCATCATCACTGTCACCACACCGTCGTGCTGACGAAACTCCCCTGCGAAGCTTTGCTGGATCAGAGCTCGCGGGACATCATCGAGTTGAACGTGTGCAGAACTCAGAGGTGCCTTGCGTTCGGTACTTGGATCGGTCGGATCGTGAAGGCGTACGACTACATCAACCGTGTTGTGCTAACGCTTCCGCATTCGGCCTATGAGGGTACATGGACACACTCTCCCCTCTCGTTGCTATGCATCACCATGATCATGTGTGTGCATAGGATTTTTTTTGAAATTACTACGTTCCCCAACAGTGGCATCCGAGCCTGGTTTTATGTGTAGATGTTATATGCACGAGTAGAACGCAAGTGAGTTGTGGGCGATACAAGTCATACTGCTTACCTGCATGTCATACTTTGGTTCGGCGATATTGTTGGATGAAGCGGCCCGGACCGACATTACGCATACGCTTACGCGAGACTAGTTCTACCAATGTGCTTTGCACATATAGGTGGCTGGCGGGTGTCAGTTTCTCCAACTTTAGTTGAACCGAGTGTGGCTACGCTCGGTCCTTGAGAAGGTTAAAACAACACTAACTTGACGAACTATCGTTGTGGTTTTGATGCATAGGTAAGAACAGTTCTTGCTCAGCCCGTAGCACCCACGTAAAACTTGCAACAACAAAGTAGAGGACGTCTAACTTGTTTTTGCAGGGCATGTTGTCATATGATATGGTCAAGACATGATGCTATATTTAATGTATGAGATGATCATGTTTTGTAACGGAGTTATCGGCAACTGGCAGGAGCCATATGGATGATATGGTTGTTGCTTTATTGTATGCAATGCAATTGCCCTGTAATTGCTTTACTTTATCACTAAGTGGTAGCGACAGTCGTAGAATCAATAGTTGGCGAGATGACAAGGATGCTACGATGGAGATCAAGGTGTCGCGCCGGTAACAATGGTGATCATGACGGTGCTTTGGAGATGGAGATAAAAAACACAAGATGATGATGGCCATATCTTATCACTTATATTGATTGCATGTGATGTTTATCTTTTATGCATCTTATTTTGCTTTGATTGATGGTAGCATTATAAGATGATCTCTCACTAAATTTCAAGATAAAAGTGTTCTCCCTGAGTATGCACCATTGCCAAAGTTCGTCGTGCCAAGACACCACGTGATGATCGGGTGTGATAAGCTCTACGTTCATCTACAACGGGTGCAAGCCAGTTTTGCACACGCAAAATACTCGGGTTAAACTTGACGATCCTAGCATATGCAGATATGGCCTCGGAACATTGAGACCGAAAGGTCGAGCATGAATCATATAGTAGATATGATCAACATAGTGATGTTCACCATTGAAAACTACTCCATCTCACGTGATGATCGGATATGGTTTAGTTGATTTGGATCACGTGATCACTTAGATGATTAGAGGGATGTCTATCTAAGTGGGAGTTCTTAAGTAATATGATTAATTGAACTTAAATTTATCATGAACTTAGTACCTGACAGTATTTTTCTTGTCTTTGTTGATTGTAGATAGATGGCTCGTGCTATTGTTCCATTGAATTTTAACGTGTTCCTTGAGAAAGCAAAGTTGAAACATGATGGTAGCAATTACACGGACTAGGTCCGTAACTTGAGGATTATCCTCATTGCTGCATAGAAGAATTACGTCCTGGAAGCACCACTGGGTGACAGGCCTGTTGCAGATGCTGCTGATGACGTTAAGAACGTTTGGCAGAGTAATGCTGATGACTACTCGATAGTTTAGTGTGCCATGCTTTACGGCTTAGAACCGGGACTTCAATGACGTTTTGAATGTCATGGAGCATATGAGATGTTCCAGGAGTTGAAGTTAATATTTCAAGCAAATGCCCGGATTGAGAGATATGAAGTCTCCAATAAGTTCTATAGCTGCAGGATGGAGGAGAATAGTTCTGTCAATGAACATATACTCAAAATGTCTAGGTATCATAATCACTTGACTCAACTGGGAGTTAATCTTTCTATTGATAGTGTCATTGACAGAGTTCTTCAATCACTGCCACCAAGCTACAAAAGCTTCGTGATGAACTATAATATGCAAGGGATGAACAAGACAATTCCCGAGCTCTTCGCAATGCTAAAGATAGCGGAGGTAGAAATCAAGAAGGAGCATCAAGTGTTGATGGTCAACAAGACCACCAGTTTCAAGAAAAAAGGCAAAGGGAAGAAGAAGGGGAACTTCAAGAAGAAGAACAAACAAGTTGCTGCTTAAGAGAAGAAACCCAAGTCTGGACCTAAGCCTGAGACTGAGTGCTTCTACTGCAAACAAACTGGTCACTGGAAGCGGAACCGCCCCAAGTATTTGGCGGATAAGAAGGATGGCAAGGTGAACAAAGGTATATGTGATATACATGTTATTGATGTGTACCTTACCAGAGCTCGCAGTAGCACCTGGGTATTTGATATAGGTTTTGTTGCTAATATTTGCAACTCGAAACAGGGACTACGGATTAAGCGAAGACTGGCTAAGGACGAGGTGACGATGCACGTGGGAAATGGTTCCAAAGTCAATGTGATCACCGTCGGCACGCTACCTCTACATCTACCTTCGGTATTAGTTTTAGACCTAAATAATTGTTATTTGGTGCCAACGTTAAGCATGAACATTATATCTGGATCTTGTTTGATGCGAGACGGTTATTCATTTAAATTTGAGAATGATGGTTGTTCTATTTATATGAGTAATATCTTTTATGGTCATGCACCCTTGAAGAGTGGTCTATTTTTGTTGAATCTCGATAGTAGTGATACACATATTCATAATGTTGAGGACAAAAGATGCAGAGTTGATAATGATAGTGCAACTTATTTGTGGCACTGCCGTTTGGGTCATATTGGTATAAAGCGCATGAAGAAACTCCATACTGATGGACTTTTGGAATCACTTGATTATGAATCACTTGGTACTTGCGAACAATGCCTTATGGGCAACATGACTAAAACACCGTTCTCCGGAACTATGGGGCGAGCAACAGATTTGTTGGAAATCATACATACTTATGTATGTGGTCCGATGAATATTGAGGCTCGCGGCGGGTATCATTATTTTCTCACCTTCACAGATGATTTGAGCAGATATGGGTATATCTACTTAATGAAACATAAGTCTGAAACATTTGAAAAGTTCAAAGAATTTTAGAGTGAAGTGGAAAATCATCGTAACAAAAAAAATAAAGTTTCTACGATCTGATCCTGGAGGAGAATATTTGAGTTACGAGTTTGGTCTACATTTGAAACAATGCGGAATAGTTTCGCAACTCACGCCACCTGGAACACCACATCGTAATGGTGTGTCTGAACATCGTAATCTCACTTTACTAGATATGGTGCGATCTATGATGTCTCTTACTGATTTACCGCTATCGTTTTGGGGTTATGCTTTAGAGACGGCTGCATTCATGTTAAATAGGGCACCATCAAAATCTGTTGAGACGACGCCTTATGAACTATGGTTTGGCAAGAAACCAAAGTTGCCGTTTCTTAAAGTTTGGGGCTGTGATGCTTATGTGAAAAAGCTTCAACCTGATAAGCTCGAAGCCAAATCGGAGAAATGTGTCTTCATAGGATACCCAAAGGAAACTGTTGGGTACACCTTCTATCACAGATCCAAAGGCAAAACATTTGTTGCTAAGAATGGATCCTTTCTAGAGAAGGAGTTTCTCTCGAAAGAAGTGAGTGGGAGGAAAGTAGAACTTGGTGAGGCAACTGTACCCGCTCCCTTATTGGAAAGTAGTTCATCACATAAACTGGTTCCTGTGACACCTACACCAATTAGTGAGGAAGCTAATGATGATGATCATGAAACTTCTGATCAAGTTACTACCGAACCTCATAGGTCAACCAGAGTAAGATCCACACTTCAGATCAAGTTGCTAGACCATGACGAACCTACAAACTACGAGGAAGCGATGATGAGCCCAGATTCCGCAAAATGGCTTGAGGCCATGAAATCTGAGATGGGATCCATGTATGAGAACAAAGTGTGGACTTTGGTTGACTTGCCCGATGATTGGCAAGCCATCGAGAATAAATGGATCTTTAAGAAGACAGACGCTGATGGTAATATTACTGTCTACAAAGCTCGACTTGTTGCGAAAGGTTTTCGACAAGTTCAAGGAGTTGACTACGATGAGACCTTCTCACCCGTAGCGATGCTTAAGTCCGTTCGAATCATGTTAGCTATTACCGCATTTTATGATTATGAAATTTGGCAAATGGATGTAAAGACTGCATTCCTGAATGGATTTCTCAAAGAAGAGTTGTATATGATGCAACCTAAAGGTTTTATCGATCCAAAAGGTGCTAACAAAGTGTGCAAGATCCAGCGATCCATTTATGGACTGGTGCAAGCCTCTCGGAGTTGGAATAAATGTTTTGATAGTTTGATCAAAGAATATGGTTTTATACAGACTTTTGGAGAAGCCTGTATTTACAAGAAAGTGAGTGGGAGCTCTATAGCATTTCTAATATTATATGTGGATGACATATTGTTGATTGGAAATAATAAAGAATTTTTGGATAGCATAAAAGGGTACTTAAATAAAAGTTTTTCAATGAAAGATCTCGGTGAAGTTGCTTACATATTGGGGTGAAGGAAATATGCCCTAGAGGCAATAATAAAGTTATTATTTATTTCCTTATATCATGATAAATGTTTATTATTCATGCTAGAATTGTATTAACTGGAAACATAATACATGTGTGAATGCATAGACCAACAGAGTGTCACTAGTATGCCTCTACTTGACTAGCTCGTTAATCAAAGATGGTTATGTTTCCTAACCATGAACAAAGATTTGTTATTTGATTAAACGAGGTCACATCATTAGTTGAATGATCTGATTGACATGACCCATTCCATTAGCTTAGCACCCGATCGTTTAGTATGTTGCTATTGCTTTCTTCATGACTTATACATGTTCCTATAACTATGAGATTATGCAACTCCCGTTTACCGGAGGAACACTTTGGGTACTACCAAACGTCACAACGTAACTGTGTGATTATAAAGGAGTACTACAGGTGTCTCCAATGGTAGATGTTGGGTTGGCGTATTTCGAGATTAGGGTTTGTCACTCCGATTGTCGGAGAGGTATCTCTGGGCCCTCTCGGTAATACACATCACATAAGCCTTGCAAGCATAATAACTAAGATGTTAGTTATGAGATGATGTATTACGGAACGAGTAAAGAGACTTGCCAGTAACGAGATTGAACTAGGTATTGGATACCGACGATCGAATCTCGGGCAAGTAACATACCGATGACAAAGGGAACAACGTATGTTGTTATGCGGTCTGACCGATAAAGATCTTCGTAGAATATGTGGGAGCCAATATGGGCATCCAGGTCCCGCTATTGGTTATTGACCAGAGACGTGTCTCGGTCATGTCCACATTGTTCTCGAACCGTAGGGTCCGCACGCTTAACGTTACGATGACAGTTATTATGAGTTTATGCATTTTGATGTACCGAAGGTTGTTCGGAGTCCCGGATGTGATCATGGACATGACGAGGAGTCTCGAAATGGTCGATACGTAAAGATTGATATATTGGAAGCCTATGTTTGGACACCGGAAGTGTTCCGGGTGAAATCGGGATTTTACCGGAATACCGGGAGGGTTACCGGAACCCCCCGGGAGGCAAATGGGCCTATTGGGCCTTAGTGGAAAAGTGAAAAGGGGCTGCCCACAAGGGCTGTGCGCCTCCCCCCTTCCCTAGTCCTATTAGGACTAGGAGAAGGGGCCGGCCCCCCTCTCTTCTCTCTTCTCCTTGAAGAGTCCTATTAGGAATAGGATTGGGGGGGGGGGGGAGTCCTACTCCCGGTAGGAGTGGGACTCCCCCTGCACCTCTCTCCCTGGCCGGCCGAACCCCTCCCCTTGCTCCTTTATATACGGGGGCAGGGGGCACCCCATAGACACACAAGTTGATCATTGTTGATCGTTCCTTAGCCGTGTGCGGTGCCCCCTGCCACCAAATTCCACCTCGGTCATATCGTTGTAGAGCTTAGGCGAAGCCCTGCGTCGGTACTACATCAAGATCGTCACCACGCCGTTGTGCTGACGGAACTCTTCCTCGACGCTTTGCTGGATCGGAGCCCGAGGATCGTCATCGAGCTGAACGTGTGCTAAGAACTCGGAGGTGCCGGAGTAACGGTGCTTGGATCGGTCGGATCGGGAAGAAGACGTACGACTATTTCCTCTACGTTGTGAGATCGCTTCCGCAGTCGGTCTGCGTTGGTACGTAGACAATACTCTCCCCCTCGTTGCTATGCATCACCATGATCTTGCGTGTGCGTAGGAAATTTTTTGAAATTACTACGTTCCCCAACAGTGGTATCAGAGCCTAGGTTTTATGGTTTGATGTTATTTGCACGAGTAGAACACAAGTGAGTTGTGGGCGATACAAGTCATACTGCCTACCAGCATGTCATACTTTGGTTCGGCGGTATTGTTGGACGAGACGATCCGGACCAACCTTACGCGTACTCTTACGCGAGACCGGTTCCCTCGACGTGCTTTGCACATAGATGGCTTGCGGAAGACTGTCTCTCCAACTTTAGTTGAACCAAGTGTGACTACGCCCGGTCCTTGAGAAGGTTAAAACGGAGTCTATTTGACAAACTATCGTTGTGGTTTTGATGCGTAGGTGAGATGAGTTCTTACTTAAGCCCGTAGCAGCCACGTAAAACTTGCAACAACAAAGTAGAGGACGTCTAACTTGTTTTTGCAGGGCATGTTGTGATGTGATATGGTCAAGGCATGATGCTGATTTTATTGTATGAAATGATCATGTTTTGTAACCGAGTTATCGGCAACTGGCAGGAGCCATATGGTTGTCGCTTTATTGTATGCAATGAAATCGCGATGTAATGCTTTACTTTATTACTAAGCGGTAGTGATAGTCGTGGAAGCATAAGATTGGCGAGACGACAACGATGCTACGATGGAGATCAAGGTGTCGCGCCGGTGACGATGGTGATCATGACGGTGCTTCGGAGATGGAGATCACAAGCACAAGATGATGATGGCCATATCATATCACTTATATTGATTGCATGTGATGTTTATCCTTTTATGCATCTTATCTTGCTTTGATTGACGGTAGCATTATAAGATGATCTCTCACTAAATTATCAAGAAGTGTTCTCTCTGAGTATGCACCGTTGCCAAAGTTCGTCGTGCCCAGACACCACGTGATGATCGGGTGTGATAAGCTCTACGTCCATCTACAACGGGTGCAAGCCAGTTTTGCACACGCAGAATACTCAGGTTAAACTTGACAAGCCTAGCATATGCAGATATGGCCTCGGAACACAGAGACCGAAAGGTCGAGCGTGAATCATATAGTAGATATGATCAACATGACGATGTTCACCATTGAAAACTACTCCATCTCACGTGATGATCGGTTATGGTTTAGTTGATTTGGATCACGTGATCACTTAGAGGATTAGAGGGATGTCTATCTAAGTGGGAGTTCCTAAGTAATTTGATTAACTGAACTTAAACTTATCATGAACTTAGTACCTGATAGTATCTTGCTTGTTTATGTTGATTGTAGATAGATGGCTCGTGCTGTTGTTCCGTTGAATTTTAATGCGTTCCTTGAGAAAGAAAAGTTGAAAGATGATGGTAGCAATTACACAGACTGGGTCCGTAACCTGAGGATTATCCTCATTGCTGCACAGAAGAATTACGTCCTGGAAGCACCGCTGGGTGCCAGGCCTGCTGCTGGAGCAACGCCAGATGTTATGAACGTCTGGCAGAGCAAAGCTGATGACTACTCGATAGTTCAGTGTGCCATGCTTTACGGCTTAGAATCGGGACTTCAACGACGTTTTGAACGTCATGGAGCATATGAGATGTTCCAGGAGTTGAAGTTAATATTTCAAGCAAATGCCCGAATTGAGAGATATGAAGTCTCCAATAAATTCTATAGCTGCAAGATGGAGGAGAACAGTTCTGTCAGTGAGCATATACTCAAAATGTCTGGGTATAATAATCACTTGATTCAGATGGGAGTTAATCTTCCAGATGATTGCGTCATTGACAGAATTCTCCAATCACTGCCACCAAGCTACAAGAGCTTCGTGATGAACTATAATATGCAAGGGATGAACAAGACTATTCCCGAGCTCTTCGCAATGCTGAAAGCTGCGGAGGTAGAAATCAAGAAGGAGCATCAAGTGTTGATGGTTAACAAAACCACTGGTTTCAAGAAAAAGGGCAAAGGGAAGAAGAAGGGGAACTTCAAGAAGAACAGCAAGCAAGTTGCTGCTCAGGAGAAGAAACCCAAGTCTGGACCTAAGCCTGAAACTGAGTGCTCCTACTACAAGCAGACTGGTCACTGGAAGCGGAACTGCCCCAAGTATTTGGCGGATAAGAAGGATGGCAAGGTGAACAAAGGTATATGTGATATACATGTTATTGATGTGTACCTTACTAGAGCTCGCAGTAGCACCTGGGTATTTGATACTGGTTCTGTTGCTAATATTTGCAACTCGAAACAGGGACTACGGAATAAGCGGACGCTAGCAAAGGACGAGGTGACGATGCGCGTGGGAAACGGTTCCAAAGTCGATGTGATCGCGGTCGGCACGCTACCTCTACATCTACCTTCGGGATTAATATTAGACCTAAATAATTGTTATTTGGTGCCAGCGTTGAGCATGAACATTATATCTGGATCTTGTTTGATGCGAGACGGTTATTCATTTAAATCAGAGAATAATGGTTGTTCTATTTATATGAGTAATATCTTTTATGGTCATGCACCCTTGAAGAGTGGTCTATTCTTATTGAATCTCGATAGTAGTGATACACATATTCATAATGTAGAAGCCAAAAGATGCAGAGTTGATAATGATAGTGCAACTTATTTGTGGCACTGCCGTTTAGGTCATATTGGTGTAAAGCGCATGAAGAAACTCCATACTGATGGGCTTTTGGAACCACTTGATTATGAATCACTTGGTACTTGCGAACCGTGCCTCATAGGCAAGATGACTAAAACACTGTTCTCCGGTACTATGGAGAGAGCAACAGATTTATTGGAAATCATACATACCGATGTATGTGGTCCGATGAATATTGAGGCTCGTGGCGGATATCGTTATTTTCTCACCTTCACAGATGATTTAAGCAGATATGGGTATATCTACTTAATGAAACATAAGTCTGAAACATTTGAAAAGTTCAAGGAATTTCAGAGTGAAGTTGAAAATCATCGTAACAAGAAAATAAAGTTTCTACGATCTGATCGTGGAGGAGAATATTTGAGTTACGAGTTTGGTATACATTTGAAAAATTGTGGAATAGTTTCGCAACTCACGCCACCCGGAACACCACAGCGTAATGGTGTGTCCGAACGTCGTAATCGTACTTTACTAGATATGGTGCGATCTATGATGTCTCTTACTGATTTACCGCTATCGTTTTGGGGTTATGCTTTAGAGACGGCTGCATTCACGTTAAATAGGGCACCATCAAAATCCGTTGAGACGATGCCTTATGAACTATGGTTTGGCAAGAAACCAAAGTTGTCGTTTCTCAAAGTTTGGGGCTGCGATGCTTATGTGAAAAAGCTTCAACCTGATAAGCTCGAACCCAAAGCGGAGAAATGTGTCTTCATAGGATACCCAAAGGAAACTGTTGGGTATACCTTCTATCACAGATCCGAAGGCAAGACATTCATTGCTAAGAATGGATCATTTCTAGAGAAGGAGTTTCTCTCGAAAGAAGTGAGTGGGAGGAAAGTAGAACTTGACAAGGTAACTGTACCTGCTCCCTTATTGGAAAATAGTACATCACAGAAAACTGTTTCTGCGACACCTATACCAATTAGTGAGGAAGCTAATTATGATGATCATGAAACTTCAGGGCAAGATACTACTGAACCACGTAGATCAACCAGAGTGAGATCCACACCAGAGTGGTACGGTAATCCAGTTCTGGAAGACATGCTACTAGATCATGATGAACCTACGAACTATGAAGAAGCAATGGTGAGCCCAGATTCCGCAAAGTGGCTTGAGGCCATGAAATCTGAGATGGGATCCATGTATGAGAACAAAGTATGGACTTTGGTTGACTTGCCCGATGATCGGCAAGCAATTGAGAATAAATGGATCTTCAAGAAAAAGACTGACGCTGACGGTAATATTACTGTCTATAAAGCTCGACTTGTCGCGAAAGGTTTTCGACAAGTTCAAGGGGTTGACTACGATGAGACCTTCTCACCCGTAGCGATGCTTAAGTCCGTCAGAATTATGTTAGCAATTGCTGCGTTTTATGATTATGAAATATGGCAAATGGATGTCAAAACTGCATTCCTGAATGGATTTCTGGAAGAAGAGTTGTATATGATGCAACCAGAAGGTTTTGTCGATCCGAAGGGAGCTAACAAAGTGTGCAAGCTCCAGCGATCCATTTATGGACTGGTGCAAGCATCTCGGAGTTGGAATAAACGCTTTGATAGTGTGATCAAAGCATTTGGCTTTATACAGACTTTTGGAGAAGCCTGTATTTACAAGAAAGTGAGTGGGAGCTCTGTAGCATTTCTGATATTATATGTGGATGACATATTGCTGATTGGAAATGATATAGAATTTCTGGATAGCATAAAGGGATACTTGAATAAAAGTTTTTCGATGAAAGACCTCGGGGAAGCTGCTTACATATTAGGCATAAAGATCTATAGAGATAGATCAAAACGCTTAATTGGACTTTCACAAAGCACATACCTTGACAAGATTTTGAAGAAGTTCAAAATGGATCAAGCAAAGAAAGGGTTCTTGCCTGTGTTACAAGGTGTGAAGTTGAGTCAGACTCAATGCCCGACCACTGTAGAAGATAGAGAGAAAATGAAAGATGTTCCCTATGCTTCAGCCATAGGCTCTATCATGTATGCAATGCTGTGTACCAGACCTGATGTGTGCCTTGCTATAAGTTTAACAGGGAGGTACCAAAGTAATCCAGGAGTGGATCACTGGACAGCGGTCAAGAACATCCTGAAATACCTGAAAAGGACTAAGGATATGTTTCTCGTATATGGAGGTGACAAAGAGCTCACCGTAAGAGGTTACGTTGATGCAAGCTTTGACACTGATCCGGACGATTCTAAATCGCAAACCGGATACGTGTTTACTTTAAACGGTGGAGCTGTCAGTTGGTGCAGTTCTAAACAAAGCGTCGTAGCGGGATCTACATGTGAAGCGGAGTACATAGCTGCTTCGGAAGCAGCAAACGAAGGAGTCTGGATGAAGGAGTTCATATCCGATCTAGGTGTCATACCTAGTGCATCGGGTCCAATGAAAATCTTTCGTGACAATACTGGTGCAATTGCTTTGGCAAAGGAATCCAGATTTCACAAAAGGACCAAACACATCAAGAGACGCTTCAACTCCATCCGGGATTTAGTCCAGGTGGGAGACATAGAGATTTGCAAGATACATACGGATCTGAATGTTGCAGACCCGTTGACTAAGCCTCTTCCACGAGCAAAACATGATCAGCACCAAGGCTCCATGGGTGTTAGAATCATTACTGTGTAATCTAGATTATTGACTCTAGTGCAAGTGGGAGACCGAAGGAAATATGCCCTAGAGGCAATAATAAAGTTATTATTTATTTCCTTATATCATGATAAATGTTTATTATTCATGCTAGAATTGTATTAACCGGAAACATAATACATGTGTGAATGCATAGACCAACAGAGTGTCACTAGTATGCCTCTACTTGACTAGCTCGTTAATCAAAGATGGTTATGTTTCCTAACCATGAACAAAGAGTTATTATTTGATTAAACGAGGTCACATCATTAGTTGAATGATCTGATTGACATGACCCATTCCATTAGCTTAGCACCCGATCGTTTAGTATGTTGCTATTGCTTTCTTCATGACTTATACATGTTCCTATAACTATGAGATTATGCAACTCCCGTTTACCGGAGGAACACTTTGGGTACTACCAAACGTCACAACGTAACTGGGTGATTATAAAGGAGTACTACAGGTGTCTCCAATGGTAGATGTTGGGTTGGCGTATTTCGAGATTAGGGTTTGTCACTCCGATTGTCGGAGAGGTATCTCTGGGCCCTCTCGGTAATACACATCACATAAGCCTTGCAAGCATAATAACTAAGATGTTAGTTATGAGATGATGTATTACGGAACGAGTAAAGAGACTTGCCAGTAACGAGATTGAACTAGGTATTGGATACCGACGATCGAATCTCGGGCAAGTAACATACTGATGACAAAGGGAACAACGTATGTTGTTATGCGGTCTGACTGATAAAGATCTTCGTAGAATATGTGGGAGCCAATATGGGCATCCAGGTCCCGCTATTGGTTATTGACCAGAGACGTGTCTCGGTCATGTCCACATTGTTCTCGAACCGTAGGGTCCCCACGCTTAACGTTACGATGACAGTTATTATGAGTTTATGCATTTTGATGTACCGAAGGTTGTTCGGAGTCCCGGATGTGATCACGGACATGACGAGGAGTCTCGAAATGGTCAAGACGTAAAGATTGATATATTGGAAGCCTATGTTTGGACACCGGAAGTGTTCCGGGTGAAATCGGGATTTTACCGGAATACCGGGAGGGTTACCGGAACCCCCCGGGAGGCAAAATGGGCCTATTGGGCCTTAGTGGAAAAGTGAAAAGGGGCTGCCCACAAGGGCTGCGCGCCTCCCCCCCTTCCCTAGTCCTATTAGGATTAGGAGAAGGGGCCGGCCCCCCTCTCTTCTCTCTTCTCCTTGAAGAGTCCTATTAGGAATAGGATTGGGGGGGAGTCCTACTCCCGGTAGGAGTGGGACTCCCCCTGCGCCTCTCTCCCTGGCCGGCCGAACCCCTCCCCTTGCTCCTTTATATACGGGGGCAGGGGGCACCCCATAGACACACAAGTTGATTATTGTTGATCGTTCCTTAGCCGTGTGCGGTGCCCCCTGCCACCAAATTCCACCTCGGTCATATCGTTGTAGAGCTTAGGCGAAGCCCTGCGTCGGTAGTACATCAAGATCGTCACCACGCCGTTGTGCTGACGGAACTCTTCCTCGACGCTTTGCTGGATCGGAGCCCGAGGATCGTCATCGAGCTGAACGTGTGCTAAGAACTCGGAGGTGCCGGAGTAACGGTGCTTGGATCGGTCGGATCGGGAAGAAGACGTACGACTACTTCCTCTACGTTGTGAGATCGCTTCCGCAGTCGGTCTGCGTTGGTACGTAGACAATACTCTCCCCCTCATTGCTATGCATCACCATGATCTTGCGTGTGCGTAGGAAAATTTTCGAAATTACTACGTTCCCCAACATGGGGATCAAGATCTATAGAGATAGATCAAGACGCTTAATTGGACTTTCACAAAGCACATACCTTGACAAAGTTTTGAAGAAGTTCAAATGGATCAAGCAAAGAAAGGGTTCTTGCCTGTATTACAAGGTGTGAAGTTGAGTAAGACTCAATGCCCGACCACTTCAGAAGATAGAGAGAAAATGAAAGATGTTCCCTATTCTTCAGCCATAGGCTCTATCATGTATGCAATGTTGTGTACCAGACCTGATGTGTCCCTTGCTATTAGTTTAGTAGGGAGGTACCAAAGTAATCCAGGAGTGGATCACTGGACAGTGGTCAAGAACATCCTGAAGTACCTGAAAAGGACTAAGGATATGTTTATCATATATGGAGGTGACAAAGAGCTCATCATAAATGGTTACGTTGATGCAAGCTTTGACACTGATCTGGACGATTCTAAATCGCAAACCGGATACATGTTTATATTAAACGGTGGAGCTGTCAGTTGGAGAAGTTCTAAATAGAGCGTCGTCACGGGATCTACATGTGAGGCAGAGTACATTGCTGCTTTGGAAGCAGCAAATGAAGGAGTTCATATCCGATCTAGGTGCCATACCTAGTGCATCGGGTCCAATGAAAATCTTTTGTGACAATACTGGTGCAATTTCCTTGGCAAAGGAATCCAAATTTCACAAGAGAACCAAGCACATCAAGAGACGCTTCAACTCCATCCGGGATCAAATCCAGGTGGGAGACATAGAGATTTGCAAGATACATACGGATCTGAATGTTGCAGACCCATTGACTAAGCCTCTTCCACGAGCAAAACATGATCATTACCGCGTCTGGCTGCTCTTCAACCTCCTCCACGTTAACGTGGTTCACTTGTCCTTTGTTGAATGGATTGGGCTTCTTCCCAGCGCTCCCATTTCCGTTTCCATTCTTCCCTTCAGTGCACTCTGTGGCATAGTGTCTAGTCTTCCCGCACTTGAAACAAGTAACGTGGCTTAGGTCTCTCTTCGCGGGTCTGGCTGGATTGGAGCGGTTATGATTGTTGCTTGCTCCATTCCCATTCCCATTCCTTGGGCCAGTATGGTTATGCTTACTTCCTCCATTATGGGTGTGGCCTCCATGGTTATGAACAAGTCCTCCCGAGTTCAGGGTTAGGCGAGGTTTCTGCCGAGCTCCTGAGTTATACCTCCCTTGTCCATATTTCCTCTTACAGTTCTCAATCTGCTGTTGCTTCCCTTCAATCATAACAGCCTTATCTACCAACTCCTGGTAGTTGTTGAATGTTGCCACCATCAACTGCATGCTCATCTCATCATTTAGCCCTTCCATAAACTTCTCCTGCTTTGCGGCATCTGTGGCCACATCATCAGGGGCATAGCGAGATAACTTGCTAAACTCATCCGCATAACTGACCCACAGTACGGTTCCCCTGGTGTAAGTTGCGAAACTCATGCTTCTTCATACTCATTGCTCTAGTTGAGACATGGGTTGTACGGAAGGCTTGCTGAAACTGGTCCCATGTCACCGTGGCTATAGTGTAGGTGACAGTGTAATTCTCCCACCATGAGGCTGCTGATAACCCACAAGTATAGGGGATTGCAACAGCTTTCGAGGGTAGAGTATTCAACCCAAATTTATTGATTCGACACAAGGGGATCCAAAGAATATTCTCAAGTATTAGCAGCTGAGTTGTCAATTCAACCACACCTGGAAACTTAGTATCTGCAGTAAAGTGTTCAGAAGCAAAGTAATATGATAGTGGTGGTAATGGTAACAAAAGAGTAATGAAAGCAAAGTAATATTTTTGGTATTATGTAGTGATTGTAATAATAGCAACGGGAAAGTAAATAAGCGTAAACCAGTATATGGAAAGCTCGTAGGCATCGGATCAGTGATGGATAATTATGCCGGATGTGGTTCATCATGTAACAGTCATAACATAGGGTGACACAGAACTAGCTCCAATTCATCAATGTAATGTAGGCATGTATTTCGAATATAGTCATATGTGCTTATGGAAAAGAACTTGCATGACATCTTTTGTCCTACCCTCCCGTGGCAGCGGGGTCCTAATGGAAACTAAGGGATATTAAGGCCTCCTTTTAATAGAGAACCGGAACAAAGCATTAGCACATAGTGAATACATGAACTCCTCAAACTATGGTCATCACCAGTAAGTATCCCGATTATTGTCACTTCGGTGTTAACGGATCATAACACATAATAGGTGACTATAGACTTGCAAGATAGAATCAAGAACTCTCATATATTGATGAAAACATAATAGGTTTAGATCTGAAATCATGGCACTCGGGCCCTAGTGACAAGCATTAAGCATAGCAAAGTCATAACAACATCAATCTCAGAACATAGTGGATACTAGGGATCAAACCCTAACAAAACTAACTCGATTACATGGTAAATCTCATCCAACCCATCACCGTCCAGCACGCCTACAATGGAATTACTCACGCACGGCGGTGAGCATCATGAAATTGTTGATGGACGATGGTTGATGATGACGACGGCGACGAATTCCCTCTCCGGAACCCCGAACGGACTCCAGATCAGCCCTCCCGAGAGGTTTTAGGGCTTGGCGGCGGCTCCGTATCGTAAAACGCGATGAAATCTTCTCTCCTATTTTTTTCTCCTCGAAAGCAAATATATAGAGTTGGAGTTGGAGTCGGGAGGTCTCCAGGGGGCCCACGAGGTAGGGGGCGCGCCCTAGGGGGGTCACCCTCATGGATAGGGTGTGGGCCCCCTGGTCTTCATCTTTGGCGAGGATTTCTTATTATTTATTGTAAGATATTCTGTGGAGTTTCAGGTCATTCTGAGAACTTATTTTCTGCACATAAAACAACATCATGGCAGTTCTGCTGAAAACAGCGTCAGTCCTGGTTAGTTCCATTCAAATCATACAAGTTAGAGTCAAAACAAGGGCAAAAGTGTTTGGAAAAGTAGATACGACGGAGACGTATCAACTCCCCCAAGCTTAAACCCTTGGTTGTCCTCAAGCAATTCAGTTGAAAAACTGAAAGAAATAAAGAAAAACTTTTACAAACTCTGTTTTCTCTTGTTGTTATAAATATATCAAGCTAGCATTCAAGGTTTCAGCAAAGATTATAACTAACCACATTTGTAATAATTCTCAGGTCTCATGATTACCCATATCAATAGTATAATCAACTAGCAAGCCATAATAATAAATCTCGGATGACAACACTTTCTCAAAACAATCATAATATGATATAATAAGATGGTATCTCGCTAGCCCTTTCTGAGACCGCAAAACATAAATGCAGAGCACCTTTACAGATCAAGGACTGACTAGACACACCCAATATAAATTAATAGTGATGAATGCAAATGACAGCTGCGCTCTCCAGCTAGTGCTTTTGATAAGAGGGTGATGACTCAACATAAAAGTAAATAGATAGGCCCTTCGCAGAGGGAAGCAGGGATTTGTAGAGGTGCTAGAGCTCGGTTTTGAAATAAAGGTGAATAATATTTTGAGCGGTATACTTTCATTGTCAACATAACAACCAAGAGATGGCGATATCTTCCATGCTACACACATTATAGGCGGTTCCCAAACAGAATGGTAAAGTTTATACTCCCCCTCCACCAATAAAACATCAATCCATGGCTTGCTCGAAACAACGAGTGCCTCCAACTAACAACAGTCCCAGGGGGAGTTTTGTTTTGCAATTATTTTGATTTAGTTTGCATAAAGCATGGGACTGGGCATCCCGGTGACCAGCCATTTTCTCGTGAGTGAGGAGCAGAGTCCACTCCTCTTGAGAATAACCCGCGTAGCGTGGAAGATACAGACAGCCCTAGTTGATACATGAGCTATTCGAGCATACAAAACAGGATGATTATTTGAAGGTTTAGAGTTTGGCACATACAAATTTACTTGGAACGGCATGTAGATACCGCATATAGGAAGGTATAGTGGACTCATCTGGAATAACTTTGGGGTTTAAGGGATTGGATGCACAAGCAGTATTCCTTCTTAGTACAGGTGAAGGCTAGCAAAAGACTAGGAAGCGACCAACTAGAGAGCGACAAAAGCCATGTACATGCATTAAAATTAATAAACATTGGATGCAAGCATGAGTAGGATATAATCCACCATGAACATAAATATCGTGAAGGCTATGTTGATTTGTTTCAACTACATGCGTGAACATGTGCCAAGTCAAGTCACTTAAATCATTCAAAGGAGGATACCACCCCATCATACCACATCATAACCATCTCAATAGCATGTTGGCACGCAAGTTAAACCATTATAACTCATAGCTAATCAAGCATGGAAGCAACTGTGATCTCTAATTGTCATCGCAAACATGTTTATTCATAACAGGCTGAATCAAGAACGATGAACTCATCATATTTACAAAAACAAAAGAGGTCGAGTTCATACCAGCTTTTCTCATCTCAGTCAGTCCATCATATATCATCATAATTGCCTTTCACTTGCACGACCGAATGATGTGAATAATAATAAGAGTGCACGTGCAGTGGACTAAGCTGGAATCTGCGAGCATTCAATAAACAGGAGAAGACAAAGCAATATGGGCTCTTAGTTAAATCAACAATAAGGCATATAAGAGCCACTTCAACAATTTAATCATGGTCTTCTCCTACTGACCCCAAAGAAAAGAAAAGAAATAAAAACTATTTACACGGGAAAGCTCCCAACAAGCAAAAGAAGAACGGGAAATATTTTTGGGTTTTCTTTTTAATTATTACTACAGCAAGATAAGTAAACTACTTCTAAATTTTTTGGTATTTCTTAAGGTTTATCAAACACACAAGAAGAAAGCATAAAAGGAAATAAACTAGCATGGATGATACAATGAAAAAGTATGAACCCCGACATCTAGCAATGAGTGTGTGTGAACATAAATGTAATGTCGGTGAGAAATACGTACTCCCTCAAGCTTAGGCTTTTGGCCTAAGTTGGTCTATGGCCACGGCTGGCCTGGCTGATATCCATAATAATAGTTGTTGGGGTCGTACTGTGATGTAGCGACTATCACCTCCTGAGCTGCAGTGTGGCGACAAGCGGCCTCCACCCTCCTCTCGTACTCATCTGCCTCCTCTCTGGTAATAGTATATCCTCCTCTTGCCTGATAATCAAAGAAAGCAGGAGCAGGGAGAGTAATACGGACATCACAGCATCTGTCAAAGATTAGTCGGTACTGGAGAGGTGATTCATTCCTCTCGACAAAATGGTGGTGAACCATAGCATTAAAATCTAGATAGGTAGGAGGTAATTCAATATCATCTTCGCGTACATCTATACCAAGAAAATTAGCTACGCGAGTTGCATAAATTCCACCAAAGAAATCTCCATTAAGTCTATTAAGATGCAACCTGCGTGCAACAATGGCTCCCAAATTATATGATTTGTCTCCTAGCACAGCACTCCTAAGAATACTGAGGTCAGGGACACACACGTGACATGCCTCATCTTTACCATTTATGCATCTACCTATGAAGAGAGCAAAATAATGTATAGCAGGAAAGTGGATGCTCCCTATGGTAGCTTGTGTAATATCTCTAGATTCTCCCACAGTTATATTAGCGAGAAAATCTCTAAATTTAGATTTGCGAGGATCCCTTATACTACCCCATTGTGGAAGTTTGCATGCAGTGGTAAAATCCTCTAAGTCCATGGTATAAGATTTATCATAAAGATCAAACAGGACAGTTGGAGAATTACGTGAAGTGGAAAATTCAAACCTCCTCACAAAGGAACTAGTGAGGTTATGATACTGACTGCACTTCTCTTCCTCGAAGCTCACAAGATCAGCGTTACACAAATATGCGTTGAATTCTTCTTTTATTCCCGCTCGATCCATAAAATTTTTAGAAGGCTACTCATAAGGACGCACTGGAGCGTCTCTTGGTGGCTCTTCGTCAGCATCACGCATTGCAAGCCTGAGTCCTTGCTTCTTTGAAGAACCACCTTGGAACATCTTCCTAAGTAGTTTTGTGAGAGGTGCTTTGAGCAAGGAGATCGAAAATGGCAGCAAAGAGGGCTGGAACTCGTGCTTGAGTTGGTTTTTCGTGTTTGTGGGAGGAAGAAGAAGAGGATGGGTGCAGGAATAAGTGGAGGAGGGCCACCATGGGCCCACGAGGTAGGGGGCGCACCCAGGGGGGTAGAGCGCGCCCTCCACCCTCGTGACCAGGTGGCAGCTCCCCCCGCGGTAATTTTTGCACCATAAATCCTCAAATATTCCCGAAAAAATCATATTAAATTGGCATGTCATTCTGAGGACTTTTATTTTCGGGACATTTTTATATTGCACGGATAAATCAGGAAACAGACAGAAAAATACTATTTTTACTTTATTTCAACTAAATAACAGAAAGTATAGAGAGGGTACAGAAGGTTGTGCTTCTAGTTTCATCCATCTCATGCTCATCAAAAGGAATCCACTAACAAGGTTGATCAAGTCTTGTTAACAAACTCGTTCCGATTAACATGAAACCGGAGAAATTTCAAATAACACTAGGTTACCTCAACGGGGATATGCACATCCCCAATAATAAGTATATCATATTTCTTCTTCACAGTAGGAAGAGGAAATTCAAAACCTCCAAATATAATCGATGGAATTTTTCCGATAGAATTGATACTATGAACTTGAGGTTGTTTCCTCGGAAAGTGTACCGTATGCTCATTACCATTAACATGAAAAGTGGCATTGCCTTTGCTGCAATCAATAACAGCCCCTGCAGTATTAAGAAAAGGTCTTCCAAGAATAATAGACATACTATCGTCCTCGGGAATATCAAGAATAACAAAGTCCGTTAAAATAGTAACGTTTGCAACCACAACAGGCACATCCTCACAAATACCGATAGGTATAACTGTTGATTTATCAGCCATTTGCAAAGATATTTCAGTAGGTGTCAACTTATTCAAGTCAAGTCTACGATATAAAGAGAGAGGCATAACACTAACACCGGCTCCAAGATCACATAAAGCAGTTTTAACATAGTTTCTTTTAATGGAGCATGGTATAGTAGGTACTCCTGGATCTCCAAGTTTCTTTGGTATTCCACCCTTAAAATTATAATTAGCAAGCATGGTGGAGATTTCAGCTTCTGGTATCTTTCTTTTATTTGTAACAATATCTTTCATGTACTTAGCATAAGGATTCATTTTGAGCATATCAGTCAATCGCGTACGCAAAAAGATAGGTCTAATCATTTCAGCAAAGCGCTCAAAATCCTCATCATCCTTTTTCTTGGATGGTTTGGGAGGAAAAGGCATGGGTTTCTAAACCCAAGGCTCTCTTTCTTTACCATGTTTCCTAGCAACAAAGTCTTTCTTATCATAACATTGATTCTTTGATTGTGGGTTATCAAGATCAACAGTAGGTTCAATTTCTACATCATTATCATTACTAGGTTGAGCATCATTATGAACATCATCATTAACATTTTCATTAGGTTCATGTTCATTGCCAGATTGTGTTTCAGCATTAGACATAGAGATATCATTTGGATTATCAGGTGGTTCAGCAATAGGTTCACTAGAAGTTTGCACAGTTCTATCATTTTTCTTTTTCTTCTTTTTAGAAGAACTAGGTGCATCAATATTATTTTTCTGAGAATCTTGCTCAATTCTCTTAGGGTGGCCTTCAGGATACAAAGGTTCCTGAGTCATTCTACCAGTTCTAGTAGCCACTTTAATACCATAATCATTTTTCTTACTATTCATCTCATTGAGCAATTCCTTTTGAGCTTTAAGTACTTGTTCTACTTGAGTGGTAACCATAGAAGCATGTTTTCTAACAAGTTTAAGTTCACCTCTAATATTAGCCATATAATCACCCAAGTATTTAATCATATCAGCATCTTGTTTTAAATGTCTACCAAAATAAGCATTGAAGTCTTCTTGCTTAAACATAAAATTATCAAACTCATCCAAGCATTGACTAGCAATTTTAGTAGGAGGGATTTCAGCTCTATCATATCTATAGAGAGAATTTACCTTTACTACCTGTGTCGGGTTATCGAGGTCTGGAGGTTCTTCAATAAGTAAAGGATCAAGATCATATGTTTCTTCGGTAGGCAGTAAATTAAGACCATGTATTTCTTCAATGGGAGGTAAATTCTTAACATCTTCAGCTTTAATACTTTTTTCTTTCATAGATTTCTTTGCCTCTTGCATATCTTCGGGACTGAGAAATAGAACACCTCTCTTCTTCGGAGTTGGTTTAGGAATAGGATCATTAATTGGAGCAGGAGCTGGCTCAGGAGGTGCCCAATTATTTTCATTTGTCAACATATTATTCAATAAGATTTCAGCTTCATCTGGTGTTCTTTCCTTGAAAAGAGAACCAGCACAACTATCCAGGTAACATTTGGAAGCATCGGTTAGTCCATTGTAAAAGATATCAAGTATTTCATTTTTCTTAAGAGGGTGATCAGGCAAAGCATTAAGTAACTTGAGAAGCCTCCCCCAAGCTTGTGGGAGACTCTCTTCTTTAATTTGCACAAAGTTGTATATTTGCTTTAAAGCAGCTTGTTTCTTATGAGCAGGGAAATATTTAGCAGAGAAGTAATAAATCATATCCTGGGGGCTACGCACACAACCAGGATCAAGAGAATTAAACCATATCTTAGCATCACCCTTTAATGAGAACGAAAATATTTTAAGGATATAAAAGTAGCGAGATCTCTCATCATTAGTGAACAGGGTGGCTATATCATTTAATTTAGTAAGATGTGCCACAACAGTTTCAGATTCATAGCCATGAAAAGGATCAGATTCAACTAAAGTAATTATATCAGGATCAACAGAGAATTCATAATCCTTGTTAGTAACACAGATAGGTGAAGTAGCAAAAGCAGGGTCAGGTTTCATCCTAGCATTTAGAGATTGATTATTCCATTTAGCTAATAACCTTTTGAGTTCATATCTATCTTTGCAAGCTAAAATAGCTAAAGAAGCTTCTTGATCAAATAAATAACCCACAGGAATAACAAGTGATTCTTCATCATCACTTTCATCATCATAATCAGATTCAATATTTTCAATCTCTCTAGCCCTAGCAAGTCGTTCCTCGAGAAAATCACCAAGTGGCACAGTAGTATCAAGCATAGAAGTAGTTTCATCATAAGTATCATGTATAGCAGAAGTAGCATCATCAATAACATACGACATATCAGAACGAATAGCAGAAGCAGGTTTAGGTGTCGCAAGCTTACTCATAACAGAAGGTGAATCAAGTGCAGAGCTAGATGGCAGTTCCTTACCTCCCCTCGTAGTTGAGGGATAAATTGTTGTCTTAGCGTCTTTCAAATTCTTCATAGTGTCCAGCAGATATAAATCCCAAGTGACTTAAAGAATAGAGCTATGCTCCCCGGCAACGGTGCCAGAAATTAGTCTTGATAACCCACAAGTATAGGGGATCGCAATAGCTTTTTAGGGTAGAGTATTCAACCCAAATTTATTGATTCGACACAAGGGGAGCCAAAGAATATTCTCAAGTATTAGCAGCTGAGTTGTCAATTCAACCACACCTGGAAACTTAGTATCTGCAGTAAAGTGTTTAGCAGCAAAGTAATATGATAGTGGTGGTAACGGTAACAAAAGAGTAATGAAAGCAAAGTAATATTTTTTAGTATTATGTAGTGATTGTAACAATAGCAACGGGAAAGTAAATAAGCGTAAACCAATATATGGAAAGCTCGTAGGCATCGGATCAGTGATGGATAATTATGCCGGATGTGGTTCATCATGTAACAGTCATAACATAGGGTGACACGGAACTAGCTCCAATTCATCAATGTAATGTAGGCATGTATTCCGAATATAGTCATACGTGCTTATGGAAAAGAACTTGCATGACATCTTTTGTCCTACCCTCCCATGTCAGCGGGGTCCTAATGGAAACTAAGGGATATTAAGGCCTCCTTTTAATACAGAACCGAAACAAAGCATTAGCACATAGTGAATACATGAACTCCTCAAACTACGGTCATCATCGGTAAGTATCCCAATTATTGTCACTTCGGGGTTAACGGATCATAACACATAATAGGTGACTATAGACTTGCAAGATAGGATCAAGAACTCTCATATATTGATGAAAACATAATAGGTTCAGATCTGAAATCATGGCACTCGGGCCCTAGTGACAAGCATTAAGCATAGCAAAGTCATAGCAACATCAATCTCAGAACATAGTGGATACTAGGGATCAAACCCTAACAAAACTACCTCGATTACATGGTAAATCTCATCCAACCCATCACCGTCCAGCAAGCCTATGATGGAATTACTCACGCACGGTGGTGAGCATCATGAAATTGGTGATGGAGGATGGTTGATGATGACGACGACGACGAATCCCCCTCTCCGGAGCCCCGAACGGACTCCAGATCAGCCCTCCCGAGAGGTTTTAGGGCTTGGCAGCGGCTCCGTATCGTAAAACACGATGAAATCTTCTCTCCTGTTTTTTCTCCCCGAAAGCAAATATATAGAGTTGGAGTTGGAGTCAGGAGGTCTCCAGGGGGCCCACGAGGTAGGGGCGCGCCCTAGGGGGGTGCGCCCCCCACCCTCGTGGACAGGGTGTGGGCCCCCTGGTCTTCATCTTTGGCGAGGATTTTTAATTATTTATTGTAAGATATTCCGTGGATTTTCAGGTCATTCCGAGAACTTTTGTTTTCTGCACATAAAACAACATTATGGAAGTTCTGCTAAAAACATCGTCAGTCTTGGTTAGTTCCATTCAAATCATACAAGTTAGAGTCCAAAACAAGGGCAAAAGTGTTTGGAAAAGTAGATACGACGGAGACGTATCAGCTGCTGGTCCATCCAACTGATGTGTGGCAAAACGCACCTTCTCAGCATCAGTACATCCTGCAGTGGTTAACCCACTTCCAATCCCGCAGAGCCAATCATCTGCTACTATAGGCTCGGTGCTACTGGAAAACACCGGCGGCTGCAACCTCAGAAAACGGGCTAAATTGTCAACTGGTGGTGGTGGTGGTGGATTGTTGTTGTTGTTGTTGCCTTGGTTCTGGACTAACAACTGCATCAGGGTATTCTGTTGCTGGATCAACTGAGTGAGCTCCGGTGGGAAGGTAAATCTGGGATCACGTCTCGGAGGCATCTGATGGGTTTAGAGGGGAGAGATTAGAATAGAATGAGGTCTAATGAGAAAGCACTACACATATGCACATGAGACAAACACAAACATTTCATTCAATCAATCAAGCAAGGCATACAATCGGTCTAGAACTATCGCAAAAGTGCTCGGACTACAGTATTTACATGGTGGAATACTACTACTGATGTGGTGGTCTACTAAAAATATTCCTCGGTTGAAGACTCCATGATGTCTGCTCCAGCTTCGTCTTCAAAGTCATCATTGCTAAGGTCGGAGTCGGTGTCGTCGATGATGATGTAGTCCTCCGGGCGAATCTCCTTGGGTTCTTTGTCTTCTCCTCCTGGTGCGGGGTCTCCCAGGAATACTCCTAGCTTCCTTTCCAGATCGTCATTCTTCTCCACTAGTACGACGATTTCTTCCTCATAATCTTCACGTGTAGCCTTGAGTTCTTCCTCCACTTCCATGATCCTAGTCATTGTCTTCTTGAGATCTATCATGCCTGCGCACATCTGATTCTCCTGGCGTCGAATGTGCTGGTTTAGTTCCTGGATGAAAGTTGCAATTGATCTATCCTTCCTGGTGCTGATCATCTCCCATTTCTCGTCTCGACGCCCACAAATCTGATAGATAGTATCCTTAAGCTCCTTTTGGTAAACTTCTCCAATGCGTCCCATGGTGATGTGAGCTGGCATACTCTCTCCTAGACTCCAAGTTGGTGCATCAAAGGAAAACTCTATGGGCTTCATGACTGGAGTGAAGGTCCTTCCTGGAACTTGAACTTGAATCATCCATCGCTCCTCTTCTGGTAAAGTGGCGTTGTAAGTCCCGGTGAAGCTTGGTATTCCTATGTTCAGGTACCTAGTGACTTCCTTCAAGTGTCGTCCAAAAGGTGCTTCATCATCCGTTTGTGCAAACTTGTTCCTTGCATCCGCCATCCTAAAGAGTGGAAAATGGAGAGGAGTCAGAAATGAGAAGAGAATAGTGATCTATGGTTTTAGCTTAGTGGTCGTGTCCTACACTCAACGTGTGCTCTGATACCATCTTGCAGCGACCCGAACTCAAACGGTCAAGTCTCTGTGCTTCAGTGTCATCCCTGGATCGGTAATGCTGACACACATAGTACTCGAGGATTTATAATAGAGTAGCAATCACACACTTATTACATCGAATGTCTCCAAAGAGAACTTATTACAATAAATATGGCTTAAGGCCATCTAATACGTTAACAGCGGAAGGCTTGGAAGATAAAGTGAGTCCATCAACTCCAACGGCATAGCTGAGCTGCACGGCAACAACCTAACGAACCTTACTCCTCGTCTGAAAAGTCTGCAACATAATACGTTGTAGCCCGAAAACGGGTCAGCACATGGAATATGCTGGCAAAGTAACACAGTAGAGCAAGAACAGAATAATGCTATGACTACATGCATATTTGGCTGGTGGAAAGCTCTATGGTTATAGTTTTTGCGAAAAGCCAATTTTTTCCTACAACAAAGGAATAGATTTTTATTTAACTATCATGGTAGTTGAAACATCATTGAGAAGGTTCCTCCAACTCAATCCCAATTAAAGTAGTTATCAACCCAACAGTATTAAGTTAAAAGTGATGAGATACTTAAGATACTCCAAGTACTAGATACTCAAGATGTCCATAACCGGGGACACGGCTAACCATGATTAGATTGTACACTCTGCAGAGGTTTGTGCACTTTTCCCCACAAGACTCGATCACCTCCGTTGAATTTCTCGCACTACATGATGTTTGAGAAACGGATGACCAAGACACAGTCTTCAGAAACATTAACTCTCTACTCCGGGCAGACCATACCAAACCTACAACCCACTACCTGCTGATCCACCTCTTCAAGAGCTTCACGTAACTTACTCAACTATGCTAGAGCCCATAATAGCTTGTGGCTGCACACGGAAGTTTCTAGCATGAATCATCTCAGTTCCCTTTGAGCCTGGGTGGCGGTCCATAGGAAAATCACACGGAACCCCGGGATCTCCAAAAATACAGGCAACACTGGGTACTCCAGGTGCCTCAATCCACCCAGATGTGTATTCAAGTTGCCACCTTAAGTTAAACCATTATTTAACAATATCACATCTGTCATGGATTTCACTCACCCAAACCACGTCTACGAGCATAGCATAGCAGTATAAGCAATTCGTATAAGTAACTCTCAAGGTTTGAATATAACAGGGCAATAGGTTCTACCTCATCAACTACTTCCCAACCCATAGGTTAATGACATCCTAACCATGCAATGTTTGAGGATTGGAACTAATGCATAAAAACTGGGTGATAAAGGGATATGATCAAAGTGTTACTTGCCTTGCTGATGATCCGCGAAACCTAGGGACTCCAAATAACACGCTTCGCACTCCGGGAATTCTATCGCAAACAAACAATAGCATACATAAGCAAACAAGCAAAGAAACACGGGTAAAACTCAAATAAGAAGATCTAACCAGAAAGTTCAACTTAAGAACTCCGATTAGCAAAAAGAATCAAATCAAACGGAGCAACGAAACTCAAACTACGAAAGAAACAAGATCCGTTTACTACTCTGGACTAAGGTCAAATTTTACAGTAGCAAAAGCTTGTTCAAGTTGGTTAAACATAAATAGGGTCTCGAGACGAAGATCTAGGCGCTTGAATCGCCTGATTCTGACAAACGAGCGAAAAGATAAACTAGAACGAAGATCGGATCAGAAATCACGATCAGAAATAATCGCGGGAAAATACGATAAAAGAAAACTGACGAACAGGCTAACGAACGAGCGTTTGTTGTCTGTTACTAACGGGCGAAAACCGTTCGTTAAAATGAACGTACGGACGGACATCCGTTAAAGAGAAGAACCGGGAAAAATCAGCGAACCGATCTATCCAAAAAAACTAGGGTTTCTAAAAAAACCGAACCGTTTAAAAAAAACTAAACGGCTCTACCTTCGACGAAGTCCGGCGCGACGGGCGGCTCCGGCGCGGGGCGGGGCGGCGGCGGCCGCGAGGCGGGGCTGCGGGCGGGGCGGGGTTGCAGCGGCGGGGTGGGTGGTGGTGGCGGTGGCGGGGTATTTAAAGGAGGGGGGACGGCGGCTTGGGGGAGGGGCCAAGGCGGCGGCGAGGAGGAGTCCCGGCCGGACTCCTCGTCCGAGGCGGCGGTGGCTCGGTCTCCTAGGGGACACGGTGTGCGGGGAGGCGGGCCGGTGGCTGGGCTTCGGCCCAGCTGGCCACTGAGCGATTTTTTTTTAAAAACAATTCCGCCGAATAGAAAAAAAATCCTAGAAAATAAAATACAAATCTAAAAATGCCAAAACAATTTTTCACCCTCTAAATAAAATATTTAGAACGAGATGAACATTTTCTTGGCCCTAAAATGCAACTTTGAAAAATGTGCAATTCTTTTCTAATGCAAATAAAATTGCAATAAAATCCAAATAAAAACAAATATTTGATTTTAATATTTTTCCTCCCATAATTCATTTATTTTGGAGAAGTCATATTATCTCCTCTCATATATTTTTAGTATGAAATATTTTTCAGAGAGAAAATAATCAAAACCAAAATCCTTGTTCCAAAATTTAAAATCAAATTTGAAAACCGGGGAAATCCCCAACTCTCTCCGAGGGTCCTTGAGTTGCTCGGGATTTCGAGGATCGCGAGACAAAATGCAATAAAATATGATATGCAAGAATGATCTATGTATAACATTCCAAATTGAGAATTTGGGATGTTACACCCCCCGGAGAACTAATGGGCCACATGGGCATTAGTGGAGAGAGAGAGAGAGGGCCGGCTAGGGCAGGTCACGCGCCCCCTCCCCCTCTGGTCCGAATTGGACTAGGGAAGGGGGGGTGGCACCCCCTTTCCCTCTCCCTCTCGTCCTTCCTTTCCCCCTCCTAGTAGGAGTAGGAAAAGGGGAGTCCTACTCCTACTAGGAGGAGGACTCCTCCTCTCCTGGCGCGCCTCATGGGCCGACCGGCCTCCCCCTTGCTCCTTTATATACGGGGGTAGGGGGCACCCTAGGACACACAAGTTGATTGTTTCCAGTCATGTGCGGTGCCCCCCTCCACCATAATCCACCTCGGTCATATCGTAGTGGTGCTTAGGCGAAGCTCTGTTCCGGTAGCATCATCATCACCGTCATCACACCGTCGTGTTGACGAAGCTCTCCCTCGGCACTCTGCTGGATCGTGAGTTCGTGGGACGTCACCGAGCGGAACGTGTGCAGATCGCTGAGGTGCCATACTTTCGGTACTAGGATTGGTCGATCGTGAAGACGTACGACTACATCAACCACGTTGTCATAATGCTTCCGCTTATGGTCTATAAGGGTACGTGGACAACACTCTTCCCCTCTCGTTGCTATGCATCACCATAATCTTGCGTGTGCATAGGATTTTTTTGAAATTACTATGTTCCCCAACAGTGGTATTAGAGCGAGGTCTATGCGTAGATGTTATAAGCACGAGTAGAACACAAAGGAGTTGTGGGCGTGGGTATATACATATTGCTTGCGGTCACTAGTTGATTCTTGATTTAGCGGCATTGTTGGATCAAGCGGCCCAGACCGACATTACGCGTACGATTACGCGAGACTGGTTCTACCAACATGCTTTGCAAATAGGTTGCTAGTGGGTGTCTGTTTCTCCAGCTTTAGTTGAATCAGATTCAATGAACATGGTTCTTTCTGAAGATCAAAAAGCAATCACTATACCACGTTGTGGTTTTTGATGCGTAGGTAAGAACGGTTCTTGCTTAGTCCGTAGCAGCCACGTAAAACTTGCAACAACAAAGTAGAGGACGTCTAACTTGTTTTTGCAGGGCATATTGTGATGTGATATGGTCAAGACGTGATGAGATATAAATTGTTGTATAAAATGATCATGTTTTGTTGAAGTTATGGGCAACTGGCGGGAGCCTTATGGTTGTCTGTTTATTGCATAAGATGCAAGCGCCATATAATTAATTTACTTTATCGCTATGCGATAGCAATAGTTGCAAAAACAATAGTTGGCGAGACGACCATGTGACGACACATTGATAAAGATCAAGATGATGGAGATCATGGTGTCATGCCGGTAACGATGGTGATCATCACGGTGCTTTGGAGATGGAGATCAAAGGCAAAAGATGATGATGGCCATATCATATCACATATATTGATTGCATGTGATGTTTATCCTTTATGCATCTTATTTCTGCTTAGTTCGGCGGTAGCATTATAAGATGATCTCTCACTAAATTTCAAGGTATAAGTGTTCCCCCTGAGTATGCATTGTTGCTACAGTTCGTCATGCTGAGACACCACGTGATGATCGGGTGCGATAAGCTCTAAGTTCACATACAATGGGTGCAAGAAGTTTTGCACACGCAGAATACTCGGGTTAAACTTGACGAGCCTAACGTATGCAGATATGGCCTCGGAACACTGAGACCGAAAAGTCGAGTGTGAATCATATAGTAGATATGATCAACATAGTGATGTTCACCATTGAAAGCTACTCCATCTCATGTGATGATCGGACATGGTTTAGTTGATATGGATCATGTGATCACTTAGATGATTAGAGGGATGTCTATATAAGTGGGAGTTCTTAAGTAATATGATTAATTAAACTTAAATTTATCATGAACTTAGTCCTGATAGTATTTGCATATCTATGTTGTAGATCAATTGCTTGCGTATAGCTTCCCCATTTTATTTATGATATGTTCCTAGAGAAAACTATGTTGAAAGATGATAGTAGCAATGATGTGGACTTGGTCCGTGATCTGAGGATTATCCTCATTGCTACATAGAAGAATTATGTCCTTAATGCACCGCTAGGTGACAGATCTATTGCAGGAGTAGATGCACACGTTATGAACGTTTGACAAAGCTCGGTATGATGACTACTTAATTGTTTAGTGCACCATGCTTTACGGCTTAGAACCGGGACTTCAAAAATGTTTTGAATGCCACGGAGCATATAAAATGTTCCAAGAGCTGAAATTTGTATTTCAGACTCATGACCGAGTCGATAGGTATGAGACCTCTCACAAGTATTTTGCCTACAAGATGGAGGAGAATGGCTCAACCAGTGAGCATCTGCTCAGAATGTCTGAGTACTACATTGCAATCGCTTGAATCAAGTGGGAGTTAATCTTCCAAATAAGATAGTAATTGATAAAGTTATCTAGTCACTATCACCAAGTTACTAGAACTTAATGATGAACTATAATATGCAAGGGATGACAAAAACGATTCCCGAGCTCTTCATGATGCTGAAATTGACAAAGGTAGAAATCAAAAAAAGCATCAAATGTTGATGGTTAACAAAACCACTAGTTTCAAGTAAAAGGGGAAGGAAAAGAAAGGGAACTTCAAGAAGAATGGCAAGCAAATTGCCACTCCCATGAAGAAGCCCAAAGCTAGACCCAAGCCTAAAACTGAGTGCTTCTACTACAAAAGAAATGGTCACTGGAAGTGGAACTGCCCTAGATACTTGGTGGATAAGAAGGATGGCATACTGAACAAAGGTATATTGAATATACATGTTATTGATGTGTACATTACTAGTGTTTATAGCAACCCCTCGGTATTTGATACTGGTTTAGTAGCTAAGAGTAGTAACTCGAAACAGGAGTTGCAAAATAAACAGAGACTAGTTAAGGGCGAGGTGATGATGTGTGTTGGAAGTGATTCCAAGGTTGATATGATCACCATCGCACACTCCCTTTACCTTCGGGATTAGTGTTGAACCTAAAATAAATGTTATTTGGTGTTTGTGTTGAGCATGAATATGATTGGATCATGTTTATTACAATACGGTTATTCATTTAAGTCAAAGAATAATTGTTGTTCTATTTACATGAATAAAACCTTCTATGGTCATACACTCAATATAAATGGTTTATTGAATCTCGATCGTAGTGATACACATATTCATAATATTGAAGCCAAAAGATGCAAAGTTAATAATGATAGTGCAACTTATTTGTGGCACTGCCGTTTAGGTCATATTGGTGTAAAGTGCATGAAGAAACTCCATGCTGATGGGGTTTTGGAATCACTTGATTATGAATCACTTGATGCCTGCGAACCATGCCTCATGGGGAAGGTGACTAAGACTCCGTTCTTCGGAACAATGGAGTGATCAACTGACTTATTGGAAATAATACATACTGATGTATGCGGTCCGATGAGTGTTGAGGCTCGCGGTGGGTATCGTTATTTGCTGACCTTCACAGATGATTTGAGCAGATATGGGTACATCTACTTGATGAAACATAAGTCTGAAACATTTGAAAAGTTCAAAGAATTTCAGAGTGAAGTGGAAAATCATCGTAACAAGAAAATAAAGTTTCTACGATCTGATCGCGGAGACGAATATTTGAGTTACGAGTTTGGTCTTCAACTAAAACAATGTGGAATAGTTTCAGAAATTCATGCCACCTGGAACACCACAGCATAATGGTGTGTCCGAACGTCATAATCGTACTTTATTGGATATAGTGCAATCTATGATGTCTCTTAGCGATTTACCACTACCGTTTTGGGGTTATGCATTAGAGACGGCTACATTCACGTTAAATAGGGCACCGTATAATCCGTTGAGATGACACCGTATGAACTATGGTTTGGCTAGAAACCTAAGTTGTCGTTTCTTAAAGTTTGGGGTTGTGATGCTTGTGTGAAAAAGTTTCAGCCTGATAAGCTCAAACCCAAATTGGAAAAGTGTGTCTTCATAGGATACCCAAAAGAAACTATTGGGTACACCTTCTATCACAGATCCAAAAGGCAAGATCTTTGTTGCTAAGAGTGGATCCTTTCTAGAGAAGAAGTTTCTCTCAAAAGAAGTGAGTGGGAGGAATGTAGAACTTGATGAGGTAATAGTACGTTCTCCCGAATTGGAAAGTAGTTCATCATAGAAATCAGTTCTAGTGATTTCTATGCCAAGTACTGAGGAAGCTAATGATGATGATCATGAAACTTCAGATCAAGTTACTACCGAACCTCGTACCAGAGTATGGTCTGCACCAGAGTGGTATGGTAATCCTTTCTAGAAGTCATGTTACTAAACCATGATGAACCTACGAACTATGAGGAAGTGATGATGAGCCCAGATTTCACGAAATGGCTTAAGGCCATGAAATCTGAGATGGGATCCATGTATAAAGAACAAAGTATGGACTTCGGTTGACTTGCCCAATGATCGGCGAGCCATTGAGAATAAATGGATCTTCAAGAGGAATACGGACGCTGAGAGTAGTGTTACTATCTACTAACCTCAAATTGTCGCAAAAAGGTTTTCGGCAAGTTCAAGGTGTTGACTACGATGAGATTTTCTCACTCGTAGTGATGCTTAAGTCTGTCCGAATCATGTTAGCAATTGCCACATTTTATGAAATCTGGCAAATGGATGTCAAAATTGCATTCCTTAATGGATTTCTTAAAGAAGAGTTGTATATGATACAACAAGAAAGTTTTGTCAATTCTAAAGGTGCTAAAAAAAGTGTGCAAGCTCCAGTGATCCATCTATGGACTGGTGCAAGCATCTCGGAGTTGGAATATACGCTGTGATAAGGTGATCAAAGCATATGGTTTTATACAGACTTGCGGTGAAATCTGTATTTACAAGAAAGTGAGTGGGAGCACTACAACATTTCTGATAAGTATATGTGAAAGACATATTGTTGATCAGAAATAATGTAGAATTTTTCTGAAAAGCATAAAGGAGTGTTTGAAAGGAGTTTTCCAAAGAAAGACCTCAGGTGAAGCTGCTTACATATTGAGCATCAAGATCTATAGAGATAGATCAAGACACTTGATAAGTTTTTTCAATGAGTACATACCTTGACAAGATTTTGAAGTAATTCAAAATGGAATAGTCAAAGAAGGAGTTCTTGCCTATGTTGCGAGGTGTAAAGTTGAGTAAGACTCAAAACCCGACCACGACAGAAAATAGAAAGAGAATGAAAGTCATTCCCTATGCCTCAGCCATAGGTTCTATAAAGTATGCCATGTTGTGTACCAGTCCTATTGTATACCTTAGCATGATTTTGGCAAGGGGGTACGATAGTGATCTAGCAGTAGATCACTTGACAGCGGTCAAAATTATCCTTAGAAGACTAAGGAGATATTTCTTGGTTATGTAGGTGATAAAAGAGTTCATCGTAAAGAGTTACGTCGATGCAAGCTTTTACACCGATCCGGATGACTCTAAGTCTCGATCTCGATACATATTGAAAGCGGGAGCAATTAGCTAGAGTAGCTCCATGCAGAGCATTGTAGACATAGAAAATTTGCAAAATACATATGACTCTAAATGTGACACAACCATTGACTAAGCTTCTCTCACAGCAAAACATGATCACACCTTAGTACTCTTTTGGTGTTAATCACATAGCAATGTGAACTAGATTATTGACTCTAGTAAAACCCTTTGGGTATTAGTCACATGGCGATGTGAACTAATCACATGGTGATGTGAACTATTGGTGTTAAATCACATGGCAATGTGAACTAGATTATTGACTCTAGTGCAAGTGGGAGACTGAAGGAAATATGCCCTAGAGGCAATAATAAAGTTGTTATTTATATTTCCTTATATCATGATAAATGTTTATTATTCATGCTAGAATTGTATTAACTAGAAACTTAGTACATGTGTGAATACATAGACAAAACAGAGTGTCCCTAGTATGCCTCTACTTGACTAGCTTATTAATCAAAGATGGTTATGTTTCCTAACCATAGACATGTGTTGTCATTTGATGAACGGGGTCACATCATTAGAGAATGATGTGATGGACAAGACCCATCCATTAGCTTAGCATTATGATCGTTGAGTTTTATTGTTGTTGCTTTCTTCATGACTTATACATGTTCCTCTGACTATGAGATTATGCAACTCCCGAATACCGGAGGAACACCTTATGTACTATAAAATGTCACAACGTAACTAGGCGATTATAAAGATGCTCTCACTACAAAAAAAGACACATCCGTGACAATTTGGGCCGAACGAAAAAAAATCTGTCATACATATGACACTTCTATGACGATAATTGTGACAAAACCCGGTATCATCATAGATGTGGTGGGCTCCTACTTCTATGACAAAAAATCATGATAGAAAATGGGCTTTTCGTCCTGGGCGGGCTGGTGACGCAGCTGCATGACATTCTTTGGGCCGTCCATGACGGGAAAAACCATGGTAGAAGCGAGGGGGAGGAAAATTTCGGGGAGTTCCCGGTTACGGTGGGAGGTCGGGGGCCGAGCGATGCGCGTTTCTCTCATACACATACGCGCGTGTGTGCGAGGCGTTGGCTCTAATTGAACCCAAGTGAGGCATTGGGCTCTAACTGAACCCGAGCGATTGCACTGCAGGCTACGCGTTACCGAACCCGAGTGATCGATCGATGGCTGTTAACTGAACCCGATCGAGCGATTCCTTCGCTACTGCTGCTAACTGAAGTCGATCGATTGGATGAACAATGAGCATTGCGGGGGGGTGGATGAACAGTGAGCGGTGGCGTTGCCTCTGGATGAACAGGACCTCGTGGTGTGGTGGGCTGGATAAACAGTAGACGGTGGAGGGGTGCCCGTGGAGGGGTGGTTTAACAGGACCCCGTGGTGTGGAGGGCTGGATGAACAATAGACGATGGAGGGGTGCCCGTGGAGGGGTGCTTGAACAGTAGCCGGTGGAGTATAGCGCGGTGGAGGCAGGATGAACAGGAGCCCATGGAGGCTGGAGGAGGTCGATGGTAGCCCGTGGAGGCTGGAGGAAGTCGACGGTGGAGATGAACAGTATCCCGTGGAGTCCCGTTTTGCGGTACGCCACACCCCTCCCGATGAACAGGACCCTGTTTCGACCGTAGGAGGTCCGTTTCGTCTGTTTTGCGGTACGCCACACCCCTCCCGATCAACAGGACCCTCGTTTCGACCGTAGGAGGTCCGTTTTGTCCGTTTTGCGGTACGCCACACCCCTCGCGATCAACAGGACCCCCGTTTCGACCGTAGGAGGTCCGTTTCCTCCGTTTTGCGGTACGCCACACCCCTCCCGATCAACAGGACCCCATTCCGAACGTAGGAGGTCTGTTTCCTCCGTTTTGCGGTACGCCAGGCCTCGTTTCCATTGCATGTTTCGTCCAAGCCCTCCCGATGAACACGACCACGCATTCCGTTCCGACCCAGCCGGTTGGCTCCCACGTGTTTCGTTGCCTCCCGATGAACACAACGCATTTCGTTGCCTCCCCATGAACACGACGACGACGTTGTTTCTCCGTTCCGTCCCAGCCATGTACACGAGCCCTGGCCGTACGTATGCGCGAGTAGGCGTTCGAGACCCCGCCCGTATGTACACATACGTGGCCGTATTTTCTTTCTTGCACCCTGGCCGATGTACGTACGTGTACATGCTACGTGCGCGCCTATACTACGACACGTACGCGCCTCTACTATGACACGTGTGCACCTCTACATCCACCAGTATATATGTACGTACACGTCCGCGACTAGAATGACAACGCTACGTACGCTTCGACCGGGTGGGTCCCGACTGTCAGGCACTTCCTTGCGTGCGAAGATGTAGCTGGTAGGTCCCAGTAGTCAGGGGGCGAATCGTTTTTTTTACCCGGACGCACTTCCTTGCGTGCGAAGATGTAGCTGGTGGGTCCCAGCAGTCAGGGGGCGAATCGTTTTTTTGCCCGGGCACACTTCCTTGCATGCGAAGATGTAGCTGGTGGGTCCCAGAAGTCAGGGGGAAACGTTTTTTCACAAAATACGGTGGCCCGTCCGATGGGTCCCCGTTGTCAGGTGTAGGAATCATTATTTTGCGTGTAATAAGGAGGCAAAACCTTGCTGCGGCCGTGGACCCAGCTGTCAGCCTCTCCATGTACAGTCCACGTCCGATGGAAGTCATTCCTTGACCACGTTGACCACGCCACGCCGAGAGCACCACGGCGGTGGACGATGGCGAGGACTAGGAAGGGGACGACTCGGAGCTAGGGAAGACGCAGCAGTGGATGCCCACGCGAAGAGGAGTACGAGGGTTCACTGGTTCGGCTGCAGTGTGAGGCTACTGTCGCCGCAGAATAACAGGGGGTGTGGGTGAGTAGAGGGATGGCCTGGCTAGCGGTGGGAGTAGTAGGGGCGGTGAGGCCTCCACGACATCACAGCCGGCCACGGGAGGCAGGAGCCCGCGGCACGACCGGCGCTGGTTTGGGCGGCTGGAGCAAGAAGACCAGAGGTTGAAGAAGCACTACGGCCATTGGATGAACATCGTACGGTAACATGAGCTAGAATCATTCATATTGACTAAGTTGACAAAGCCCTCCGTCCCCGTCAACTTGGTAGGCCCACAAGTCAGCCTCCCACTATGCTGGGTTCCAGCTGGCAGGGGGAATATTTATTTTTTTGTGCGTAATAAGGAGGCACTTCCTTGCGTGCGAAGATAGCTGGTGGGTCCGACATGTCAGCGGGGGGCACGTTATTTTCGCGAAATACAGAGGCCCTTCCTGTGGGTCCCAGATGTCAGGTGGAGGAATCATTATTTTGCACGTAATAAGGAGGCATTTCCTTGTGTGCGGCCATGGACCCAGCTGTCAGCCTCTCCACGCACAGTCTACTTCCGATGGTGTTGTTCGTTCACCACGTTGACCACACCATGCCGAGTGCATCCAAGGTGGTGGACGACGGTGAGGCCCCGGACAGCAACGAGCCGGAGATGGGAAGACGCGGGAGTAGAGTCGCGGACGGAGAGGTGTACGAGGGTTAACTGGTTCTAGTGCGGTGTGGTTCGGCAGTCGGTGGAGAAGAACAGGAGGTGTGAAGGGGTGGAGGGATGGCCTGGCCAACGGTGGAGTAGCGCTTCATAGCGAAGCGTGCCAAGCAGAGCTGCTAGCAGCAGGAGGAGGGAGGTGGTCCCGGCGGCGCTGGAGGAAGAAGACGAGAGATTGAAGATGGATGCCGGTCGTTGGATGTAAATCCAACGGCTAACATGTCAGAATCATTTGTTGACTAAATTGACAACGACTTGCGTTGGCTTCGACCTATTGGCCCACATTTCAGCCTCCAAAAATGTGGCACGTATTCAACCCATTTTTCAGAATTTATAGTTTTTTGCGCGGTAGAATTTACAGTCAATTTGATCTTTTTTTTTTGAATTACAACCATTAGCTGGGCTGAGTGAACAAATAATGTAGCGTCCATGCGGCCCATTTATTTTATTTCCTAAAAAATTACAGGCCATTTGCACTTTCTCGAAATACACGATTTTGCTGGGTTGATTCTAATTATAATGTTGGGTTGGGCCAGCAATGTTACCAAAAAATAAAAAGGGGCTGAGCATTTTGTTAGAAATATATTTAAATAATAAGTGATATTATTACATTCGTCCTTAAATCTTACCAAGCTTTTGTACACAATCACTAGGATTTTCGTGCCAAAACAATCCAGGATTTTATTTGTTAAGAAATTATTTTTATAAGTTAATAAGATGTGGGATATTGTTTTCTTACATATGTAAGTATCTGTTAAATATATGATGACAATAAAAATAATATATAATGACATATAAAATAATTTAAATATATATAATATAGTTAGAAGGGAAACATAAGTTGGACCTGGCGTTTATATTCTTATATAGAAAAATAGAACAGACCTCTGCGTTTTCTTCAAAAAAATACATAAATTGGGCTGCCAAAAATAAAACCTCGGATGGGAGGTCCATAGGCCGGTCGATACATGACGACCCTAAGAAAATACAAACAGGCCTATGGACCTTCCATCCGAGGTCGTGGGCTGCGCATGTTAAAAATGAAAGACTAGATGGGGCAGCCCAAAACCACGTCCAACACTTGCGAAAACTTTGTTCCTCGTTTTCTCTGTGTTTCGCACACTCGACATTGTGTGGGCATTTTGACTGTGCATCATATGAAGATGTGCTATGCATGAATGTTGATCAGCATGATGTTAACTGGCTGGTAGTTCCATTTTCGACCATGAATAAAACTTCCAACATGATGTTAATCATGTTTGAAAAGGTCGTGTTAATATAAATGCTCTACCTCTGAAAGTTACAGTTTCTTATCTGAAACTTGCAGTTTCTTCTCTGAGGATCACATTTTCTGCACTTTTATACTCCTATGAAACTACATTTTTTAAGTGCTAAAAATAGATCTCTGGAATTCATAAAATACTTCATATGCTCAATACTGCAAATCTGAAATTCAAAAGACATTCATATCTGAAAGTACTCTCAAAATACACAACACAAAACACAATTCACAACCTGCAAATACTGACAACCCTAAGCTCCTCCTGACAATTCACAACCTGCCCGACTATTGGGCTGGGGGGCAGCCCCCTCCTATTCCTCGACGGCAGACAGCCGCCCCGTGAGACGATGTGAACGGCGAGGGAGACGATGGCGGGGAAGCGTCGTCGGGCCAACTGCTTTTCTCCTCTTGTAGTTGGGTTCGGTCGACGAAGACTCCACCGGCTCGCTCTGGCAGGACACCCTCACAAACGGCACCCTGTAGATGCTCGTTCCTTCAATCTCTGGTGGATGCTCCATCTGGGATCGATACTCCCACCACCGCTCCCTCACGATCGGATTCAGTGAATCTATTTGCTCCATGGTCCAAAGGAGCAGCTCTATGTACTCTGGCGCGACTCTCTCCGGGAGTATCGTCGCCTTTTCGCTCTGTTGCAGATATCTGGCCATGGATGTCGCCGTCGCCGCTAGTTGGTCCTTGTTGTCAAACCAAGACTGTATCTCCAACATCCTAGCTAGCTTCACAGGGTCGCGGTCTGCGATCCTCACGTATCGGTTGTACTCCTCCATCGATCTACTTCTCCACAGCACCTTCACTCGCCGGCGGTGGTTTTTGAATGGAAGAGGAGAGGAGCAGAGCTGGTTTTGGATTAGAACGGGAGAGGAGCGACGCTGGTTTTGGACTGGAATAGGAGAGGAGGGGCGGTGGTTTTGAAATGGAAGAGGAGAGGAGTGGCGGTGGTTTAAGAGGAGAAGAGCGGAAGAGCGGCGCTGGTCTTGGAAGTATTTTGTTGTTGTTTTGTGTATTTGGGTCAAAGTTTGACCATGTACTGTATTTGACAAGCAAAATGTGAATGCATGTCACCAAAAATTGTATCGTTTGGTTCGTATTTGAATGTACTCCCAAATTATATTATTTTTGCAATGTATAACATATATTTTATGTGCGAAAATCATGGTCAATTATGACCCAGAATAAAAGGGAGACTAGTAAATGTGGGGTCGCTTTCTTAATTGAAGGGTAAATTGATTTTGATTTTGATCCAGTTACAGCGCGCCGGCCCTCTCGTCCAATCCTAAATCGCCGTCGCACGCTCCTCTCCCTCTTCTCCATTGCAAAACCATCTCCTCTCCTCTCCATCATCTCCATTCCAAAACCACCGTCTCGCCTCTCCCTCTTCTGATCTTCTCCATTGCAAAACCACCTCCTCTCCTCTCCATCATCTCCATTCCAAAACCACCGTCTCGCCTCTCCCTCTTCTGATCTTCTCCATTGCAAAACCACATCCTCATGCATGTGGCCCGGAGGCGCAGTTGTCGTCATTTTGATCTGAAGCGCCGGATTATAACATATAACACGAAAAAATGCCACATGACAAGAAATCATAACCTCACTGCCCAAAGGAGACAACATGAATCCCGACGGACAAACTAGACGAGGAACAAAGCTCAAATTAAAGATAAACTCGTAGAAAAGGGGTCCGTCGATAGATGTCCTAATTAACATAGCCGTCTTGACCTAGATGGCAGCCGAGTAGTCACTGTTCATGCATGTGCCCCCAATGACTAGCCCAACTCAGTTGTCGTTGTTTAACCCTCGCAGTGATCCGAAGCACATGACACCTAATTTTGCGAGATGACAAGAAACCTTTTTTTAGATTTCTCACCACAACTACAGCCATGTACAACACAGCCTGCATGATATGTAGATGATAGCCAATCCAGGCGTGTCTGCTGGAGTCTGGTCACATGCATGGATGAACTGATCTTCCCTGTCTTGCAGGGATCGTCCAGGCACCAACATAGTACAACACTTCTCTAGTACTACCACTCGTCTCCCTCTTCTATTAAGTCACCCGACTTGCGGGGCCGGGGAGTGTGCCTATGGTCGGTTCTCAATTTCCGTCCCACATGTGTGTGCAAACGCAATATGACGTGCGTTCCATTCGGAAAGCAGCATGCCAGACCGACCGACAGTCTGGGGTGCGACGTGAACGCGACGGGCGTGCTGTATACTCTGTACATGTGTACCGCCGTTTTCTAGACTCTTTTCCCCATGGCGCGGGCGCAATCCATGGATACAAAGTTAGTATACTGTATACTATTTAAAAGTCGAGGGCGGGGCTTTTCCTCCGCGGTAGGCGGCGGGGCAGTTCCGCCTAGTCGTTTCGACAGAGACGCGAGAAGACGAGGGAGTAGGCTGCTGCAAATGTAGGGTTGTGTGATTTGATAGCGAGTTACTGCTCGACAGATGTGGCCCCATGATCAAGGGAGAATGGAAAGCCACTACCCTGTTGTTCGCACGCCGGCAGTTCGCTCCTACTCGTCCTCGCACGTCCTTCAATACTACGGCGGTTCGCTCCTAGTCGTCCCGTCCATTCACATTACGGCAGTTCCACTAATCCTAACCCTCCTCCCAAATCCATGGCGTCCCAAATCTCCATGATCGGTGGTGAGTACAAGGTTAGAACCATCACCGGCGATGAGTTCGACGTCATCTACACCCGTTCTTCCGCGATGGTGAAATGATGCCTTTCTCGCTTCAAACGCATGTTCGAAGACTCAGATGATGAGTGGGTCGCTGGGCTAGATGTTGAGTACACCACAGTCCTGGGACCAGAGAAGGATCTAAAGGACGAAGAGAGGAAGAAGCCCGCCGTGATCCAGGTTTGCATGCATGAATTATGCTTGGTCTACCACATATGCCATGCCGACGTTGAGTGCCAGGATTTTAAGGACTTCCTCCAGAGCAACCTAGTCAAATTTGTTACTGTAGACTTTGGTAATGACAAAGAATTCCTGTGTCAGATAGGCCTCGTTGTAGGCAACACCTTCGACCTCCAGAAGAATCGGCTAGTGTCCTCTCGTCAGCCTTCAGTGCTGACCCTGGCAGGAGCCATGGTTCATCCTTTGTACAGTAAACTGGAGAAACCTCCATACACGTTTCATTGTCATGCATGGCGGTGGAATGTACTAGATATAGACCACATCCACTACGATACAATGGATGGCTACCTTTGCTTCAATATCTACAAGGGTTGGATGAAGAGCAAAGTGTGTGGTTCAAGCAAAGAAGTATCGGCCAAGAGGAAGAGGGACAAGGACGAAGTCGAGGACGTGGACGAGGACTCCGAGTAAGGTGGAAGTGTCATTGCTCATGGTGGTTCTAATGCAATGTCTACCAGAATAGTTGCAAAGTTTAATTTCAGGTGTGCTTAATTTAATCTGAGCGGTGTGTTGTGCTGAGCCCCCCGCGGAACTATGTTATGTTTCTTCTCGTTAATTTAACTCTCCAGAACGTACATACTAGTATTTCTTACATTTCATCTTTTAGTTGGTATAGTACTACCACTCATTTCTTCACATTATATACGTACAATATATATGGCCAACATCATATAGCCAGCAGTTTAGTTGTCAAAGAATTTCAGGGTGCTTAGTTTTGTCAAAGAATTCCAGGATGCTTAGATGGTGCTTGGATCCAAGGGACTTATTTTAGTCTGACTAAAAATAGTCTCTGTAAGAGGCTAAAGTTCCAAGCACCCCTGACTAAAGAGGGGCTAAAACTAGTCTTGAGACTAAAAAAATTTAGTCAGGGGTACCCCTACTAAAATGTGGATTAGTCCTCTCTCTACTCATTTAACTCCTCTCCTTTAACACAGGCGATTTCTGGATTGGAGGGTTTGGAGGATAATAAATGCTCATTAACTTGATTTTAGCCTTTTTAGTATTTTGATCCAAGCATGGGTGAGGCTAGCATGTTTTAGTCCCACTACTTTTAGTCATGGGACTAAAACGTATCCAAGCACCCTCTTAGTTTTATTTGAGGGGTGGGTTGTGCTGGACACCATTATTGTGACTAGCCTTTTTAATAGTACTATATGCATAATTTGGCGACGGGTGCTCTCTATATGTACCACCTCTTTTTTAAATTTCAAGTTTTACTCCATGGCGCAATCCGTCGATATTACTGTTGTACAAAAGTATACATTTTTTAAAAGGCTAGAGGGCGGGGCAGTCTAGCTTGGTCGGTTTCATGAGAGGCGAGGGCCTTTGTGATTTGACGGCTCATTACTGTTGGAAGGCGGGGCCTTGTGATTTGACTGCTCGTATAAATGCGCCGACGACCTGATCAAGGAGGAGCAAAGAACCGTGCGGTATACTCAAGTTTTCCACTGGAGTAGTACTGCGACGGAGGAGCACGAAACACGGCAGCCCAGTGCCATATGGCGATAAAAATGATCTAATTTGCTAGTCATCTCATTGTTAGCATTGTTCTATTCATTCCCTAAAAAAACCATTGTTCTATTCATGCCTCGCAGAGAACGTGACACGTGCGGCGAAACACCCAAAACAAAAGATGAAACACAGGAGCAAAAGAAGAAGGAAGATTCTCATCCCAAATGATCTAATTCGCCGCGGAGTCGTAACTGCTTCTTCATTGCCTCCACGACCTCCATCTCCTTGCACGTCTCCTCTGCCATCTTCTTCATTTTGTCCATGACATAGGATTTCTCGATGCGAGCCTTCATCATCTGTTCCACGGCCGCATTATGTACCTTGACAGCAGCCGGGTGCTCGATGCAGAGCTTCGCCAACTCCTCCTTCTGTTCCATGATGAGGGCCTGCAGCATCTTCATCGAGGAACTACTATTCTCATGCAGCTTCTTCCAGCTGCCGTTCTTCTCCTTCAACAGGTCAATCTCGTGGCAGAGCTTCGCCTTGTCCTCCTGAAGTCGCACGATTTCGCCGGTCGCCTTCTTCTCCGAGGCAATGCTCTTCTTCAGCAGCATCACCAAGCCCGCGGTCAACTCCCCCTGCTGATTGAGCTCAGCGGGCATGTTGTCGAGGCTCTCCTTCAGCAACTCCATCAAGCCCTGGATGAACTCCTTCTGCTTATTGAGGTGCTTATTGAGCTGATCGGGCATGCCGTCGAGGGATAACGACTCCAGCTCCGCCGGCTCGGCATGTTCGCCTCCGTGGCTAGGGCGCTCCCGGGAGCCATCGCCTGCCCGTGATAGACCTTTCAAGGTCTCTGCATGGCGGTGAGCCCTCTCTTTTTTTCCGCAGCCTTGGTTGCCGCTCCCTTGTTACGAGTAGTTCTCGACCTAGAGCTCTGCTCACCGGCCATGGGAACGACGGACGAAGAAGAAGCACTTATGAGGAGGAAAGGTAGAGTAATTTTTGGTTAGGTAGTTCCCCTTTTTATAACCTAAGTACTAGCACTAGTGCTAGTACCTGCATAGTGGGAACACATTCAGGTTTGGTATGTACTAGTAGGTGTGAGCAGGCTTTCGAATGTGATGGGAACAAGGTAAAGATTAATTGATGGTTTTGGTTTCGACGCCCGAAACGGCTCCCGATGAGTTTAGCGGAACATAAATTTCAAGTACTACACTGCTCAAATGCGTAAATATTATGTTACTGTCAAAAATTGGCACAAAATACGAAGGAGACCAATGGAAGTACTACTAGCAACCCATGATTTAACTACTCGCATGCGCGCAGTGGAGTAATAATGTCTTTCTTCCGCCCTCACGTCCACTCAATTTGCATGCGTTGTATTAATTGACCATCAATGAAGTGAACGACTTTACACGCGTCAAATTATCACATGGGGTGGATCTTGGTACAAAATTGCGTCCGCCCGTGTACCCGCGTGTGCGTGCGAGGGAATGAGTGCGTGCGTGGCGTGCGTGCGCATTTTCGCTTCGCGCATGTACCGCCAGTATGGCTCAGGGAGGACGAGTACATTCTTCTGGAACCAGCAGCACGTCACTGTGATCAATCCACACAAGCAGGTCGCGACAACGCCTCCACATGTGCCACATGGCTTCATGAATTGTAAGAGAGACACTGTGTAGCGTGCCATTGGTATTCTAATTTACGTGTTTTGCACATACTCGAAGTACTAGTAAGGTACACTTGCATTGCACACATCAGATTTTGCAACCAAATTATGGATAAATACCACACTATAGCATGTAAGCTCTGAGTCATATATGCCTGGTGTAGCCCTTCATTTAATTCTTATAGTTCATCTCATTCAAAATCAATTAGTTTTTATAAAAAAACTAAGAATGCGGGAATAGGAAAAACATGGGATTAGAGTGGAATGTCGTCTTGAATCCTACAGGATTGTACGAGTGTTTGATTGTGCATAGAAAAAACGCAGAATTCTTTCAAAGAGGTTTGAGTGGATGGGATGTTTCCTATGAAATCTAGTGCAAATGAATCATATGGAAAAATTCCTATGGTTTACAATCCTACGAATCAAACAACCAAGATAGGAAAAATTCCTAATGATTAGAATCCTCCAAAATTCCTTTGAGAATCCTTTGAATCAAAGAAGCCCTTAATCTATTTTATGATTCATGGAATTGTGCATTGTAAAGCATAAAGTAAAAACAAATAATGGCAATTCAACTAGAAAAAGTTTGGGCAGTTATGATACGGAAGATTCTAGAACAAAAGAGAACCACTGTTGTTTTGAGGTTTGTCCATTATGCTTAAGTTCAACCATGGAGTCTGCTAGATTGCACATGTGGCAAAATCCGGTGGGGGGCTAGAAGATGGTGGGAGGGGCCGAGTGGAGGGAGACTATGAAGGAATGCACAAGTGCGAGATCGATATTTAGAGAGGGGGCGAACACGTGCGTTGTTGCGCGCAGGGGCGGAGCCATGAAAAATAAATGAGCTAGGGGGCCAAGCATTGCTAATCCTTTACAAGGAGGGTCAATTCATGAACTTAAACCATTTTTAGCAGCAATTGTCTAATGATCACATTCATATTAGCCTCGATACATAGTGATGTTAGGGGGGAGGGAGCAGGGCCCTTACTGCCCCCTGTCTTCGCCATTGTGCACGCATCTGAGAGATGAAGCGGAAGGCATGGATGATGAGAGGGGGACGTTGGATATATAATTAATGTGGGTGTATTAGCTATATATGTTAATCCTATATAGAGAGGTATAGATTGATCGATGTGGACGTGGGAAAGAGGGTGAGACCTCACTAGATATATTGATTGATCGGTTTGTGTGGAAAACTATGAAAGACCTAGCTATATACACACATACATAGAGGAACATCGATCGTTGTGCATGCACGCGTGAGATATAAAGAATGCCCGATATGATGGAGAGGGGGATGTGTGTGGGTGTGTGCCTTCATGGGAGACCGACCTGAAGAAAAAGATTGCATGCGTGCGATGGATAATGCCGACTGGTAGTGTGTGTGCATGCATGCACAAGAGAAAGTTAGTGGTACAATTATAAAGAGAAGACTACTGTGTGGGTGTAAAAGAACAGGTGAGGTCATAATCACTGTAAAGTTGAATTCAAATATTTGAATAAGAGATCCTGATGTTTGAAACCCATGCATCCATGAATATAACGGAGATCTGTGCGGTGTGGTTTGGAAACGAGCATGTTGTAATGTATACACATTGAACAAGGTCAGACTGATTTGAATTTTAGATACCGATGGCATACATCATTTGGCCACGTCGCATCCGTGCATGGACACACTATTCTAATTGGACATGATGGGCGGCTTTCGCATCACATATCTATATCTATACCACTATATATATATATATATATATTTTATATTTTATATTTTTTTTATTGTGTGCGGGTAACTTTAACTTTGAAAGATGGTCGTTGGATGAGGCGAATCCAATGGTCCAAAGATGGAAAATTTGAGCACTACTGGCTGTTGGATATCATCTAGATTCCACCAGATTTCGCCACATGTATAATCTAGAAGACTCCATGGTTGAACTTAAGCATAATGCACAAACATCAAAACACAAGCACTTCTTATTTGTTCTAGAATCTTCCGTATCAGAATTGCCCAAATGTTTTTCTACATGATTTGCCATTATTTGTTTTTACTTTATGTCTTACGACGCACAATTCCATGAATCTTAAAATAGATTAGCTTTCTTATAAAAACTAGATGATTTTGAATGGAGTGAACTATAAGAATTAAACGAACATCTACATCATGCATATATGACTCAAAGCTTGATGCTATAATGTGGTATTTATTCATAATTTGGTTGCCAAATCTCATGCGTGCAATGCACGTGTACCTTACTCTAGTCTAAAATGGTGTTTGTGTGTGTGTTGTGCGTGTTGAGGTGCAAATTGTCTTTTTTGGTACATGTTAAGCTTGTTCTTCTGAAATTTCAAGCCGCACCTTGTTATGCCGAAAATTCAAGCTAGCGTCTTTGTCTATCGTGCTGTGAAACTCCCGCCTCTTCAACCTGCGCCTTGTTAGCCCGAAATATTTAAGATATATCTTTGTCTCGTTGTGCTCCGACAAATCCCTCCATCTCAACTCACGCCTTGCTATTCCAAAATTACAACACGCGCGAAAACTCCCACCTCCTGTGAAATCCCGACACGCGAAATGCCCGTGGTACCCTGAACCGAAAGAACCGCCTCAAATCGGTGGGGGTACTTTCGTAACTTACCCCACATTTCGGACAAGTGCGTCTCTAATCCATGGTTCCCATTGCCATCCCATCCGCCCACCCATTCGTACATCGAGGCCGTGAAAACCCGCGGCGAAACCCCACACCCTGCTCCGTCCGCCACCCAGCCGGAGCCTCTTCCCCGATGACGTCGTCCACAACAACACCTCGACGTCCCTCATCCACCATACCGGATGAGGATCCGTCGTCAATCTCATCATCCCGCCAGTTCAGCCACCCCGTCCTCCACCTCCAAGGAGTTGCCTCGATGTTCCCCTCGTCTTTCGCGCCACCTCCATTCCCACACCGCCGTCTTCACCTGCACCACCGGAAGACCATCATCATCACTGTTTCCTCGGATGAAGCTGCGGCCTAATCGGCGCCACCAAAGAGGTTGTACACTAATCACCGTATTTTCTTCTTGATTCGATCTCACGGTGTTGCCGGCGCTCGGTCCCGAGCCAACACGGCGCGGTTCCATCCACGGCGGCGTCGCCGGCCACTTCCTCCACGGCGTCGCTCCCTCGGCGGCGACGTCCACATCAGTAGGAGCTGCTGTTGCTTTAGCTCTCGCTCGCGCTGCTGCTCTGCTCTTGCTCTCGGTCCCCTGCCTGGTCTGCTCTTGCTATTGCTCTTGCTCGCGCTGCTGCTCTCGCTCTTGCTCTTGCTTGCGATGCTGCTCCAATTTAGCTACACTTCAGTCGACTGAATCGACTTTTGGGTTAGTCGATTTTCAGGGGGTGGGGGGCTCGCCGGGGTGAAGGAAGAACCAGCCACAACGGGGAGGGGGGCTCGCCGGAGAGGTACCCCACTATCGATCTTAGGGTTCAGGATGGGGGCGGTGGTCGTCGGTGGTGGCGGGGCGTTAGCGGGGCGGTGGCATGGGGATCACCGAAGAAAAAGCTCGGCACGGGGGGGGGGGGCCTAGAGGGATGGCCGGGGCGGCGGCGGACCGGTGGTGGGGAGTGTTTTTGGGGCGGGCGAGGCGGCGGGGGGGCTGCTGTTTGGCCGATGGTGGCTGGCGGCTCAGGGGGTGGAGGTTGAAGATGAACCACAGGCCCTTGATTTCGTATCCAACGGCTGCAAAATCGGCTGACCAGAGATGAAAAAGTCAGTCGACCGACGTGTAGCCTCACCTTGCTAGTGCGTTCAGTTTCGACAGCAAAATTCAGTTTCGAAAGTTAAGTTCAGTTTCGACAGTTAAGTTCAGTTTCGACAGTTAAATTCAGTTTCGACAGTTAAGTTCATAGATGAGCGGCTGATGTATTTTACATCTATCACTTTGTGGTTATGTATTTCACGTCATGTATTGGAGATGCTATTAGAATTCCACTCAGGTTAACGCTGTCTGTTGTCTCTCTTGTCCTGCTTCAGCCTCGGCGTCGTACAACTCACCGGAGCTGCTCCAACGACGAAACCCTCCATCACAGCAGAGTAGTACTTCAGGCTCCATCTCCAGATGCCTAAGATCTTCTTCCCCTCCTCCGACAGCCAAGTCAGCCGGAGCATCCTCACTGGCCAACCCAATCACGCTGAGATCGACATGGCTTCGCCAAAGAGGTTGTACACTTGTTGCATCTCTTTTCTTACTCTACATGTTATATATATTATCCACTGAGCACTCGTAGTAACGGGAAATACGATTATTTTATCCTACTATATGACAAGCAGTGAGGTACCAGGAAACTTAGCTATCCGTGATGGACTCTCTTGAACGCCATCATTATTTATCTCTGCATGTTTGAGCTGTGCATTTGTCGATGGGCCTGGGAGTTGAGTTAGTATGACAGTGGCCTGGGTCCAAAGTAATAGAAGTAGCACAAAAACATTTTTTAGTGTAGGATTTTCCTTGGTAAAGCCTGCCTACTAGAATCGCCAGTGCTTGAAAGGAAAAGTGAATGAAAAACATCGGAATTGGAAAGTTTCCTATGGTACTACTTTTCATGAATTTGGTGCAAAGGAATGGAGCAAAGGAACATTGTAGGATTTGTTCCTTTAGTGTCTCCTTGAAAGAAAAACCGTAGGAATTCTAATTTCCACTTCTCCTCCTTTTCATATTCATATTCATCAAGCATAAGACTAAGAGATAGTAGCATAATAGCATTATAACCGTACATTTTCTTGTGGTTTGACTTAATCTCACCATGCTTTTTTGCATCCCGTGATCTTCCAATTGTTGTGAATCAAACACCCAGATTGGCAGAAATCCTGTGTTTTTAAATTCTCTATTTTGCACGTGCATTCCTATCCTATTCCTGTCTATTTCCTATCCCTGCATTGTTTGAATCCTCAAATTCAAACAAGCCCTTACTCAATTACTTCTGTTATAGATATGTGTCAAAGAAAACCTTGTGTGGTTTGTCCTGCTCCTGTGGCGCTGTGTTCCACCCCAGCTCGGCTGCTCCAAGGATGGAAGGGTTCACCACAGCAGGGATCCACTCTCCAGACTGTCTTTCGCCGCCTCAGATCTTCTTCCCCACCGCCGGCAGCCACGGCAACTGCATTACCATCATCAACTGAGCAGATGACCTTGAGGACTACACGGGTCCGCAAGAGGTCGCACTCTTCCGTGTCTGCTTACGTTATGCGTCGCTTAATATGATGACATGCTACATTATCATCGTGTTCACCTATTAGACTCTGAGTCAGGTCCAAACTAATGCTGAATCTTGAGTTTTTAAATGGTTGTGGGGTACATATTGGGGCAGCACTCAGTACTATATGTCTACTATCTGGTTAATCTCCGGTGTCTACTATGAGTTTCATGTTGGGTGCAAACAATCATTAAAGGAGCCATTATCTGTATTTTTTAACTAATTATCTGTGTGCTATCATTGGTTTTGGGTCTATCCACAGTTTGCTACCATCACTCTGGATTTGTGCATGCACTCCTTACATAATCTCACTATGTTTTATTCCTATGCATGCCAGCTATTGTACACAATGGAACTGGTCATGTAGAGCAAAAGAGACGAGCCTTGCGTGGCAAATCAAAGTTCATGCAGACGTCGTTCCATGGTGGGCGCAAAGGCAGCCCCCCCTCCACCCATTTCGGATCGTAATCAAGAGGAAGATAACTGTTCTGAGGGGGATTTAGAAGGAGAAGACCACTCCTATTTACCCCATGAGGTCTTCGCTCTAACTTGGCATGCTGATGTTGGTAATATCATGCATATGGTGCCTTGCATTGCTTACTGTATACATTAAAGATGTCATCTGCTTAGTTTAGACATGCTTTGTGTCAATGCCATCTGTTTAGTTTCTTTATCGTATATGTGAATCATGCAATGCCATCTTGTCTAGCCAGGCATCATATATGTGAATTTTGCAATGCCACCCTAGTTAGCCAGTCATCTTATATGTGAATTATATCATGCCATCATTTTTTATTACGTGTTAAATTTGTCAACAATTTTAGTACATTCAATTACTCTTCCTGTGCATCAGCCATTCGGCACGGTCATGGAAAAATCTGGAGTGGAAACAAGGTCTTTAGAGTAGACAATGCTATCTAACGAAGCGCATGTCTTGCTGGTTACCGATAGCTCCTCAGAGGAGGATTCATAGACAGATGACCAGTCATATCCCCCCCCCCCGAGGTGCATGCCCTAACTTGGCAGGGTTATGTTGCTCATATTGTGCGTATGGTATCTTGCATTACTATGTCATTTGCTTAGTTTAGACATGCTTTGTGTGAATACCACCTGTTAGTGTCTAATTACCATATATGTGAATTATGCAATGCCATCTTGTTGCAAGACATTATATATGTGAATTATGCAATGTTATCTTGTTGCAAGGCATTATGTATGTGAATTATGCAATGCCATGTTGTTTAGGCAACCGTCATATATGTGAATTATATCATGCCATCCTTTTTTTGTATTTCTCATTGCTTTTGTCGACAATGTTTGTATATTCATGTCAGGACCCCGATCCTAGGTCACACCGATCTAGCATGTAACACATCATATCACTTTGTGGCCTCACGCACGGTATTTCCACGGGTGCCACCTTACCTGGCCCGGGACCGTTTGCGCCTTTTGGCTCACGTATATGATAGTGTCGCTAGCATCCATATGACAAAGAACCCGGGCCGACATGGCTAGTCGTGAACCCAAAGCGGCACAGACCTATGGAGACAGGCATACATGGATCACATCGAACATGTCGGTCATCAACGAGTGATTCCGGGCTGTAGCACTGGGCTAACAGGACTCCGGGAATCCCGGGCTGTAGCAGGCTGGGCAGGACTCCGGAAATCACCGCGTGACATTTCCCCGAAGGGACAGACATAGGGACGAAGTGAAACACATGTCGGCCAGTCAAGTGTCCCGAACAGCAGTGCTGGGCTAGCAGGACTCCGGTGAACCGGGCTGTAGCGGACTACTATGGCTCGAGGAACACTAGACTACATTTCCCCATAAGAAAGGTTGCGAAGGATAAACAACTAGATAGTCGGATCCCACACATACCAAGCATTTCAATCATGCACACAATATGCTCGATATGTGTAAATACAACATGGCATCACAACATAACTCTACAACTCAAGTATTAATTCATTAGGCTCCGAGGAGCGAGATATTACAAACATGGGTCTCATGACCCAACAATCATAGCATACAATGCAAAGCACATGCGGAAGCTTAACATGTCTGAGTACAGACATCTATAAATGAAAAAGGCTAAGAAGCCTGACTATCTACCAAATCCTGCCGAGGGCACAAGATCGTAGCTGAGGTATCAAGCTAAACGTCGAAGTCCACGCGGAACTACTAGCGAGACTGAAGTCTCTCTGCAAAACATAAATTAAGCAAACGTGAGTACAAAGGTACTCAGCAAGACTTACATCAGAACTAAACTACATATGCATCGGTATCAACAAGGGGGGTGGCGGAGTTTAACTGCAGCAAGCCAGCTTTGACTCAGTGGCTAACCTGAACTACGATTGCGAGCAACTCTTTTGAGGTGGCGCACACGAGTCCACATATTCACCAATCAATACACCACTATGGATCCGCTCTCGTCTTCCTACGAGAAGGCCATCCATAGCACTCACGCTTATCTTGCGAGTTTTAGGGTATCCACTTTCACTTGTCTATGAACTATGCAAGGGGTCCAAGTTTCCATATCCGAGGAATCCGGCTATTCGAATAGATAATGATAACCCTGCAGGGGTGTACTTCTTCACACACGCTCTCACCACTTATAGCCCTGTACACGTCATGTACCTCGGCAACCTTCAAGCGGAAGCCGGGCGAGGGTGTCGGCCACGGCCTACCTAAACACTTAAGTCTCTAGTCTAGGTTTATCGCCTATTCGGGTTCCATCCGCGAGGAGATCCAGCCGGAGTTTCGCTCACAGCCCCAAACGATGTGTGCAGGGTTCCCGAGACACCAAACGGGCGCCCGGTACACCGTGCCACAATGTATCTACCGCAACATAGCCCACCCCTAGGGTCAGCGCTACGCACGGCCGCCAACACATATCCTACAAACACCAGAAACTAGTTGCAACTCCTGGACAGAGTACTAGGGTGATTAAGAAGCCGAGAGGGTCCATTGGTTTCGGGCCCAATGCGCGGTAGTAACTGTTCATGGATCACAGACACAGAACTCAGTTCCTGAGGACGGCTGCAATGAGACAACCCACCATGTACTCCTACATGGCCTCTCACCGCTACCTTTACCAAATCGTGTTCACACACTTAGCTCTCAACAGTAGGACATGTTTACACACCTCCGATCCATCCCCGATGAATCAGACCTGACTCAACTCTAAGCAGTAGCAGGCATGACAAACAAGCATGAATGAGTAGGCACATCAGGGCTCAAACAATTCCTACTCATGCTAGTGAGTTTCATCTATTTACTGTGGCAATGACAGGTCATGCAGAGGATAAGGGGTTCAACTACCGCGGCAAGTAACAGATAAATCGTTGTTGTCCTAATGCAGTAAAAGAGAGCAGGAGTGAGAGAGTGGGCTTGTATCGGAATGAACAAGGGGGTTGTGCTTGCCTGGCACTTCTGAAGATAATATAACTCTTCATCGGTGTCACCGATCCCATCGTCGAAACCACGTCCATCGAAAGGGGACAAATACCGGCAACAGAGAAAGAAATACAATCAATGCAATGCACAGTATGATGCATGATCATGACATGTCAAAATGCTGTGGTTTGAGCTAATGCAACTAGCTATGATTTAAATGAAGTTGGTTTGAGTGCAAGATTCAAATTCCAACCCCATATATGATTATTTAAATGCCCTTTATTTGTTTTGTCCAAAACAGAGGACAAACATTGTTCAAACATGCATGAAAATGGTACAGATGGATTCCTTGAATTTTTCTGATAATTTTACATATATAATTTATTTTATTTGGAGTTACGGTTTAGTTTCTATGATTTTTAGAAGTTTTGGGTATTTTCTGAAAATAAATAAATCATTTAAGATTTATTTAAATTCCAGAAAAAGGATTACTGCATCAGCTTGACGTCATTATGACATCAGCAGGTCAACAGGGCGCGGTCCAGGTCAAACCTGACCAGTGGGACCCACTGGTCAGTGACTAACTAACTAACTTAAGTTAATTAGAGCTTGGGCCCGCATGTCAGTGTCTAATTTACTTAACTAAGTTAATTAGTACTAACTAAATCTAACACTAATTAAAAAGGGGTCTGGCCCACACATCAGTCAACCAGGGGAGGTCAAACCCCCGGCCAGCAGGGTCAAACCTGCCGGCGACTTGACGCCGATGAGGCCAGACACGGCGGAATGGCTCGGGTTTCGCCCACGGGCGACCAAACTCGCGGCAGAGGGCATCTACGTGCTCCTGGGACTCGCGCGCATCTAGTGGTGCAGACGGAAGGAGCTGGGGCAGCGCGTAACCGCGGCGGCGACGAGCCGGGCGGCGGCCGGAGTTCGGCTGTGCACGGGAAAGCGGCTGCAGCGAGCAAACACGCAAACTAAAGCACGGGCAAGGCACTACGTGATGCAGCGGTGTTGTTTGGCACGTTGGCGCGACCAAATGGGCATCGGAGTGGCGCCGGCGACGAGCCCGAGCGGCGTTGAGCTCGGTCAGTAGGGAGTCGGCAATTTGAGCTTGACATAATGGCGGGGAGGAGGGGGATTCGGAGCAGGAGCTCAGTGGGGTCACGTAGAGCAGCTCGGTGGGCTCGGGGACGGTCCGGAGCCGACGAATTTGACGGAGATGGCCGGCAGTCCCGAGGTTGAAGAAGGCATCGATGGCGGCGCTTCGAGGCATCCGGCATCGCGTGAGTCGACAGAGAGGATGAGGTGGACGAGGCAGAGCTCGGGGACGCGTCGGAGAGGTGAGGGGAGCACGGTGGCTGCGGTGGTGCTTGTCGGCGGCGACGGTCTCCGCTCGGGTGGCTGTGGTGCGAGCGCTGAGGAGAGAGGGAGGAAGCAGAGAGGGGGGAGGGAGATGCAGGCGGTGCCGTGGCGCTGCAGAGGGAGTCCAGGGCGATGAGGGGGGGCAGCCAGGCAGGCATGGTGGTGGCGTGGCAAGCTCGGCGGCGTCGCGGTGTCCCTCCTCTGCCTACTGGCAGAGGTAGGCGATGACTGGCAGCGGTGCTGGGCTGGGCCGGCCATTTGGGCTCCAGGTGGGCTGCACAGGTAAGGCCAAATAAGTCCCTCTCTCTCTCTGCTTTTTCTAATTTATTCTGTTTTTCTATTTTTTGCTATTATGTTTTGATTTAGTTCAAGACCAAACCATTTTCAAAATTCATAAAAATAATTGTGTGAACTAAATGGATTTATCCAAATCCACACAACAATTTTCAGAATTATTGAACATATATTTATTATATAATAAATATAGATCCAATTCAAATATTTATTGGATTAAATCAAAGGCCCAAAATAAATATCTCTGAGATTCCAAAAATATTGTTTTAAGTTTTACCTCCTGCCAATATTTTCAGAGACTAAGAGGAACATTTTCTTGGACTTCTTTGAAAAGATTTTATGTTGATTATTTTTGAAGTGATTTATGAGGGTTTCAACTAACCTCAATTCAACTTTCAGTATTTAGACATGATGCATGAATGCTTGTGCAACTATTTGCAAACAAATTCTAGGGCTGTGACAACTCACCCCCACTACCAAAAATCTCGTCCCGAGATTCAAGACGTGAGGTAAGAAGACAGAGGGGCACAACTAACACGGTCTTCACGATCCAGGTTGCATCTCATAAGGTTGTTGATCCGATCACCATCATTGTCTTGATGTCTTGCTCTGAGAACTCCAACCAACATGACAACGAGAGGGAAGGGAAAACTCTAGAAGGATCGATCTTCTCGAAGATCGAACAACTCAGGATCAACTCATGGAGTGAGACATAGAAACATCTCGCGAACTGAGAGGCAAAACTTGCATCAGGAGCGATAGAAGAAATAATTTGACGAGGGTTTCAAAGTAGCGAGGGAAATTGCCATGATTCTAAAACAGGGCACCTCGGGGAAGGTGACTCAAGGAACTATTCCCTTAAGTGGCAAAAAGAATTACTTTTGATTCAGAGATCGTTGAAACTCTTCATACCAGCTTAAGGCAATTTACAATCAATCTTTTGAAGGAGTTTGAAAGAATGACATACTCGGACTAGAATGGATGATGTGGACTACCTTGTTGAAGACAACACAATGGATGATTTTTGCTTATCATCAGAAATGGATGAGACCCATGGTAAGTCCACTTTTGAAGATGATCATGAACAACAACTACTAAGGTGCAAGCTGGGAACAAAATGCAAATGTTGGGAATGATTCTAGTAACTGGGGAGAAGGTTCACCGGCAAAGGTGATTCCACCAATTGGATGGATATCGAACAACTGAGAGAACGGAGGCACATTCCAGTTAACGACAACATCAGAACCTAGTGCCTGAGCGTGCTCTCAAGAACTTGAGCATTTCCATACTCATCAAGGTTCTGCCAATATCCGTGTCAAGGATCCTGGCAACACAACATGCTACCATGATGAATAATGGTGGAAGATGCAGATGCAAAGGAAGATAACACTTTCTCAGATTTCACCTTAGCGAAGCCAAGGAAACAAAATCTGGATGATCGACCGAGAGACATTTAGCACTCCGCTTCTAATGTTCTCCTTGATGTACTGGTTACCACGGTCATGCTTTAAGCATCGGCATAGCCACCAAGTAGTGGTCGGACTTCGGAATACAATAGATCCATAAGGAACAACTTCTGGATTAAATCCTATGAAATCCTCATGGGAAGGTGGCCAACTTTCTTCAATCGAGATACTACAATAATAGGTCTTCCGGCTGGATGTGTTGGCCACGACATCCACTTTACCGTTTATCGAGAGACCAATATTATGGTTCTTGGAAAATGCTCCAACCATCATATCTGCCTGAGATTCAGATCTGGTTGGTGACAGGATATTCTAGACTCATCGAGTCTAGAAAGGAAAATGAAGGTTTGCAACACAAATCGATGAGACGACGTTGCGAGATTCTCGGGGAATGAACTATGGTAGTAAGCTCCAAAACATGAGCTGGTTCTGCTAAACACATGTGAACACGATGTCCCAGACAAGCATGACCACATGGTAGTCTTATAATAAAACACTACCGAGTTCAGGTGGGGAACCATTATTGAGGATAACAAAGTCCTAACATAAGTCATGGTTCTTAGGAAGGAACTTCTTCTCCTTGAACAAATCGATCAGTGGCTTGGTGTGCTAGGGATACATATAGAATGAAGATGATCAGTCTATCAGACCATAGAATACTTCGCACGTGCATGACTGACTTGGGACGATTCCAAAGGAAGCAAAAACAAACTTTCTCGAATTCACGGCGGCAACTTACACCAGATGCACCTGAATTAGAGGAAGTCACATCTTTCAACCGGACATATGCTTCATGATCGGGACATGAGGGCAATGCTTATAAAGTTTCCAACACTAGCTGGATGTTCAACACAATCATGGAGGAGACAAAATGCCGCTGATGGGCTCAACAGCAACTCATCGGAATTTCCATATCACTGGACTTCCATCACTATGTGAACAATGTGATAGTATTGGTCAGACCAAAGATATAATGGTGTATGCTCGAGGGACAACCGCAAGTAAGACAACATTACGAACATCGTTGGTTCTGATTTGATTTGATGATAGCCCACACTCAAATCAAGGTTTGGACAAGATAATAGATACAACAACTGATCACGAGGATCAGTTGATGAATATATCATCTTTCTTCAACACACACACACACACACACAAGGATATCCCTTAGGGATGAGCTAAGTCGGACAAGTTTTCATCTTCCAACTCTCCAAGTTGTTGTTAAGCTTAACCAACTAGCTCAGGGGTATCCAACACAGGTTCTTGGGGAAAAGTGGTTTATCGGAAAACCAACTTGATCACGAACTCAACATAACGGACAGGTGACAACCTGGTAACACTTCCGAGAAGATATTCGGAAAATCACGAACCACCGATATGTTATTAAGCCCGAGAACAATCTTGCTTTTCAGGGCAGGACGATATGATCGATAGAGCAAGGGTTTGGCAAAATCCTAACCCGTTGATCGAAGAGTGCACCAGGAAATAAGGACTAGGTAGCACAATCTATCTTAGAATGATGATTCAATAACCAACACGCTAAGGATGAGAATATTGTCCATTAACTACCAAGCAACGGGGTTGCTAGGAGTATTGATTTCACACATCACGGTTCACTTGTCGGCATTCCGGTTGCAACAACACGGGACCGAGGAATGAAGAATGATGGTAAGAAGTATCACTGCGTCAAGAATTCAAGAGAGATGTGCAATTCTCACGACGCTCTTGACATAAAGTGGGTAATACTTCAGGGTAGAACAGAACCAAAAGATGGGTTGCATTTTGATCTGCGGAATACAACTATTTTGACCCAACCCTAGATATGGATGAGGTACTGGAGTTTGTTTCTCCTAGTCATTCTAAAATAGAACGGCTCGACGGACCACAAGAATAAAAGGCACCGATGAACACAAATGTACACATACCCTTGGCTATCTACTGATAGAGGATGGTCGGAATACAACTGAAGAGGAACAACTCAAGGAACATATAATTTTCTGAGCTGTGGAGGCATAGATTAGTATGTCGAGCAAAGCTCAACATATTTCTTCCAGATAACCCATGCAGAAAGGTAGAACTGGCAGAGCCACAATATAGAATGGAGAACTCATCAAGAGCACTCTGGTTGTGATCCTTTGGTTCAAGAACTTCTGCCATAAGTGGTTCATAGTATTTGGAAGAAGGAAATACCACGGACCTCGAGGTCTATCACAAGGTTTACTAATGTCCTAAGGAACTAGCAACACTATCAGCATGAAGCAGGTAGGGTGAGTCTTGGGTTCAAAACCCAGGAATAGAATGCCTACTAACTAAATGGCATCATGGAATGCTTTTGAGAATGATGGCCAGAATCATCACACTGGGAACACAAAACATGGTTCAATTACTAGGTGATCCTCTAAGACACCTAGGGTCATAATAATAGTTCCAACATAAATGCCGAGGCAACGGAGTACCTCAACTCACCGATTAGTGTGATTAACCCGGCCTAAATGGACATCAGGAACAGGGGAAAAGGTTTGCAAATGCATCAAACTATTTAGAAACCTGGGATGACTCGGACAGCATAACGGCTGTAAATGCTCGAAAAGATTTGAGACATCCTGCAAAAATGGTGGCATAACCACTCAGAATCATAATATCAAGGTTCTGAGGCCAGTTATGAATATATGGAAGTAGTAGGAACTGAACTGAGGCTTGAACTCAACAATCCTAGGCAACTACGGTTTAGTAACACGTCATCCTGATAGATAGATGAGAAGGCCTAATTCTTAATCCCCGTAGAAAGAAGAGGTTGACTCAGATCAGAAGGGCATAGGGTAAAGGAGTAAAAAGAGCCTTACGTTCCCTTCCACAATCAATTCCCTTACATAACTAAAGCATTTCTAGACTCAACATCGACCAGTTTGGCTTGGTAATCCTACAGGCAGTCAGGCTCTGATACCAACACTGTCAGGACCCCGATCCTAGGTCACACCGATCTAGCATGTAACACATCATATCACTTTGTGGCCTCACGCACGGTATTTCCACGGGTGCCACCTTACCTGGCCCGGGACCGTTTGCGCCTTCTGGCTCACGTATATGATAGTGTCGCTAGCATCCATATGACAAAGAACCCGGGCCGACATGGCTAGTCGTGAACCCAAAGCGGCACAGACCTATGGAGACAGGCATACATGGATCACATCGAACATGTCGGTCATCAACGAGTGATTCCGGGCTGTAGCACTGGGCTAACAGGACTCCGGGGATCCCGGGCTGTAGCAGGCTAGGCAGGACTCCGGAAATCACCGCGTGACATTTCCCCGAAGGGACAGACATAGGGACGAAGTGAAACACATGTCGGCCAGTCAAGTGTCCCGAACAGCAGTGCTAGGCTAGCAGGACTCCGGTGAACCGGGCTGTAGCGGACTACTATGGCTCGAGGAACACTAGACTACATTTCCCCATAAGAAAGGTTGCGAAGGATAAACAACTAGATAGTCGGATCCCACACATACCAAGCATTTCAATCATGCACACAATATGCTCGATATGTGTAAATACAACATGGCATCACAACATAACTCTACAACTCAAGTATTAATTCATTAGGCTCCGAGGAGCGAGATATTACAAACATGGGTCTCATGACCCAACAATCATAGCATACAATGCAAAGCACATGCGGAAGCTTAACATGTCTGAGTACAGACATCTATAAATGAAAAAGGCTAAGAAGCCTGACTATCTACCAAATCCTGTTGAGGGCACAAGATCGTAGCTGAGGTATCAAGCTAAACGTCGAAGTCCACGCGGAACTACTAGCGAGACTGAAGTCTCTCTGCAAAACATAAATTAAGCAAACGTGAGTACAAAGGTACTCAGCAAGACTTACATCAGAACTAAAATACATATGCATCGGTATCAACAAGGGGGGTGGCGGAGTTTAACTGCAGCAAGCCAGCTTTGACTCAGTGGCTAACCTGAACTACGATTGCGAGCAACTCTTTTGAGGTGGCGCACACGAGTCCACATATTCACCAATCAATACACCGCTATGGATCCGCTCTCGTCTTCCTATGAGAAGGCCATCCATAGCACTCACGCTTATCTTGCGAGTTTTAGGGTATCCACTTTCACTTGTCTATGAACTATGCAAGGGGTCCAAGATTCCATATTCGAGGAATCCGGCTATTCGAATAGATAATGATAACCCTGCAGGGGTGTACTTCTTCACACACGCTCTCACCACTTATAGCCCTGTACACGTCATGTACCTCAGCAACCTTCAAGCAGAAGCCGGGCGAGGGTGTCGGCCACGGCCTACCTAAACACTTAAGTCTCTAGTCCAGGTTTATCGCCTATTCGGGTTCCATCCGCGAGGAGATCCGGCCGGAGTTTCGCTCACAGCCCCAAACGATGTGTGCAGGGTTCCCGAGACACCAAACGGGCGCCCGGTACACCGTGCCATAGTGTATCTACCGCAACATAGCCCACCCCTAGGGTCAGCGCTACGCACGGCTGCCAACACATATCCTACAAACACCAGAAACTAGTTGCAACTCCTGGACAGAGTACTAGGGTGATTAAGAAGCCGAGAGGGTCCATTGGTTTCGGGCCCAATGCGCGGTAGTAACTGTTCATGGATCACAGACACAGAACTCAGTTCCTGAGGACGGCTGCAATGAGACAACCCACCATGTACTCCTACATGGCCTCTCACCGCTACCTTTACCAAATCGTGTTCACACACTTAGCTCTCAACAGTAGGACATGTTTACACACCTCCGATCCATCCCCGATGAATCAGACCTGACTCAACTCTAAGCAGTAGCAGGCATGACAAACAAGCATGAATGAGTAGGCACATCAGGGCTCAAACAATTCCTACTCATGCTAGTGGGTTTCATCTATTTACTGTGGCAATGACAGGTCATGCAGAGGATAAGGGGTTCAACTACCGTGGCAAGTAACAGATAAATCGTTGTTGTCCTAATGCAGTAAAAGAGAGCATGAGCGAGAGAGTGGGCTTGTATCGGAATGAACAAGGGGGTTGTGCTTGCCTGGCACTTCTGAAGATAATATAACTCTTCATCGGTGCCACCGATCCCATCGTCGAAACCACGTCTATCGAAAGGGGACAAATACTGGCAACAGAGAAAGAAATACAATCAATGCAATGCACAGTATGATGCATGATCATGACATGTCAATATGCTGTGGTTTGAGCTAATGCAACTAGCTATGATTTAAATGAAGTTGGTTTGAGTGCAAGATTCAAATTCCAACCCCATATATGATTATTTAAATGCCCTTTATTTGTTTTGTCCAAAACAGAGGACAAAAATTGTTCAAACATGCATGAAAATGGTACGGATGGATTCCTTGAATTTTTCTGATAATTTTACATATATAATTTATTTTATTTGGAGTTACGGTTTAATTTCTATGATTTTTAGAAGTTTTGGGTATTTTCTGAAAATAAATAAATCATTTAAGATTTATTTAAATTCCAGAAAAAGGATTACTGCGTCAGCTTGACGTCATTATGACGTCAGCAGGTCAACAGGGCGCGGTCCAGGTCAAACCTGACCAGTGGGACCCACTGGTCAGTGACTAACTAACTAACTTAAGTTAATTAGAGCTTGGGCCCGCATGTCAGTGTCTAATTTACTTAACTAAGTTAATTAGTACTAACTAAATCTAACACTAATTAAAAAGGGGCCTGGCCCACACGTCAGTCAACCAGGGGAGGTCAAACCCCTGGTCAACGGGTTCAAACCCCCGGCCAGCAGGGTCAAACCTGCCGGCGACTTGACGCCGGCGAGGCCAGACACGGCGGAACGGCTCGGGTTTCGCCCACGGGCGACCAAACTCGCGGCAGAGGGCATCTACGTGCTCCTGGGACTCACGCGCATCTAGTGGTGCAGACGGAAGGAGCTGGGGCAGTGCGTAACCGTGGCGGCGACGAGCCGGGCGGCGGCCGGAGTTCGGCTGTGCACGGGAAAGCGGCTGCAGCGAGCAAACACACAAACTAAAGCGCGGGCAAGGCACTACGCGATGCAGCGGTGTCGTTTGGCACGTTGGCGCGACCAAATGGGCATCGGAGCGGCGCCGGCGACGAGCCCGAGCGGCGTTGAGCTCGGTTAGTAGGGAGTCGGCAATTTGAGCTTGAAATAATGGCGGGGAGGAGGGGGATTCGGAGCAGGAGCTCACTGGGGTCACGTAGAGCAGCTCGGTGGGCTCGGGGACGGTCCGAAGCCGACGAATTTGACGGAGATGGCCGGTGGTCCCGAGGTTGAAGAAGGCATCGATGGCGGCGCTTCAAGGCGTCCGGCGTCGCATGAGTCGACGGAGAGGATGAGGTGGACGAGGCAGAGCTCGGGGACGCATCGGAGAGGTGAGGGGAGCACGGTGGCTGCGGTGGTGCTTGTCGGCGGCGACGGTCTCCGCTCGTGTGGCTGCGGTGCGAGCGCTGGGGAGAGAGGGAGGAAGCAGAGAGGGGGAGGGAGATGCAGGCGGTGCCGTGGCGCTGCAGAGGGAGTCCAGGGTGATGAGGGGGGGCATCCAGGCAGGCATGGTGGTGGCGTGGCAAGCTCGGCGGCGTCGCGGTGTCCCTCCTCTGCCTACTGGCAGAGGTAGGCGATGACTGGCAGTGGCGCTGGGCTCGGCCGGCCACTTGGGCTCCAGGTGGGCTGCACAGGTAAGGCCAGATAAGTCCCTCTCTCTCTCTGCTTTTTCTAATTTATCTGTTTTTCTATTTTTTTGCTATTATGTTTTGATTTAGTTCAAGACCAAACCATTTTCAAAATTCATAAAAATAATTGTGTGAACTAAATGGATTTATCCAAATCCACACAACAATTTTCAGAATTATTGAACATATATTTATTATATAATAAATATAGATCCAATTCAAATATTTATTGGATTAAATCAAAGGCCCAAAATAAATATCTCTGAGATTCCAAAAATATTGTTTTAAGTTTTACCTCTTGCCAATATTTTCAGAGACTAAGAGGAACATTTTCTTGGACTTCTTTGAAAAGATTTTAATGTTGATTATTTTTGAAGTGATTTATGAAGGTTTCAACTAACCTCAATTCAACTTTCAGTATTTAGACATGATGCATGAATGCTTGTGCAACTATTTGCAAACAAATTCTAGGGTTGTGACAATTCAACTGCTCTTCCTATGCATCAGCCATTTGAATTGCTGATGGAGAAATCTGGAGTGAAAACAAGGTCTTCAAAGCAGACAATGCTACCTGCTGAAGTAGATATCTTGCTGGTTACAGATAGCTCTTCAGAGGAGGATTCAGAGGCAGATGACCAGTCCTATTATCCCCCTGAGGTGTATGCTCAAACTTGGCAGGGTTATATTACTCATATAATGCATATGTTGTATTGCAATGCTTAGTTTTTACATCATATACACAATATTGAATGCCATCTCCTTAGTTGACACATCATATATGCGATTGCCCTCTGCTCACTTCCTTAGTATATAAATCATACATTTGAATTATGTCATGCCATGATGTTTACATAGACAGCATGTATCTGAATTATGGCATGCCAACCCATTTTCTAAAGACATAATATAGTTATATCATCTCATCCTGTTTACATAGTCATTATATTTTAAATTATGTCATTCTATCTATGAATTATATCATGCCATCATGTTTCCATCGACGGCATGTTTGTGATTTATGACATGCCAACCACTTTAATAGACACATCGTATAGTTATATCATGTCATCCTATTTACATAGTCATCATATTTTGAAGTATGTCATTCTATCCTATTTAGTTAGCCATCATACATGTGAAATTGTGTCATGCTATCATGTTTAATTAGCCATCATATATGTGAAATTATGTCCTGCTATTCTGTTTGCTTAGACAACATAAATGTGAATTATTTCATGCCATGTTTTCTTCCCTACTATCCATTGCACATGTCTATCTTACAACGTCTGTACATTCAATTACTTTTCTTGTTTATCAGCCATTTCAATTGGAGGGAGTGATGGCAGTATCTGTGGGAGTAAAACATGATCTTCAGAAAAGATCGTGCTACCCGTCGATGCAGATAGAACCACGGTTGTACTTGCCCAAGAACCAGCCCCACCACACATAACCCACACTCATGCAGATTGTACCCCTACGCAGTTGGACAGAGAACCAACTACACCCCTTCTAACCCCAACCCCAGCAGATAGACACCCAGTTCCCGTTGACACAACACCGTCTCCACCACAGAGCACCCAAACACGAGCAGTTAGTAAGGCAACTGCAGTGCCCAAATCACGAGGGCCACCACTCCGAACCCGAAGTCAACGCTTAAAGAAGAAGAAAAATTGTTCTTAGGTCAGGTTCCGTAGCTATGGTTCATACTACTTTGCTCTTGCATCACTGTATTTACTGATACCAACTAATTTCAAATTTGAAGGATGTAATTGAAACTCCAATGGCGCAATAGGTATGTTTTAAACCTGTTTCTTCAACGTGTTTGGCTATTTGCTGTTGTGACTTGCTCTATGTTGATTTTAGTTTCAATTGAATAAACAGTTATGTTCTCATGCCATGCACATTACAAGTGTTGTTATTGCTGTGTAGTTTCCCACACTTATGTTCTGTCTATGCTGCTTTGTCTTAAATAGATATGATTCAAATTGTATCTATCTTGATTTGGCAACATAAACTAGAATGATATAGACCATACAGTGACCATACTACATAGATATATGTTTGTTTCATGCTGTTATCATGTCCGCCTTACTACTGAACAGGTTTACCAAAATGAGTTTCATATACTACATTGTAAACCTGAGATGTGTTTGTTTGTTTCTCTTTTAGAACGCGGATAAAATATTGGAGAAGAGTACCCTATTATGCAATGGTAAAGGAAGTAATGCAGATAAGGTTCAAGATAGTGATACATCCCTGTTGGTCTCCAAGAAAGCTGATAAAAACTATATTGAAGACACTAAGACAACCCCAAAGTCCTGTCTTGATGTAGTGTTTGAGTTACTAGCTACCACTGCTGGCACCAGCTCTTCGAACTCGTTGTCTGAATCAGTTCGGCTTCTTGAGTCTCAACTTCAAGTTGAAAGACATCGATCAGATGTTATGCAACAGGAAGCCAAAGGACTGAGGAAGTCCCTGCAGAATTCAGATGCATACTTTCTGGTGCAACAGCAAGCGCTGGAGGACTTCAGCGCCAAACAAGAGAAAGTTAATAAGCTTGCTAAGCATCTTCCCAGCATTATGCGTACCCAGGATATTGTTTCTTGAGCTCTTCTGAAGTTGTTTCAGTTCTGGACTTGTTTTGCTGCAGTGTTTATATGTTGTTGTCTTCCCTATATTTGCACTGGTGGCGAACTTTGATGCCCAGTGGATGTAATATGTGTAATAGTCGTGATAGCCTAGTGTAAGTTGCTTGCTTATTTATTTCCTTGTTGTCTTGTTTATTTGTTTGCTTGTAGTCAGTGCAGTTCTTTTTCTGTGGTTTGCTAGTGGCTGCAATAACCTATTTTTTAAAACTAGGCCACAATAATCATGGGCTAATATTTACTGTAGTGACACTGGGCCTCCTACGGGCCGTAGAAACAGTGGGCCTTCTACCGGCCATATAAACAGTGGGCCTTCTACGGGCCGTAGAAACAATGGGCCTTCTACGGGTCGTATCATCAATGGGCCTTATACGGGCCGTATGATCGATTGGCCAAACATGGGCCAAACAGACTGCATTCTGGCCGTAAACGGGCTAGAGTTGGAATCGTCCGTTCATGGGCCGACCATAATGGGCCATCGTTAATAGGTCGTATTTGATGACGCTATGAAAACGGCCCAACGTATTAACGGACCACAAACGGGCCGACTGTAACCACAGGCTGAATTTGGCCCACAAGCAGAAAATGACAGTAACGGGCCGTAAGTAAACGAATGCTGGAAAATAGCCCAAGAATAAATGGGCTCTGAGAAGGCCGAAAGATAACATGGGCTGGAAACGGCCCAACGGAATAACGGGCCATTAATGGGTATAAAGTGATACATTGTTCTTTACGGGCCAGTTTCACCACGGGCCGTTAATGGGTGTAAAGTGATACACTGTTCATTACAGGCCAGTTTCACCACGGGCCGTTAATAGGCCAAGAGTTACATAGGGCCTCATATGGGCCGAAAGACGTCATGGGCCATACATGGTCCAGAAGTGAAAACGGGCTGGAATCATATTGGATGGCCCAGATGACGCTACTGGGCCTAATTCGAATAGGGCGTAATGGTCATTGGGTTAGCGGGTTGTAAATGGGCTATATGCGAACAGGCCGTTAACAGGCTTTCCATGGGCCGACTCGCCACCTTTTGACCAAGTCAAACGGGCCGGCCTTTTCACAAGAATGGGCCTCTGTTGGGCCGTGCCACGTGTCGACGTATCATAGGCGCCTTCTGTCCAATGAGTGGATGACATCTGTCCCAGCGATGAGCCGACACGTGTTTCCTCCAGCCAATGATGATTTTACACGTGGAAAATCCCCATTGGTCGGGGCTATTAACGGGTTATCGGATCCAAAACCCGACCCAATAGCTTAACAGCGTTCCGTTATGGTGGATGCCACGTGTCGGTCACCCTTGACGTAAGCACTTCTATGACGCGTGATTTATCGTCATGGAGGTGGACACTTCCGTGATGATAATTTTGGTAATGTCATGGAACACTTCTACGACAGCACAGGTATGACTATCTTGATTCTGTCATAAAATCGTCATGGATGTACATGCATGACAAAAAATGCGACCTACTGTGACAAACACGTATCATAACGGAGGTGTATTTTTTTGTAGTGTCTACAGGTGTCTCCGAAGGTGTTTGTTGGGTTGGCATATCGAGATTAGGATTTGTCACTCCGTGTATCGGAGAGGTATCTCTGGGCCCTCTCGGTAATGTATATCACTATAAGCCTTGCAAGCAATGTAGCTAATGAGTTAGTTACGGGATGTAGTATTACAGAACGAGTAAAGAGACTTTCCGGTAACGAGATTGAACTAGGTATTGAGATACCGACGATCAAATCTTGGGCAAGTAACATACCGATGACAAAGGGAACAACGTATATTGTTATGCGGTTTGACCGATAAAGATCTTCGTAGAATATGTGGGAGCCAATATAAACATCCAGGTTCCTCTATTGGTTATTGACCGGAGACGTGTCTTGGTCATGTATACATAGTTCTTGAACCAGTAGGGTCCGCACGCTTAATGTTCGGTGACGATCGGTATTATGAGTTTATGTGTTTTGATGTACCAATGGTAGTTTAGAGTCCCGGATGTGATCACAGACATGACGAGGAGTCTCGAAATGGTCGAGACATAAAGATTAATATATTAGACAACTATATTCGGACACCGGAAGTGTTCCGGGTGATTTCGGAGAAAACCGGAGTACCGGAGGGTTACTGGAACCCCCCCCCCCCCGGAGAACTAATGGGCCACATGGGACTTAGTGGTGAGAGAGAGGGCCAGCTAGGAAAGGCCACACGCCCTCCCCCTCTGGTCCGAATTGGACTAGGGAAGGGGGGGCGGTGCCCCCCTTTCCTTCTCCCTCTCCTCCTTCCTTTCCCCCTCCTAGTAGGAGTAGGAAAGGGGAGTCCTACTCCTACTAGGAGGAGGGCTCCTCCTCTTCTGGCGCGCCTCAAGGACCGGGCGGCCTCCCCCTTGCTCCTTTATATACGGGGGCAGGGGGCACCCTAGGACACACAAGTTGATTGTTTCCAGCCGTGTGCGGTGCCCCCCTCCACCATAATCCACCTCGGTCATATCGTAGCGGTGCTTAGGCGAAGCTATGTTCCAGTAGCATTATCATCACCGTCATCACGCCGTTGTGTTGACGAAGCTCTCCCTCGACACTCTACTGGATCGTGAGTTTGTGGGACGTCATCGAGCCGAACGTGTGCATATCGCGGAGGTGTCATACTTTTGGAACTAGGATCGGTCGATCGTGAAGACGTACGACTACATCAACCGCGTTGTCATAACGCTTCCGCTTACGGTCTACAAGGGTACGTGGACAACACTCTTCCCCTCTCGTTGCTATGCATCACCATAATCTTGCGTGTGCGTAGGAGTTTTTTTGAAATTACTATGTTCCCCAACATTGCATGCCCCACACTAGACATGCAACTGCATGCCTTATAACTTGGTTGCAACTCCGACTTTGCCAGTTTCATGTCCCACAATGGGCACACAACTGCATGTCTTCTTACTTGGTCGCAACCGGGGACTTTTTTTTGTCCGAGGGAGTGGCGTCAAGAGAGATGGGCCCTAGTTGCATGTCCCACACTAGGCACGCAACTGCATGTCTTTTAACTTGGTCGCTGAGGGAGTCCTGGATTAAGGGGTCCTCGGGCGTCCGGGCTATGTGACGTGGGTCGGACTATTGGGCCATGAAGATACAAGACAGAAGACTTCTTCCCGTGTCCGGATGGGACTCTTCTTGGCGTGGAAGGTAAGCTTAGCGTGCGGATGTGAATATTCCTTTCTCTGTAAACCGACTCTGTACAACCCTAGCCCCCTCCGGTATCTATATAAACCAGAGGGTTTAGCCCGTAGAGACAATCATAATCATATAGGCTAGACTATTAGGGTTTAGCCATTACGATCTCATGGTAGATCAACTCTTGTAACCCCTATACTCATCAAAGTCAATCAAGCAATACGTAGGGTATTACCTCCATCAAGAGGGCCCGAACCTGGGTAAAACATCATGTTCCTTGTCTCATGTTACCATCAATCCTTAGACGCACAGTTTGGGACCCCCTCCCCGAGATCTGCCGGTTTTGACACCGACATTGGTGCTTTCATTGAGAGTTCCTCTGTTGCATCGACAACAGGATTGATTTCTCGCCTTGTTATCAAGGACGGTATCACTTCCAGAGGAGCCCTGGCCTCAGGCCAAACCCTCCGGCTGGGCAGCTTTACCATGGCCACATGTTCGGCCTTTAAGCCGATGATGACTTCCCAAGTCATCGAAAATCGTCTCCGTGTCGACTCTGAATACTCCAAGCAGATGGATCCGGCGGATTTGTCGTCCTTAAACGAACTCTTGGAACGCATCGCCGCCCTAGGAGTCGCTACAGACTATGATCATATTGGGCTTAAACCCGATCAGAGAGAAATCAAATCTCCGTCGATCACCCATCATATAGCGGTCGTAGAGGAGCAAATCAACAACAACTCTTCTCATATACTGAAAACAAGCTATGTTCGGATTTCCGAGCTCATAGAGCTGGATACTCGTCTGCGGGGTGATACTCCCGGTCCTTCGAACTTAGAATCGAACGTTGAGCCTATGGAATCATTAGGACATCCTGGATCCCAAACTAATAAACTCAGAAGTTCTTCAAACTCCGGACTCCATATTGGGTTAGGGTTCGGATTTAACGCCACCCACCCACCACAAGCAATATTTGCCATGCAATTCCGGTCCCCCGGATATATGCGACCTCATGTACGTATGGCAGCAGCCTCAGGAAACAGCCCATCACTTCTGGGACAGATTCCTCCTTGTCAAGGACAAGGTTAAAGATTGTCGCGACGAGGACGCGATTTCAGCCCGGGGGGCACCCGAGGTGGGCACAACCCACCAGGGCGCGCCTGGGCCCCCTGGCGCGCCCTAGTGGGTTGTGCCCCCCTCGGGGCATGATATGTCTCCAGCGTATCTATAATTTTTTTACTGCTCCATGCTATTATATTATCTATTTTGGATGTTAATGGGCTTATTTTTACACTTTTATATTACTTTTGGGAGTAACCTATTAACCGGAGGCCCATCCCAAATTGTTGTTTTTTGCCTATTTCAGTATTTCGCCGAAAAGGAATATCAAACGGAGTCCAAACAGAATGAAACCTTTGGGAACGTGATTTTCTCAACGAACGTGATCCAGGAGACTTGGAGTGGGCGTCAAGAAACAAACGAGGCAGGGGGCGCACCCTCCACCCTTGTGGGCCCCTCATTGTTCCACCGACGTACTTCTTCCTCCTATATATGTCCACGTACCCCCAAACATCCAGGAGCACCACGAAAACCTAATTCCACCGCCGCAACCTTCTGTACCCAAGAGATCCCATCTTGGGGCCTTTTCCGGAGCTCCGCCGGAGGGGGCATTGATCACGGAGAGCCTCTACATCAACTCCATGGCCTCTCCGATGATGTGTGAGTAGTTTACTTCAGACCTTCGGGTCCATAGCTAGTAGCTAGATGGCTTCTTCTCTCTCTTTGGATCTTAATACAAAGTTCTCCTCGATTCTCTTGGAGATCTATTCGATGTAATCTTCTTTTGCGGTGTGTTTGTCGAGATCCGATGAATTGTGGGTTTATGATCAAGTTTATCTATGAACAATATTTGAATCTTCTCTGAATTCTTTTATGTATGATTGGTTTATCTTTGCAAGTCTCTTCGAATTATCAGTTTGGTTTGGCCTACTAGATTGATCTTTCTTGCAATGGGAGAAGTGCTTAGCTTTGGGTTCAATCTTGCGGTGCTCGATCCCAGTGATAGAAAGGGAAACGACACGTATTGTATTGTGATACGTCCATTTTGCATCATGCTTTTATATCAATATTTATTGCATTATGGGTTGTTATTACACATTATGTTACAATACTTATGCCTATTCCCTCTTATTTTACAAGGTTTACATAAAGAGGGAGAATGCCGGCAGCTGGGATTCTGGGCTGGAAAAGGAGCAAATATTAGAGACCTATTCTGCACAGCTCCAAAAGTCCTGAAACTTCACGGAAGATGTTTTCCAAATATATAAAAATACTGAGAGCAAGAACTTCACCAGGGGGGCCACACCCTGCCCACGAGGGTGGGGGCGCGCCCTACCCCCTGGGCGCGCCCCCTACCTCGTGGGCCCCCCTGGTGGCCCTCCGGTGGCCATCTTCTGCTATATGGAGTCTTTCGATGGGAAAAAAATCATAAGCCATCTTCTCAGACGAAACTCTGCCGCCACGAGGCGGAACCTTGGCGGAACCAATCTAGGGCTCTGGCGGAGCTGTTCTGCCGGGGAAACTTCCCTCCTGGAGGGGGAAATCATCGCCATCGTCATCACCAACGCTCCTGTCATCGGGAGAGGGCAATCTCCATCAACATCTTCATCAGCACCATCTCATCTCAAAACTCCAGTTTATCTCTTGTATCCAATTCTTGTCTCCAAGTCCGGGATTGGTGCTAGTAGGTTGCTAGTAGTGTTAAGTACTCCTTGTAGTTGATGCTAGTTGGTTCAATTGGTGGAAGATCATATGTTCAGATCCTATATGCATATTAATACCCCTCTGATTATGAACATGTTTATGCTTTGTGAGTAGTTACTTTTGTTCCTGAGGACATGGGAGAAGTCTTGCTATTAGTAGTCATGTGAATTTGGTATTTGTTCGATATTTTGATGAGATGTATGTTGTCTCTCCTCTAGTGGTGATATGTGAATGTCGACTACATGACACTTCACCATTATTTGGGCCTAGAGGAAGGCATTGGGAAGTAATAAGTAGATGATGGGTTGCTAGAGTGACAGAAGCTTAAACCCTAGTTTATGCGTTGCTTCGTAAGGGGCTGATTTGGATCCATATGTTTCTTGCTATGGTTAGCTTTACCTTAATACTTTTTTTGTAGTTGCGGATGCTTGCAATAGAGGTTAATCATAAGTGTGATGCTTGTCCAAGTAAGGGCAGCACACAAGCACCGGTCCACCCACATACCAAATTATCAAAGTACCGAACGCGAATCATATGAACATGATGAAAACTAGCTTGACAATATTCCCATGTGTCCTTGGGAGCGCTTTACATCATATAAGAGTTTGTCCAGGCTTGTCCTTTGCTAAAAAAAGGATTGGCCACCTTGCTGCACCTTATTTACTTTTGTTACTTGTTGCTCGTTACAAATTATCTTATCACAAAACTATCTATTACCACTTATTTCAGTACTTGCAGAGAATACCTTGCCGGAAACCGCTTATCATTTCCTTCTGCTCCTCGTTGGGTTCGACACTCTTACTTATCGAAAATACTACGATAGATCCCCTATACTTGTGGGTCATCAAGACTCTTTTCTGGCGCCGTCGCCGGGGAGTGAAGCGCCTTTGGTAGGTGGAATTTGGTAAGGAAAAAATTATATAGTGTGCTGAAATTTACTGTCACTTGTTACCATGGATAGCAATCCTCCGAGGGGCTTGTTCGGGGTATCTTCACCCCGACCAGTAGAGCAAAGAGTTGCTCCTCAACCTATTGAACCTACTAAAAATGAAAATGAAAATGAAAATGCTTGCTTTGAAGTTCCTTCGGGTATGATAGAAAAACTGCTAGCTAATCCTTTTTTAGGAGATGGAACAAAACATCCTGATGAACATCTGATATATGTGGATGAAGTTTGTGGATTATTTAAGCTTGCAGGTGTACCCGGAGATGTTGTTAAGAAGAAGGTCTTCCCTTTATCTTTGAGGGGAGATGCATCAACATGGTGTAGTCTATGTGATGATATGGGGTCTTGGAATTACAAATGATTGAAATTGGAATTTCATCAGAAGTTTTATCCTATGCATCTTGTTCATCGTGATCGCAATTATATATATAATTTTTGGCCTCACGAAGGAGAAAGCATCGCTCAAGCTTGGGGGAGGCTTAAATCAATGTTATATTCATGCCCCAATCATGAGCTCTCAAGAGAAATGATTATTCAAAAATTTTATGCTCAGCTTTCTGGTAACATTCGCACCATGCTTGATACTTCTTGTGCTAGCTCTTTTATGATGAAGACTATTGAATTCAAATGGGATTTATTGGAAAGAATTAAACGCAACTCTGAAGATTGGGACCTCGACAATGGTAAGGAGTCAGGTATGACACCTAGTTTTGATTGTGTTAAATCTTTTATGGATACCGATATTTTTCGTAAATTTAGCACCAAATATGGACTTGACTCTGAGATAGTAGCTTCTTTCTGTGAATCTTTTGCTGCCTATGTTGATCTCCCCAAGAAGAAGTGGTTTAAATATCATCCTCCCATAGAAGTAAAAGTAGCTGCACCTATTAAAGTTGAAGAAAATACTATTACTTATAATGATCCTATTGTTCCTACTTCTTATGTTGAGAAACCACCTTTCCCTGTTAGGATAAAGGATCATGCTAAAGCTTCAACTGTGGTTCGTAAAAGCAATATTAAAACATATACACCTCCTGAGCAAGTTAAAATTGAACCTAATATTGCTATCGTTAAAGATCTCTTGTCTGATAATATAGATGGGCATGTTATTTATCTCTGTGATGAAACTCTAGAATTGCTAAACCCCGTGATAAAGATAAACCAAGACCTGTGGTAGGCATGCTTGTTATTTCTGTTAAAATAGGAGATCATTGTTATCATGGCTTATGTGATATGGGTGCTAGTGCTAGTGCAATACATTATTCCTTATACAAAGAAGTTATGCGTGATATTGCACCTGCTGAGATGGAAGATATTGATGTCACAATTAAACTTGCCAATAGAGATACTATTTCACCAATGGGAATTGTTAGAGATGTTGAAGTCTTGTGTGGGAAAACTAAATATCATGCTGATTGTCTTGTTCTTGGTTCCCCACAAGATAGCTTTTGTCCCATTATATTTGGTAGACCCTTCTTAAATACTGTTAATGCTACCATAGATTGCAAAAGAGATGTTGTTACTATCAGTTTAGATGATATGACTCATGAATTTAATTTTTGTAAATTTAGTAGACAACACCGTGAAGAAGAATTACCTAGTAAGGATGAAATTATTGGTCTTGCTTCTATTGTCGTACCTCCTAGTGATCCTTTAGAACAATACTTGCTAGACCATGAAAATTACATGTTTATGAATGAAAGAAGGGGATTAGATGAAGTATTCTTTAAACAGGGACCTATTCCGAAAAACAATTTACCTATTGAAATCCTAGGGGATCCTCCTCCACCCAAGGGTGATCCCATATTTGAGCTTAAACCGTTACCTGATACTCTTAAATATGCTTATCTTGATGAGAAAAAGATATATCCTGTTATTATTACTGCTAACCTTTCAGAACATGAAGAAGAGAGATTATTGAAAACTCTGAAGAAGCACCGTGCTGCTATTGGGTATACTCTTGATGATCTTAAGGGCATTAGTCCCACTCTATGTCAACATAAAATTAATTTGGAAGAAGATGCTAAACCATTTCGTGATCATCAACACCGACTGAATCCTAAAATGAAAGAAGTGGTAAGAAAGGAGATACTAAAGCTCCTTAAGGCAGGTATAATTTATCCTGTTGCTAATAGTCAGTGGGTAAGCCCTGTCCATTGTGTCCCTAAGAAGGGAGGTATTACTGTTGTTCCTAATCATAAAGATGAGTTGATTCCTCAAAGAATTATTACAGGTTATAGGATGGTAATTGATTTTCGCAAATTAAATAAGGCTACTAAAAATATCATTACCCCTTACCTTTTATCGATCAAATGCTAGAAAGATTGTCCAAACATACACATTTTTGCTTTCTAGATGGTTATTCTGGTTTCTCTCAAATACCTGTGTCACCAAAGATCAATCAAAGACTACTTTTACATGCCCTTGTGGTACTTTTACTTATAGACATATGCCTTTTGGTTTATGTAATGCACCAGCTACCTTTCAAAGATGCATGATGGCTACATTCTCTGACTTTTGTGAAAAGATTTGTGAGGTTTTCATGAACGATTTTTCCGTCTATGGGTCTTCTTTTGATGATTGCTTGAGCAACCTTGATCGAGTTTTGCAGAGATGTGAAGAAACTAATCTTGTCTTGAATTGGGAAAAGTGCCACTTTATGGTTAATGAAGGTATTGTCTTGGGGCATAAAGTTTCTGAAAGAGGTATTGAAGTTGATAAAGCCAAGGTTGATGCTATTGAAAAGATGCCATGTCCCAAGGACATCAAAGGTATAAGAAGTTTCCTTGGTCATGCCGGTTTTTATAGGAGGTTCATTAAGGACTTCTCGAAAATTTCTCGACCTCTGACTAATTTATTACAAAAAGATATACCATTTGTCTTGATGATGATTGTGTAGAAGCATTTGAAATACTTAAGAAAGCATTGATCTTTGCACCTATTGTTCAGCCACCTGATTGGAATTTACCCTTTGAAATTATGTGTGATGCTAGTGATTATGCTGTAGGTGTTGTTCTAGGACAAAGAGTTGATAAGAAACTAAATGTTATTCAATATGCTAGTAAAAATCTAGACAATGCTCAAAGAAATTATGCTACTACTAAAAAAGAATGCTTAGCAGTTGTATTTGCTTGTGATAAGTTTAGACCTTATATTGTTGATTATAAAGTAACTATTCACACTGATCATGCTGCTTTTAAATATCTTATGGAAAAGAAAGATGCTAAACCTAGACTTATTAGATGGGTTCTCTTGCTACAAGAATTTGATTTGCATATTGTTGATAGAAAAGGAGCTGAGAACCCCGTTGCAGACAACTTGTCTAGGTTAGAAAATGTGCTTGATGACCCACTACCTATTGATGATAGCTTTCCTGATGAGCAATTAAATGTCATAAATGCTTCTCATTCTGCTCCATGGTATGCTGATTATGCTAATTACATTGTTGCTAAGTTTATACCACCTAGTTTCACATACCAGCAAAAGAAAAAGTTCTTCTATGATTTGAGGCATTACTTTTGGGATGACCCACATCTTTATAAAGAAGGGGTAGATGGTGTTATTAGACGTTGTGTACCTGAGCATGAACAGGAACAGATCCTACGCAAGTGTCACTCCGAAGCTTATGGAGGACACCATGCTGGAGATAGAAGTGCACATAAGGTACTGCAATCTGGTTTTTATTGGCCTACTCTCTTCAAGGATGCCCGTAAGTTTGTATTATCTTGTGATGAATGTCAAAGAATTGGTAATATTAGTAGACGTCAAGAAATGCCTATGAATTATTCACTTGTTATTGAACCATTTGATGTTTGGGGCTTTGACTATATGGGACCTTTTCCTTCCTCTAATGGTTATACACATATTTTAGTTGTTGTTGATTACGTTACTAAGTGGTTAGAAGCTATTCCAACTAGTAGTGCTGATCATAAAACTTCTATTAAAATGCGTAAAGAAGTTATTTTTCCAAGATTTGGAGTCCCTAGATATTTAATGACTGATGGTGGTTCACATTTTATTCATGGTGCTTTCCGTAAAATGCTGGCTAAATATGATGTTAATCATAGAATTGCATCTCCTTATCACCCTTAGTCTAGTGGTCAAGTAGAATTGAGTAATAGAGAACTCAAATTAATTTTGCAAAAGACTATTAATAGGTCTAGAAAGAATTGGTCCAAGAAACTTGATGATGCATTATGGGCCTATAGAACTGCATATAAAAATCCTATGGGTATGTCTCCGTATAAAATGGTCTATGGAAAAGCATGTCACTTACCTCTCGAACTAGAACACAAGGCTTATTGGGCTATTAAAGAACTTAATTATGATTTTAAACTTGCCGGTGAGAAGAGGTTATTTGATATTAGGTCACTTGATGAATGGGGCACCCAAGCCTACGAAAATGCCAAGTTGTTTAAAGAAAAAGTTAAAAGATGGCATGACAAAAGGATACAAAAGTGTGAGTTTAATGTAGGTGATTATGTATTGCTATACAACTCTCGTTTAAGATTTTTTTTGCAGGAAAACTTCTCTCCAAATGGGAAGGTCCTTACATTATCGAGGAGGTCTACCATTCCGGTGCCATAAAATCAACAACTTCGAAGGCACAAATCCGAAGGTGGTGAACGGTCAAAGAATCAAACACTATATCTCATGTAATCCCATAAATATTGAAACCAATGTTATTGAAACTGTAACCCCGGAGGAATACATAAGGGACACTTTCCGGAATGTTTAAGACTCCGAAAAGGAATAGGTATGTGATGCGGTAAGTAAACCGACTCCAAAACAGTTTTAAGGCAATATTTCTTTGTTTTGGAATATTTAGAAAAATAGAAAAATAAGCAGCAGTCCGGGAAGGACACGAGGGCTCCACGAGGGTGGAGGGCGCGCCCTACCCTACTAGGCGCGCCCCCTACCTCGTGGGCACCTCGTGTGCTCTCCGGACTCCGTTTTCGTACATGACACGTATTTTGGTCAGTAAAAATTCATTATATAATCTCTGGGAGGTTTTGACTCCCGTATCATGCAATTATCTCCTGTTTGTGTTTCGAGCTGTTGCTGCTGCTGCAGATTAGAGAAGGATGTCTTTGCAAGAGTCAGTCGGGGAGAGCCGAGTGTCTCATCTGGCACCGAGATCAACGACAAACAATCATGCTGACCCCTTTGGGCCAGCAAGGGAGGAAGAGATGGAGGCTGATTTGAAGAGGATAGATGCCATGGAAGAGGATCAAGAAGTCACTTCCCGCCTCCAAGCTGGATTCACAATGGGAGAACTACAGAGCTCAGCTATTCCAAACTCGGTTATCCCTTCCAATGTTAGATTTCTTTCTTATGAGAATATGAAAAAGAGTGTCACTGGTTCTCCCGCAGCTATGCAGCACCCTTGGGTGCAGGGAGCTTTGGCTGTTACAGGAAAACTCCGAAAGGAAAAAATGGACCTCAAGCAGCAAGTCAACAAGCTTGAGGAGGAGAATCGTATCTTGAGGGGCATCATCGCCAAGAACATCACATCACCATCCTCGAAAAGAGAGACATAATCACGTGGGTATGGGCACTCCACTTGGCAACTACCAAGCTTGGGGGAGTGCCCCGGTATCGTATCACCATCACTTTTATCTTTACCGTTTTTCTTAGTTCGATCCTTTTGGTAATATCTTGATCTAGTAGAATAAAAGTTCTTAGTATGATCTAGTCGTGAGTTTTGCTTTATTATCCTTCTATGTAATCGAGTCTATGAGCTATATAATAAAGATTAGTGTTGAGTCAAGGGCTTGATTATTTTGCCATGATCCTAAGTGAATAAAAGAAAAGAGAAAGAAATAAAAAGAAACAAAGAGATCATGTGAGTCTTATGGAGGGTAATGATCTCACATAGAAAGAGTATGATGAATAGAAGTTATTGAGGGTTGACAAACACAGTTTTGGTCATCGTTGCAATTAATAGGAAGTAATAAAGAAAGAGAGGTCTTCACATATAAATATACTATCTTGGACATCTTTTATAATTGTGAGCACTCACTAAAATATGGCATGCTAAAGAGTTGACATTGGACAAGGAAGACAACGCAATGGGTTATGTTTTCTTACATCTGAGATGAACTATATTGTCTTGGATCTTCCAACATGATGAGCTTGCCTTTCCCCCTCATGCTAGCCAAATTCATTGCACCAAGTAGAGATACTACTTGTGCTTCCAATTACCCTTAAACCAGTCTTGCCATAAGAGTCCACCATATCTACCTATGGATTGAGTAAGATCCTTCAAGTAAGTTGTCATCGGTGCAAGCAATAAAAATTGCTCTCTAAATATGTATGATTGATTGGTGTGGAGGAAATAAGCTTTATACGATCGTGTGATATGGAAGTAATAAAAGCGACAGACTGCATAATAAAGGTCCATATCACAAGTGGCAATATAAAGTGACGTTCTTTCGCATTAAGATTTTGTGCATCCAACCATAAAAGCGCATGACAACCTCTGCTTCCCTCTGCGAAGGGCCTATGTTTTACTTGTATCTCCTACATTGCATAAGAGACATGGTGATCTTCACCCTTCCTTTTTTACATTTTATCCTTTGGCAAGCACAATATGTTGGAAAGATCCTGGTATATATGGCTAATTGGATGTGAGTTTTCATGAACTATTATTGTTGACATTACCCTTGAGGTAAAACATTGGGAGGCAAAACTATAAGCCCCTATCTTTCTCTATGTCTGATTAAAACTCCATACCCATAAGTATTGCGTGAGTGTCAGCAATTGTGAAAGACTATATGATAGTTGAGTATGTGAACTTGCTGAAAAGCTCTTATACATTGACTCTTTCCTATGTTATGATAAATTGCAATTGCTTCAATGACTGAGATTATAGTTTGTTAGTTTTCAATGAAGTTTACGATTCATACTTGATATTGTGATTGAATTATTACTCTAGCATTAGAGATTATATGGCAAAGAATTATATGAGTTGTTGTTCTAAGAATGATCATGATGCCCTCATGTCCGTATTTTATTTTTATCGACACCTCTATCTCTAAACATGTGGGCATATTTTTCGATTTCGGCTTTTCACTTGAGGACAAGCGAGATCTATGCTTGGGGGAGTTGATACGTCCATTTTGCATCATGCTTTTATATCAATATTTATTGCATTATGGGTTGTTATTAAACATTATGTCACAATACTTATGCCTATTCTCTCTTATTTTACAAGGTTTACATAAAGAGGGAGAATGCCGGCAGCTGGGATTCTGGGCTGGAAAAGGAGCAAATATTAGAGACCTATTCTGCACAGCTCCAAAAGTCATGAAACTTCACGGAAGACATTTTCCAAATATATAAAAATACTGAGAGCAAGAACTTCACCAAGGGGGCACACCCTGCCCACGAGGGTGGGGGGGCGCGCCATACCCCCCTGGGCGCGCCCCCTACCTCGTGGGCCCCCCTGTGGCCCTCCAGTGGCCATCTTCTGCTATATGGAGTCTATCAATGGAAAAAAATCATAAGCCATCTTCTCGGACGAAACTCCGCCGCCATGAGGCGGAACCTTGGCGGAACCAATCTAGGGCTCTGGTGGAGCTGTTCTGCCGGGGAAACTTCCCTCACGGAGGGGGAAATCATTGCCATCGTCATCACCAACGCTTCTCTCATCGGGAGAGGGCAATCTTCATCAGCACCATATCATCTCAAAACCCTAGTTTATCTCTTGTATCCAATTCTTGTCTCCAAGTTCGGGATTGGTGATAGTAGGTTGCTAGTAGTGTTAATTACTCCTTGTAGTTGATGCTAGTTGGTTCAATTGGTGGAAGATCATATGTTCAGATCCTATATGCATATTAATACCCCTCTGATTATGAACATGTTTATGCTTTGTGAGTAGTTACTTTTGTTCCTGAGGACATGGGAGAAGTCTTGCTATTAGTAGTCATGTGAATTTGGTATTCATTCAATATTTTGATGAGATGTATGTTGTCTCTCCTCTAGTGGTGTTATGTGAACGTCGACTACATGACACTTCACCATTATTTGGGCCTAGAGGAAGGCATTGGGAAGTAATAAGTAGATGATGGGTTGCTAGAGTGACAGAAGCTTAAACCCTAGTTTATGTGTTGCTTCGTAAGGGGCTGATTTGGATCCATATGTTTCATGCTATGGTTAGGTTTACCTTAATACTTTTGTTGTAGTTGTGGATGCTTGCAATAGAGGTTAATCATAAGTGGGATGCTTGTCTAAGTAAGGGCAGCACCCAAGCACCGGTCCACCCACATACCAAATTGTCAAAGAACCGAACGTGAATCATGTGAACGTGATGAAAACTAGCTTGACAATATTCCCATGTGTCCTCGGGAGCGCTTTACATCATATAAGAGTTTTTCCAGGCTTGTCCTTTGCTACAAAAAGGATTGGGCCACCTTGCTGCACCTTATTTATTTTTGTTACTTGTTGCTCGTTACAAATTATCTTATCACAAAACTATCTGTTACCACTTATTTCAGTACTTGCAGAGAATACCTTGCTGGAAACCGCTTATCATTTCCTTCTGCTCCTCGTTGGGTTCGACACTCTTACTTATCGAAAGGACTACGATAGATCCCCTATACTTGTGGGTCATCATATTGTTGCCATCGAGGATAAAAAGATGGGGTTGTATCATATTGCATGAGTTTATCCCTCTACATCATGTCATCTTGCTTAAGGCGTTACTCTGTTCTTATGAACTTAATACTCTAGATGCATCCTGGATAGCGGTCGATGTGTGGAGTAATAGTAGTAGATGCAGAATCGTTTCGGTCCACTTGTCTCGGATGCGATGCCTATATACATGATCATGCCTAGATATTCTCATAATTATTCGCTTTTCTATCAATTGCTCGACAGTAATTTGTTCACCCACCGTAATACTTATGCTATCTTGAGAGAAGCCACTACTGAAACCTATGGCCCCCGAGTCTATTTTCCATCATATTTATCTTCCGTCTACTGGCTATTTCTGGCACCGTTTTACTTTTCTTTATTTACTTTCAATCTATATCATATAAAAATACCAAAAATATTTATCTTATTATTATCATCTCTATCAGATCTCACTCTTGCAAGTGGCCGTGAAGGGATTGACAACCCCTTTATCGCGTTGGTTGCGAGGTTCTTATTTGTTTGTGTAGGTACGAGGTGACTCGCGCGTGGTCTCCTACTGGATTGATACCTTGGTTCTCAAAAACTGAGGGAAATACTTACGCTGCTCTATTGCATCTCCCTTTCCTCTTCAAGGGAAAACCAATGCAGTGCTCAAGAGGTAGCAAGGAGGATTTCTGGCGCCGTTGTCGGGGAGATCTATGCCAAGTCAAGACATACCAAGTACCCATCACAACTCTTATCCTCCACATTACATTATTTTCCATTTGCCTCTCATTTTCCTCTCCCCCACTTCACCCTTGCCGTTTTATTTGCCCTCTCTTTTCCGTTCGCCTCTTTTTCCTTCCTTCCTTCTGCGTGCTTGTTCTTTTTGCAATCTATTGCCATCATGTCTGAAACTGGGGAGGTTATCGTTGATAAGGATAATAATATGGAAAATTTTGATGTTATTGATGATCCTCTTGAAAATCCTACTATTTTACACACTAAAAAGTTTCGGATTGGTAGCGGTAATATTATTGGGAAGGGAGTTATTCAAGATTTCTTTACTTCTGCCGGCGCTTTGCCCACCATGAGTGGATCTATCCTTCATAAAACAAGTAGTCTTGCATATGCTATATCTTTGCTCATAGTTGAACTCGAAAGACAATTTTTACATATGCATCCTTCCATACAAAGGATTTTCCTGGAATTTTCTAATATCGAGCATTCTTCTGTTAAGCGAGCAGCAACCATCTTTTTAGCTCATGAGTTCAGATTTATAATAAAAGAAGCCAATGAAATTTTTGTGCATTATAGGGTGGATGCTAGCCGTCCTCCCATAGAAGCAATCCTTTTCTATCAAGAAGATATTATGCATTTACGATCTTTAGATCACGTTGCTTTTAATGAAAACCTTAGAGAAAAGGTTCCTACCGATGTTCTTGTTAATAGGATCTCTTAACTTAATGATATTTTTTCCATCCAGAACAATGGGCTAGCTTTTTCCCTTGAAAAAAGGCTCATGAATTTGTGCCAAAAGAATGCTTATAGTGATGAATTGGTTGTGCAATATGAAGGGCCAAAGGAGGAACCAATACCTCCCGAGCTTGATCTTGGGGACTTTTGTCCCATTAAATTTAGCCCTTTTGATTACTTTTGCTTGCCACAGAGAAAACTTGCTGCTGAACGTAGGGAGTATGAGATGAGCTTTTGCGATTTATCTTATCATTATCATGGCAATACCTAGATCTATCTTCGCTTTTATGCCTAGCTAGGGGCGTTAAACGATAGCGCTTGTTGAGAGGCAACCCAATTTTATTCTTATTCCTTGCTTTTTGCTCCTGTTTAGTAATGAAAATTTATCTAGCCTCTGTTTTGGTTGTGTTTTTTGTGTTTAGTGTTTGTGCCAAGTAGAACCGTTGGGAAGACTTGGGGGAAGTCTTTTCAATCTTGCTGTAAAAAACAGAAACTTTAGCGCTCACAAGAATTGCTGCCATTTTTTATTGGAGAGTGCTATTTAGTTAATTCTTTTTGAAGATGATTAATAGATAAATTCCTCACGTCCAGAAATTTATTTTAAAATTTTTGGGGTTCCAGAAGTGGTCGCAACCTACAGATTACTACAGACTTTTCTGTTTTTGACAGATTCTGTTTTCGTGTGTTGTTTGCTTATTTTGATGAATCTATGGCTAGTAAAAGAGTTTATAAACCATAGAGAAGTTGAAATACAGTAGTTTTAACACCAATATAAATAAATAATGAGTTCATTACAGTACCTTGAAGTGGTGTTTTGTTTTCTTTCGCTAACGGAGCTCACGAGATTTTCTATTTAAGTTTTGTGTTGTGAAGTTTTCAAGTTTTGGGTAAAGATTTGATGGATTATGGAACAAGGAGTGGAAAGAGCCTAAGCTTGGGTATGCCCATGGCACCCCAAGGTAAAATACAAGGAGACCAAAAAGCCTAAGCTTAGGGATGCCCCGGAAGGCATCCCCTCTTTTGTCTTCGTCTATCGGTAACTTTACTTGGAGCTATATTTTTATTCGCCACATGATATGTGTTTGATTGGAGCATCTTGTATGATTTGAGTCATTGCTTTTTAGTTTACCACAATCATCCTTGCTGTACACACCTTTTGAGAGAGACACACATGAATTGGAATTTATTAGAATACTCTATGTGCTTCACTTATATCTTTTGAGCTATATAGTTTTTGCTCTAGTGCTTCACTTATATCTTTTAGAGCACGGCGGTGGTTCTATTTTATAGAAATAATTGATCTCTCGTGCTTCACTTATATCATTTTAAGAGTCCTTTAGGACAACATGGCAATAATAATAAAAAATCATACAAGTGCATTGAATACTAAGAGAAGTGTGATACTTGATGATTGTTTTGAGATATGGAGATGGTGATATTAGAGTCATGCTAGTTGAGTAGTTGCGAATTTGAGAAATACTTGTGTTGAAGTTTGTGATTCCCGTAGCATGCACGTATGGTGAACCGTTATGTGATGAAGTCGGAGCATGATTTATTTATTGATTGCCTTCCTTATGAGTGGAGGTCGGGGACGAGCGATGGTCTTTTCCTACCAATCTATCCCCCTAGGAGCATGCGCGTAGTACTTTGTTTCGATAACTAATAGATTTTTGCAATAAGTATGTGAGTTCTTTATGACTAATGTTGAGTCCATGGATTATACGCACCCTCACCCTTCTACATTTGCTAGCCTCTCTAGTACCGCACAATTTTCATCGGTACCATAAACCCACCATATACCTTACTCAAAACAGCCACCATACTTACCTATTATGGCATTTCCATAGCCATTCCGAGATATATTGCCATGCAACTTTCCACCATTCCGTTTGCTATGACACGCTTCATCATTGTCATATTGCTTTGCATGATCATGTAGTTGGCATCGTATTTGTGGCAAAGCCACCGTTCATAATTATTTCATACATGTCACTCTTGATTCATTGCATATACCGGTACACCGCCGGAGGCATTCACATAGATTCATATTTTGTTCTAAGTATTGAGTTATAATTCTTGAGTTGTAAGTAGAAAGAAGTGTGATGATTATCATTATTAGAGCATTGTCCCAGTGAGGAAAGGATGATGGAGACTATGATTCCCCCACAAGTCGGGATGAGACTCCGGACGAAAAAAAGGAAAAAAAGAGAGAGAAAAAGAAGGCCCAAATAAAAAAATGAAATGAGAGAAAAGGAGAGAAGGGACAATGTTACTATCCTTTTTCCACCCTTGTTCTTCAAAGTAGCACCATGATCTTCATGATAGAGAGTCTCCTATGTTGTCACTTTCATAAACTAGTGGGAATTTTACATTATAGAACTTGGCTTGTATATTCCAATGATGGGCTTCCTCAAATTGCCCCAGGTCTTCGTGAGCAAGCAACTTGGATGCACACCCACTTAGTTTCTTTTGTTGAGCTTTCATACACTTATAGCTCTAGTGCATCCATTGCATGCAATCCCTACTCACTCACATTGATATCTATTGATGGGCATCTCCATAGCCCATTGATACGCCTAGTTGATGTGAGACTATTTTCTCCTTTTTTTGTCTTCTCCACAACCACCATTCTATTCTACCATAGTGCTATATCCATGGCTCACGCTCATATATTGCGTGAAGATTGAAAAAGTTTGAGAACATCAAAATTATGAAACAATTGCTTGGCTTGTCATTGGGGTTGTGCATGATTTAATATTTTGTGTGATGAAGATAGAGCATAGCCAGACTATATGATTTTGTAGGGATAACTTTCTTTGGCCATGTTATTTTGAGAAGACATGATTGCTTAGTTAGTATGCTTGAATTATTATTATTTCTATGTCAATATTAAACTTTTATCTTGAATCTTTCGGATCTGAACATTCATGCCACATTAAAGAAAAAATACATTGAGAAATATATTAGGAAGCATTCCACATCAAAAATTCTTTTCTTTATCATTTACCTACTCGAGGACGAGCAGGAATTAAGCTTGGGGATGCTGATACGTCTCCAACGTAAATATAATTTTTGATTGCTCCATGCTATTATATTATCTATTTTGGATTTTAATGGGCTTATTTTTACAATTTTATATTATTTTTGGGACTAACCTATTAACCGGAGGCCCAACCCAAATTGCTGTTTTTTGCCTATTTCAGTGTTTCGCCGAAAAGGAATATCAAATGGAGTCCAAATAGAATGAAACCTTTGGGAACGTGATTTTATCAACGAACGTGATCGGGGAGACTTGGAATGGGCGTCAAGAAACAACCGAGGAGGCCACAAGGTAGGGGGCGCGCCTACCCCCCTGGGCGCGCCCTCTACCCTTGTGGGCCCCTCGTTGCTCCACCGATGTACTTCTTCCTCCTATATATATATATCCACGTACCCCCCAAACATCCAGGAGCACCACGAAAACCTAATTCCACCGCCGCAACCTTCTGTACCCAAGCGATCCCATCTTGGGGCCTTTTCCGGAGCTTCACCGGAGGGGGCATTGATCACGGAGGGCCTCTACATCAACTCCACGGCCTCTCCAATGATGTGTGAGTAGTTTACTTCAGACCTTAGGGTCCATAGCTAGTAGCTAGATGGCTTCTTCTCTCTCTTTGGATCTCAATACAAAGTTCTCCTCGATTCTCTTGGAGATCTATTCGATGTAATCTTCTTTTGCGGCGTGTTTGTCGAGATCCGATGAATTGTGGGTTTATGATCAAGTTTATCTATGAACAATATTTGAATCTTCTCTGAATTCTTTTATGTATGATTGGTTTATCTTTGCAAGTCTCTTTTAATTATCAGTTTGGTTTGGCCTACTAGATTTATCTTTCTTGCAATGGGAGAAGTGCTTAGCTTTGGGTTCAATCTTGCGGTGCTTGATCCCAGTGACAGAAAGGGAAACAACACGTATTGTATTGTTTCCATCGAGGATAAAAAGATGGGGTTTATATCATATTGCATGAGTTTATGCCTCTACATCATGTCATCTTGCTTAAGGCATTACTCCGTTCTTATGAACTTAATACTCTAGATGCATGCTGGATAGCGGTCGATGTATGGAGTAATAGTAGTAGATGCAGAATCGTTTCGGTCCACTTGTCTCAGATGTGATGCCTATATACATGATCATGCCTAGATATTCTCATAATTATTCGCTTTTCTATCAATTGCTCGACAGTAATTTGTTCACCCACCGTAATACTTATGCTATCTTGAGAGAAGCCACCAGTGAAACCTATGGCCCCCGGGTCTATTTTCCATTATATTTATCTTCCATCTACTAGCTATTTCTGGCACCGTTTTACTTTTCTTTATTTACTTTCAATCTATACCATATAAAAATACCAAAAATATTTATCTTATTATTATTATCATCTCTATCAGATCTCACTCTTGCAAGTGGCCGTGAAGGGATTGACAACCCCTTTATCGCGTTGGTTGCGAGGTTCTTATTTGTTTGTGTAGGTACGAGGTGACTCGTGCGTGGTCTCCTACTGGATTGATACCTTGGTTCTCAGAAACTGAGGTAAATACTTACACTGCTCTACTACATCACCCTTTCCTCTTCAAGGGAAAACCAACACGGTGCTCAAGAGGTAGAAGGGCACCCCCCAGGTGCAACCAGGGCCCATTGCCTTTCTTCTGGCACATAAAAGATAATGTAAAGTTTCGTGCCATTTGGACTACGTTTGATATTGATTTCCTGTGATGTAAAAAACATGGGAAAATAGGAACTGGCACTGGGCACTATGTTAATAGGCTAGTGCCAAAAAATGATATAAAATGACTATAAAATAATTATAAAACATCCAAGATTGATAATAAAACAACATGGAACAATAAAAAATTATAGATACGTTGGAGACATATCAGCATCCCCAAGCTTAACTCCTACTCGTTGTCGAGTAGGTAAGTGATAAAAACAGAATTTTTGATGTGGAGTGTTGTTCATCAAGTCATATCATATTATTTTCTTTATAGCATGGACAATTGGACTTTTATGTGATTCAAAACAATAGTCTAGTTTTGACATAATAATTTAGATACTCAAGTATATCAATAAGCAACCATGTCTTTCAAAATATCAATGCTAAAACAAGTTATCCCTAGCCCATCATGCTCAAACATTGATCCATTCATGAAAGACACTCGAATATTAACTACACCCAATACTTGAGCATGATCATATTGCCTCCTAGTTGGTGCTTTTTATAAGAGAAGATGGAGACTCAAAATAAAAATTGCATAAAGTAAAAGAAAGGCCTTTCGCGGAGGGAGGTAGGGATTTGTAGAGGTGCTAGAGCTCAAAGCGAAATTTTTGAGATAAAAACATTTTGGGAGGTGTATCCATCCCACCAACGACAACAACTTAGAGTTCCGAACACTTTCCATACTAGATATGCCATAGGCGGTACCCAAACAGAAAATAAAGTTTATTCCTTTTTTCACCATAACTTTCACTTTCCATGGCTAGTCGTATCCATGGGTGCCCTCCATACCAACACTTCCCAAGGAATTTATTATTTGACAACATAAAGTAATTTCATTTTTGTTTTTTCATTTCGGGACTGGGCATCCCTAAACATTTGCATTACTCTCGTGCAATGACAAGTGAATAAACACTCATCTTAAGAATAACACATCTAGCATGGGAAATATTAGCCACCCGTTACCGTTCCGCGGGCGAAACAAACACACAAAAGAGAAGTTTATTTTGAAAATTAGAGATGGCACATGCAAACTTGCTTAGAACGGCAAAAGAATACCGCATATAGGTAGATATAGTGGACTCATGTGGCAAAACTGGTTTTGAGGATTTTGGATGCACAAGTAGAGGTCATACTTAGTGCAAAATGAAGGCTAGCAAGAGATTGGGAAGCGACCAACTAAGAAACGAATAATCTCATAAGCAAGCATTAAGCATAATTAACACCGAATAATGCACCACAAGTAGGATATAATTTTCATTGCATGATTATTGACTTTCGTGCATGCATAGGGAATCACAAACCTTAACACCAATATTATTACTAGAGAACAATTACTCATCAACATAACTCACGTATCACATCATCATATCTCAAAACTATTACTAAGAATCAAGTTTATTTTGTCCAATGATCTTCATGACATTTTTATTCCTTTTATCCTTCTTGGATATCTATCACTTTGGGACTAATTTTCATGAGTTGCTTTTCATACGCTCAACCAAATATAAGTGAAGATCATGAGCATAACAAATTTTCTTTCTCTCAAAATAATTTAAGTGAAGCAAGAGAGAATTTCTTGAAAATTTTACTAACTCTCAAACAAATCTAAGTGAAGTAAGAGAGCATTTCTTCAAAAATACTAAGCACACCATGCTCAAAAAGATATAAGTGAAGCACTAGAGCAAGTCCTAGCTCATAAAAGATTTAAGTGAAGCATAGAGAGCAATTCTAACAAGTCATGACATAATTTTGGCTCTCCCAAAGAGGTGTGTCCAGCAAGGATTGATAACTTAAAGCACAAAATAAAACAATCAAAGACACATATCATACAAGACGCTCCAAGCAAAACACATATCATGTGACGAATAAAAATATAATCTTGAGTAAAATACTGATAGTTGTTGGAAGAAAGCGAGGATGCCACTCGGAGGCATCCCCAAGCTTAGTTGGTTGCTCATTCTTGGATAATATCTTGGGATGTTGGCGCATCCCCAAGCTTAGGCTCTTACATCCTTCGTTCATCCATCGTAAGATAACCCAAAACTTGAAAACTTCAATCACACAAAACTCAACAAAAATCTTTGTGATATCTGTTAGTATAAGAATAATAAACCACTACTATAAGTGTTGTATCAAACCAATTCATATTTTGCTTTTGTATTATATCTAATGTATTCCAACTTTTCTATGGCAAAAACTCATCAAATAAAACCATAGAGCCATCTAATAAGCACACAACACAAAGAAAACAGAATCTATCAAAACAGAACAGTCTGTAGTAATCTGACTATTTCGAATACTTTGGTAACTCCAAAAATTCTGAAAAATTAGTAAGACCTGAGAAATTTGTATATTGATCTACTGCAATTAGAATGAGTATTTTATCGCTCTCTGGTAAAAAATGAAAATTAATTTCATGAGCGCAAACTTTCTGTTTTTTTAGCAAGATCAAACAACTATTGCCCAAGAAGATCCTAAAGGCTTTACTTGGCACAAACACTAATTAAAACACAAAAAAACACAATCATAACAGTAGCATAATTGTGCTAACACTCAAGAACATAAAGCGAAAAGCAAAAATAAATTTTATTCATTGGGCTGCCTCCCAACAGGTGCTATAGTTTTACGCCCTTAGCTAGGCATATAGCGAGGATCTAAGTTTTGTCATCCTTCTTCTTCTTCATTTTATTGGGGGTATTTTTATCAGGAGGTTTTGTGAACACAACATAAAACATATTATCCATAAAAACTTTAGCATTCCTTAGTTGGTTTTCATCATAACCCCTTTGATTTCCCGTAACAATCCAAGAATAGTGTTGATTGACATTACTAAAAACTTGTTGGATTATATCTAGAACGGGGGCTTCCTTTTTAAGATTCTCATCAAAGATTTTATTATCCCCAAGCAAATGCCTTAGTGCATAGTCACTATTGTAAATATTTCATCTATCACGGGGTTTTCACGATTCATACCATAAAAATCAAAGATTTCCCTAGCTTCCCGAATTATGTAGTCAAACTCGTTCATAAGAACAAGAGTGGCCAACTTTTTGGCTATAGGATTCTTTATTCTGGGAAGCTCAAAAAACAATCTTTTCAAAGTAGGATGAGTGCAGATAAATTTGCTTTCAAGTTTCAGAACTAGTGCTGAAATAGCATCCGCATAAGATCTAGTAGTTTTAAGTATAGGAGCATCATCCAGACTTAGATTTCCAACACAATTGAAAAATTCTTGGATACACTCTTTTCCCATAACGTTCCCTTGCCCCAAGATAGAAGTTTTAGCATCCAGATTGCCTGTACGTCCAATCTTAGGAGTCAGGCCATTATCTATTGGTGTCATTCTGAAATCACTCATGATTGCAAGCAAAGGAAAGATCCAACGAGAAAACGGTGAACGGAAAAAGATAGGCGAATAAAATGGCAATTCTTTTGAAGTGGGGGGAAGGAAAACGAGAGGCAAATGACAAATAATGTAAATTGTGAGGAGATGAGATTGTGATTAGGAACCTGGTTATGTTGAAGATCCTCCCCGGCAACGGCGCCAGAAATTCTCCTTGATGGCAGCTAGAACTACGTTGGTATTTCCCCGAAGAGGGAGGGATGATGTAGCACAACGACGGTAGAGTATTTCCCCCATTTATGAAATCAAGGTATCGAACCAGTAGGAGAACCAAGCAACACAACGTAAATAGCACCTGCACACAAATAACAACACCTCGCAACCCGACGAGTTAAAGGGGTTGTCAATCCCTTTCAGGTAACGGCGCCAAAAATTGGCAAGCGGACGTGAGATAAATTGTAATAGATTGAAATAATAGATCAAAAATAAATAAAGTGCAGCAAGGTATTTTTGTATTTTTGGTTTAATAGATCTGAAAATAAAAGAAAGAAAAAGTAGACCGCAAAGGCAAGTATATGAGTAATAAGACCCGGGGGTCGTAGGTTTCACTAGTGGCTTCTCTTGAGAAAAATAGCAAACGGTGGGTAAACAAATTACTGTTGGGAAATTGCTAGAATTTCAAATACTCATGACGATATCCAGGCAATGATCATTACATAGGCATCACGTCCAAGATTAGTAGATCAGATTCCTGCCTGCATCTACTACTATTACTCCACACATCGACCGCTATCCAGCATGCATCTAGTGTATTAAGTTCATGGAAAAATGGAGTAATGCAATAAGAACGATGACATGATGTAGACAAGATCCGTTTATCTATATGGTGGTAGATATAGATCTCGTCTTTTTATCCTTAGTAGCAACGATACATACGTGTCGGTTCCCCTTCTCTCACTAGGATCAAGCACCGTAAGATCGAACCCACTACCGGGCACCTCTTCCCATTGCAAGATAAATAGATAAAGTTGGCCAAACAAAACCCAAATATCGGAGAAGAAATACGAGGCTATAAGAGATCATGCATATAAGAGATCAAAGAAACTCAAATAACTTTCATGGATATAAAAACATAGATCTGATCATAAACTCAAAATTTATCGATCCCAACAAACACACCGTAAAAGAGTTACATCATATGGATCTCCAAGAGACCATTGTATTGAGAATCAAGAGAGAGAGAGAGAGAGAGAGAGAGAAAGAGAGAGAGAGAGAGAGAGAGAGATGAAGCCATCTAGATACTAACTACGGACCCGAAGGTCTACAAAGAACTACTCACGCATCATCGAAGAGGCACCAATGGAAGTGGTGAACCCCTCCGTGATGGTGTCTAGATTGGATCTGGTGGTTCTAGACTCTGCGACGGGTGGATGAATATTTCGATGCATGTTCTAGAATTTCTGGAATATTTGGGTATTTATAGAGCAAAGATGCGGTCTAGGGGGCACCCGAGGTGGGCACAACCCACCAGGGCGCCTGGGCCCCCTGGCGCACACTAGTGGGTTGTGCCACCCTCGGGGCACCCCCCCAGGTGCAACCAGGGCCCATTTTCTTTCTTCTGGCCCATAAAAAATCATCGTAAAGTTTCGTGCCATTTGGACTCCGTTTGATATTGATTTCCTGCAATGTAAAAAACATGGAAAAATAGGAACTGGCACTGGGCACTATGTCAATAGGTTAGTACCAAAAAATGATATAAAATAACTATAAAATGATTATAAAACATCTAAGATTGATAATAAAACAACATGGAACAATAAAAAATTATAGATACGTTGGAGACGTATCAGTGAGTGATACGTCTTCCATGTATTTATAATTTTTGATTGTTCCATGCTATTATAGTATCAATCTGGAATGTTTTATATAATTTTTGTAGTATTTTATATCATTTTCTGGGACTAACCGATTAACCTAGTGCCAAGTGTTGGTTGTTGTTTTCTGCTTATTTTTTTCCAGAAAATGAGTACCAAACGGTGTCCAAACGCTACAAATCCTTTTGAAGATTTTTTTTGAATAAAAGAGACCCTAAAAGCTTCGGGAGGAGACCAGACAAGAAGCGAGGAGATGTCAAGGCAACAAGGCGCGCCCTGATGCCTTATGGGCCCCTTGTGGCTCTGTCTAACCTATTCCACCTCTATAAATTCTCTAAAATTGGAACAACAATAGAGAGCTACCCCAAACACATTTTCCATCGCCACAAATTTCTGTTATTTCGCGATCCTGTCTGGAGGCCTTTTCCGGTACTCTGCCCGAGGGGAAATCGATCACGGAGGGCTTCTACATCTTCCCTCAGCCTTTTCGATGATGCGTGAGTAGTTCATCACAGACCTACGGGTCCATAGCTAGTACCTAAATGTCTTGTTCTCTTTCTTTGATCTTCAATGCAATGTTCTCCGCCATTTTCTTGGAGTTCTATCCGATGTAATCTTTTTTGCTGTGTGTTTTGTTGGGATCCGATAAATTTGTGGGTTTATGATTAGATTATTCATGAATATTAATTAAGTCTTTTCTGAATTCTTTTATGCATGATAATTATACATTGTATTTCTCTCCGATCTATCCGTTTAGTTTGGTCAACTAGATTGATTTATCTTGCAATGGGAGAGATGCTTTGTGATGGGTTCAATCTTGTGGTGCTCAATCCCGGTGACAGAAAGGGACATGACACGTATTTGTATTATTGCCATTATTAAGGATAAAAAGATGGGATTTATTCATATTGCTTGGGTTACTTTGTCTGCACCATGTCATCTTGCTTAAGACGTTACTTTATTTTTATTAACTTTAAACCTAGATGCATGATGGATAGCGGTCGATGGGTGGAGTAATAAGTAGTAAATGCAAACATGAGTCGATCTACTTGACTCGAGCGTGATGCTTATATACATGATCATTGCCTTAAATATCTTCATAACTATGCGTTTTTCTATCAATTACCCAGCAACAATTTGTTTACCCACCCTATATTATGTACTTGAGGGAGAAACCTCTAGTAAAAACTGAAAACTATGCCCCCCGGTTCTTCTTTTATCATATATAAAATATGAAAATACCTTACTGCACTTTTATTTATTTTATTTTGTTTTGCAATTTATCTTATCGCCTACCATTATGAGATTTGATTCTTGCAAATAACCGCTGAGGGGATTGACAACCCCTTGCTTGTGTTGGGTGCAAGTATTTGCTTTTGTGTGTGCAGATGCTGCTAAGCAGGTTTGTGTAGTTCTCCTACTGTATTGATAATCTTGGTTCTTAATTGAGGAAAATACTTATCTAACGTACAGGTTCATCCTCTCCTCTTCAAGAAAATCCAACGTAAATCAGAAGTTGCAATGAGCCGGGATGTCAGAGTCCTACGTGTCTGTTACCTGGACTCTCATAGTACCCTTCACTTTGTATCCAATTAACGAAAGAAAATGCTTCCAGTACGAAAACGTTCATACCGCACAGCTCGGCAGATTGATACAGATCCGTGTTAAATGACTTTTACGTTTTCATGGTTTAAACCGGGAGGTTCAAAGATACGCGGATGGCTTGAGGATCCGCGTTGGAGATGACATAAAGATTCCTTCGGAGAGGGAAAAGAAAATGCTTCCAGTACGAAAACGTCCAGAAGGGGAAAGAGATTTCCACCTAGGCGATTCGCGTCGTGTACCACCCGCCCACATCTCCAAGGCGTCGCCCGCCTCCCACCTCCCTCCCCTCCCACCCAGATCTCCCTCGGCTCGCCTCGACCCGACCCCAACTCCCGCGCGCCCGGCCCCCGTAATCGGAGGAGCGCCCGACGATGTCGACCACGGCGGTGGTGCAGGCCGGCGACGCGCCGGACCCGACGGTGCGGAACCTCCTGGAGCAGGACACCCTCAAGTGGGTCTTCGTCGGCGGCAAGGGCGGCGTCGGCAAGACCACCTGCAGCTCCATCGTCTCTATCCTCCTCGCCTCCGTCCGCCAGTCCGTGCTCGTCATCTCCACCGACCCCGCCCACAACCTCAGCGACGCCTTCCAGCAGCGCTTCACCAAGTTCCCCACCCTCGTCAAGGGCTTCTCCAACCTCTACGCCATGGTGATTTCATATCCCCTGCCCCCTCGCTTCCCCGCCGGTTCAACACGAATCCTCCTAATTCCTTGGTGTTTGCGTGGATTGGATGGGATGGATACACTGTCTGCCCGCGTGAGGGCGTTTCGGCAGGACACTAGGACTGTGGGTTCATCACCCAATTCCAGGAGGGGGGACTGAGATGAGATGGTAGTGTGGAAGAGGAGAGAGAGTGTGCCAGTAGAAATATTTCTCCAGGTTACCCCTATTTCCTATGTGGGATATACCACTAGAGACGTACCCACCTACCAGAGGGCCCTCGTGATGGTTGTTAAAACTGGAAATTTCCAATTCTGGTCTGGTTTGGGTTTTTGTTACTACCTGTGATATGTGGGTGGTTGTGTAGTTATGGAAGAACCAATATGCTATGTGTGCTTTAATAATATGGTGACAATTTCATCTTACACCTTCCTTGGAAGGTGGCAGCTGACGATAAGGTCTGTGACTAGTGGAAAGTAAAAAATGCTGTTTGGAAATTTCCCTTTTATATGTTCTGCGGAGGACTCGGTTTTCAGTAGAAAGCAAGGTGGCTGACTTGTAGGAAAAAGAAGTACTACCTCTGTTCCTAAATATAATACGTTTTTGCAGTTCAATTCAATTTGAACTGCAAAAACGTCTTATATTTAGGAACATAGGTAGTACCAATTATCTAGCATTCAATTTAAATATTATTACACCAGGGGAAATAGAAAATAAGATGTCTGATTCATCGCAAAGAGGGCTTTCGTTTAGTTGGTCATAACTTGTATGGTCCATGTTATATACTTCCTCTCTCTGAGAACATTTTGTTCCAAGCCTTTTTTTAACAACGTATCCAGTTATTTACTGGATACACGATATAAAACGTGCTCTACTCCAGTGATAATTTTCTTGTGCAGACTATTTCTGCCACTATGTTTTGGTACCTGGTTATGTGATTTTCCTCCATCTTTTAGTACCTTTGTTGTTTTATCATTTGGGTTGCCACTTTCATTAGTCCCACTCTTTCTGTAAATGAAAACTTTCACTCTTACTGGAGAAGGTCTTCTGGCTCATTTACTTCACTTTGATCCTTAATTTTCAGGAAATTGATCCCAAGGTAGAAAATGATGATTTCGGCAATGAAGGAATGGAAGGATTTATTTCAGAATTGACAAATGCAATTCCAGGAGTCGATGAAGCTATGAGTTTTGCTGAAATGCTGAAGTAATTATAGCCTCCAGTTTGGTGTTCACCTTTCTTCCCTTTGCAAGCAAAGTTTCTTTTTCAGCTTGCACCTCAAGTTCCAGCAACTATCAGAGTCTAACTTCTGTTCTCTTGCTGCAGACTAGTTCAAACAATGGATTACTCTGTTGTAGTTTTTGATACTGCTCCTACAGGGCATACTTTACGGTTGCTGCAGTTTCCAGCAACACTGGAGAAGGGTCTAGAGAAAATGATGGACTTAAAGAATAGATTCGGTGGTCTGATTAATCAGGTATTCTTTGTTCTTGATAAATTTCAACATGGATACTATGATTGTTGTCGCATACTATCATTTATCAGTTCATTCCACCATGGCAGTACATTGTATAACTAACAAAAAAAAAGCAGAGGAAGTCTGGTTTCGGTTCATTAGAGCATGAAGTACTAAGATGCTGAGAAATTAATGGCAACCTGAATAAAAGATGGCTTCTTAATTGTTTGATATGTTGAGAAAGATATTGTGATGACTCCATGGCATTGTTCCACTGTTTGTATTGAAATTTAATGGTAATATGAGGAAGTCTGGTTTCGGTTCATTAGAGCATGAAGTACTAAGATGCTGAGAAATTAATGGCAACCTGAATAAAGGATGGCTTCTTAATTGTTTGATATGTTGAGAAAGATATTGTGATGACTCCATGGCATTGTTCCACTGTTTGTATTGAAGTTTAATGGTAATATGCTGTTGATATGTACTCCCTCCGTAAACTAATATAAGAGCGTTTAGATCACTACTTTAGTTATCTAAACACTCTTATATTAGTTTACAGAGGGAGTACTTCCATATGCAGTAGAAACTTGTAATTGGACTAACTGAGTTGGACACAACAATTTATGACCGTCACAGGCCAGTCGACTTTTTGGTCTTGGTGATGATTTGAACGAGGATATGATGCTTGGGAGAATTGAAGGCATGAAGGACGTGATCGAGCAAGTGAACAGGCAATTTAAAGATCCAGTAAGACTACAAAACTTGAACCAAATAACTTTTGTCCAATAACAAGATAAGATGTTTATTATTTGACTTCAATGGCTGTTCTGTGCTGCCTCCTCAAGTTGGAATTGTAAAGGGATAGCTAATTATTTTGTTGCTTTTGCTTTTTAGCGTTGATATTGTTTTGGAAATTTATGCCAGATTTATTGTTTTGTGAACTGCTCTTGTTGCAACTGGGTGTGTGATCCTGGAGCATTAGGTATGCTTTAGAGGATGCACTCACAGGCTGCACATTTTAAAAACTGTAAACCCCTTCTGAAAAATAAACACTCCAGGATGTTTATCCTGTTAACTCTGGTCTTAAATTGGAAGGCATTTATAGGCTAGTAAATTAGGGACATGCCCAACTGCCACTAGGAGAATATGCTTACACAGTTATGCGCTATGTAAAAAAATGTCGAGAACACAATGAAGAATGGGCCTGTACCACACAAATCTAATACGAGTAATAGTCAACTCCAGCACAGATGAATTATGGTCTAGTTGACTTCACACTGATATATTAGTGCTCCTATGAGATTATCAAATTTAAATTTGTTGTTAGAGGGTAGGTAGAACTGTTTCATTGTATGCTCAGAATCAACAGTTTGTATAGTTTACTGTTGTGTACAGAGCAATTGTAATCTGTAACTGCAGCTTTTGGTGCTTTGCAAAGCATGTGTACGCAACACATTATGTGTATTAGTATATGAGACTTCTACTGGATTAACATAAAATTTTGAATCATGCTGGATTATCATATAATTTTACCATTGTTTTATGTCTCTACATCATGGAAAGCATCTAATGTTAAAGATGTTGCCATGTTCTGACCTATTTTTTGTTTGATTTTCTTCTCAGGACTTGACAACCTTTGTTTGTGTTTGTATTCCTGAATTTCTTTCATTGTATGAAACGGAGAGATTGGTACAAGAGTTAGCGAAATTCGAGATCGATGCACACAATATTATAATCAATCAAGTTATTTTTGACGAGGAAGGTTAGTACAAAAACTATACTGTCTCGAGATTTCCTTGGTAATGAAAATATACCAGATCCACCTTTGATTATCATAAACACATACTGTATTACGCAAGCAGAGAATCTCGTCCTCGTGAACTTTGGCTGAATAGAGATTCTGTAGTGTTTAAACAAAAAGCCTTTTAAGTACAGGACATAACGATGACTTTGCACAATGGTTTATTTTGAACGCTTGTTAGTGCATTTGTGCATCTCTATCTAAAACTTGTGCCATCACCTTGCAGCCGTCGAGTCGAAACTGCTAAGAGCGCGGGTAAAGATGCAACAAAAGTACGTCGATCAGTTCCACATGTTATACGATGACTTCAACATCATCAAGTTGCCCTTGCTCCCAGAGGAGGCAAGAAATCCAGCACTGAACATTTTCGAACTCGTATTACTTGACAGTAGTTGAAGACAATTGGCTCGCTTTACTTTTCAGGTATGTGGTGTGCAAGCTCTACAGAACTTCTCCAAGCACTTCCTGGCACCGTACGAACCGGCGCTGAGAAGGGGCAGCGTGGAGGAGCTAGAAGAGAGAGTAGGCACACTGAAATCAGCGCTGCAAGAAGCCGAGTCGGAACTAGATAGAGCTAGGAAAGGGAAGCAGGTAGCATGAGCCTTCTTCAGCTGTCAGAAGTTGTTGCACTCGGCGGACACCAGTTATAGAGATTTTGTTTGTCCTGCATTCTCCGGTTGATTTCCTCCATTTCTTGCTTCCCTCGGTTGAAAATTATAGATTTGTTGTTATAGTCATGAGAAGAGAAGTGTACTGTAAGCACGCGATATATATAGGTGTCTTTTTTTTTGCCCTTTGTGTTAGGGGGTCTGTTCGAGAGGCGATGCGGCTGTTTAGGAGTTGTTCTGGGCTGAGATTGGAATTGATTACCTAGAAACCCTTGTGCACTGCTGTAGTATCTCGTTAAACATAAGTAAGCTTGGAAAATCAATAAAGGATTGCTGAGAGCAACAAGTTGATGGCATATAAATGTCCTGAAGCAAGAATGAGAGCACTCTTTGACAAACTGCAATGCCGTGCAACAATCATCATTGACATTTATTTGTGATGCGGCTTAATCCTAAAGAGGCATGGCATAATAATAAATGTAGAAGCAACAACAAACAACTTGAGAAACTGCTTAATCGTAAAGAGGCATGGCATAATAATACATGTAGAAGCAACGACAAACACTTTGAGAAACTACAACGCTCAGCAACTTTCTTCGCTGACGTTTATTGTAATGCAGGATAGTCGCGAAGAGGCATGGCGTGTGCAGTGAGTGGATCGATCAGACGGCGTCTTGCCCAGCAGCAGGGCATCTCTTGAGCACGCCGGCGTGAGTGAGCAGCGCCCAGAGGTGCGTGATGAACTCCCCTCCTCTCGCCAGAGCCTCCAGGTGAGCACGGGCGCGCGCGTCCTCACACGGCGCCACGTACAACATCATCTCCGCCCAGAAATCAGCGAGCACTTTCCACCGCAGCGCCGGCTCCTGGATTTCCTCCGTCAGCTCCCTCGCCAGTCGACCGCCCATGAGGACGAGAGTTTCCGCGCCGCTATCTTCTTTGGTGCCGCTTTTCTTCATCAGTTTCTCACACTTGCTCTTCATCTTCTTGGCGCCTCTGGGCAGCTCCAACTTACATGCTTCCTTGATGCACTCGTCGAGCATCGATTCGGCGTCGAAGCTATGATCAGGCAGGAGGTCCGGTGCGAAGGCAACGAGGTATGCGCAGTACCCGGACAGATCGGAGGCCACTTGGGAGCTCTGCTTGTTGTCATCGTTGCCCAGGGTCGCTGGCTCCAGTTGCTTGCAAATGGTTGTGGCGACGTGCCACACCAGTATGGTGTGGGTCACCATGCCGTCGCCGGGGCTGCACGCCCACGAGAGCCGCCCGTAGACGCCGGCCTTCTGCAGCGACCTTGTCCCGTTTGTCAGGTCGCCCTTGCTCTCCAGGAGCGAATCAACGATTGCTTCCTTCACTTGTCTTGATAGCTTGACAAGCTTCCCTCTCTTGCGCCCCTTCTTGGCCTTGTCAACCAGGCACAATGTCATGAAATTGAGACAAGTGCTGGCACGACGTGTGCCGTCGTAGTGTCGGAGGAGAGAGTACTGCCCCAGCTTGCCCTCCCACGGCTGGAGCGTCTTCAACCTCAAAAGAAGCCCGATGATCATCCGAGGGAGACACCAGCTTTCCCCCGGGATGTAGCTCCGGATCAACGCCACCTTGAACCACCCCGAGGCCATGTGCAGGTACAACTGGAATGCCTCCAAGAATGTCACCACGGCCATCAAGAACACCGTGGTGTCCGGAGAAGAAACATCGCCCTTGAACTTGTTGAAGAGCTGATAGGTGAGCCAGGAGCAGAGGGTGACCATGGCGACGGGAAGGCAGAGTCCAAAGTAGCGGGCCTTGTGGTAGAGGTACGGGTATCTTGTATAGTACAAGTCATAGACAAAACCAAGCTCCACCCCAATGACCCTGAATGCCCGCTCGTACGGCTCGTCCCCGAAGGCGAGCAGGCCGCGGAACACAAAGTCACGGGTTTCTTCAAGCCCAGCTTCCGCGAGCTCATACCCCGCGAACCTTCGGTTGAGCATCTTTGACAGGGCCATGGAGAGGCACACGTCCTTGAGTCGCAGCCCCGTCTTGGAGCTCAACAGGCTCCCCTTGCATTGCCACACCTGGTCCACTGTGGTGATGCCGTCAACATTGCCGTCCTTTGATTGGTTCGAAGGTTGTCCGGCATTGTTCTTCCAGAGATGCTCGCCGGCGACAACATACCGGCAGCCCTCCATGGGATCGGCGTTTGTCCGTTGACCAGAAGCCACATGCAGTCGGCGCTCACGCTGCATCTGCATGTAGTCTACGATCGGCTTCACGCTCTTGGAGAGCAGGTGTGATTTGCTCGCCATCTTCATGGACTTGATCCGCACGCATGACTGGAGGGCATTGACCGCCAAGATGGCCCAGAGCGGCCCCTGCACCCTGGACGCCGTCCCATAGACGGCGACTATGAAAACCACGAACGCGCCCTGGATGAGGTGCCTCACGTGGAAGCTCTTCCAGTTGTCGACGTCGTTGAGGCCGTACGCCATGAGGTTGTCGGTGCCGCCGAGGAGCATGAGCAGGCACACGGCCCACACGGAGAACTCCCTCACGTACATGTCCGATCTCTGCATGAGACCGATGGTGTAGCTCACCAGGGTGTAGGAGAGCGTGTAGACCCCCAACACGATAGCGTGGAGGGCCTTGTTGCTCGACCTCCGGCGCAGGGATCCCAGCACATGCAGAAGGAACAGGGCAAGCACAGCGACGATGATGAGGGCTTTGATGTATGTCCACATAAGCTTGTCTGCTAAAGGGACTGAGGAGGTGTGGGGACTGGCCGAATTTGTGTCATCGGCAGCCATGGTTTCTTGGCAAGTATTAGGCTCTACGTTTTCCTTGCTACCTCACTCTTATCTGGGTAAGTGGTAGTGGTGCCTTCTATCTTCTTCTTGCCAAGTTTTTATAGCATGCAAAGAGGAGGAGGAGGAGGAAGCTGCTGCTGCGTGCTGCAACTAGCTACGTTTTCTTTTTGAGAAGATGCAGCTGGCTAGCTAGAATCCCGGGCTGTGCATCCACGGCGAGGGGTCGACGACTTGACCAGCCCCGGTCCGTCAACTCGGTCCGGAAAACAATTTGCCGATCCACCATGAAACGGCGTGCAAACCAACTGGCTACAGTAAAAAGAAGGCCCACTGGCCACAGTAAATTGGTGAGTGGCATCGTTAATGCCCAAGTGGCGCTGCAAAGTTTGCACGGACGCATTTTATATTATCTACTAGAAAAAAAAGGTCTAGCATGATCCATTTCTTCTGAATATAGAAGTCAAAATGTTTTGCATACCATGCTCCCATCCTTATTACCGCGCTAGACGACGACTTGACGCGCCAAAGATGCATGCATGCATGCACCAGTCCAAGAGGCCGCTGCCAAATGCGACGAGCTTCCCCGGGCCGATCTAGCCTGGATGTCCGCGCCGGCGGGAATCCTCGACCTGATAGGCGGCCATCCCACCGAGTCAGTCCGAAAACGGTGCACAAGTGGCTGCACTAGCTACACCCCGTATTTTTCTATGACCTCGTATTGACGGGCTACACTCAACAACCCACCTCGTAGTTCACTAATCAAGGAATGCTGCCTCGCAGCCGCCTTCTCCCTAAAAAAAGCTTGCCTCATGCCCGCGTCGTCGCCGGTCTTCGGTGGTCTTCGGCACATGGCGGCGTGGTGGGTCCCCTTGTTGACGGGAGGGTTTTGTTTTTAGATATTTTTTTTGAGTTTTGTTAAAGTTTGTGTACTGCTTAAGAAGACGAGACAACGATGTCTCGGATTTTCCCCGCCTAGCCCTCCTCCCGGTGGTGTGTCTAGTATCGTCTGTGCGCATGTGGAGGTGTGTCTCCGACGGATCTGGTCGTAATTCATCTACGTTTGTATTTTTTCAGGTTGAATCCTCCCAATCTACGCTATTCTTCATCGACGGCTGTTGTTGTTCTGCTGCGGTGGTCCTATAAGACCTTAGCATGACGACTTCCCGACTGTTTACCACAACAAGTTTTTCCCGGCTCCGGCGAGGGAGGGGCGATGACGGCAGCGCGTCTTCGGCTCACTTCAGTGCCCATAGTCGTCGCTAGGTGGTCTAAGGATTTGAATGTAATTGTTATTACTTCTGGTGTTCGTTGTACTTCCATGATTGAAGATGTATAGATCAAAAGTTTTCTCGCAAAAAAAGAAATCACCCGGAACACTTCCGGTGTCCGAATATAGTCATCCAATATATCAATCTTTATGTCTCGACCATTTCGAGACTCCTCGTCATGTCCGTGATCACATCCGGGACTCCGAACTAACTTCGATACATCAAAATGCATAAACTCATAATAAATGTCATCGTAATGTTAAGCGTGCGGACCCTACGGTTCGAGAACAATGTAGACATGACTGAGACACATCTCCGGTCAATAACCAATAGCGGGACCTGGATGCCCATATTGGCTCCTACATATTCTACGAAGATCTTTATCGGTCAGACCGCATAACAACATACGTTGTTCCTTTTGTCATCGGTATGTTACTTGCCCGAGATTCGATCGTCGGTATCCAATACCTAGTTCAATCTCGTTACCGGTAAGTCTCTTTTACTCGTTCCGTAATACATCATCTTGCAACTAACTTATTAGTCACAATGCTTGCAAGGCTTATGTGATGTGCATTACCGAGAGGGCCCAGAGATACCTCTCCGACAATCGGAGTGACAAATCCTAATCTCGAAATACGCCAACCCAACATCTACCTTTGGAGACACCTGTAGTACTCCTTTATAATCACCCAGTTACGTTGTGACGTTTGGTAGCACCCAAAGTGTTCCTCCGGTAAACGGGAGTTGCATAATCTCATAGTCATAGGAACATGTATAAGTCATGAAGAAAGCAATAGCAACATACTAAACGATCGGGTGCTAAGCTAATGAAATGGGTCATGTCAATCAGATCATTCAACTAATGATGTGACCTCGTTAATCAAATAACAACACATTGTTCATGGTTAGGAAACATAACCATCTTTGATTAACGAGCTAGTCTAGTAGAGGCATACTAGTGACACTAAGTTTGTCTATGTATTCACACATGTATTATGTTTCCGGTTAATACAATTCTACCATGAATAATAAACATTTATCATGATATAAGGAAATAAATAATAACTTTATTATTGCCTCTAGGGCATATTTCCTTCAATATTATGGTTACATAGTAGACATATGGGAACTTGACTACGGACATGATTTTAAGGTCCCTTTGTTTAAGTGCAAATGAGTCAATCTGTCAGGAGGCAGGGTACAGGTAGACCCATAGTACGGAATGACAACAGTGGACCTGAACAATCTTGGGTACACTGACGAACCGTTCGTCCTAGCCAATGATGTGACGCAGGTTTTCTATATGAAGGACATGTCTATCAAACCGAGAAAAAGAAATGATAAGAAAGCGAACACATCATGCGATGAGTCAAAGTGCCACATAATTCTTTTAGGAAAAAGAGACATCATGGGAGTGGAGGGCAAGACAAACATGTCCGAAGATTATGAAAAGTTTCATGAAATTCCTCCCTTCAAAGTCAAGGCTGACCCAAGCACCCTGATAAACGATGAAGGTTATCCATGGTTACGGCGCAATAAGCAAAGGACACAAGCGAAGAAAAAGTGAAGACTTTTCTCTCCACAACTATTATGATGATGCCTTTGATCTAGAATATTCATGTAACAGACGAGTTTCCGTATGAAATCCTGATACTTCGAAAGAGATTGTCCATTTTGTACACGAAGTGCATCCAGTTTTTGTCGTAACCCTCTCTACTTTTTTGCACATGCTATGTGGGTGAAATGATGATGCCATGCCAACTTTAAACCCTTTCAGAGTTTATTTGAAATGCTTTTCAATTTCAGGGTCATTTAGCTCAACCAAATCAGTAAATGCATGAAAAATAACAAATGAAGTCAGAAATAGTTGAAAATTGATGAGGTCCCGGTTGAATGGTCCATTTTGAACACAGAAAAAGTCTGGAGTTCAAATAAGTTCAAGAAAGGTTGAAAGTTTCTGTTTCTGTTCAAAACATTAAAGCAAAAAGAATTTTCTAAGAATTTATGCAACTAAAAGCAAAAGGAATCAACTAAAAATCTTTTGTAAACCTCTAGTATTTTTGAAACTAAAATTATATAAAATTTATGCAACTAAAATTATATAAGAATTTTCTGTTCAAAACATTAGAAGCAAAAAGAATTTTCATAAAGAAATTTTGTTAGGAACTTTAATAGCAAACTAAAATAACACAGTAATATTAAATGGTAGGAAAAAATCACTCAAAATCAAATATAATAAAAAATAATACAAAAAACAAATATAATTAAAAAAATAGAAACTAATGGCACTAACAGAAAGTTTATAATTTTTGTGACCTAAAAGCAAATAGAATTAAAAAAACTAAAGCAAAAAAAGAAAATAAAAAATACAAAAAACAAAACAAAAAACTGGAAAAAATGCCGCCTACTGGGCTACCACGGCCTAAATACGACTAGAAACTCAACCAATCAGGTGGGCCAGGATTCAGGCCCGCAGAAGGCCCAATAGGCCCACAAGCATGTACATAGAGGTTAGGCCCGTAAGCCTACTTTAGAGAGGAGCTCGACAGCTCAGGCGCAACGCACCTTATAAACAGGTGCCGGAGCTCCTCAAACAACGAGGTGGGACTAAACTTCCCAGCGCACCGCGCCAGTTCAAGGCTTTTAGTCCCGGTTGGTGGCACCAACCGAGACTAAAACCAACCGGGACTAAAAGGGGGGCATTGGTCCCGGTTGGTGCCACGAACCAGGACCAATGCCCCCCTTTTAGTCCCGGTTGGTGCCACCAACCGGGACCAAAGGCCTCTGCTTCCCGCCCTTTGGGCTGCTGAAAAGATACATTTGGTCCCGGTTGGTGGCACGAACCGGGACTAAAGGGGGGCATTGGTCCCGGTTGGTGCCACGAACCGGGATGAATGCTTCGTGTATATAAGCAAGACTTGTGAAAATTTTCAGTTTCATCGCAGTTCCCCTCCTTGATGTCGCCCGCTCCTTGTCACTGTCGCCGCGCCCTGCCCCGTCGCCACCCGCTCCTCGTCGCCGACAGCCTCCCCGACCTCTCCGTTGAAGGAAATATGCCCTAGAGGCAATAATAAAGTTATTATTTATTTCCTTATTTCATGATAAATGTTTATTATTCATGCTAGAATTGTATTAACCGGAAACATAATACATGTGTGAATACATAGACAAACAGAGTGTCACTAGTATGCCTCTACTTGACTAGCTCATTAATCAAAGATGGTTATGTTTCCTAACCATAGACAAAGAGTTGTTATTTGATTAATGGGATCACATCATTAGATGAATGATCTGATTGACTTGACCCATTCCGTTAGCTTAGCACTTGATCGTTTAGTATGTTGCTATTGCTTTCTTCATGACTTATACATGTTCCTATGACTATGAGATTATGCAACTCCCGTTTGCTGGAGGAACACTTTGTGTGCTACCAAACGTCACAACGTAAATGGGTGATTATAAAGGTGCTCTACAGGTGTCTCCAAAGGTACATGTTGGGTTGGCGTATTTCGAGATTAGGATTTGTCACTCCGATTGTCGGAGAGGTATCTCTGGGCCCTCTCGGTAATGCACATCACATAAGCCTTGCAAGCATTACAACTAATGAGTTAGTTGCGAGATGATGTATTACGGAACGAGTAAAGAGACTTGCCGGTAACGAGATTGAACTAGGTATTGGATACCGACGATCGAATCTCGGGCAAGTAACATATCGATGACAAAGGAAACAACGTATGTTGTTATGCGGTCTGACCGATAAAGATCTTCGTAGAATATGTAGGAGCCAATATGGGCATCCAGGTCCCGCTATTGGTTATTGACCGGAGACGTGTCTCGGTCATGTCTACATTGTTCTCGAACCGTAGGGTCTGCACACTTAACGTTACGATGAAAGTTATTATGAGTTTATACATTTTGATGTACCGAAGTTAGTTCGGAGTCCCGGATGTGATCACGGACATGACGAGGAGTCTCGAAATGGTCGAGACATAAAGATTGATATATTGGATGACTATATTCGGACACCGGAAGCGTTTCGGTGAAGTTTCGGATAAAACCAGAGCACCGGGGGGTTACCGGAACCCCCCGGGGGGTTACCGGAACCCCCCGGGGGGTTAATGGGCCTCATGGGCCTAAAGTGGAGAAGAGGAAGGGGCTGCCAGGGCAGGCCGCGCGCCCCCTCTTCCCCTAGTCCGAATTGGACTAGGAGGGAGGGGCGGTGCCCCCCTCTTTCCCTCTCTTCTCCCACCAATCCTACTTGGACAAGGAAAGGGGGGAGTCCTACTCCCGGTAGGAGTAGGACTTCTCCTGTGCGTCACCATAGGGCCGGCCGAACCCCCCCCCTTGGATCCTTTATATACGGAGGCAAGGGGGCACCCTAGTACACACAATTGATCAACGTGATCGTTCCTTAGCCGTGTGCAGTGCCCCCTTCCACCATATTCCACCTCGGTCATATCGTTGTAGTGCTTAGGCGAAACCCTGCGTCGGTAGAACATCATCATCGTCACCACGCCGTTGTGCTGACGGAACTCATCCCCGAAGCTTTGCTGGATCGGAGCCCGGGGAGCGTCATCGAGCTGTACGTGTGCTAAGAACTCGGAGGTGCCAGAGTAACGGTGCTTGGATCGGTCGTATCAGGAAGACATACGACTACTTCCTCTACGTTGCGTCAACACTTCCGCTTCGGTCTACGAGGGTACGTAGACAACACTCTCCCCTCTCGTTGCTATGCATCACCATGATCTTGCGTGTGCGTAGGAATTTTTTTGAAATTACTACGTTCCCAACAGTGGCATCCGAGCCTAGGTTTTATGGTTTGATGTTATATGCACGAGTAGAACACAAGTGAGTTGTGGGCGATATAAGTCATATTGCTTACCAGCATGTCATACTTTGGTTCGGCGGTATTGTTGGATGAAGCGGCCCGGACCGACATTACGCGTACGCTTACGCGAGACTGGTTCTACCGCCGTGCTTTGCACACAGGTGGCTGGCGGGTGTCAGTTTTGCCAACTTTAGTTGAACCGAGTGTGGCTACGCCCGGTCCTTGCGAAGGTTAAAACAGCACCAACTTGACAAACTATCATTGTGGTTTTGATGCGTAGGTAAGAACGGTTCTTGCTAAGCCTAGTAGCAGCCACGTAAAACTTGCAACAACAAAGTAAAGGACATCTAACTTGTTTTTGCAGGGCATGTTGTGATGTGATATGGTCAAGACGTGATGAGATATAAGTTGTTGTATGAGATGATCATGTTTTGTTGAAGTTATCGGCAAGTGGTAGAAGCCTTACGATTGTCTCATTATTGCATAAGATGCAAGCACCAAATAATTGCTTTACTTTATCACTATACGATAGCAATAGTTGCAAGAGCAATAGTTGGCGAGACGACCACGTGACGACACATTGATATAGATCAAGATGATGGAGATCATGGTGTCATGCCGGTGACAATAGAGATCATGACGGTACTTTGGAGATGGAGATCAAAAGCGCAAGATGATCATGGCCATATCATGTCACATATTTTGATTGCATGTGATGTTTATCTTGTATACATCTTATTTTGCTTATTTCGACGGTAGCTTTATAAGATGATCGCTCACTAAATTTCAAGATAAAAGTGTTCTCCCTGAGTATGCACCGTTGCCAAAGTTCGTCGTACCCAGACACCACGTGATGATCGGGTGTGATAAGCTCTACATCCATCTACAACGGGTGCAAGATAGTTTTGCACACGCGGAATACTCAGGTTAAACTTGACGAGCCTAGCATATGCAGATATGGTCTCGGAACACTGGAGACCGAAAGGTCGAGCGTGAATCATATAGTAGATATGATCAACATAGTGATGTTCACCATTGAAAACTACTCCATCTCACGTGATGATCGGATATGGTTTAGTTGATTTGGATCACGTGATCACTTAGATGATTAGAGGGATGTCTATCTAAGTGGGAGTTCTTAAGTAACGTGATTAATTGAACTTAAATTTATCATGAACTTAGTCCTGATAGTATTAGCATATCTATGTTGTAGATCAATAGCTCGCGTTGTTGCTTTCATATGTTTATTTTGATATGTTCCTAGAGAAAATTGTGTTGAAAGATGTTAGTAGCAATGATGCGGATTGGATCCGTGATCTGAGGTTTATCCTCATTGCTGCACAGAAGAATTATGTCCTTGATGCACCGCTAGGTGACAGACCTATTGCAGGAGCAGATGCAGACGTTATGAACGTTTGGCTAGCTCAATATGATGACTACTTGATAGTTTAGTGCACCATGCTTAACGGCTTAGAATCGGGACTTCAAAAAAGTTTTGAACGTCATGGACCATATGAGATGTTCCAGGAGTTGAAGTTAATATTTCAAGCAAATACCCGAGTTGAGAGATATGAAGTCTCCAACAAGTTCTATAGCTAAAAGATGGAGGAGAATCGCTCAACTAGTGAACATGTACTCAGATTGTCTGGGTACTACAATCGCTTGAATCAAGTGGGAGTTAATCTTCCAGATAAAATAGTGATTGACAAAATTCTCTAGTCACCATCACCAAGTTAGTAGAACTTCGTGATGAACTATAATATGCAAGGGATAACGGAAACGATTCCCAAGCTCTTCGTGATGCTAAAATCGACGAAGGTAGAAATCAAGAAAAACATCAAGTGTTGATGGTAGACAAGACCACTAGTTTCAAGAAAAGGGCAAAAGTAAGAAGGGGAACTTCAAGAAGAACGGCAAGCAAGTTGCTGCTCAAGTGAAGAAACCCAAGTCTAGTCCTAAGCCTGAGACTAAGTGCTTCTACTGCAAAGGGATTGGTCACTGGAAGCGGAACTACCCCAAGTATTTGGTGGATAAGAAAGGATGGAAAAGTAAACAAAGGTATATTTGATATACATGTTATTGATGTGTACTTTACTAGTGTTCATAGCAACCCCTCAGTATTTGGTACTAGTTCAGTTGCTAAGATTAGTAACTCGAAACGGGAGTTGCAGAATAAACAGAGACTAGTTAAGGGTGAAGTGACGATGTGTATTGGAAGTGGTTCCAAGATTGATATGATCATCATCGCACACTCCCTATACTTTCGGGATTAGTGTTGAAACTAAATAAGTGTTATTTGGTGTTTGCGTTGAGCATGAATATGATTTGATCATGTTTATTGCAATACGGTTATTCATTTAAGTTAGAGAACAATTGTTGTTCTGTTTACATGAATAAAACCTTCTATCGTCACACACACCAACGAAAATGGTTTGTTGGATCTCGATCGTAGTGATACACATATTCATAATATTGAAGCCAAAAGATGCAAAGTTAATAATGATAGTGCAACTTATTTGTGAAGAAACTCCATGCTGATGGGATTTTGGAATCACTTGATTATGAATCGCTTGATGCTTGCGAACCATGTCTCTTGGGCAAGATGACTAAAACGCCGTTCTCCGAAACAATGGAGCAAGCAACAGATTTGTTGGAAATCATACATACTGATGTATGTGGTCCGATGAATATCAAGGCTTGCAGCGGGTATCATTATTTTCTGACCTTCACAGATGATTTGAGCAGATATGGGTATATCTACTTGATGAAATATAAGTCTGAAACATTTGAAAAGTTCAAAGAATTTCAGAGTGAAGTGGAAAATCATCGTGACAAGAAAATAAGGTTTCTACGATCTGATCACGGAGACAAATATTTGAGTTACGAGTTTGGTCTTCAATTAAAACAATGTGGAATAGTTTCACAAATTCGTGCCACCTGGAACACCACAGCATAATGGTGTGTCCGAACGTCATAGCCGTACTTTATTAGATATAGTGCAAATCTATGATGTTTCTTACCGATTTACCACTATTGTTTTTGAGGTTATGCATTAAAGACAGCTGCATTCACGTTAAAAAGGGGAACCATCTAAGTCCGTTGAGACGACACAATGTGAACTGTGGTTTGGCAAGAAACCAAAGTTGTCGTTTCTTAAAGTTTGGGGTTGTGATGCTTATATGAAAAAGTTTCATCCTGATAAGCTCAAACCCAAATCGGAGAAATATGTCTTCATAGGATACCCAAAGGAGACTGTTGGGTACACCTTCTATCACAGATCCAAAGGCAAGACATTCGTTGCTGAGAATAGATACTTTCTAGAGAAGAAGTTTCTCTCGAAAGAAGTGAGTGTGAGGAAAAGTAGAAAACTTGATAAGGTAATTGTATCATCTCCCTTATTGGAAAGTAGTTCATCACAGAAATCTATTCTTGTGACTACTACACCAATTAGTGAGGAAGCTAATGATGATGATCATGTAACTTCAGATCAAGTTACTACCGAATCTCGTAGGTAAACCAGAGTGAGATCCGCACCAGTGTAGTACGGTAATCCTGTTCTGGAAGTCATGTTACTAGACCATGACAAACTTGCGAACTATGAGGAAGCGATGATGAGCCCAGATTCCGCAAAATGGCTTGAGGCCATGAAATCTGAGATGGGATCCATGTATGAGAACAAAGTGTAGACTTTGGTTGACTTGCCCGATGATCGGCAAGCCATAAAAAATAAATGGATCTTCAAGAGGAAGACGGACGCTGATAGTAGTGTTACTATCCACAAAGCTAGACTTGTCGAAAAAGGTTTTTGACAAAGTTCAAGGTGTTGACTACGATGAGAGTTTCTCACTCGTATCTATGCTTGAGTCTGTCCGAGTGATGTTAGCAATTGCCGCATTTTATGAAATCCGGCAAATGGATAAACAAAACTGCATTCCTTAATGGATTTATTAAAGAAGAGTTGTATACGATGCAACTAGAAGGTTTTGTCAATCCTAAAGGTGTTAACAAAATATGCAAGCTCCAACAATCCATCAATGGACTGGTGCAAATATCTCGGAGTTGGAATATACGCTTTGATAGGTTGATCGAAGCATATAGTTTTATACAGACGTGCGGTGAAGCCTGTATTTACAAGAAAGTGAGTGGGAGCACTACAACATTTCTGATAAGTATATATGAATGACATATTATTGATCGGAAATAATGTAGAATTATTCTGCAAAGCATAAAGGAGTGTTTGAAAGGAGTTTTTCAAAGAAAAGACCTCAGTGAAGCTGCTTACATATTAAGCATCAAGATCTATAGAGATAGATCAAGACGCTTGACAAGATTTTTCAATAAGTACATACCTTGACAAGATTTTGAAGTAGTTCAAAATGGAACAGTCAAAGAAAGAGTTCTTGCTTGTGTTACAAGGTGTGAATTTGAGTAAGACTCAAAACCCGACCACGGCAGAAGATAGAAAGAGAATGAAAGTCATTCCCTATGCCTTGGCCATAGGTTCTATAAAGTATGCCATTCTGTGTACCAGATCTATTGTATACCCTACACTGATTTTGGCAAGGGAATACAATAGTGATCTAGGAGTAGATCACTGGACAGCGGTCAAAATTATCCTTAGTGGAATAAGGATATGTTTCTCAATTATGGAGGTGACAAAAGGTTCGTCGTAAAAGGTTACGTCGATGCAAGTTTTGACACTAATCTAGATGACTCTAAGTCTCAATCTAGATACATATTGAAAGTGGGAGCAATTAGCTAGAGTAGTTCCGTGTAGAGCATTGTAGACATAGAACTTGCAAAATACTTACGGATCTGAATGTGACAGACCCGTTGACTAAAATTATCTCACAAGCAAAACATGATCACACCTTAGTACTTTTTGGGTGTTAATCACATAGATATGTGAACTAGATTACTGACTCTAGTAAACCCTTTGAGTGTTGGCCACATGACGATCACATGGTGATGTGAACTATTGCTGTTAAATCACATGGCGATGTGAACTAGATTATTGACTCTAGTGCAAGTGGGAGACTGAAGGAAATATGCCCTAGAGGCAATAATAAAGTTATTATTTATTTCCTTATTTCATGATAAATGTTTATTATTCATGCTAGAATTGTATTAACCGGAAACATAATACATGTGTGAATACATAGACAAACAGAGTGTCACTAGTATGCCTCTACTTGACTAGCTCATTAATCAAAGATGGTTATGTTTCCTAACCATAGACAAAGAGTTGTTATTTGATTAATGGGATCACATCATTAGATGAATGATCTGATTGACTTGACCCATTCCGTTAGCTTAGCACTTGATCATTTAGTATGTTGCTATTGCTTTCTTCATGACTTATACATGTTCCTATGACTATGAGATTACGCAACTCCCGTTTGCCGAAGGAACACTTTGTGTGCTACCAAACGTCACAACGTAAATGGGTGATTATAAAGGTGCTCTACAGGTGTCTCCAAAGGTACATGTTGGGTTGGCGTATTTCGAGATTAGGATTTGTCACTCCGATTGTCGGAGAGGTATCTCTGGGCCCTCTCGGTAATGCACATCACATAAGCCTTGCAAGCATTACAACTAATGAGTTAGTTGCGAGATGATGTATTACGGAACGAGTAAAGAGACTTGCCGGTAACGAGATTGAACCAGGTATTGGATACCGACGATCGAATCTCGGGCAAGTAACATACCGATGACAAAGGGAACAACGTATGTTGTTATGCGGTCTGACCGATAAAGATCTTCGTAGAATATGTAGGAGCCAATATGGGCATCCAGGTCCCGCTATTGGTTATTGACCGGAGACGTGTCTCGGTCATGTCTACATTGTTCTCGAACCGTAGGGTCCGCACGCTTAACGTTACGATGACAGTTATTATGAGTTTATACATTTTGATGTACCGAAGTTAGTTCGGAGTCCCGGATGTGATCACGGACATGACGAGGAGTCTCGAAATGGTCGAGACATAAATATTGATATATTGGATGACTATATTCGGACACCGGAAGCATTCCGGTGAAGTTTCGGATAAAATCGGAGCACCGGGGGGTTACCGGAACCCCCCGGGGGGTTAATGGGCCTCATGGGCCTAAAGTGGAGAAGATGAAGGGGCTGCCAGGGCAGGCCGCGCGCCCCCTCTTCCCCTAGTCCGAATTGGACTAGGAGGGAGGGGCGGCGCCCCCTCTTTCCCTCTCTTCTCCCACCAATCCTACTTGGACAAGGAAAGGGGGGGGGGAGTCCTACTCCCGGTAGGAGTAGGACTCCTCCTGCGCGCCACCATAGGGCCGGCCGAACCCCCCCTTGGATCCTTTATATACGGAGGCAAGGGGGCATCCTAGTACACACAATTGATCAACGTGATCGTTCCTTAGCCGTGTGCGGTGCCCCCTTCCACCATATTCCACCTCGGTCATATTGTTGTAGTGCTTAGGCGAAGCCCTGCGTCGGTAGAACATCATCATCGTCACCACGCCGTTGTGCTGACGGAACTCATCCCCGAAGCTTTGCTGGATCGGAGCCCGGGGAGCGTCATCGAGCTGTACGTGTGCTAAGAACTCGGAGGTGCCGGAGTAACGGTGCTTGGATCGGTCGGATCGGGAAGACGTACGACTACTTCCTCTACGTTGCGTCAACGCTTCCGCTTCCGTCTACGACGGTACGTAGACAACACTCTCCCCTCTCGTTGCTATGCATCACTATGATCTTGCGTGTGCGTAGGATTTTTTTTCTGAAATTACTACGTTCCCCAACAGCTGTCGCCTCCCCGCGCCGGCCCTTGCCCTATCCCGCACGCGCCGCCTCGGCCTCAGCCCGGTCCTGACCTCGCCGTCGCCGCCCTTGACCTCGCCGTCGCCGCCCCCGCCCCCAGTGAGCCCCCGCGCCCCTGCCCTCCCCCCTGCCGCCACCGCCACCATCGTGGACGTGGCCGCCGTGGCCCCCACATATATGTTTTTTTCTGCATATATATGATGTTTTTTTTGCATATATGTTTATGTATGTTGATGTATGGATATATATATATATGCATATATGACGATTTTTTGTTTAGCGTCATATATGGTGTTTTTTTTCTGCATATATATATGATCATATGATTTTTTTTGTTCATAGATGTGATTTTTTTGTTCATATATCATATGATATTTTTATTGTTCATAGATGATCGATCATATTTGTTCATATGTATGCAAGCGAAGTCGTTGTCGTTAGTTGTACTGTTTAGTGTTTGGGTCGTCGAGGAAGAAAAATAAGGAAAACGAAGAAAAAAGGAAGAAGGAAGAAGAAGAAAAATAAAAAGAGGAAGAAAAAGAAAAAAAAAGAATCCCGGGCTGGCTAGCTAGAACCCCGGGCTGTGCATGCACGGCGAGGGGTCGACGACTTGACCAGCCCCGGCCCGTCAACTCGGTCCGGGAAAACAATTTGCCGATCCACCATGAAACGGCGTGCAGACCAACTGGCTACAGTAAAAAGAAGGCCCACTGGCCACAGTAAATTGGTGAGTGGCATCGTTAATGCTCAAGTGGCGCTGCAAAGTTTGCACGGACGCATTTTATATTATCTACTAGGAAAAAAGGTCTAGCATGATCCATTTCTTCTGAATATAGAAGTCAAAATGTTTTGCATACCGTGCTCCCATCCTTATTACCGCGCTAGACGACGACTTGAGGCGCCAAAGATGCATGCATGCATGCACCAGTCCCCAAGAGGCCGGACACCCTTCCAAGAGGACACGCTGCCACATGCAACGAGCTTTCCACGTGCCGATGGAGCCTGGATGTCCGCGCCGGCGGGAATCCTCGACCTGATAGGCGGCCATCCCACCGAGTCAGTCCGAAAACGGTGCACAAGTGGCTGCACTAGCTACACCCCGTATTTTTCTATGACCTCGTATTGACGGGCTACACTCAACAACCCACCTCGTAGTTCACTAATCAAGGAATGCTGCCTCGCAGCCGCCTTCTCCCTAAAAAGAGCTTAAGGTTTCTCTGCCTCATGCCCCGCGTCGTCCCCGGTCCGTCTAGTCTTCGGTGGTCTTCGGCACATGAAGGCACGGTGGATCTTTTTGTTGACGGGAGGGCTCTGTTTTTAGATGTTTTTTTTTTGAATTTTGTTAAAGTTTGTGTATTGTTTAAGAAGACGAGACAACGATGTCTTGGATTCTCCCCGCCTAGCCCTCCTCCCGGTGGTGTGTCTAGTATCGTCTGTGCACATGTGGAGGTGTGTCTCCGACGGATCTGGTCGTAATTCATCTACGTTTGTATTTTTTTCAGGTTGGATCCTTCCAATCTACGCTACTCTTCATCGACGGCGGTTGTTGTTCTGCTGCGGTGGTCCTATAGAACCTTAGCATGATGACTTCCCGACTGTTTACTACAACAAATTTTTCCCGGCTTCGACGAAGGAGGGGCGATGACGGCGGCGCGTCTTCGGCTCACTTCAGTGCCCATAGTCGTCGCTAGGTGGTCTAAGGATTTGAATTTAATTGTTATTACTTCTGGTGTTCGTTGTACTGCCATGATTGAAGATGTATAGATCAAAAATTTTCTCCCAAAAAAAGAAATGCTGCCTCCATACCCAATGAGCCACCTTCCAAAGCCTTGCCAAAATAAATGTTTTGTAGGATAAAGCTTTGCAACAAATGAGATGCTTTGATTAAGAGAGGAAGTTTTTTTTCATGAAGAAACAAATGCAATTTTTCCGTTTCGTACAATAATTAAGAAGAAGACAATTGCCTAGTTATTTAGCGGAAAACAATTTTCCAGCTGGGGCGAAAAGTGTTAGGGTGTGTTTGTTTGGGCTGCAGCTGCATCGGCTCTAGCTGGAAGGAGCAGCTGTAGCTGGAAGGTTGGAGCTGAAATGCAGTCGTTTGGTAGTTGTGCTGTTGCAGCTGCGGCTGTTGCTGAAATATGCTTAAATAACAAGAACGCCCTTTGTTTTTCTCTAGATTGGATTTAAGTGCTAACTATACCGTTTGAACAGCAAATAACCCGGTTTGGACCGTTTTTGTCGCAGATGGCCGGTTTTCACATATCTGAGCTTGGATCATATATACTAGTTTGATGGTGTAGACTTGTATATCAATAAATTTGACATTCTACGCACATGACAATATTTTTGAACGCGTCATAACATATGGTATTAATTATATATTACACGAGACCATCCTTCGGTTACAAAATACATGGTTATGGTGAAATACAATCTTACTCTCTCGCTGCCATCACAGAATCAGCAATCATATTACGAGTTGTATCCATGGTAGTATTTGCACCTCCTGCATAGTTTCCTCCAGTTGTGTTGACTACATGACCCGGAGGATAGTAGTTGTCATCATCATCACATCTAGCAAAGTGGTAATCATACAAATCACTATCTCTGATGAAGTTGTGTAGTGCCATACAAGCAATGCTAATCGTTGCTTGCTTACTAGGTGGATAGCTAGGCAAGTGTTTTAGAATGCGCCATTTCTGTTTCAACACAGCGAATGATCGCTCTTTGACATTTCTAAGTGATAAATGAAGATAATCGAATACTTCTTCTCTACCAGTTGCAGCAGGGTCCATGTGAAACTTAGGTAGATGGTATTTTGTTTGTCTAAATGGTGCTAGATAACCAACCTGATTAGCGTACCCAGAATCAATGAGATAGTGTGCACTAGCTACGACCCGTATTTTTCTAGACCTCGTATCGACGGACTACACTGAACAGCCCACCACGTAGTTCACTGATCAAGGAATGCTGTAACCGAACGTATGCCTCCATGCCCAATGAGCCAGCTTCTAAAGCCTTGCCAAAAAAAATTGTTTTGTAGGATAAAAGTTTTGCAAGAAATTAGATGCTTGATTAAAGAGAGGGAGCTTTTTTCCCCTGAAGAAACCAATGGCAATTTTTTTTCTATCTCGTACAATAATTAAAAAAAAGACAATTGCCCAGTTATTTAACAGAAAACAATTTTTTAGCTGGGGCGAAAAGTCTTAGTTGCTTGTTTTGCCCCAGCTTGGACCCAGGGAGACCAAATTATAAGGCATGTGCACACAGAAGGGGGCGAGCTTAATCGGACGTGCCAGTAATACACATGACTGGCCAGGGACTTGGTAGCGCAACAGATACATGCGCTTGAAATAACGAGACAAAAATGAAAAGTTAATCTGAAGATCTAGCCAAGTTTTCTCCTCTGAAGCGCCGCGGCTTTCGCTCTACGGACAAGTTTGCGAAGCTTCCCCACCTGTTGTGTGCCCTTCCCGACGAGCTCCGGAGTCAAGGTCCACGTCTGCCCAGGCTTTCACTATGCTGCTACTGGTGATCCACAAGGTTGACAGGCGACTGTCCGGGTGGTTAGCTACTTTATTATCCTGGGGCGATCGCCTCACCCTGCTGAACTTGGTGCTTGCTAGGATTCCAAGCTACTACATGACATGCTTCCCTTGGCCCAAGGAGTCCCTTGCCAAGCCGAACAACCTCCTTAGGGAGTTTTCCTGGCAAGGCAAGAACAGAGCTCAGGGAGGTCCGAAGGAAATATGCCCTAGAGGCAATAATAAATTTGTTATTTATATTTCCTTATTTCATGATAAATGTTCATTATTCATGTTAGAATTGTATTAACCAGAAACTTAGTACTTGTGTGAATACATAGACAAACAAAATGTCCCTAGTATGCCTCTACTTGACTAGCTCGTTAATCAAAGATGGTTAAGTTTTCTAGCCATATACATGTGTTGTCATTTGATGAACGAGATCACATCATTAGAGAATGATGTGATGGACAAGACCCATCCGTTAGGTTAACACCATAATCGTTTAGTTTATTGCTATTGCTTTCTTCATGACTTATACATGTTCCTATGACTATGAGATTATGCAACTCCCGAATACCGGGGGAACACTTTGTGTGCTATCAAACGTCACAACGTAACTGGGTGATTATAAAGATGCTCTACAGGTGTCTCCGATGGTGTTTGTTGAGTTGGCATAGATCAAGATTAGGATTTGTCACTCCGTGTATCGGAGAGGTATCTATTGGCCCTCTCGCTAATGCACATCACTATGAGCCTTGCAAGCAATGTGATACCGACGATCGAATCTCGGGCAAGTAACATACCGATGACAAAGAGAACAACGTATGTTGTTATGCGATTTGACCGATAAAGATCTTCATAGAATATGTAGGAGCCAATATGAGCATCCAGGTTCCGCTATTGATTATTGACCGGAGATATGTCTCGGTCATGTCTACATAGTTCTTGAACCCGTAGGGTCCGCACGCTTAACGTTCGATGACGATATGTATTATGAATTATGTGATTTGATGTACCGAAGGTTGTTTGGAGTCCCGGATGAGATCACGGACATGATGAGGAGTCTCAAAATGGTCGATACATAAAGATTGATATATTGGAAGGTTATATTCGGACACCGGAATGGTTCCGAAGTGTATCGGGTAATTTTCGGAGTACCGGGAGGTTACCGGAACCCCCGGGGGATTAATGGGCCACAATGGGCCTTAGTGGAGAAGAGAGAGGCCCGACCAGAGGTGGTGCCCCCCTTGCCCAGTCCGAATTGGACATGGGGAAGGGGGCGCCTGTTGGGGAACGTAGTAATTTCAAAATTTTCCTACGCATAGCAACGAGAGGGGAGAGTATTGTCCACGTACCCTCGTAGACCGAAAGCGGAAGCGTTAGCACAACGCGGTTGATGTAGTCGTACATCTTCACGGTCCGACCGATCAAGTACCGAACGCACGGCACCTCCGAGTTCAGCACACGTTCAGCCCGATGACGTCCCTCAAACTCCGATCCAGCCGAGTGTTGAGGGAGAGTTTCGTCAGCACGACGTCGTGGTGACAATGATGATGTTCTACCGATGCAAGGCTTCGCCTAAGAACCACTACAGTATTATCGAGGTTGACTATGGTGGAGGGGGGCACCGCACACGGCTAAAAGATCAAACGATCAATTGTTGTGTCTCTAGGGTGCCCCCTGCCCCCGTATATAAAGGAGCAAGGGGGGAGGTGCGGCCGGCTAGGAGGGGCGCGCTAGGAGGAGTCCTACTCCCACTCCCTCCCTTTTCCTTGTTGGATTAGGAGAAGAGGGAAAAGAGGTGGAGGAGAAGAAGGAAAGGGGGGGGGGGGGAGGGGGCGCCGCCCCCCTCTCCTTGTCCTATTCGGACTAGGTGGAGGGGCGCGCGGCCCTTGCCCTGGCCACCTCTCCTCTTCTCCACTAAGGCCCACTATGGCCCATTAACCCCTGGGGGGTTCCGGTAACCCCTCCGGTACTCCGGTAAAATCCCGATTTCACCCGGAACACTTTCGATATCCAAATATAGGCTTCCAATATATCAATCTTCATGTCTCGACCATTTCGAGACTCCTCATCATGTCCGTGATCATATCCGGGACTCCGAACAACCTTCGGTACATCAAAACATATAAACTCATAATATAACTGTCATCGAAACGTTAAGCATGCGGACCCTACGGGTTCGAGAACTATGTAGACATGACCGAGACACGTCTCCGTTCAATAACCAATAGCGGAACTTGGATGCTCATATTGGCTCCCACATATTCTACGAAGATCTTTATCGGTCAAACCGCATAACAACATACGTTGTTCCCTTTGTCATCGGTATGTTACTTGCCCGAGATTCGATCGTCGGTATCTCAATACCTAGTTCAATCTTGTTACCGGCAAGTCTCTTTACTCGTTCCGTAATACATCATCCCGCAACTAACTCATTATTTGAAATGCTTGCAAGGGTTAAGTGATGTGCATTACTGAGTGGGCCCAGAGATACCTCTCCGACAATGGGAGTGACAAATCCTAATCTCGAAATACGCCAACCCAACAAGTACGTTCGGAGACACCTGTAGAGCACCTTTATAAACACCCAGTTACGTTGTGACGTTTGGTAGCACACAAAGTATTCCTCCGGTAAACGGGAGTTGCATAATCTCATAGTCATAGGAACATGTATAAGTCATGAAGAAAGCAATAGCAACATACTAAACGATCGAGTGCTAAGCTAACGGAATGGGTCAAGTCAATCACATCATTCTCCTAATGGTGTGATCCCATTAATCAAATGACAACTCATGTCAATGGCTAGGAAACATAACCATCTTTGATCAACGAGCTAGTCAAGTAGAGGCATACTAGTGACACTCTGTTTGTCTATGTATTCACACAAGTATTATGTTTCCGGTTATTACAATTCTAGCATGAATAATAAACTTTTATCATGATATAAGGAAATAAATAGTAACTTTATTATTGCCTCTAGGGTATATTTCCTTTAGTCTCCCACTTGCACTAGAGTCAATAATCTAGATTACACAATAATGATTCTAACACCCATGGAGCCTAGGTGGTGATCATGTTTTGCTCGTGGAAGAGGCTTAGTCAACGGGTCTGTAACATTCAGATCCGTATGTATCTTGTAAATTTCTATGTCTCCCACCTGGACTAGATCCTTGATTGAATTGAACCGTCTCTTCATGTGCTTGGTTCTCTTGTGAAATCTGGATCCCTTCGCCAAGGCAATTGCACCAGTATTGTCACAAAAGATTTTCATTGGACCCGATGCACTAGGTATGACACCTAGATCGAATATGAACTCCTTCATCCTGACTCCTTCATTTGCTGCTTCCGAAGCAGCTATGTACTCCGCTTCACACAAGATCCCACCACGACGCTTTGTTTAGAACTGCACCAACTGACAGCTCCACCGTTCAATGTAAACACGTATCCGGTTTGCGATTTAGAATCGTCCGGATCAGTATCAAAGCTTGCATCGACGTAACCATTTATGACTAGCTCTTTGTCACCTCCATAAACAAGAAACATATCCTTAGTCCTTTTCAGGTATTTCAGGATGTTCTTGACCGTTGTCCAGTGATCCACTCCTGGATTACTTTGGTACCCCCTGCTAGACTTATAGCAAGGCACACATCAGGTCTAGTACACAACATTGCATACATGATAGAGCCTATGGCTGAAGCATAGGGAACATCTTTCATCTTCTCTCTATCTTCTGCAGTGGTTGGGCATTGAGTCTTACTCAACTTCACACCTTGTAACATAGACAAGAACCCTTTCTTTGCTTGATCCATTTTGAACTTCTTCAAAACTTTGTCAAAGTATGTGCTTTGTGAAATTCCAATTAAGCGTCTTGATCTATCTCTATAGATCTTGATGCCGAATATATAAGCAACTTCACCGAGGTTTTTCATTGAATTTTTTTTCTTACTCAAGTATCCCTTTATGCTATCCAGAAATTCTATATCATTTCCAATCAACAATATATCATCCACATATAATATCAGAAATGCTACAGAGCTCCCACTCACTTTCTTGTAAATACAGGCTTCTCCAAAAGTCTGTACAAAACCAAATGCTTTGATCACACTATCAAAGCGTTTATTCCAACTCCGAGAGGCTTGCACCAGTCCATAAATGGACCGCTGGAGCTTGCATACTTTGTTAGCTCCCTTTGGATCAACAAAAGCTTCTGGTTGCTTCATATACAACTCTTCTTCCAGAAATCCATTCAGGAATGCCGTTTTGACATCCATTTGCCAAATTTCATAATCATAAAATGCGGCAATTGCTAACATGATGACAGACTTAAGCATCGCTACGGGCGAGAAAGTCTCGTCGTAGTCAATCCCTTGAACTTCCCGAAAACCTTTTGCAACAAGTTGAGCTTTATAGACAGTAACATTACCGTCAGCGTCAGTCTTCTTCTTGAAGATCCATTTATTCTCAATGGCTTGCCGATCAATGGGCAAGTCAACCAAAGTCCACACTTTGTTCTCATACATGGATCCCATCTCAGATTTCATGGCCTCCATCCATTTTGCGGAATCTGGGCTCACCATCGCTTCTTCATAGTTCGTAGGTTCGTCATGGTCCAGTAACATAACCTCCAGAACAGGATTACCGTACCACTCTGGTGCGGATCTTACTCTGGTTAACCTATGAGGTTCAGTAATAACTTGATCTGAGGTTCCATGATCATCATCATTAACTTCCTCACTAATTGGTGTAGGCGTCATAGGAACCGATTTCTGTGATGAACTACTTTCCAATAAGGAAGTAGATACAGTTACCTCATCAAGTTCTACTTTCCTCCTGCTACCTCTTGAGCACTGCATTGGATTTCCCCGAAGAGGAGAGGATGATGCAGCAAAGTAGCGTAAGTATTTACCTCAGTTTTTGAGAACCAAGGTACCAATCCAGTAGGAGGCTACGCGCGAGTCCCTCGTACCTATACAAAAACAATTACTCAACGCAACCAACGCGCTTAGGGGTTGTCAATCCCTTCACGGTCACTTACAAAAGTGAGATCTGATAGAGATGATAAATAATATTTTTGGTATTTTTGGTATAGAGATGCAAAGTAAAAAGTAAAAGCAAAGTAAAAGCAAAGCAATAATAAAGTGATGGAGATTGATATGATGAGAAAGAGACCCTCGGGCCATAGGTTTCACTAGTGGCTTCTCTCAAGAGCATAAGTATTCTACGGTGGGTGAACAAATTACTGTTGAGCAATTGACATAATTTAGCATAGTTATGACAATATCTAGGAATGATCATGTATATAGGCATCATGTCCGAGACAAGTAGACCGACTCCTGCCTGCATCTACTACTATTACTCCACTCATCGACCGCTATCCAACATGCATCTAGAGTATTAAGTTAAAAACAGAGTAGCGCCTTAAGCAAGATGACATGATGTAGAGGGATATTTTCATGTAATATGATAAAAAAACCCATCTTGTTATCCTCAATGGCAACGATACAATACGTGGCTTGATGCCCCTTCTGTCACTGGGAAAGGACACCGCAAGATCGAACCCAAAGCTAAGCACTTCTCCCATGGCAAGAACAACCAATCTAGTAGGCCAAACCAAACTGATAATTCGAAGAGACTTGCAAAGATAACCAATCATACATAAAAGAATTCAGAGAAGATTCAAATATTATTCATAGATAGACTTGATCATAAACCCACAATTCATCGGTCTCAACAAACACACCACAAAAAGAAGATTACATCGAATAGATCTCCACGAGAGAGGGGGAGAACATTGTATTGAGATCCAAAAAGGGAGAAGAAGCCATCTAGCTACTAACTATGGACCCGTAGGTCTGAAGTAAACTACTCACACTTCATCGGAGGGGCTTGGATGATGATGTAGAAGCTCTCCGTGATCGATGCCCCCTCCGGTGGAGCTCCGGAACAGGCCCCAAGATGGGATCTCGTGGATACAGAAAGTTGCGGTGGTGGAATTAGGTTTTTGGCTCCATCGCCGATCGTTTGGGGGTACGTAGGTATATATAGGAGGAAGAAGTACGTCGGTGGAGCTTCGAGGGGCCCACGAGGCAGGGGCGCGCCCTAGGGGGGCGCCCTCCACCCTCGTGACCGCCTCGTGGCTTTCTTGACGGAGGGTCCAAGTCTCCTGGATCTTATCTGATGAGAAAATCACGTTTCCGAAGGTTCATTCTGTTTGGACTCTGTTTGATATTCCTTTTCTTTGAAACCCTAAAACAGGCAAAAAACAGCAATTCTGGTCTGGGCCTCCGGTTAATAGGTTAGTCCCAAAAATAATATAAAAGTGGATAATAAAGCCCAATAATGTCTAAAACAGTAGATAATATGGCATGGGGCAATCAAAAATTATAGATACGTTGGAGACGTATCAAGCATCCCCAAGCTTAATTCCTGCTCGTTCTCGAGTAGGTAAATGATAAAAACAGAATTTTTGATGCGGAGTGCTACTTGGCATAATTTTAATGTAATTCTTCTTAATTGTGGTATGAATATTCAGATCCGAAAGATTCAAGACAAAAGTTCATATTGACATAAAACTGATAATACTTCAAGCATACTAACTAAGCAATTATGTCTTCTCAAAATAACATAGCCAAAGAAAGTTCATCCCTACAAAATCATATAGTTTAGTCATGTTTCATTTTCGTCACACAAGAATGCTCTCATCATGCACAACCCCGATGACAAGCCAAGGAATTGTTTCATACTTTAGTAATCTCAAACCTATAAACGTTCACGCAATATATGAGCGCGAGCCATGGACATAGCACTATGGGTGGAATAGAATGTAATGAGGGGGTTATGTGGAGAAGACAAAAAGGAGAAAGTCTCACATCAACGAGGCTAATCAATGGGCTATGGAGATGCCCACCGATTGATGTTAATGCAAGGAGTAGGGATTGCCATGCAACGGATGCACTAGAGCTATAAATGTATGAAAGCTCAACAAAAGAAACTAGTGGGTGTGCATCCAACTTGCTTGCTCATGAAGACCTAGGGCACTTGAGGAGGCCCATTGTTGGAATATACAAGCCAAGTTCTATAATGAAAAATTCCCACTAGTATATGAAAGTGATAACATGAGAGACTCTCTACTATGAAGATATGGTGCTACTTTCAAGCACAAATGTGGCAAAGGATAGTAACATTGTCCCTTCTCTCTTTTTCTCTCATTTTTTGGGCCTTTTTATGGCCTTTCTCCTTTTTTGGGCCTTCTCTTTTTTATGGCCTTTTTTATTCCTCACTTGGGACAATGCTCTAATAATGATGATCATCACACTTCTATTTATTTACAACTCAATGATTACAACTCGATACTAGAACAAAGATGACTCTATATGAATGCCT